>OX578141.1:114627224-115984224 GCA_951213105.1 Amaurobius ferox | reverse complement strand
CAATTTTCAAGTTTCCTTCTACTTTAGGCGTTTTCAAACTGACATGGCTGATTCCCTTTTTGTGAAGATGAGCGTTGAAGGAATAATCGGAACTTCTATCCAGGGTTAAACGACTTTCAATGCCTACGATGTCCTGACTCATTTGAATTGATACTTTGTTCTTAATCGGAGACCGTGATTGGGGCAATCGAAGAGTGCTTTCAATTTCATGATGCCATTTCGACCTTTCACTCAACTGTTTATACGTGTACTGTAGCTCAGCTTTTCTACCTTGACGCCATTCAACAACAGCATTTCCTTTGTACATATTAGGTGCAACTTCTTCTAACTCATCTTGATACATCATTCGTTTGCTAGGAGTTTGAATTTCAGCTTTTATTTTTAATTTCAGAGGCTTCTGAGAAATATTGTCAAAGTGCAGCTTGGCTTTAACGTGTTTGTCCTCTTTATATCGCAGATCAACATCTGTGTGAATTTTGGATTTGCTTTGCATATCATGAGTAATGCTCACACCACTGTCAATGTCAAACTGAGGGGCCTTAATAGCAATTCTGCATTCACTAGGTTGTGAATCGTACATTTTGCTTGACTGAAGAATATGGATGAATTGATGCTCTGGAGTTTTTCCATACTTGAAGTTGATATCATTCTTTAAAGATTCTTTCAGTTTTCCTTGCATGTCCCAATTTAGAACAAAATTGGCAGATGGGAATTGCGTTGTTTCAAACTGAGCAATGGAGCTGATCTTGGAAGAACTCCTTTGAAGCTTACCAGCTAATTTCACAGTTTGCCTCTGAGATCGTCCTTTTTGGTAGTCAATAACAAATGCAGTTGAGATTGTTTCAGCTTGTTTCGACTGCTTGTCAGTAGAACTTCGAATGTGTAGGTTAACTGGAGGCGTTTTTAAGATTATGTCCGAGCTCAATTTCCAATCAGAACTTTTTGAATCCTTCACGACTGTGCCTAAAATTAGAAACAAATTATTTCAATATCTAATATATTAGTATGGAAATAGACTACATTTTCATAAAATCTGTTTCTGAAGTTCCCGTTAGTAATATAAAGATCTAGTTTTCAGAAAACCTTCAAAAATGCATTTGCAATCTAATGAATCCCAAAATGAGCAGTAGAATATACGATGTAAAGAACATTACCTTGGATCAGCCAAGGTTTTTGGCTAGGTTGATTGGATTTGAGATCGAAAGCAATCTGCTCCTTTCTTCCTTTTGTAATAGAAAGAGTGCCGTCCACCTTAAATGCTTGAAAGGAAGGAGATGAAATTTGAATAGATGGCTTAAAAGTTTTTTGAGAAGCCGATTCCAATACGGGAGAAACAGCTCGGATAGAATAACGATGAGATGAACCAGCCTCAATATCAAGAGAACTTTCAATTAAATCACGTCGCCACTTGATGGAACCTGTGAAATAGAATTATTTAAATACAAATGCATACAATTTGCATTTGAACTTACAATCGTAGGAAGGGGAATCAAGGTAATTTACCACTTGCAGAGGCTTTTCCAGATTGGAATGGTGATTGAAGCTGCAAAGACAACTGTTTCTCCTCTCTTGATGGCATTCTTATTTCCAAGTCTGCTAAAAACTTTCTATTCACTCGGGAACCAGGGCTATCTAATGAGGCTGTGTATTTCATGACTTGACTCTAAAAAATTATAATTGGATTATTAATGCACACTTTTTATTGAGAGTGAGGGAAAACATAATAAATATTATTGAATGATTAGATATAGGTGTGAAATTATCTTTGTTTTTTCCAAATGTGCATTTTAGAACGTGAAAATTTTCTCTTTAAAAATGTTTTTTATAGAAAATATTTACTACATTTGAATCCTTATTTGAATTTTGAGAATGGAAGTAAATTCAAGTGGAGACATTGTACCTTATGTTTGGGAACTTCAAAGGCTAGTTCAAATCCTTTCATGCCGGGGTCCGACTTTTTAACGGCGAATTCCACGAGGCCCACTCCTTTCACGAAGGGGAAGGTCTTGCTGATGAAAGGTCGAGGTACTTGCCACTTTCCACACACTGAGATACCCAGAGGCTTCTCCAACTTCTCAAAGCAGGCGTCAACTTTGGTTTGCATGTTCTCATAGACGCGTTTTTCTTGGTGATGGGCATCAATTTCAATGACCTCAGAACTACAAAGTTGAATAGAAATTAAATATTTTTAAATAATGCTATCATAACACTAATATAATACTAATCGAATCAACATCCTTCCTGTTCTGGCACTTTGAAATGATTTATTTAGAGAGCTTCTTTAAACATTTTACTTATTTGAAGGGATTTTTTTTTTTTTTTGATCGGTGGCATAAAATAATCAGAAAATTGGAATAATAATGAAGATAATGTGTTACCTAATTCTTGTAAGTGCAATTTTCTCGGACGGCAAATTCACTCTAAGCAAACCTAAATGGCCATCTTGTATTCTGAATGTAGCTTCAATGTCGGATTCGGAGTGTAAACGGGTTACAATTTTGACATCGGGTCGGGCTTGGTCTGAATGAATACCGACGGTTGCAGCAATTTCCGCATTGACACTGAAAAACAGAATTCGAAATGAGAAAATATCTCATTTTGAATGGGCATTTCAAAGGAATTGGGATCTCACTCACCTTGGTTGGAAATGTCCATGAACGTCACAATTCTTTGGTTTAGACATGATGTTTACAATATCAGCTTTGCTGCTAGCAGTCAGACCTACGGTTGCACTTCCAGTTAGACCAAAAGAGTACGATCTACCAGTAACACTTGGAATAATAAGTTTAGAATTCAGAAATAAAAAGCTGTGTGAGAAGTCAGCAGACTTCTCTTGAGAAATCTGTAAGAGGAAATTCAACAACTTAAGTCAAATCTTTTGGAGTATTACTTTAGGATATATAGCCATCCGATGCCATTTTATCACCAGGATTTTAGTTTTTCTTTTTTATAGAGAATTTATTAGATATTTCAGCCATCCCATAGAAAGTAATGGAGTTTTAATAACTTTGTCAGAAAAGAATGAAAAAATATAAAGAAAATTATCTTGAGATCAGTGCATGGTCAGGATATGAGGGTGATTAATTGAAAGTTGGCCAACAAACTCAGTTTCAATATTCATTATCCAAACAAAGTTGGGGTAATTTATAGCAAAACAATCCTTTCCATATTTAATAGACTAGAAGCATGTGATTGGCTTAACCTCTTTAAATCATTTTTCATACTGTGCAAGCTATGTAATTGTGCACTGTGCTGTGCAATTAATAAATGTCCCCGAATTATAGCTGTGCAGTGTAGGACAAACACTTAATGAATGACATAATTAATACATTGTTGGAAAAGACTATAATTTCCAGATTTAGAAATGAGTGTAAATTGCAAATTATACATAATAGAAGTCGCAGTAGCGTGCGGTGAGGAGGGGCAACAGGAGCAGCGCTCCACTCACATTATATATTAATATATCTATCAATTAAAGCAATGTATTTTTATTTACATATCATTTTACTGGAAAATTCACCCTTTAATCAGAAGTTACGCAATTAGTACAATTATACCGCGGTCCCAAACCGCTTGTTTTTGCCCTGAGATGACCAGGTGAAGCGCTTAAAATGCTACCCGTATTTGGGTTAGAACATGCGCAGAGAACATTTTTCTGCTTGATGTTTATATTGGCACTGTGTCAGGTACTTTGCGGTTATTAACATTTAAACGAAACTTGCTTCTCTTGGTTCATTCGCATGCTACTACTAGGAGACCTGAGACAGCACTTACAAAACTTAAGATTGAACACAAGGAAATGAACCGATTTTTGCCTTAAGCAGATTTCTGTCTCACTCAAATGTTATAACATATGTTAATTTTAGGAACTATAAATTGTTTCCGTATTGAGTAGACTTCCGATTTACTGAAATTCCATGCAGAAGTAGGTATTATTTTAAAGGCTTAAAAGGGAAACATATGTGTTTATTATATATGTAGTGTCATTCTACTCTATAAGTGGGTATCTACACAATTATATGTAATGTTCACTTGTAAAAAATTCCTTTCTAAATTAGATAATTTCAAATCTATTCAGAGCAGAAAGGTTTCTTGCATGCTGGAAAATTTGAATGAAAGGATTGTGAAAAAAAAAGTAGTTTAACGACTTTTGATATGAAACTGAACTGCAGAGAAATTTTTATGGATTTTAATTTTAAAATTTTTTGTAGATGCGATAAAAAAAATTTAGATCCAAATATTAAATTTTGATTTGAAATGAATTCTTCCGAATGACTTGATGTTAAAATGTAGGCAATTAAAAATGGCAGTAAAATATTTGATATAAAAGACATATATTTTCGCACCTTGTTTAAAATGTCAGCAACTTTGATCATTTCTCCGATGCCAGTGAGATCCTTAAATGAGAGATCCAAGATTTCTGTGTTCATTGCTCTGAAAAAGAAAGAAGCTTCCACGTGGTCTTCTTCATCTACGTCCTACGAAAATAATTTTTTTTAGTTATTTAACATTTGGAAGTAATGGACTAATTATTAAGAATAAACATTAGAAGAATAATTACATTGGATGAACTTAGGAAATGCCAAGGGGATTTCTGTTTCTTTTCTTCCTGGAATCCAATGAGCTTCTTGAAAGCTGCTTCAAGGCCTTCAGCCCGCAATCCAACCTATAATATTAATATTACATTTCAATGCTTTAGAAAAAAAACATGAATATGAATGCTCAAAAAGCTAGAATTAGAATATTATTTAAGCAATAAAATCAGTAGCATATATTATGTCTCTAAGAATACATTTTAGTTTCAAAATTTTAAACTGAGCCATTTACAAAAATTTGAGCTTAAAAATTAAAGTAAGTTAGTGAATGCACAAATTTTATGTATTGAGAAACTATCAAGTTTTATTCAAAGCAGAAAAATCTCATTTTCAAAAGGCTAATTGGCAATAAAGCATTCTTGCAGGCAATACATGCCGCTAAAGTAGACGTACCATTATTCGAGACAGTTTATACACTCATGGACAATGAAAGTTGCGCACCAAGAAGAAAACATGGTACAAGCGCGAAATGATATAAATAGCTAGAAGGCTGGTTGGTATGCGAATGATCCCAGTCTGGTATGATTGCGCGTGACCGTACACCCGTGAATGGTGCTGAAAGCATGAGCCAGCGGCCTTATAAACTGGTGTGTATGCGACGCCCCATCAATGCGAGAAGCTTCGGCCGACGCAAGCACGAGTACGGAGTGAAAAGAATGGTGAGTAGATGTCAGAAACGTCGATATACGCCACTGACGGACTTCGAGAGAGGTCTGATCATCGGGCTGAAAATCGCAGGGTGGTCATAGCCATTCACGTGGATCGTTCGGACTATACCGTTCGACGGTGTTCGGAACACTGGTCACGGAACGCCACCCAGACACGGAGCAGAGGACCGGCTCTGGACAGATCAAGCATATCACGGGTAAAGAGGATTGAATGATCGTGCTGCAGGCACGTATTCAATCCACGGCGACCCGATCCGCAATATAGGCATACATAGCGGCTCCTATGTGCCTACGAACCATATCTAGATGCCTGAAGAAAGCTAATCTGCGATCCCAGCGTCCCTTACGTGTGCTGTCGTTAACACGGGAATATCGGCGGCTCCGGTTGCAGTGGTGTTGGGCTAGAGCGACGTGGAACGCCACAGATTGACGATGTGTGGTGTTTAGCGATGAGTGCCGCTTCGTTTTGGGGACCGATGGTCAGCGTGTCCGGGTGTGGAGGTACCCTGCACGACACCACAATCTCAACGTCGTTATCGAGGGCCACACCAGCCCCACTGCAGGCATCATGGGCTGGGGAGCCATAGCTTACGACAGCCGATCCGCTTTAGTAGTGGTACCTGGAACATTGACGGGCAGCGGTACGTGTATAAGATTCTACAGTCCCATGTGCTCCCATTCGTTGCTGGGATTCCAGGTGCGCAATTCCAGCAGGATACTGCCCGGCCGCACACGTCTCGGGTCGCCCAGGCTTGCCTGAGTCATGTCCAGACACTTCCATGGTCTGCCCGCTCCCCAGACCTGTCTCCTATCGAGCATGTGTGGGACCAGTTGAAACGCCAGCTGCCTCGTTGCCGCAATCTTCGGGATTTGGAACATAACGTCCAACATATGTGGATTCGTCTGCCGCAGGAGAACATCAGGCATCTGTTCGACACCATGCCGGACCGTATTGCTACTTGTATCGCAGCACGAGGCGGTGCGACGTGCTGTTGAGGATGACCGAACTATGTACCACAGCTCCTTCTGTACGTGTTCTGCTGCGCTGTTGTGATCACGTATATCATTCATCTGTATTCTTCCATTAATAACATTTTAGGTCCATCCTATGCTTCCTTCTTGGTGCGCAAATTTCATTGTCCGTGAGTGTATTATCCAAACTTAAATCGAAAATTTTTAATAAAGAAACTTTGCAATAATTTAAAGGAATGAACGCCACAGTAGCACTGTACAAAAAAGTTAACTATTGTTAGGTTACTTTTTTAAATATTAGGATATTTACTCAATATTAAGCAATTTAAATTCGGATGTCCACAACAAAGTTTCCAAGTGAAAACTTTTATCGGATCTGGAAGCTCAAGTTTTTGTTGAATAGCTTTTGTGTTACCTCAAAGACATTCATGTGCTTGTCGAAGAAGTCCAGGTCCAATCGGGTGTAGACGGAGCGAGGTATTTTTGAGTGGGGAGAATGAATGATGTCCGATTCCACGCTGCCACCCAGGTTCAGAGTCTCACTGAAAGTAGACAGTTCCAGATTTTTGGAATTCTCCCAGTAGCCTACTTTCGGGGGGTGCACTTGAATTTCACTCAAAAGCTGTCTCACACGCTTTTTCAAAGGCGAGGAAGTTTCATTGAAATTTGAAATCAAACTGGCAGCATAAGCTGATACTGTTGACAAACAAATGGGATTAACATCATAGAAATATCATAGAAAAATGCGATTACAAATCAACAAGAGTATTTATTCACCTTGCTCGTCTGTTTCTCGTTCTGCAACTTCTTTGATGGTTTGGATTTGCTGTCGATCAGCTTGCCGTAATACAGATGACAAAGCAGCTATTCGCACTTCATAGTGTTCTTGAGAGTCGGTATATAAATTCAGTAATTCATCTGGTCTTTTCTGTGAAAACAATTGTAAATATTTAGATTAACTTAAGGTAATTATAATTTCTGAATTAATGGAATAATTAAACCCACTAGTTGTGAAATTTAAAAAAATGAATAGAGGAATAGCTTCTATCGCTAAAGTTTTCATAAACAAAATGTTTTTTAAAGTCAATTAATAAACCATTTAATCCACTTTGTTATTTTTATGTGTTAAGTTTTGTAATAGTTGTTAGTTTTTATAAAGCTTAATATAATCAAACTTACATTAATACTTTTTAAAACTGTTTAATCAGTTTTAACTCAAATAAACCTCGAATTATTATATTTGACAGCAAAAATATTTTATCTGTCTTTTAATTATTGGTTACGTTTCAATTTTTGGACTATATAACTAGCTGAGAAAGAGACAGAGGCATTCCACTATTGATCACATTAGAAGAGCTAATTTCATACATATTAGGAACGTCGCAGCATTCCGCCCCACCAAGTCATCCTTTTCAAATTTGTAGACTGGTATGTGTATATTATGCGTGACGTGACAATACCCGTATTTTAGGAGTCTGCATCTCAACCTCCAGGATAGCTATGGAGTTGATATTTTTATGTAATATTATCACGAAACTGATAGAAAAAAAAAACTGGAGTATAGCTCCACTCAACTTTCTTTTAGAATCTATTATTATTAAATACCTTTTTTTTTTCTTTTGCAAATTTTACAAGAAAATTTTTTAAAAAATCTATTTCGTTGGTCTAGATGATCACAACTGCGTGTTGTCCTTCATTTTTAATGTACTTGAAAAAATCTTTCGATTGATGCCAAGTTTGACAATATACTCCACCCTCCAAGGGGGGGGGGGTGATGACATCACGAACACAAAAGCTGTATCACTGCTACTTTTCACTACAATAATTAAAACTATTAAGTTTCATTATCATTGAGCCATAAATAACCCCTTTTACGCATGGTTATGTCAAATTTTGTCCTATGCTGCTATATTAAGAAAATATAAAATATTGAACAAATTTCGAAGTATTCGTTCGAATTTCAAAAAATGCAATTCATTTCTAGAATTTTCGTTAACAAAGTCGAATATAAAGTTTCGTGAAAATCCTTTAATATTTGTGACAGCAAGAAAAGCGTATACACAAAAAATTGACAGACAACAGATAGTCAGACATCTCGCTAAAAATAATCAAAATGTGTTCAGGAGGTCCTAAAACATATAGTGTCCTCAAAATCTCAAAATAAATGTTTTTCGTGAAAACAATACTTTTTCTATACTATATTCTACAGTATGAGAAGATAATTATAATTGATGCGGTAGCACCAAAGAAAAAAAAATTAAAAGTGAACTTTTTAAGATTTTCGGCCTGGCCTTTCTTTTCTGATGGACCTACAATCTTAATTACTGAACCAATTTTAATAAATAGTGGCTCATTTTGTGTGTTCTAGTGGGAGTTATATGCTTTTCTTTTAAAAAGTGAAGATCAATTTGATTTAGAGTTTCAAAAATTTTAAAAACGTGAATAAATGATGCTGTGCGATAAAGTAAATCGTGCAATTCATTCTACATCATCGTTGTATAATCATGTTGATGAATATTTGTACAAAAAATTTGAAATCTCACGAAAACACCACTTAAAAAACACTGGTCACACCAAAAAGCAAGAGCTCCCCACCAAGTACCCCTCTTTTCAAAAAATTATGATATCTCGAAATGGTTTGCACCAAGTTTCGACAGAACCAGAGCTGTACGTTTAGGTCTAAGTACCCTGTCGAAAGAGACTAGCCCCCCCTTCAAATGGCATGTAGCGTGTTTTAGACGTAGTCAATTTAAAACAAGAAAGATCAATCATGCTTAAAGCATTGATTATGAAACACTTTCCAACTTCAACGCAATTTTATTTAAAAAAGTCGAAAATGCAATACATTCCTCGGTAATATTTTAAAACTTATCACAATACTACATTGATTTATTATATTTGAAAACTTAAACCTTCATTGAAAAAAATGAACTTCATTCAAAAGACGGCATTGAAATATAAATTGCGTGGTTTAAATATCTCTAAAATGCAATACATTCCACGGTAATATTTTTAAATCTATCATAATACTACGATAATTTATTATATTTGAAAACTTCATCGAAAACAACTGAAATTCATTCAAATGACGTCATAGAAAAAATAACACGCCTGGATCTCTCTATAAAAGCAGGATTTCATTCATAACTTTCTCCATTTCATTCATCACAATACTATAATAATTTATTTTATTTAAAAATTAAGACCATTTAGCTACAATTCATAAACTTTATGCTTAAAACTTCATCGAAAAATATCGTCCTTCTGTTTATAAAATCAATTAATATTTCATTCATATCAGCCATGCAGACTCCATGGACTGAATTATTTTGCGTTAAAGAAATACAGTAATTCTAATACAACTTATTCTACATATTTTGCTGTTTACATTTTACATAGGTGAAAAATAGGCTTAATTGTAGAAATAATCAAATTTGAATGAGAATTTAAACTCAAATATATTGTCATTGTGTTGTTTTAGTATGTAGATGCACAGAATTTAAGCAGAAATAAAGTAGTTTTAGGATGGATACAACACTCAATATGAATTAAAAAGAACTTTAAAAAATCACGAATTTGAAACAAGATGGATGCCATATCTCATTTTGAAGTGGGTCATGTGATCGTTTAATATCATGGTCACGTGATCGTTTCATATAAGATGTGTAATTATTATTTTAATTTTTATTTAAAAAACTACTGAATATATTTAGCTGAATTTTTTTTTATATATTTTATGGAACAATTTGACTATTACCTAAAATTTTCGAAGCAATTTGTGAATTTTAAATCCGCTTAAAAAATGTTAGAAAAATTAGGTCCCATAGGGCTCAATGTATTTCATTTTTTCAACCCGGGTTCAATCCAAAACTAATTGTGTGATATTATTCATTTATATTCCCAAAGGTCCTACAGACCGTCTGAACAACATACTAAAATTTCATTTTGATTAAGTCATTTTTACGGCAGTTATCGTGCTAACGGACAGACAGACAGACAGACAGACAGACAGACAGACAGACAGAATGAACAAAGTCATAAACACTTTTCAACTTTGTTGTAAAGTGTTAAAAAAATGACCACGATTAAAATGGCTACGTGTGACTTGAAGGAGGATTAACATCCTTCGGAAAGGTATCTAGACCTGAAAGTACAGCTCTGGTTCTGCGAAAACTTGACGCAAGCCATTTTGAAATTTCATAACTCATTTGGAAGGATGTTTTGTATTTTGTACTTGACTGGAAGTTTTTTACCATAAAGTGGAGAGGGGGGATTATTCTTCTTCGACCCAGACAGTCCGACCTACCTGAAGGTATAAGGTATCTGTTTGGGCATCCTGGAAGTGCGACCTAACTTAGACCGGAACCCAGTGGGAAGTGGGGTTTTTCTAAGGTATCAGACTATGCTAATTAAAAAAGAAAGCTGTTTTTATAAAAATCTTACCTTGTCGATTCGTCGGAATGCATCAATAGCCGCCAATCTCAGTCGAATTGATTTATCGCTGTTTTTTGCACAAGCCAAAATAGTTTCTTCCGCCTGTAGGTGTTGTCCCATATTTCCGAAGGCTTTCAACACAGCCAAAACCTATAAACAATACAAATCAGTATTCGTGCTATGATACGAAAATAACTCCATAGAAAGGCTTCATACACGGCATACCTCATTTTCCTTGTCATTAGAGCACTGGCGTCCGAGAACTTGGTTCAGTGTCGCTACAATTTCTTTTACTGGGTCGGAATTGTAGCAGCTGGTCCTAGTGCAATATCTGTAAACCATTGCAGAGACGCCGAGGAATACAGATGCAGACTTTTGTTCTTTCAGGAGAGGCTGCAAAGAGTTTTATTAAATGAAACTTATTTAGCATTCCAAAATAAATTTGAAGTCAAAAATTTAAACTTTATTCGTAGTCATTTTGTAATTGTAAAAATAAAATCCATTAATGAAACTGAAACAACACAGTAAGCTACATTAGTTTCTTGCGTTAAAAAAACAAACCAAGATCTATTCCACAGTTGAGTTTATTTGAAATTACACACATGCTCAGTGGTCCTTCCCGGTCGTCCAAATTGTTACTCAAGTCCTCTGGATGAGTCGGACGGCCTGGAGGTTTCCACATGCTCAGTGGTTCATGTGATTCGAGCTTGAAACCTATGAAACCAAAGCCTAGAGCACTAACTGTAACTTTCTGATGGTAGAAATTCTGCGTGTGTGATTACATAGGAAATCTCCTTTTAAGGAGCGTTTCATAACAGAAAATTTAATCAAAACGGAATTTTTTCCTTCGTAATAAAGATACCTTAAGCAAAATTTTGCAATTTACTATTACTGTATATACCTTAACAGTACACACTATCGTTTTGTAACGTGTGTCTCTTTTAATTTTAAAATATTTAATGAAAAACAGATATGTAAAATAAATTAAAAATATTTTTAACAAGTTCTGTGGGCACACATATAATAGCCATATTAACTTAATATTTTTACAATAAAACGTTGAAAGGAGCATATGTGTTAAATGCAAGTTTCTTCAATTTTTACTTTATCGGATGTAAGTTATAAGGACCCTGTTGTTGAAATCCATTGTGTTAAGATCTTTGTGATTCCCCTTATTAACAATTCCCCCATTTAATCTTTATTAATGTATTTTGAAGTCAAATAACTTTTTCTTACCACAACTGCGGCTATAGCTTCATGGGATGGATGAGGCACCAAAGCTAAAGAAGCTGCCCATAACTTTGCTTTCAGACCCGAAATTTTCTGCTGCACAAGCACGTTCACCATTAGACGAACAGCTGCATCGTTTCCTGCCATTGGTAAAGTATCCAGAAAGAGATCCCTAAAATACACCAAATAATGATTAAATTAGCATAGACTACAATCAAATTCTATAGCATAAACTTTTCTGTCAAGTTAACATTGGTCAATGATTTTAAAATCACTGCAATTGTACGAATATTAATTTAGTTATGAGATATAAAATCTGGCTTATTAGAAAGAAGTAAGCTTCTCAAATGAATTGACTTTTATTTTTCTAATTTATTAAATGAACTCACTAATGAATTCATTGGTTGAATGAATACACTGTCTTTCTGAAAAGAATAATCGAAGATTAAGGGGGTCTTACGTTAATTTCTTGGAGGAACAGAGTCTGCCGCTTTCTAGGGATGAGTAAATGCTATGAAGTGCATCATATGGTAGACGCTTCACTGCGCGTACAAGAGTAATGAAATCTTGACTGACAGAAATATCAATAGTACCAATGTTCTTAGAGCACATTTCTTTTAATCTTTCTTCGACTTCTCGTGCATTGTTTTTGACAGACTTTTCTTCCTCAAGGTTATAAAGGATTGGATCTTTCACCTCGAGAGGATCTGAAAAGGAATTAATAAATAAGTTACAATGAATATAATGAGTCGTATTATGTTTATTGCAAGTTTAACAGGTATCATTCTAAAAATTCAACTGAAAATCATAGATGGTCTCTTACATGAAATTAGTCCTTAGCAATAAACCTGCTGTTAATCTTGAAATATAGGTTTTATTAAAGGAGGTTGTGAAAATTTTCTATTTGTCCCACTTGGATGCCGACGTTACTTACTCGAATCCTTATTTACTTCCTTAACTCTTTATGTTCTGATGATACATTTAAGTCCCATTTCTTCATATTTCCCTAAATGTCTGCTTTGCGCATTTTCTCAAAGTTACATTCCTGTAATATTTCTGTATATTTCATTAAAGTATTATTTGGCGTTTTTGATTTGAAAATATTAATGAAAATACATATATTCTGAATAGTATAGGTGTATTTTGAAGCCAAGTGAATAGTAAAAATTGTGATTTTTCCAGATATTAGAAGCTTTTCACAATTTTTTAAAGTCTTCCAAAATAATCAAATAAACATATGATGGAATCTGGTTTAGTCTGAATATTTGGTATAGAAATATTTATATTTAAATTTTACAAACCTCTATTTTATGCTAATCATATATATCCGTTGTTTCTTTTTATAACATGGTTTTATAATAGAAAGGGTAGAGATTAAATATATTTATTTTTATAATTTTAATTCAGCAAGTCTAAGAATATTTGAGCGACTTGAAGTATCATGGTATAACTCTAATAAATTGTTAAATTAATTAAAAATCTAATATTCAATTTTTAAGCTGTAGTTTATATACAATCCAGACATATATTGTAAACGTTTAAGTCGTGCCAAAATCTAATCAGTTTAGTCCTTATTTTCTACAAAATAGCTGTCTCTTAAAAAATTGCAGACTTTTATATTTCTTATACCTTTTAGCAGCCTATTAATGTGATATTTACTACACAAGAGCATACATGATTTTCTATTAGAGTCGCATAGATAACTTTCAGAAATTAGTTATTGTTCATTTTGCTTCGCTCGCCATCTTACCATGTTCTCCTCTACGATAAACATTTACTAACATTTAGATATTTAAATATGTCATCCTCTTTACTTATTTTTGTAGATATCCATGAATTATGCTGTAACGGTGGAGTATTAATTATGAAGTTTCTGATTGATTAGTTTACAAATTATCCTGAAAACATTTTTTTTTTCTCCTCGGGAAACAAAATTCAAGAAACTGTGATTTTTCTTTTCTGCAGCACACACAAAGCTGGTGACCTCGCGAAAGCACATATTGGGCATCTTAGATGCGTAATTCTATATTCTACATCAAAAACAATTTGTATTTTTCAGTAAAACTCAAAACTATTTACGAAAGCTAAATCAAAGTGCTTTAGAAAAGGAAGTGGAAGGACCACTTACGCAGAGGAACGCTCTCTGCTGCTTGAACTGTTTTCAACTGAAGATCCACCTCTCCTTCAAATTCAACAATGCTGTCCTGGTGACCAAGGGGTCGGATAGTAGAAAGTTCCTTGCATTTGCAACTCTTAAGCACCCCACGTTCAATGGTTTGCAGGCACCATAGCTTATCTTGGGGGAAAATGGGAAGACTGTGAATATCCTAAAAAGAAAATAAATGTTTACTCGTGGTAGCTCACAGAGGATCGAATGTTGACAAAAATTTAAAAGTAAATTAACTTACAGACTCTGGAGATTCGTATTCATTTGTCATCAAGGATGTGATGGCAGAATGTCTGTTGGTGCATGATTTCAAATCCTTTTCTTTTTTAATGACAGTCTGTTGGGAATTCTGTACAGTGTAAGTGGTAACACATGTTCCCAAGCTATCAACCTAATATGATAAAAGAAAAAAACATTAAGCTAATTAATTTTTTATTTGGTTCTACCTATTGCTTCCTCTGTTAAAAATAAATAAAATATGATCATATATTATGCAGACTTCAGTCCTCAGTAACCCTGATGAGGATTACGGTTAAGAATTAGAGGAGGCATTCAAACTTTTAAATCTCAAAGCTTTTTGAGTATTGAATTAAAGAGAAATTTAATACTCGAGAAGCTCTGAGAATTTAGGAATTGCGGCCAATTGCAGTATGCTGCTGAGTTATTCAGGCCTTTATCAACTAACTAGGTAATGTTATGTCGATTTCAAAAGTTTTAAAAAATGAACATACCTCTTTCACCTCCTGGGATTGCTCCAATTTGTCCATAGTGTTAATAAAAGTGCTAAGAACACCCTTTTTGATATTCTGCGACTGTTGGCTTTCCTGAGAGCTTGGGCAGACATGCTCAATTTGACCATCCTGGAAGGCAAACACCAACGGAATCTCTAGCTTTCTCATCAAGTCTACTCGCTCAGCTTCAGTAGCCTTTTGCTCGAGCCGGATATTTTTCATCTGAAAAATTATTATAAAGGCAATTAATTACTCATAAGTTTTTCACAAAGTTTATTGCAGTATAGCTATTACATACGGTACTATTTCATTCTCCACGTATTGCGCACAACGCAGCTCGTTAAACTTGGTAGCAGAACAAACTTTATTGTTGACACTATTAACATACTTTATTTAGCGCAGTAGACACTAAATTTTCATGTGTGGAACTATAGAGGAGCTGCAGAAAATTATGAAATACTCATTCCTCAAAAGATGCTGTAGCACTCCAGCAGAACTTAAATATCTCCTGATAGATTTTAGTGAATTTATTTTTCAGGCAATGAAACTGTACAAATATTCATCAAATAGCGTCTTTTAAGTGCTCTGACTGAGTCCATGGAATATTCTGATGTAAGTTTTATCACTGTATAGTAAAGTGGGAAATAACGAGAATTAAAATCATATGTTTGTCTATCTGCCATGACCATTTATAACTGGAGGAAAGCTCAATGGATTCACACTTTTACTGGTTTGTTTAGCTTAATGAGGAGCATGCTTATGTCCAAAATATTTTCAATTTTGTTCTACAATAATATATGAAAGTGAAAATTCAAAAATTCGCTTCCAAGTAAAACATCTTTTGAAATATGTCACCTATTTTTCGATGAAACTTTTCTCAAGCAATGGCATTGAGTCCAGGAAATGTTTTTTTATTTTTCATCTTTTGACACCTGCTCAGGAGACAAAAGTGATTAAAATACCTGTTTTTGACTATCTGTAATGACCGCTTTGAGAATGATTTAATTATTTTTTCTTTCTACTGGTTTCTTAGGCTTAATTGGGAGTAAGTTTTTGCCTACACTATTTCAAATTTTGGATCGTCTTAATTTTATTTCGGTATTGTCACGGAAAACGTCAAGTATTTCTGCTAGTAAAGAATAATAGAACTCGTTTATTCACTTCTAAATAGAAAATAAGATGGTTAGCTTCCGGAAAATGGTTCAAAACAACTTACTTTCATCACCATTTCACATCGCGTTTTCACGTGAATTTCGACTTGTCCATTAATTTGAGCCCTTTGTTTGCGTTGTCCAGCCACGACCACGTGGTTGACTCCCTGATAATCGTACACATACTTCCGGCCAGGTTCATAACTGAATTTTTCGTTGGAAGCTGTAAAAAAGTGAACAGTGTTAGTCAGAAAACTTTTTAAGTATTTAATAATTATTGGATCATTCTTGCAAAACAACACACCAGAAAGAAATTGATTGAAACAACATTAAAACAACATTGAAACAACATTTAACAACATTATGTATTTGAACCTTGTAGTAGATGATTTTGAAGACATTTGGCAGGATTTGTAGGGAGGAATGTACGTCAAATTCCCTAAAAATGTAGATTTATTATATTGTCCTGGAAATTTTCCCTTTTGGGGCGTTAAACCCCCAAAATGGAAATTTCCCAGGACAATCTTTTAAAGACGTCTTGGAAAATTTGAATTTTCCATCAGATTTTCTAGGACGTCCCCTGCACATCTTTAGTATTGAAATTCTATAGAATTATTAAAACTTAAGAGCATTAATAACATTTTATAGTATCTTATATATACTCTATTATTTTACTGAAATTTTTCTAATGGATCTTTTAAATTATTTGATACTCGGGACATTTTGTTTTGAAATTCAGAAATTCAGAATTAGTTATCATTTGAAAGAATTCCAAAAAATGAAATTGTAACTTACATGTCGGGCAGTGAGTAGCGCATTGCGATTGTCTCTGGAATGGGCCTGTAAAAGAAATAATCAATGAGTTTACATTCAAGGCGTCTTTGAAACAAACAATATTAATCACATTTATAGTATACCTTAAGAAATCGAGCAAAGAAGAAGAACATAACTAATAGTTTGTACATGTCTATATTATTTTCCATTCCTTTTTCTAAAATCTTTATAAAATACCTTTGCTGGCGACTACGATTCTTGTCTTTTCTTTAAATTAGTTTAAACTTTATTTTTTAAATATTAGTTTTTATCACATAGGCATGAAACGGCGGTGTAAAAGGGCCTTCCAAAATTTTAGTTTTCGCAAAACGATTTTAGGGACCAAAAATTCAGTTTTGACCCTCAAAATAAAAGCATTTGAAAAAAGGCTTTTATACTGGAGGGGCCATTTTCATAAGTGAAAATATTTGAAATTTGGGTTTTTTTGTAGTCTTTCCTTTTTGCTCTTCTTTATGAAGCTCAACTTGTTTTACAGCCATACGATATTAAACAAAAAAATATTTTCAAATGTGTTAAACAGTTTGAGAAGCTATTCACTGCTTGACAGCTTATATATAAAAAAAAAAACCCGCTAGAATCTTAGATCATTTACACTTCGTGTGCTACTCCTAGAGTTGCAAAGACGGGGGAAAAAACCCAGTTTAATATCCGGAATAAACCGAGTTTTTTGATAAAGAAATTTTGAGAAAACTGGGAATTTTGAAAGTTTCCAAAAAGTGGGAATTTTCACTCATTGCATTTTGCATTGTAAAAGAAATGTGTATGACCCAAAACTAATATTTATTTTTTACACTCGGAATTGTAAATAGCTGAAGCATGGAAAATTGTAAGAAATTTGTTAGATCCAAGAAAATTATTTAAATTGTATGACTTTCTTATTATATATAAATAAAAATTAAAATTAATTTCACAAACAAATTCTAATTTAATTTATCAATATTTTAAAAGCTAAAACACTCCCGAACGACGAAATAGTTATTACTATTAATTCGTATTCATTTAATATTGAACGATTATAAGAAATCTATATTAGTCCCAATAAAATTTAATAATTTTAAGACTAATAAATTTATACATTTACAAGGAACATTTTGTAATTTCAAATTTTTTGAAAATGTTATTTCAATAGACTTTACCTTTAAACTAATACAGAGATTTGATAAATTTCTCTAAATAGCTATCCAGGTGTCGGATTAGGCAGAACATATGAGAAATGCGTAAATTAGTTTCATCCCATCAAAATTCGCAATACTTCCAAAATTCCCGCTTTATTCCCCAAAATTTCCGGTTTATTCCCCAAAATTCCCGGGTTTATTCCCGCTTCCCAAAACTTCCGGTTTTTTTTTTGTAACTCTAGCTATTCCCTGCTTTGAAGGGAAGGCAATAGTTATGTGAAGTTATCGTTAAATGTACACACACGCGTTTGGCCTTGTCCCGACTCTCGCCTCTTGCTTGATAAGGCCCCGTGTTTTTCAAAACTTCGAGAAACATATTTATTTATATTTTACAAGTAATGGATATTTTGGATAAAACTATTTTCGCATTTATCTTAAAAATCAATTTAATGAAGCATAAAATAAGTATAATTTTTTTATAATAGTAAAATACTTTTATTTTTGAATCAAATTTTTGAGAAAAATATTGTTTTGTTCCGGGCGCAGCAGATATCCCAGCTTACTCTGGATCTCTATATTTCTTAGTGTCGCCTAACTGTGCTTAATGTTAGTTACACCACTGGCATGAAGCTACATTGTAAAACATTTTGCAACCTTAGCTCATTTTTTTCAGCTACTTCATTCATAATTTCGACAAACTATCAGAAAAACCGCAATTACAGGCGTTCATGCTTTATTTCAGAAATATTCAGTTAATTATTGTCTACTGAAGCATTATTTTTTAGAGTATATGTATATATATATATATATATATATATATATATATATATATATATATATATATATATATATATTAGTTTGAAAATCCAATAATAGAATAGAGAGAAATTGCAACTCAAAAAACCCCAATATTAAAAAAATGCCTAACAAATAAAAAAGTATCAAACAGAGAATCATCAATCAAGTGGAATATAAAAGGCAAACCACTAGTCATCAAGCTGAAGACAAACAACAAACATCAATGGAAAGGAATCGATAATAGAAAATTAAATAAAATCCAAGCATTAAAGCCTTACAAGTGGACAAGCCCTAGGCCTAAACAAATGAATTGTTCATTTCAATAAAACTCTTCATCAAGTCCAAGTATTTCATCAAAATGAACACAAAATGCATGTTTCTGATATCAGTGATAGATTATATCTATAAACACTTAGACGATATGCATAAATATTGAAAAATTATAGGAAACTTTCTTCCTTTCAAACTATCTACCGGTACACCAAATTTGATGTCTCTATCCTATCGCGAAGTATGTTTTTCTATCACTTCACTTTTAACGTTTTTCTGTGTAGCACCCCCCTTAAATGATAATTTTTGAAAAACCGTAATAATCTTTGGTTTTTTTTATCAAATACCTCATATACTAAATTTCAAGTCTCTATCACATAACAAAGGAGACGTTTTTCATGTGTTCGTCAAATCGAATATTTTAGTGTGCGGCACCCCCCCCCCCCCCCCCCCAACAATAGCAAATGTTTGAAAACTGAAATTGCACACTTTCTTCCTTTCCAACTATTTACCCATATACCAAATTTGAAATCTCTATCTTATCGCGAAACATGCTTTTTCTATCATTTCACCTTTCGAATGTTTTGTGTGGAGTACCCACCCCGTTAAATATACATTTTTGAAAAACTAGATTCTTCTTGTGTTTTCTATCAGATGATTCGCCCATATACCAAATATCAAGCCTCTATCACGTTTTAAAAATGGCATTTCTTCTTTATTCCGAAAATCGAATATTTTGATGTGCGGCACCCCCTAAATTAGAAAATATTGGAAAACTGAAATTGTACACTTTCTTTATTCCAAGCAATCTACCAGTACACCAAATTTGAAATTTTTATTTCATCCTGAAGCGTGTTTTTGTATCAATTCACCTTTCGAACGTTTTTCTTTGGAGCACTCATTTAATCGAACGTTTTTTAAAAACTATATTCGTCTTGGGTGTTTCGATTAAATGATTAGCCCATATACCAAATTTTAAACACCTCTATTAACTTTTAAAGGAACCGTTTCTCATTTATTCGGTAAATCGAACATTTTTGTATGCGGCACCCCCTTAAGTAGAAAATATTGAAAATCTGAAATTGCACACTTTCTTCTTTTCGGACGTTTTACCCATAAACCAAATTTGAAGTCCCTATCTCATCGCAAAGTATGCTCTCCTATCATTTCACTTTTCGAACGTTTTGGTGTGGAGCACCCCGTCTGGAAAACGTTTTCGAAAATTCGATTTTTCCAGGGGTTTTTATCGAACGACCGAGCTGTATACCAAATTGCAAGTCTGTATTCGGGAAGTGCCTAAAAAAATCGTGATAAATAGACAGACAGACAGACAGACGGACGGACACTTAGCAATTAGTATATACCAGCCGAACACCCGTTGAAAATCAACGTTCTCGCAATAAGCAGCCTCTGAATATTGTAATCTTTTAATAATTCGCGTTGCACATTTATTCGGCAAATCGAATATTTTAGTGTGCAGAACCCCCTAAAAAGAAAATATTGGAAAACTTAAATTCCGCACTTTTCCCTTTCGAACTATCTACCAGTACACCAAATTAAAGTCTCTATCTCATCCCGAAGCATACTACTTTATCATCTCCCATTTCGAACGTTTTTCTGTGGAGCACTCCCATAAATGAACATTTTTGAAAAACTATGTTCGTCTTGGGTTCTTTTATCAGATGATTAGCCCATATACCAAATATCAAGCCCCTACCACATTTAAAAGGAAGCGTGTCTCATTTATTCCGAAAATCGTGCATATTGGTTTGTGGCACTCCCTAAAGTAGCAAATATTGGAAATCTGAAATTGCACACTTTTTCCTTTCAAACTGTCTACCCATACACCATATTTGATGTCTCACCCCTCTATTCTGTCGTAAAGCATGTTTTTCTATCACTTCATCTTTCGAGCGTTTTTCTGTGTTGCACCCCCTTAAATGATCATTTTTGAAAAACCGTAATAATCTTAGGGTTTTTTTATCAAATGATTAGCCCATATATTAAATTTCAAGCCTCTATCACATTGTAAAGGAGGCGTTTTTCATTTGTTCGTCAAATGGAACATTTTAGTGTGCGGCACCCCCTACAATAGCAAACGTTGGAAAACTGAAATTGCACACTTTCTTCCTTTCCAACTATCTACCCGTATACCAAATTTAAAGTCTCTAACTCATCGCGAAGCATGCTTTTTCTATCATTTCACTTTTCGAACATTTTTCTGTGGAGTACCCACCCCATAAATATGATTTTTTGAAAAACTCCATTTTTCTTGGGTTTTCTATCAAATCTTTTGCCCATATACCAAATATAAAGCCTCTATCACGTTTTAAAAGGGGCATGTTTCCTTTATTTCGAAAATCGAATATTTTTGTATGCGACACCCCTAAAGTAGAAAATTTTGGAAAACTGAAATTGTACACTTTCTTCCTTCCAATCTATCTATCCGTACACAAAATTTTAAATCTCTGTCTCATCCCAAAGCATGTTTTCTTATCAATTCACCTTTCGAATGTTTTTCTCTGGAGCACCCCCTTAAACGAACGTTTTTGAAAATCTATATTTGTCTTGTGTGTTTCATCAAATGATTAGTCCATTTACCCAATTTCAAGCCGCTATCAAATTTTAAACGAGCCGTTTCTCATTTATTCGGTAAATCGAACATTTTGGTGTGCGGCATCCCCTTAAGTAGAAAATATTGGAAATCTGAAATTGCACACATTCTTCCTTTCACCAAACCCATACACCAAACCCATACACCAAATTCGAAGTCTCTATCTCATGGCAAAGTATGTTATCCTATCATTTCAATTTTCAAACGTTTTGGTGTGGAGCACCCCCTCTAGAGAACGTTTTCGAAAAATTCAATTTTTCCAGCGGGTTTTATCGAACGATCGAGCCGTGTACCAAATTGCAAGTCGCTATCTATTCGGGAAGTGCCTAAAAAAAGCGTGACAGACAGACGGACAGACGGACACTTGGCAATTAGTATATATAGATAGATAATATAGATAGACAAATTTCAGATCTCCATCTCATCCCGAAGTATGTTTTCTTATCAATTCACCTTTCGAACGTTTTCCTCTGGAGCACCCCTTTAAACGAACGTTTTTGAAAAACTATAATCGTCTTGGGTGTTTTTATCAAATGATTATTCCATATACTAAATTTCAAACCTCTATCAAATTTTAAAGGAGCCGTTTCTCATTTATTCGGTAAATGGAACATTTTAGTGTGCGGTACCCCCTTAAGTAGAAAATATTGAAAATCTGGAATTGCACACTTTCTTCCTTTCGAACGATTTACCCGTTCACCAAATTTGAAGTCTCTATTTTATGGCAAAACATGCTTTCCTATCATTTCACTTTTCGAACGTTTTGGTGTGGAGCACCCCCTCAAGAGAACTTTTTCAAAAAATTCGATTTTTCCAGGGGTTTTTATCGAACGATCGTGTACCAAATTGCAAGTCTCTATCTATTCGGGAAGTGCCTAAAAAAGAGTGACAGACAGACGGACACTTGACAATTAGTATATATATATAGAGATAATAGATAGATAGATAGATTGTAAAAATAATTATCTCATTAAATGCCACAGAAAAGTTATTTTACATGTGATTATATTTTATTTAAAAGGGATTGATATGATTTAAAAAACTTTAACATGTGCTGCTCTCCATTGCACATTTTACATATAAAATGAAACAAAAAAAGATCATAATAATTAATAATAATAGTAATTAGACTCACTAATAACAAATGGACGAAAGAATTTTAAGTACTTTTAACTAAAAATGAACGTATACCATTGTTTAGAAATTATCAAGAGTCATTTTATAGATATTACAAGTTTTACTTTTCTAAATGGAGGGTAATATCTCACGAAAGAATCAAACCATTTTGTTGAATGCTAGTATGTTTATTTCATGCGATAATGACAATAAGCATATAGATGTTAAACACGATTTGCTTTATTTTAGCAAAGACTTTTGAAACTCATATATTTTCTATTGTGTTAAACCGATAGATCAAACAGGATAAAAATGGTACAGGTATATTTATATTTTTTTATTGTTATATATCAATTACGGCTATGGATTATAAGATTATGGTAGTTTGAATTTTTTTTTTTTTTTAATTCATATATTTTCGACTATGCTTAAATGATTGTTGCAACGGGATAAGAAATGGTATGGGAATAACTTTTGCTACCATTTCAGAGTTTTCGTTTTGCCGCACCAAACTTCATATTTTTAAAACATTGGTTTACAAACTGGGTCAGGATGTTTTATTCTTCAGATTTGCTTGTGGAAAAGCAATAGGAATGCTTTATAATTTTCCCACATTTTAATCACGAGTAACGGTGGGCATATCTGCTAGTGCTTAGTAAATAATCAATCCAAAATATTTATATATATTTTACTCTTTTTACTTCAGGGTAAAACATAGTGGTTTCATTTTAAATTTTATATAACTTTTGTCATTTATGAAATTTAAACTAATATAATTACCATTTTATTAATTTTAATTTAAATAATATTATCCTGAAACAATTCAATGTGTTTTTGTTTATTTTAATTCGAACTATGCACTAGGGGGCACTTAACATTGTCACTCCCCCCCCCCCCCTATCCTTTCTTTGCCGTTCTTTTAAGGAAATATGAAAGGAGTTGAAAGAGAACTTTGTATTCAGTCCGAAACAATATAGTCAAGCCATTCTGATTTGGAAAGGAATTTTTCTTACGGATTGATTTGCTTTTTTTAACACTTTCCAACATAGTTGAAAAGTGTTTATGACTTTGTTCAATCTGTCTGCCTGTCCGGTCGCACGATAACTGCCGTAAAAATTACTTTATCAAAATGAAATTTTAGTATGTTGTACAGACGGTCTGTGGGACACATGGGAAGGTAAATGAATTACCCAATTAGATTTGGATTGAACCCGGTTTGAAAAAGTGAAATATATTGAACCCTATGGGACCTATTTTTTCAAACATTTTTTAAGCGAAGTTAAAATCCACAAATTGCTTAGAAAATGTTTAGGAAATATTCAAATTATTCTATGAAATATATAAAAAAAATTTCAGCAAAATATGGTTGGTAGTTTCTTAAATAAAAATTAAAATAATCATTACACCCATACTATATGAAGAGATCATGTGATCCACTTCAACATAAAATATGGCATCCATTTTTTTCCCTAGTTCTTTTAAATTTATGTTTAGTGTTGCATCCGTCCTAAAACTGCTTTATTTTTGTGTATTCTCTGTGATTCTATATTCTGCGTCAACGCAATTATAATATTTTTGAGCTTAAATGATCATCACACTTTGAGTATTTCTACAACGAAACCTAATTTTAATGGATGCTGAATATAAACAAGCGATTGTAAGATGAGTTATATAAGAATTTCTGAATGTTTATTCATGCAAAATTATTTAGCTCTGGCGCATGGAATAAAAGTGATAGGAATGAAATATCCGTTGCTTGTACATATAGAGTCAAACGATTTATATTTCGATGGCGTCATTTGAATAAAGTTCATTTTCTTTTTATGAAGTTTTAAGTTTTCAAATATAATAAATTATTGCAGTACTGTGATAATTTAAAATGTACCAGCGCTGAATGTATCACATTTTTAAAATTTTTAAATGAAATTGCATTTCAGTTGGAAAGTGTTTCATGATCAATGCTTTATGCGTGATTGATCTTTCATGTTTTAATTAAATGTGAAGAGAATTGAAAGATAACTCACCAGCTAAAGCAGCTCCCACCAGGCACGCTAATGCCAGAAGTCCGAGCCCCATATTTGCTGCGGAATGGAGCTAACAGTGGCATCGCAGCTATTTATGTGCACTTAAATAGTCAACGTCAGGAAAAAATTCCCATGGAAGTCACTGGACAAGCAAAATATCGAGACGATAATTTTTGGAAAGAGGCAACAAATGGCCAGAGGTCAGGCACTTTGAAGAATTATCACAGATCAGAACGTCTCGATTTCCAGTGTGTCTGCAGCCACAAAAGTGCTGACTAGGGACATATGCATCCGATCAAAGGGAGAAAAATAAGTCGAACATTCTTTCACTTGAAATATATGATTTACTAGTATTTAGGCCTGGACAGGCAAAACAAAACATTTATGAAGGAGACTTCATATGGTGACAGATGTGTGTACATTTCATTTTTGATGGAACGGTTACGCATTTTTATTCTCTTTTGTATACTTATTTCGTACAATCATAAGAATTTTCGGAAAAATCATAGTGACTTCTTCAGAACCAAAAGGAAAATCCTTTGCGATCCCACCCCCCTCTGGAATTCGATGCTGAATCCATATCAGTCATCATCTAAGCTCTACCTATAGCCAATCCTAAGAAATAAATATAAAAACATTTTTTTGAGCCGAATGGGAAAAAAGAACTGGAAGTGGAAATTCTTTGACTCGTTCATTTCCCTCTGGAATTTGATGCTGAATCCCTATCAGTCATTATTTAAGCTTTATCTATAACAGATCCTGAATACTAGTCCTGCTTCAAGGAAAAACTTTTCGTAAAAACAATAGTATAGCAACATTTTTGCCATCAATAACATTCTTAAAACTTAAATTGCAGCATTTTTTAATAAATTTTATTTTGTTTAGCAATATGCATGGAGCTCAGAGTTAAAAACAGTTGTTTTAATCGAAAACTAGAGCAGTTAGGTTCTGTCTGATACTATAAATGTGCACAATTTAAGCCTTCTATATAACCAGGAGGCGGAATTTTGGTGGGTGTGAAAAGCCTTTCCCCTCCCCCCATTTGTCCGCTCCTTAAAGTTGCAAAGATGAGAAAATACCCGGTTTATTACCGGGAATAAGTTGGGATTTTTTTTTTTGGGGGGGGGGGGGGTTGAGGTCAAAAAAGCGGTATGTATTAACTGAAAATGTAAGTGCAACTGTCAAAAACAGTGCTAGAGTACAAACTGTTAAGCACACTGCTTTTTTGATCTGATAGTAGTAGCCCCTACTAACGTCCTTGAAACAATTATAGTAATATGTTTGCTTCTACTAAAGAAGTGCAAGGAATTTGCGTTCTTACGTCTGTACGAAAAAATGCAAGTTTGCGCACTCCAATGGTGACAAAAAAGATGGCTCCATTCGACGGAGTAACATTAACAAGAAATTTATGAAGGAGCCTACCTATGGTGGCAAGTGGTGTGTATACTTCATTTTTAACGTAACTATTAAGTATTTTTACACTCTTTTGTAAACATATTTCGCACAGTCATACAAATTTATGAAGAAGCCTACCTATGGTGGCAAGTGGTGTGTATACTTCATTTTTAACGTAACTATTAAGTATTTTTACACTCTTTTGAAAACATTTCGCACAGTCATACATATTTTTGAAGGAGCCTACCTATGGTGGCAAGTGGTGTGTATACTTCACTTTTAACGTAACTATTAAGTATTTTTACACTCTTTTGTAAACATATTTCGCACAGTCATACAAATTTATGAACAAGCCTACCTATGATGGCAAGTGGCGTGTATACTTCATTTTTAACGTAGCTATTAAGCATTTTTACACTCTTTTGTAAACATATTTCGCACAGTCATACAACTTTTCGAGAAAACCGAGAGTGACATCTCTAGAAACGGAAGTACAAATCAATAATGAACCTCCCTATCCACTCTAAAATTCGATGCCAAATCCATACGAGTCATCATCTAAAATATATCTATAGCCTATCCTGAGTGATGTTGCAAAGAAAATATAAAAATTTTAATTAGAATTGACAGTTCGAAAATTGAAAGTGGAATTTCTTGGGAGCCCCTCTCCCCCTCCATTCACCAAAATTTAATGCTGAATCAAGTCATCATATAAGCTATTTTAAAAGAAAAAAAAATGACAATTTCTGAACCGGGAATCGAAAAGGAACCTGAAATGAAAATTCTTAGTGAATCACTCAACTTCCTCCAAAATTTAATGCTGCATATCAGTTATCATCTAAGCTCTATCTATAGCCAATCTTGAGAGATAGATGTTTCAAATGCAATGAAGATTTTTTAACCAGAAATGAAAAAATAATCGGACGTCGAAATCTTTAGTGAATCCCCCATTCCCCCCTGGAATTTGATACTGAAATCATATCAGCTATCATCTAATCTCTATCTATTGCAGATCCTGAGAAATAAATGCTTTAGGGAAAGAATATTAGTACAAGCAATAATATGGAAAAAAATTTGCCACGAATAACTTTGTATTTAAAATCTTTCTAAATACTTTAAGAAAGTTTCATCCCGTAAAGTCACCTAATACATTAACAAGCATATCACGTTGCATGACAAAAAAAATGTTTATCGTGATTGATTAGATAATATTCTCGGCGAATATTCATTTTCGATATGTGCAAGTTTATAGGGGCATTACATTACAGTTTAAAAAAAGTATGTGTTTAATTTTATGGTAAAACATGTATCCGTCTGAAAGGAAGATTTGATAATTTTAAAATTTGCAAATATAGTGATATAATGTAATCAATAAATAAAATATGCAAAGGATAAGGAAAGCCTAAGTAGCGTATATAAGCACATATAACACAAACATTCAGCATACAGCTGTTCCGAGGATACGCTGGATCCCCTTTTTCAGTGCAAAAGAAGTACTGAAGAAGCACTTCTCTTGCACTGACGAAGGGGATCCAGCTTATCCTCGAAACAGCTGTATGTTGCATGTTTGTTTTATTTGTGCTTGTATATGTTGCTCAAGTTTTCCTTGTACAATAAGGTAGATTGGTGATATAGGAAAGTCGTTGATAGTTTTTAAACATCGTATAAGTAGCATACTTTTTTCATTTTAAAGTTTCAAACATATGGTGTAAAGTAGGGTTCCAAAACCGGCCAAAAACTTGATCCCAAAATCCCAGGGCTAAAAATACATAATTTCACGGTTTAACCGAGTTATTTTAAATTATGAATTAAGGCTTTCTCATCTCTAAAATTGTGTTAAAGTGTTTCAGAGAGAGATGCCATTCATGTAATGAAACAAAACGCCACTAGAACGGTGTTTACGAATATTTACATTTTAAAAAAAAGTGGGTGATATAAAGTATACTAACCATTTCTTCACGCTTCTCCAAGGGTAGTGGTCATTAAATGTGACACCTACATACTTAATCAAAATTATTGATAACCAGTTTTAATCAGTGGTGTCATTCAGCCGGTTCAGCAGGTTAAAAATATCTAAGATAGACGAACCGCTTGTTAAAAGTTTCCGTGAGTTTCGGTACAGATTTCGGCTCACGGAACAATATGCCTCATCTAGATTTAAAAAAATTAGAATTAGATTAAAAGATCTGAATATTTAAATTAATTTAAAAGTGAAAATCCTTAATAAATGCCTCTACACCTTCCTGAATTTGGGAATTTGATACTGAATCTATGTTAGTCGTTATCTAAACTCTATCTATAACTGATCCTGAACAACAGATGTTGCAAAGGAAATGTACTTTTTTAGAATCGGAAGTGACTTCTCCAGAATCAGAAGTGGAAATCCTTAGCGAGTCCCCCTATCTTCTCTGGAAATTGATTCCACATCAGTCATTATCTAAGCTCTATCTATAACCACTCTAACGAGATACATATTTCAATGAAAATGTTTAACTGGAAGTGGCAAAGGAACCGAACGGGAAAATTCTTAGTGAATCACCCTATCACCTCCAGAATTTGATGCTGAGTCCATATCAACTACGTCTAAACTCTATTTATAGTCAAACTTGGAAAATAGGTGTTCCAAAGAAAATAAACATTTTTGAAACATTTTGGTAAGGGACTAGAAGTTGAAATTCGTGGTGAACCCTCCTTTGTCATCCGAAATTTGTGGCTGAGACTATATCAGTCATCATCTAAGCTCTATCTATAGCAGATTCTGAGAAAAAAAATGCTTCAAAAGAAATTTTTGGCAGAAACAATCGTATGGCAAAATTTTAGCAACCAATAAATTCTATTGTTGATAATTTCGAAAATATTATGTTATTATCATATTATACTTTCTTTTTTAATCCAAACCTTCTATCTCAAATAATTTGTACTCGCGGAAACACTCTGTATTGTTTATTTTCAAATTAAACATTCATGACGTGTGAACCTTCTGCCCATCAAAATCGTTTTAAAGTCTGTTATTTCCTGTACTTATTATTATTAAATTAAAAAAAAAATATAATAATAATAAAAAATCCGGAAACGACCCCCTGAAGCTCCACCAAACTTAGAGCCGTAGCCACAATTTTTCTTTGGGAGGGAAAAACTATTTTTTCAATTGGATCGTATATAAGATTTAAATTTTCTAGATGTAGTTACTTAGAGGGTGACTGTGACAAAAAATATATACTATTCAAGAGAGGGATTACTTAGAGGGGGATTACTGTGACAAAAAATATATAATATTCAAGAAATTTTGAAAAATCTATATTATAATTATAAAGAAAATCTGATGTGGACAGCACATGACTTTCTCTGACTTTTTTTCACAGTGAAAAAGTGATGTGCAAGATCTACTGCACAAAGTTTCTAACGTTAAATTATACATTTGGCATTTTTCTGGATGACAACATGTAAAATTATTTCGAAGTAACTAATTAATTTATATTTCATGCAACTCTAAATTGACCATTATCAATATTGATAGCATCCACAATAAGCGATATAGTCCAAAAGATTTTAATAAATTATTCATCAATGCCGCGTCATTTTCGTTAACTTAGCGCCACTTTTGCAATTTTAACGATATGTTCGTCAATCTGTAGCGAAATATCACAAAATTGGCGATATTTCTCTAATCAGTCGCCAAGTTCGCCATGGCGGGTGGATGGGGTGGCCTGGGTCTTTTACATTTATCGCCAAGCGGTTCAGACCAACGGAGAAAAGCGTATTTCTTATATATAAGTGACTGTTGGCGAATTAATAGGCATAAAAATCTAAAACTATTAGACAAAGTATCTTCTTTCGTGAATGGACCGAACTAGATCCATGAGAATGATGTTAACAAATTTATCGCATAATATTACATATGAAAATTGAACATATTTCACAATAGTTTATACTTTTTTTAAATTTTATATGACATTTTTTATAAATGTATTTAAAAAATGTTAAATATCTTGATAACAGTTCATTCTAGTGTTCTAAAATTTATCACAATCGTTTTCTAATGAATAATTACATGAAAAATAATTATTTACGGAACAGTATTGGAGGTTCTGAATTTTTGAGGATTTTTTCAAAATTTCATTTGAAAATTTGGGGGTCTTTCCGAACATTCGAATTTTCTTAACATTCGAATGCGTTCAAAATCAGTAGGCTTTCAGTATTCACGAATTTTTGCAATAAATTTCATTCAAAACGCCCCATTTGTTTGTGAGATATCGTTTCCATAGTCTCATACACATACCCACCCACCCTCACTCAGACACACACACATACGCAAGGCATCACCTCAAAAACGATCGATTCGTTTTTGAGATCTTACATCTTTGGTTCGAATTGATAGAACAAGCCATTTCAGTCCTCCAAACAAAGTGAGATTTACGAGATTTAAACTGCGGCTGTTTTATGTAGTAATCGAGTCAAGATGTTTTGATAATTTTATCATAAAATTTACTTAAATTTCAAAATAAAATTCAATTAAAAATTGGAGTCAGCATCATAGACACTCCAAAATGTATCAATTGCACCAAATTAGCTCAACACTTGGGGAATCAATGTATGCAAGGCAATGCTACTGAATTGTGATTACATACCTCATTTTTTCGGGAAAAAATTACCCCCTCCTAAATACTAGAGAAAAATATTTCATCTCAATCGCCTTTCGGCTTTTGAAACTAGTTTTCATATCAATAATATCAGTCAGCAGTGAATGCAAGCAACAGTCGAAAACCCAGACCGTCCGAATCATCCGTGGACATAGAGCAGCAATTTAAGCGGCCGGATTGGTACAGCGCTTTATGCAAGCAGCAATGAAACATTTGCCGATCGTATGCTGCATCATCCATGACTATCATGATGTTGATAAATCTCGACTCCTCGTATTCAATTCGGAACAAAAACCTAAAACAAACACCAAGCAATACCTAAAGCAACTAAAAAGTTAGTATTCTAGCAGCTTGAAACCATGCTCTGGCAAAAGCTTCTATGCATAAACCATGCATACATGCAGAATTAAAAATCTCAGTATTATGCCAAGTCCACCTATGACCCAATAAAATGGTTTAGGCAATAACACTCGGCTTCCTTGGTTTGAAGATAAGAACATATTGTCTTTTAACCAAACGTACAAAAAAGTATAGAATGCTTTTCCCCCTTCGAAGCCTGTTGATGCATTTAATCAACTGTCTTATGTTCTTAATAAGTTAATAATATTGACAAAGTGTTTTAATTTTCAGATAACTATAATATTTTATTCGAAATGCAACAAAATCGTCGCCTAAATTCCAAACCTTTAAATGCAAATTTACGAAACATAGCATATCTTGGTTAAACAAAATTTGAAACTATAGCTTATTTAACTTTCTTGTGATATAAATTCCTATTCAAAATAATTCACAGTATATGTATATTGTGTATTTTAAGTATGTGTGTGATTATTTAACTCTTGAATAATATAATAGACAGCATTTAATGTCACTTTAACATTTGTTATTATTTCGATAAATACTGTTTGTTCTCTTGCTCGATTTAATGTTTTCTATTTCCCGAAGTAAAAGTTTCGATTTCTTGCTAAAATGCTCGCTGCCATGCGGAAATGCGTTAGAAAAATCGGTCTTTTTGTCGTCTGGTATCAAATATGTTACGCCAAGTCGAATGGATGCCTGACTTATAAAATCGCCTTTATCTTGTAAAAATCAAACAAATGATACAAATTTCATCCATTTTACAGAAAATACAAAATAAGTTGAGTGAAAATTATATTTTTGTACATCAATTGATTTGTTACATTAAACAACATTCAGAAAAAAAGTTTTATTTTTTTGCAATGGAAACATGTCTAAAAGTCAGCAACAGAAGTTTGGACTTTTCAATGGTAATTTGTCCCGGGAGATTTTCAGCTATATCTCACTAAAATATGCACTTATTTTGATATCGCTTTTAATTTAGGTAGGATAACCCAATAGTAGGATAACCCAAACGAAAATTCTATTAACAGTTTTACATTTGATAGTTTTAATTTTTAAAAAATTTAAATTTCGGTCGGGAAAAAAAGTGAATATTAACATACCAATTTTCTTTACATAATCTTAATGAACACATTTAAAACTTCTAAATATAAAATTTTGTTGAATGTTATCCCTCAATTTTTGAAGTATAGATTTTAAAGTTTCAAAATTTTGAATTTTGAGGCGTCTAGCATGCAGCCTGCCACCTGTAACCACTATCAGACTCATAAATCCGTTAATGGGACGTAAAATTCTATCATTTGACACCACTTTCATCCATATACTCGATGGGATAAATAAATGTCGATTTGAGCCTATTTCAAAAATACGCCCAGGGCGAATGCCACATGAGGGGCTACCAGACTCATAGATCGCGAAGTTCTACCACATGCAATGCTCAAACATTTTGCACTCGATGAGGTAGGAAAAATCGTTGCTGGCTCATGGACTAGACAAGGATAAGAAGACAAGGGCAATATTGAGTCACCGATTCGACATCTTCAAAATAAATTATAAATTCGAATTTAAATGGCATGTTACTGTAAATAAAGGGGTTTTTTTGGGGAGGGGGATAATTTATGTACAGGTTTGAAACCTTGTCAAAGCATTTTTGAATGTATAAGTTACGATTTAAAAGTAAAAAAACAAAAATTTTATATTTTATTTGCCTGAAAATGCAAACGCACAAGTCCCCTTATGCCTATTCACTTTAAAATTTTGCGATCTCTTCTTCCGAAATTACGTCTTGGTTTGGATTAAAACATAGTAATTTTCCTGTTTTTTGATGAAATTTCAGTTTATGGACAGAAACTATATTTCATAAACATAAGGGAATAATTTTAATTCATAAGGGAAAATTAGCATTTTTTTTTTTAATCCGAATAACGGGCATGACATCATTCTCGAAGAAGAAATCAAAAAATTTTAAAGTGACTAAGCTTAATTGTGTTCACTACCATGGAGCACACTTTTTAGAAACGGGAAAAATTGAAACTAAATTCAGCTAAAAAAGTGTATTACGTTGACGGAGAGCAAGCTGTTAATAAACGGAAAAACTGAAACAAAATTCTGTTAAAAAACGGAAAATATTTATTATTGATAAACAAAATAAAACAAAATAAAACCCTGCTAAAAAATGCGTAATACTGCTCTTAAGAAATAGAAAAAAAAAGAGATATGAAGAAAACAGAATTCTGTTGATAAAAAAATGTGAAATATTAGCGCTCTTTTCAAATTATTACAATGTAAAATGACCAGATTGTGTGACACTGAGTTGAGGACAAAGAAACGTGGTATCCTCGAATTATTCATATTCATTCGAGGCCTATATGAAAATTCATGAATACATAAAAGTGTGTACATCATATTTTAACTATTTCAATTGTCATAGTTAAAAAAAGACAGTTATTTCCTTATAAACGTAAGGTTTATACTGGTTCTTTATTATTATATCTTGGCACATTCATTGTTCATAGTAGACATCACTTCATAGATGATTGGGATTAGGCACGGAAATACATACTACTGACCTTACACTTATTCTAACGAAGATAGGTAAACGTTCAATATTTAATAATAATAATATTTATTTTGCCACATAATAAATACACTTATAAACGTATAAATGAGTGCATAACATTGTCGCAAGGAGCTGCGGAAAAAGACGCTAAAATAAACAGAGGTTTATGCTTATTTAGACATACATTGCATAATCATCCTCAATGGAATAACGTGCTACAAGATTTTATTTCTTTTTTTTTTCCAATTTCCTTGATTTTTATAAATAATTTTCAATTTCTTTTTACGCTCCCCCGACATATATCGGGCCCTCCTGTATTGCACATCAAGCGGGACCAGCTGTTATACGCCACTTTACATTTTAATTTCACTAAAACTTATTTTTTTGCATCTAAGTACTATAAGTAAAAAGAAAATGTATTAAAAAAACATTTTCTTATAAATATATAACATTTAGTTCATCATTTCGGATAAAAAAAATATGGGAACATTTTGACATAAACAGATATATTTAATTTGAGGACATATTTTATACAAACAGCTAAATTTCGGAATATTGTAAAGCAAACAGCTAAATCTGATAATATTTAGCATCCCCAACAGGTTTAAATATTTTTAGGCCAACACTTCAAATTCGAATACTGTCCTCCAGAGTCGAGGACGACTTGTGGGCTATAAAAACTAATTGGGCTATATAAATTATTTTCATTATTAAAAATATTTTTCTAGAGGGGTCCCTATGAAAGAACTACATTTTTTTCCAACAAAAAGATGGCACATGATCAACATTTTCATACAATGGTAGAATACCTTAATTAAAGCATTTCTTAAATTGGAACCATGAGTCTGCGGTCAATCGTTCAAAAGATATTTAGTCGTGCAATCATTTTGAAACACCTTGGTAGGGCTGCCTATAGGGAAGGAACCACTTGAATGATGGATAGCTCTAGAGGGGGCATCCCCAAAAAAGGAGGAAAAGAGGGGGAAATGAAATATGGAGGAGGGCCGTGATAAAAGTTTGTAGGGAGCCCATAATTTGTATGGGCGCCTCTGTATAGATGTACAGAAAAATAATAACAATGGGCCCTCTCCGGGCCGGATCAGTATATCATGGAGGGAAGCGAAATCCTTCAGGAGACGATTATTCACCTCCTCCCCACAGAAACATTTTATATTTACCTAGTTTCTGTGATAACATTTAGATATATTTATATAGGGCACATAGAAAACTTGCCTCCTCCCTAAAATTTCACTCCCCCCGGCCAAAAAGTCTTGAAAGAAATGCTGGCCTGGTTACGAAGGGGACATGGAAACGAAGATGGCCAGGAAAAGAGGGGCATGATCGGTTCTCTCATCTGGGGCCCATCGTACACGTTATCGACATGGGAAAAATATAAATCCAACGGACCTGGCCCACAGGGAAGTCTCCAGAGATCCCGCTAGCCGTATCCGAACCTGGATCCCTGCATCTTACCCCTTGTGAAATAGGCCGCCTGCATCTAGGGCTCTCAGCATTTGTCTATTTTGCTCATTTTGCTTCTGGTAGAAAAACTGTCCTGTATAATGATCTAATTTCCTTCACTAGCTAGAAAAGCAAATGAGAAAATAGTTGAAATGTTCTGATTCGAAAGATTCTCTTCTTAAAAGTATGGCACGTTAAAAAAATTTCCGTGTAACTATTTTATCGGGTTTAATAAGATAATTTCTACATATTTAGATAATATTTACAATTTGAGTGCACAATACCTGCGATTAACTTTACGTACTTATAACTTTTTTTATCGCCAAAATTTATATTGTAAACATGTCTATTTCTACATAAATCTTCTCAGAATTATGACGAAAAAGAAACTTTTCGTTATCGGATTATTTCTCTCTGTTAGGCAATGTTTAAAATGCACCGATACAGAGCTTTTGGTGACATTCAAATTTCGCTTACAATTCAGATGCACGTATTATTTCTTAAAATCTTCAAAGATGTTTCATAATGGTGATGTAGTTCTTCAAAAATCTTACTATTATGAGGAAATATACATGGATAATTTGCAACAATTTCATATACTGTACATATAATGATGCTCTAAGTTCAGATGCTCAAATAAACACAATAACTTCGTAAATACAGCATACATACAAAAACCAGTCTACTCGTTTCAAAGGCAAATAACAGCCTTCTTCTTAAGGATCGACAAGAAGCGCGCCCTTATACTCAAGTAAAGTCGGCAACTAGAGTAAGTGGAGTCGGTCCTGGAGAAGAAAGCTGTTATTTGCCTTTGAAACGAGTAGACCAATTTTATTGTATGTACGTGAAGTATTTATATTGTGTTATTATTGCAACAGTTTTGAGTAATTATTTGCGTGATGTTTTAATTTCTGCTTCTATTTAAAAGCACTACATATTTCTTAAAATCGGGAAAAAAAATTTCGTCGTGAATGCTACACTAATTTTATGGGGAGCCTAGCAATCAAAGTGCTGTATCTCCAGGTTGTAGTTGCGACATGAAACATTTTGCACCAAATGATAAAGACATGCTTTGGGGCATGGTATGAAATGATAGACAGGTCTGTGCTAATGATACAATGCATTACATTGAGAACCCAGAAAAAGGGGGGGGGGGATCGACGATCGAAAGGCGAAGGTGGTAAAAAATAATTTCAATACAAGGAAAGGGTCAAGATACAATATACCGTATTCTCTTGCATGAGGTCTTACCGGAATTGCTGGAGGATGTTCCAACAGACATACGACGGCGTATGTGGTTCCAACACGATGGAGCACCAGCCCATTTTGAGCGAGAGTTAAGGAACTATCTGGACGTCACTTTTCCGGGCCGATGGATTTGGGCGAGGTGGTCCCATAGCTGGGGACCCACGATCGCCCGATCTGTCGTGTCTTGACTTCTTTTTGTGGGGCTATCTCAAAAGTCCCTTCTTTGACACTCCCCTTGAATCTGAAGAGGAACTCGTCGTCAGAATTTCGCCCGCTGCTGCCAAAGTGCGCGACATGCCTGGTCTGTTCGAGAGAGTTCGCCAATCCCTCCATCGCCGCTATGAGACGTGCAGACGTTCAGGTTGGCAGTTGCTCTTTTGAGCCATTACTGTAATTATTGTTTATTAAATGTCATTTTATAACTTCTAGGTCATTCTTGTGTTTTCGCCTCACCTCATCGGTTTCACCATTAAGCGCCCACTGGCGACTTTACATTCCATTCCGACCCGTAAACTATGATGAAAAATACTTGGTTTGGTGTGTACTACCACCTCGTAAAGTTTGGCCCATCTTTGTAATCACCCTGTATATCAAATTTCGAGAAACAAATGGTACAATTTTTTTTCTAACCGAGAGTGGAAATTCTTAATGAACCCCCATTTTCCTCCGGAATTTGATATTGAAACCATATAAATCATCATCTGAGTTTTATCTATATCGGATCCAGAGAAATAGAAGTTTCGAGGAAAATGTAAATTTTGAATTGGAAGGAACATCTCTTTAAAGTTTTTTTTATCGGAATAATTCATATCGGAATTTATAAGAAATAAACTACACACTTGGGCAAATTTAAAATATTGAATATGCACTAGATATATAGTAGCTCTCGAATTTCAATTGATATTCAGTGGTATATTTCTTAAAATTGACAAATTTCTTCTTGTTGGAAATGTCTTTATCTCAGTATTATGCCAAATAATTCGGTTTTATAACCGACAAGTTGAGAACCTGTTTTTTGAACGGGGCAAGTCGACTTTTAGTCGTAGAAAATTCCACAGCAGATTTTACAAAACAACAGAGACCTTAGAGTAACCACCGTAGACTGTGATCATGAAACTCGATTATCCTACCCTTTTTAATACCCTTCATCGTGTGTTATGAAAATATCTCTGTTTATCTGTGACCAATGAAGAACGTCCTATAAAAACCAAGTCTTCAACTAGAGTCGTTATGAAGATATAATGATCCTAGTGCTCGGTTATCTTATCGCTTTGCACCAGTTTAGTGGCGGGCAACGGAAATATAGATTTTTATCCAATTTATTTCGTATAGAGTCGAGGTATGGTAGAGATATCAAACTCACAAATGGCAAGTTAATTCAAATACAAAGAGTGTCTTAATTGCCAATCACTAAGTGCTACAGAACTACGCACAGTGTAAATATCTAGATATTGGCAGGTTGTTTACAGATTGATATAAAGTTAAATAATGACATAACCTTATATAAAGGTTTGCACTCAAAGAATAATATTGTAGTCGGTGAGAAGATCATATCAACAGAAGAAGTGGAAGAGGTGTTTAGGTGTTTGTTAAAAAATTATTAAAATGGGATAACATGATCCCAAGTACTGAAGACCACGTCATATATACGGATAGATCAAAACTCAATGAAAAAGTTTGATGTGCATTCGCTGTAATAAGAGAAAAAAAATTAATCAAAACCAAGAAATTCAGATTAAATGATAACATCACTGTATATAATTCTGAATTGTTTGCAATCAGAGAAGCGGTGAATTATATCTTGGAAGAAAAAATTGTTAAAGCCAATATTTGTACAGACTCCAGATCAGTCTTACAATCTTTGAATTCCTTTGAAATTAAGAATGAAGACAAACACAAATTAAAAAATAAAATTGTAGAATATAGTGGCACAATTGACCTACACTGAGTAACGGCACACATAGGTATTATTGGGAATGAGACTGCCGATCAGTTGGCTAAAGAGGCTATAGAAAATGATAATATACATTATGTATTTAAATACAGCAAACAACAACTTAAAAGAAATCTTTTCCGGGACAGCAGGTAAAGATGGCAGGATAGGTGGGATTCTTCAACAGAAGGCAGAAGACTCTTCACATATATACATAAAATTTCAATAAAACGGATCTATGGAAATACCTACGTAAACCAAGTGCTGACGGAACATGGTGAGTTCAAACTGTATCAACACCGTTTTTTCGGTGAAGATAAAATGTGTTTTTGCAAAAAAGACAGGGTGATCTGTACAGAACTCTATTTATGATTGCAAGTTATGGGAGAAAATCAGACTGCTGCTATTTTTCCAAAACTTTAAGACTTTTATCCTGCTTAATTTGTGCGGAGGTACTAGTAGTAGGAATGTCATTATTAAAATTGTATCCAATATTTTAGAAAAAAAAATTAATTTGTAACATCTTTATGATATTGTATTATTTTCTTATTTTTTCGACAACTGAAGTTTAAGTTGTCAGCACAAGTAGTGCGCTTTGTAACAAGTTCAAATCAATTTTTATATGATTTCTAAAAATTATATTTTAATTGATGATTCTATATTGATTTGGTATTATATGATGTTTTAATTATTGTAAATGGCTTTTATATTATTGTGGTTTTTAAGTTGTTATAATGATATTTTTATGGGAGTTCTAAGTTTCAATGTAAACTTGTATTGAAGATTAAATGTAATCTTTATATGTATATATTACTGATATTTCAATTTTATTTGAAATTTTTATAGTATGGAATTTGTAAATTTATTTTTGGCATTATTTTTAACACAAATTTTGTAAAAGTGCATTTTTGGATGTTGTTGTATAAAGGCTTTTCAGTCGTTGTTGTATAAGGTAAATTAGAAGTTAATTGTGCATTTACTTATTGAAATGGTGGAAGGAATGACGGATGCTTTATGCCGGATCTGTTTCATTGACGTGGGATTCGACAACATTGGAACCTCCAGTTCGGTTCGTCTTCAGATTCAGGTGTATTGTAACTCTGTTTCTCTGTTTTTGTATGGCTCTGAATAAAGTGGTGAGGGTCCCAGTCAAGAGATGACTCTCCACAGGCCGTAGCGCGTGTGTACCAGCTCCTTTTGTTTTATTCTTGGTGCCTGCATTCTCCCCGGTGTCGTTGTGATGGTCAATGGCGGCCAACCGGGGCCGGTAGTGATCGCGGGGATGTTTTGGTGGGCGTCGTGGTCGCTAGTTCAAGTCACGACCATGTGTCCCAGGGACGCTGTTGCAGCAACAATGATTATATCGCGTATACATTCGGGTGGGTTGGAGTCCACTTAGAGTTACACCATTTCTCCATCTTCGAGGCAGTATACGGAAATATACACTAGTATTTTCCTATACCAATATTGAACATATTTGCAAAAAATCAGGCTGTTAGTTCCAGTCTTTCAACGGTTCTGAAAATGCATTCATACAAATTTATCTCCTTTCAACTCCTTTAGGGGTGAGTTACAGAAACGTAGTTCTTTGGTGCTTATATATAGCCATTGAGGAAAATCCTTGTAAACATTTCAAGTTCCTAGATCGAGAGGCTGGGAAGACAAAGATCATGCCTTTAAGACGTTTTACCCCTTTTTGCCCACTTAAAAGCGGGTTACAAAAATATCCCACTTTATTGTTTATGTATGACCTATGAAAAACAACCCAATAAAATTTCAGATTTTTATTCTCAGGTATTGGAAAGATACAGTGATTATGCCACTCGGTTATACCACTTTACTCCTCATTCCTTTGGATGGGTTGCGCATATATCTATTTTTGTTGCTTACCTATGACTTGCGAGTAACATTCTCGAAAATTTTCATGTTCCTACCTGGGGGAGTTTTTCAGACACTGGGATTATATCTTTCGATCGTCTCACCACTGCTGTTCTAGAATTTGGTTTGGAGTGGGGGCTAATTTCTTTTTTAATTTCGTATAGATACAATATACGTATATATGTACCATATAAGTAAATACATCATTTTATCTAGTGCAGACAATTTCATTTTGGGGGCTGAACCCCCTAGTTCACCCCCCTGGATTCGCTAGTGCGTCTCACCACACATCTTTTTACTCTTTAATGAAAAGTTACGGAAATATCCTTTCTATGTACTTTCCTATGATCCTTGAGGAACATCTTTGTGAAATTCAAAATTCCTAGCTAAAGGAATTGCTGAAATACGATGATCATGTCTTTCGTCCATTTTATCTTTTCCTCATCCCTTTATGTGTGGATGAGAAAGGAGTGAGAACCTGAAGCCATATTAAATGATCAATTTGTAACGTATTAAACTTTTGAAATTTTCTAAAAATATGTTCGAAAAACATTGGTACGACCATCCTAAAAATAAATCGGCCTATGGCGTTTATCAATTAAACAACCATGAAAGATTTCTCCACATATATAGAAGCCATAATTTCTATCTATTCTTCAATCTGTTTGAGAGTCATTGTGGGGCGCGACAGCCCAGTTAGTCCAAGGGCCAGCAGTATTTTTTCCGACCCATCAGGTGCAAAAGATTTGAGCATTGCATGCGGTAGAACTTCGCGGTTTCAAGGGAGATCCGTGAGGTGGCCTTCCCTGAGAGTATTTCTGAAATAGGCTAAAATTGACATCTACTGAACCCCTCGAGTGCACAGATAAAATGTGTGTCAAATGATATGTTTTAACGTCCCATTAACGAATTTATGAGTCTGGCAGTCGTTACAGGCGGCAGATTGCATGCCAGAAGCCTCAAAAGTTGAATATTTGAAATTTTAAACATCTACACTTCAAAAACTTACGGGTAGAATACAATAAAATTTTATATTTAGATGTTTTAAAATATTGGCATTAAGACTATGTAAGAAAAATTAGTATGTTATAATTCACTTTTTTTCCGCGACCAAAATTTAAAAAAATTTTAAAATATCAAAATATAAAACTTTTAATTAAGAATTTTCGTTTGGGTTATCCTACTACATATTTAAAAGTAAAAGCGATATCAATGAGTACATAATTTAGTGAAATATAGCTAAAAGTCTCTTAGGACAAATTAACAATCAAAAGTCCAAAATTCTGTTACCAACTGTTAGAAAAGTTTCCATCGCAAAAACATGAAACTTTCTTTCTGAGTGTTATTTAATATAACAAATCGATTGGTGTACAAAAATATAATATTCACACAATTAATTTTGTATTTTTTTGTCCCAACTTACCCCATCGACCCACTGAGTACATAGAAGAAATTTATGTCATTCGTTGACTTTTTACAAGATAAATACGAATTTACAAGTCTCGCATTCATCCAACGTGGCATATTTGATACCATAAGACAAAAAAACGATTTTTTCCAACGCGCTTTCGCATCGCAGAGGGCATTTCAGCTGTAAATCGAAACTTTTGCTTCTGGAAATAGAAAACAATTAATCATGTGAAAAATAGCTTTGAATTAGTCAAGAAATTAAAAACTATTACTAATATCCATAGTATTTATACTTTTGATTTCAAAGATTTGTTTAATAATATAGATATAGATGATCTGTATAGAATTATTTTAGAAAATTTTGAAAAAAACAATATCACCCCAAAATATTCAACATTTCTTTTTAAAAAATTACTTAATTTCACTCTCTATGAGAATTATATTCAACATGGTGATTCCTTTTTAAAGCAACAGTTTGGTATCCCACAAGGGGTGTATGCCTCATCATTATTGGTTAATCTGTATTTATTCTTCTATGAAAAGAACATTAATCCAGGGTTGCATAATATGAACATGTTATATATTTAGATGACATATTATGTGTATCCAATAATAATAATCCTATAGTATTTAACTTTTATCCTAATAATTTACAATTAACTCCATGTAATAATGACTCTATTGTTGCAAACTTTTTATATTCAAATTTAGATTTACAAAATTGTAATCTGGCTATAAACTTATAAAAGACAAGATTTTAATTTTAATACATAAAAAAATTCAACACTTTGACTCTTATTTGCATATATCAGTGTTTAGAAATATTATATCAAACCACATTCTTAGAATCAATAAAATGTGTGATGAAAATTATAAATTAGCACATTTTATAGAATTATTAAATATAGCGACTAATAATGCATATCCTCCCAATTTCGTAATTAAAATTGTAAACTAAAATTATAACTCGATAAAATCCAAGACAACTTTCCCAATTATGGCGACTATAGGATTATATATATGGCGACTATAGAGGCGACTATTATGGCGACAAATAATAAAATCGGAAAATAAGATACATTAACATTTAATGTTTTGAATTTTATTTTGGCTAAAAAATATGTAAATTTAGCCATTTTGATACTACGATTTGAACCCCCTTATAATGGTGTTAGCGGTATTCTCGTTTATCCATTTCTTCTATGAATCACTTGTTTAGTAAGAATTTTCATCTATGCTTCATGTTCATATTCGGTACTCCTTATATGGGTAATTGTCCTGTCTCGTGTTCTAACTCAGTGGATGGGTCTGGGAAAGTCACTGTAACCGTTTGTTCTACCTCCCTGATATTTTTCGTCATCTTCTTCCCGGTGCTTTTCGACTTTTTTCATTCCGTTGCAGCTTATCGCACTTACACGTGGACGATGGTTCCTGCCTCATGGTAATACTTGATTTCCTAATTTTTCTTTTTTTCAATTCTTCCTCTTTTAGTACCTGTAGTCTGAGTTTTGGCATTTATAGTAACTTACTATTGCCAAATTTGAAACAAGCATTTGTTTGGGTTAATTAGAATTAGATGCTCAGACCTGAAGAGGAATTTAATTCTGGTCAATCTTCGAAATTGGGTCGGTGCTGTTCATTGTATTTTATAATATATATATATATATATATATATATATATATATATATTTGAAATGTAAATAATAAGAATTATGTAAAAATAAAAAAAATAAAAATACAATTCAAGTAATATTAACATCACCATAGAAGCAAATTCACAGCCATAATGCCGATAAGAGAAAAGAACAGAACCTTCCCAAATTCGATGATTAATCAGAATTAAATTCATCTTCAGGTCTGAGTATTTAATTCTAATTAACCCAAACAAATGCCTGTTTCAGATTAAGCAATAGTACATTACTATAAATGCTTAAACTCAGACTACAGGCATCAAAAAATGAAAAAAGGATACATTAAGAAAATTGTATTACCATGCGGCATGAACCCTTCCTCTTCTACCACGTGTATACACGATCAACTTCAACAGCTTAATCTAGAAGCACCGGAATGAACAAGTCGAAATTCTACCAGGGAGGCAGTACGAACGTTCACGGAAATACTCCCAAACCCGTCCAGTGAGTCTAAGCTGGAGACTGGACAAGCAATTCAGAATACAACTTCCCAAACATGCAGAACTGAATATGAATATGAATCAAAGATGAAAATTCCTACTAAACAAGTAATTCATAGGAAAACTGGATAATCGAGAATGCCACTATACACCATTATAAGGGCGCTCAAAACGTAGTTTCAATACTGACAAAAGTTACATTTTTTTGCGAAAATAAAATTCAAAACATTAATGTTAATGCATTTTATTTTCCGATTTTTTGATTTTTCTAATGTTTTTGACTTAGTTTATTATTTTTCATTTTTATTTATTTATATAATTAATAAATAATTATATATAACATACACACATATATATATATATATATATATATATATATTTTTTTTTTTTCTTTTTTTCCTCTCTCTCCTGTATGTTAGTCACTATAATTGGGAATGTTTTCTAGGATGTTATCGAGTGAAATTTGATACACTGAGTTGATAATTTTAATAACAAAATTGGGGGGATATGCATTATTAGTCGCTGTACTCAATAATTCCATAAAGTGCGCTAATTTATAATATTCATCACAAATTTTATTGATTCTAAGAGCCTGGTTTATTATAATATTTCTAAATACAGATATATGCAGACAAGAGTCAAAATGTTGAATTTTTGATGTATTAAATTTAAAATCCTGTCTTTTATCATACAAGTTTATAACCATATTACAATTTTGTAAATTTAAATTTAAATCTAAAAAGTTTGCAACATTTGTGTCATTATTACTTGCATTTAATTGTAAATTTTTTGGATAAAAGTTTAATACTATAGGGATATTATTATTTGGGGATACACATAAAATGTCATCTAAATATCTAAACATGTGCATATTATGCAAGCTTGGATTAATGTTTTATTCATAGAAGAATAAATACAGATTAGCTAACAATGATGAGGCACACCCCCCTTGTGGGATACCAACCTGTTGTTTAAAAATAGTACCACCATGTTGAATATAATTCTCATAAAGAGTGAAGTTAAGAAATTTTTTAAAAAGAAAATTTGAATATTTTAGGTTGATATTATATTTTTCAAAAATTCCTAAAATAATTCTATACAGATCATCTATATTAATATTATTAAACAAATCTTTGAAATCAAAGGTATAAATACTACGAATATTAATAAGAATTTTCAATTTCTTAACTACTTCAAAACTGTTTTTTACAATATGACAATTATTTGAGATTTCATCTGACGAGGATACTTCATGTAATATCTTTAATAATAATTTTCCAGCATTAGTAATGTAAGAATTATGCCCACTGGTAATGGTTCGAAAAGCAACAGGGGATTTATGAAACTTGGGTACTAAAACAATATATGGAATGTTATTACAACTATTTTTTAGATGGATTTGCTTATATTTGGCTGATATTCTATTGTATAAGATTTTAAGGTTAGTTTTATGTAAATTATAGATATGATTATTAAGTAAGTGTGACTGAAGAGTATTTTTATAATAATATTTACATATAATTGAGTAGTTTCCACTTGCCTATATATATATATTATAAAATACAATCTTAAAAAGTTAAAAAATTAAAAATTCAAGAAATAGAAAGGCGAAAAATGCCGCATTATCAGAGTCTTGAAATATATATACAAATAACGAAATAAAAATATAGAATGATTGCGTTTACGGGGTTGCAGATAGATCAAGGGGAATTGTGACCCCTTTTCCTGGTTAGAAGCTAGCTTTGACATCTAGAAAACACTCCCGGAGACACTGCACGCCCGAAACAACAATCGAACGTGTCCGTGGGGATAAAATGACCAAATCCCAGACAATACCTAACAAGGAACAGTAAAAATGAAAAATTTACAATCTAACCAAATGAGAAACAGTAAAAATGAGAAATTTACAAACCAACCAAATGAGAAACAGGAATAAGTTGCTGCAAAGTCGAAAAAACATCGGAGAGGAAGATTTAATGAGACACGATACAGTGAATAACGAGTGCTTACAGTAAAAGAGATACAGAGTATCTTATATAAGAGTGGAGTTGTATTCCAGCAAATCTATAAAATTAACATAATTTTCATTACTGTATTTTGTACAAAAATTATCATAATAGTGTTTGATAAACCGTAAGGGATATGATTGTTCCTTAGTTCCAATTATTAATTGCAGTAAGCATTTATTAAACTGTGATATAGAAGAATTGAATTGCCTGTGTCTGTTCAAGTGGTTTACGATCAAATTACGTTGTACGCTTAAACTCAGATTAGTGTTCCAATTGGTGAAATAATTGATCTTGTATCATATTGATGTCTTTTGTCATATAACTTGTAACACAGTTTTTTACTAAGATCATAATAAATAGTAATATCTAGAAAGTCCACTTCCCCTATTCCCTTTGACCGATTCGATTAGTTCAAGACATGACGGATAAAATGTAAAATCAAACTTGGTAGATTTTCTATCCAATCCAATCATAACGTCATTAACGAAGCGGAAGAATGGAATTTCACTGATTAAATGAGTGCCTTTTTCATATTGGTGTGAATAAAAATCAGCTAGAAGGGAGGAACATTCCCTTCCCATTGGGATGCCCTTGATTAGTCGAAAAAATGCAATTTCATTATGCAGAATGTTCTGAAATATGACGATCTTTAGGAGGCTTTTGTATTTGAAGGTTTCATAATGCTTTTGTAAATCTGTTGTAAAATAAATTTCTATTAAAATATCATAAAGATCTTGTAAATTGATATTGTTAAAAAGGTCCTTAAAATCGAACGTTCTAAAATAAAACCGTTCAGAATAAGTTTTCAATTTGTTAACGATTTCGTAACTGTTTTTGATCATAACAGAGCCTTCCATGCGTATTTTCTTCATGATAGGAGTTAAAAGTTTTAATAAAATGGAATTTGCTTTGGTTAAGTAGGTATTGCAGCCAATAGTGACAGTCTAAATTTAATCGTTTTTTTATGTAGCTTTGGTATGAGCACCAAATATGGAAATTTAAACACAGTAATATTGACTCCTATTTGTTTATAGAGGGCTATGATTCTATTAACATTAGATGTAAAGCCTTGTTTATTTGGACGGTACATATTGCAGTCTTCATAGCATGCTTTAAGGTGAGCACCAAATAGGAAATTTGACCACATACTACGTAAAGCATTGCAAAACATACTACGTAAAGCAACATGCAAAACATACTACTTAAAGCAACATGCAAAATATACTACGTAAAGCAACATGCAAAACATACTACGTAAGACTCCTTAAAGCATGCTATGAAGACTGCAATATGTACCGTCCAAATAAACAAGGCTTTACATCTAATGTTAATAGAATCATAGCCCTCTATAAACAAATAGGAGTCAATATTACTGAGGTCAAATTTCCATGTTTGGTGCTCATACCAAAGCTACATAAAAAAACGATTAAATTTAGACCTGTCACTATTGGCTGTAATACCTACTTAACCAAAGCAAATTCCATTTTATTAAAACTTTTAACTCCTGTCATGAAGAAAATACGTATGGAAGTGTCTGTTATGATCAAAAACAGTTACGAAATCGTTAACAAATTGAAAACTTATTCTGAACGATTTTATTTTATAACGTTCGATTTTAAGGACCTTTTTAACAATATCAATTTACAAGATCTTTATGATACTTTAATAGAAATTTATTTTACAACAGATTTACATAAGCATTATGAAACCTTCAAGTACAAAAGCCTCCTAAAGATCGTCATATTTGAGAACATTCTGTATAATGGATTTGCATTTTATCGACAAATCAAAGGCATCCCAATGGGAGGGGGATGTTCCTCCCTTCTAGCTGATTTGTATTTACACCAGTATAAAAAAGGCACTCATTTAATCAGTGAAATTCCATTCTTCCGCTTCGTTGATGACGTTATGATTGGATTGGATAGAAAATCTACCAAGTTTGATTTTACATTTTATCCATCATGTCTTGAACTAATCGAATCGGTCAAAGGGAAGTGGACAGGGGAAGTGGACTTTCTAGACATTACTATTTATTATGATCTTAGTAAAAAACTGTGTTACAAGTTATATGACAAAAGACATCAATATGATTGCAAGATCAATTATTTCACCAATTGGAACACTAATCTGAGTTTAAGCGTACAACGTAATTTGATCGTAAACCACTGGAACAGATACCGACAATTAAATTCTTCTATATCACAGTTTAATAAATGCTTACTGCAAATAATAATTGGAACTAAGGAACAATCATATCCCTTACGGTTTATCAAACACTATTATGATAATTTTTGTACAAAATACAGTAATGAAAATTACGTTAATTTTATAGATTTGCTGGAATACAACTCCACTCTTATATAAGGTACTCTATCTCTTTTACTGTAAGCACTCGTTATTCACTGTATCGTGTCTCATTAAATCTTCCTCTCCGGTGTTTTTTCGACTTTCTAGCAACTTATTCCTGTTTCTCATTTGGTTGGTTTGTAAATTTCTCATTTTTACTGTTTCTCATTTGGTTGGATTGTAAATTTTTCATTTTTACTGTTCCTTGTTGGGAATTGTCTGGGATTCGGTCATTTTATCCCCACGGACACGTTCGATTGTTGTTTCGGGCGTGCAGTGTCTCTGGGAGTGTTTTCTAGAAGTCAAAGCTAGCTTCTAACCAGGAAAAGGGGTCACAATCCCCCTTGACCTATCTGCAACCCCGTAAATGCAATCATTCTATGTTTTTATTTCGTTATTTGTATATATATATATATATATATATATATATATATATATATATATATATATATATATATATATATATATATATATTAGGGTGGTCCAAAATTGCATAGGAAAAAATTTTATTTCAATTATCATTCGTCTAACCACTTGAAATTGTTCTATTTCGTGAAAAAATAATATCTGTAAAATTTTATTGCAAATTGCAATCAAAAGATAAAAACACGTGCTGACGGGCATGCTTTTATAGAGACAACTTTCGTTTTCCCGCCACTCCTGCTTTTCTCCTTACTTAACTATCTCACTGTTAGCTGAATGCAACATTCTTGGCAAAATGCCAAAATTACACATTTTAAAGCTATTGCTCTGTAACAGCTTCAGATTAGCCTGTGGCGATAACAGTGCCACAGACGAAAAAAAGTTCTGGAAGGGGGAGGAATTTCTCAAAAGTTCTAAGAGAGCGACAATTATTTAGAGGAGATGTTGAAAAGGGATCTTTATATACTGGCTTCCAAAAGTTAAGCACGGACAGTAAAATTAACAAAACTGGAAAAGTAAAGCTTTGATTAACTCAAAATTGTACGTAGGTAAATTGTACGTGTCTGTATTGAAGGTAGAAAATGTGTTTATGCATTAAAGAAAACAAGAATTATGTACAAAGATGAAAAAAATATTTACTTTTCGTAAGTTATATGATGACGTCACATTTGCGTCATTCACAAAATCATGTTTAAAGGCAAACAAACCAAACAAAACTTACATCAATTTGATAGGTGATCACCCCGGACCTTCACACAAACTTTACAACGATTTTCCATGCTTTCAATGAGGTGATCGACCATTGCAGATACGAACAATGACCATTCTTCCAATAGGGCAGTTTCCAACTCTCTGAGACTGGCTGGAGGAGGTAAACGTGCAGAGACAGCACGCCCGAGGGCATCCCAAAGTTTTACAATGGGATTAAGGTCGGGGAAATATGCCAGCCACTCCATACGAGAAATGCCCTCACTTTCCAGGTATTCGTCAACGATGTTAGCTCTATGGGGACGGACATTATCGTCCATAAGGAGGAAATCAGGACCAACTGCTGCAGAGTAGAGTCTCGCAATGGGGTCTAGGACTTCATTCCGATACCGCGCAGCCGTCAGATACCGCCGATACCGATCCCTTTAAAGATGTGCAGCTCTGTGCGATATCCCTTTGAAATTCCAGCCCACACCATGACACTGCCACCTCTAAATGCGTGATGCTCGATGATGTTCTTAGCCTGATTGCGTGTGCCTCGTTTTCTCCAGACCCTTATACGCTTGTCATCTGATTCCAGGGCAAATCTCTGGACTCGTCCGTGAACAGGACGTTGCACCAATCTGAGACAGTCCAATTGACATGTTGACGATACCACTTTAATCTTGCCCCTCTGGCTTGGACAGTTAGTGGAACACAAAAACGTGGTACTCGGGCGTACAGTCCCTTCACGTGGAGCCAGAGCTGTTTCAACTACGTGACATTCCTTTAGTAACGAGCCTTGACAACGTTTGCTGGTAGACATACAATCCATAGATCGCCCATTGGTATACATGTCGTATGTTGCGTCAAAAATATTTATTTAAACATTAAGTAATAGTTATGTTATCTAAATATTTTCAGGATATGGATGATCGACATAAAGCTCGATATGCACTAAAGATTGCATCAATAGGGAAAAAAAGATCTGTAGTCAATGTGTAAAAATGTAACACTTAATACGTATTCAATGCGTAACACTTCAAAATTTCACACACACACATTTATTTTCGTTTCATACATCATTGACGAGCATTTTAAATAATAAGTGAAGTCGACAACACAGTTGACAACATAAACGTTCATCATTACTTTAAAGAAGAAACAATTCTTAATTTCCTTTTAATGAATGAAGTGACGATAAAAAAGAGTAATAATTACCTGAAATAAAGTGATCTTCACATACTCTTAGATATTTTTACTTACCCTGCAGTACATGGTAAGGAAAATATTGGAATCATGTCGACAATCTCAATTCGAGCTGTCGACGTATCTACATGTTTTGGGTCATCTAGAATACGAAAAAACTATTTTTAGCGTAACGTCTGTGTGTCTGTCTGTGCAATATTTGTATCCACTCTAACTCGAAAACTAATTGATCAAATTTCATAAAATTTTATAGGTAAGTGACTTAAAGGTGACCCTAGTACTGATTAGATTTTGGTACGATTCGTGATAAAAGAACCTGTCTTTTTTTGCAAAATGGCTCACTAAAATTGCCTTTATCCACTCTAGCTGGAAAACTAATAGACCAACTTTCACAAAATGTGGTAGATAAGTCACTTGTGGGTTACCCTGGTGCTGATTAGATTTTGGTACGATTCGGGATAAATAGAACCTGTGTTTTTTTTTACGAAATGGTGCAAAATTTTTGCAAATTCAGTGTAATTAAAAGTAATTATGGGTGTTATTTTGTGCAATTAAACTCAATTGAATGAATTATTAAAGAAATAAAGAGAACGTAAATATGAGACTGCAGGGAAAGTCGTGCTGCTCACATCAGATTTTTATATTTTCAATAAGTTGACCTCTTTTGATGGCCGACAGACAGTTCTCTCGGTGCTCTTCACTAAGACGCGTTTTAGATTCATCTCCTCTAATTAATGCAGCGAGGAGTCTAGAAAAAAATTTACTATCTCTATCAGAACCATTTCTGGATATGAAAACACCACAGACGGTAGGCATAATAGCAAATATAAATTTTTATAACGCTATACACGTGAGTATATTTACAAACTCAACCGAAAAACATGCAATGTATGTCTACCAGCAACGGTTCCTAGGTGGTAGCTTGATGGCGTGACGTTAGCTGAAACAGCTCTGTTCAAAGGTGTTCAGTGACACAGCTGATAGAGGGGTTAAGTTGATAGAGCACTACAATAAAATACTAACAAAAAGCGAAGACCAGAAACAATTTCCATTGAAAGTTGTCACTGACTACAGACATCGATATCCTGATGCGAAGAAGGAGACTGTAGCTAAAAAATGGAGTGAGATTGTCATTTGTTTTCCATTTGTTGATATTTCTGTCATTATCTGTACATAAGCTGTATTTCGGATTTTAATAAACAAACATACAAAAAATAATGCACGGTATCATCTTTTGGAATATTTATTCATTATAATTAGAGAGTTTTTCTTGAACACTTTATTTATCATTCATATGAAGCGAAACTTTACAAAAATAATTTTTTAACCGTTAAACAATTTTAAGGGATGCCTCTGAAAAATTAAAAGAGTTGAATATTTTGGCCACCTAGCATCCTAGACACAATGTCCACTTAGAATTTAAATAAGAAAAGATCCCACACCCAGAGTAATATTTTATCTTTTATAAAGGGGGAAGGGAGTAAAATTGAAATGACAGGCAGACCACATTCGTTATTTCATACGAAAATGGATTTACATTGGAGTCTACAGATTGTGATCATGATCAAATTCATACGATCATAATTGGATACATATAGTGGTTTAATAATTTTTAATTTAAAGTACAAAAACAGTTGTGAAATATTTCAGTTTCTTCAAAGAGTGTTTACAACTTGTTTACATTTTGAAGCAAACGTATTTCATCACTTATCACTTTAAAAAACACGCAAAATTTTCATTTTTAAGATTTAGCACTTTTGAGAAATCCTTTCCCCCCCTCCAGAATTTTTTTTTTTTTTTTTTTTTTTTTTTTTTTTTGCTGTGGCACTGTTATGGCCACAGGTTAATATAAAACTGTTGCAATAAAAGTTTTACAACTTTTTTTTTTGGCATCATGCCAAGAATGGTGCATTTGGCTTACATTGAAATAGTTTAAGAAGGGAGAACAAACAGCTTAAGTGGCGGGAAAACAAAAACTGTCCCTTCAAAAGTATATCCGTCGGCACGTGTTATTATCGTTCAATTGTAATAAAATTTTACAGATATTATTTTCTCGTGAAATAGAACAATTTTAAGGGAGTGAGACTGAAAAATTAAAGAAGTTGAATATTTTGGAACACCCTAATATATATATATATATATATATATATATATATATATATATATTAGGGTGTTCCAAAATATTCAACTTCTTTAATTTTCCAGTCTCACCCCCTCAAAATTGTTCTATTTCACGAGAAAATAATATCTGTAAAATTTTATTGCAATTGAACGATAATAACACGTGCCGACGGGCATGCTTTTGAAGGGACAGTTTTTGATTTTAAAGATCTATTTAATAATATTAGAATTACTGATCTCTATGATGTCATATTAGCTTTATATAATGCCTATATTACTAATCATTCTCACCTATCTAAATTTACCAATTTTCCTAAACTTCTCCATTTTGTTCTTTTCAATAATTATATTTTTCAAGGTAATAAATTATACTTACAAGTCTCAGGTGTTCTACAAGGTGGCTGTAGTAGCAGTATGTTAGCCAATTTATACCTATATCATTATGAAAAATTCTTTACTTCTTCTTCTATAAAATTTATAGATATGTAGATGATCTGATTTGTTTAGTATTTACTAATAATTATGTCATAGATATAGATTTCTATCCGGATAATTTGGAATTAATACCTAATGAAACTACTATTAGTAAAAATATTAATTATTTGGATTTAAATCTAATTATAGAACCTACTAATGGAATAGTTACTAATTTATATGATAAAAAAGATTCTTTTAATTTCAATATTAATAAAATATTACCTTTTAATTCCTGCAACTCGATTCAATTGTTTAGAAATATTATACTTAACCAACTTTTTAGAATTTATAGATTATCAGATAAAAAATTTCATGCTTTGCACATAAATAACCTCCTACTTACCAGCAGGGGCGGCATTTCAGCATTCCATTTGGGGGTGCGAGATTTGTATGTATGAAAATCCACAATATGGAATAAATAAAATGTTTGTTAATGGGGGGGGGGGGGGAATCACAAAATTGAATTGATGTTGAGAAAAATAATTGTTTTTAACATAATTTTTGTACATATTGTATTAACATAATTGTTGTTAACATAATTTTTCTAAATACAAATATCTATATTTATTTACATTTTATTGAAGTTTTAAACGCCGGTTCTTAGAGTCTGGAAGAAGAGAAAATTTTGTTACAATATCATCATAATTCAGTGGTATATCTTGTTCTACAGCTAAAACAGCAAAAAATGATAATCTTTCTTGTTCCATTGTACTGCGAAAATAATTGTTCAGCCTACTAAGACACTAAAAAGACCTTTCACAACTGGCTGATCTGATTGACACAGTCAAAAACAAGTTAACTAATAATGTTATGACAGGAAACACATTTTTTAAAATTCCGCTCTTTAAAATAATCCAGGCGACTTTTAAAATTGGGATGGGCTATGTTTTCATTTTTCACCATTGAATAAAACAGCCGCAATTCCTCTTTCTGGAAGTCATATACTTTGCATGTGGTTGAAACATTTTCTTTTTCTTTTTCGACATCTGATCCGGATAATACTGAACTAAGGGCAAACAAAACAGATATATTGTTCTCATTAAATCTTGTCTCAATTTCATTAGATACTGAATCTATAATTTCATATTGAATATTCATTCTGTGATATGATTTAACATCATCATGGGGATTTTTTTCACCGCTTCCGAATTCGCTTGGAATTTTTTTACGCCTTTTCAGTTTTGGTCCAGAATAAGAATTTTTTTCGCAACGTTCTGTCACAAAACTCCACACTTGATTGAAATATGCATCAGTGCGAAAAGAACTAACAGTTTCAATAGTAGCTTTAGTCAAAGCTTGCACAGCCTGAAAATTAAGATCAGATGACTGAAGATGCTTTGAGAGAGTATTGCATTGATCAAAAACACTGTTCAATACAAACAACGTTAACAAAACTTCGAACGATGTCATGCAAGTTAAAAGGGCTTCGGCTCTTCCACCATTGAGAGAATCGTTATCAGATAATTCTTCCAGTGTTAAAATCACCACTTCAAAATTATCAAGTAGTGCTTTTACGGCTTTAACTCTGGAAGACCACCTCGTATCACTTAGCATGATTGTAGAGTTGAAGAGCCTCCAGAAAAAGTATTTGTTGATGAGCGAATTTTTTCGAAAATAGCATGTCTTTTATATGATGTTTCTATGAAATAATATAATGCATTGAGCTGCTGAAATGCATTTCTAGCGGAAGGAATGGATGAGCATACGTTAACTACACATAAATTTAATCGGACACTTGAAATTTTCAAGTGAAAAGGATAACATTATCCCAATCTTTCCAAGTTGAAAAGGGTTCCAGCCGGAAGTGGGAACATCACTGTGAAGGTTGGCGTTTTTGAAGCTCCATGGCGTGAGAAAACTGACCAGTGGACAGTCGATAAAAAATGGGAAAAGCCGACAGATGACGAGGAAAAATTTGGGGGCGCGACCGCGCCCCCTCGCGCCCCCTATTTGCCGCCCCTGCTTACCAGTAAATTATATGAATATCCACCGTATTTAGTAAATGGTATAGTTAATAAATTTCGATTAACCTAAAATTCTTAATATTTTCGCCTTAGTATTTTATTTTAGCCTTACTTCTACATTCTCTTGTTTTTACTTTATAATATATATTCATCTTTCTATTTTGCACCTTTTACTGTAGAATATCACACTTTACTGCCATTGAGTAGTACGGTTTTTATTACTCACTTTGGCAATGGTAAATCACTTCTTTACTCTTCAGCGTATAGCAACATTGGTCTCGTCTTTTTTTGCTTGTCACGGTTGCACGTTGGGGTGCATTTTAAGGTATTTATGTTTCCTTTCTATTTTTTCAATCTTTATGCTTGTCGTCCTTTTAACACATGTTTATAGATGAAATCTATCTTGTGTTTCAGAAACAAGCATTTTTGTGTTCATTTCGTTTAAAATATTAGGACTTGATAACGAATTTTTTCGAAATGAACTATTCTTAAACCTAGAGCTCTTCCACGTGCAAGCTTTAATGCTTGATTATTTTGGTATTCTTTTTTTTCGATTCCTGTCCATTGACTTTTGTTGATTATGTTTAGCTTTCTGAACTGTAATGTATTGTAACTTCCTCTTTATTGTTGTATTTCATTTTATTTCATTGTATTCTGTAGGCATAAAATTTTTTTAAGATAGTGTATTATGAGTTACTTCTTCCATTCTACCATTGGATTTACTATTTTAACATTATATATATATATATATATATATATATATAATGCTTAATAAATTTATATTTAAAAGTTTGGAACTTGTGCGACAATTTTGTTTCATTTCGAATAAAATATTATAGTTATCTGAAAATTAAAGTACTTTGTCAATATTAACTTAATAAGAGCATAAGGCAGTTGATTAAATGCATCAACAAGTTTATACAGGGAAAAGAATGTTCTATGCTCTTTTTCTACATATGGTTAAAAAACATTCTCTTATCTTTCCAAAGGAGACGAAATTAGTTTCCTAAAAAAAATTATTGGGTCATAGATGGACTTGATATAATACTGGGATTTTCAATTCTGCATATACATGATTTATGCATAAAAGTGTTTGCCATCGAACACTCGAGCCTGGTTTCAAGCTGCTAAAATACAAATATTTTAGTTACTTTAGGTATTGCTTAGTATTTGTTTTTGGCTTTTATGTCGAATTGAATACAGGGACGAGAGGACTGAATTGAATACAGGACGTCGAATTGATAACAGAAGTCGAGATTTATCAACACCATAACAGCCATTGATGCCATACGTTTTACTGTTTCTTGCATTCACAAGTGACTGATCTGAACACTAGTTTCAAATAGCGATTGAGATGAAATATTTATCTCTAGTATTTTGGAGGGGGTAATTTTTTCCCAATAGAATACATTATGTATTCACGATTCCTTGCACATTGATTCCCCCAAGTTTTGATCTAATTTGGTGCAATTAATAAATTTTGGAGTGTTTATGATGCTGACTCCAATTTTCAATTGAATTTTATTTTAGAATTTAAACAAATTTTATAATAAAATTATCAAAACAGCATGATTTGATTACTACATAAAAAGGTACAGTTCAAATCTCATAACGAAATATAATGTATATAATAAATATTCTGTTTGGAAGACTGAAATTGCTTGTTCTCTAAAATGTCCCACACCCATATGCCACGCAAAATGCATTTATTAAAATGAGTTATTCACCAAATTCTTGAGTTATTCACCAAGTTCTTGAGTTATTCACCGAGAACAAGTGCATTCCTACGGCGGGCCAAGAATGGGTAAACATGATAAGGTTCAAAATTCCAAGAATTAAAATATACCACAAAAACAGCAACATACCAAATTTGGATTTTCTATCTTCTTCGATTTTCGAGTTATTTCCTCAAAACAAGTACATTCCTATGGTAAGCCCAGGACGGGCTAACCCCATAAGGTTGAGACCCAGACCGTCCGACCTACCAGAAAGGTGTAAGGTAACTGTTTGGACAGCCGGAACCCCATAAGGTTGTAATAATAATAAAAATTAGTTCAAAATCCAACTTCACTATCATTATCACATACTAAACATTTTTTCTTATATATATATATATATATATACATATATATATATATATATATATATACATATATATATATATATATATATATATATATATATACATATATATATATATATATATATATATATATATATATATATATATACGAGGGTCCGAGGGTCACATTTAAATTTTTAGATACGGCTAAGTGGTATAAGTTAAACTTACCAACGCTTAGGAGTGTTCAGAGTACTCCCCTCCAACATCCATGAACTTTTGTAGGCGATTTTCCAAAAATTAAATGCTTCAAGTCATCCATTTTTTGGAATCAATGGAAAATATGCTTTTATAGCCTCATCAATCTCATCTTCGGAATGAAAACGACGCCCACGTAAATTTTTTTTAGATTAAAATATAGCAATATGTCTCACATAGCAAGATCAGGAGAATAGGGTGGAAGTTCTATCCCTTTGATGGTTTTTTTTTCTGTTCAAGACATTCAACTGCCATTCTTGCTAAATGAGGAGAAGATGCATTGTCATGGTGAAGCATGAGTCCCCTAACATTCACTTCCTGAAGAATTTCTGGAAGGCACTTAGTGATATACCAGTTAGCTGTAACTCTCTTCTGTCCTTCTAGCTTTATAACTTTGGCCAGACCTATATATCTGAAGAACACGGCATACATTACTTTTTTCATTGCTCGTTGTCTTTTCACCATTGTTGGTTTGGGGTCATCTTCAAAGAACCATACTTTACTTTCTCGACGTGTTGGAACAATAAAAAACGGTATGTATGTTTCATCACCAGTTATGATTTTAGAAATAATGCGGTGTTCACCATCATTAAGTAATTTTAGGGTTTCTTTACTGATTCTGACACGCTCCGCTTTTTGGCGTTCTGTTAAATTATGGGGGACCCAACGACAAACTATTTTTTATATGCAGTTCTTCATGAATAATTTTATGTATAGCTGCGGATCCAATGTTAAGTTCCTTCTGTATCATTTAGTAGGTACAGCAATTATCATTGATTAACATTTTTCGAATGGCCGACACATTTCTATTATACACTAATTGTAGATATTCTATTATACACTAATTGTAGATATTCTATAACACACTAATTGTAGACGTTAAAGACATTCTTCTTGATTTAGCCCCACTTTAAAATCATATAAAATCATAGCTTGATAATGCTCTCGCGTCAACTCTTCTTTTTTTCAAAATTTATTCTACGATAGCTAAATTGTAATTGTTGCCATAAATTATCGTCTGCGGACATGAAAGAGAGAGAGAGAGAGAGAGAGAGAGAGAGAGAGAGAGAGAGAGAGAGAGAGAGAAGAAAACGAAGCTGAATAATGGATTCGTTTTTATATATCTTACAACAATGATTATTCATATAACCATTATTGCAAGTAAACTATTACCCGACTACAGACCTATATGTCAGTGAACCCAACATGAAAGGGTTTGCAGAGATTTGAGAATGACATAAGCTTCGTCCATGTACTAAATGAGTCGATGGGGTAAGTTGGGATACAAAATACAAAATAAGTTGAGTGAAAATTACATGTTTTGTGCACCAATCGATTTATTTCATTAAAAAACACTCAGAATTTTTTTTTTTTCCGTGATGGAAACTTTACGCCAGACTCATAAATTCGTTAATGGGACAGTAAAACCTATCATTTGACACCAATTTCATCCGTGTACTCAATAGGTCCAGTAAATGCCAATTTTAGCCTATTTCAAAAATACGCCCAGGGCGAAGGCCACCTGAGGGAATTGCCAGACTCACGGATCTCCGTTGACACCGCGAAGTTCTACCACATGCAATGCTCAAACCTTTTGTACTTGATGGGTCGGAAAAAAATGTTGCTGACTCTCCGACTAAGTGGTTATAGCGCGCGGGGATTGGACGACACGAGTTCAATTTCCGCCTCTGCCCAAGCTGTCGCCGTGTTCACACGGAGTACGATCACGTTAAACATGTGGGGCCGTAAGTCCTTCCGAGAGGTTGGGGGTAGGGGAAGGAGGGTATTGACCCTGTGGATGCCTCCTCCACTGGATTCCGGTCTAAATTGGATGGCACTTCTCGGCCGTCCAAGCAGATATCTTACAGCTTCGGGTACGTCAGATGATCTGGATCAAAGAAGAGGAGAGTTATCGTGTCAGACAGACACACACACACACACACAGACATCATTGAAAAAATAACTGATTCGATTTCAGGGAAGCTGACAACGCGTATCAAAATCCGAGGCCGAATTTTTGTTTTGCAATACTTTTCAATTATATATACCATGGCACTTTTTATTTTTTAATCTCTAAAATTAAACTGTTAAAGGAGACTTTATCTTCAAACGACGCAATGTCTAAGAAATTCTCCCTCGCATTTTTTTCTCTTTTTTCGTAAGAAGAAAACTGCGAACGATAATGTTTGAAATCCGCGTATATATACATACGGTGCATGTTTTGAAGCTCAAATTTCACTTGCTGTTCAAAACCAATCTCAAAAATAATTTTGTTGGAAAAAAAATCTTATCTCAGAATTACATTATGTTCAAATCTTTTCATCTAATTTTTTATTTCATTTTTATACCTGATAACGATCACGCTTGAGTTTCTGTTTGAAATTCACTTAGACATTGCATGCGGTAACACTTATAGTTACTTCTTATTCAGGGACACTTAATACCCTCCAAATAGGATTTGCTCAAAAGGTATTTATTTCAGCATTACACAGCGTTAAAAATTTCTCTATTATTATTTTTTCCGATTTTATAAGGTTACTTATCTAAAGCGTACTATCTGCGTACTTATCTGAAGTTGACATTCAGTGATTTTTGAATTACAATTGCTAACCAGAGGCACTTAATATTATTTTAAAATAAAATCTGCAAACCCGGGATGTTTTAAAAATATTTTTGTATATTTTTAATATTGTAAATTACAATATTTTTATATACATCCAGTTATTTGATAAGTGGAAATGTTTGGTGTGTTTTTTTTTTGTAAGGAATTTCTTTATTTCAAATCAAAATCATGTTATATATGTAGAACAATGCAAATTACCGCTTTGGAAGCTATGACATCATTGGCTTCTAATTACATATAAAATGCCTGTTTTCGCAACAGATTTTAATGTAATTATGTTTAAATAATTTTTTTCGATTTCGAAAAGAAAAAGTTTGAAAAAATAAAGATGTTTCCTTAGTTTAAGCTCCCCGACAAATCATTAGGCTTCATTTACTTATTGATTGAAAAGAGAATACCAAATTTTATTCGTTTTGCTCAGTTTGTTCGCGATATATCGTACCCACGGACTGACAGACAGACATGATTGAGAGATGATGAATTCGTATTCAGAGATGCTCAAAACATATAGATTCATCAAAATACGAGAGTCAGGTTTTTAACCCTAACAAAATACTTCCACCTGATATATAGTACTAGAAAATGTACCCGGCGTCGTCTGAGATTTAATGGAGGGATTAATTGCATTCATTCATTCAATATTTGAAAAGACATCCAAGTTTTCAAAACACGAATATTTGATATTATCATGAAAATTCATCTAGTAATAGTACAAATTCCTTTCAAAGCTTTTTTGAAAGATAATTATTCTATCTTTGGTATGGTGTTAAGAGGAAAACTCTACAATAATGTATATATTCGATCGATAAAAATTACTCAAAATGGCGGTTCAACATTAAATAAGTAATTTGAAATATAATTTTAAAAAAATCTCGATAAGTTGTTTCCTCTTGGGAGTCGAGGTACCTCTGTATCAACTTTCAGGTTTTCACTACAGATGACATAAACATCAAAATCGGAGCAGGCGTTGCTTAACAATAAACTTTTTAAAAACAAAGATTTTGAAAAAAAAACCCTTCCCCTTCCACCAAGACGATAAGAAACAAAAATTCCTATAATAGAAAATCGTAAAGATTCAATCTTTCGTCAAAGACATGCGACTTTCCCGATGAAGGTTATTGAATCACGAATTTAATTGTAAAAATTAACAAATAAAGTGACAACAAAAAGAATTGAAGTTTTGTAGAGCTAAGACATGACACTTCACGATGACAAAATTTGAAAACCGTACTTATAACAGTTGTTTTGTTAACCAAATTTTAATTCTGAGCATTGCTTCGTTTTGAAAGAAAGTTATCGAATCCTTAATTAAATTGCAAAAAAATTAACGAATAAAGTTAAGACGAAAAGAGTGGACGTTTTCTAGAGCTAACACTGGACACTTGAATATGACAGAATTTGAAGACCATACTAAAAAACTTTAATTTTTTGTGGCATTTTAATTTTGAGCAATAAGTAGATTTTGCTATTGAGGTCGAAGTTTTAATCAAAATATCGCGATTTTTTCAGAGAATGCTAATGATACTATTATAATCTTATATTTAAAAATTCAAATTTCTATCCGTAAAATTCGCGATTTTAAATTTTTAATATTTAACTCCTACGGCCGAGGCTCCAGCCATCTGTGAAGAGGCGGGTGTATTTAGATCGACTAGCGAGACGCTATGTCTATGATCTTGTTGCATTGAGAACAATGCGGTTTAAGGTGTTTTATGCGTTTCCGGGATTTCAAAACTATCGACTTTATCAAAATTCCGGCTTCTAGAGGCTGTTGGGAATTTAACTCTCTCCCATTCAAACAAAAACCGAGGTTCTAAACCTTTTTTCTTTTTGTAGGAAGAAATACGTTTATCACGGCTCTTCTTTCTACTCTCATGCTGCAGGTTTTTTTAATAAATATTTAAAAATCTATCATATTTTTCGAATTTTCGAAAATTTCGTGACCATGCAAAAAATTTTTAGCAATCAAAAGGAATAATGCCATCTGCCAAGTTTTATTTGAGAGACTGGAGACATAATGAGATGAAACTCCCTACTTCCAAAGCTGATAAAAGAATTGCTTCACAACGTCATACCAATAGATATGAAAATGAGAAGACATTTGAAGAAAACGGTATTTGACTTAGGCATACAATGGAATACACTGGAAAACACACTTTGCTGTACTTCTAAGGATGATGTCTTGCCATTCGAGACTTCAGTGACAAAAAGGTCGATTCTTCCTACCACAAATCAAATCTTTGACTCCTTGGAATCCACAGCCCTGTGGCATTGATACTCAAAAATTTGATACAAGACTGTTGGACAGCCAAGTTATCTTGGAATTCTGAGCTCCCTGGTGAAATCGTTAAAAAGTTTATGAAATGGGAGAAATTTGATCCCACTTAAGGATGTGAAGATCCTTAGAAGATTGCTCATCTTTCCACGTCTTCTATGTTGGCTCTCAACTAGCCTATCAACTTGTGAATACTTATTGAGTGAAGATGCAACATGAGTATCGATGTCATCTGGTTCAAGCAAGTTCTCGTGTTGCTCCGATAAAAACTATAACAATATCAAGACTTGAACTATTGGAGTACGACTTATGAAAACTATTAAGCAAGATCTACAATTGTTCCTTCCTTTCTTTGGACAGACTCGATGCATTGCATTGGATAAGAAATGAAAAGCATTGGAACGTTTTGATGAGTGTAGAAAATAAAAGTATAGTAACCCAATAGGCTGGAATCATTTTCCTGGTGTATCAAATCCTGTAGATCTCCCTGTCGAGAGGGTGCTCTCTAGAAACCCTAATATCTAAGAAATGACATGAAAGACCACTATGGTTGAAGCAAGAACAAGAATGTTTGCCATCAATGGAAATTTCTCCTGACGAAGAAAGTATCAAGTCCAAAAATGAGACAATTGACTACTCCCACACTCAATGACTATTCACAGTGAAGAATTTTCGTACCGTACCAAAATTTCTTCCCTTATAAAAATCGTTCGAATTACAGCTTGGATTCGAAGTTTATTTACAGCTGCAAAGTTCCTAAACTTACATGTATCACTGATGATCTAGATACAAAAAACCTGGGAAATGCCGAAATTGCCGTTTGGAAAAATGCGCAAAAGAATACTTTCAACAACTCAACTCACGATGAGCACTTGCGAAATTTACGCCCTTTCATAGATCTTTTTGAAATTGTCCGAATACAGATTCGACTCTTAAATAGACAAGATTTCAAGAACTTGAAATATATATCCGATTATTCGTCCATCTGTACATATTGTTTCAATGAACTTGATTATGCATATGCATAAATTATTATCCCACTGCAGAATCCAGACTTTGATGGGAATACTACGAAAAGATTTTTGGATTTTCGAGAGTCACACGATCATTATTAAGGTTTTTAAAAATTGCATTTATTGCAAAAGCTTTGATACAAAACATCCGGAAGTTCAAGCTTCACTCTTACCTTAAGATCGTATAAGAGACTCTGCCACTTTTGAAGTGAATGGAATCGACCTAGCTAGCCCAGTTGATTTTGAAATATGGTACCAAATCATGGATTGTATTGTTCACCTGTGCCGTCCACCAAGCAATTCATCTAGAGCTTGTTTCTTCTTTATCCAATGACAAATTTCTGCTGACGTTACGACGTTTTTTATTTCGTCTTGGGAGACCGTCAGTTATTTACACGGGCAACGGTAGTAACTTCGTAGGATCTAACCTGGCACTCAAGAAGATCGATTGTGAAAAATAATTAAAGACACTTCTGTAACAAGAATCTACTGGAAGTTTATACCTTCCTGTTCCTCTTGGTGGGGAGGATTTTGTGATAGGCTTAATGAAAAACATACTGAGAAAAGTTTTAGGCAGGGCTTCATTGAAATAAGAATAAATTTCTACCATTCTTTACGACTCTACAAATATCATCAATTCCCGGCCGATCACTTATTGCTCTGAAGACCTTGAGTTGGAACCTCTGGCACCTGTAATGTTCCTTGGAAATATTAAAGAAAGCGGCGTTCCTGATCTTGATCATATTTATAGTACAAGCCTAAACAAAAGACTTGTACAGAGTAAAAATTCAGACTTTCGAAAGCGATTTTGCTCTGAGTATCTTGGACAACTAAAGAATTTTACCAAAAAATCAAAGAATTTCCATCACTTTTCAGTTGGAGATGTAGTGTTAATTGAATCCAATGCGAAAAGATTAATATGACCTTTAGAGAAAGTGCTTCAATTGTTCCCAGGAAAAGATGGAATAGTATCTTGTGAAATTACGTACTAAATTATATGATTGCCTTCGTCCCATTCAAAGACTATATCCTTTTGAGGTGACTTCTGCTAAAGATGAAGATCTCAGAGAAACTATCTCAGGCTTAACAGACTTTGTCGGTAAGAAAGAACCTACTGAAATCTTTGATGTAGCTCCAGTCCAACAAGTGCCTGATATCAAAGATTTACCTGGCTCTGATGAACTAGATCGTCCACCCGTGAAATATCTCATATATAAATATAGGTAAAGTTAACAAAAGCCTGTTAATAAAAAATAGCAAAAAATATGCTTGTAGCAATTCAGTTATAACAAGTTTTTAACACTTTACAACAAATTTGAAAAGTGTTTATGACTTTGTTCATTCTGTCTGTCTGTCTCTCTGTCTGTCTGTCTGTCTGTCTGTCTGTCTGTCTGTCCGTTAGCACGATAACTGCCGTAAAAATGAGTTTATCAAAATGAAATTTTAGTATGTTGTTCAGACGGTCTGTAGGACCTATGGGAATATAAATAAATAATATCACCCAATTAGTTTTTTATTGAACCCGGGTTGAAAAAATGAAATACATTGAACCCTATGGGACCTAATTTTTCAAACATTTTTTAAGTAAATTTAAAATTCACGAATTGCTTCGAAATTTTTAGGAAATATTCACATTATCCCATAGAATATATAAAAAAAAATTCAGTAAAATATGTTAAGTAGTTTTTTAATTAAAAAAATTATTTAATATAGGGAAAAAAACAAATTCAATTAAATTCTGACTTTGGGATATCTTCCAGAAAGAAAAGAGAGAGATATTATATAATAAATATCTCTCCATTTGTTTAAACGTTTTGCATATGGGAGTGGCTTCATATTTTAAAATAATTTGGTAGATAACAATTTTTCATTTTTTTTAAATTTTATATAACTCTTCATGATAAATTTAATTGATGGCATTTTAAATGCACTTTCCTACGTCCTAGAGAGTTAAAATTTGGTACACAGCTTAAATTTGTTGAACATTTTATTCGACAAAAATTTGATGGATCTTTAAATATAGATCATACATTTTTTTTGAAATGGCCTGAAAATAATCCCCGTTCACTTCTATAAATCATTGGTGTAATATTGTTAAAAATTCTGATGTGGATAGCACATGTCTTTCCCTGCAGACTCATATTCGTTCTCTTTATTTATTCAATGATAATTTGAGTTTATCTGCACAACATAAGTATTTTAAATGACATTGAATTTACACGTTAAACTTAAATTTGGTTCTCATTTGATAGCTGGACTTATTGTCAAAGGTGGCGTAGCGAAAACGCGAAGAAACTAGAATATCTCAAGAACGGCTAGTCCTAGAGTAATGGGGTTAGTCTTATTCTTTTTGTTGTCAAAATCACATATAAAATAGGAATTTAATTGATATAATTGAGCACACGTAGTCTTTTATTTTTATATATAACGATTTTTGCTGGCCATTTCGCAAAAATAGCCCGTTCCTTTTTCCCGAATCGTAGTAGAATAACCTACAAATGATTTATATACCAAATTTTGTTAAATTTGGTATATAAATCACTTGTAGGTTATTGAAATATTATACTCCAAATTTTGTTAAATTTGGTTCATTAGTTTTTAGCTAGAGTGGATAAAGGCAATTTCTGCGGCCATTTCGCAAAGAAGGCAGATTCTTTTATTACGAATCGTACTATAATCTAATGAACATCAGGATTTCCCACAAAAAACATACCTACCAAATTGTATGAAATTCGGTCCATTAGTTTTTCAATTAGAGTGGATGTAATATCCACACAGACACACAGAAACATACACAGATACACCCTTACACACACAGACGTCTTCCTAAAAGTAGTTTTTTCGTGTTCTAGAAGTCCCAAAACGTGTAGATCCTTTGAAAATTCGAGTTCCGATCTTCGGCACGATTCCAATACTTTGAGTACATACACATACACATATATATTATCTGTGTATCTAAATTCCGTGCCTATGCAATTACAATATTTGTGATTTTAAATGATCCCTAAACTTTTATTATTTCTTCAAGGAAGCCTAATTTTAACATATGCAGAATGCAAATATCTCAAGCGATTGTAAGATGAATTACATAAGAATTGCTGAATTTTTTTCACACAAAATTATTTAGCTCTGGAGTCTGGAATACAAGTTATATGAATGAAATATTCATTGATTTTGCATAAAGAATCAGATGATTTATATTTCGATACAGTTTTAAATATTTAAGTATAATAAATTACTGTAGTACTGTGATAATGTAAAAGATATTACCACTGAATGAATCACATTTTAGAAATTTTTAAATGAAATTACATTTCAGTTGGAAAGTGTTTCATAATCAATGCTTATGCATGATTGATCTTTCTTGTTGTTAAATAACGTGATTTTTGCAATCCTGCAAGAATTGACAGTATTATCTGTGCTTGTTATAACCCGCACTCTGCTCCCGCATTACCCTTGCCCCCGCGCTTTACTTCGGCGCCGGATGTTATAAACGAGTCAATGCACGTTTATCTTATTCCTGTCGATGCGTGTTATATATCTCCAACCTATATAAAGGCAGTGATTGTTCATTTTATTTTCATTAGCATTATCGCGCGCAATTGATGACAGGGTTTTAAAAGTACACTAATACTACTCACGTATCTGTAAAGTAAAAACCATGTCGGAAGCAAAAAAGAAGAGGCGGCAGTATAGTGTGGATTATATTACGTACGGATTTATCGAAAATCCCACAAATCCATCATCGCCAATGTGCCTTATTTGTCAAAAAACATTTTCAAATGAAGCGATGAAGCCTTCTAGGCTTCAAGATCATTTTAATAAAATACACCCAGATAAGAAAGACAAAGATGTGACTTATTTTCAAGACATGAAAAAGAAGTACGAAATTCAGCCAACTGTATCAAAACTTTTTTCATCAGCTTCTAAGCAAGACGATGACGGACTTCGAGCTTCGGACTTCGAGCTCATTGTTGATTGCTAAAACATGCAAACCACATACTATTGGGGAAGATTTAATTTTACCAGCAATAAATGAAGTAATAACCACTGTGCTCCATAAACCAGCTGAAGATATTATCCGAAAAATTTCTTTGAGCAATAGTTCTGTGCAAAGACGAATTGATGAGATGGCTGAAAACATTGCAGAATCATTGTGCAATCATCTACAGACTTGTCAATTTTCAATTCAGCTGGATGAGTCCACTTTACCAACCAATGAAGCATTGTTATTGTCATACGTGAGGTTTACGAAAGATGAGAAAATATGTCAAGAACTATTGTTTGCTACGAATTTGGAAACAGATACAAAAGGAGAAACCATATTTAATACACTGGAAAAGTTTTGTGACGAAAAGGAAATTCCTTTTAATAATATTTTGTCAGTTGCTACGGATGGCGCACCGGCTATGACAGGGCGTCACAAAGGCTTCATAGCGTGCTTAAAAAATAAAGTTCCTGACGTGCTTGCTTTGCATTGCGTAATTCATCGCCAGCATTTGGTTGCGAAAAATTTGAGTGAACGCCTCCATACATCACTGCAATATGTTATCAGAGCAGTTAATAAAATCAGAAGTAACTCGTTGAATAACAGATTATTTAGTCAGCTTTGCATTGCCAATGATGAAGATTTCAACCGATGGCTGCTTCACACAGAGGTGCGCTGGCTGTCAAAAGGTACTTGTTTGACTTGATTTTACAATCTGTTTGGGTCTGTGATAGAGTTGCTAGGAAACAAAGACACGGAATTGCGCGACAACCTTATCTCATCAAGGAACGATATTGCGTACTTGACAAACCTGTATAAATTGTTTAATGATGTCAATCTCCAACTTCAAGGCGACGACTTAAACTTGATTAAGACAAAATATAGCGTTGCTGATTTCGTGTCCAAACTGCTATTATAAAAAAAAATATCGGCAGACGCGAATTCAATAATTTCCCAAATTTATCAGCAGTATCATTCAAGCATGACGGCTTGCTTGTTTACTGTCAACACTTGGAAAACCTCCACAGTGATTTCAAGGAACGATTCCAGGACATTTTAAACATGGACATACCAGACTGTGTTTTGGATCCTTTTTCAAATGTCAACACAGCAGGATCATCCCAGTTAGAAGAAGAACTAATAGAACTGACGACAAATGAGGAATTAAAAATTAAATTCAAGAATGGCTACCAAGAATTTTGGCTGCAGAAGCCGATTTTGCAACTGTACCCAGGATTATGGTCGATTGTTCAACGATTTCTGATAGCATCCCCATCTTCCTATTTAGTTGAACGTGGATTTAGTGCTGTAGCAACGTTGGTAACTAAAAAGAGAAATCGGCTCCATGTTACTGAACGCGGCGATTTACGGTTGTTTTTGAGTAAAATCGAGCCTGATATTAACAAACTCCTTAAAATGCATCGAATTCAACCTTCTCATTAGATAAGTTATAAATTCAATGTCTTTTGAATGTTAATAAAAATACTTTTCAATATAAGTATGCGTTTTAATTGTTCTCATTGAAACAGTCTTCTTTAAACTCAGAAATAGGATAGGACCATATCCTATCTTACGACTATAGTATATAATATTACACGTTTAAATATAATCGTGGCAATAGCTGTTTCAGATTCGCAAGTAAAAAAAATTGGGGGGGGGGGGGGCATTAGGAAAAAAAATATTCTCAAAGTGGGCGGTGGACAAAAAAAGGTTGAGAACCTATGATCTATATAATACCTATTGTGCTGATATTGATATATTTAACTTGACTCCTGCCTGTTTTAAAAAAGCCTGTTTCAATGCGCTTGACATGTTTACTACTTAGTATTCTTGTATCCTATGTTCTGTACATTTTAATTTCTTGTGTGGCTACTGTAACTGGATTTCATCTGTAGTTGCCACGTAAATTGAATAAAATAAAATAAAATAATATATATATATATATATATATATATATATATATATACATTATTACTTATTTGAAATGGATTTTCGGTTAATTCAATTTTTACACTATATGTATTATTTAATATTTAGTGTTTTATTTAATCAAGTTCAGAATTGATAGTAATTATAACGTTAAATCTTTTCTTTTTATTTTGTAATATCCTCCTTTTTATCATTAGGATTAGGTTTTACATGGACTTAGTTGTTTATACTTATTTATCTATAAGCAATTATTTTACTTCTTTTATATTATGTTCTCGATGTTATATTGTCATACTAATAATTATTCTTATACTATTATGAATTACACAACTTATACGATTTAGTGACTGGCAAATATATTTATACTTATTATTATATAATTTGACAGATATTGCCCGGTATTTTCGATTCATGTTGGGAATTGTCTAGACCGATATCAATTTACCAACACTGTGCCATGGATAGTTTTAAATATAATAATTACCCTGTAAAAATTATAATTTCAATAAATGTAAGAAAAAAAATTGCAAAACTTGCCCTTCTGCTTCTAATACACAAATCACTAACCAAAATAGCCATTTGCCTTTCTGTAAAATTTTTAATCGCATTTATCGACTTTCGTGTAACATTTGTAATATATCTTATATAGGACAAACTAGTAATCCCATTCATTTACAAATGAATGTTCATAGAGATCATGTCAAAAATATATATCCTCAATAATAATTTTCTTCCAACATCTAATAAAATAGAATATAAACATTTTGCTAAACATGGTTTTGAAAATATTACTATACATATTTTGGATATAAAAACTAATGCAGCTAATAGAATTTTTTTCGAAAGCTTCTACATTAAAATAAATTGTACTCTCTTTCCATATGGACTAAATCAATTATATCTAAATGGTAATATTGTAAAAAAATAACTTTGTAGATAATCAATTTTATATTTTTAATCACCTTTTTTTTTAAACCCCATTTCAATAATATAAACTCAGATAATCTCAAAATATTTAAACAAGGCAAAGGAAGTTCTATACTTCATGATTATAAAGCTGAAATTAAATGTTTACATCATCAATTTAACAGCATATATCAATGGAAATTAATAAAATCTTGGGTATTTGCGGTTAAGAAAAACATTTAAATAATGTCTATGCCATTTTCTTAAAATAAAATCTAACCAATGCACATTTTAATCATATTTTCTATGATTTACTCATTACTAGATCAAAGTATTTAAAAATAAAACTTAATCAATTTCTTAATAATAATACGTCTACTAATTTTTATTGTGTGATATCTTTTAAACATCCAATGTATAATTCTATAAATATTGGGTTTATATTTAACAAATTCAAACACTTATTGCCTATTGAGGATTTGAATGTTACTAAGACGTAATAATATAACAAGCCTTAAAAATAGATCATAAAGCCGATTGATAGATCTATTTTTAATTACAATGAAATTTCACAATCTCTCTCTATATAGATAAAGATTCCATGTGTGTGTGTGTTAAATGTAGATAATAATTGTATTTGCAAGGTAGACGAATATGCTGACTATATAAATCCACACTTGGGCCATATAGTTACAGGAGACTTAGCAATAGTTAAAGACGAAACGTTAAGAACCATTATGTCATTTGGTACAAAATTCAGGTTGCCATCTTGTAATAACTCTTTTAAAGTTTTAAAGTCAATAAATCTTGACCTTGATAAATATATTTATAAATTAGCTTCTAAATATGCTCTGCCTTGACGTGACGGTTACTAAGACGTAATAATATAACAAGCCTTAAATACATCAAGCCGATTGATAGATCTATTTTTAATTACAATGAAATTTCACAATCTCTCTATATAGATAAAGATTCCATGTTAAATGTAGATAATGATTGTATTTGCAAGGTAGACGAATATGCTGACTATATAAATCCACACTTGGGCCATATAGTTACAGGAGACTTAGCAATAGTTAAAGACGAAACGTTAAGAACCATTATGGCATTTGGTACAAAATTCAGGTTGCCATCTTGTAATAACTCTTTTAAAGTTTTAAAGTCAATAAATCTTGACCTTGATAAATATATTTATAAATTAGCTTCTAACGGTACAAAATTCAGGTTGCCATCTTGTAATAACTCTTTTAAAGTTTTAAAGTCAATAAATCTTGACCTTGGTAAATATATTTATAAATTAGCTTTTAAATATGCTCTGCCTTTAGAGGCATTTAATAAGTGGAAATTCACTTTATTAAAATCTATTAAAAATACTATTTGTAGTATTAAATTATCTATATCTGTATATAATATTGATAATTTAAAACATTCCATTAATGATTTACAAAGATCTTTTGATATTACTTATGTTGATAAAGCCTCTAATAATTATGCTATTATCTGTAAAAAATTCTATATACAATTTCTGTTACATTATTTAAATTACAATAGTCTCACTCCATTAATAGTATCAAACTGAAATTTATCAATATGTATAGAGATTTAAATATTAATTATAAATTTCTTCCATTTCCATATATAGTGCTTATTCCTAAATTTCATAAAATCCTATTAAATTTAGAACAGTAACTAGTGGTCATAATACTTACTCTACTACTGCGAGTAAATTACTACTAAATTATTTAAATGTAATAAATGATAGTTTACGTTTTTCTAGCAATATAACTACCTTATTCTAAATAATAATAAATAATTAAAGAATAAATTAACATCACTAAGTAAACTAATTGAATTTCAAACTTTTGAGTTTAAAGATCTTTTTAATAATATTAAAATCTCTGATGTAGTAATTTTAGCTCTGTATAATGCTTATATTACTTATCATACTACTCATACTATATTTACCAATTTTCCTAAACTGCTTCACTTTGTCCTTTTCAATAATTATATATTTCAAGGTAATAAATTATACTTACAAGTCTCAGGGTTTCCACAAGGTAAAAAATTATACTTAAAAGTTTCAGGGTACAAATTATACTTACAATTATACTTACAATCTGGCTGTAGTAGCAGTATATTGGCTAATTTATACCTTTATCATTATGAAAAAATCTTTTACTTCAATAGATTATAAAATTTACAAATATGTCGATGATCTGATTTGTTTGGGCTTTACAGACAACTGTGTCATAGATATAGATTTCTATCCGGATAATTTGGAACTAATTCCTAATGAAGTCACTATTAGTAATAACATTAATTTTTTGGACTTAAATCTTATTATTGAACCTACTAATAGGATAGTTACTAATTTATATGATCAAAAAGACTATTTTAACTTTAATAGTAATAAAATATTACCATTTAATTCCTGTAACTCGATTCAATTGTTTAGAAATATTATGCCAATCCGGTGGTCGAGCGCTCAGAGGCACGCGTTTGATCGCTGGGTTGTGAATTGTGGGTTCAAATCCCGCCAGCGGGCATGTGTTGTCGAGGCAAAGTCAGACTTCCGCCCTTGAGGAGCCTCAATAAAAAGTGAAGTTGCAAATCTCACCCCATCGCCATGGGACCAGGGGTCTAGTGGAGGTGGTGCATAGGCGCTCCTTCACCACGGGGGAATTAGTAACAACAACAACAGAAATATTATACTTAATCAGCTTTTTAGAACTTATAGATTATCAGATAAAAAATGTCATGCTATGCATATTAATAAACTAAAAATTACTAGCAAATTATATAAATATCCAGCATATTTAGTACATGGTATAGTTAAAAAGTTTGGAATGGTTGAATATGTACTTAAATCCTCTCCTTAGTATCTTATATTAGCCAGACATCCACTTTCTCTTGAATAAGCATTACCATGTATTTACACCCCCTTATAATTTAGCCTCTATGTTTTCTATTACCATCTGCTCCATTATTTTGCAGCTCTTACTGTTGAATATCACCTTTTTTATCGTCTTTTCGCATTACTGTTATTTATTTCTCACGATTGGCAACAGCAGTTCTCAACTCTTTATTTATTGCGATTGGCAACATTGGTCTCTTTATTTAAGGCTCAAATGGATCAGACATACGCAAGGTTTTTTCAGGTATTCTTGTTTTCTATAATTTTTCAATCTTTTTGCATGTTGTCCAAGTTATAAGTGTTTATAGATATAATATATCACTGATATCAGAAACATGCATTTTGTGTTCATTTTGATAAAATACTTGGACTTGACGAAGAGTTTTATCGAAATGAACAATTCATTTGTTTAGCCCTAGGGCTTGTCCACGTGTAAAGCTTTAATGCTTGGATTTTATTTGATTTTATATTATCGATTCCTTTCCATTGATGTTTGTTGTTTGTCTTCAGCTTGATGACTAAAGGTTTGTATTTTATTTTCCACTTGATTGATGATTCTCTGTTTGCTACTTTTTATTTGTTAGGCATTTTTTAATGTTGGGGGTTTTTGAGTTGCAACTTCTCTCTATTCTATCATTGGATTTTCAAACTATTATATATATATATATATATATATATATATATATATATATATATATATATATATATATGGACAATTGCTAAAGACGGATCACAAATTGTAATGTAGCACAACATTAAGCGGGGTGGAGGCCCAGCAGGATAAAATATTGTTGCCACACTGTTCGGACATTAGAATACAGACCATTTATTGTTCTGGAAAATGCAGAAGGTTTTGAAACATCTGAAAGGAAAATAGTGTGCATTTGATGCTGTGTACTGAGAAATGAAAAAACGCATATGAACGACAACCGGCACCTTTGAGAAAGGTGTCAGTACGGGATATGTCCACCGTGGAGTGTGATGTAACATTCCACACGTCGTGACATGTTTTGCACAACATTATCCAACCGCTGTCGAGGCAAGATATCCCATACCTCTGTCAGTGCACGGATGAGGGTGTTCTTGTTTGTGGGAGGATATTTTCGACCAGCAAGTCGCCTCTTTAAAGCATCCCAAACATTTTCAATGGGGTTTAGATCTGTAGAACGTGCTGACCATGCGAGGCATTGAATACCCTCGCTGACTAACCAATCCTGAACAGCGAGAATGAAAACAAATTTATCCATGAAAACAAATTTATCACCGACAGCACCACGAAAAAGGCAAAGATGAAGCAGTAGAACTTTGTCAATGTTTCGTTGACTGTTCATAGTCTCAGTTGCAATCACATGTAGAGACGTGCGGCCATTGATCATAATGCCGGCCCATACCATGATACTGCATGTCGGATATCGGTCCCTTTCCTGGATATTTTCTGGACGATAAGTAGTACCACTCTCATGCCAGATTAGTTGGCGTTACAATCCGATGACAGACTGAATCTACTCTCATCTGAGAATAGTACGCAAGCCCAGCCCTGTTCGGTCAAATTGTGATGCTCATGACACCATTGCAAACAGGCGGTACGGTGCAGTTTGGACAATGGGACACACACAACAGGTCTGCGGGCGTATAGTCCTCCTCCTCCCAAACGCCTTGCTACAGTTTTTCGGGAGATCCGCTGTCTTGTGGTAGCAAGAAACTGATTTGTCACATGCTGAGCTGTGGTGCGTCGGTCCCTTTTTGCCGATAGGACAATGTACCTGTCTCCTGCAGGTGTCGTACTTCTAACACGACCTCCCCCACGACGCTTGCTACACATTTCAGTTGTTTTAAATGCTTGCCACAGCCGTGAAACAACGCTGTGGGCGATGTCGAACTCCCTGGCAACATCTGATATTTTTCGACCTTCTTCGATCTTTTCAATAATACGGCCACGCGTAAAATCTCCTAAGTGATATCGGGAAGACATGCCGAAAATTTCAAGTTCGTCAATTAAATCTTTCCCGTAAAACTTACACTTGGAACACAACTATGTACACGCGTCAAATCCTCTAAATCTCTTATCAGCCCTATCACTTGACGAGCAGGCGTGGAAATGAAAAATTTGCATACGCACACCTACTATATCCCGCATTTATTCTAATTTTCCACAATTTGTTTCCTTTCATTTTGTAGTTGCTATGGGTGATAGTGTAATCCGTCCTTAGCAATTGTCCAGCAGTGTGTATGTATATATATATATATATATATATATATATATATATATAAATATATATATATATATACTATAAATGTGCCACTCATAGTACTATATATGTCATATACCCTATATCTGTACTGTACATTAAAACATTTTCAAAATCGTACGGAAGTTAAACGTCGGTTCAGAAGTTCATAGATTTTTAGACATCTTCACATTTCGATACGTTACGCAATATGCACGCAGAATTGCATCACACGCCGTGCCGTAATTAGGCTACGTAATCAATTTAGGCAAGTTGTATATCAATTGTCTACAATAGTTCTTGCATGCCTGACATGACGCTTTTGTCTTTCTTTCTTACTTGCCGTTTACGTTCACACAATTTTCAATTAATTTTATGTTTAATCATTATGAACAATGAAAAAAGATAAAGGTATCTGATAATGTTTTGGTGAAAAAGAAAGAAAGGTATTAACTTCAGATGAGAAAACTGAAGTTATTAAAAGATTGAACAAGGTGTATCCATCGACATCTTTTAATGAGTGATCAACAGTGTTTTGTCAATTTCAATAAAATTTTGCTGCAAATATTAATTATTATTCTTTATTTTTATTTTACAATATGTTAAAAAATGCATTTAAAAATATATTTATTGGTATTTTCAAGATCTCGGGATGCATTAAGATATCTTATATTGATTATTAAATTCGATTAACGCGATTTTGCTTAACGCGACGTTTTCGCGTAACCAATTAATCGCATTTCTCGATGGATTGCTGTAATTATGAAAGAATCATATGTTTAAAAAATCTAAATGGGTTGACAAAATTAGAAAACCTCTAAATTTAACACACTTCATGTCTAGACATTGTTTGAAAGATCTTTCTTTAAAGTTATTGAGTCAGCAGGCAGACGATAAAAATATGGCTTTCGTCTGCTTTGTTTCCATGGATTAAATTGCGAAAAGTAAAATTGGAGAATTAAATGCTATCTTCAAAGATTTTTATGTGATCGAATAGACTTTCGAACACAATACTTAAAATGGTACATTGAACACAGCCAAAAGCGGGAGGCCCCCACAGAACTCTGTGAGTAAGTTCCACATTAAAGGCCTCCTCAAATGATGAAGATGAAGCCCTATTCCTGTTTTAGGGAGTGAAAAGCTATGACTTTATGGCATTGATGCGGCCTCTAACAGTGGTAAGGCTCAGGCTCTCTTTAAACAGAAAGAAATACTGGTATGGTATTAGCACCTAGAAGTCCGAAGATGTTGGGGCCCTTTCGTTTTCGCGGAACATAATACAGTTAAACCTGTCTAAGTTGGACACTCACGGTTCCCTTTAAAAGTGTCCAACTTAGACAGGTGTCCAACATAGACAGTGTGATGAAATTTCATTTTTCCCTTTCAATAAAGCACATCAAAAGACTTCATTTTTAACAAATAGAAAATACTAATAAGCCAATGGTTTTAATTAAGTATTGTAATTACTGTTACAAAATACTTATGATATAGATTCTGTTTCTTGTTCCAGAGCAGTTCAGCTCCCATGCATGTATGATATCAGATCTCTTATTGTTTATATTGGAAACAGTAGATTTTGATATGCCGAACTCCTCTGCCAACTTTCTGCAGCTGTCACCTTTGTCTGGGCGATCAAGAATTATTATTTTCTTTTCAATAGTTAGCTCAACTAATTTACCTTTGCTCATTATTAAAAACTAATGTGCACGTCACTAAAATCACAGTCACCTTTCCAGAATGCACTGAGAAACAAATGTGACTTTTGAGGGTAGAGAAACCTTTTTATTCAAAAGATGCAGAAATCTAATTGGACAATGTAAAGATGGGATAGGGAAGCTACAAATGTTCATTCTTCAAGTGTGTTGTAGTGTGTGTGTAAACAAACTGATAACAAAAAGGTTGTGATACATAATTGAGGTCTGTGGAATGGTGGGGAGGGACGGCCCCTTAGCAACAATAAGAAAGAAATGTAGGCAGGTAAGAGCTTCCTGGAAGTGATAACAACAACATAGGAATACTTCTGGGGATCAACAACAAAAGATAATCCCTGGGGATAGATAAGGAAGATCAAAAGTGGAAGGTTACTTCCTTTATGCAAATACCAATTTTAAGGAACTTGTCCAACTTAGTAATGTAAACAGCGTCCAACTTCCAAGATAGACAGGTGTCCAAGTTAGACAGTATTATATACATGTTAAAACATAGGAATTCGTTCCGTTCCACCGAATTGTGTCCAAGATAGACAGGTGTCCAACATATAGAAGTGTCCAACTTTACAGGTTTTACTGTACCTCCCTGTGGAGAATTCTTTGATTCATATCGCCCATTCCCGTAAAAAAATTAATGTTTATTATGTACCGCTCTCTCTCTCTAATTTAAAAGAAAAGCGTAAAAATAATCTTAATTGAACTTAAGAAGATCAAGTCTTGCTCCGATTTGGTTATTTTGTCTACTGATAAAACCAAACAACTTGTCCTAGTCAATATTGACGAATGTGCGGATTCAATGTGGCGATTTGTAGTATTGTCAAGATGGCTCGCAAACCTGTTAAAATTTTCCCATTACTTCTATCACCTCTCGGATTGCTAAACTCCAAAAAATCCCCAGTCTTCCCACCAATATTAAATCTGATGTTTTCCATGTTTCTTGTCAAATTTTTAGCCAAATTTTTAGCTAATTTTTAGCCAATTTTTTAGCTAATGTATCCGTGCTACTTATATTCCCGAATATCAGCCCTTGTATTAGTAGAAGATTACCCGTCTACAATACATGAATTTCAAAAAAACTTTAGTAAAAAATTACAGATAACGTAATAAATTGAAAATATCAATAATCTCCTTAATCTTTAAATCTGAAGGCCGTATTTGATTCCAATATATGCCAAAATGAAAGCGCCAAAATTGTATGGGAAGATATGCCCGTACTACTTACATTCTCGCAGATAAGAAAGTATACCCGTGTATTAGTAGAATATTACCCGTACTACATAGCCGTTCTTCGTACGGAATACGAGTATATAATATAAAAAAACATGAAATTCACAATCATGTCAAATTCCTATACTATTACAAATGACATTGTTATTCAAAACATTTTATTAATATATTTAAATTAATGCTCCTAAAAAGAAGTTTAAGAAACTCTGTTCTCTCTATACAAAAATTGTCTTCGCAGGCAGATCTGAAGAATAAAACAGTCTGGTCCCTTTTGTAAACAAATTTACAAAAAATATGAAATTGAATCAATATATGCGCAAATAAAAGCGCTAAAATTGTATGGAAAGATATATATTACTGAATATTAGAAGGTATACCCGTTGTGGCGAAGGTGCGATGTCGTATCTTAATCATTACAGAGGCCATCATTAAAAGAGAAGTTTATTTACAGGAACATAACGTAAACTATTTACAAGAATTTACATAGCATGGCGCTACATCATAACGCGCGTGAACGCAGTCATCTGAATAAGAATGTCCGTATCGCTAATGAAAATATTCTGGGGCTGACTTTTATGAGCCAGTGCAGAGGCGTTGCGCATGCATTACATGATGTGTCACGTAGGAATTCACATGACAATCACAAGAATGTGCTGTAGATTAATTCTGAACTGCAAGCTTTTAGGTCTTCTTTGATTGAGGCTCGAATTCCTAAAAGTACGCTTGGTAGTACATCTACCCAGCGCTCTATGTCTTGACAGCGTATTGCTGATTTCAATTGGCGGTGAATGTTTCCACCATGGAATTGGAGCCAGGGTGATATGTTGTCGTTCTGGTTTTTCGGCTTCCTAGAAATCTCATTAGGTGATGAAATAAATCACTTTCGAATTGTCGCCCCATGTCGGTACTTATGACCTCGGGTACGCCAAATCGAGAAATCCAACCAGTATAAAATGCTTCTGATACTGTGGCTGCAGTTTAATACTCTAATGGAATAGCTTCTGGCCATCGCGTAAATCAGTCGACACAAGTGAGTAGATATCGAAATCCCTTCGATACCGGTAAAGGTCTCACGATGTCGATGTAGACATGTTGAAATCTGCCATTAGGTGTATTAAAATTTCCTAAAAGTGACTTTGTGTGTCGGTGTATCTTTGATTTTTGGCATGCGATACACGTTCGATTCCATTCCGCACAGTCCTTTCGGAGTGAAAGCCAAATGAATCGTTTTCGAACCATATTAACGGTTCCTCGAACTCCTGTATGAGCGAGGTCGGGGATGTTGTGAAACACTTGCTTTCGAAAACTCTGCGGTATGTACGAAAAAATTTCGCCTGTTAAGGTGTCACATTGAAGTATAGCACCTGATGGATCAATAGCAATACCTTTTAGTCGTAACGAAAGATAAGATTTTTTTTAGCTCGTTTAGTTCGTCATCAGTTTGTGTTTTTACTACTGCTTCATAATCCAGGACATTTGGTGTATGAATCTCTTCTATGTGAGAAAGTACGCCAGCTACTACATTTGTTGAACCGGGGATGTATTGGATATTAGTTGTAAATTGACTAATATATTCCAAGTGTCTTAATTGATGTAGAGTCATCTTTCCGGTTTTTTGTTGAAACGCAAATGTAAGCGGTTTGTGATCGGTGTATAAGATAAAATCTCTTCCTTCTAGCAGGTACCGAAACTGCTTTACGTCAGAATATGCTGCGAGAAGTTCACGGTCGTAAGCACTGTACTTTCATTCTGCGGCATTTAATTTGCGGGAAAGAATGCTAATGGACATAATTTTCCATTTTGTTTTTGTTGCAATGCCGATCCGATCGCTACTAAGGATGTGTCTACCGAAAGTGAAAATTCACCATTTGTTGTAGGATAAGTTAATAGTGAGGCACTGGAAAGTAAATTTTTACATTCTCGAAAAGCATATTTTGTGCTTTCGGTCCATTGTACTTGCGAACTGTCGCGTTTTTTGTTTCCAGGTATTAATTCGTACAAAACTGCTTGTGTTCATGCAGCTTGGGGTAAAATCCCACGATAAAAATTTAAAATCGCTAAAAATCTTCTTAAATCCTGCACAGTTTTTGGTAGTGGAAAATTTTGTATGGTAGATACTCTGTCTGGTAAAGGAGAAATTATTTCTGCCGTAATCATGAGTCCTAGGAATTTTATTTGAGATTGGCAAAAAACGCATTTGGAAGTATTTATTACTACTCCATATTGCGAGAAACGCTCACCGTGCGTAAGTGGTCTTGGTGTTTGGCTTCATTTTCTGAAGCGATTAAGTAAGCAATCGTCGAAATATACAAAATAGAACTCTAAATCATGTAAGACTTCGTGCATGAATCTTTGAAAAGTTTGAGCTGCGTTGCATAAACCGAATGGCATGATCAAAAATTCAAATTGTCCGAACGGCGTTATCACTGCTGTTTTCGGGACATCATCATGTTCCACAGGAATCTGGTAGTATGCTCTTACCAAATCGAGAATAGAAAATATCTTTTCATTTTTGAGGTTCTGTGCAAAATCGTGTATGTGAGCTATGGGATTTCTATCTGGAATTGTTACTGTATTTAACTTTTTGTTGTCTCGGCATACTCGAAATCCTCCGTCTTTTTTCGTTACGACGTGTATGGGTCTTGCCCATGGGCTTTTTGATCGTCTACAAATGCCTTGTCGCTGTAGAAATTCAAATTCTTTTTTTGACAGTTTTTTGCTTGTCTGGAGTTAAGCGTCTTGCTTTTGCATGAACTTGGAGGTCTTCGAGTTTAAATGCAGTGGGTTGTATTGTGTTTTGCAGCTTGCAGAGAATTGGTTTGCGCTATACTTGGAAATTCACTTAGCAACCGAGTATAGGGTGAATAGTTACTCAATGTTGTCAGTCCTAGTGAGGGTATATGCCTCGTATATGCCTCGTACTTCCTTTGATACTGACTTTTGTATAGCTGTCGATTAGTCTTTGATTTTTCATGTCGACTAGTAATCCGAATTTTGTTAGGTAGTCGGCTCCTAAAATTGCTTGAGAAATATTGGCAATTACGAAATCCCAAATGAATTTTCGTTGGAATCCAAATTTTACAATCAATTGTTTCGTTCCAAATGTTTTGATTTTGGTTCCGTTTGCTGCGTATAACGAGAATTCTTTTTTTTATCCTGGCAGTATTCCTGTTGCTTGAAAGAACTGATATCATAGCGCCGCTGTCGACTAGAAACTTTATATGAGATAGCTTGTCATATAGGAATAAGCGACTGTTTTCAAAGCTTCTATGCATCATCGCTGAAATGATAGAGCCATTTAGTTTTCTGTTTGAAATTTGCCCGGTTTTGCACACTTGCGAGCTTCCGGCCATCCACCTTGCTGCTCTAAGTCTTAGAACGAGTCGACTGGCCTGGGCTTTCGACACTTGCGAGTTTGTTCTTGGAATTTTGTGTGATATCAACAAACATCGTTTGTGGTTGATATCTTGATTTTGATTGAGTTCGTGATCGAGATTGAGTTCGTTGTCTGAATCGCTCAGTTGTTTGCAGTTTTTTTAAAGTTGCTGTATGGTTTTCATCAGGTTTGCAACTTGAGCTTCTAAGCGAAAAATATGACTATCCTCTGCTTCTTCCGATACTGCAAGTGATGTTGAAACATCGCAGATTTTGTCCGTCACTTCTGAAATTGTTTTCAGTGGTTCTGAACTTATCGATAAAGTTTGTTGTATATGTACAGGTAGTCGTTGGAAGAACAATGTACGAAGTACGTCATCGTGTATTTTTGTTCCGGCGAGATCTTGTAGTTTGCCATAGAGTAGTATGTAGTTCGCCCGGCCGTGATGGCTCCAATCCAATTTTCCTGAGACCTGAAAATGCCAGCTTACCGAAGACGTGATGCTTCAAATTATGTGAGTACCTACTTCAATTTAAGCGAGTTCTCAAAAAAAAAAAAATACGTGTTCAGTTCCTAACGCAATATCTCTACAACTAAAACAACGGAAACTCTTTTGACCTCAGCCAACGGCGCAAAAAAATGCTTCAACTTCAAAAGAAGATCTTAGTTCTGCTGAACTTTCAAAAGTTGCTTTCAAAGCAACTCCGTTCTGGAAAACAAACCCAGATTTATGGTTTATTCACCTGGACACTCAATTCCTGGTTTCGGGAATCGTAAATGAAAAATAAAATTTCATTGCATAATTGCAGCACTGGAATGTGATGACTAGATTGACTCATGTCACAGATTTGATTCGCACACCTCCAGAGAATGAACCGTATTCAGTGTTGAAAAAAAGAATCATTTCGCACTTTGCAGATTCTGAAGTCACAAAACTTCGCACCCTTTTGCAAGAATTGCAGTTAGGAGATAGAAAACCAAGTCATTTACTTCGTGACATGCAAGATCACGTCCGGGTCACCAATCTGTGGCGAAGGTGCGATGTCGTATCTTAATCATTACAGAGGCCATCGTTAAAAGAGAAGTTTATTTACAAGGAACATAAAGTAAACTAGTTACAAGAATTTACATAGTATGGCGCTACATCATAATGAGCGTGAACGTAGTCATCCGAATACGAATGTCCGTATCGCTGATGAGAATGTTCTGGGGCCGGTTTTTATGAACCAGTGCAGAGGCGTTGTGCATGTGTCACATGCAAAGCAGAGAGTCTTTGGAAATCAATAAGCTGTGGAGAGTTTTATGCTAATCACTTGAACCGGAGGCTTTATGCAAATCGCTGGAGGAGTGTCGCCATACCGTGTATTAGCAGAAAATTACACATACTACAATATATGCATTTCAAAAATATTTGCCAAAATAAAACAGATGACATAATAAAGTGAAAATATTAATTATTCCCACAATCTTTAAACTTGAAAGCCGTAATTGATTCCAATATATGCCAAAATGAAAGCGCTAACATTGTATAGGACGATATAACAATACTACTTATTCTCTCGCACATTAGAAAATATAGCGGTGTACTAATAGAAGATTGCCCGTACTACAATATATGAGTTTTAACCGTTTTTGCCAAAATAAAACAGATAACGTAATAAATTGAAAATATCAATAATCCCAGTAATCTTCAAGTCTAGAAGCCGTAATTGATATAATCAAAAATGCAATTTCGATAAAATTTATTTTGTATACATATCTTTATTATTTAAATATTTAAAGATTTCATAAAAATCGTCTGCCGAATAAACACATTGAATTAAAAACCTTTGCTAAGCGATATGATATCATTATCTTCAAATAAATTTACAGGAAAAATATCGTCTGCATAATGCTATATTTATGGAAGTTTTAACGGTTTTAATTAATTTCTAGATAAACCCTGGTCTTAGAAACTCGAAACATAGACCAAATTTTAAGTGGGGCTATTCCAAGGCTACCTACAAAATTTCACGAAATTCGGTTCAGCCGTTCTCCTGTGATGATGAGACAAAACATACAGACAGATATATTTTCAATTTTATTTACATAGACTAAAGTAAAATTTACAGGGTTTAAATTGATATATAATAGTTCTTACTTGTACGTAAAATTGAGCACCTGGTGACGTAATTGCTGGACGCCGTCCTAAGTGTCATTGTTGAGGCAGGATTTCGTCTATGTTTTAAATTTCATATTATACATTTCTTTGTAAGTGATTATTTACAAGAAAAATGTCAATTTGTCGACAATTTTACTTCTGAGATAACTTAAGTAAGTGTAATTATACAGACAAAACTATACATTTTTAGTTTTCAGAGGATTAAAGTAGCCGCATGCTTTTCAAATATGAGAAACATTTTCATTATGCTCTGAGTGTTACCAATTTCGAGAAATTAAATTTTTTCTATCAGCCCCCAAACTTTCAAGCTGCTTTTATCCATTTTAATATTCTTGCTTGGGTGATAATGCAAAATTTGTAAGATAAGTTGCAATTATCGTAAAGCGGTGCGGTTATTTGTAATCAGCTTAATCTATACTTAATAAGGCTCAGTGGCGTAGCGTCCATTGAGGCTCAGAAGCTGAGCCTCCCCTGTTTAAAATCTAATTTAAAGATACTTTTATTTATTATATTTCTTAAAATAACTTTGCAAATATATATGTCTTTTTTTAGAAAATTGTTACACTTACTTAAAACAAGACGTTTCAAAGTATTTTCCACATTAAAATGCATATCTAGAAGCATCGAAAGAAGCATAGTATTAGGGCTGCCTAACTGTTAAACTCCGCCCTGGCTGATAAGCTAGAATTATAAGCTAGCTTCCAGAAAGATGTGGCTATTGCTTCCCCCATTTTCAACCCTTTTGTAAACAGCGTAAATTAAGACAAAGATTGGATATGGGCCGTGACGTTTCATGAATGAAAATTTCTTGAGCAAGGCTAATGGATCCGCCATTTCGGGTCAAACATGGTTTTATTAATTAATCTTCACAGAAAAAAGTCGTATGTAATACTAAAAAATATGAGTCATTTTCCACAAATAACATGACATTCATCTATATTTAAACAATATCAAGACAAAGAAACGCACTAATAATGACTACCATTAAACTTAAGAAGTAGACTTAGTCATAGCGACAATATGACGAAGCGTTTGCGTATTTGAGAGTTTTAGAAAGAATAAATCTGATTTCCCTTTAGAAATCACGTTACACGAGAATTTCAATTAAACAAAAGCCATTGATAATTTTCTAGCGGATTTTTAGCATATTATGGTTAAGATATTTTTAAGTTTTCAAAGTATAGTATTTGTAAATAATTAATATATAAAATCGTTTAAGGATATTGTTGACTACAGTGATTTTCAACTAAGCTTATGTTCCAGATATATTTCTTACCCATTTTCAGTCCACTCCTTTAAATTGTTTTATTTCGTTAGTTCTAGCTGCTTATATTTACAAAACTGAGATATAATTTTTCTATCACTTGCTAATAATATTCCAATAAATTTCTACTTCATATATAAGCGCCTGTAAAATTTTTCCTGGGGGGAGGGGGGGGGGCAAACTCAAGCACATGAAGTACAACATCAACTGGCTTGATGCTCGCCTTTGGTGTTGTTGTTGAGACCCAGACCGTCCGATCTACCAGAAAGATATAAGGTAACCGTTTGGACGGCCGGGAAGTACCACCCAATTTAGACCGGAACCCAGTGGAGGAGGCATCCACAGGGACCTTACCCCCCTTCCCCTACCACTAACGCTCGCCTTTAGTGTGACCTCCCTCCCCTTTAACTCCTCCATAGGCGACCATGTCTTCATATTTAATAAAATGATTGTAAAAGTTCATCTAATTTAGAAATGAGAAAATATTTAAGCTGTTATATCTTGTATGTATTCATCTCACATAGGTAACATTTTAAAATCTTGTGCATTTCATCCACTCTTTGCATTTTTATGTAAAATTATTTTATTTTATTCACCAATAAATAAAACTTAGAAAATGTGAATTCCAATATAAATTTCACTTGTAAATTGTAATACCAATTTTTTTGCCAAATTTTCAGCCACCCCAGTCAAAAATCTCACGCTACGCTACTGATAAGGCCCTGAACTCAATTTCGAAAATTTCTGACGACTGGATGTTTTTCTTGTAAACCATCACATGTAATTAATCATCTCTTCTTTCTGTAATTTGGGAAAAACCCAGATTGCTGAGAAACCAAGCTGATGTTTGAACCATACTATTGTATATATATAATGATTTTTGGTTTTACTGTAATAGCTATGAATATTTATCAAATATATTTAATAGAAATTATAGATTATTTAGATTTGTCAAATTATTACATTGTAACCGAACTGTAATTTTAAAATGTTTTCGATTACTTTAAACTTATCTACTATAGCATTTTCACTTCAAAGTCAGTATCTTCACTGAAATCCACTTTCGTATTGGAACAAAGAAGTTCATTATAATATCTGCACATAGACGTGAAAAAAGAACCTGCTCAGAGACAAAGGGTGTCCCAAAAATGACTGACACGTTTGAAAAATGCATTAAAATAAAACAGAAGGCGATAGAAATGTAGCGTTTGCTGCATTGTACTTGGGAAATCAGGGAATTTTATTCAACTAATTTTCAAAATTTGTTAAAAAGGTCACCAACAGATGGCGCTGCGGTTGTGTAAGAGCTGCAGGGAAACGCATACTGTCAGATCGCCATTCTTTACTTTGCGACTTTGCTTAGCAGTTAGCATTCTGCTAGGATGTGCTTCTCAAAGATTTCAAGTTGCCCTTGGTTTATTCGTTGGAACAGCGAATATTTTTTGACCGGAACATTCCGGCTGAAATGTTTGCACAAGTATCTGCGAATTTTGTTCTCAGACTGCGCCATGTTGTTGCTGCAAATGGTGGTTATTTTGAAAACATCGTTTTGAAGTTTTTTCAACATGGTCATATTATTTATTAGTTTTCCCATTCAAAAGCGCCATCTGTTGATGACCTTTGTAACAAATTTTGAAATTGGTTGAATAAAATCCCATGGTCTCCTAAGTACAATGCAGCAAACGCTACATTTCTATCGCCTTCTGTTGTTTTAATGCATTTTTCAAATGTGTCAGTCATTTTTGGAACACCCTGTACATGAATAAACACAAGCAGCTTTACAATTGCAAGGAATGATTAATAACAATTCTTGTGGCGTTACCTGACAGGTTGTTGGAATTTGATTTACATTGCCATCTTCATTTGTTCGTTTCTAATCAGTAGATACAATTTTATTTCCTAACTAAATTTGAAAGCATTTTTTGTGGGTGGAAGTCTAACCAAATCAAAGAGTGATTTTAGTGAAAGTTTAGCAATCAGTCTTTTAAATAGGAAATAGCGTGCTTCATTTATAGTTTCATGTTGGTTTAATCCATACAGATTGAGAATGAAACGTTCTCCATTGTCCATAAATATCACTTTTAATAGCATTAGCCTGTAAGAAGAATTTTGCCTGCAATCTAGCATTTTTTGAAGACTGGGTGAGATTCACTGTTTTAAATACATTCTATGTTTCAGTAAATAAAATATCAGCTGCAATTCTTTTGGCTGCTCTTCTTAACTATTCCTGTTGTTTTGTCAGGATAACCGTGAAAAACTACATTGATGTTTGAACCATAACTTTTAGATATATTTAAAGTGTATTCGTCAATAATGTAATTATATGTACAACTTCTGGGACTGAATGTAAAAGGTTCATAATAGTTTTTTCTACAATTAAATACTCTCATTAAAGATGATTTAGTACCTTTTCTTAAAGAAGCGCCATCAAATAATGACAACTGGAATTAAACTAATTCAAACTCAAACTAAGTCTTAAGTTTCGTAGGACTGTAGCAGGTGCATATAATTCTATTAAAAGTCTGAAAATTTATTGAAACTTCATTTTATCTTATTCTAACATTTTTACCGATTATCTGTGTGATGGCCATATCTTTCCTGTGCAGTTTTATTTCATTGAAATTAAGTCCATTCATTTTTTTCATTGCTGCAAGACTTATTTCAAAAGCAGTGCACTGTAATCATAGGCGCCGACTACGGGGGGGGGGGGGGCAGAGGGGCACGAGCCCCCGCTGACCTTTTCCAGAGGGGGCAAAGCCCCCTCTGGGAAATTTCAAGATTTTTTTCTAACTTCATATTTTACTAAATACCAAAAAATGAAGTTTTTTAAACATAAAAATATTTGAAAGAAAATCCTATCAACGTAAATGTCACATATCAGTCACAGTTCAGTCTTGTTCACATCTTCCTTACCATAGCTCCCTTAATTATCTCGCACACTAACCAAGCTGATCTTTACTCCCAGGAAACATGTTTACGCTAATGACAAAAACACCTGGTTACCAAAACTTTTTCGACTGACCACCTAATTCAAAGAGAAATTGAACATTTACAGCCATGTTATTGGCATTTCCAAAAAATAGGTTTTTTCCCTCCAGTAATAACTATAAATGATTACCACGAAGTAGAGATGACTTATTTTGTCTACCTAAAGAGATCTTATCCGTAATTACTCCTGGAGATTCTATATATCAGTGCTGTCTTTACAGGTGGCATCCATTCCGTTTGAAGCTGCAAACCTTGCGGGTAAATTCCTGGTGAGCACCGGACGTTTGACGCAGCACCGTAGTCAGTCAAGGGCCAGAGGGAGCTCTAAGTCCCCCCCCCCCACACACACACACTAGGTATACTCAGCCCATCTCCCTGATAAAAATATTAAAGTTTTAGTTGTGATAAGAAATGTCAACCAACATGTCATCCAAATTTTGCATAAAAATATTATTTATGAGATTTTTTTATAAATTGCTTTGTTTTAAAGTTTTTTAATTTAGCTGAATGTGTGGTTATAGTGATGATCAATTTATTTACATATTTAATTCAAAAATATTTAAATATAGACAATAGTATTTGGATACTTTTGTATTATTGCTGGGTTCATTGTTTTAATTTGTGTCAAAATCACCTGATAGGTAGTTAGTTAAGAGCTGATATTAAGCGTTAACGTGTATTAACTTTCAGATTTTTTTATTAATTAACAGCTTTGCTACTAGTTAATTTTTATATAGTAAAATCCATTGTAATTATTATATTTTTTAATATTGATGCATAGCAACTATATGGATTTTCCTAATCAACTCTTAGCTTACAAATATAAATAGGCCTAAAAAGATTAAAAATATTTATCGTACAATAAATAAAACTGCTGATATCTTTCTTTCGACCCAGCCCGTCCGACCTACCCGAGGGTGTAAGATATCTGTTCAAACCGCCGAGAGACAATGCCATCTAATCGCTCGGAAGGACTTTCAAACCCACAAATTTAACGTGCTCGTACACGGGAACAGTTTAGGCAAAGCCGAAAACCGAACTCGGGTCCTCCGGGTACAATCCCGTGACTTAATCACTCGGTTATCTCACTTCCAAAACAGCTGCTTGTAAGACAATAACTTACAAAACTTCCTTGAGGAAAGCATATATATGTCAGTTAGGTGACAACAGTTGCTTCGATGGCATTATAATCCCCCTTTTCAGGACAAAATAACCGTATGAGCACTTAACAACCACTACTGCCGTTCGTTGGGCAGTTCGTTCTTGGCGGTTGTTAAGGGCGGATATTGCTCTTTTGTGCCTGAAGAAGGGGCTTAAAATGACCATGAACCAATTGTAGCCACTTAACTGACATATGCTTCCTTTCTTCAAGGCGGCCTTGTAAGTTGTTATATCTTTATCGACTTGGTGAATCTTTCATATAATTTATAGGATTGTGCCCCCCCTGAGATTTTGAAAACTCGGCGCCTATGACTGTAATATTGGATACTAAATCTAAAGTCAAACAGAGTAGTTCATCTGACATCTGAGCAACGGGATTGTTCTGGTTTCATCAGCTTACAAATTTCGTAAATTCGCTGTTATCCCTTGCTTGCACTATCAACAAAAGAAGTTGGAAATGAAAGGGTGACATTCTTATTTATCGTAGGACTTTTCTTATCGTTGGCGGTACACACTATACATCGTTTTAAGGCTTAAAAAATTCTGGGCATTTGTAAGCTAATTAAAGAGAAATAAATTGGCCAAAAATAATATATATTAGGCAAATAACTACAAATTTTTGGTAAAAACATTCAAATTTTATATATTCTGCACTGGTATAAAAAGGCACACCTTTAACAATGTTTAAAGAATACTTGCATATTCCATGAGGTATTTAAAGAAACAGTTTGGGGCCAACTACATTATTATCCGATGTCTCGTTCATGTAATATAAGTTTATTTCTGGAACACTGCAATTTCAAAATTTAGGGGGGGGGGGGAACGTGAGGTGGAAGGCAGGAGGTGAAAGTGGGGACTTTGGGGAATACACATTTCTCAACATGTACTACTTGTGTCCAAAAATTCAACTTTCTCAAAATTTGTTGTGGGTTATGGTCATTTTTTGCTTTTATTGACTGGACTAGTCTGCACCACTTCTAACATTTCATTCTCCAAAAGTGCGATTTTTGTAGTTGTTAAATGTTCGTTTGTGTGTTATAGTATATTCAAGGCCTGATTTACGTACGGGCCGCCAAATTTAGAGGCCCCTCAAATTTTGCCAAAATGATTTAAAACTTCTAAAAGTTATAAAAATATATCATGAGAATATATGTGATATGTAAGAAAATATCAACAAACTTATTCAATATCACAGCAAAATTAATGTTGTATGATCCAGATTTCGATTATGCCACTTGCATTAAATTATTGATTTTATAAGTAAATATTAAAAAAATTTTAGTAGGGGCCCCCAAATGCAATTAGGCCTTGAACCCTATCTACTGTAAGTCAGGGTCTAAGTATCTGTAGTCGGGATAACTTGAGAACGAATACACCTACCACAAAAAAAATTTATGTACAGGCGGGTGGCCATAATTAAAGTAGGAGTGTTTAGAACCCGATAGTGAGAAAACTGTTGGGCCAAACTCAACCAAATTTGCAATAAATACTATTTAGACCATGGGGTTTTGATTTTTAAAAGAAAAAAAAAAATAGTTCGGATTTTTTCTACCGAGGGCCAAAGTGACGCTGTAAGGTTCATTTTTGGAGTAAAATAGGCATAGGAAGTACAGAAAGTTCCGTCAATACTAAGAGGTATCGAACAATGCTGCTGAACTTTGTTATTCCGCAACTTCAACAGCGTGGATGTCTTGAATCTACGATATTTATGCAGGATGGAGCACCTCCTCATATTGGATTGCGCGTACAGGAAGTTCTACGACAGCATTTTACCAACGACCGAATAACTTTTCCTATGAAATGGCCAGCCCGTTCGCCTGATCTGACCCCTTGTGACTTTTGGTTGTGGTGCCATGTAAAGCGCTTGGTATACCAAGGAAATGTGCATAATTTAGCCACTTTGAAGGACCGAATAACATTGCACGTCAAGCAAATCAATGAAGATATGCTGCATTCTGCGGTACAGAATGCACTTTTTGGAACATATGCAAGGAAAACATATTGAATCACACATGTAAATGATGCCAATATAAAAATTAATGTCATACTATGTAAATGCAAGATACAAATGTAAATGTGATGTCCTTTTCAAAATACATGTCAAATGCTAACTTTCTGTACTTCTATTTTACTCCAAAAATGGACCTTACAGCGCCACTTTGTCCCGCGGTGACAAAAATCCGAACTATTTTTTTTTCTTTTAAAAATCAAAACCCCATGGTCTAAATAGTATTTACTGAAATTTGGTTGAGTTTGGCTCAACAGTTCTATTCACTATCGAGCTCTAAACACCTCCACTTTAATTATGACCACCCTGTATATAAATACATTATGTCAAAAATTAGAACAAGATAGAATTTTGAATCATTCTCATGATTAAAACTCTTAATTGTTTTAATTTCCACATTTTTTCCCATGGAAAACAACGAATTTCTGAAACAATGATGACAATTTATATATACGTATATTTTGCTTAGGTACGTATATAGAATATGAGATGATAATTTGAAACTATGCTATGGCTGTGGATGATAATAGTGTTAAAATTATTTTTATTCACACCATGCAGGTATGTTACCTAGCTATGTGCTCTTCGTATTAATTTTCTGAGCAGACAAAACTCACTTTTGGAGCAGCATAAAATGCTTCGGAGCAGGTATAAAACTCACTTTTGGAGCAACATGAAATACTTTGGAGCAGCAAATTTACAAACTACAGGAGAAGCAAATTGAAAATATGTCTATACCTAATATCTGTGAAAAAGTGTTTTTCAAAAAATTTAACAGGTATGCATACATTGAAGTACATTAGCAAAATATGAGTCAAAACAATGAGAGTGTTGACTGTACAACACTGAACATTTACAAGCATATTCAATTTGGGGAAAAAGGATAAAAAAAAAACAGCCAATGTGTTTGTCCAACCTACTGCTCATTTTTAAAAATAAAATTCCAGTAGTTTTCTAGATTTGCCCTGTTGTCTTTAGCAAAATTCAAAATAGAGCATATTGCTATTTTAACAAAATTTTCACAAAAAATTAATTTTTGAATTAATTGATATTTATTAAAAGTACATGAAAGTACAAAACAATAAAAAAAAAATCCTCGGTTTAAAAATATTTTGAATGCATACATATATAGCTCAGACTTTTAAATGAAATTTTTCTGTCTTGCAAAAGAGTCATAAGCTCAGCTATTAAAATTGTTTTAAAACTTAGCGCTGTGCATTTTCTGATTATGCAATTTTACAAAAATCAAAATTTATGTTATATTTTATTTGTGTACCAAATACAATTAAAAACTTTTAAAGATTATATAACCCCCAAATCAATATATTTTAATAAAGAAAATTTCAATTATAATCTCCAAATTTCCTTCTCTAAAGGTACATTTTAGATAAAATATAAGTCCAAAAGAAGTTTTCCCAAGTTAAAAAAGTGAAGTGCACAGTGTATGTTGTTACGCTAATTAATGTTTTCTGTTTCTGGTAACTATAAAATAGAATATATTTTTAATAAATTTATAAATTAGTTAAAACTTGTCTCGAATTATTGATACACATTTTTATATCTGCTACCCTTAGAAGATGGGGGGAGGGGTAAAATAAAAAACAGTTTCAATGAGGTTTTTTAAGGTGGGAAAAGTTGAAAAAAGAAAATTCTCTTCATGAATGTGAATATCAAAGCATAATTTATTTTTTGTGCAAGAATAAATAAATGCGTACTATATATTGTTTATTAATTTATTACTACTATTTTATTTATTATTTAATGCATTATTCCATAAAAAATATACTACTTTAAAATAAGCATTGACATAATAAAACAAATTTACAACTTCAAAATTTGAAATTTTGTAAAACCGAGAAAAATGCCTTTAGATTCATAGTACAGCAAGGGAATTTTTCATTGCTAAAGAACTATACTATTTGGCAAATAGTCCAAAATATTTCTTAACGCTCGAGAATAAAAACTAAATTGCGCAATTGTATTATTTATGCGAAATAATTAAAAAATTAAGCTTTAGAATTAAGCAAAATATGAAAATAAGGTAGTTTAGTAAAGCTAATGTGCAATAATAAGAGTATAGACATGGATGCATAAATATTATTATATACACTCGGTAACATCCGAGAATAAAAACTGAATTGCGCAATAGTACTATTTATGCGAAAATAACTCAAAAATTAACCGTTAGAATTAACTAAAATATGAAAATAAGCTTGTTTAGGCAAGCTAATGTGCAATAAGAGGATGGACATGGATGGAAAAAGATAATTGTGTATTCTCGGCAACGTCCGAGAATAAAAACTGAATTGCGTAATCGCATAATTTAAGAAAAATTAAATTGTTTAGTAAAATAATTGTTTATTTTTACTCGCATTATAAAAATAAAATAGTTTTATTGCTCTAATATGAAATCATTAAAAGATGATAGCGAATGCAAACTGATGCTTTTGGACTCTCAGCAATGCACTGGAAAATGAATTGAATGGTGCAAGTCCTCCACCGTGAATTTGCACATTTTGCGGAAATAATTGTAAAAGTTGCCACTATAAAATGTTACCCAAGGTGCCGAAATAAGTACGACAATTGCGAGAATTTTGGAAAAATCGTGGAGAATTTCTAATATACGCCGAACTTTTCTTTTTCTATTGAATTTTGGGATTGACGCAGGTCTGCGCAAAATATACAGAAAACACGAAAATTGGCGCAATTTGAATCAGGGTACTATATTTGGCGCAGTTTGGCACAGGTGCAACATCCCTGTACCATGAAGGTAAAGCAAAGAAATCGAAACTTCATGTTGGGAAAACGTCACAATCATTCAGATGACGTTAGGGTAAGATTAGTCCCACCACATTGTACGTCTTTTTATGGCGAAGAAGTTGTATTGAAATTTTTTTTTTTATTTAAACTGTTAATTTTGCAAAGATAAATTATCGGTGCAATGCAAATTAGAATTCAAACAATAAGGAATATTCCTACCCTACGCATTCAAATTTATTTTGCCTTTCAATTTATTTTTGTCTCCTGATATCCTGTACTCTGTTCTACAACTAGAAAAATGCTTAGTATTTCTACCCAAAATTGGGGAATTTTAATTAAAATATAATCCAAAAACAATATACAAAAGCACTGGCCCTTTCTGTTGTGTTAAATGAGAACAAATGGGAGACTTGACTAACACTAGTGACACTTCGATATAACTAGGATCTGGCAATACCTCCCCTGTGGATATTAAAACCCCTGCATAAACCAAATAATTCACTAAATAGTTGAAAACTTGAAAAATAAACTTTTAAGAATTTATACAAAATACACTCTGTTGCAAAAACACTATATGCATCCATAAAAAAATGTGCTACAGCGACGAAACTCGGCATGCAAATGTAGTTTTGAAAGTTATGCAAATGATCAAACTGTTAGCGCCTATGGTGTTATAGGGCTTGGGATCATACAACGAGCATGAGAATCGTGCTGCATTTAAAGTGACCAGTGTTCTCATTCACGGGCAATTGGAACTGGATTTTCTGCTTTTATACTGCAAGTTGTGTACAAAGATGCCTTTGAGATGTACTTGATGGCACTATGAACAATGTCAAATTCAGAGAGCAGTCGCATCATAACCCTAAGGGAAGCTGGTTGGTCCAACAGACAGTGCTATCTTGGTCGGAAAGATATGGTAGTTGTTCGGTGTTGGCAACAGTGTATCAGATAGGTACGTGTAACGGTTGCTGAGGCTCAGGATGCCCCACACAGATAACTGCTCAAGAAAATTGTGTAGTCAGAAGAGGAGCCACGTCCACACCAATGACATCGCTATCAGCCATTCGAAGGCATTTACCATGTTCTATGCATCTTGTATCAAGGGATGCTATTTGGTGAAAACTGGCAAAAGGTGGGACTAGGTGTCGACGTCCATTAAAGCGCCTACCACTGACGTCTCAACATAGGCAGAGCTGTCTGGATTGGTGCCAAACTCGGTCAACCTGCACAGTGTCAGATTAGAGGCATGTTGTCTTTAGCGACGAATCCCACTTACTTCTTAGTGCTGATGACAACTACATACATGTGTAGGGCAGGACTGATCAGTTTTCCAATCCCACATTTATTGTCGAGTGGCACACAGCCATCTCATAGGACAGCCGATCTCCTCTAATTGTGCTGTAACAATGTCTTCGATGATTCATTACCAGTGGCGGCCATTGGGGGGGGGGGGGGGGCGAGTACGCGCGACACCATTGAGTAAACACCCCAAATTATTTTTTTAGTTATACAGATTTATTACAATTTCTATTGAAAAAATCTGAATTTTTGGTTCAATTAAATCGAGAATTATTAAAAATAAGTTATGAAAATGACACTAGATGTCAGCACTACACCTTTCTTCGGAGAAAGTCGACTCACGAAAGCTGTATTGCACAGAATTTTCAACATATAGGGGAAAATACAGGGTTATTTTTAAAGCCGCGTCCCTGCTATCAGCATCTCCTGAGTGAAAGAATGGTATAGGAGCAATATTAGAAATTTGGCGTGAAAAAAACCCAGACATTGCAGATTTACTAGTAGATTGTGTCGCTGGACTGAGCGCGCCTCCAGCCAAAAAGAAACAGAAGAGTAGAAAAACATGAAGAGGGACTTCTCAAATTGGCTCAGTTTCGCTCATTTGGCTTCAATTTTCTACATTTAAGAATGTGTTTGTTCTCATTCTCGTCTTTGTTATAAATTTGGAAATTTAAATAAACATTTGAACAAATGAGAGAATTAAGTGTACTGTGTGGTGATGGGAGGGGTTATGATATTTTAGGGGTTTCTGGCCATCATGAATAAAGTTGTTGTTTAGGACACTCAGTTTGAGGGATCGCTTGACCCACCCAGCTGTCTTAATTATTGAAGTTGTTTCGCATTTCGTCATTTCTGATGTAGTTTGTCTGTTGTTCTGTTCTTCTGGAAGGGATTTATTTCTATACTCTGGTTGATCTGCTGGTGACGAATTTCAATATGTTTGACTTCAAAATAATTCTTTAAACGTCACGAGTTTCCAATTTTTGGCACACTGTAACATATAGGCTATTTTTAGTGACACTTTCATAAATGCGTTGTTTCGGATATTTAGTTTGAGTTGATTTACCCAACTGTCTTACTTTTTCAGCTATTTAACATTAAAAAATGCCTAAAAATTAAAGAAATTCTAAGTATTTGTTAAAAAACTTAAAAATTAAATTTTCAACATGATCCTTTTATCTGACGTCGTTTTTCTGGAAATTTTGGCCCGACCGCTGGCGACTATATTGGTAGCCCCCAAATTGGCTCTAGACTTATAATATTGGCCCTAGGCTTATATTTAAATTGAGGTAGCCCCCAAATTTCTTCTTCTAATTCAGCGAGTTTGATTCTAATCATGGTTATAGTCTCTGCACCATCTGTACGTGTCACCTGAATATATATTTTGTGCCAATCCCCTGGACGTAACTTTTAGCTTAGCTCCCTCAATTTTACATCTCGTTTCCTAACTGAGAGATTTTGGTTCTGCTAGTGGCTATAGCCTCTGCACCATTTGTACATGTCACCTGGATATGCATCTTTGTGAGAAATCCCTGAGATTAACTTTTACTTCAGTTACGCCTCCCCCCTCCAATTTCCCATCTCGCCTCTTAATTGAGCGATTTTGATTTTACTGATGGTTATAGTCTCTGTATCACTTTGATATACATATTTGATGAATATAATATACATACTTTTCTTGTGTCAGCCCCTGGGCGTAACTTTTATCCACCACAATTTTACATCGCTGTTCCTAATTGAGCGATTTTGGTTCTGCTAGTATAGTCTCAGCACCATTAGCACATGTCACCTGGATCTGCATCTTTATAGTGATAAATCTCTGAGCGTAACATTTACTTCAAATAGCACCCCCCCCCCACACACACACTTATCCATCTCGACTCCTAATAAAGCGATTTTGATTCAGATGGTGGCTCTCTGACCCACATGTACGTATTAACTTGATATACATATTTGATGGATATAATATACATATGTTTTTTGCGTCAACCCCTGGGCTTAACTTTTAGTTTAACTAGTCCCCATAATTTTACATTTCAATTCCTAATTGAGCGATTTTGATTCTACTGGTGACTATATAGTCTGAGCAACATTTGTACATTTCACTTGGATACACATATTTTTGTGTCAACCCCTGGATATAACTTTTAGTTTAACTAGTCCCCAGAATTTTACATATCTGCTTTTAATTGAGCGATTTTGGTTCGGCTTGTCGCTATAGTGAGTCTCTCTACCATTTGTATATGTCACCTGGATATGCAACTTTAGTATGGCAAATCCCCGAGCGTAACTCTTACTTTGGTTACCCCCCCCCCCCCCCCCCCAATTTTCTATCTCGCCTCCTAATCCACTGATTTTGATTTTACGGGTGGCTATAGTGTCTGAATCGTCAATACGTATCGCCAGAATATGCATATTTTTTAGTCAACTCCCTGTGCATAACTTTTAGTTTAACTAGCCCCTACAATTTTAATGTAAATTAGGACTATGTAATGTTTTTCACTAGGAAGGATACGTTCCATGTGTCCAGGATTTTTATGAACGAGCGAGCAGGTGGGATGTACGTTATTTTACTTAATACATCCGTCGTTTATATTTTTAATACTCCCGTTGCTATGCCCAAAATATGTATATACGTATGCTTTATATATACATACATATATATATATGTGTGTGTGTATATATGTATTACTAACATATATATAGGCATAAATACATAGATGAGCGCCCCCCTCTACATGTCGCTCACGAGCCGCCACTGTTCATTACCCTCCCATGGCTATCCAGGTCCCCAGACCTATCACAGCACTAGGCTGCCATTGAATTAGCTGACCAGTTGTGGCAGAATCTTCCGCAGAGAGACATAAGCAATTTAATTGACTCTATATCAAATAATATGCAGCACAAAATATCATAGCTACCAGGGGAGGATTTACCACTTACTAAAATATCATATTCTTGTTGCCACTATTTCTTAATAAAAATTTTTTTTGCTCCCAAATTCTAATCATTTGATATCTCCTCAAACAATACATACATGAAAAGTTTCGCGGCTGTAGTTCAATTTCTTATAGGTGTGTATATTTTCCTGCAACAGAGTGTATTTTGAAAAAATAACGTTTGTGCGAAATCTAAAAAAAATGCATCTTCTTTTTTTCATTCTACTCAAAATTATGATACAATTAGAACTCAATGGAATATGAATACAGGAAAAAAATCTAATAGCGACTCAAACTCGAGATATTTTTCATTGTGATACTGATGATATAAGTGGACCTAAATAATATATTGAATGCGAATGTATGGGGAAGTCAAATGTAGTCTCTTACTCCAGGCATTTTTACTAAATATTACGACGTGGTGTTGCATCTATATAATAAAAGGCAAATGTCTGTGTGTCTTATACACTATAGGCTCAGCGACCGCGAGTCGCAGACCTACGAAATTTGGTAATCGGAGACCCGGGGGAGGGAGAAGGTGACACGTGAAAAATGATAAAATTTGAATTAAAACTTGGTTTAAAATTTGAATTATTTTTTTGTTATTTAATGTTTTATGCGATTTCGACCGTTTTCCCCCCCTTTTTTCTCCACCATCCAGACATCGCAGAAAAAAACAAATCATACGACCGGAAAGAGCAGACAATTGCGAGTAAAAATATATCAATTTCAAATCTCAAGGACAAATTCTAATATTTTTTAAAGATTTTAAAATAAAAGTCACTTTTAGCTAAAAAAAAAACGAACTTTCGCTTTTAAATCCTCGCGTCGGGAAAAGTGCCGACAATTTCGACTAATAATTTACATTTTTAGAAAGCTCAAACATCAGGCATTCTTACAAGCACCAATCTAGTTAAGAAATAATAAAAAATAGCTGCAGGATCCAGAATTTCCGAATTTCAATTTCTCGGCAAACCGCTAAAGTAGTTTTTCACCCACATGCCTGCGCAGACGCACGATGTTTCTACGGAGAAAAATAAATAAATAAAAATAAAGTTGTGGAGATTGTGGATCGGGTTAGAAAATTATGTTATATTTTAAATGATGGAATTAAGAGCTTATGTGGAATTGAGCTATTATGGAATTGGAAGTTCTGGAGATTGTGCATAGGGTTAGAAAATTACGTTATAATTTAAATGATGGAATTAAGAGCTTAGCATATGGTCATTATAAATTTAAATGATTGAATTATGGTGGATTGAATTGTGGTGATGTATCGTATACATTGGGTGGTGGTAACAGTATACAGAGTGAAATTATTATATTTATTAGAAAATTACGTTATATTTTAAATGGTGGAATTAAGAGCTTAGCATATGGTCATTAAAAATTTAAATGATTGAATTATGGTTTTAACATCATTAAACTAAAATTTTGTTAACTCCACTGGGTTATGGCGCCAGCGAGTTTGCCACGGTAAGAATTTTCAAGGGTAGCGAACAGGCTGGTCGCTGAAGGCGGCTAGTAGTATATATAAATATACTTGTACCTCTGCTAAGTTCACACAGTAATGCTTGTAACACACAAAAATAAAATAATAAAAGAAATTGTGAGAGAAAAGCAATGAATGCTATTTCCTGTTCCTCCCAAAGACTGACATATACTAGGACAGAGCAAAGAGAATTGCTCAATCTTAATTGCTCGCCGAAGAGACAGAGAGGTATCTCACAGAACCACAGACTTTGCAGTTAGCAAGACGTTATACAGAGTGATCGTAAACTCTTTCAATAAAAAGAGGGGTGATAGTATACATCAAGATGAATAATATTTGCAATGGAATGTAGGGCTGCATTAATTGCTCTCTGAAAGGACAGAAAGGTATCTAGCAGAACCACAGACTTTGCAGTAAGACATTATAGAGTGATTGCAAACTCTTTTAGCAAAAAAAGAGGGGTTATAGTACACATCAAAATGAACAACATTTGCAATGGAACCTAGGGCTGCACTCCACTCTTAGTGCCAGAAAAAAGTAAAGTTCCGTATCCACATTGATCCTTCAACAGTGAAAAAAAAAAGAGACTTAACTAATTTAGGAGTTTCACATTTCCATTTGCATTAGAGAAAGACTTAAAGTAATGGCTCAAAATGGCATCCAAGGCCATCATTGCATAGCCGACACCAGCGAATGAAAGTGTTATAGTGAATATGACGTTTTGCATAATTTGAATGAACACACATTTATTTTAAAATCTTTTAACCTTTTTCCAATAAAATTTTAATTGTGAATTTGATTTTTTACTCCAAATTCATAGATTCCCATTTTACTTAACCCATTTTACGTTGCCCATGACAACTGCCTTTTAAATACATCTAAAGGCAGTTGTTATAGTCAACGAGCCATTTTACAAATTCCTTTCTCATGCTTTTTCACATCTGCAGGATGAGATAGCCACAGCTGCGAATTCACGAGGGTGGTCACAAGTTACTTACCCCCCTCTAAAACGCATATGCAAGGATTTTTACATGCTTAACCCATAAAGATTAAAAATTTCTTCGCAGGCAAAAGTTTAGTTTCCCACAGAACTGTGAACCTAGAAATCTACTCCATTCATGGTAACATAGACAGATATGATGAAGGCAATTATTGCTGTCAACATACAAAAATAATGTGTAAATGTTACTCCCACCAAACAATACAGCTGGACAGAATTTTCGGATGGGTCCACGATGCTCCAAAGGGGGAATCAACATCATATTCCCCTTGATTTTAGCTTTACCACAGGCTACGACCAATGAGAGCTACTGTAAGAACAAGCATAGCCAATTACGTGTTTCCTGAAACAGCACCATCACTAGCATAGTAAAAAATAAAATAGGAAAAGGATTCTGGAGAATGATGATGAGCGAGACGGCCTTGTACATGTAACTATGCTCTTTTTTCATATTGGTATTATGATGTAAAATTTTCGGTCCGAGAGACCTCAGAATGTTGGCTCTGAGCTAAGTTGATCCGATTCAGATGATGAGACCTAGTTCCCTACAGAGCCTCTAGACAGGTACCAAGAACACCACAATGGGTCTGTCTCTCTTTAATTCGTAATGGTTGGTCTTTGCCTTGTATACTGCAACACCAAATGATGATACTATGGAATGACTGATAGTCAGGGACACGGTCCAATCCTTTTGAAATGTGCCGAAACTGCACCCAATGACAATGGATGGAGTATAATTCCATACTAAGCAACTCGAATAGGACATGGGTTCCTATACGGCTCGAGCTAAGAAAGCCCAGCGCCTGAATACAAGCAGTGTAAATAAAAAACGGACAAAAGTGTCATAGTCTACAGCATGAGGCTTACCATCATACATTACTCTTTGGATCTACAACATAAGTGACCTTAATCGTATACATTTTGTAATTACAATTCATGAATTAACTATACATAATGTTTTAAAGATGTAGATATTAAATTGAAGGGTGTTTATCCATTTAACATAAAATGAAAAATTTGATCAAATCATGTTGAAGTCTATTTTTGAATAACATAGTATTTGTAACAATGCATCAATCTATTATAGATGTATGCCCTTTTTGAAATGATCCCCCCATTATTTTTACGATTACTACAAAATGCAAATACAGTCGAACTCACTTAATACGAGCATGGCTAAAATGAGCAGTCTGTATGTTAAGTTTGGTTTACTATTTAACTACATTAAGAGTTTCACGCTTTTTACAAACACAAAAGTAGAATCTTGGCTAATAAGAGAAAAAAATATCTGTCCACTTTAATGTGATTTTTTCCTTTTCGATGAAAATGGAAATTCTAATTAGAAAAGAAAAAAAAAAAAGGCCCTTGTCTCATCGAATACTAGCTATCAAACTATAGTAACTGTTGCTGCCACATTGCCAGACAATAATGTCCACAGAGCCATATATCCCCTCACTCCACGAAGCGACCCCATTGTAGGGTACAGCATGAAGCTATTTTCCAGTCGTCAACAAGTCAAGGCAAGAAAAAACAGGAAAGTTCTTTTGTTAGTGGATAATTGTTCCACCCATCATATTGTACCAAATCTGAAAAACATTAAGCTTCTATTTCTGCCTCTGGCTGGCTGTTAAAATACCAGATGGCTGTTAAAATACCAGATTAGCACTAGTTTCAGAAATATATCTATAAAAGAAGTTTTACACATATGAATATACATTATAACCCTCATACAGGAAAAATGTTGCTTGCAATGAGTTTCTGGAGCATCTCTCACTACATTCAATTTCTCTTGGAACTTTTTTTACAGTTAGTAATGTCATGATGAAGAGACCTCAAATTCAGGAAATTTCATTGAGTAAATTTTAATCTAGAGTGGATATATATATTGCAAGCAGGCAGGCAGACATACAAACTCAGATGTCATATTTAAAATAGCCAATTTGTGTTCTAGAGTGCTCACATTATGTAAATCCATCAAAAACTTGAATTTCAATTTTCGATTCCATTTCAATACTTGCTCTATAGCCTAATCACTTAATTCTTTTTTAATTTGATCTTTATTCTATAAAATATTTTGAATTTTACTGCCTAATAACCCATCAATTAGATATCTAGTTCTATTTTTTCGACTTTAATCTAAATCTAATCAGCATCAGGAAAACATATAAGTGACTCAACTACTGTATGTATATATTCTAGTTAAAAAATTATTGATATCTGTTTGAATAGTTTTTAAATTAGAGTGGATACATACACTGCACAGACAGATACAGACATCAAGCTAAAACAGTCAATTTGTAATCTAGAATGCTCAAAATATGTACATTTGTCAAAAACGTTCCATTCAGTTCCATTTTCAATGGAATATATGTTGACATGGTAGATGGAGATAGATTCATCTCTCCTGAAAATCCCACCTAGTGCTTAGAGAAAAGAAGAATAGTGCCTGCACTGAGCTTTGCGTCAGACAAACCACTTATTTCAGATAACATATAATTGACATAAAAGTTACTTGATCATAAACTATTTGGATAGATGCCCTGATGCTTCATCACTGATTATCTGACATTCACCATGACAGTAAAAACATAGGATTTAAAAAAAATGTTCCAGAAATTATTAGCCATCCCTGGGCCTCAATTGTTTACTATTGGTCCCTTAATTTGGCATTTTAAATATGCACTCATAACTTTTCTTCTAATTGCGGTAAAAGCATAAAATTGGTTTGTAGAACCAATTTTATGCTTTTAGAACTAACTTTATTCCCTAATCCTATCAATGTTTACAGCTTCAGTTGAAAAGTATAGAGCAGTGTTCTTCAACCTGTGTTCTGCAGAACCCTAGGGTTCCACTCAAATGCTTTAGGGGTTCCGCGAGTTGATAGTACAATTCGAATGTTAACCTGCGTTCACAACTATAGAGGGCGCTACACTGCTCCGGTCTCTGGAACTCGTGCGCTGATCGGAGTTTCATATTGGAACTATCCATTCACTCAGTCGCTTGTATTGAATGAGGACGATGCACATTGCACTTTTAAATAGTTTTCAAATACCTGGTGTAGTGGATTTATTGATGTTTAGTTCTTACAAAGGCAAGCGGTAATAAGTGAATTATTTTATAATAAATTGTGTTTTGTTTGAACTTAACCTAAAATCCTTCAGAAATATAATGCAGAATTGGCTTAAAACTGCGAAATTGGAATCAAAATCCAAAGAACAAGCTTCTTGCTCTCTTGAAAATTCCACTAGTCTTCTGCCAACATTGGATTCAGCGGATAATATTCAAGAAGAAAATAAATCCAGATCAACAAGCTGAAAAATACGAAAGTATGATGAAGATTATTTGAATTTTGGATTTACTTGGATTGGTGATAAAAATGAGCCAAATGGATTTTGTGTAGTATGTGAGCAAGTAGTGAACAACAGCAGTTTAAATCCTGCAAAGTTAAAGCATCATTTGGAAACTAAACATCCAACTTTAAAAGGTAAAAAAATGCGAATATTTTAAAAGAAAATGTATTGAACTAAAGCAGAAAAAGAATGCTTTTGAAAGGTATGTTTGTGATGATAATAAAAATGTACTACAAGCATCTTATTTAGTTAATTTGCACGTAGCTAAACAAGGCAAAGCTCATACGATTGCAGAAAAATTAATTAAGCCTTGCACAAAAGATTTAATCACATGCATGTTCGGTGAAAAATTTGCAAGCAAAATTGACCTCGTCCCATTGTCTGATACGATGATTTCACGACGAATTAAAGATATGTCAGATAACTGCAAAGCAGAACTAGTAAATCGTTTGAAAAATGTTAAAGATGGATTTACTTTTCAAATGGACGAATCTACAGATGTGGCTGGATTAGCAATTTTGTTAGTTTTCCTAAGATACATACACGAATCCGATTTTAAGGAATATATGCTTTTTTGCAAAGCTCTGCCAACTCAAACAACAGGTGAAGAAATATTTAATTTACTTAATGCTTACTTTGAAAAACATTCAATTTCTTGGAATTTATGCCATCATATATGCACTGATGGAGCCAAGGCTATATTTGGTGTTATAAAGGGTATAATAGCACGAATAAAGAAAATAGTTCCAGACATCAACGCTAGCCATTGCTGTCTTCTTTGTCATGCTCTTGCTGTTAAACAGATACCAAAAGCATTGCACGAAGTTCTCAATGAGGCCATTAAGATGGTTAATTTCATCAAATCTAGACCCCTAAATGCCAGGGTATTTGCCCTATTGTGCAAAGACCTGGGAAGCTTACATAAAAATCTCCTTCTTCATACTGAAGTAAGATGGTTATCAAGGGGAAAGGTTCTAACCAGACTCTGGGAATTGCATGATGAAATTCGAATATTTTTATCTGAAAGTGAATTTGCTGGAAAGCTTAATGACACTAGTTGGCTTCAAAATCTAGCCTACCTTGAAGATAAATTTTCGTACCTGAACGAAGTTAATCTTTCACTTCAAGGACCAAATAGTACAATTTTTAAGGTCAATAGCAAAGTAAACTCGATAAAATCGAAACTCAAGCTTTGGGAGGAATGTATCACCAAAAATAATACAGAATATTTTGCTAATTTAAATGAGTTCTTGGAAACCAATAATGTCGCATTTGAGCAGAATTTAAAAAATAATATTTTGGAACATTTAACTGGATAGCAAAAGACATTTTTGGAATATTTTCCCCCTACTTGCAATAATTTAAGTTGGGTCGAAAATCCTTTTAATGAGTGTAGTGATGCAGATACCTTGCCAATTAAAGAAAGAGAGCAACTTATAAATATATGTACCAACACCACATTAAAATCTACATTTGGACAGGATGGCACAGGCCCATTTTGGATAAAATTAATGGAAGAATATCCAGAAATTTCCAAACGCGCAGTAAAAGAATTGATGCCTTTCATAACAACTTACCTCTGTGAGACATCTTTTTCCACATACGTTGCTACAAAAACCAAGTATAGAAATCGACTTAATGCCGTAAACGATAAGCGTCTCCAATTATCACCGATCTATCCAAATATTGATAAATTGTGCAGTAATAAACAAGCACAACAAAGTCATTAATTTTTTTTAAATATTTTTTTAATTTTTGTTTTGTTTTTCTTTGTTTTCAATTTCATATGACATATGTATGTATAATACAAATACTTTATATGGAATATTTATCTTCTTGTTTGAATTAATGCAAATTTATATCTTACAAGTTTTTATAGCAAAGGCAGGGATGCACCTTGTTCATAACATGTAATATGACACATCCCCTCTAAAATCAAATCTGGGTGTACTACTGAACGAAGGGTTCCATAAAAAAAATATCTCAAAAAAGGGTTCTGCGGGATGACAAAGGTTGAAGAACACTGGTATAGAGTATCAGAAAAGAAAAAAAAGACATTCAATACATTTGAATAAAGTATAATAATACTAAATCCGTAATACATTTAAAGAGTAGGGTCAACACTCAATACATTTTGCATCAGTAATATTTCCTATCCAATAGGTCTTTCAGACAGTTACTGTTGTATATTAGAATTTAAATTTTCACAATACACATGAAATAATGACTTTTTATTTAATCAATATAATACAGTTTTTGGTGTTTTGCAGGACAGATACAAAACGTGCCTTTTGTTCTTGGAAATATAATGATCTTTGGTTTGTACCACAGAATAGACAGTTTTCTTCTGTGTAAAAGAAATGGATAGTTAACGTTTTATCACAACAAATACTGACCAAATTTGTGGCTTGAAGTATCTTCTATTCCCTTTATGGCACTATCAACAGGTGCTATGGTTGCTGACTTCCAATACAGTGTGATACTATCAGAGTTGGGGAGTGCTTTCAAAATTTGATTTATGCCAAACTATTTGGATATAAAAAAAATATATATATTTATGAAATTATTTCTTCAATTTATTCAATATATTGTATATTCATTATGTGATACATTTCACATAAGACATTCAATACCAGAAAAAAATTAAAAACCATCATTTCTGTATTTTTAAATACTAATATTTTGCTGACAGGAAAAAAAAACCATAGTTCATACTGTAACTTAATTCTAAAGTAAAAAGCATTCTTACTATATAATTAAACAGTATCATATTTTGAAGTAATAAGATAATAATAATAACTTTAGCACTTCTATCGACTCATAAAAAATAAATTATCAACTAAAAACAACAAAACAAGTACAAATTAAATCCCCTGAAAAATATATAATAAAAATTAGTAGAATCAAAACCTTTAGTGGAATAATAATTTTCAACAGAAGGAATTAAATTTCAATCATTTTAAATTGCTTACATGGTAAGAAATAAAATAATTGTAAATATTAGAATGCTTAAGAAGAAATAGAGATAAAATTTTTTCTGTTATCTTCTGTTCTCCAACACTAACAACAGAATGAATTGAGATTATAATTCATTCCAAATTGACACAAGTTGAGTAAATCCTGAAAAAATTTCTCAATAAAATAATAAAGCGGGTGTCATAATTCTTATTATTGTTATAACAACTTAAAATATCATGAAATTAAAGAACATCAGAGGATGATAATCAAGTTTTTAATTTACAATTTAATAAATATAAAAATTGGAAATACCAGTATTAAAATACTGATAAAATTTGATAGAAATACTGGCAAGATCCAGGTATTGACTGTCTTAATTCCAGGCAAATGGCTACATTGGAGGTAAATTTCATTGGTTAATTTTTGTAACATTTGATAAAATTTAATGATGGTTTAAATAGAAAATTGGAATACAGGACTGCATTTTTTGTATTTGGTAAATAGCTATTCTTTATAATATTCGTAAATGATAAATAACAGAAAGCACTTCCCCCTTTTCAATACTGTTTTCAATTTTCAAGATACTTAGCTGTTTCAGGGAAAAAATCACTCTAGAGATTGAAGCTCTAGAAAAAAAGCTCTAGAGATTGAAGCTGCAAAAATGTCAATCTGTAACAACATTTAAAGTGGTGTAGTTCCAAAAATTGATAGATCACTTTACAGGCACGATATTGGCTTAAAATGATAATATTTGTTTTTATTTAGAAATTATACCGATTCTAGATGCCTTGACTAGACGAGCAAAAACATTATTCTGAATGTCAGTAACAAGTGGATTGCCTTATGTATCCTGCCAAATTAAAATTTTTATAGAGGAAAAACATATACTTAATTGGAGTTCAGTATAGAAATCTATAGTATTATGATCTGTGACCTATACAATTCAGGAGATGCATGCAATAGACTAATGGTTAATTCAGATAGGGCTTAAATGAATAACCTCAGAGGGGAAAATCGCTAAGAGACGAATTAAAACATGAAGTTGGAAAAATAAAAACAAAATATGGCTTGAACATAGGATGGAAACATAAGCTCTGAATTGCAATACAAATATAATCTTGTACTCTAGTAATTTCTGCAGTGGCTTTCACCATTTTCTATAAAATCAACTTGAAGTGTCTTCCAGAAACAATTTTTCTGAAAAAAAAAAATCTAATAAATATCCATTTCAATTTATACATACTGACACAACAAAATCATTCATTAGGATAATATTTACATAGATGTGTAACAAGTAATAGTTACACAGATATGTAAAATGTAATAGTTACATGCATATGTATAAAATGTAATAGTTACATGCATATGTAACATTGTTACATATCATATTAACTAAAACTTCTTTTGAATTACGATAAGCTCACAATTGGAAAAGAGTATTAATTCTTTGTAAAGAAATTGTTATTAAATAAAACTTAATATATGTCATTCAATCATATTTATTTTTTAGATCATTAGCATTTATCTTTCCTTTTCCTGACAAATGAAATGTTTTACACACACACATTGGGTGTGTGTATCTTGCAAAATTATTTGATCCATTTGGATCCTATTGTGACATGAGAACAGTGATATTTCCATTTCTGAAATGTTTTAAAGATGTATCCTACCAAATAGAATTGATAGCTGAGAAAGGCAGAATATGAATAAACATCTTGTTCCTGAAATAGTTAATGATAGTTTATTCTAAATTTATTTTCTTTCAAGAATGTTTTAGTTTGACTGCTATACCCATTACCCACCATTGGATAGTTCTGACATAAAAATAAAATTCTTATTCATGCCATAATACAGGGTGTCTCAAAACTCCATATACAAACTTTGAGAGGAGGTAGAGAACATCAATATGAACTATATTTACATAGGAAATCATGATCGGAAATAGATAGGTGGCACTGTATGTCAGCACTCCAGGTCAGCACTTGGGACTTCCTCATTAAAAGTTGCAACTTCATACGGAGAACATGCATCGTTTTATGAACACTGAGTTGGCGGACATGTACTTCGTGTATGGGTTAGCTGACGGTAATGATGTATGTATCAGGAAAGATACCAAACCAGATGCATACTACATAACCAAATGTTTGCACATTTACATTAGAACCTGTGTAAACATGGATCCTTCAGGGGTAGGATGTAGGATACTGGGCAGCTACGATCGACCCGAACGCCAGTCATGGAAGATGTGTTGTATGCTGTGGACAGTAATTCAAGGACATGCATATATGTGATTGTAGCTGCAATGGGAGCATCTCGAGCCAGTGTAAGGTGCATTGTGCATGCCACAACCTTATATCTATTTCATCTACATCTCCAGTTACTGCAGATGGAAGATTATCTGCAATGAGTGGCATTTGCACAGTGGTTTCTGCAGCAAAGCACAAGTGAACTGGAATTCCTAAGTTGTACTATGTTCATGGATGAAGCATCCTTTTCCTGTGAAATGGTCTTCAATCCTCCAATGTGCACATGTGGGCCCTGGAGAACCTACACACTATGTGATCACATGCTGCACAACACCGCTTCATCATTAATGTATGGGCAGGTATCGTGAGTAACTGTTTAGAAGCCCATACCTTTTACCACCTCGACTGGATGCTTGGAAGTATTTGACTTTTCTGGAGGCGGTTCTGCTAGATTTACTGAATAATAATCCCATGACCGTGCATTGCCAGTTGTGGTTCCAACACGACAGGACTCTATCCCATAACGCCATTTTTATATGAGTATTTGGATCAGACCATTGGGATCGATGGATTGGGCATGGTGGACGTATTGCATGCCCCCATGTTCACCTGATTTATCTAGCATTGATTTCTTTCTATGGGGACCTTCTAGGCCAATGTGTACGAAATGTTCATTGCTTCTGATATGGACCTCGTAGCAAGAATCGCCATTGCCACTGCTAATATATGCGAAACTCCAGGTATCTTTGAAAATGTTTGGCAATCTATGCAGTGTTGGTGTCAAGCATACATCACTGTGAATGGTCGAAACTTTGAACACCTCTTGTTAAGGCCCTATTACACAACAGTAATTTGGGACAACAAACCGTTCGTAAAACAGCTTTGGAATGTTTGTGACGTCACTCCAAGCAACTCGGAAAGAACGTGACGTCACTTTACTCAACAAGTGGGGAAGCTCTTTCCCCCTTGCATTCGCTTCGTAATTTCCTCATAGGAATACCGTTTTAGAGTTCTCATACTGTAAAGATCGCTTTTAACATCCCAAAGGTTCCGTTTGGATTAAATAATGGTATTATTACACAGGGCAATTTTTATTGCCGAACTTCGGCAATTCCTCCCGTCAATCATACTTTAAGTTCCTCCTCTTTAACAGAACATTCTCTAATGCCGCTGATTTCATTTCAGAAACCATTCTTCAGTGTGTTTTTCACATAATATAAATCTTTTATATCTCAAAAGTGTCTGTAATTTGGAAAAATTATTTTCTTGTTTTCCATCTACATTTCCAGACTTCAGCAATTCCGCCCGGCAATGATACTTTAGGTCCCTGCCTTTATAGCATGCCCCTCCTCTTTAATGCTGCCGATTTCATTCCAAGAAACATTCTTTAGTGTTTCTTGCGTATAATTTGAATCTTTTATATTTCACAGATATCTGTAATTTGGTAAAAGTTCTATTATTATTTTTCCATCTCTGGACTTTAGAAATTCCGCCCGGCAATGATACTTTAGGTCCCCGCCTTTCTAACGTCCCCTCCTCTTTAATGCCGCCGATTTCATTCCCAGAAACAATTTTTTGTATTTTTGCGTATAATTTGGATCTTTTATATTTCACAGATGTCTGTAATTTGGTAAAAGTTATATTATTATTTTTCTCATCGCCCGATTTCAGCATTTCCGCTCAGCAATGATACTTTAAGCCCCTCCTTTCTAACAGGTCCTTCCTGTCTAATGCCGCCAATTTCAGAATGCATTCTTTAGTGTGTGTTTTTCATATAATTTGGCTCTTTCATATCTCACTGGTGTCTGTAATTTAGTAGAAGTTCTATTATTTTTTCCATCTCGAGATTCTAACTCAACACCCCCCTCCTCTTTAATGCGCCGATTTCATTCCAAGAAACATTCTTTAGTGTTTTTTGCGTATATTTTGAATGCTTTATATTTCACAGATGTCTGTAATTTGGTAAAAGTTCTACTATTATTTTTCCATCGCCAGATTTTAGCAATTCCGCCCATCAATGATACTTTAGGTCCCTGTCTTTCTCAATGCCCCCTCCTCTTTAATGCCGCCGATTTCATTCCAAGAAACATTCTTTAGCGTTTTTTGCATATAATTTGGATCTTTTATATTTCACAGTTGTCTGTAATTTGGTAAAAGATCTATTATTATTTTTCCATTGCCAGACTTTAGCAATTCTGCCCGGCAATGATAATGTAGGTCCCTGCCTTTCTAACGTCCCCTCGTCTTTAATGCTGCCGATTTCATTCCCAGAAACAATTTTTTGTATTTTTGCGTATAATTTGGATCTTTTATATTTCACAGATGTCTGTAATTTGGTAAAAGTTATATTATTATTTTTCTCATCGCCCGATTTCAGCATTTCCGCTCAGCAATGATACTTTAAGCCCCTCCTTTCTAACAGGTCCTTCCTGTCTAATGCCGCCAATTTCAGAATGCATTCTTTAGTGTGTGTTTTTCATATAATTTGGCTCTTTCATATCTCACTGGTGTCTGTAATTTAGTAGAAGTTCTATTATTTTTTCCATCTCGAGATTCTAACTCATACCAAAGCAGTCTATCGGCCATCTTGGTCGCCATTAAAGTAAGAACTAAAATTATTTGAAAGCACGTCACCTGTGACGTTCGGATTTACGCACTTCTGATTGGTCGATTTTCACACAACCGTTTCCTCAACAACAACATTTTAGGTTTAAACCTCGACCTTGCTGTGGTTACTGGTTAACATTTAGCGCCATTCAGTCGGAGCCATGATTCCGAACAGTATAGACCTGTTCTAAGGAAGCTCCAGGACTTTACCACGTGGAGACATTCCAGACATTTTCCAGTTTTGCCTAGGTGTGTGAAGCCTAATTACGGTTAAGCATGGTGGGCAATTTCGATTTCGAGTACAAGGAAGTAACGATTGATTTACGAAAATACAAGGTAGCCATAGCGAGACAGCAGGAAGCCCAATCCAAGGCGAAAGAGAGAAATCTATTCGAGCGACATAGAATTGAAAAGGAAAAAGAGAAGCTGAGATGGGCTGAGACCACGGAAGTAGATGAAGAGGAGAGGAAAAAGCGAAATGCAGAGGATAGTGCTCCATCTGGAAAGAAGCTGGTGCAATTCGCTAACGAGGATTCTCAAGCACGTGCTACCCCTTTCACATCAATGGAAGATAGATGTGTGGCAAGCATGGGACACATTCCGGAGCTTTCCAAGGGAGAATCACACGAAATATACTGACACTGCAAAGCATATGACTGGGCGATACGAAATATGGAAGCCGAGATTGCCATCGACGAGTCAGAGGAAGAAGACAAGTCCGCATCCACCAGAGAACTTTTGGTAAATATCAATTCAGATGCTATTTTGTTAGCAGACACACCTACCCCAGAGACCCTCGTGGCTAGGAAATCTTACCAAGTCACGCTGTTCATCGTTGCTGGACTTAGCAGTCAGAAGGATAAGGATAGGTTGTATGAGGAGTACAAAACTAGGGCAGACAAAGCTTTTGACTTAAACTTCCAAATTACTAAGTGTAGGAAAGCTAGCAGGGGGATTAGCTCCACTAAGAATCCCGAGGCCATGTCTCCTCTAAAAAATAGATTTGAGCCCCTGGAAAACCAGGATGATAGATCTAGTGATCCTAAACCAGCTAAAGTCTCCTCCTTTTATGTTGACTCCTCAAGCAATTGGGGAGTCCTCATAAAGGACTTAAATCAGATGCTAGAGTTCCCTGTACAAGGACTGCTAATGAGAAGGGTGATTCGGATCTCTCCTGGGTCCGTTGAGGACTACAGGAGGGTCCAGAGTCATCTAACCCAATTAAAAGTCCCCTTTAGTGCAATAAATCTTAAGTCAGAGTGCCCCAAAAAAGTAGTGATAAAAGGTATGCCCGCGAACACTGACGCTGGAGACCTGAAGGATGCAATTGCATCCCAGGGTTTCCAAATCATCAGGGTCTCGCAACTAAAAAGCAGGCGTGATAGATCTCCCCTCCCCACCTTCCTAGTCTGCCTCCAGCCGGCTGAGAAATGGGAGAGGATTTACGAGATAGATAACCTTTTAAGGATGAGAATTAGGATCCAGGCATTCAAAAGTAAAGGATGTACGATGTGTTTCAACTGTCAGCTGTTTAATCACTCTTCAGAGAACTGCAGTCTCCCTCCCAGGTGTGTTAAGTGTGGCGAAGGCCACGAGATCCGCTCGTGGAAAAAATCAAGACAAACCCCGGCTAAATGTGCAAATTCTGGTGGGACACACCCCACCAACTTTCGGCACTGCTCAAAAAACCCACATTATCGTAAGCAAATGTGCAGCCATAACCCTGGACCCAAAAATCCAAAAAATACCCCCCACCCCACCCCGTGATGAGGAAAATTTCTCTGAGCTTCCCCTGCCGAGATGGAGCAAGAAATCTCCAAAGAGCAGGTGAACACCACGTCATCTGAATATAACACTAAAACCCCTGATCAGGGCACTAATTTATTCTTAGAATTCTTAAAATTATTTAAAGAGCTTGAGGCAGTTTTTAAAATCATTAACATCCATGGTCTCCTTCGGGAAGTCATGAGCATCCTAAAATCCGAGAGAGATCCAATGGCAAAAACTTTCGAGTTAATAACGTACCTCTCAAACCTAAAAAGTCAGGAAAACCCCCAGAACAGTTCTTAACTTGTTTGCTGAGGCTTTGTTCAGCTGCGGTAGGCTGCAGTTCTCCAGTACTCCTCGTGCAACTCTTTCCATTAGAAGGACTGCCCACCTCGGCATCTGGAAGACCGCTCATATTTTGGATACCAAAGACCGCCCACCTCCGCTCCAGGAGGAATTCCATTGGACAACCTGCAATCCTTACAACTAATATCACATCGTCAGGATACTTCAACTACAGTCCGAAGTCTAAAGCATAATGTGCTAGGCACTTCTTCAATCAAGAAACAAAGCCGGGGTTTAAACCTAAAATGTTGAGGCTAAATTTGTTGAATGATCTGCTTTGCAAACGATTTTGCTGTCCCAAATACTGTTGTGTAATAGGACCTTTAAACCATATCCTGTGTCTACCAGTTGTTGTACTGTTAACTTTCGCCTAATAAAGTTCTTTACACTGTGTTCTGTATTGTGTTCTTGTGTCTCTTCTATCTCCTGTGGTTGGCGTTTTCGATCATGTTTTTCTATGTGAATATGGTTTATATCAATGTTCTCTACCTTCTCTTAAAGTTTGTTGGTGGAGCTTTGAGACACCCTGTATAGTACAGTGATAACTTGTTGAATCCAGTAAAAACAAATTCTCAAGCATCAGCCTTAATACGCGTGGCCATTATGGGATTCTGATGAATGTCTACTAGTCTTCAAAACTCAAAGGTGTGCTATGGCTACCACATTAAAAAATGGTAACTCATTTTTGTTCATTCTGTTAAAGAGCTCTTGTATACTAAGATATAGAACAAAATGCCTAGCTAAAAATTGTAGAGCACAGAATTGTCAAAAATTTTAGATTAAAGAAAAGACAATGAATGTGAAGATATAATGCAATGTAAAAAAAAATAAAAAGTATCTGCCATGTTGCCCTCAGGCTACCTCTGCTTATAAAAGTGATCCTTTAGAAAACAATAATAGTCACCATATACATAGAAACCAGAGATGAACATGTCATCAAAAGCACACCTAAAAATTAATGATTTTAAGTGATATTTTTGTTTAAAATTATTATTGGTTTTCAGTGTAATGCTTTAAAGCAAAAAGCAATAATAGATCTGAAACATTAAGATGTTGAATATAATTTTTCAATGGCTAAAATGTTAAAAGCATTATCAAAAGCATTCATTATTATTAACAGTACTTTCTAAAATGAATACCTTTGATGTCAACAAAAACTCACAAATGGTTAATGCATTTCCCTGTTGCTATTTCAGATTGAAACTTATTCTTATACAACTGATGTAAAAACATAAAGGTTTGGTAAATCCAGAGAGCTACAACCTGTTTCTCATGAGCTAATTCTTTTACTTGGTGCTACTTATAAAATACTTCTGATGAGTAAAATTTATAACAATTTTATCAAGTCTCTTACAGAATTCAAAATTTGCTGTTTGATCCTTTCATCTTGACTAATAATATTATAATAACAAAATGCTTAATAAGAAGAAAACTTACTATCAGTTGCTAACTCAATCCCATCGACAGAATTTTCATTATCTTCAAAAAATGATTTGAACTGAAGAACTGAGACACAGGAGTGAGGCTGCAAACTGTCTACATCCAAAATGGACATTATCAAACGTGGACACACTAAAACAATACCATAATTTTATATCTTTTAAAATAAAAATTAAAAAATAAACATTTTATGTTTCACAGAATGCAGAATTACCTATCCAAGCCATATAACTATCTAGCAAAGCCACTTTTTTCATTTCAGAAGAGATGTGAGAGATTGTGCAATATAATGCTGTTCCAGCAAAACTATTCCACAGTTCTTTAATTCCATTCTGCTTTTCTTCAAAAAAGTCATCTAAGAAGAAAAATGGAGAATTATTATTGTATTCTGTCAATTGCATTAACAGTATTGTCAGCATAAAAATTAAGAATATTTGAAACAAATGTTAGTTCCTTTTCAAAATATGAATGCCAAACAATTTTTTTTTTCAATAATAGCCACAAGTGCAAGCTTTTAATAACTTCCTTTTTGATGTGAAACATATTTGAAATTGTCTTAATAAAAACTTAATTATTTAAAAAAAATTATTTGTTTGATTATTCCTTTGAATTGCATGTGTGTGTAGCCAAGTAATATAATATTGATTTTCGTCACATTTTGACACTCAATGTACAGTCCAGTAAAAGTTAGTAGTATCCAGGAGTTTTCCTATTCATTGCAACACTTTCAGCAACCACTGCAGCTGGTGAATGTGCAACTCAGACGCTATCATGTGGTAGACCACAAAGGTGTGTATTCACATACAATTCAAAACCATAATTTGCATTGTTATCTCCAATCTGCATGATTTAGCAGATTTTTAGAATGCTAGAGCTATCTATTTTAAAGAAATTTTACATTTATACATGTTTAAAAAAATAGTTTGTGATGGGACCTTTCAAAAGCCTTCTGAATCATCATAATATATGCCAAAAAGATGGGGGCTCCATGCATGTGTCCTTCGCTTAGATCCTTGGGAACACATTCTTTTGTATGTATTAGAGAGTGTTGACCTTTTTCTAAAACGTTCCCAGAAAAAAAAATTGGCTATGCCATAGATATAGCAGCCATTTCCACCAGCTCACAGGACAAAAAAATTATTATTTTTAAATATATGATGCTAATAACCATTTATGCATATTAAGCAACAATATAAATTAGCCCATTTTTAGAATGCCAGAACTATATTTTTTTCACATTTATAGACTTTTTACAAAAGAGTGTATGAGATGGAATCCTTTAAAAGAAAGCCCTTCGAATATCATCTTAATGTAATACCTGACGACTGGGACTTCACACAAGTGTGCTTCTGTGGGATTCTTGAGAAAAATTTTTATTGTATGTCTTGGAGAGTACTGCATATTTTTTTAACAAAATAAAGAACCTGTGTTACAAAATTTTTGGTCATTTTCACTGGCCTGCTTGCAAATTAAAAAGAAACCTAAAAATTCCTAATTATATCAAGTATTCATTTTATCAATTTTTTTGAAGAAAATTGTCAGTCGATATTTAGAATAGCAGAACAAACTTTCATCAAATTTTAGTTTTCTAGACTTTATTGTAGAATAGTTTGTGCAATAGCATCACTGAAATATCATCCAAATATCATCTTTACGGTATATATTAGGACGATATTTAAAGGGCTTTTGAAAGATTCCATTACATTAGCTATTTTCCAGCATTGCAATTTGTTCTAGCATTCTAAAAATCTGATAATTTATTTTCTTCCATGAAAATATGCATAAAGTCAATATTCGTGTAATTAATTATTTTTATTTTACTGTGAGCAGATCAAAACAAACACCATTTTTAACACTTTACAACATAGTGAAAAGCGTTTATGACTTTGTTCTTTCCGTCTGTCATTTAACTGCCATAAAAATGACTTTATCAAAATAAAATTCTAGTATGTTGTTCAGATGGTCTGTGGGACATACGGGAACATAAATTAATAATATCACCCAATTAGTTTTGGATTAAACCCGGGTTGAAAAAGAGAAATACATTGAACCCTATGGAACTAACTAATTTTTCAAACATTTTTTAAGTGAATTTAAAATTCACAAATTGCTTCGAAAGTTTCAGGAAATATTCAAATTATCCCATAAAAAATTGGAAAACAATTTCAGCAAAATATATTTGGTAGTTTTTTAAATAAAAATTAAAATAATAATTACACCCATATTATATGAAAAGATCACATGACCCACTTCAAAATAAAATATAGCATCCATCTTGTGTCAAAATCATGATTTTTGAAGTTCTTTTTAATTTATATTTAGTATTGTATACGTCCTAAAACCGCTTTATTTTTGCTTAATTTCTGTGCATCTGTATTCTGAAACAATGCAATTACAAGTTTGAGTTACATTTGAGTTCAAATGATCATCAAACTTTGATTATTTCTACAATGAAACCGAATTTTCACTCATGTGGAGAATGTAAATACATCAAGCTGTAAGATGAGTTGTATAAGAATTGCTGAATTTCTTTAATGCAAAATTATTTAGCTCTGGAGTTTGCAATATAGCTGATATGAATGAAACATTCATTAATTTTACATAGGGAAGCAGACGATTTTATAGCAGACTTTTTCGATGAAGTTTTAAGCATAGAGTTAAATTACTTTTACCTCCATAGTTTTAACTTTTTAAGTAAAATAAATTATTGTAGTATTGCGATGAATGAAAGAAATGGAATAAAAGTACATGAATGAAATATTTACTGCTTTTACATAGAGAGCCAGGCGATTTATATTTCAATGACATCATTTGAATAAAGTTCATTTCTTTAAATGAAGTTCTAAGTTTTCAAATATAATAAATTATTGTAGTATTGTAATAACCACTGAATGTATTGCATTTTAGAGATGTTTAAATAAAATTGCGTTGCTGCTGGAAAGTGTTTCATAATCAATGCTTTATGCATGATTGATCTTTCTTGTTATAGTATAGCCAATTTTTTTAAGAATCTCTTAAATGATCAATACTCTCTAAGACATACAATAAAATGTATTCATAAGGATCTGACAGAAGAACTTGTATGGATACCCATTGATTGCTGACATTTAAGATGGTAGTATTTAGAGCACCTTCAAATGATATGCAACTGCATAAAGCAGCTCTACAAATATTTAGAAAACAATAGAATATCTGAAGAATTGCTGTTTGTTTATGTGATCCTGAATAATCATTTACTTAATTTCAAATGTAAAATTATTATAAAAAAGTTTAAATATTTACTTTGTTTTGAAAAATATCCCATGACTAATATCCATGATTAATATTTTATAAAAAATACTAAACACTGCAAATAATTCTAAAACAGTTCATTTTAACAGTTTAACCCTTTGTGAAGAGTATTTCAAAACTGTCATGGCCCAAAGGATGAAGTGTTTTGTTTCTGAACTGTTTCCAAAGGACAACACATGCTTTGCATTAAGCCTAAATGCAGAGAAAAATTCACCCATTTAACACTGCATGCTACTTTTTTCAGGAACAAAGGAAATACTTATTTTCCATTTAATGTATACATTCCACACAAATTATCTTTTATTGAAATACTAAAAATTTAAATGATTAAAAATGATTACCTAACTTGATTAAAATAGCTATCTGTTACACAGGGAAAATATCCGAATGATTATACTTAAAACTTTATATAGCTAATAGAGATTATACACAATTTTTTACAAGAAAATAAATAGCATTGCTATTTTAACCCATTAGTACGATTTTTAGGTATGATACATTTCAAAATATGGACACACACATAGACCAACATTGCAATCTTTCCATTCATAAAAACTGTCTGTGCGATCTGAAATACCAAAGTTCCTGGTACTTTAAAAAACTACATTCTTTTTCTTGTTAATTATTTCAATCAAGATGATGCATTGTATGAAAAATAACATTATAAAAATATTACAAATTTCTTACATAACTTATGTGGAAATGTAGCCAACTTCTAAATCAGTTGAATCACTCGACTCGCTGCTGATCTCAAAAGATTACCTTTCTATAGTATTTTCAGCAAGATTATTGAGTGTCCACATATTTTCTTCTTCCTTTAATACATGGTTGATGTAGTTTTGCTGGTTCTGTGGTGTAATACATTCTATAGCCTCTCTCATCAGATATCACATTTCATCAGCTTAAAAGTAAGATTTTCTGATGCTGCAGATCCGATGATACCTCGCACATGCTCGATGGGATTTAATTCGCAGTAGTATAGTGGAAAGCAGAGAATCCATGTTGCTTAGAAATTTAGTTAATTCAGTAGGATTCCCATTATAACCTAATATTTGACACAATGGACAATAATTCTCCTTTCAGAATGTGTCTGTATTCCATGTGATGTTTTTGTTTAACCCTTTAAGTGTGTCATTTATTTTCCTTCATGCACACTGCAGTGGGGAGTTTTTCTCCCATAACATTTTCCCCACTGCTTGTGCATTGAATAAGGTGTTTTACTGAAATAAGTATTAAGTAAATAAACATGCATAACAGATAAGTAACTAAAAAACATACAATTCCAATTTTTAATAGCTCTTCTTGGTATGATAAATTTTAAAACATGGTATAACAAAGAGCAACTTCACAATCTGGACACCATATCCTGGTTTCTTTCCCAAGCGTCTTGCCAGTTTTATTAGAAGCACGACATACAACACATCGCCTAGTTGGCTCTATTTTGCAGGGTGTGGGAAGTATATATTTATCAAAATGTCTCTGTAAGATGAAGAGGATGATCTTCATAACTTTGCCTTTCTGATTTTACAGCCATGTTGGTAGAATCATAGGATTTTTGTATTGTTTCCTCAATGATTTCAATTCTAAAGTCAATAAGTGTTATATTTCTGGATGTTACCTTTCTCTATAAAATAAAAGTATTGAAGGTAATTTGATCAAGCAAGTGCCTAGATATTGTTTTATAATAAACCTTCATCTTTTTTCATACTGTATTATAATATGAAATACAAAGCTAACTAGAACTGGTACGAAATACTGTCTCCGATAAAATCTAGTTTGTAGGACTACTACTGCCATCTAGTGGAGAAGATTGTGAACACAATTAATATCTTATACACAATCATATGATGAGTTATTTCTGTTAAAAACACAGGAGTCTTGGCTTTCAAAGTGCATGACGAGTCTACCTCGTCAACCACGTTTATCGGTAATGCAATGTATAACGAGTTGAACTCATCAACAACACTTAAAGGGTTAAACTTATCTAAATCTGTTGATAATAATAAAGCGAAAACAAAATATTATTTTTTTTATTCCAAATATTTTTTTATCATGTCAGGTATTTGAGGTGAAATTTTTTGAAAATTTCAAATCCATTTAAATTTTTGTTCTATTTTTCATAGTTTTCAAAATAGAAAATTGGATTGGAAATAAAAAATTACTTTTAACTTTTCAAAAATGATTGCAGTCTCCTGCATAGGTTTGCCATAGGGCGATTTCTCACCAAGACTAAGCTAACTAATTCTGCCATCAAAGTGAACAAATACTAATATTTCACTTCCCACTATATGTAAAAAAATTTAAATTTTACTTTAAATTTATTTTATTTATTCTTTCTATCCGTTATGCAGTTGAAATATTAAAACAATTCTGATTTAAAAAATGTGTTTTATCAATTTTTATGTTGCATTATTTCTTTAAATGGAAGATTCATCTTGTACTTTCTACCCAACTACAGGTAGATGTTCATAAAGTATAGGAGATTAAAATACAAATTTCTAAAATCTCCAGTTTTACAGATAGGAATTTTAAATGTAAGATTCTAATGTTATTATAAGCATTCCTTTAAAAAAATCATGGTGTTCTGATGAAAACTTTTACACTTTTTTGATGTATTGCTCAAAATTAGAAATAAAATATACATTTTCTACAGTCTTTAACATTTATCATCGTGAAATGCCACATTTACCTCTAGAGAACTTCTATGTTTTTCATTGTAATTTTTTTTGTTACTGTTTTAAAATTAAAATAACAATTTCATAACTTTGATTTCAAAGAGACAGAATACTGAGAATCAAAATTATGTCAATAATTAACTTTTTGAGGTAGGATCATCAAATTTTGTTTTCATGATGTGTCATGTCTTAGCTCTACAAAACATCAATTTCTTTTGTTGTAATTTAATTTGTTAATTTTAAAAAATTAAATTCCTAATATGATAACTTTCATACTCAAATTTGCTGTCTTTTTACTCGATTTCATTTCCCTTCTTCAATGGAGGGTGGAAATCACTTGACACCACTTAACAAGTGAGTGAAAGAAAATCTGTTAATGTATGGAGTAGCACTTTTTGCTCACCTGCTGAAGAAGAGATTAAAATGCAAAAGTCTAATTTTGCAAATTTAACACATTGAGAATTAGTCGTAAAAATATAAGATTGTTACATTATTATAAGCATTTCCTGAAAAAATCTTGTTTCTACGATATTAACTTCAAAAGTTAGCAATTAAGATTAAATTTCTACTTCAATAAGAATCAATTTCTAATAAAATTGGTGGGGGATCGGCAAAAGTTATTTGTTAGGCAACACTTGCTCTGTTTTTGATGCAATATTTATGTTGTATTTTCGCTTAGGAAATGGACTCACTCATGCTAAATTTGGACCCAATTTGGCTGCTTTGCGACTTTGTGCTAGTGCAAGAAGTTGGATGAGAGCAACAGAGAGGGGAGGGCATTTGCACCTGCTGCACAGGTGCAGATTTACTAAAATTCTGTTTACTACTAAAGCTGGTTGCTATATTTTTCATAAAAGCTAGCAGGCAAAGCCCACTAGTATATCTTAAATTAGGAAATATGAAAAAAAAAACCTAGTAACTTTATAATAGCCTAGTAATATGTGTATTTTGACATATACAAGAAAATGTAACCAACCTATATTGAACAAATTGCACATAAAAGCATCATGCATTAATAAATACATTTTACATATAATAAGTGTTATTACAAAATAGGTGGTATGCATTGCTGTTTCCATGACTTTCCTTGGATTTTGATGCATGTATGGACAAAACTTTTAGTTTTAAATTCACAATTTGAACATAACACTTTCGTGTTACTCTAAATCCATTAGTGAACAGATCATTTTAATTTAATTTAATATGCTTAATTTGGTGTGAAACAGATAAAGAAGGAAAACCTAAGGGTCAAAAACGCAATCAGACAAGGCGGAAATCAAAATCTTCAAACAACAGAAATTTAAAAATAAATAAACACAAAAAGTACATAATTGTGTTTTATGACATGCAAATAAATTCCAAAATATTTAAGTTATGCACAAACTAATGAAGGTTATCTTACTAGCACTATGCGAACTCAATGTGAGACTTTTGATGCATAGCAAAAATCAGTTTCTCTCACTTACTTTAACTATTATTTATAACTATAAAATTACTACTGAGATAATTGGATTTATGTAATAATCTATTTCTATACCAAATTTGGTATTATTTAATTGAGTAGTTTTGGAAATATTACAATGATATGCCATATGCCAAATTCCTTTGAATGTTCTGTGCATGACAGTGCACAATATGGGTTAAACTTAAAAAAAATGTAACATGTTTCACATTCATGTGGAAGCCTACCACTGTAAAAAATTAAGTATCAGCCTGATCAGTAGTTTTGGAGAAAATCAGTTATGAAATTTTATAGTGCAAAATTTATCTGCACAAAATATAAATGGCACGGGACAACATTTAAAAATAAAATTACAACACTGTTTTTATATGCATATAACAGGCTGTATTTGTACAAAATTTGGTTTTAGTTGGTTGAGTAGTTTCCAAGATATTCCTATATCATAAAAATTATGTTGGCATACAATGTCCATAGCTGGTGCCACATTTAAAAACATCACTAAGTTGTTTTCATTTTTGTGTAAAAATTTGTACAAAAATTTGGCTTTATTCAGTTCAGTAGTTAAAACGAAGAGCTATGCTATCTTGGTTTGGTAGCAGACTGATAGTTAGATAGATAGTTAATTTTTTTTTCAATATGCACTTTCGATAATGTATAGATTTTCAATTTGGTTGAAAAAGGATTTCAATATGAAACAGTACTTTCTTTCAGCAAGAAAAATAAGAAGAAACATATTTAATGCAACCAAATAATAGTTTTGCATTGTAAAAATGATTCTATATAGTGTTGTGCTATTTTATCAGTTTTCACAGTCAGTCTCTAAATTACATCATTATCAAATTGAACTGTATTTAGCCTTTAACATCTTTTGATTATCCAATTCATTCTCTAACAGAACAATAAATATCAAATAATATGTTTGCAATGTAATGTTGTGTGAGGATAACTCATTAAAAGTCCAATAAATTTGAATTGTATACATCCAATTTTTAAATATCTAAATATTTGTAAATACCATTCTGGTGGAGTTGTATCCATTAAATGGATAACATCTCTTTCTATAGCACTTTTGACATAATTTTGAATCTGAGAAAATATTAATGCAAAGGTTAAAATAACTGAGATAAATCCCGAAATCATGTGGGATTTTTGCATTTCTAATTCTGGGATTTTATGAATAAGTTTTTGGCCAGGATCATGGGTTTACCATCCCTACCACCAAATATGCGGTGCATTGCAAGGGCGGATCCACTGTCAAATGCCTGCTTATCTTTGCTTTGACTACTGGTCTCTTTTCGTAGAGATCTTCAAGTTTGGGGTAGTACAATAGACCTCTGGTCGATGTGCTGGGCTCTCCTGGAGCCACCTACCTTCATTTCATTCATTCGAGGGCGGATCCAGGGGGAGGGGGCATGGGACACGCGCCTTCCCAGGGAATAGGATTTCAAGGCAGAAAAAAAAATCAAAATATAAAATTATTAGAAAAATAAAAATATAGGAAATAAATAAAAAAATTTACAGGAATGAAATATGCTTAAAAATTTCGACAACACAATCCTAAGTAGAAAATATAAGTTGAACTCAAGAAAGTATCACAGAGCCCAGTGTTTCTTTCAGGCATACCTTCGGGAGACGAAGCCCCTTCCCCCGGAGAAAAGTATTCACTCCCTGGCAACATTTTGTGATTTTGTGTTAACCTAGTTTCTATTTATGTGACACAGTACTTAAATATATGTATACTGGGCAAATAGAAAACTTGCCCTCATAAAATTTCATTCGCCACCCCCCTGGCCAAAATGTCCTGAAAGACTTTCCTCGAATTTTCTTTGCTAATTGCTAATTCTCAATATTGCTAATCTATAATTGTTAATTCTTTCTAATAGCTAATTGAGTTGATCAAGCTAATGAAAAAGTAAACTTTTATTGAATTATGCCTTGTTTCTCGGTATTTTGTAACCAGTACGAACTTTGTGCCAAAAATTAAATATAGTAGGAAAGAAAAAGGTTTTCAGAGTTTAACATATGAAAAGGAAATTACCGTGAACATGAAACTGAAACTCACAGATTATAGCGTGCTGAAAGCTACATACATTGCAGATTCTGATCTTTCAAGTGCGGTGAGAATTTCTATCTTCTGCTTGTAATCGCGCAAATTGGACCTGTTTAATTAGAAAGAGACCTTTTAAATTTGTCGTTAATACCAAGCAGCCGTGATTCTGGGAATACCTCAATCAAATAATTCCTCAAACGTGTGAACTCGAAACATCGCAACATAAGTAAAGCCAATGGAAAATTGGGGTTTGTCAATTTCCACAACACACTGATCTTGGGTTATGTCTTGACTTCGGAGAGTTGCATATGCGAGATTGCATATGATACAATACACTGCTCTAGAGTTATGTCTTGAGTTAGGTGAGCGTTGATTGCATATGCGAGAATATGCAATAGAATGTGAGAATATGCAATGCACATCGTACGAAAATAACGGAAAACTATGGAACAGAAGCAATTTTTAACCAAAATCGAAAATAGAGGCATCAAATTAGAGAGAATTTTAAGGGGATGATTTGTCTCTGTGGCTGGCTGCATCGGAGACGGTAAGACCTGGTTGAAGGGGGTGGGAGCAGGATTTTTCATGTGAAAGCAACTAATAAGGTTTAATTTGTATTTATATGAATTTTTCACACTATTTTTGATTTTCATAGCTAAAAACCTAGTCCGCATTAGTTATGACCCCTGTGCAAAATTTTAGTTGTGACCACTGTGCAATTATTTTAAGCTTTTTAAAACCAGGCGTTCTTGAGAAAAATGGTGATAAAGATGACATTTGAGCGGATCCTAAAGAGCTTTGTTATGCTCAGCTCAATAATCAAATTTTGTTGGGGTTTTCGTACTTTTTTTAATGAGTCGCAATTAATGGTATATTCTTAAAGCTATATGTTTAGCAGATATTATTTTGAATATCTTCTCTGTAATTAAAGTGCTTTTAGCTATTAATGCATACTTTTTTTAAAGAGTCGCAATTAACGGTGTATTCTTAAAGCTATATGTTCAGCAGATATTATTTTGAATATCTTCTCAATAATTAAAGTACTTTTAGCTATTAATGCTGTTTGCACATCAAGTCATTTGATACTCTGAAAGGTATGTAAATCACTATTCAGTATTGATTAATTTTGTCTTTCTTTTGCATGTACTGTTTGTGTGCACATGTGCTTTTTCTCAAATAAGTAATTCAAATAACAACAATGGTTTCAATTTTTTACATTTGCCAGTATATGCATACGGAGCATCAGTTTGGCAAGTGAGCTGATAAAATAGGAACTGCTAAAATATCATTGGAATGGTGATTCAGCTTACACATATCCTTTATTTATCAACCAAAATGTGGTTGTGAAGAACAAAGGAAAGTTCAAACAGTGCGTTTCGAAAACTAACATTGATTTGTGTTTTTGTCGTCAAAACAGGAATATTTCTGCATGGTTGTGGGCACAAGTTATATTGGGAAAAACAAAGTTCAGCTTGAAAAGTGTTTAGTGATAGAGCCACTTAAAAAGTATTTAAAATTTGCATGAAAAATATTTTTTTTAGAAAACATAAAATAATAACACTGAATAACACAATAGGGCGAGCTAATATATTTATAAAAAAGTTCGTTCTACCAAATGTAGATAACCAGAACCAGAAGAGCTTTTTATGACAGAAATAGGTTGAAGACAGCATGGCAAGGCTGCATCCAATAATAAAAAAGATTGTGTTGTTCGGCAGCCAAAATATTTCACAGAAAGGCCATCAGAGCTAGACACCAAATAACATGTAAAAAAGTAGATATTCATTTTAAAAGCATGTTGTAGGTTTTCTTCTTTAATACGAACAGGACAAGAGGTAAATACTGAATGACTTTATAATGTTGTTCTGCCAGCTAGTGGGGAAAAACAGGAAAAAATGAATGTGAATATAAGAACCATAAAGCAAGAAACAAGGGACACAAAATTAGAGGAAAAAGACAGAAATAAACCAGTAAAACCATTACGAAGGCCAGTACTTCAGTTTTTAGAATGTGGTAATACCAAAAATAAAAGTTTTCTGTGCAGGTGATTTTTTAAAATTTGAACTTTCACGTGAATATTGGCTGTTAAAGAACAAGAAATGCTATAATATTCTTTTTATGCCATCTTTTGAAGTTAATAAAACATAGATTTAAGTCAAAAGGATTCAGCTATGATTTATTATGACTGTTGACAAGGGTTGACACAGCAACAGAGTGAATGAATTCGACTTTTGGTGATGAAGCACCATCCAAAACAACAATTTTCATGTGATTTAAAGAATCACATCTTGGATGTAGGAGTTTCAGTAATGAATTTCATACAGGTTGATCCAAGAACTGCTGTGACATTAGAAAACATTGATGCTATGCAACAGATGATCACTTTAGATCGTCATGTCACATATGATGAGATTAAGACATCTCTGAACATTTCAAGGACCTGAGTGCATTCAATTTTACATGATCATTTAAAAGTCAAAAAGGTATGTGTACATTGGATTCTACACAATTAAACTCAAGCTCAAAAGGATGCTCATGTCAAATGGTGAAAGGAAAATATTAGATTCAACTAGGATGCCTCAAAACATGTCTTTGACATTCTAACAAGTTAGGAAATGTTGATTTATTCCTATAAACCTGAAACAAAACAACAATCTAATATTTGGGTATTTCAAAATGAACCAAACCATACACAAGTTATTTGTGCACAAAGTGTTTCAAAGATAATGATTGCTTTGTTTTTCGGTAAATCCGGCCATGTTGCAAACACTGCTTTGAAGGATAGTAGAACTGTAAATTCAAGATTGGTATACAATTTGTTTGCCAAAATTAGCTGCGCAAATTAGAAATAATAATGTGAAACATTGCATCATTTTTCAGTATGACATTGCAAGTTCACATACTGCATTTTACACTAATAATTATTTGAAGCATGAAAAAAATTTAGTGATGAGTCATTGTCCTTATTCACCTGATTTAGCACCCAATGATTTTTGTCTTGTTCCTAACAATCAAAAATAAAATGCATGGTCAATGATTTAATAGCCTAGAAGAAGCAGTTGAAGTTTATAAATCACATGTTTTTGCTATACCAACTTCTGAATGGTATAACAGCTTTAAAAACTGGTTTATTCAAATGAAAAACGTGTATTGATGCTAAAGGCAAATTTTGGAAAGCAATAAAATGATTTATGTCCATACAAAAATATTTTGTGCATTATTTTCAAAAACCTTAAATACTAGCTTAAATATCTGTGGATTTGCAGAAGCCAGCACACAGTAAGTTAATTTGATTTGTAGCTCTTAGCCACCTCAAACTGGAGGAAAAAATTCATTATGCATTTTCTAAGTGTTCATCTGCTTTTTACATAGCATTTGCCTAGAATTTTACATTTTAATCTATAATCAAACTGCTATAGCAGCTCAGTTCGAATGAGTAGGAAAATAATTTCATTTCAGAAGTAATTTAACCTGTAATGCCTAACTGCATCCATTCGAAAACAACATTTAGACAGAAAGAATAGTCAAGAGATGCTTTAAAATTCAAAAATAAATTAAGTTTATTTGAAAGCCTTTATAAAGAAAAAAGTTACAGAACTAAAAAGAGACTAACAGAATTGTCAACTCGATAAACTGCACCAAATCAACAAAGTACTGCAACACTTATGAACAAATTGACAGTAAAGAGCCATTCACAAATACACTTATCCCCCGATTTACACAGCACTTGTTTTACACGGTTTATAAATTAACAGATTTAAAAAAATTGATAAAAATGTATATTCCCCTCCATATACGTCTATACAAAGATTTGATGACATTTTTGAATTTTATTCCTTTGGTAACACTGATGAAAACAACAGGGGATTCCCGGTGTTGTAAAATATATACATTTAGGGAAATCTCCATAATAGGGGAATCCCCGTATGTATTTTACAACAGTAAAGCTATCTGGTTCATGCAAGTACATAGTACAGAAACATTTTAGCAGTAAAGCTTATATTATTGTTCGTTTATCTTTTGAACTGGTAAGTTTCAACATTTATAGTTTTTCTTGCATCTTTATAGTTTCCGTAAATTTGTTAAAGTTCTATAATGTCAAAGGATTTGAAGAAAAATCAAATGAAAAGAAAAGTTATTTCTTTAGAAACTAAAATTCAAATATTAGACCGTCTACGTAATAGAGAAAGAGTAACGGATATTGCTAAATTTTACTCCATGAATGAAGCCACAATAAGGACAATAAGAAAAAATGAAGACTCCATTAGAAAAAGTGTAGCAGCTGGAACCTGCAGCAGTATGAGTACGACTTCATATGTTAGAGATGTTACAATGGAAAATATGGAAAAAGCCTTAGTGATATGGATAGAAGACCAAACTCAAAAGCGAATCCCGATCGATACCAATGCTGTTACAAAAAGTTTTGAAGATTTATCAATCACTTAAGAATCAGTCGCCGTCGATTTCGTCCGATGAAAAGAAGGTATCTTTTTCCGCAAGTCATGGGTGGTTCAAGAGATTTAAACAGACATTCTTTACATAATCTGAGAATGAAAGGTGAAAGTGCATCTGCTGATTCGGATGCGGCACAACAATATCTGGCAAAACTTGCTGAAATCATTGCTGCTAACTCCTACACTTCTGATCAGGTTTTCAATGCTGACGAGTCCGGATTATTCTGGAAAAAAATGCCGAAAAGAACCTTTATAGCCAAAGCTCACAAATCAGCTAGTGGTAATAAAGTAGTGAAAAGTCATGTAACAGTTCTTTTCTGTTGCAATGCTTCTGGCGATTATATGATGAAACCATTGGTGATTAACAAATCAAAATCACCACGATCATTCAAAGGAATAAATATCAAAAACCTTTCCGTCTATTGGATGGCTAATAGAAAAGCATGGGTAACTGCCAAAGCTTTCAATGAATGGTTCCATAACTTCTTTGTTCAAGATGTCAAAAATTATTTAACTAAAAAGGAATTGCCTTTTAAGGCTCTTCTATTAATTGATAATGCACCAGGTCATCCTCCAGATTTATAACACGAAAATGTAAAAGTTGGTTTTTTTACCAAAGAATAAAACTTCCTTATTACAGCCGTTAGATCAAGGGATAATTTCGACTTTTAAAGCACCGTACATCAAGCAAACTTTCAGGTATACAAATTCAGGTCACAAATGGAGAATGATGAGATTTAGCTCAGGCAGATATTGAAGAAATAATGGCTGATGAAGAATTGAATGAAGATGATTTAATTAACATGATTCGTGAAACAAACAAACATTATGAAGACTGATGAAGAGCAATCTGAAAGAGTTGCATTCACAGCAAGAATCATAAGCGTAGGACTTGATTTGGGAAGAAAATTAGGTAACCATTTCTTATAATATGACACAAATGTTGATTGAGCTCTCCGATTCCAGCGAGACCTTCGTAAATGCTTAAATCAATATAAAGAGGTCTATAAAGATTTAGCAAAAAAAACCTACGCAATTGTTAATTACCGATTTCATGACAAAGTCTTATCAACCCGAGATCTTGCCTAATTCGTCAACCATTGAGCCAGAATCGCATCAAGAAAGCTCAAGTGATGAAAGTGACATCATACCTATCAGAAAGAAAAGACTGATAGTACATGAAAGTGATGACAATGATTAAACTTATAATTAATATTTAAGGGTCTTTTTGTTTTCTTGTTCCTAATGTAAAATAAATTAAGTATATTATATTACTACATTCATATGTTTGTTGTTTTATAAACTAAGTATAATTTTAAGTTTTCTAAGATGTCTTACTTTTGTTTTACTTAAATAAATGACTGAATCATGCACATTTTGGGGCTATTTTCATTTTACACGATTTTACTTAGCAAAATCCAAGATTTCAATTTACACAGTTTTGTGCAGAACCTATCTTCCGTGCAAATCGGGGGACAGGTGTATATGCAAATGTACATGCAGGACTACTACTTTTTTTTTGAGAGAAAATAATTGGAAGAATCCTGATATGAACTGGAAAACATAAACTGAAAGTTCAATGATCTTATAAAAATGACTCATGTTACCAAAGCGAACCCCAATGACATCCCATCACAAACAATGATGTCATACATTGAAAATGATGTTTTATTAGAACATGAATTTACAGATTGGTTTCAAAATTTCATTCTGGATTTACAGTAAACAAGTTTAAAAATGATTTATGGTATCAAGCAACATAATAAATATTAAATACTTTTTATTAGAGTAAAATCAATATATTGGAAAATTGTTGAAGGTATCTACAATATACTAATACCACACATTTATAGATGCCCGATAGCTGAGAGGTCTAAGACAAGTATTTCCTCATGCTCTCTCAACTGCTGGGGGTCATGGGTTCAAACCCCGTGGATGTTGTAGTGCCCGTAAAAGGTGTAATGTGCTCCACCACAATGGTGCACCAGGGCAATGTCATGTGATGGCAAAATGATTCATGATCTGCCACAGTATAGGTGAATGATTAGTTAATCAAGTGCTTAATCATTAAAAGAACATATTGTTTGCTATTGTCTGTAATATATCATACTATTTTAGTTCTTTTCAATAATTATATTTAGTTGACTATAAGTAAAATGTATTCGAATTTTAAATACTCACCAAGATGAACCTCATTATTTCTCTGTAGTACTTTTGATAGTTGGGTTAAGCAAGACTGCTGCTTCTTAAGTTTGGATAAAGTAACATTTTCAAGATGGTTTTCTGGAGCACTTGTAAGTAAAGTCTGGAAAAGTATTTAAAATTAAATATACATTAAAACTAAATTATATGCCTGTTAAATAGTGAGGGTGAATAAAATTATCTATTATGCATTATTGTTTTACATTTCTATAGTTTACATTGCTAAATACAGCTAGCTCCCACCACTGAACTTTGAACGATGATGATCAGTGTTTCATATTAAATGCATTTTTTAGAAAAGTTATGGAAAATACCAGTGTAAGAAATCAATTTTACACATTAAAATATACTAAAAGTATAATTTTATTTAGAAAATTTACATAGTATAAAGTTGAAAATGTGTTTAACTTTTTAACACACTTTTCTAAATAAAATCTGAATTTTTTTTTAGGTATAAACCTGCTCTTAATTAAGTTTAACAAACTGGTACAAATTATAGAAATCCGTATAGCCATTTTTAAATTATAAAAAATCAGACCACACACACATGGATGGAAACATGTTTTTCAATTTCTGTTTATCTTTTTAACACAATATAAAATCTGAAAAATTTTTAGGCATGAATTTGCTTCTAATTAAATTTAACAAACTGGTACAAATAATGGACATAGGTACAGTCACTTATGAGATATAAACAGTCAGATAAGACAGATGGATAGAAACATGTGTTTTTTGAAGAGTAAGTATAATAAGGTGACCGTTAGGGAGAGAGTTTTTTGCAGACAGATCACATACCCTTCTAACTGCATTATTCCAGAGTGTGAACTACTGTAGAATGATTCTTTTAAATCAAATGCCAAACGCCATTTTGTTAATACGCGAGATGAGCTCTCTTTCAAGGTTATAGCAGCCATGTATTCTCTATGTCAGGAAAAACTCCCGCAATTTTGTTTCTTACAATTTAGTAATATAGACACATTTTAAATGCATTATCTCTTAGATTAGATTTAAATTAATTCAATATTGACTAAATTAAAGAAGTGAATATATAACTTACAATTAAGCAATACAGATATGTTTTAAATGCATTATATCTTAGATTAAAATTAAATTAATTCAATATTGACTACATTAAAGAATAATTTTATTATTTTCTAATACTATTGTAAAGAGGAAGTTCACGAATAATTTTTAATTCAACATTTAGATAAAAACATGCATTTAAAGACATTATGAGCACATTTAGAACATTTTTGGAAATATATTTTCATCAGTGTGTGTGTATCTGTGAGGTGCGAATACACGTATCACTATGAAATTGTATTTGTAGATGCATACTGTGGACAATTAGAAACAGATAAAATATTTTGTAATAAATAGGATTAGAACATTCTTCGAAATTAGAGATTTTAAAATAGAGTGAGACAGTATGTACAGCCACGCAATTCTATATGTAGATGTATTCTGTAAAAAATTGGAATTTGGTAGATCATTATGTAATTAACGTGATAAGTGCTGAATAAATATGGGAATTTGGCAATTTATCTTGCAGAGTGGCACATGGATTTTTCCTTTAGTTATGAAGTGAAGAGTCAAACAGTAAAAGTCCAATCACTTTTATTGAATTAGACATCCATTACCAGTTTACAGCACTTGGTTAAACAATTTGGTAAAGCAATAACTATATGTACAGGTTGTGAGCTTAGAAAGCTCGAAGAAATTTCGTCAAATACTAAGCCATTTAAAGCTGTTGTATAAACACACACATCAGGTAATAAAATAGCTAATTTATCCCAAAACATTAAGCGTGCATTTTCTTGAAACCACCTCATCCAGTAACACGCTTGGTGAAGAGGTTTCTTTGAAGAATTAATCACAAACAAAAACTTCGTTGATTTGGTTCAAAGATAAACAAGTTCTTAACTGAACTTCTACAATTTGCACATGACTTTAACATTTTGATCCGTTATTGCAATTTACCGTCAATGGCTTAAATACCTGCTGTATGTAGGTAAAACATAACGATCTATAACAAGATTGAACTAACAAGGGCAAGATCACAAGAACATCTTTACCAGACAAGATACGTTGGAATCTACTGGAACATCAGAATTGGAATTAGAATAACTGCTTTAAGATGAGCCCAGTATATATATATATAAAGATGGGACTGTTCCGGAATGTAATCGTAACAGGAAACATCCCTGGATATGCAAATTACTTGCATATGCATCGAGTACAGGATTTGCATGATTTTCTTGTGGGAAAAATGCTGTGATTCACTTTCGAGAATGAAGTGAGTCGTTCAAAAGAAATTTATTAGTTGCACAATGTTCAGGGGAATCGTGAATCGCAATTGTTTATTTATGTTTGTCCAACAATTAGAACACAGGTGAAAGAGAGAGAGAGAGTGTTGAAGACCCAGACCGTCCGACTCGTCCAAAGGACTAAGAGCAACTATTTGGACGGCCGGGAGAGAGAGAGTGTTGAAGACCCAGACCGTCCGACTCGTCCAGAGGACTTAGAGTAACTAGTTGGATGGCCGGTAGAGAGAGAGAGAGTGTGTCAAAACTATAGAGATAAGTATAAAAATGAGAGATAAATATCTACTAGCTTAATACCTACATTTCTGACCTTGAATGTCCAAGAGAGGGAAAGTGCTCCCCTATGGGTGCCCATAAAACTTTTTCTAGATGGTAAACTTATGGCTGAGATGTACAATATCGACTAGCTTGATACCTGCATTTGTAGCCTTGAAAGCTTACAGGAGGGCAAATACCCCCTTGCACTTCCTTATGTACACCCATGGTAAGGGTACCTATAGAACTTATTACAGAAGAGGCAAACTCAAGAATGAAGTATACAATATCAACTAGCTTAATACCTACATTTGTGACCTTGAACATCCATAGGATGGCAAGTACCCCCTTGAGCTCCCCTATGAGCACCCATAGAACTTATTCTAGTGGGGGTAAACTCAAAAGGACGAGATGCACAACATCGAGTAGCTTGATACTTACATTTGTAACTTTGAACGCCCTTATGGGTGCCCATGGCTATAAGTGTGCAAAGCTTCAGACTTCACAGAGATTTTTGTGGGATCTGGAAAGACTATTTTTCCACTCCTGGGGAAACTGAAATAATAGTATAAACAGGAAGCCCTTGCAATGGGTGCCCATAGGGGAGGGCAAGGAGACACTTCTGCTCCCCTGGACATTCAAGCTCCCAAACGTAGGTAACAAGCTAGTCGACATTGTACATATCACTCTTGAATTTGTCCTCTGGAAAAAGTGCTATGGGCGCCCATTATAATTTCGACAATGGGACAGAATCTAATGGAGGTGGATCTTTTTATTTCTTTGCCAAGGGTGAACAAAATGGGTGGGGGTGCCAAACACACTTTGTCAGTTTGTAACCAAATTAACTTTTATTTTGAGCAAATATAGTTTGACAATTAGAAATATAGCTAGTATCTGTTAAGCAATATTTTCTGTATTTGAAAAGATTATAACCATGAAACTCAATATATCTTAAATCAAGAATATTAATTTCCCCAAAGGAACAGGAATCATCAAATAAATTAAACTTCATTTTCCAAGATATTGAATATTCATCAATTTGGCATCATTTTTATTAATGTAGTATTATTTTTGCCAATGTGGCAACATTTTAAATAAAATGTCAAGTTGACAATATTTTGTTAATTTATCAACAAGCATTACAGACAGACAGACAAACAGACAAATTACTTGAAATGAATTGTTTGATGTTGAGATACAAAACTATTGCAAAAAGTGTCTCCTCTCGTGAATGAAATAATCTAGACTTACCAGAATGATGCTAACACAGTTGTCGCATAATATTGCATATGGAAAGGGAACATATTTCACGGTAGTTAGTATAGTATTTTTATGTATTTTTTTAAATTTATTTGAAAAATGTACAATATATCAAGAATGGCTTATGCTAGTATTCCAAAGTTTGTGTTATTCATTTTCTAAAGAAAAATTAAATAAGGAATTATATTTTATGTAATAATATTAAAGGTTCCGATTTTAAAATTTCATTCAAAAGTTGGGAATCAGTTTCCGATTATTAAAATTGCTTTTAAAATCAACAGACTTCAAGTATTCACTGATTGTAATAATTGTAAAACATTTTGTTCGAAATGCTCCATTTGTTCTTTAGATATCGCATTCACTGACTCAAGGACTCACACACTAACATACATACACCCCAGAGTTCACTTCAAAGATTAGAGAATGCAATTTTCTACCAGTAGCTCAATGGTAGAGCATCGTCTGGATACCTCAAAGATCCAAAGTTCAATTCCCGGTTGGGGCAGCAAGGTTCTTTACAACACACACACTAATATACACACACTAATACACATACTAATATACATACACACACAGATAACACTTCAAAAACATTCCATTCGAGTTCAGAAATATTTGAAACAAGCTCTACCATTGAAAACAAACTTGAATGTGAGTTTTTGACCTTATCATAATGCTTTCCCTATACATTATATCAGTGTTATTCAAATTTATTTGGTCACAAAACCCTTTTAAAATTTAATTTAATGGCAGAACCCCAAAATAAGAAAAAATATCTTGTTGTCCAAATTATGTATTAAAATTTTACTCGTTTTTAAATTTTTAAGACAATTTACATGAAACTATCATAGAGCCCCAAGAGTTCCATGGAACACATCTTAGAAAATGCTGCATTATATTATGTATGTTAGGAAAGTAACATTTATCGCTCCCACAAACCAAAAAATATCAAGCAAATTTCTCTAAAATGTTACAAATTTTTCATTTTTAAAATAAGAAATATTCCCTCCTTTCAAATAATCCTCAATTTTCATCACTGATTCTTGTACTATATAAGTATTGAACAATATGCGGATCCTACATATATATTTTCTATGAAATCTCACATATAATCGTTTTGTTCAAATAATAAATTACATGTGTGTGGAACATTTCTTAAACTAATTTCAAACAATCTGTATGCAGTACACAAAGTTCTTAAATACATGTATTTTCCTAGTATTACTTTATAACCAAAAATACATAATAAATAATGTAAATAATTGGATACAAATGCATCTAATGAAATTCTGATATGCAATGAAATCATAGGTCTTCATGAATATAATTTATTAAAAGCAATTTGTCTGTCCCTCTGGTCTTACAGGAGTTGCCAGAATAGCATATCAGAACTGGCAATAAAACAACATTTGGCATGTGATGTGAAATAAGCGTTCTGAGGTAATTCACACTCTGGATTAATGCCTTCTAACCGCCAATCAATTATTGCACCATTCTATGTGAATGATACCTTGAATCAGTTAATGTGATATGAAAATAACTTATCAATAAGTTTATTGTATTGTTGTTATTGATTAAATTAAATGTACCTACATTGAATGAAAATCACTTGTTTTTTTTTCACAAGATACAACAAACTCTATAGAGAAAGCAAAATTTCTAATATCTCAAATGTGACATGGATAAATAATTTCTATTCATTTTTCGTTAAAAGTTGCAAAGCATCCACTTATTTTATAACAGTAATTATATGTATTTATTTTTTATGACTTTTTTTCTACTTTCGATAAAAATGTACAATTTCGAGAATACTTCAAGTAAGTACTGTATAAAGGACGTAATTTACTTTTAAATAAAAAAAAATATATATATAAAATAGCTACTTCCATAACAGTTTTAACATAATTATCTTTTTATAATATTTTTAAATCTATGAAAAAAATGTTAAAAGATTAAGAGCCTTCCCTTGACCAGTTTATCTCGAAAACAATAACTCTGATGCTAGTGATTGAAATAATTATACCAAATTTCATTCAATTTGCTCAATTTGTTTAAGATATATTGTCTCCACAAACTGACAGACAGACACACATACATACATGCATACATACATACAGACAGACATCATTGAAAAAATGGTTGATTCATAACAGGGAAACTCAAAATATATCAAAATCTGAGAATCGCATTTCTACCCAATCACAATACTTTCCCTGTACATATACTATGTATCACAGGTAAAGTATCAAAAAACAGAGTGAGGTCATGCAGATCAGAAGTTGCTCTTCAATATGAAATCTGAAGAAGGAAAATGCAGGATCTACTTCAATTATTGAAGTAAAGATAGATAATTGTATCAGTAGTTTAATAGCTAAAGCATTGCCTGTCCAGTTAGATATCTGTGCTCAATAGGTAAAAAACACTTGGAAGGGTTAAGGAAAACTTGATCAATGCATTCAAGCACAAATAAAATAAAAATACAGAATACAACTATTTCAATAATATGCTGGATCCCCTTACAGAGGTAGATAAATAACAAATAGGAAGTCAAAAAAACAAATTGGTACAAATAAAAGAAACAGAGAGAGATATTAACACAGACTTGCAATGGAAAAATTGTCTGAGAAGTAATAATTCATTCTTATAGATTTTTAAGTGCTCAGTCAGAAAAAATAGTTAAAAAATTCCATCACCCACAACTTTTACTCCATTTTCAACTTTTAATAGCATTTGGAATAAAATTTTAATAATAAAAACAAATATATTTATTTTAATTCTCCATTATTTACAGCTAATTAATTGTATGAGTGTTTTATTGAAGTTCATTTTGATGGTAATAAAGAAATTTTCATGAAACTTCTCATTCTTAAAATAGGAGAAGAATCTGTGAAACTGCTGGACTCGAGACTAAATGAAAAGAATTTGTTAGTCCCTGGCACTTTTTTCTCATGGTTTAGATATAGAGAAAGAGATTTTCTTTCTTACATTTCAAAGGAAGGTGATTTAATTTACTGCAGCAATATTCTCAGACAGATAAGTACTTTCAACGTAAAATATGAAGTCACCAATTAAAGGTTGTTTATTGATTCTTCAAAACGAAGCCTCAAAGTTGTTTCTCCATAATAACAATAAGCATGCTTCTGTACTCATAGGACATGCCATGTATTTGAATGAACGATACAAAAACTTAGCCTTCATTCTTATTAAACTTAAATACAATGATTATGGATGGACAGTTTGCAATAATCTTAAAGCCATATCTATAGTTTTGGGACAACAAAGTAGATACACCAAATGCCTGTGCTTTTGTGTGAGTGGGACAGCCAAGATCGACAGCAACAGTGGATTAAGAAGAAATGGCCAGAAAGAGTCACATTAAAACTTGGAAGTAGAAATGTGTTACATGAAACCTTGATTGCTCAGAAAAAAATACTGTTATCCCCGCTTCACATAAAGCTGGGATTGATGAAGAATTTGTCAAAGTTTTATCAAAAGAGAATGTTTTAAATACATCTGTCCAACATTTCTGGGATTATCTACAATAAAATTAAAAGAAGGTATTTCTGTCGGTTCAGACATTAGCAAACTTATGAAGGATAAACTCTTTCAAGGAAAAATGTAAATTGTTGAAAGAGAAGCATGGAAAACTTTCAAAGAGATGGCGAGTGAATTTATTGGAGATCACTATAAAATGATTATGGAAGTCATGCAACAGAAATTCAAGGATTTGAGATGCTCCATGAGCTTAAAACTGTACTTTCTTAACAGAAGCTTTGAAGAAAATGGAAAAAGACACCACAAGCAAATATAACTGTCTATCACTATTAATCATCTTTAGTAATAATCAGTATTTTATCAATCAGTGTTAATCAGTATGTTATTAATCAGTATTAATCAGTATTTTATCAATCAGTATCAATCTTTAATTAATAATATTTTTTCCAATATTTTCATAAAATTTTTTAAATAATGCTAATTAATTTAATATAATGTATTTTAAAGCTATTTTCCTGAAATATTGAGATCCATCTTGTGAAAAATCCTTACATAATTGAGAAAAATGGAAGTTGAGCCAAACTATATAATACATTTTCAAAAATTTTTCTACATTCACATCTATACAATATATCATCCAAATTTTCACAAATCGCTTCAGTGTTTTTTGAGATTACAAAAGATCACCGATTTTGACAAAATCTTGTTTTATAGCTAAACTATATATATTATTTGAATTTTATTTCTGTCTTCACATCTAAACAATATATGCAGTATACCACCTAAACTTGGTACAAATCAGCAATTTTCAAGAATACGATGGGCAGATAATTTTGTCAAAATCTCATTTTAAAGCTAAAACTATAAAAATTAATTTGGAATTTTATTTTATTTTGTGTTAACACACCTACATAATATGTTAAATTTGCAACCCCAATTTGGTACAAATGCTTTAGTGGTTATCAAAATTACAAAGGGTTATTGATTTGACACATATAATTATCCACTGACTAACAAAATTCATTTCTAGTAACTAGGGAGTCTACCCATATCTTTATGGTGAAAACTTGATTTGCGATTACATCACAATTACTATACTTTTATTAGGATACATTATTTAAAGTAAAAAGTTTGATTAATCTACTGCTAAAAGCATAACTATCAAGAAAAGTGGTGCAAGTTACAATCACTATCATCATACTTTCTTCTAGCTCAATCCAAGGAAAGTAAAATAGAAAAATATAGAAATGCCCTTTTCACAATCCCCACTTGCATTTCTATTGAATTAATTTATTTTTTAATTATATACAGTAGAGTCTCCATTCAACGAACTCCCATTTAATGAAGTTTTCTATTTAACGAAAATTTCTACAGAACCTTGACTCTGAGCAATATTTACATGTTATTTACTCTCTATAATTTCTCTATAATTACTCTCTATAATTTCTATATAACGAAGTTATTCTGACTTTTTTTTTTTTGGACCAAATCGGCAGCCGTGACCTCACATGCCCTTGCTCTATTACAAGAAATTCCCACAACAAAGAGAAAGGAATTGCTTCCTTCCTTATCTTTGAGGGGGGACCATATGACATGACAGGGAGGCAATGGAAACTGCACTCCACAAGGTAAAACTGGTTTTTGTTGTAGGCCTGACTGTGTAGGCTGGGATGTGCTAAGCAGAAAATTTTGGAGGGGTGCCGTTTCAATCTTTGCCGAGTGGACAAAAGGTTTTGGGCCTACTTCTATGCTAGTATGCTATACATTTTGTTTCCTGCAATGACATCATCGTAGGTAATTTTTTTTTTCCTGCTAAGGAAAGCTTACTGCTGCAAACGCGGGAGAGAAGAATTGAGCCCTTTGACAACTCAAATGTAAGTAGCCAGAATTTGACCAGTAAATAATTATGCTGTATAGTTTTTAAAGTAAGTGATAGAAAAAAAAAAGGAGAAGAATTGCTAATAAAAAGCATCAAATATTCTTCAAATTTAAAAAAATCATGGAATATTAATTTCAAAATCGTATGTTTCAGTTTCCTAAAAAAATTGCAGTTTCACAGCTTCAGGAAGTTTCAAAAATTGATAAATAGAACTTTCTTTAATTATAGACATACATAAATTAAGATGAAATCAATTATTTTAGTTTTGTATTGCATTAGCTTTAATATTTTAATTAAAAATATAGATATTTTTATTTACAATATTTGGGCATCAAGAAATATTTACAAGTTATTACAGTTGTTTTGTTTTTAGTTGAATGCTAAAACAGCTTGACTAGATCAGTGTGAGTGTAATATTATTATACGTCTAGTTAAGTCTAGTAAAAAAAAAGAACATCACTTTCTGACATAATATGTAAACAAAAATAATAATGCTTAATTTATAGTATAAAGAACTGCATTTTCTGGGAATATTTTCCCTCTGAATAGATATTTCACTAAATTTTCAAAATTTTATACGTTGCTTTTTTAATGCTGCCCAACTGATCACTATGTCCAATAAAGAAAGTTCGTCTGCAATATCCTTTCCAGAAAAAAAAGCATCAAGGAATTGCACCTATCATCAGAATTAATGTTCTAAGGGCATTCATGACAATTTTTAATTTGCTAAATGAGAGCTCATCGGATGCCATAGTCACTGGTGCTGTGACTGCTAGTCTGCAAACTTTGTTTGCCATTTGAAGCATCCGTTTCAGTTTGTTCGAATGTTTAACAACTTCGGACACTGTCGTGAGTTCAGAACAATTGTCTAAAAAAAAACTGCAGCTCTGCATGAACAGTTTCAAAATCTGGCATTACTATGCTTGGAGGGAACATTTCCAAAATTGAAGTAACATTTTTTGTAGAAGCATTGCCTCTTTCGAAAGGTGCATTTAACAATTCATGGAGAGGCTTTAATGTATCTACAAAATATATTAAATTTTCTTCCATTAAAGATAACATTTTGTTAAGAACAAGTTTGAACTCTGTTCGATAAAATGATTTTAAGGAGAAATCTGTCTGTGTTTGATTTTTTCCCAAAACCTGACATGGTTGCAATCTCCTTCGATGATGGCGAGCAAAGTCTAATTTGGCATTTACATCAAATTTTAAAGATATGTCGATAGCACTTTGGATTAAATTATCCATATCATTGTCATTTTTCCTTATTAGGCTCAACGACATTATTGTACTTTTTATGTGCATAGATGCATCTACAACATTCAGTTCTTCACATTCAAGAGTTTCTGTTAATATTCTAAGTTTATGTATCACATTGTTTACATACGTTAGAGTCACAAAAAAGTCAAGAGATAACATTTTTTTTCTAAGCCCCAATGCTATGGCTTTGTATTGTTGTTGATTTCATTTTCTCGGGACAATTCACTTAGAGTTATGAGAATCAACTCTAACGATGCGACCACTGCTTTAACCGATTGAGCTGTCCAATGTGTTTTTGATAAATTGACCAATTGTAAGGCATTTTTAACTTCCTGAATTTGATTTGAGAGCATTTTGTACTTTTTTGTATTTGAGGAGAAAAACACATAGAGTTCTTCTAATATGTTAAATAGTTCCAATATAATAGCGCTTGCCTTAAAACCATGTTCCACAAATGTGTTAAGTCTATGAGCTTGACAAGGAATATATGACATTACATGACCCACAATTTCTGTAATTTTTTGTTGAGTACCATTAAACTTACTTGACATTGACGATGCAAAATCGCATGATTGAAAGGTTATGTTTTGCAAATTGAGCTTGTTCTTAACAATGATCTCTGTAATGTTTTTTGCTAAACCACTATTTGTTTTGTCATCGACATATGCAACGTCAAGAAGTCTTTCCTTTGAAATACAATCTTTATCAGCATATCTTACAATCAGGCTTAGTCTATCTTTGTGTGCTGCATCGGGTGTGGTATCTGCCATAATGGAAAACATTCCTGCCGTGTTCACTTCTGATTGTATAACACTCTTTATTTCTGAGGCCAGTAAATCAATGAATTCATTTTGTGAACGATTGCTTAAATATGTGACATGATATGAACGTAACCGTGCATTGCCTAACCATTTTCTTAAAAATGAGCAATGTCTTGCCACAAGCTGAACGATTTGGACAAAATTGCCATTACTTTCTATTTCGCTATGAAAGGCAAGACACAGCCTTTCTAAGGTTCTTGTTACATTTATTAAAATTTCTATCACTTTTTGGTTGGAAAAACCATCATGTTCTTCTTGGATCTGTTTATTTCTTCCATTTTTGTTCACCATGGTTGTTATGAGACCTTTTTTCTTTAACAATGTGAAACAGTCTTGAAGTGCATATTTATGCACTTGTGATGTAAAATAACCTGCTAATTTTCCCTTTCGATTCTGCCCCTTAGATTTCATCTTATGCCACTGTCTAACACCCGTTGTTACCCACACATCTTCTGCCATTTCTTTATTGACTCCACCAGAAAATAAATAGCACACGAAACAATAAGCAGCATCCCTTTCTATACTATACTCCAAGTGCTGGTACTCATCATACCATCTGGCAAAATTATTAGGCAAAAAATTACTAGGCAAAAAAAATTATTAGGTAAAAAAAATGATTATTTGAAAATTATATTTAACAGACTAACAAGAAAATAAGAAATATGTACATATGCAGTACTGTAGTTTGTAATGAAATGCTGCAATTGAGTTACTTTTCTTTTAAAGAATTCAGTTACTTTTTTCGTTTTAAAAAGTGATTTCTTTAGCGATCAAATCAATTTTTTTAGCAATTAAATTTTATATCTGTTACCATGTCTGGCTGTGCTGTAGCCTATTGTACAACAAACAGCAAAGCAATAAAACTAAAAGTACTGGCATCATTTATCATGTAATGTAAACTTAACTACACATTCACTCACTGTTCCTGCCACTACCAAATTAAAATTGTTATTGACTGATTTGGGGGGATTTCCCTGATTCCTCCCCCCTCCCCCGTGTATCTGTCCCTGCATTGAATAGAAAATCTGAAAAAGGATGTTGAAATTAGTACAATGTAGCCAAAAATTTAAAACTTCAAAAAATTCAATTTATTCATTGTTAAAATGATCCTAACCCTACGAATAAATCTTCGTGTGCAACAAATTGTTTAATTTACAGAAAAATTCAGTATCTTCACTTAAAAAAAAAAATTAAGTTGATAATTGTAACCATTCTTGAGTTATCCTGGCAAAACCAGGGGAAAATTAGTGTTTCGAGAAAAAAGCCGATCAAGTTTAGAAAGCTTTTGGTTAGCAAATTGATACTTTTAGCGTTAAAAAGTTGCCAATGCTACAAAATGTCATTTCGAAGTCAGTTTCCACTCTAGCTGCAATTGTTACATATAGGTAGCCCAATTGAGCGGGAAAACCACGGAATTGGCAGCAAAGGAAGACTGACCGACCGTGGCATAAAGATGAGTGGGCAAGCCGTGCTCTGTGCTGCCATGTATTTTTAGATTTCCTAATCTCAGATTTGTGCAAAAAGAGAAAAAAAAAAAGATTTATGCTATCGGATTATATAAAAAAGCAAAAACTAAAAAAAATCAATTTTTTAAAAATTCATTATTTACTGAGTAATTTAAGTTACTTCCTCTTGCTGTCGACTGCCGAGAAACATTGGAGTGGGGGTGCTGCCTTCCCCGTAAGCACATCCCTGTATGTAGGATACATTCTTTTTCAATTAGTATGCTATCTCTCGCCTGTGTCTTAACTCGTTCAAAATGTCTAAGAGAAAGTGTTTATGTCTTTTGGATAAAGTGAAACTTGTAGATGATGTTGATAAAGGAATGAGAGATGATGTTGATAAAGGTTAAGATGTGGCTTTAAAGCATGGTATATCAGTGAGCAGTGTGTCAACAATTTTAAAAAATCGTTCTTCAACCATTCAGCACGAAAGCAGTAGTATGAGTGTAAACAGGAAAAGATTAAAACAATGTTCATATAAAGGCATCGATGCCACTGTTTTAAAATGGGTAAGGATAATTCATTATAAAAATGCACCTCACTCCGGTCCAATGATCCAACAAAAAGCTATTGATTTTGCTCAGGAATTGGGACAGTCAAATTTCCAAGCTAGTGTTGGATGGCTCGATAAATTTAAAAAGAGACATTGAATATAGTATAAAACTATATCAGGAGAAAGCACAGATGTTTCTGAAGAGGTTGTGTGAAAAATGGAAAAAAGAAGCTGGAAAACTATAAGACGAATATGGTGCAAAAAACATTCTTTTTGAAGACGACAAGTGCTTTGGAGGGAAAAATAGCAAAACTGTAATAAACAAAAATAGAATAACTGTTTTGCTACGTGCGAATATCACTGGTGAAGAAAAATTAAAACCATTAGTAATTGGTAAAAGTCAAAAACCCAGATGTTGCAAAGGAATAAAATCTTTCGAGATGGACTATCATTTCAATAAAAAGTCATGGATGACTTCTACAATTTTTGAAGAGTGGCTCTCAAAATGAGATAAACAACTGGAAAAACAGTGTTACAAAGTTGCGTTACTTATAGCCAACTGTCCTGCACATCCACCAAACTGTGCTTCAAAATCCAAATTGAAGAACATAAAGGGTTTTTTTCTTCTGGCCAATACAACTTCAAAACTGCAGTCATTGATCATGGCATTATAAAAAATCTTAAAGTTCATTATCGAAAAAGAATCCTACAAAAAGTTATTCTTGCCTCAGAGAGCAGCCAGTGCATAGACAATTGTATTACCTTAAGAATCTCCATATCAGAGATGACGAAAGCTTGGCAGTGTGATGTGACTGCATCTACTATAAAGAACTGTTTTATTAACGCCGGTTTCAAAAGTGATGCTGAATATGATGATGAATCCATGTGCTTGGCAGTTTTAAAAGAAAAATGGCAGCATCTGAAAGACATGGAAGCTGTTGAAGAAGGTATAGAGCTGTCTAATTTTCTCCACGTTGATGAAAACATTGGGATTGATGAATATCCCAAGAAGCATGACATATTGCAAAGTGTTAGGAAATGTAATGAAAACACTAGTGAGTGATGAAGATGATAATGAAGAGGTTATTAAAAAAACCTTCACAACAGCATTAACAGCATTTGATACAATACGAAAGGGATTACAGTTTCAAGAAAATGTTACAGATATGTTTCAATCTTTAGAAAAGTGTGAACATTTTTATGAAAAATGTGTTCTTTATATTAAACCTGTACAAAGCAGGATTACAGACTTTTCTACAGTTTAGGATATGTGTTAAAGTCAATAAAGTGGATATGTAAGTTTCAGTCTTTGTTTTTTTCTCGTTTTTATAACTTAATTTACAAATTTCTATTTAACAAATTTTCTTTATAACAAAGTTTTTAAGTAGAACGATGTGACTTCTTTAAATAGAGACTTGACTGCATATATATATATATATATATATATATATGTACATACATATATATTGAAGTCAACAGCAGCAATTTATTATTTCCATTGAGTACCTGTGCTTCTGAAAAGTTTTAAAATAATTATATTTTATCAACAATAGAAAAAATACTTTTGTAAATTATAAATTTAAAACATTATAATAAATTAAAAATAAATAAAAATCACTAAACCTTTTCTGATTCATAAATAATTTACAGTTTATTATAGGTGTAAAAAATAAATTATTAAATATATAACTTTCATATACTTGCTTTAAGGAAGGTACTATGATACAGACTGCCTAAGGGAAAATGAAGTAATCAAGTAAAATGTTTAATTAAGCAGCTATAACATAACACCCGATTGAGCAGTCATTCTCAGTCAGGAGAAATTACATAACTGTAAAACGCTTCCTCCCTCCCAGGAAAAGGGGGGAGCCACTTTGAACTCTCAAACCTCAATTAACATGCCAAGCTTTGTGCAATTAACTAAAAAAAATAAACAAATGGTCACTTTATGCTAAGAATGCTGGGAGAAGGACATACCAATACTTGTGACTGGTTCTAGACAAAATGATATCATCTTGATCAGACCTATATTAAATGAGATGTGAAAGGTTTTACTCCACTGCCCTAAAGTGATATTACTCAAAGCTGTTTGAATAAAGAAAATACAATAAAATGACCCTGCAAAATGGTAAAAAATAGATCAAATGAATTGCCCATCACATAAATCCCAGTGGGATTGGTCTTCATTGTTGGATTTTGACAACTAAAATAGATGCAAACAGTAAAAGATTCCCCGATTGTAAAAAGATGTGGGAAGTCTGGTTAGTTATAAATTATGGCTGAAATAAGTTTTATACATAATTTTACAGCAATTATAAATTTGTTAAGCATTATAATAGCAATCTATTCAGTTTTGGATTATATCGGTTCTTCAGTAATCTGATAGTATCAGTTAGTTTTTGGCTTTGTGACATCCCTACAGAAATTTCATATGAAAGGAGTTAAGAAATAGATTTTATAGATTGACATGGCAAAAATATAAACTTTTATAGTCTAATGTTAAGATGTATAGCTTAATATAGACACTATAGACTAGTTTGAGCCCTGAAAATGCATTTCAATTCAAAATCTGCAGTCTTTGGTCTGGGAGGGAGAGGGGGGGGGGGGAGTATCCACCATATTTTATATTAACTGATTTCAACTATTTATAATAAATGAATCGTTATAGAAGGTAATATTACAGAAAATAACTTACAGATATCAATTTAGTACAATATAACAGATGTTCTGTTAAAATAATATCTACTTCAGGAATGCCTGAAGAATACATCAATGAATTTCCATCAGACTCACTAAAACTTTGAGTATACTCATCTACATTCACTTCAGCATCCATTTTCTGCTCAGAAAAATTGACTTGATCTTCCGGCAGTCTGAAATAAATCATTATTATGAAATAAGTTAATATATAATATAAAAAAATATTATTCATCTTAAGACAGGATTTCTTACTATTCAAGAATACTTTTCTTACAGAAAAACCGTCTTTAATTAAATACAAATAGAAGCAAATATAAATACACATATACCAAATTATTGTTACCAAAAATTCACAATTCTATTTAAAGGCCTAAAATTAGTTATTTTATGTAAAAGTGCAAAAATTTGAAATTTTATTTAAAGGTGCTAAAATTGTATTTACAAGCGCTAAAATTAGCAATTTAATTTAAAAGTGGTAAAAGTCATGATTTTTATGAAAGAGTGCCAAAATTTGAGTTTATGCTTAAAATCATTAAAATTTGTGATTTAAAGCCCAAGAATTAATGATTTTATTTAAAAATGTCAAAATTTGATATTTTATTCAAAGGCTCTAAAATTTGATATTTTATCTTAAATAATAAAAGGCAATGTCTGTCTGTCTGTGTGTGTGTCTGTCTAATACACTATAGGCTCAGCGACCGTGCATTGCAGAGCTACGAAATTTGGCAATCGGAAACCCGGGGAGGGGGGTGGGGACACGTGAAAATCGATTTTTAAAATTTGAATAGTTTTTTCCCTTTCTTCACCTTTTTCTCCACCATCCAGACATCGTAGAAAAAAACAAATCACATGACCGGAAAAAGCAGACAATTGCGAGTAAAAATATATCAATTTCAAATCTCAGGGGCAAATTCTAATATTTTTTAAAGATTTTAAAACAAAAGTCACTTTCGGCTAAAAAAAAACCAAACTTTCGTTTTTAAATCCTCGCATTGGAAAAAGTTCCAATAATTTCGACTAATAATTTACATTTTTAGAAAGCTCAAAGATCAGGCATTCTCACAAGCCAATCTGGTCAAGAAATAATTATAAATAGCCTCCCGATCCGGATTTTAAAGAAGTAATGATTTTAAATTTCTCGGCGAAGTTCCGATTTTTCACCCACATGCGCACGTGGCGTTTCTATGCCGATGGTTTTTGGCATGCATCAGGTTAGAAAATAACATTATATTTTAAATGATGGAATTAAGAGCTTAGCATATGGTCATTATAAAATTTAAATGATTGAATTATGGTGGATTGAATGGTGGTGATGTATTGTGTACATCAGGTGGTGGTAACAGTATACAGAGTGAAATTATTATATTTATATTTTAAATGATGGAACGATATGGATTTTTTTAATTTATGGATAATTTAATTACCATTAAGAGCTTAGCATATGGTCATTTTAAAATTTAAATGATTGAACTATGGTTTGTACGGTTTTTGGCCTAGGGACAATTAAAAACCGAATTAGAGTTTGATTTTTATAAGGTTTTTGGCTCATTATGCTGGATTGAATTGTGGCGATCTATTGTTTACATCGGGTGGTGGTTGAGACCACAATGAAAAAACTTAAACACTGAAGAAATAAAAAATAAACAAAAAGAAAGTTATGGAGATTGTTGTGGTGATATTATGTTATATTTTATATGATGGAATTAAGAGCTTAGGCATATGGTCATTATAAAATTTAAATGATTGAATTATGGTTTGTATGGTTTTTAGCCTAGGGACAATTAAAAATCGAATTAGTGTTTGTTTTTTATAAGATTTTCGGCTCATTATACTGGATTGAATTGTGGCGATGTATTGTTTACATCAGGTGGTGGTTGAAACCACATTGAAAAAACTTACACTGAAGAAATAAAAAAATAAATAAAAAGAAAGTTATGGAGATTGTCGCGGTGCCTTAAAATTTCATTATTAGTTTTAACAAAATTAAACTAAACCAAACTTTTTTAACTCCATGGAGTTGAGGGTGCGGTAGCCCAGTGGTTAGCGTGCGGGAATTGCACTCGATAGGCCCGGGTTCGATTCCCGCCACTGCCAAAACTACTACTGTGTTAACGCAGAGTATGATCATGTTAAACATGTGGGTCTGCAAGTCCTTCCGAGAGGTTGGTGGTAGGGGAAGAAGGGTACGGTCCCTGTGAATGCCTCCCCACTGAGTTCTGGTCTAAATTGGGTGTCACTTCCTGGCTGTCCAAATAGTTACCTTACACCTTGCTGGTAGGTCGCGCCAGCGAGTTTGCCATGGTCAGAAGTTTCAAGGGTAGTGAACAGGCTGGTCGTTGAAGGCGGCTAGTTTTAAATAAAGAAGCCAAAATTTGCAATTCCATTTAAAAGTGATAAAATTTGCAATGTTATCAAAAAGTGGTAAAAGTTGTGATTTCAATGAAAAATTGATTAAATTTACAATTTTATTTTAAAGATTTAAAATTTTTATTAAATAAAACAGTAGTGGATTATAAATACATAATGAAATGCTTAAATTCTTTTTCCCTAGCTTCATTTTAAGCAAGACATGACTAGGCTACATTGCCTAGGATACATAATATTTTAGCATGGCTAATTAAAGACACTTTCTAGTTGGCTATGATATTCTAGCACTATAACTAGTATACTGGACCATCTAGCAAGATAGATCATGGCAAAAGATGAGATCACTCGCTACAAGCAGATGACCAGTTACGATACCACTGAAAACTTTTAGCAGCTGGCCAAGTAAGGCACTTTGGCACTAGTCCTAGCTCGGATGAAATTTTCGTATCTGGGGACTGCAATGTTGTTTTGAATATTTCGAAAGATGAAATCTTGCACTTTCACAGTTATTAAATCTATTGATACCACAGGCCACTGATAATTTTATTCTTCTAGTTCAATTAAACTTTTGGTAGTCTTGGACCAATGGACCTCCAATGATTATGAATGCTGATATAAGTATAATTAATGTTTGACTCCTTTGTAGAAAGTAATCCAATAAAATATTCCTAGAGAATAATAAGTAACAGAAATATATACTGAATAATGTAATGAAAATTGTTTCAACTTACTTATCGTTTTCTTCCAAATCTTCATCATCAGCCGAATTTAAGAAATCAAAGCAGCCCAGAGCTTTTTCAATAGATATACTTATATTTGAATCAGTTTTACTGCCATTTTCATCCTAAAAATAAATGACAGAGCAAAACATTATTAAATATAAGTGTAAACATTGCCAGGGGAGTACACAATACTATTCACATAAAATAGAAATTAGTTTATAAAATAAAAACAAATACAAAATTTACTGCTGGCAAATTGTGCATGAGCCAGCAGTGAAATTGAACAGCAGCAAATTGAGCAGTAAAATTGGAACAATATTGGGTTCTGATATTTTCAGCTCTTCATCAGGATCATAATGAAAAGAGATCTTCTGTGATGTAGGGAAATCACAGGCAAAGCAATATTAATAGTTTCTTTTTTTAGAGGGGGGGGGGAGGGAGTTAATTTTAAAAAACGTAAAAAATCATCATCTATAATATTAAAGAAAGAAGTCTGTCTGTGTTATCTGTAGCGGAAAATCTAAACATCATATGGCCATGAAATTTGGTACAAAAGTACTTCAAGACCCAAGACGATATGTCTCAGCAAGATTTTTCTAAAATTCGAATTAGTTTTTGAATTATTTTATGTTTTATCATGATTTTTATATTGCAAAATAAAATAATTGACTGACAATCCCATCTTCATAATTTACCAGATGTTTCTCTGAATATCGCATACTGCTCCTATAAAAAAATTCTATTTCTGCTGTATTCCATTCATTAATTATGAATTTTTCTGTAAAACCCCATAAATCTTTAAAATAATTCTAACATTCACAAGATGACAGATAAACAGGTATTTTCCCCATCCTTGAAGAGGGTCAAGATGGAACATGGAACAGGGTCAAGACAGAGTTCAGGAGCCAAGAGTTGGTATTTCTAATATCATCAGCAAACCTGACATCATCTCTATTGGGATTGTGAGTTAGTACTACAGTCAAAAATATTATCAGAGTTTGCAAGAATTTCCATTTAGAAAATGTGTTGTTGATTTTAATTGAAGGAGCTTGTGTAGCTTATATAGTGCGTTGAAGGAGTTTACATAAGGTGTATCAAAAGAGCATATATAAAGGGCATTACACCCACACAGAATGTGAAGAGTATTTGTGAGTATATAGGCATATCAAAAAAGCACATTTAAAGCATATGACACCCACACAGAGGATGAAAGGCATATTTGGCACGAATCAAAGGATCTTATTTAGGGTATACAAGGGTCACACTGAAATTTTTGAGACAGGGGCAGACAATATGCGCTAGAAAAAAATTATTGGTTGGATATTTAAATTTGAACTCTTTTATGTACACAGACAATAATTTGTGTCAACAATTACAATTTAGCTATCGTAGACTAAATTTTGTAAGAAAAGAAAATGGAGTTGATGCGAGAGCATTATCGAGGTATGATTTTCTATGATTTTAAAGTGGGGCTAAATCAGGAAGAATGTCTTCAACGTCTACAATTAGCATATGGAAATGATGCTCCATCGTGTGCCACTGTATTCAGATGGTTTACAGAGTTTAGTAGAGGGAGAAATTCTCTGCTGGATGAAGAACACACAGGAAGACCTTTTTCAGCTGTAGTCCGAGAAAATGTGTCGGCCATTCAAAAAATGTTAATCGATGATAATCGTTGTACCTACCAAATGGTACAGAAGGAACATAACATTGGATCCACAGCTATACATACAATTATTCATGAAGAACTGCATATGAAAAAATTAGTTTGTCGTTGGGTCCCCATAATTTAACAGAACACCAGAATCAGTAAAGAAACCCTAAAATTACTTAATGATGGTGGATAACACATTATTTCTGAAATCATAACTGGTGATGAAACCGCACATACCGTTTTTTGACATTCCAACACACCAAGAAAGTAAAGTATGGGTCTTTGAAGATGATACCAAACCAACAATGGTAAAAAGACAATGAGCAATGAAAAAAGTAATGTATGCCGTGTTCTTCAGAAGGATAGGTCTGGTCAAAGCCATAAAGCTAGAGGGACAGCAGACAGTTACAGCTAACTGGTACACCACTAAGTGTCTTCCAGAAATTCTTCAGGAAGTGAATGTTAGGGGACTCATACTTCACCATGTCAATGCATCTTCTCATTATGACAGTGGAATTTCTTGAACAAAAAACATCAAAGTGATAGAACATCCACCCTATTTTCCTGATCTTGCTATGTATGACTTTTGGCTAATTTCTAATCTAAAAATTTTTTATGTGGGCATCGTTTTCATTTCAAAGATGAGATTGATGAGGCTATAAAAGCATATTTTTCATCAATTCCAAGAAATGGGTCGCTTGAAGCATTTAATCTTTGGAAAATTCGCCTACAAAAGTGCATTGATGTTGGAGGGGAGTACTTTGAACACTTCTAAGAGTTGGTAAGTTTAACTTATACCACTTAGCCGTATCTCAAAAATTTCAGTGTGACCCTCGTATCAAAAGAACTTACTTAGATGTATTAAAAGAGCTTATTTAGGGTATATCAAAAGGGCTTATTCAGGGTGTATCAAAACAGCTTATTCGGGGTATATCAAAAGAACTGATTTAGGGTGTACCAAAAGAGCTCATACACCCAGAGGGTGAAAGGTCTATTTGGGGTGAATCAAAGAAGCTTATTTATGATATATCAAAAGAGCTTATTTAGAGCATATCAAAAGAACTTATTTAGGGTGTATCAAAAGAGCTTATTCATGGCATATCAAAAGCGCTTATATACCCCCACAGAGGAGAAAAGGTCTATTAAGGTGTAATATGCAGTTGTGTTAAGAAGGCATAGCATGCAATGTACTTAGTACTGGGACTAAGGCATATTACATACCCAAGCAGTAGGCTAAGGTGTGATTAGATATTTTTTTGGGGTGAGCATGCGCTCATGTCTGTTTTGTAATTAAAACATGTGCTTGATCAGTGGTGATTAAGCCTTTTGAAAACCTTTAATGAATTAATTACCTGCTTTAAATTTTAGGCAACACAGAGTACAGTTTCTAGTAGTTCATATTTTAAAGTATAGAATTCATTTTGTCTGTATTAAGAGTAAGAAGAATTAAACCATCTTTAACAAATTTGGTAACTACAAGATTAGATCAAAAAGAAAATTCTGGTATCAACATTCTAATCAACAACATTCTTTTTTGCCATTTCTATATAAGAGCTTGAAAAATTGCTGAACAAATTGACTCCTGAAACTCAAAAGTATCAGTTAAACTTTCAAATTTGCCAGTTATTTTTTGCTACGCTTTAGCATTTGTAATTTTAATTTAAAAATGGTAAAAAGAAAAAAGCTGATATCTTTCTCATATATACTACACACATTTATACTGAAAATAAAAGTGTAATAAATTTAAACTGGTGAACAATTTTAACTTCTATTAAAATTATTGTACCATAACTACAACACATAGTTAACATTAACTTTTGTTTTATTAATATATTTTTGTAGCCCTTACACAATGTCACATAATTCACCTGTAACAAAAAATGAAAAGGAAAACAATCTCTTTGGATATTAAAATTCAAATTTTAGATTGTCTTGCAACTGGACAAGGTGCAATGTGTGTAGGAAAGCATTTTGGTTTACATGAAGCTACCATAAGAACCATTAAGAAAAATGAAGCTGCTATTAGGAAGTCGGCATGTTCTGGAACGAAATGTGCAAAAATTATGCATATTTTCAAAATTAATTTTGAAGTTAAAATTTTATTTTTTGAGCCAATTATCTTAATCTAATAATTCCTTGTTGCAAACACTGTTGCCAATTCGAAAAAAGTAATATTTATATAATTTAAATAATTAAAAATAAGTTTATTACTCACATCTCTGATACTGAAGCTATCTTTGAGACTTTTGTTATCGTTCGTGTAAGACTCCGATATTATAGGAGGTCTTGTTGGTGCATGAGGACATGAGCAGCGCTGGATTGAGACTGTAGTAAACTTTTTGTGTATTATATACAGTGATCAGTACAGAAGAGTGTTGAAAATATAAAAAATATGTTGTTTACAGAAGATAGGGCAATTGGTTTAATTGTGCTATGATTGTTGAAATTGCGATTTAATTTGTATCAAATGCACTCACTCGATATGCTCATGTTAAATTTAGACCCACCTTTGCTGCTTTGCGACTTATGCGCCTGCACAAGAAGGGAGGATGGAGAGAGAGGACTTTTCAATTATTTGTTTTTATATACCTTAACGACTCTTACCCCAATTTTGATGCAATTACCATGTTGTATTTTCTACTTTATAATGGATCTACTTAACCTGCTCATGCAAAACTTTTCTTGTACTAAAATAAATGACGTCTAAAAATAGATGAACAGACAGAAAACTTACCTTTGTATTTACTGTTTTTATCATGGAGGGTTTTATTTCTTTGCTTTCATTAGCATCAGTATCTACTCTTTTCCATTTAGTTTCTATCAAAAATTTGCCCATTGCTCAATTTTCGATAGAGACCTGATAGAGATCCACCTTTAGAAACTAAAGGTGGATCCAGATTTAAAACAGAACTGCGAATGAGATCATTAATTCACAGGTGGTCAGCTATTGAAGACCTGTATTCACTAAGAAAAAAGCACCAAACTAAAGCATGGTTACCACTATCCCTTTGATGTTCAGTAAAAAATCCCCATTCTAGGATACCCAGATCAGTTTGTTAACTCAACTGATTTCTTAATGAGATGGTTACATAGATGGTTATAGGTATACACTAATGAGAGAAATCAAAAATAAGCATTAGGCTAAAGAAAATGATAAAGATAGCTGATGTGTTTTGAAACATTGATGGTAAAGATGGCTTTGGGGTAGAGTTGTAGACAAGGAATAATTTATTAATTTCTTATGGCTAATGGACTGGAATCGGTCCAAATGAGTTTTTCTTTCTTTCTGTGTCTTCAAGTTTACCCCCAGATAATTTCATGATCTGAGTCACTGCATTCACAAGGTCATCCAGCTAGCATTTTACTTGACATATTAAAAAATTTAGCATTTTATTAATTTTGTAAGTAAAAGTACAAATTTAAAACTCCAAAAACTTAAGGAAACCATCCTCTGGGTCCCAAAAGTTGGGGGTGGGGATATGTCCACACCACCCCATCCCCCAGTTTCCACACCCATGTCTTATTCAATAAACTAGTATAGTCGACAAAATTGATAATTCGAAAAAGTTGTTTTCACAGTAGCTGATTTTGAAAAAATAGCATTCCCTGTAGTGTATTGTGGTGGAGTTGTGAACTAGTTTTTGATGTACTTAAGTGGACATATCGCAATCCATGTGTATGAAAGAAAATACCAATGTGTGGAAAATATCTATATTGTACCTCAGATTTCCAACTTTTTTCACGTCATGGCACACCTCACAACAAAGGCAGCAGAACAAATAAATCTTAAGGGAGCAAGGAAGATTTTTTTTTGTTATGCATACTAATGCACATTTTAGAGATCCTCACCTTCATGAATTACTCACAGCATTTTATTAGTCTGTATAAAAGATAAAAGAAAAATAAAAAGTATTTGCAAATAAATTCAGAGCACTTGATTTTTTTCTTTTTCCGTGTTGAGATATAAAATAAAGAATTGCAAAGTGTGAGTTGAATACTTTTTTTGCTAACAACAACAAAAATCTAATGTGAGCAGCACATGATTTTCCTTACAAATTCAAATTTATTTTCTTATTTTTTATTTCATGATACATTAAATTGAGAACAGAAAGTAACATGGATACGTTTCTAATCCCATACCCAATTGGCAGTTTAAATGCATGTTCATTTCATTTAGCAACTTAATGCACTTTAAGTATTTCAGTTTTTCAAAATTCCAAAGAACTAAAATATTTCGAGAATGGTCCATCCTAGAGTCATGGAATCAAACTTTTCACTGTGTTGTCAAAAGTTACATGAAGAACAAGTAATTAATCATTATATTTCAGCAATTTTATGTATTTGACATTTTCATGAACTTTGCAGGCTATTTTGCAAAAAGGGTCGGTTATATTTTCCGAATCATACCAAAATCTAATGAGTATCAGAATAACTGTCAAGGAATGCGACTACCAAATTTTAAGAAATTTCATTAAATAATTTTTTCCCTACAGTGAAAAACGTCTTTTGTTCCCCTAAATTAAAAAACTTTAATATCTTGAGAATGCTCAACCTTAAAGTAATGGGGTTGGTCTTATTCGTTTCATTGTCATTATGTATAAAGCATGTATTTAATTGATACATGTGTAGTATTTTATTTTATTTCTTGATGATTTTTGCAGGCCATTTCGCTAAAAAAAATAAGGTTCCTTTTGTTTGAATCATACTAAAATCTAACCAATACCAAGGAAACCCACAAGCAACTTATATACCAAATTTTGTGAAATTTGGATTATCAGTTTCTCCACTAGAGTTGATACATACAATTTTTTTTGGGACATTTTGAAAAAAAAAAAAAGGGCAGGTTCTTTTATTTTGCATCATACCAAAATCTAATCAGCATCAGAGTAACCCACAAGTGACTTATTTAACAAATTTTGTGAAATTTGGTCTATTAATTTTTCAAATAGAGTGGATATAGACAATTTTTGAGGGCCATTTCTAAAAAAAAAAGCAGGTTCTTTAATCACGAGTCATACCAAAAACTAATCAGCACCAGGGTCACACACAAGTGACTTACCAAATTTTATGAAATTTGGTCCATTAGTTTTTGAGTTAGAGTGCATACATATATTGCACTGCCAGACAGACAGATAGACATACATACACACACAGTCATCATGCTAAAAATAGGTTTTTCGTATTCTAAAGGTCCCAAAACGTGTGCAGTTCACACTCCGCACTTTCGCATCACAGGTATAGTCAGAACTATTTGCAAGAGTCTCTGTATCTTGCTAAAAGTATTTGACAATAATTGATGGTCCCTTTTCAAAATTTCGCCTATTGTAGAAATGTTAGTAATTTTCCTGAAGTTCAACTCATGCTTATACTTATCACTCAAGGATTTTATGAAATCCGGTATCATACTAATTCACATTTTTAGTCGATCTTTCTTTATGTAAGTTTTAAGGATATTCTCAAGTTCTTCTGGTTCTAAGTCAATTTCATTGATATTTGCTGCAGAAAATAGTATATTTTTCTAAGTTCTCCATAAGTTTAATGCTCTTGTTTAAAAACCGGTTGTGTAAGGAAGATATTAGAACATCCAATGATTAGAAAAATTCTTTTCTAAAGTAATCCTTTGGTGTTTGAAATATAGAAGGTAACAATCCTTTATTGTATCTTTTGGGCATTTTACGAATTCGTGACAATATTGTTGGATTAGTCAAATTCTCAAATAAATATAGAATTAAATTCCAAATTATGTCGAAACTATCATCGTTTTTTAAACCCTCAAAACATATGACAATAGTGTATAGATAGAAGTTGTTTTTTTCCCCAAGAATTAATTGATTTTTATTGTAACTATTTGCTGACCTCTCCTGCTGCCGAAAGCAGTTTAACATAAACATTTAATCCAAAATAGATAGAAAATAGCTCGAATGAATGTCTCAGTCCTGTGATTTGTTGGTCTACATCAAAATTTTCTTTGGAAAGTTCCTCTAATTCTATGAAAAGACTTCATAATTAGAAAGGATGCTTTGAATAGAATATTTTTGGACAGTCCATCTGCTGTGACACAAGGGTTTCAAAGTGGTAGATGTAGACTCGTGTGAATCAGCTAAAAAGTTACTATGTTTAAAAAGTGCAATATGTTTTGTAGAGCAATACAGCAAGGTGGTTATTTCCTGGATTACATCGAAAGCTTCTTTGATTATCTTAAACATTTTTGTAGCATCCTGTAAAGTTAGTTGAAGATTATGGGTTGCACAATGTACATGAATAGCATTAGGCTCTCTTTTGCACTGAAATGCAGGCTGCTACTACTGAATATGCGCCACTCAATTGTTGATGTGCACATGACCGCCTTCGTTCCTCCTCTTCAATAACACTGGCCAACCCCTGGAGCTCAATGACTGTCCCTGTTCACTGACGATCCCTAATCACCGGAATTTGCTTCATAAACTATTTCGTAATGCCTGTTACACAGGCATAATATATCCATAGGGGTTCGCCTTGTGTTCGCTTATGCTCACCAACCCCTAGAACTAGCTTTATGAGCTGTTTCAATTCGCTGGACCTTATTCCCCAGCTTACTGATGATGGACAACCCAAGTATGGGGGTTCTGCTCCATGTTTGCTGCCGCTTACCAAACCCTGGAACTTGCTTCACAAGCTATTTCAACTTGTCCGACCTTATGTCCCAGCTTATTGATGATTTCTAACCATTGGAGCATGGTGGTTTTGCCTGATGTTCGCTGCCGCTTACTTACCGCCAGAGATCAGTTTGCAGTATTTTTCATCTCCCCTACTACGGCTGTTGAAGCTCCGCTTCTTGTTCGCTTACACTTTCCAAACCTCCGGATCTGGCTTCGCGAGCTCTTTCACCCCACCCCGATGTGTAAAAATGTAACTTTCAGTTGCATACTTACAACAAAAAGACATATTTGTTCTGCAAAAATAATTACACTTTAATCGTATTTGTAAATGACAATAATAGTTGCAAAATGCTCTGTTCATTTGTAAGATTTAATAATAAAGCATATATCATTGTCCACATTGCTCATAGCGTAGTAAATAAATTTGTAGTCTATCATGTTTGGCATACGTAGTCGTGGCATTTCTGCCAGCAACCAATCAGAGAGAAGTTGGAAATAGGCTTGACCCATTAAATCTTTGTCAATACAAAAGAACATTTTTCAAATTAGAAATGCATAAAAATACAGTAAGTCAAACTAAATCGAAATTAAAACAAGAAAGATCAATCATGCATTTGAAAACTTAACACTTCCTCAAACAAAATGAACTTTATTCAAATGACATCATCGAAATATAAATCATCTGGCTCTCTATGTAAAAGCAATGAATATTTCATTTATACACTTTTATTGACTCTAGAGTTAAATAATTTTGAGTGAAAAAATTCAGCAATTTGTATGCAACTCATCTTACAATCATTTGTTTACATTCTGCATCCATTAAAATTAGGCTTCATTGTAGATATAATCAAAGCTTGATGATCATTTAAACTCAAAGATATTGTAATTGCGTTGGCACGGAATATAGATGCACAGAAAATACGCAAAAAAAAACTGTTTTAGGACGGATGCAGCACGCAATATAAAGTTAAAAGAACTTTAAAAATCATGATTTTGACACTGAGAAAAAAGATGGATGCCATATTTTACTTTGAAGTGGGTCACGTGATCTCTTCATATTATATGGGTGTTGAAGACCCAGACCATCCGACTAGTCCGAGGACTTGAGCAACTATTTGGGTGGCTGGGATATTATATGGGTGTAATTATTATTTAAAAATATATTCTTTATACTATATATGTTTCAATTTTATATTTTTGTATGCTATAATTTTTGAGGAACGAAACAAAGAAACTCTAGACATGCTTAATTTGCCAAATAGCGTTGGCATCAGCTACGTTTTTAACACTTTACAACAAAGTTGAAAAGTGTTTATGACTTTGTTCATTCTGTCTGTCTGTCCGTTAGCATGATAACTGCTATAAAAATAACTTAATCAAAATGAAATTTTAGTATGTTGTTCAGAAGGTCTGTAGGACCTATGGGAATATAAATGAATAATATCACCCAATTAGTTTTGGGTTGAACCCGGGTGAAAAAAATGAAATACATTGAGCCTTATGGGACCTATTTTTTCAAACATTTTTTAAGCAGATTTAAAATTCACAAATTGCTTCAAAAATTTTAGAAAATTTTAGGTAATATTCAAATTGTTCCATAAAATATATAAAAAAAAAATTCAGCGAAATATATTCAGTAGTTTTTTAAATAAAAATTAAAATAATAATTACACCTGTTATATGAAGCGATCACGTGACCATGATATGAAAAGATCACATGACCCACTTCAAAATGATATATGGCATCCATAGTGTCTCAAAATCGTGATTTTTTAAGTTCTTTTTAATTCATATTGAGTGTTGTATCCGTCCTAAAAACCACTTTATGTTTGCTTAAATTCTGTGCATCTACATACTGAAACAATGCAATTACACTATATTTGAGTTCAAATGATCATCCAAATTTGATTATTTCTACAATGAAGCCTATTTTTCACTTATATAAAATGTAAACAGCAAAATATGTAGAATGAGTTGTATTAGAATTGCTGTATTTCTTTAACACGAAATTATTTAGCCCATGGAGTCTGCATAGCTGATATGAATGAAATATTCATTGATTTTACAAAGAGAAGGACGATTTTTTTCGATGAAGTTTTAAGCATAGAGTTTAATTACTTGTAGCTCCATGGTCTTAATTTTTAAATAAAACAAATTATTATAATATTGTGATGAATGAAATGAATGGGAAAATGTTATGAATAAAATGATGTTTTTATAGAGAGATCCAGGCGTGTTATTTTTCTATGACGTCATTTGAATGAATTTCAGTTGTTTTCGATGAAGTTTTCAAATATAATACTTTATTGTAGTATTATGATAGTTTTAAAAATATCACTGAGGAATGTATCGCATTTTAGAGATGCTTAAACCAGGCAATTTATATTTCAATGCCGTCATTTGAATGAAGTTCATTTTTTTCGATGAAGGTTTAAGTTTTCAAATATAATAAATTAATGTAGTATTGTGATAAGTTTTAAAATACTACCGAGGAATGTATTGCATTTTAGACTTGTTAAAATAAAATTGCATTGAAGTTGGAAAGTGTTTCATAATCAATGCTTTAAAAATGAGTGATCTTTCTCGTTTTAATGTAGAGAAATACCCAGACCGTCTGATCTAATTAAAAAGTTTGGTAACTGTTTGAATGGCCGGAATAGTGCCACCCAATTTAGATCAAAATCCAATGGGGGGTGACATCCACAAGAACCATACCATCGTTCCCCAAACCCACTGCTTTTCAGAAGGACTTTTGGACCTACAGCTTTAACGAGCTCATACTCTATGAACATGAGGAGAAGACTGTAGGAGAAGAGGATGACTCTCCAAAATCTTGCTTGGGACGCCACTGCAGGTGTACTGACTCTTCAAATGTAACGTTTATTGTACTTTTATATATCACATAAATATATAAATCTAGAAAATTCAGTTAGACATGGAAGTTTATGTTTCCTACTTTTCTATTAATATACAAATCTAATAATCTCCTTAAAAATTAACAAATCGTTTCACATAATTTACAGTACCTGATCAGGGTATTAATAAAATCTGATATTTAATTAAATAATCACAAATAGAAATACATTTCTTAACTCACCATTTCTATATCTGCCTCTAAAACTTTATAGATTACTTTATAGCCTTATACAACCTTATACTTAATACTTATCCATTTTGATTTCTATTTCATTTAAACTTCGAACTTTACCTCGCTAGCAACTTTACTTCGTTAACAACTTGAAAACAATACTAAATCTAAGCATACATACATCTACCTACTTTTGATTTTATTCTGATATAAGTTTTGGTTTGTGTTATGCACTTAGCTTGGAGTGACATCTGGTCTAGCGACGGCTATAAGTAATATTGTTTAAATGTTCAGTCTCGAATGATTAGTTTCGGTTCTCATCTGATGATTTACCACATGAATAATGTGATACTGGAGAACAAGAGAAATAAATATTTTGTTTTCGTCTTAATTGTCCAGACAGTTTCATCCAGAAAAAAAAATATGTGGCATTTCAATTTTTCTTTTATTATTCTTCGTATGGAGGGGAAACTATAAATTTTTAGCAGTATACATAATTAAATTTTAGGGGGGGGGGGCATTTCTCCCAGTTCAGAATCTTAGACAGGGCATCTGCCCCCCTTGCCCTATGGCTCCACCACCAGTGCCTCACAAGCATAAATAATTTCACGGCACACCTCACAACCACAAATAATTTCAAGACACACTATGAAGGAACATTCTTCTATTAACATGATTAATTTCTTCTATTTACACTAGGGATTCAATTAATAAGATCTTATGCAGTCAAAATACGAAATAAACGAAACAAATGGAAAGAAAATGCCTAATCCATACATCCTCAGTGATTGATATTTGACATAGTTTTCATATCACATCTATGAACTAAATTATCAGATTTGGCCAGACTCTGGTACCATCGCCTCATAATCAGGACTCTGTGGTTAATTTTTTTGCAGCACACTTCCAGTTGTTTCATGGCACACCAGTGTGCCAAGGCACATTGGTTAAGAAGCATTGCCCTATAGGATAATAATGAACTTTGTATTGGTTGTTTAACAAAAAATTTATAATGAAGCTCATTCATTTGATTTTTGCGAGTATATTTAATCTTAATAATTTTTCCTTCCTTAGATCCAAAACGTCCATATCTGGAGAACAGCACATGTTGGCATCAATAATTAAATAATTTCATCTGCTTTTACGGAAAAAATTGCATATAAACTAGTTCTTTCCGTAACAGCTTTTAACAAAACATATTTTTAATTTTCAGAAAGGACTCAAAAAGGGACAGAAAGGACCAAATTCAGAAAGGGCTAAATTTTCATGTTTGAAAAACTGAAGATTCTCCTCTAGTCCAGCCCAAAAATGAATGGATATATGCAGGATTTTTTGTCCTGCTCATATAATTTTGTTAATTCTGCAGAAAATGTTCATACTAATATTGTTAACTGCATTTCTTTGGTAAGTAGTGCATATCTTGGTTTTTATATTTCCTGCTGCTCTCAATTTATAATAAGTCATAAAAAATTATAATTTTATATCATTGGTGATAACTATATACACTCTTTCTCACGAAGAAACTTTGGATACCAATGTTTGATAATGCTGAAATGCAACAAAGATTTCAGAAAATGGTATGCTGCCTTCCAAAAGTTAAGCATGCGATGCAAATTCTCAAATAGCAAATGCATCCATGGATTTTATGTAATAAAATTTACTGTTGTCGTCAATGAGTATATGCAAATATCAAATAGTGTGTCCAATAGTGATTTGCTCCTCAAACAATATGAAAATTAGGTATGAAGACAACTTGTTTGCATCAAAGATTGTCAATGCTTAAAGAAAATTCTCCGAAGAGCATTAGGGTTGATTTTGGATTAGGTTAGTTTTATTAAGACATCAAGAATACGTTTTGAATATTCTCAATGCTAGCATGCTGTTGGGAGGCTTGAGACAGGACAGTCCATTAAGGAAGTCACCAATTTCTTTTCTGTAAATCATTATGTCATCTATAATTTATTGAAACAATTCCAAACAACTGCTCTATACACCTCAGGTGAGCTGGATGACCTGACTAATAAACAAGTAGGATAGTTATCCCAAAACTTATTCTAGGTCATCCTAGGGTTACATCTTCTGATGACCAGCACATTGCATTACTGGCCAATTACAATTGCTGAGCGACAGCACCAGGTCTTTGATCAACGGCTACTACAACAATAAGAAAGTCGATATCTGCCAGTACTTGAAGGCTACACATCAAAGAACTTTATGGCCAGGTACCATGAGTTTGTGTCTCCTTAAGTGCTAAGGCCAGAAGAACATGATTACAGTGGTGTCATTAGCATGCAACTTGGTCAGAAGCATAATGGTCCAATGTATGTTGGATTTATCACAATTTGCCTTAAATTTAGACAATAAATGTGTATGTGTCTAGAGCAGTGTTTCCCAACCTTTTCTGAGCCATGCTCCACCTAAGCCTTTCTAAAATTCTTATGCCCCCTATGTAACATATACATAATTTTTAATATTCAGAAATTGAATTGTTCACTGAAGAAACTTAAATGATGGGTTTTAGGAAGAAATCACTAAGAACTTGTTAAGGAAATATAGTAAGTAAATTTTCAAAACATATAATGGAGAACTGAAATTCAAGTACTGAATAATTTTAATGAAAGATTTTCTATATTATTTTAATTATTAGTAATTATTTATTATTTAAATTTAGTGAGATCCTTGCGCTTGATGCTTGCTGCAAAGAGACTTTATGGTAGGTTCCAATTTAGTTAGCTTCGGTCTCAAGTCTCCCCGTTGTGTTCTTTTATTTTAGCAGCAAATCATTTATGGCACTAAATCCACATTCAGCTAAATATGAAGATGGAAACGGTAACAATAGTTTTCTTGCACATTTGGTTGAATTTGGATATTTGATTTCTGTTTCCTCACAAAACCATGCCATCGCTCCTTTTATATTAAATAAAGTTTTAACTGATTCATCATTTTGCATTTCTGCGAGTTCTTCTTGATACTGCATATTTGAAATATCAGACAAATCCACTAACATTGGCTGCATCATCCAAGTTGGAAAATCAATTTGTTTCAAATCAGAAAATCTTTCTTTTAAATCAGCCGATAAATTTTTTATGTGTGATCGACAATAACAAGTATAGCGGTATCAGTCACTTCACATTTTTGGAGCCAATGAAACTTTTCAAAATATTTGTTGTAAATATATTTCTGACATAATTCAATAAAGGTAATGAAACCAAATATCTTCGCTTTTGCATCGACAAGAGTTTTATTTGTTCTTTGAAGTTGGTTATTTAATATATTTAGTTTTTCAAACATATCGGCTAAATAACTCACAAATGCTTTACCATCGACCGTTAACATATACTTCATTTCAGGTTTGTCGCTTAAAAAATCACTAAGAGTATCAAATAGTTCCATAAATCTTTTCAAGCAGTGCCCTTTCGAGAGCCATCTTACTTCAGTGTGAAGTAAAAGTCTCACATGATCTGCATTTTGTTCTTCACAAAATAGCAACTAAATACAACAACAGATCTTATGTAATAATGCCACAATCACAGAAAGGTCATTTCTCATTCTATAAATTTAATAAGGGGATCTTAATGTACATCACTGAGGACTGCAGTTTTGTCTTAAAGTTTTCAAGTTCCTTTGTCTTCAAGACCAAGTTCAATTACGTTTCCGTGATTGTGGCATTATTATATATGATCTGTTGTTGTATTTAATAGCGTATTAGAAGGAATAGACATTTAAAAATGTTCATTAAAAAATAAAAATAGTCAGTATGAATTAAATTACGACAACAGATGGCAGCACCAAAAATATTTTGAATTAAAATAAAAAATATACTCTATGTTTTATTGGGTATTAAATTTAGTTTCAATATAATCTAAGCATTGCATTTTATCTTTCAGAAAATATTTCGCAACTGTTTGAGCAGAATTTCGGCAAGAAATGTGTGCCGCGAAAGTTAACAAAGCGAGGGTAGGGCAGAAGATTTACTGACGCTCACCCTTAAACTCTGGAGGTGTCCATTTTCGAATTTCCCCCTTAACAATCAAATTGCCCCCCTGTGGGGCGTGGGCCCCACGTTGGGAAACACTGGTCTAGAGAGAACAAGAAACATGCAACCAATCCAATAACATCATTGAAACCACACCTTTAGTCATGGTAGTGTGATGATATGGGTTTGGTTTTCTTTGGGATATTGCACCAACCTGCACATCTTCAAAGGGGTACTGTGATGATGGAAAAGTATCAGGATCAAGTCCTTAAATCCTTCGTGACACTATGCTACAACTGCTGGGTTCAGATTTTTCTTTTTATAGACTTTAAGGCTCATCCACACAGAGTAGAGCTGGTGGATGAGTACCAAGGTGACTACGCTTTCCCATATAAAAGTTTTAAGGACTTTCAAGTATTATGCAATTTTATCAAGGACTTCAAGCAGTACTTTATTATGAAATTGCACTGTGTTGTGTTACTGTTTTGGGGAGGAAAAATCATAGCAAAATGATGCTTTGTTTATTGAGACAAATTAATGATTCAAAATATGTACATACCAAAATATGTTAACAATTAATTTTACAAGCAGTTATAAAACACTTGGCAGATTAACTAACTTTTTTATCAGTGAATTACTGAAAATATAATCTGTTGAAAGTTGCAAAATTAATGGGTTGACAGACTTAATGGTGAAATAATGTTCTAGTACTTTTTATGAACTTTAGATTCAAATATTTCTTAGATACTTACTTGTTAAACACAGCACTTTTAGAGTATTAACAACAACAAATAAAAGCCAATAAAAATTTGTATCTCCTTATATATCAGCTGCATTATTATTATTACACAAATAGTACAAAAATAATAACAAAAGGAAAAAAATGATGGGAAAAACTTTTTAGGATGTTTAGTCTAAAGTTCTGCTAACATTTTTTTTTAATCTTGGGTCAACCAATCTCTACATCATGGGTCTTCAAACTTGCCAAAAGTAAATGCACATTTTCCAGGCATAGTCAAATATTAAATACAATCCAACGAAATGCATACAATGAAAAGCATATAATTTCAAACTTGAGTAGAGAAGTGAAATGAAGTGTCACCCTCTTCAACTGCAGAAGTAAGAACATCTAAATGATTTACCTTCCCAGTCCCATCTCCTTGATAAGGCAAAACAAACTTTTTTCACTTACTGAAAACATTTCGTCTCTTAATACCACCTTCCCCAAGGCCGAACAGAACTCATTCTGCCCCCCTCTTACATTTAAGCTCATTGACCTTCTTAACATAAACAAGAAAGAAAACATAAGTTCCAACAATTGATGAGTGTAACAGAACCCCAGTCCAAAAAACTATATTTAGAAGTTTTACAGCAAAAATTCTTAAAAATCTTTGACATTTTTAACCCAGATTAGCACCAATTATCGAATATTAGAATAAATTTTAACTTCGTACAGATAAAGAATTTTGTATTTAAGGTCATTTATTGGGTTGAAAGGGGAATATTCTTCCAAAGCAAATTAGAGAATTTCAATATCAGCTTTAGGGAAAATAGGGATTTCTTCTCTAAACAGATACCCGTAGGGTGTGACTGAATCATTTTTCATCTCCGCTTAAGAATATTTCCCATTAGTAAACAGAGATGGCCTTTCCCACTTCACTTTAACCATTATGCAATGTGAGTAATGACTGGATATAATATTTTCTGCAGTACTTTTTTCATAAATTTTAGAGAAGGAAATTAAATGAAAAAATATCATTATAATTGAAAATGATCAAATTAATTTTTTCAATAAATAAAAAATGCCTTCTTTTCCAGCACTCTCAAAGATTTCACAAAAAATGTGAATTTTTCAGCACTTTCAAGCCTTTGAAAATGGCCATCTAAAATTCAAGCATTTTCCCAATTTTCAAGCATCCATATACACCCTGGAGAATATTAAGATTGAAGGTATTGCTCATATGCAGTGACCAGCATACTCTATACAGACCTTAATTCAATAAAAAATCTTTGGAATGCCCTTAGAAAAGATGTCTGCCCATCTACCTCCTTCAATTGCTCTACAAGAGCTGAAAATTGCCATTCTTCAGAAATGGCAGTTATTGCCCTCTACTGTGATAGATCACCTGATTGAAGAGAAGAAACGTAGATGCAAAGCTTGTGTTAAAGTTAGAGAGATGTCACGTCCCATGTTAAATCTTGTTTAGTTTGTTTGTATAGCATAAAAAACCATTTTCAAATGTACTAAGTGTGGAAACACTTAAAGGGTAAAAATATACCTAAATATATTTTCTTTAATTTTATTATTATATTCATGAATATATTACTCAATTGATTCCATTTTTGTGAAATTTAAAATTAACCAAAACAGAACTTTTCTAGTTATGTTGGATTTACTGCCACGTGGCTTAACTTTTGGAAGGTAGTGTATTTATATATCAGCAATAATTTATTACTTTCTTTTTCATGTTTCACTTTATAAAATGAAAATTTTAGTACACAGAAGAGGTACAAACTATTAACCTCATGAACATACTGTTTTATTAGATTATACGTATGCCAGCAACTCTACCTTTTCATACTTCATTTTATAAAATAAAAATTTTAGCAAGCAGAAGAGGTGCACATTATAAACCTCGTGAACATATTGTTTCATTGTATTATACTTCAATTGCTGATATAATAACATCCATGGACCTATTTTGAATTTATTATGTGCTCATCAGTAAAGCCCAGAAGTTCGGATAGTAAAAGCTACTATCAGATCACTTATATTTTTGGGTTACAACACATAATTACAAGTTTTTTTTTTTAAATTGTCGAAGATTAAACTTTGCCTTCTGCCACTTAAAATATGTTTTAAAATTCAAAATGATCTTTTGACTTTTACTTTGGTAATATAAGCATATTTAACACTTGTAACATTTGTAAGGATCCATTTTAATAAAAGCTGAATTATCAGTACCACCTTAGAGTATTTTAGCGATTTTTTTAATTTTTTTGAAGTCATTATTTGCTTAAAGAACTCACATTTATCACTCACTATATATCTGACCCTTTCATCCAACAATAGATTCAATTTCTTTAATTACAGCATTTGATAACTTATATTCTGTTAACTAATTTATTAACTAATATTCTGTTCTAATAATGTTTATTAACTAATATTTTTTTTTTTTTTGAAGTAATAATATTGGGCAATTTTGAAAAGTGTGTTTGAATAAAAGTTAAATCTTAATGAATGGAATCTTTAGATAGCATTTGTTTAGCTATTCATATTGAGCTGGATTCTTCCTCATCTAAACTGCTAAAAAAAAAGCAAAATAATAGCTTATTCGAATTAAAATTCTATTTTCTATGTGAATGTTGCCACACAGTTCAACTGCCTTTTTTTTAGGAAAAAAGAAAGTTGATATAAAACAAATTGAGGCCAATAAGCAAAAAAGGCATTAAAAACATAATACTGAAAAATAATACTAAAATAATACTAAAACATAATACTAAAAAATAAGCATTTTCTTCAAATACGAGACAAAAAGGAAAAATAAACAGTTTAAGACAATTTGCCTTAACTTCCGAATTTTACTCATTAGTATAGAATAGACAATATCTGTATGGCTATTCCCTGCTAATGGGCATAAAACTAGTCCATGCATGCTGCTATCTATAATAGGAGCATAATCGTAACTTTAGGAATATCTCCTTAGGTGGGTTTTGTGTCTATGATATTGTTTTATTTCAGGGGTCAGTCTTCCCTGAGCCTCCCTGTTCTGACACCACTTCCCTGATCATATTAATTTATGTGTGGATAACTCATTTTTTTCTGAAATCAATAATTTATAACTTGATTATTTTGAAAAATTTTAATGTTTGATTAGTTAAATAGTCAAAAAAATTAACTTACTTTCAAAAATTCTTTGATATCTTCTAAAACAATTAAAAGTTCATTCAGTTCAGGATATGAATCAGAAACATCTTCAATAATCAGCAATAATTTTTTGAAGACTTCTGTTAATCTACTTTTCTGATCAGAAACACTAGATATTTCAGTCAAACTATCACTCATTAAGTCATTTGGAGAGGCAGAAAACCACAAGAAAGACTCATTATAATTGGCATCTTTGGGCTTCGAAAGACTAGAAACAGATATAGAATTGGCATCATGAGTCCGCAGACTGTTGTCCTCAGAACAAGCTCTAGCTATAAGTTCAGCATCAGGACTTCCTATAGTTGAACTTTGAGTTGAAGCACTTGCAATAGTGCTTTCACTGCTGAAACTGAAGTCAGTATTATCACAGAAGTGTTCTTCAGGCATATAATGCTAAAGGAAGAATAAAATGAATTATAGAATCACACCAAACTATTACACATTTAAAGTAAATTTGTCTATTAATTACTCCAAATAAAATTTGCTAATGAATTAACTGCTAAATGAATTAACTGTAAGATTCATTACTTAAAATATTAAAAAGGAAAACAAAATTTCAGAATTTTTTTAATATTCTATATTAATGCTATATTATCATAACATTTTAAATTTCTATGAAACTTGTTCTTTACAGTTTTCATTTTATACAGAGGAACACAAATACAAGCATGCATGAAAATATTGTTGAATATATACTTGTGTGGTTGAACTAGAAATCAATGTGTTCAATCGATAGCAATTTAGAGGTGGTTTATTAAAATGGGGCCATAAAAAAGGAGCATATAGACAAGATCCAGAGCATTGCAGATGTAATTATTGCCTTTAGCTGAAGGCTATCTGTGTGAACACCTGGTAACTAGAATCGAAGCATGAAGTTAGGAAAATAGTAAATACCTAAAATTGTTTAAAATTATGTTGTTTTTACAACATTCAACTAATGTAAGATACTAATAATTTTAAATAATTATATATTGATTCAATTAGGCCATTTACTAATATGTCTGGATTGACAAACCGTCTCCTCTGGATGGATTTGTGATGAATATGAATTTTCTGATGAGAGCTATTTTTACTAATTTCTTTACTTATTAGCATGATACTGATGTTCTTAATAAATTTCCTTAGTCAGAGTAATATTTAAGGCTTTATAACACTTTCAGACTTTTAATTCATGTTTATCACAACTGATACAACCTGCTTTACATTCCATGCACTCTCTCTTGTGCACAGCAACTAATGCTACACCTCACAAATGAATGTTCTCACATCCTAAAAAAGGAGTTGGCAACTGGAGGCCCACAACTTCTTCCTATTATTAAATTATGCATGGCCTATGAACCTCAACAACAATAAAAAATTTGGTTTTAAAATAATTTTTTTTCTAGAATTAAAAATACATTTTAATAATTTTCCTATCAAACTGTATTTATCAAAATAAAAGCAATACTGTTATGCCTTTTTCTATTCCAACAATTTCTGATATTTGGATTCAGAGTTTGGCAGTGTTTCATATGTCTAAAATGTGATATGCCTAAGTAAAGGAGTTGTGCTGAATAGATTTTTTTCACTTACGAGAAAAAATAGTCATTTTTATGACAGAAAAGGGTAACACTTTGCCTCAATTATCAGATGAAAAGTGGATCATGTCTTTAGTATTTATGGGTAGATATGGATTCTTACCTAAATGAACTTAATGTCAAACGACAAGGGAAAAATAAACTTATTGCTGACATATTTTCAGCTATAAAATCCTTTAAAGCAAAATTACGTTTGCTTAACACTAGAACGATGGAAGCAGTCATTTTGACCACATAACTACTTTGAGAAACGATTCCTCCAAAATGGCTAATCCCAGCCCATTGAAATTTTATGACTTTTCTTATTTTCTTAAAGTTATTGAAAGCACAGAAGAAAATTATTCTAGGTTTTATAATAATTCAAATTGACCGCTGCCAGTCGTTCTAGGTAGTTCAACATATCCGTCGTTCTAGTGTTAATAAACACATGAAAGAAGGAGTTTTGCACCATTTTGTAATATACCATTCTTTAAAAATTTGGGCAAACCAATAGATGTTGCAAAAAGATATATTCGTTGAAAATATTGAAGCCCTTCAAAATTAATTTTCCAAGGGGTTTCTAGATTTTCACGAAAACATTTTGATTTATTTTGATTTATACATTTTGTGATTATTTTTAACCCTTTTGATGCAGATATTGATAATGTTCTACTTTCACTCCAAGTGGAAGTTTTGAACATCCAGAATAATGATACACTGAAAAGTTCTTTTCAGGTAGAAAATTTCATTCAGCTCTACAACTAATTACTTACTGTTTACTAACTAATTTTCTGCAATCAAAAGTTTTGCAAAAAGATACATAACTGCATTTGGCAGTACTGACATATGCTAACAAACTTTTCTATGATGAATCGTAGAAAAAATAAATTTTGCACTCAACTGACTGATGAACAACTGTACAGTACCATACACATTTGCACTCCACAAATGAAATCAAGTATGGAAAAATTGGCAAAGACTGTACAGCAACAAAAATTTCACTAATTTAAAGAAATAAAATATTTATGTTGTCTTATATTAAGTTTAATTTGTTAAATGCTTATTATTTTATCAAGATAAATTTTCATTTGGCACAGCTTTTTTTAAGAAATATTTTTTGTTCTATCTTGCAGAGTTTCCTCTAAGATTAAAAAAGAGCAGGGTGCTGTTACCAGAAAAAGGGCACTTCTAAGAAAAAAAAGGGCCATATTTTTTATGTGAATAACATTTATGCTTAGGATTTCTATGACGAAAATCAGAACGTTGCAAAAATGAAAACACTTTAAATGCTTATACCTCCAAGTCTAATAGACAAAAATGTAAATATATTTTCTTGTTTTGTTGGAAATAAGGTCCAGATTGTAAATATATAAAATTAATTTCCATTTTTTAACATTTTAAACTTGTTTTTTGAAAAACTTAAAAGTATCCGTCCAAGCAAGTGTTTTTTTTTTTTCCCCATTTTGCTTACTTTCACTCGAAATATTTTTGAAACCATAAAAGGCAGATATAAATAGTAAATGACAAAAATATGCATTAGGAAATTCAGAAAAGCGGATAAATGAGCAAATTCCCACTTAATGCTATAGCGCTATGAATCTTGGAAAAAATGTTCACAGCATGTGGAACTCAGCAATCTGTTCAGAAGAGTATTGGAAGCATAAAAATTAAGTTATTTGAGGAATGTAGTTAAAGAAGATAGATTTGAGGAAGATAAATGAGTCTAATTCTGCTGCAATTGTTGAAATGCTGAAACATTTAAAATGCTTTTTAAATGTTTGCAAACAGTATTTTTAAATAAATTGAAAAAATATTCTTATTTAGTGATGAAAACTATTTAAATAGAAACTTAAATAGAAGGTAAATAAGTGCTAATAAAAATATTTGAAAATAAAACTAATATTAAACTTAAAAAATTTTTAAATCCTCATAGTATGAATTTACAATTACTTGTGCAAAAACAGCTTACAATTATGCTTAGAAATATTATGCACCTTGAAATATTATTTTAGAATTAATTTTGCTCCTGCACAATAAAATAGTATTAAATAAGACTAATTGAATATAATTTTGGTAAAATCTAAACCCAGGCAGTCGACATCATTTGTGAGGTTGGGTTTTATGAATAGGAAACTTTTATGCATAATATGTACAATTGAGTTCTCTACAGAGAATAGTGAAAAATAGTATCTTTATAAGAAAATTTCACATGCAGTAATGTTATAAACAGAAAAAATATCCCAGTGAAAGCTTTTTCCTATAATAACGTGAATCTATGATTGCAATTTCATGATTTTCGGTTTAGAGTTGCCAGATTTGGTGATTTTTGGCCACATTTCAAATGTTTGAAAACCTTCTCAATATAACGAATATTCTATGAGATAAGAGCCCCTACTATAAGTTTCTATAGAGAGTATATAAAAGGAGGCATCACTCTGGAGGGCAATTGAAGTGATACGAGTTACATTACATTGTGATATATATCTATGTTTTGAGAATAGTATTGGCTGTTTTGTGAAATTAGCCAAGCATAATTGCCATTTTACTTTACCTGACAGTTGTTTAGTGATCTTGTGAGATAGTTACCGAGCTATTTGCTGTATATTGTTCTTGTTTACACTCGTAAATAAACATGTCAGCTATTCAGGAATTTGGACTCCTTGTATCCCGATAGTACATCAATGATTCCAGAGGATATGTCATAGCAGTAATATATTTTTGCCTTAATACTGGAATAAATTAAAACTGCTCAGCTGCTTAACCATTTATGACTTTTAGTCTGGAAATATTAAATGAATTATCAATTCATAACACAAAGATTGCTTTAACATTTTAAATCAATTAAACTTCGGATTAAAAAAAAGATTAATCCAAAGTGTGTAATAATTATTTTCATGTTTAATTATGCATATGATTAATTAAATAAAAAAAATCTCAACGATTTAACTACTTCTTCACTTTATAATATAAGCCTTAATACATGTGATAACAACAATATGTATACACAGGATCTTGGAAAAGGGGGGGGGGGCAATGAATGAATGAGGGTTATAGTAATGCATTTCATTTTTCACAGTGAATTCTGTGGAAAAGTGATGTAACTATTCAGCTAGTGGGTGGGTGTTATGGCTCTCAAAACCTTACCACCGATGCCACTGCTTTAACACTAGAACCGCGGCAGTTTCGGTATACCTAAAACCGCAGGATGGGTCAAATTGACCCAGAGTATAAAAATTTATGGTCTAGTACAAAAATAAGAATTCATTTTTATAATAATAGCAATTATTAATTTCTGTGAGAGTAATATTAAGATTATGTAATATAATGTCAGAAATTATGAAATTGTTGATTTAAAAATAAGCATAAAATACAAACAAATTTCATTTTTATAAGGAGTTTTGCTCTTGGTGAGTAAGTTTTTAAGCAAATTTTATCAACTAATACTATGTTTTTTTACAAAATAAAATATAGCATAAAAGTCAATGCTTCTAAAAATATGAAAGCATTTTTAGTACAAAAATAAAATGTATATCTTGGTTGGGAAAAGTATGAAGAAATCTAGAGTAAAAACAATTGACTTTCTTACCAATAATGTATTATTTCATAGTCCATCTACTATACGCAGTTGTAGCAACATCTTTTTATATATGTTGCGCACTTGCCGCAGACTGGTGTTTTACAATCAGAACAAATGTCAACGCTTTTGTTTCCACACTTCGAAATTTTACAACGAACTCTTTTTCGCACTGCTACGGATTCTCCGTTAGTTGCATGTTTGCTGTATGCCCGGATTGCGTCTTTTTCCAGTACACAAAATATAAGGACTGCATAGCTCTTCAATAAGTTGTTGAAGGAATTTCCTCCTTGAAAATGTTTTACGGGTAACTGCTTTATACAAAATCCAAGAATTAATTCCAGCGAGGTCAAGGATATTGTAGAACACATGAACTGGCCACCTCCTGGAACCTGCCTTTACCAAGTATTTTCGTGCCATTTGATTGGCAATATCTACACCAAATTTTGTAGAATTATAGAACGATATTGTCTCCTTGCGTCCTTACGCTTGCGTCCGCATAGCAGATCAAAGGCGAGTCCACTAATATAAGGGGATTTATTTTGTGTTTCAAATCTGCTATGTGGATTACATGCTGTCATGTAACAAGCTTATCTGTTAATCATAAGTCCACATGGTGGGTAGGTGCCACAACGCCACATGATTTGCATGCGTCCACACAGGGTATATATCATTATTGCATGCATTGTATGCGAATGGCATACACTCATTAAAAAAAGGCGCTTAACTTTGTAAATCCACATTCACACAGCGTGTGAATCATTATTGCATGGAGCAGAGTTATTGTTATATTATATATAATGCGTACTGCATCTGTCTGCGTAGCAGTCACGACAGTGCCCATACAAATTTCTAGGTACCCATACATATTTCATTTTCTTCTTTTGTGCATTCTTCATGCCTTTTCCCTTATTATTTGGGGATACGGGCTCCACCACTTGAGTAGTGTCCAACCCAGAAGTGGCCATGGTCAGATATACAGCTGATAGATATTGCATGAACTGCATTGGGAGTAAGTCAGCTATGCAAATTAAATATGTCTGAGCAGCGTACATATCATTATTGCATGGAGCAGAGTTTTTATTATATTGTATATAACACATTCTGCATATATATTTTAGTGGTCAGATTAAGACCCCCCATACAAATTCCTGGGTTCCCCTTCAAATTTCATTTTCCTCTTTTGTGCATTTTTCATGTCGTCTCCTCCCTCAACAAATTATTGGTGGTGTGTGTGTGTGGGGGGGGGGGGGGGGTCTAGGCAACACCACTTGAATGGTGTCCAACCTTTCCTGTGGGCACCCATGGACAGATGCATAGTCAATAGCTATTACATGAACTGCAATAGGAGTACCATTAGCCACAACTTATGCACATAACAGAGGTACACAGTCTATAAGCAAGAAAGCAAATTAAGAGAATTTTCAAAAAGTGACTAGGCTGGTTGCTAAAGGCAGTTAGTAAATAATATAAAGAAAATAAGTTATCCCATATTTCATTAAAACTGGCTAAAATTGAAGCAAAAGCACCACATTAATATAACAACTTTTCCCCCCCTTTCTATCATCTCTAGTTTTTACTGAATCATCTGAATCAATGTAAACATCTTCCTGCAAACGTTACAAAGAAGAAACCTAGTCTGGAAATTTATGTTTTGAAATATTTGCTTTAGAGCAAATATACTTACAGAGTTTAAATTTTCAGAACTTTATAGCTCAAATGCATACCCAATATGGAATAATTTAACAAAAATTAAAGTTGAAACAGAAAACTGTACTAAAAGTTTTTATTAGGTGGAAGAAGGCATATATGCACTTAATCTTCCCCTTTCCGTTTTGTTAACAGTTTCCAACATAGTTGAAAAGTGTTTATGATTTTGGTCATTCTGTCCGTCTGTCCATTCACATGATAACTGCCATAGAAATGAATTTATGAAAATGAAATTTTAGTATGTTGTTGAGACGGTCTGTGAAACATATGGGAATGCAAATGAATAATATCACCCAATTAGTTTTGGATTGAACCAGGGTTAAAATAGTGAAATACATTGAACTCTATAGAGCCTAATTTTTCAAACATTTTTTAAGCAAAGTTAAAATTTGAAAATTATTTAAAAAATTTTAGGAAATATTAAAATTATCACATAAAATATATAAAAATAATTTCAGCAAAATATGTTTGGTAGTTTTATAAATAAAAATTAAAATAATAATTACACCTATATTATATGAAGAGATCACGTGACCCACTACAAAATAAAATATGGCATCTATATTTTTTCCCAGTGTAAAAATCACGATTTTTAAAGTTTACAAAATAAAATATGGCATCCATCTTTTTTTCCCAGTGTAAAAATCATGATTTTTAAAGTTCTACATTTTACATAGAGAAGCATATATGATTTATATAGATTTTACATAGATGATTGCCTTTTTCGATGAAGTTTTAAGCATGGAGTTAGAAAGTACTTTTACCTCCATGGTTTTAAGTTTTTAAGTAAAATATATTATTGCAGTACTGTGATAAAATTTAAAAAGTATCACTGTTGAATGTATCACATTTTAGAGATGTTTAAATAAAATTGCATTGCAGTTGGAAAGTGTTTCTTTATGCATGATTGATCTTTCTTGTTTCTTTTACTGGAGGAAAGAAGTGTTGTAGGGGCTGTCAATCCTCTTTCCTTTGGCACTAGATCACCACACAACTTAACCTTTTTTCTTTCTTTGAAGAAGGAGAAGAGTGGGGGAGATAACACAGGATTAAAAATTTATGGTAATGAATGTAGAGAAAGCACTCTGGGATTTATCTGAGGTCATACAAGGGTTGGTTGATTTTAATTTGAGGACAGACATTGCTCTCTTAACAAAAGGCTAAGCAGGGGATCTGTTCTGCTAACAAAAGGGAAGGTCCTCTTCTGATAACAAAAGGCAAAGAGGGCACTGTTCTGGTAACAAAAGGGCAGGCAGGGCATTGCGCCCTTCCAAAAGTGCCCGGGGGAAACTCTGTATCTTGTATTATATTCTAATTTTTAAGTACTACTATCTTTGCTGATATAAATTTATTACAGTAGTATTTTGATATTATTGAATATACATGTTTGTAATTAAACACCATTAATATTTTAATGCACAGATTTTCCATATTCAAATTTATATTTTTCTTATTTGACCAATATTAATTTATTTGCTCAACTTCTTTAATTTTAGTTCTCTACATCTAGAAATTGTGTTTAATTACAAGACTTATCTTAAATTAAAACATTTTCTTTAAATTTTTCACAAAAGATAGTTATTAGTTTCCTGAAAATAAACATTTGACTTGGCTATTCATGATATTTTAAAAATTTAACCAGTACTAGCAGCATACCAGTTCTTCGTACGGAGTATATAATATAAAGAAACATAAAATTCACAATCATGTGCAAATTCCTATAGTATACTAAATGACATTTTTAATCAAAATATTCTGTTAAAATATTTAATTTAATGCTCTGAAAAAGAAGTTTAAGAATCTCTGTTCTCGCTATAGAAAATTATCTTCACAGACAGATCTGAAGAATAAAACATCCTGGCCCCTTTTGTAAGTAAATTTACAAAAAATATGGAATTGAATCAATATATGCAAAATAAAAGCATTAAAATTGTATGGGACCTGTACTACTTATATACATGAATATTAGAAGATATAACCTGTATTATTAGATTACATGTATAAATTGAAATATCAATAAACCTGTAATCTTTAAACCTGAAGGCAGTAATTAATTCCAATATATGACAAAATGAAAGTGATAAAACTATATGGGAGGGAAGATATACCCATACTACTTATAACGTCATAGGTTGGAAGATAGGTCCATGTGTTAGTAGAAGATCACCTGTATTACAGTATGAATTTCAGAAATCTTTGCCAAAATAAAACAGATGACGTTTTAAATTGAAAATATCACTAATCCCCGTAATCTGTATACCAGAAGGCCGTACTTGATTCCAATATATGCCAATATATGTCAAAATATATGCCAATATACCTGTACTACTTATATTCTCATACATTAGAAGATATACCCATGCATTTGTAGAAGATTACTCGTACAACATACAATATATGAGTTTCAACAATTTTTGCTGCAATAAAACAATGGCATAATAACAATGGATAATCTCTGAATCAATAATCCCCTAAAATATCAATAATAATAATGTTTAAACCTAAAGACCATAATTGATATTATCCAGTCAAAAATGCAATGGCAATGAAATTTATTTTATATACATATCTTCATTATTCAAATCGGAAAAGATTTAATAAAAATCATCTGCCGCATAAACACATTGGATTTAAATCTTTTGCTAAGCGATATAATATTATTTCCTTCAAATAAATTTGTGGAAAAAATATGGTCTGAATAATGCTATCTCTATGGAAGGTTTGACGACATTTTCGTCAATGTAGCGATATTTTAAAAAAATCGCCAAATTTATCACATAGTGGGACTGTAGAACTGACAGTCCCACTTGGCGACAAATGGACGAAACATCATCACAATACTATACCCTAACAAACACAATTAATTTAATTTATTTAGTGCAATTTTGTCAATTTCAAGATATTTTTATGGATTTACAAACATTTTTATCAATTTGGTGACATTTTAAAAATTCACTAAATGTGTTACTAAGTAAGACGGTTGGACCGACAGACAAATACTAATGAAACATCATTTCAGTACTCAATTCTAACAAAACAAAATAAATTTCATTGGTTTACGTCGTTTTTAACAATTTGGTGATATTTCTGTCAATTTGGCAACGTTTAAGAAAAGCTGCTAAGTTAGCAATATCCCGCCAAATTCGTAGCTCTGAATTTGCAGATCTGAATAAAACATCCTGATCCCGTTTGTATATACTAAATGGAAACACTAAAATTGTATTAGAAGCTATTCTTTTTCTGTTTCAACAATGGGTTAAATGAATTTATTGGCTAAACACAATATATGAGTTTATTAGCTAAACACAATATATGAGTTTATGAGCTAAACACAATATATAAGCTAGAAAACTCTTTGCCAAAATAAATGAAAGTGATGTACGCAGTCCACAATTAATATAATTAAATCAAATTGTTCATTTATAAGATATATTTTAATATCCATTTATTTATTATTCAAATGGAAAAAATAATAATAAACATTAACAAACACATTTAATTTAATTGCATTGCCGAGCAACACAATATAAGATAGAATCTTCCTCATAAAATGCTAATAATAAAATAACCATTTTGATTTCTTAATACTACTTTTCATTATTGAGTTAAAGCTTGTGAAAAATAAACCATGGTGATAGATTTTCCCTTTAAATTCATGCTTTCAGAAAGTGACTAATTAGTGCAAAAAATCTCCCACCAAATGCAGAGATAAAGTTCTAATTCACTTTCGCATTTTAAACAAACGATTTTCAACCTTTTCGTTAGGAGGAACCAGGGAGTTACAGAGTAGAACTCCTAGGAAAGAGTTCCGTTTTTCATTAATATCTCGGCAACCCCTGGTCCTAGAAACTTGGACTAAATTTAAGTGGGGCTATTTCAAGGCTACCCACAAAATTTCATTAAATTCAGTTCAGCCGTTTGACTGTGATAATGAGACAAAGAAAAGTTTCGTTTTTCCCTAATATCTCAAGAACCACTGGTCTTAGAAACTCGAAACTTGGAATAATTTTAAGTGGGGCTATTTTAAGGCTACCCATAAAATTTTATCCAATTCGGTTCAGCCATTCTCCCGTGATAATGAGACAAATAAACAGACAGACAGATTTTCAATTTCATGTATATAGATTATACAATTGTCTTTTATATTTTCTATATATTGGTAATGGAATATCTAAATCTGAGGGTTTATATTTATTTCTATCTCAGTGTGTCATTATTACATACAGTTTGGTTAAAACTGTATTTGTTTAAATGTATGGTTATCAGTAAAGATGTGTGTCGAAAAATTTTTAGTCAAATTTTTCGCTATGTTTTCCGTAAAAATTTCCCCCCCCTTTTTTTTTGCCTAACTGATTTGAAAATGAATTGTAGTACTCTTTCTACACTGCTTTTTGAAATGCAGGTAAATTTACAAGAAACCTTTGATTATTTAGTTTTTCAATTTTAAAAAGGAATAATACTTTATTTTGAAGAAAAGAAATAGGTTAAAACTAAAAGGGTACAAGTGACATTTTACTTATTCTGATAAAACAGCAGGTAATACATATAGAAGACTATTCTTTCAGCAATAAATTCTGTAAAATTTATGAAAATATAATAAATATGGAATATTTTTGCAAGTGATTTGGTCGAAGGAAAATACTTTAATAGCACTAAATATGTACTTAACTCAATATCCACCAAATTGTCTATTTTATCTCTTGGTACTCACCCATTCAATTATAAACTATTTTTTAAACAATTTTTAATATTTTTAAATATAGGAACTATTTTAAAAAAAGAGTTTAATTATAAGTATTTATGTAATATTTTAAATATATAATAGTATATTTCTTATGCCTTTAATAAACTAAACAATTTATTTTTCTTTTTATCATTATTATTAATTACTAAACAGTATAGAGCAGTATCCATTCAAGAAAGTGGTAGATTCAGGGTCCATGCTAGGCAAATTTAAGTACTATAGGGCGTAACAGGAGTCCTTCAGATTTACCTTTCAATTATCAGCAACAAGGTTGGCTGATTAAAATCTCACTAATCTAAACCATGATTTTTTTTTGTTCAAGCCATGGATTTCAGTTTAAAAAAAACCCATTTTTTTCTAACCCTGGTCAGCAAGCATCTTTTAAACATTGTTAATATAATATTTAATTTATTTTTAAATTACAAGTAGGTTTCATTTTTTCTTAAAATATTTTTATATCATAATAGATAAAACTGCAAGCATATGAAAGTTACATATTTAATAATTTATTTCTCACACCTGCAATGAACATTAAATTATTTATGATTCCGAAATGGTTTAGCAATTTTTATTTATTTTTAATTTATTATATTGTTTTAAATTTATGATTCACAAAAATATTTTTTCTATTATTGATATATTATAATTATTTTATAACTTTTCAGAAGCACAGGTACTCAATGAAAATATTAAACTGCAGTTGCTGACTTCAATATACATGTATTAGAAATTTTTGTGCATATAATACTTTTCATATATTTCTAAATTAAAATCATTTTTAATTATATCATTTAGTATACATATATATGATTGTAGCTCTAATGTAAGAACAAAGACTTTTAAAAGTCACTGGACATATTTTTTTAGCTTAAATGTAATACTTAAGAATAAGTTCAACATTTTCCGGAAAATTTTTAACTGCGGAAAACTTTCCAGTAAATCCACATGTCTAGTTATCAGTATTTGAATTTAGCAGTGATCTGCTGGTCTAGGAATACTGGATTTGCAATAGGACTAACAAGATTGCAATTTCACTGGTCCTTTCTTTTCTTTGGAGAAGTGCAATATAATACGGAAGATTTCCCAATAGCATATGTGGACATGCAAACAGAGTTTAAATCGTGCCTGAAAATAACAATGGTACATGGAATTTGAAACTGCTATTTTAGGCTTAAAAAAATATTTTTTAATTTATTAGATATTCATAACAGAATTTGTAGTTTGATAAATAAAAAATAATTAATCCATATATAGAAAAGAGCTCTGTGATACGAGCGGGATTTGGTGCAAGCGAACTTGCCTCCGGGTGCATGATGCAAAGAACATGGAGATGATACATTAGGAAACCCTGCTTTTTCGAACTGAAGTGCTGATATCACAAAGTTTTGTATTGTTGCTCCATTTCTTCCAAAACATGTACAGTCCATAAGCGATCATACAGAAAATGACTTTAAATAAAATAGTGCATTCAAAGATTATTATTTCAGACACATTTCCTATTAATTTATAAACTAGATTGCAGGAATTTTGTCCTTTTGTAGGAAGTCTCGGTGCACAACAACTTCTCGTGAAAAGAAATTTCGGATTTCATTTTTGTAGACCATTTCCTGATTATAATTGCTTATCTGTCATCCATGATGCAAACAAAGATAAATCTATAGGTCAAAAGGTCCTTTAGTTAGGGAAAAAAATAAAAATAAATGATCAATATGAGAAAACTTATAAAAGAAGAACGGGACAAGCAATAGTGGAAATAATCAGTTATTTTGGTACAAAATAAAACTTGAAAATAATCTTGATAGATGTAGGAAAATATGGACTTAATACTGTCCCAAAAAGTAAGTAGTAACCACAAATGTTTAAAATATTTAGAAAATGAACTGAAAATAAATAAAACTAATATGTAAATTTGTAAAACATTTACGAAATGGAAAGAATGGGAAAAACTGACAAAGAAATTCAATTAGAAAAATACCAAGAATAAGTTTTAAAAATTTAATAAATACCAAAAACGAGAAAATAGAAATTATAAATATATGCTAATTAAAATTGCTCTATTAAAAATCTAAATATTTCTGCAAAATTTTTGCTTCTATTATTTTTAGGAAAATAATTTTGTATTTTGTCATAAATCCATTGAAACTCCCCTGATGTTTTACCCCCACCCCTCCGCCACAGCCTTATTAAGGAGGATTTTCCACCTTGATTATGAAATACTGATGTACCCTTCTACTGTATTTAAGTATTGAAACCTATATGAATTAAAAAGCAGCAAGCAGTATTAAAAGTAAAATAATAATATTATTAGCATAATTATGTACTGAATCATTTTGCTAATGGATACTCAAAGGGAAAAGCAAAATATTCGGTTCTAACAAGTGTCAGTATGCTAAAAAATTATTAAATAAGGTTAGATAGATATTAATTTTGAATTTAAATTGAGTTATTAATATTTAATTAGATGCAGCAATATTAAACAGATTGTTTCAGACAGTTTCTTCCTGCATTACATCTATATTCAGCATCTATAAGTAAATTACCATTTTTGCAATGTCCCGTAAGTGGTTGCAATATACAAATTTCACGGTAATTTTTATTTGTGTTCTAAAATTAAAAATTTTCAGAACTTATCTTAAACAATCGGGGAATTTTGTTATACTGTTGAGGTGGCAAATTCAGAAATAACGTAACATAGTAAAAAATTTTTAGACTAGTACTATTTAGTGCAGACCACTGAATCTTAGTTGTCACTGGTCTGTGATGCTTTCTCTAAATTCTACTATTGGCTATCATACAATGTAGATCATATGCAATTCATTCTAGTGCTAAACATAACAGTTCACTTAATGTTTACTATTTCCGCACAAATATTAATATAATATTTTGTTATCCTTGTTGAAAGGTTTTTGTTATTCTTGTCAAAAGATTTAAAAAGTGAGGGAGGGTGAATGTGATAATTATGCAACTAATACTTTGTGAACTTTTTCTCCTTTCAAGTTGCAATGTCTAAAGTTGAAATGCTTAAAGTACAGTTTTTGTTAATAAAAATTTTTGCCATCCATCCCTGAATGGTCATGAATTTGGCAAGAGTAATTTCTTACTTTTTTTGTTCATTCTATTAAATGCTAAACATAATAATAAAAGGTATAAATAACCAAAATTTTAGAAAATGTATGTTAAACTATGAGTAGACTGTAGCATTTGAAAATAAGTCATTGAATTTCTGTGAATAATTTAAAATAATTAATTTCTTAGTATTTTGATAATAGTTGTTGTGTTCAAATGTGACTAAGCCAAACTTGAGCCTAAAAGAAATGAGTATTTAGCATGTCAAAAGGTGTTATTTTGGAAGGTACTAGTTTATCCACAATTTTTTTGAGAATTTTAGGGATATATACAAACATTTTATTCTAGAAACCATGAAATATGCACATTGAGTAAGTAAAAATTATAAAAACAATGAAATACACAGACAAATATAAAACAGATTTTGTTTAACAGCACAAGAATAAAAATTTTGAAGGGGTCCGATACTAAATGAAACAAATGAGGATCATGAATCCACTGAGTACAAACAATTAAAAATACCAGAAACATGCAAAGATTAATTTAAATCCTAATACCTCCTTTTCTAAAGTAAGATCAGAAAAGTTTCTTGCTTCTTGTATTGATGACCGACCAAAGCTGCTGTGACCAAAAGAATTTGGCAACCCTGATGATAACAAGGATGCATGAATTCCTTCTGCTGTGTGTGAACTATTCAATGGACTATAGAAATACACAAATACAATATATTTCAACTTAACTTTATCTAAATATACATGCAAATATGCATTAAAAGCAGATGCAAATGAAATGCTATAATTATACACAAATAATTAATACAGCAGAGAGTTAAAAACAAATAATATGAATTACTGGAGATATGTATCAGTTACTTTGAGTCCTAATAACTGATACTCCTGTCTAAAAGAGGGTCATACAATCTTGATTAATAAATGAACAAATCTGTATGTCTATGTGTATCTGTCCATACAGTATATAGTGCAAAATCTAAACATCGCATGGCCATGAAATTTGGTACACTGGTACTTGACCCGATAAGGTGCACCTTTTTTGTAATTTGAATTAGATTTTCAGTTATTTTATGTTTTATCCCCAATTTACAATGATTTTGCACAATATTTTCATAAAACGGTTTCATAATAACCAAAAATATTATCGTAGTGTTACCATCTTGACACCATTCGAAAGATCGAAAAATTCCATTTCAAACAAACTTTGAACAGAATCCATATAATCAATAGATGCATTTTGTGAATTTAAAAATATATGAACTTTTCATATGTTTAAAACATCCCCAATTTTTATATTTGTGATATAAAAAAAATTACCTAGCAACTCAACATTAATTTTATAGCAGCTCCTTTAAACTGCTCCCAACACTGCTCCAAAACAGAAAAATTCCTGAACCCATTTGTTCATTAATTATAAAATTTTAAGTGATCAAACTGTTAAAATTTTTAATGACCTATGTTTGCATCCAGGCCATTTCTCCCTTTCATTTCAGAGTTTGTGCATGCACTTAAAGTCCCAGAAGAAAAGAACCTCTACTCTTCTAGAGGAAGTAGTTCCTTTTGAATATTTCATTTTATTTTTGTTTGGGATCGCATTCATTTTAAAGGTAGAGAGAAGGGGATAATATAAAGATGAGGCCATTGCACAGGATGTACACAATTGGGATTGTATGAAAATTTCCCTTTCATTTATATGAATAATTTTTTTTGGACAATTATTTTTAATTTATAAATGTAATTTCTTTCTGCTTTAACTCCATGGCAATGTGGGGCTACATTTTCTAGTAATTAATAAAATGAATCAGAAGAGATACATAGTCTACATGATTCTGGGGATATTGAACATGTAAGTGCTTCAAATGGAAGGGGATCTATTGCACAACTTTAAATCCCCCCCCCATCTTATAATGGCCTAACATCTAGTATAATGCAAAAATCTCCTTCAAAAATTTTCACAATGCAAAGAAATATCCCATGTCATTTATTATGTATAGTGTAAACATGTTGTGTATTTATTATGTATAGTACATAAATAATCATCAAATACTTACTTCCAAGTTACAGTTAAATTTAATTTTAATGAACCAGATGGATTCAAGTTGATGGTCATTTGTTGAGGATGAGCACAAAACAAATCCTGAATTTCACAAAACTTATTTCCTAATAACATATTTTTTCCCAAGCCTCGAACTTCTACAGCCTGTAAAATTTTCCAGATATGAAATGAAAAAATAGAAAGAAAGCACAATGTGAAAAGTTCATATAACATAAGAATAATAAACACTTAAAACATTTTAAATAACCAAAACTACAAGTAGAAAATAATTTAAATATATATATATATATATATATATATATATATATATATATATATATATATAAACTTTATTATATATATACACACACACACACACACACATATATATATATATACAGGGTGATCCAAAAGTCAGGAAAAACTTTAAAAATTAATAATTCATGAACTAATAAAGATAAATAGATGCTGTTTGCACAGAAAGAATGGAAATGAAGTCCTATTTTTTTGTCAAGAGAAAATAAAAATATTGTTAGTATAATTTACATTTCTACCAACAGATGGCGCTGTATTAGTTAAAGATGTCAGATTATCAGATGGTTTAAAAAAAAAGAACAGCTGTAGCTGATAACGCCATTCTTGAAGCAGATAGTAGTGGTAATCGATCTGTCTCGTAGACACAAAACTTTAGGCATAGAAATGTTGTCATTAATTGAGAAAGCCATCTTAGTTAAACTTTATTATAAGAATAAGGAAAGTGCAAGTGCAGCATTGCGGGCATATCGACTCATGAGTGGTAGGCGAGGTGGTAATGGACCTATGACGTGTTCTGGACAGACAAAAATAATACAAAAATTTGAAGCCACAGGCTCTTTGGCTTCATGTGCAAGAAGTGGCCGGCCCTCAACATCCACTGTTGTTGCTCCGAGAGTCGAACAAGCAGTGCAATCACTGTCTGCTGCTTCTGCACACGGGGAATGCAATTCTCGAGAAGTGTACCGACGGACTGGCATTTCATAAGGCAGTGTATGGAGATCATTGCGAATTACCCTTAAGCGATATCCATACAAGTTGCAACATAATCACGAACTGAAAGCTGGTGACTTCAGCACTGACCAAGATTTTGCTCATTGGGTATTTAATAAAATGGAGAAGCAGAATGACTGGCTTTTCACTGTGCTTGGGACAGATGAAGTGCATTTCACCCTTTCTAACAATGTTAACACACACAATTGTCGTGTGTGGAGTACAGAAAACCGACATGCATTTGTTGAAAAACCCCTGCATCAGCCAAAAGTTACAGCCTGGTGTGGCTTCATCGCTGATTTCCTAATCGGGCCATTTTTCTTCAAGGAAGTCACAGGGTCTGTTATAAAAACAGTTTCCATCACTGGTGAAAGCTATGCAGCAATGTTATGGACCAGCATTATTCCAGAATTACAAGCATGAGAAGCACTATATACAATAACCTTTATGCAAGATGGAGTACCGCCACATATTGCTGCACCTGTGCAACAAATGCTACAGTCAACATTTAGAGAGGATCATGTCCTCAGTCGATCCTTTCCACATGCATGGCCACCTAGATCTTCCGATCTGACATCCTGTGACTTTTAGCTGTGGGAGTACTTGAAGTCAAAAGTATACTGCAACCAACCAGCATCGTTGGCAATACTGAAAGATGCCATCCGGCAACACGTCGGCCATACGAAAAGAAATGTTATTTAATGCCGTGAATAGTGTGGTGCCTCATTTGACAGCTGTGTTGTTGAATGACGGATGGCACACTGAACATTTGTAGCTAAATCTGATATCTTATCCTATGTAATGTAAACTAGGTACCTAATACAGCACCATCTGCTGGTGGAATTGTAAACTATACTAACAATAATTTCTTTTTCTTGACAAAAAATCCGGCTTCATTTCCATTCTTTCTGTGCAAACGGCATCTATTTATCTTTATTAGTTCATGAATTATTAATTTTTAAAGTTTTTTCTGACTTTTGGATCACCCTGTATATATATATATATATATACATACAGTCGAATCTCACATTTACGGTCACTTTCTGGACAGAAAAATTTGTCCATAAATGAGGGGTGACCGTAAAAGAGGGGATCATTCTAAATTAGATCAAATATTACACATTAATATTTTTAAATTCCTCATATTGAAACATACCTATTTCTGAGAACATAAAACAATTTTAAGTAACGGACAAGCCCGTAGCCAGAATTTGATTGATTTCAGTGTGGGGGTGGGGGGGGGGGGGGCAAGGTTGAACATTGCTTTTGATACTATACCTGATTAGATCCTCACCTTGTACCTTTTCAGTGTTAAATTTTTCATTGGGGGTTAACTCCCCCTCCCCCACCCAGCTGCGATCTTGGTGATGAATGTGCACATTTGTTTTATAAAAACAATTAAATTCACAACATGTAAGCTCATATGCAAAAAACGTACAGTAGTATACATTGCATTTATTTACCTTCAGGGAAAGAACTGATCAATTGATGCTTGGTGGGTTTTAGCCACCAATCTTTCTCCTTCGAAGTGTATTTTAAGTTGTGAGACTAAATTTAATGCCTTTCCATCATTATGCCAGGAAAATGTCTTTAGTCCGTCTAACACTTTAAAAACTTCAGAGTAATTTCTGATACTGACTCCTTGCTCTTCACACTCGACTTCTTCTTCCTCACTTTCTTCCTCTTCAGATGATTCTGTTGCAAATTCCCTGACGATATCGGATATTCCTCTGTTGTTTTCTTCTATCATCACATCTGCATCCATAGGAGCATATTCTTCAGAAAATACGCCCACAAGTCCGGCCTTTTCCATCAAGCTCTGTAAACTTTTAGATTCCTCATCTTTAATTGAATCAATCGGAAGTGTTGCAAACTCCCTAAAACCAGCTTTTTTGATAACAGTTAGAAATTGCTCTTTCTTTTACACTATTCCATGCGGATTTTATCCATCCAACTACATCCAAAACGTTGATCGACTTAGATAGTTCTATGGCTGATTTAGCTTCTCCCATTTTGCAGATCAAATGCTTTAAAAGTAGCTTGCAGCATTGAACTTCAAAAGATTTGATTACACCGAGATCCAGTGGTTGACACTCTGATGTAGTGTTAGGGAGAAGGAAAATTACCTTTATGTTTTTCAGACGAACGTCTATTGGATGGGACGTGGCATTATCCATAAACAGCAGGACTTTTCTTTTTTCCTTCATGAAGTGCTTGTCTAAGTTTATGAAATATTTCAACATGATATCAGAAGTCATCCATGCTTTCCTATTAGAGTGCCTTTAGACGAGTAAGCCACGTATATCCAGTCCCTTAAAGCACCGAGGCTTTGCTGCTTTTCCAATCACCAAAGGGGTCAACTTTACACCTTGCATGTTTGCTCCCAGCAGTATTGTCAATCGCTCTTTAGAAATTTTTCTTCCATTGCAACGTTCTTTTTTTAAGCAAAGTGTTTTATCACGAAGAGCTTGATAGAATAGTCCAGTTTCATCGATATTATAGACATCCCTTGCTGAATACTCTTCAATAATTTTTGGTATTTTTTCAACCCAATCTTCACACCCCCAGTTGTTGACATCAGTTGTTGACATTCACCGCACAATTTCCTGAACACGATTTCATGTCGAACGCGAAATCGATCCAGCCAACCGTTCAAGGCTTTGAAGTCTGCGAATCCTAACTCTTTTGCAGCTTCTCTCGCTTTCTCTTCTAGAATTGACCCGAAAATAGGGAGATTTTTGTTTCTTGCAGAAACAAACCAATCGTAAACAACTGTATCTACAGCAAGTCCAGGTGTTTTAGGAAATTAATTTTTCTTTCTTGATTTTCATTTTTTAACCATTTATTTCGCCAATATTCTTTTTTTTTCAAAATACAGCATATTTGGGTTCTTCCTACATTAAATTTAGTAGCGAGGGTACGAACTCCCACTTTATGTTTTTCATTATACTCAATAACATCAATTTTATCTTTCAGAGACAGAGCAAGGCGATTACTAATGCTGGCCATTTTGAAAGAAGGGTGACTATACATACACGTATAAACTCTATAACCTTAACGCCGATGTGACTTCAAATTCTCGAAAAGCGATGCACTAAATGTTAATTTAACGGCCATGCGCACTCCACTTCCATACCCTTTGTGGTCTTAGTCAAGTTTTTCCCTTGAGGGGTGGGGAAGTTCTCTTTAGCCCTTATCTCCCTTTCGAATTGCTTGTTGTTAATGTACCTAGTGAATGACCATTGTTGTAGGCGCAGGTGTTTTTCTTACTCAGGCGAGTTGTAATTTTTTCTGGGAATCTATCTTTGATATAGAAAATTCAAATTTTGATTACGTCCATACAGAGGTTCTAGTCTAATGGAATTAATCATTAAAATAGTGTCTGCATCCATATCTGAGGGTGACCGCTAATCAGGGTTCAAAGTGCATACTGTGAATGAGTTTCCTGCCGGGGAATTTATAATTGACCGTAAAAACAGGGTGACCGTTTAGAGGGGTTTGACTTTATATGTGTATATATATATATATATATATATATATATATATATATACACACAGGGTGTCCAGTGCTATTGGTGCCTAATGGCTATTTCCTCAACCATTAGACAGAGATATACTTCCAATTGCAAAAATGTTTTAAATTTTAAAACCTATTATCTTAGAAACAGTTTAAATCAATAAATGCATTTGTAAAAGAAATATGAAATATAAATTTTTATAACCCCCCCCCCCCCCCCCCATCCGGTCCTACCAGTTATATTTAGGAAAATCATCCTCATACAATTTCGTGATAAATAAAAAAAAATCATCCTGTTACGACTAAAATTCACAGAGTAATGAAGCATTAAACTTTATGACTTAAGTCGCTTTTCCATGCACAAAAATGTCCCATCTCAGGCAACCTTTAAGGGACTATATTAATATTGAAATTCCATATTCAAAGTATTATGTTTCGATTGCATTTGCTGACATAATGTTGAGAATGAAGCAAAGCTTTTTATCGAATAGTATTTTGTTTAAAAGAGTATTATAGTCAGGGCTCGACTAAGATCTTCTGGGGTCTTTTTAAGATCTTTATTGTAAATGAGGTAACACATTATCGCAAGAGTTGTTTAAGTCAATAAAAGCATTTTTGTAAAAATTACAAACTTTAAATTTTTATACGGTAATAGACCAGTAATGAGACCAGTTACAGCATACCTGCAGACGAAAATAAAAAATTACGCATATTAAATCTAAAATAATAAAGGCATATAACACCTAAAAAATAACAGATTTGTAGAGAGTTCTGAATAAGCTGAAATGAAGTATCATATCTATGATAAAATGCTCAACAGATGATAAATATTTAACATTTAATTTTCCTTCTAAAACAGCAACAGATGATAAACATTAAATTTTATACTTTGCCAGAGTTGAAAAACTGTTGTTTTGTTTATTTTGTTCCTGTTGTTCTAAAGTTTCTGATGCCGTGTTTGCTCATAGCAAATGTGAAGTGATAAACGAAAAATGTTCAATAACAGGCAATACACTGAAATGATATTACTTTATGGGGAATTTCATCAGAATACGCAAGAGGCTGCAAGGCAGTATGAAAATCGGCAGTTCCTGAATGAAAATCATCCATCTGCTAGTACTATTTTAAAAGTTGTAAAGTGCTTAAGAGAAACGGGTAAAGTTTGAAATCGTCCTAGATCAACAAGAATCACAGACTCAACAATGAGCATACCTGTGGAGAATGTTCTCGGATATACCCTCGCCCATCCACAATGTAGTGTAAGAAGCGTTAGCGAAGCATGTGGATATTGTAAATTTCAAGTGTGGAACATTTTATGCACATATGGTGCATATCCATATCGCCTGATACTGGGACAAGAATTAATGTCAGGAGACAAAGAGAGTCGCTTTGACTTCTGCAATTACATTTTAAACAGACAAGACGATATTCCATCATTTGTTAGTGACATTCTGTGGACCGACGAATGTCAGTTTACAAGACAGGCTATTGTAAATACTCAAAATAGTCACTTTTTTTGGTCTCTGTGAAACCCACACATTAGACCGAACAGACATCAAGTGCGTTGGTCGGTAAATGTTTGGTGTGGCATATGGAAGGAGACTTTAATTGAGTCATTCATTTTTTATGGTGCTTTAACATCGGAAAAGTATGCACAGATTTTACAGGGCTTAGTAACTGACTTCTTGGACGAATGTATTTCCTTACGAGATTTATCACAGATGTGGTTTCAGCATGAAGGCACGCTAGCACACAAATCACTTAAACCACGTACTGTTCTAGCCGCAGCATTTGGAAATAATATTATTGGGTACGGAGGTCCTGTTGAGTAGGCCCTGCAATCACCAGACTTGAACCCCTTAGAGTACTTTCTCTGGGGTTTCTTGAAAAATAAAGTCTATGAAAAAGAAACAATGAGTCCGGCAGATTTGCTAAATCGTATTTTCGTAGCATGCACATGTGTAACACTGACTATGCTGCGCAAAGTACAGGAAGAATTTTCTTCATGGGTGCGTTTTTGCATTGCAGCTGAAGGAAGCCACTTCGAGCAAATATTACGATAACACGGTTTGTAATATGATTTTCAGTTTCTGAAATGTGTATATTCACATTTGAAAATATGTTTTATTTTCTAATTCAACGAGGCTGTTCTTTTTTCCTTATGTCACTTAACACAAGTTGCATTTTTTTTTACTTCTATTGTCAGTACAAGCTGTACTTTTGATCAGTGGCGGCTATTGAGGGGGGCCGGGGGTACGCGCGACACCATTGCGTAAATACCCCAAACTATTTTTTAGTTATACAGATTTATTACAATTTCTATTAAAAAAATCTGAATTTTTGGTTCAATGAAATTGAGAATTATTAAAAATAAGTTATGAAAAATGTCACTAGATGGCAGCACTACACCTTTCTTCGGAGAAAGTCGACTCACGAAAGCTGTATTGCACAGAATTTTCAACACATAGGGGAAAATACAGGGATATTTTTAAAGCCGCGTCCTGCCATCGGCATCTCCTGAGTGAAAGAATGGTATAGGAGCAATATTAGAAATTTGTCGCGAAAAAAACCAGACATTGCAGATTTACTAGTAGATTGTGTCGTGGGACTGAGAGTGCCTCTATCCAAAAAGAAACAGAAGAGTAGAAAATCATGAAAAGGGACTTTTCAAATTGGCTCAGTTTCATTAATTTGGCTACAATTTTCTACATTTAAGAATGTGTTTGTTCTCATTCTCGTCTTTGTTATAAATTTGGAAGTTTAAATAAACATATGAACAAATGAGAGAATTAAGTTTTTGTGTGTGGTGATGGGAAGGGGGGGGGTGTTTATGATATTTTAGGGGTTTCTGGCCATCGTGAATAAAGTGTGTTGTTTAGGACACTCAGTTTGAGGGATCGTTTGACCCACCCAGCTGTCTTAATTATTGAAGTAGTTTCGCATTTCGTCATTTCTGATGTAGTTTGTCTGTTGTTCTGTTCTTTCGGAAGGGATTTATTTCTAAGCTCTGGTTGATCTGCTGGTGACGAATTTCAATATGTTTGACTTCAAAATAATTCTTTAAACGTCACGAGTTTCCAATTTTTGGCACACTGTGACACATAGGCTATTTTTAGTGACACTTTCATAAATGTGTTGTTTCGGACATTTAGTTTGAGTTGATTTACCCAGCTGTCTTACATTTTCAGCTATTTAACATTAAAAAATGCCTAAAAATTAAAGAAATTCTAAATATTTGTCAAAAATTAAATTTTCAATATGATCCTTTCATCTGATGTCATTTTTCTGGAAATTTTGGCTCGACCGCTGGCGACTATATTGGTAGCCCCCAAATTGGTTCTAGACTTATAATATTGGCCCTAGGCTTATATTTAAATTGATGTAGCTCCCAAATTTCTTATCTCGGCTTCTAATTCCGCGAGTTTGATTCTAATGATGGTTATAGTCTCTGCACCATCTGTACGTGTCACCTGAATATATATTTTGTGCCAACCCCCTGGACGTAACTTTTAGCTTAGCTCCCTCAATTTTACATTTCGTTTCCTAACTAGGAGATTTTGGTTCTGCTAGTGGCTATAGCCTCTGCACCATTTGTACATGCCACCTGGATATGCATCTTTGTGAGAAATCCCTGAGATTAACTTTTACTTCAGTTACCCCCCTCTCCAATTTCCCACCTCACCTCTTAATTGAACGATTTTAATTTTACTGGTCGCTATAGTCTCTGCACCATCTGTATGTATCACCTTGATATACATATTTGATGGATATAATATACATACTTTTCTTGTGTCAACCCCTGGGCGTAACTTTTATCCACCACAATTTTACATAGCTGTTCCTAATTAAGTGATTTTGGTTCTGCTAGTAGCTATAGACTCAGCACCATTAGCACATGTCACCTGGATCTGCATCTTTATAGTGATAAATCTGAGAGTAACTTTTACTTCAAATAGCCGCCGCCCCCCCCCCCCCACACACTTATCCATCTCGACTCCTAATAAAGCGATTTTGATTCAGATGGTGGCTATAGTCTCTGACCCACATGTATGTATTAACTTGATATACATATTTGATGGATATAATATACATACGTTTTTTGCGTCAACCCCTGGGCGTAACTTCTAGTTTAACTAGTCCCCATAATTTTACATTTCAATTCCTAATTGAGCGATTTTGATTCTGCTGGTGACTATATAGTCTGATCAACATTTGTACATTTCACTTGGATACACATATTTTTGTGTCAACCCCTGAATATAACTTTTAGTTTAACTAGTCCCCACAATTTTACATATCTGCTCCTAATTGAGCGATTTTGGTTGGGCTTGTCACTATAGTCTCTCCACCATTTGTACATGTCCCCTGGATATGCAACTTTAATATGGCAAATCCCTGAGCGTAACTCTTACTTTGGTTACCCCCCTCCCTAATTTTCTATCTCACCTCCTAATCCACCGATGTTTATTTTACTGGTGGCTATAGTGTCTGAACCATCAGTACGTATCGCCAGAATATGCATATTTTTTAGTCAACTCCCTGGGCATAACTTTTAGTTTCATTAGCCCCTACAATTTTACTTTAATGTAAATTAGGACTACATAATGTTTTTCACTAGGAAAGATACATTCAATGTGTCCAGGATTTTTATGAACGAGCGAGCAGGTGGAAGGTACGTTATTTTACTTAATACATCCGTCGCTTATATTTTTAATACTCCCATTGCTATGCCCAAAATACGTATAGGTATATGCTTTATATATATATATATATATATATATATATATATATATATATATATATATATATATATATATATATATATATAGATATAAATATATATATATATATGTATATATGTATGTATATATATATATTACACATATATAGGCATAAATACATAGATGAGCGCCCTCCTCTACATGTCGCTCACGAGCCGACACTGCTTTTGATATTTTTTTTATGTTACAAATAATTATAACTTTAATATTGTTTAGTGTAATGTATATTGCTGCAAAAAATAATGAAATTGTAGCGAAATACTTGTCTCTCCAATTATTTTGTTTATAACCCCCATTTCTCAGCACAAAAAGTGCTCCAAATTTAAGCAGATATAACTCGATGAATTTTGGTCATAAAAGGATGATTTTTTTTTATTTTGCATGAAATTGTACGAGGATGATTTTCCTAAATATAACTGGTAGGACCGGGCGAACGTACAAAAATTTATATTTCGTATTTCTTTTAGAAATACATTTATTGATTTAAACTGTTTCTAAGTTAATAGATTTTAAAATTTAAAATATTTTTGCAATTGGAAGTATATCTCTGTGAATAACGGTTGAGGAAATAGCCATTGGGCACCTATAGCACATGACATCCTGTGTGTATATATATATATATTGCATTAAAAAAAATAATATAAATTTAAAGAAATTAATGTGTTTTTTAAAGGAAAATATTCAAAAATTATAAATTAGGCTAAATTCGGAAATTCATAGTAAATTAAACAAACCTTAATGTACAAAGGTTCACAAAAAAGAGCTCTGAATAATATGAACTTATTCTCCCACAGCTGTTCTCCATTCTTCATAACTCTTCCACGGCTTTTCCATTTTTGATCACCATGCTTTATAACAACTTCAAAAATATCTCCGCAGCATATTCGAGCAAAACCTTGAATTCCTGAAACAATTATTAAAAATAAGTACTTACCCTTTCTTGATTACGTTAAAATGATAAACAGTGTTACAAATGTGGAGTCATAGGCACACTAACTTTAGAATTTAATTCAAAATATATTATGAAAATGCAAGAATATTAAAGAAAATTGTAGTACCTTCATGTTTGAAATTTGATTATCATCTATTGAAATTTGATTATCATCTACTAATTTCAATATTCAAAAGAATAAAGTGACACTGCTTAGATGCACAGTTGAGTACACATACTGTTTTAGAACAGTCTTTGCATACTTGCCTTTGAAAAAACTTCCAAACCTGCATCTGTGGACTATATCTAATAGATAATAGAGGAAATTGGAATAGACATTTCTAAGTAAAATAGCCCTTGAACTGTGTAATCTTTTTCCGGTAATCAGGAGGAAATATTGTTTTATCCTCTACATGCCTGTGGAACAATAAAAATTAAAACATAACTAACTAAACTCAGCTAAACGTACTGTAGGCATTCATTTACCTGAGCAAGTTGACAAAGTAAAAAAAAATAGGAAACGGTCCACGGCTCTTGCTCAGTTTGTTATCAATGATAATTTTCATCCTATGTTCAATAAGACTTTTCTTTTAATTGGCTGCAACAAAACCCCCTTAATATTTTACCTTATGAATCCCTTTTCATATATCTTTACCGCGATTCCATCTGCAAATTTGATCCCATTCAGACCCTTATTTATGCTTGGCATCTCGTTCTCGACTTACTATGTGTTAAAGCATTGTATGATTTTTTGGATATTTAGTAGTTGCTTTATTTTGCTTTTGAAGACATGTCTATTAGTTACCCTGCAATTTATGAACTTTTTCTTTTGTATTTCATAATTAAATGATGTGTTTTAAATGTATTGTATTTAATATATAAAATGATTAATATGCAAATTTTGTCTCACAGTTGAGGCCTGTATATTTAAGCTCATGTTTGCCACCTATTTACACTTTGCCACTGATGAAAGGCATAATAATGCCGGAAAGCACTATGGTTGTGAATTTTTGTAGGTCGCGGATGGTGATTTTAATTAAAAACTTTTAATAGTCAATTTTTGGTTGTCTTTACTTTTAAAGTGAAAATTAAAACATCTGTTTTTGTCTGTCTGTAATGACTGCTTATAAATCACAATTGACTCAACTGATTTACACAGTTTTACAATTGTTTGTTAAATCAATGGAAGCAGGTTTATGGCTGCATTCTCCCTTTACAATCTGGTTAACCCATATAATCAAAATAAGGCTCATTTAATGCCTAGAACAGATAAATTAAAACATCCCAAATGAACTTCTCTTTAACATGGAAATAAAAAATTGTGTTCCAACCATATGAGTCTTCAAAAGTCACATTAACAAAAACATCCAGCCATTCATTTCATCATACCAACTAGACTGGAAAATTTAAATTTTACTTAGTAACAAGTGTAGAAGTAGGCAGTTTTAGCTTAGCGGTCACTCTATGACGGATGTTTTGTAAAATTGATAAGTATGGGTATACTTATCCATTATATGGGTATGATAAGTATGGGTATACTTATCAATTATATGGGTATGATAAGTATGGGTACTTAATATGTAAGTATATACATATATTATTATATACATATGAGGGATAAGAATTGAAAAGAGAAGTAAAGCACAGTTAGGGGGGGGGGGTAACTTCTGGGTAAATTTCTAATTAGAACAGAATGGGGGAGAGGAGTAGTGGCCGGGTTAGTTGTTTCAATTAATCAGCATACTGCACTATTTAATGGATTTGGTGAATGCTAATTTTCAGGTCTGTTACCAACTGCAAAAGAGTACCTCCATCTGTACCTCTACCTGCAGTAAACCAGACACAATAAATTCTGGTGCTTCCAATAAATAACTCCCAACAATAGAGCCCTCAAATTGTTTCAACCACTTGATAAATACAAACTAGTTTACTAATAAATTGAGCAATAACATAAACCATTTGCTCTGTGTGGGTAACAGTGTATATGATTAAATACAGGGTGAGTCGGAATTGTTTTTACAAAAGCAGAGGGGTGATAGTACCCCACCAGACGAGCAATAATTACCATGGAACATAGGATTGCATTGCACTCTGACAGGCAGAAAAGAGGCAGGTCAACCACATCGAACATGACGCAGTCCGCGCCTCGGATGTCGTTGTGTACCTGCCTACGTAGTATCTCCTACGCCAGACACGAACACAGTTACTGTATGCAAATGTCCAGGAAGCAGAATCCTCACTGCACAACCCATTTTAAACAACAGCACCGATTTATTGTGAACATCTGGACAGATATCCTGGGTGATTACCTGGTCGGCCCGTACATCCTGCCAGACCGTTTGTCCAGCGCAACATACCGTATCTTTTTGGAACACGTGCTGCCCAGTTTATTGCAGGCCGTTCCGCTCCCCATCCAGAGCGACATGTTGTTTATGCACGATGGAGCCCCGGCACACTTTTTCATCAAGGTCTGGAACTTCTTGAATGTCACATATCCTGCACGCTGGATCAGACGTGGCGGACCTGTGGTGAGGCCTCCTCGCTCACCAGACCTCAACCACTGGACTTTTCTTCTGGGGCCACATAAAATCTTTAGTGTACGAGACGCCTGTGGAGTCAGCGGAAGATCTCGTCGCGCACATCGTTGCTGCAGACCACATTAACACAATACCCAGAATCTTCGAGAGGGTGCATCAGTCATTCCTTTGCCGGTGTGAACAGTGCAATGACATGTGTGGTCGCCACTTTGAGCACTTGCTGTGAGTTTGTCGCTGCACAATAACTCTGTTTGTGCAACGTTTAGTATCATTCATTCGCTTTCCCAACACTGGTGTACGTGCAGATTTGTATTCTAATTTTACTCTTTTCTGCCTCTCTGAGTGCAATGCGACCCTATGTTCCATGGTAATTATTGATCGTCTGGTGGGGTACTATCACCCCTCTGCTTTTGTAAAAACAATTCTGACTCACCCTATATATCAAAACAAATTTTAAAGCAAGGCTTTACTAAATCTGCATAAATCAGGTATCAAGGGTGAATTTAATTTTCTCTGACAGCCAATTAGCGCACATTTAATTAAAACTCTTTCAATTAAAATATATAAATTTTTGAATAGCTTGTACTATTCTACAGGTCTATAGCTTCAAATTAATACCACAATTAACTTCCTATACACATCATTAAAAGAAAAGATTCCAGGATATACATAGATAGAAATAGAAACAAATTCTGACTACTTTTAATAATGAGGGTTTGATAAAAAAAAGCATACAAGCAAGAATAGAAATGATAAAAAGAATTAATGAAGAAAAAGTGAAAAATATGTTATTAATAAAATTTAATTAAAATCTGTCATTTCAAAAATAGATATTAAAACTTGCCATTCATTTCAAACAGAAGCATTCCCATCATAGACTCAAGTGTATGCTCTAAAGAACATAAAGAATCAGTGCATTCCTTGAACTGTAGTTTTATATTATGTAATGCAGAGTCCTTTTCTTTTCCTGGAGATAAAATGTAAGCATATGCCATTGTTTTAATACCTAGAAAGAAATTACAAATCATAAAAATCATAAAAAGTACCCACAAACATTCCAAAATAAAGAATTGAATTTTATATAAAATCAGATACAATATTTGAAGAGCTTCAAATGTGTATGGGTATACATACAAAAATGTAGGATTTTAAACCAGCAATTCTCAATCTTTTATGAATCGGGATCGAGTTTGGTATAAAATGAAGTTGAAGATAGACTATAAACCTTAGCTAACATAGTAATTTCTATAATTTAAAGTGTTGTTTAATTTTAGAAAACAATGAAGTCATATTTTTTTCATTTTTAAAATCTAATTTTTTGTTAATGTAGTAATTATTAACTTAACCCTTTCGCGACGAACGGCATGCCCAGGTGCCAGCTGCGAACTTGCATTCAAGGACGAACGGCACGCCCACGGGCCGGAGGAAATTTTACCCTAAAGGACGACTGGCACGTATTGGTGTTTCTACGTGGAACGTTTTAATTTGAATGTTTTTGTCTACTAGATGGCATTAAATGCCCATGGAAGCAACTTAAATGTATTTTGTAGATGTTTGACCTTGGCACAAGGAGAATCCAATGAATTATTTCTCCATTTGGAGCGGTGAAACACATGGTTCTGTAAAGTAAACAGAGCACTTCTCGTAGCATCAACAATTTTATAATTGAGTTCCGGGTCTCGTTCTGATTTTGCCTTTTATTGATTTCGTTGTTGAATTAGAGGAATATAAGAGAGGTTTTTTTTAGTAGGTGGGGGAGGGGGGGGGGGGGGTAAAGGAATGTGCGGCAATGAAATGATTAGGTTATTTATGTTCTCATGGAAAGGAAGGCTGGGATTTCGTTAATATATCCCATTGAAAAGGTCCAGATATGGAATAAAAATATATAAATCGTCAGAATCAGAATGAGGCCATAAATGGAATTTCCTTGTGTATACTGGAAAGGACACGAGATTATCAAGTTCTGATGGTGGGTATGGAGAACGCGTTGTGAAAACATTTCTAAGTGAACTTTTAGGAAAAGGATATACTTTGTATTTGGATAAATTTTTTACCTCTCCTGTACTTTGTCCTGTACTCCTGTAAGTATTTGTTGTCTAAGAATACGCATGTATGTGATACAGTTTTAAAAAATCGGAAGGACATGCCAAAGAATTATCCATCTGTACCTAAAACATATATACACTAAAATTTTTAATATTTTGATAAAAGAAAATTTGTATAAAAAATATACATCAAATAGAAAATAAGTATTTCCTTTCTTCCTGAAAAAAGTAGAATGCTGCGTTGAACGGGTGATTTTTAGTGAATTTTTTTCGAGAGTTAGGCTTAGCGCAAAAAAATAGCCATCTTTTGGGCACATTTCGGAAACGAAGCGCTTCGTCCTTTGGGCCACGGTAGTTTCGGAATGCCGCCGTCCCGAAAGGGTTAATGTTAAAAACTGTAATAATTTAATATTTTAATAATATTAAATTGCATATGGTTCAGACTACAAAACTTTTTTTGTGAATCAGGGAAGAGTAATAGCAATTTAAAATCTATTATTTATCTTACTGTAGACTCTTGCTAACCCATACCTGCCAACCTGGGAAAATTGGAATGTGTAAAATTTTGCGTGAATGACATTTATAATGTTTTTTTTTTAAACTACACGCGCAAACGACATTTCTAATGAATTTAACTATGTACAAGTAACTGCATTAAATACCAGGCATAGTACTGGTAGAATATGAAAATTCAGGACACCAATTTTATAAAATTACAGGACAATAAATTATAAAACAAAAAATATATAAAGGTTTCATCCGGTGAGAATTACTTTATAATGAAAACAAATATTAATGTTTGGAAAAACACAGGTTTTCACTAAAGAGAGTAACAAATATTCATCTTTAATAAATATATATATATATATATATATATATATAGCACTGAATTATACTCCTGCCAAAATCGTTTCCTTTTTATTTGCCTAAATCATTGCTTTTAATACCACTTTTTGGAAAATATCCCTTCACAGAGTTCATACCCATTTTTTAAATAGAAAAATTTATATTATGCAAATATAATTAAAAAATTAACATTAATAATTAGCCATAATATGAGAATAAGCTAGTTTAGTGCATCTAATATGCAACATTTAAATGATGGAGATGGATGGAAAAAGATACTAACGTACTCTCGGCAATTCACGCGAAGTAACTGAATTGCGCAATCGCACTGTTTATGCGAAAATAATTAAGAAATTAACTGTAGTAATTAATCAGAATATGAAAATAAGCTAGTTTAGTCGATCTAATATGCAACATTTAAATGGGGATGGATGGAAAAAGATAGTAAATTACACTCGGCAATTCACACGATGTAACTGAATTGCGTAATCGCACTGTTTATGCAAAAATAATTAAGAAATTAACCGTAATAATTAATTAGAATATGAAAATAAGCTAATTTAGTCAATCAAAAATGCAATATTTGGAAGATTGAGATGGATGGAAAAAGATACTATTGTACTCTCGGTGATTCATGAGAACAAACTGAATTACGAAATCGCAGTGTTTATACGAAATTAATGAACAAAATAACATTTTAGCGATTTATGCTGAATTAGACAACCTTTAAAGAAGTATATTTATTACTTTCATAAAATAAGCGATCGAGATCTTAATTTACATTACACGCGGCCGTAAATCTCCGTTAATTTGATTGGCATTACCCTGCATTTTATTATGGATTTACTACGATCCTGGGAATGGTAGATATCAGTGCTAAAAATGCAGAAAATCGGTGTTTCCGAGGAATTATACCATGTCTAGTTAATTGGTAAATTTCAAACAAAAAAAGCCGGAGAATTTCGCCAGAGATTGATTTCCTAGTAATGTTAAAAAATTCAAATAAATGCGGAAATGCGTAAAGTATAGCAATATATGCGTAAAAGCGTAAAGATCAGCTAAAATGCGTAAATTTTACGCATAATGCGTAAAAGTTGGCAGGTATGCTAACCCGGTCTTTGAAGCCAAGACGCAAAAAAGGTGAAGTTTCTCCCAAGTCAGAAAAATGGAATGACACCAGAAGAATTTTATTTTAATAAAGAATTAAACTAAAGTCTTTTATGCACGCTCACTAATTTGACACCTGCCAGTGTAAGGAATGGCCAGATTAACAAGACTACTATATTAAAATGATTATAAAGTTTTCTCAAGAAATAGTGTTACAATGCTGGAGAACTAGAAGATACCTGTCAGTGGAAAACAGTTTACAGCTTGTTGATGCATATAACTTCAAAATTGACATTGAAAGTTTATGAAGTCAATTCTGTTATCTGAATTTCATAATAGGAAGACATCACATAACAAACTAACATAGTTACAGCTTAATGTAGTTCCATTAATCAATACAATGCGTTCTGAACATACCTATAGTTATTCCTCTCAGAATTTTATACTGAAAGTACAAAAATGTGCTCTGCAGGTGATAATTGTTCTGTGAAAAAAAAAACTCAATTGTTCAGAAAATCTGCAGGTGAGCATACTTTTAAGGTGACATATTGCCTTTATGCAAAAAATTTTATTCAAAAATAGAAGTGACATCTTAAAACTTTCTATAACAAAATTTTGAATCAACAAATTGTAAACAGTCTACAGCTCACAGTGATATCATCTACAAACACTTTAATGATATAAAGCAATTTACAGGCCACTTTGTATAACAAGTTTTAAATATTCTTTGCAACATACTATTTAGAACTCAATATCATGTATAAACTTGTTCTCATGAATAGTTAATAATTGATAGCAGTTATCATTGCTAACGAAGTATGAAAGGAATTTGAGGAAACAGCACCTACCCAAACAACCTGCTACAAAGCAGCTTTTGCTTTAATTGTACATTATTCAAAGTGCCTAAAATATTTTGAACAATGTAAAATTAAAGTGAGAGTTGCTTGGTAGCAGGTATTAGAGTAGATAATGCCTCCCTAAATTCCCTTTTAGGCTTCGCCACTGAATATCAAATTTATCTGAAGTATAGTAAAGCACCGTTTATATGCTTCTAAAGGATCAGTGAAAAAAATCATATATTGCAAAAAATGTATAATTGAAAATAACGAAAATGGATAAGAATGTCTAAGAACTAACAGAAAAAGCATACAAATGAGAAGCATGTAAATGGAGCTTTACTGTATTATATACTTTGCAAAGAATATATGCACCCATAAGAAATTGAGTTCCAGCTGCAAAACTAAGCCTGTAGGTATCCTTTGAGGAGGTACACAAATGATTAGAATTTGGGAGCAAAAAACCTTTTATTAAGAAATGGTGGCAACAAGGAGACAACATTTAAAAAAGTAGTAAATCCTCCCCTGACAGCTTTACAAGCAGATATTTGGTAAGACACAGAGTCAATTAAGTTGCTTATGTCCCTCTGAGGAAGATTCTGCCACAAATGTTGCAACTGGTCAGCTAATACAGTGGTATTCTGAGAAGGCTGCAATTGCTGTCCCAGCGTTTCTCAGAAATGTTCTATTGGTGATAGGTCTGGGGACCTGGATGGCCTGTGGAAGGTATTAAATCTTCGAAGACATTATTAAGAAAGTCATGCAGTATGTGGTTGAGTATCTTGTTGGTAAATGAAAACTGCGTGGCTTGATAACATAGGCAGAACAGTCAGCTGCAGAATATCATTGACACACAAGCAAGACATCAGATTGGCTTGCAGCACAACTAAAGGAGGTTGGATATCCTACCACAAGATGGCTCCCCAGACTGTCGCACCACATGTGATGGCTGTGTGCCACTTAACAACAAATGTGGGATCAGAACACTGGGCAGTCCTCCTCTACACATGTATGCAGTGGTTATCAGCACTGAGAGAGAAGTGGGATTCGTTACTAAAGACAACATGTCTCCAATCGTACACTGTCTAGGCTAGCCAAACTTGCCACTAATCTAGACGGCTCTGCTTATGTTGAGAGGTCAGTAGTAGGTGCCTCAATGGACATCGACACCTAATTCCACCTTCAGCCAGTCATCGCTGAATAGTATCCCTTGATACAGGATGCATGGAGGATGGCAAATGCCTTCGAATGGCTGATAGTGACACCATTGTTGTGGACATGGTTCCTCGCCTGACTGCATGATCCTCTGAAACATTGTCTGTCTGGAGCATCTAGAGCCTCTGCGATGATTACATGTGCCATCTATGATCCACTGTTGCTAACACCAAGAAACTACCATACCACTCCGATCAAAATGTCAACTAATATGTCTGTTGGACCAACCAGCTTCCATTAGGTCAATGATGCAACCTTTCTCTAAATCTGACAATTGTTCATAGGGCCATCGAGTACATCTCAAAGGCATCTTTGTATACAACTTGCAGTATCAAAGTAGAAAAATCCAGTTCCAGTTGCTTATGAATGTGAAAACCAGTTGTTTTAAATGATGCACAATATATCATTCCAATGAGCATTGCATGAGCCCTATAACATCATTGGCACTTATAGTTTGACAATCTGTGTAGGCGACATTTCCACCACTCTTAAGGCAACATTTAAATGCTGAGTTTCGCAGCTGTAGCTCGATTCCTTATGGGTGCATATATTTATTTGCAACAGTATATTTTAAAATGTATTGTAATAAAGAATTTGTAAATAAAAATTTAGCTAACCATCCCGCATCCGATGTTGTACATCATACTGCTCTTTCAACTCTTCAAGCTAAATAAAAACAAGAAGTTAGGTGTATAAACATATATTCTTATCAATAAAAATAAATATTTTTATTGATAGAAATTAAGACTCCAAAAGAATAATGCCAAAATTCAATAAACATTCATAAACTCAGTAAAACGATATATATTTTTAGGAATAGTCAGTAAGCAAGTAACCAAGGATATAAGGATAATACTCCTAAAACTATACAGGGTGCCCACTTATATCCATTTCTTTTTGGGGTAGTACAATAGACCTCTGGTCGATGTGCTGGGCTCTTTTGGAGCCACCCACCTTCATTTCATTCATATATCCATTACACCCCCTTTAACTTTTAAACGGTGACAGCTTAGGCCATAAAATTGGTGTCTAGGTATAGTAAAAAGGCTATGCGCTACTCGATGAAACAACTTACAACGACATCTATCGGCAAATTTTGGAATTAGCGGTCCTATCACGTAAATGGTGAAAGATACGTGAAAAAAGTCAATTAGAAAGTTGTAGAGCACTCTTGATTTAGTACGAAAAGATACCTTGGCGCACATTAATACTCAAAACAGAATGCAAAAAATGAACATTTGTTTGATTGTGAAGCGAAGCGAGAAAAGACCACCTTACGGACTAAATATGAGACTGTGTTGTGGTGCAGGGAAACACGGGGGCGCCGGGGAAACGCACGTGATTCGCAATCATGAGGACCATGGTTCTGTCTCCAACAGTTGCATGTTTTACTGAATGTCTCTACAAACCATGAAAACTTTCTGCTGATCTTGCAAAATCGTCTCTCCAAACACACAGCTCAACTCAACCATGTCTGGTATAAAAATCACATGGATCTCATGTATTATGCAAATGAGGATGGAACGTCATACCTGTTCACCAGAGACTACTACTATAAAAAGGATGTTTCTGCTGGGTTGTACGTAAAGCGGAGAGTTATGGCAAAATTTGGCAGTAACGAGTATTGCGAGATGTTGTTAATTTACGGCGAATGTGGACGTAAGGCAAAATCAGCTGCAAGGCTGTATTGTGAACGTTTCCCTCAAGGCCTGCATCCTACATGGCAGACCATGTTAAAAGTTGTAAAATGTTTAAGGGAGACACGCTGCGTGACCAGCCGATCTCGAATTCGTACACCTCATAATGTAGGACGCAAAGTGCAACCTGAAGATGTGCTAGCATATGCTATCGCCCATCCTCAGAGCAGCATAAGAATGATCAGTGAAAATTGTGGCTTCTCAAAAAGCTTCGTCTGGAAAATCCTGAATGAATCAGCTGCTCATCCATACCGATCCACACCTGTGCAGGGATTGCTGCCAAGAGATGCTGAGAGACGTTACATGCGGTGCAACTTTGTGATGAATAACTTAGAGGTCCACCCAACATTCCTGGCAGACATAATATGGACGGATGAGGCATGTTTTTCGAGGAACGGAATGTTTAATAGACAGAACGTTCATACCTAGTCGCTGGAAAATCCGAGATATGCCATCGAAGTTCGACATCAACAACGCTGGTCGATTAATGTTTGGTGCGAAGTTTTTAATGACAGGCTCATTGGACCAGTATTTTACAACGGCACGTTAACGGGACAACGGTACTTGAAGTTTCTGCAGGATGTAATAACCGACTTTGTTGAGAATCTACCGTTGCACCTGTTGGAATTTACTCTTTACTTGGTGAAAAATTCGTAGAAAAAACCATAGTAGCAGAGCGTCACAATGGTGTGAAGTGAAAGTAGTCAACTTGAAAAATAACAAAGTTTTATTTCTTCATGAACTTAAAAACATCAACGTTAACACAGAGAAAACATATCCATTTCCGCACTTCCGAGAAATGGTAACATTGTTGAGTAGAACATTATAAACTAAGTCTTGTCAATATTACAATTTTATCAAGAGACTTAGCAGCAGTTAGGCCTAACAGTATCAGCCTTTTAAATCGCCACTTAACTGGCGTACATGGAGATAACGATCATCCGTGATTATAAGGACATGTCATGAAGAATGACGGAGATCACAGAGTTAACCGAGATAATCAACTGATACAAGTACTAGCTTAAATAGTGAAGTATCATTGAAAGTTGAAGTTAATGTTTTCCTTCCGGAGTATGCTAATCTCTAATTGGTTGAAGTAGAAATTAGCATAAACCGGAAGTTGATGTCTCAATTTGCAGGATCACAGACCATGGGGGTAAAACTTCTAAACAAGCGATCTAAAAGCGATTAGCCAATCAGAACGAAGTTTACTTTAGGATTTAGACCGTACATTGACCGATTCACGTACATGCTTGTTTACAATCAAAGTTTTTCTAACAAGCGCCCCCCCCCCCCCCTCCTGTAGATTGAGTTGTCTAACCACAAAAATACAAAATTGTAATCAAATTTAAATTTCAGTTTAATATATACTGCATTATAGAGTTTCAAAATATCATGTATAAATTTTAGTATATAATCATATATATCCAAGACAAAGTTTAAAAAAGTATAAAGTACATCATGATACAATTTACATGAAAAAACAAATTTAAAACATCTCTGTGCCAAAAACAGGAGATATAAATTTTTAAATTAAGAAAACTCTTGAATACATCGCCACACAGTATAAACTCAACAGTAACTAAATTACATGTTGAGAGATTGAAAGAGTTTGTATATTACATTGAAAAATCTTTAACCTTTAAATACTTCGCCATGCAGTACAAACTCAACAGTAACTACACTACATGTTGAGAGATTGAAAAATATGTATAAGTTATTTTTAGTATGCATCAAAAACTTTAAAAATCTTCGCCACACAGTATAAACACATTGGTAACTAAACTACACAATGCAGGTTTTGAAAAAGTGTTGAAGTTAATTTTGAAAAATACAACTATACCATTTAGAATGAATTTAACTTGTTTATATACATTAGATTTCTATTTAGAATTTAAACATCACTTAAGAAGTTTTAAAGATTTCACAGAATTTAAAGATTGCTTCTTTGGTTATAGGTTTCGTAAAACCGTCAGCTTAGTTATTTTTGCTGTTTACAAATTTAATCTCAAAGAGCTTCTTTTCAACTAGATTTCTTAAGAAATGATATTTAACATCAATGTGTTTTATTCTATGATTCTCAATGGGCGAATTGGAAAAGTTTATGGCTGCTTGGTTATCACAGAATATTACACTATTTTCTAACTTAACGCTAAGTTTAGTACATTCAAGTAATATGTTCTGTACCCAGTGGCGGATTTCAGGAGGGGCGATCGAGGCGATCGCCTCCCCCAAACGCCTGACAAATGTCGACGTTTTATCAAATAAATTATAAAATTAAAAAATATATATATATAATTAGGGAGATACTTTGGCCTTGCTCTCCCTCCCTCAGTTTATCCACGAAATCTCGCTCCCATAATAAAAGTCAAAAGAAAGCTCGAGATGCTGTCTCTGATGCAATTACGATAATAAGTGAATTTAAGAAAAATGTGGAATCCGATTTCGGGAATATATGCAGAGAGGTTGAGGGAATGTGTAATGATCTTGGAATTGAAACTAAAATACCACGTACTGCTGGACGCCAAGTTCATAGATCAAATGCTCCTGCCATAACTCCTGAAGATTATTACAGAATAAATGCTTACTTGCCTTTGTTCAACTCCGTCCAAGAAGACTTAACAGACCGATTCGCACAGGAAAATCTGGATGTCTTATATTTACAAGATTTAGTACCATCGACTCTTTTAGCGAAAATCAACACGGACGAAGAGTCACTCCTCACATCTTGGACAGAGCTAAGCCAGAAGTATCACAGAATAGCCGAACTGGGAGTGGAAGAAATGAACAGTACACTTCAAGTTGAGGTGATTAACTGGAGAACCAAATGGATGCAAGAAAATACCGATACCGACAAAGTACCCAAGTCTGCTTTTGAAGCACTACAAAACTGCAGTGTACCATGTGATCTACATGTTACTGAAAGTTCTTGTAACATTACCAATTACTGTAGCAACCGCCGAGCGTAGCTTCTCAGCACTAAAACGATTGAAGACATGGCTTCGAAACACAATTAGAGAAGATCTGCTAGTGGGATTGGCTTTGTTGCTTGTGCATTATGATATCGCAATTTCACCAGTAACAATTTTAGATCGATTTGCAAAGCAAGAAGACTTGAGTTGATATTATAATGATGATCCTTCCTGGGAGGTTAACGGCGCCAGGGTTTTTGCGATGGATTCCGTAAGGCTGTTAGGGATAATGATCGACAATAAGCTGAATTGGCAATTACACTTGAATAGTGTTATAGGTACTACCCCTGGCAAAAATTATGGAATCACTTCCATGTTATTTCAATGGGAAACGAAGTTCAATACCCTACAACTTTTGATGCACGGATACCCTGAAAAACCCTTTTTGAGCGAAATTGAAGAACTTTAAACGCTAAACAAAACAAAAAATATTTGAAAAATTTTGCACTTTTCATTATTTAATAATTCACGATCAAAAAATGGGAAAAAAACTAGAGGTTGAAAGAAAAAACTCGTAAAAACTAATTTGGAATAATAAATTTGAGCATGGAAAATCATTAATATATAGCTCCTCATGTTTATATGATCAAATTTATTATTCTAAATTAGTTTTTATGAGTTTTTTCTTTCAGTCTACAGCTCTTTTCCCATTTTTTGGTTGTGAATTATTAAATAATGAAAAGTGCAAAATTGTTCAAACATTTTTTATTTTATTAAGTTTTTATTCTTCAATTTCGCTCAAAAAGGGTTTTTTAGGGTATCTGTGCATCAAAAGTTGTAGAGCATTGAACTTCGTATCCCATTGAAATAACATGGAAGTGATTCCATAATTTTTGCCAGGGGTAGTAAACTTGATCAAACAATTGGTCTTTTCTTTTGATGTTTTTGCATAATGTTTTTGCGTGATGTTTATATGTAATGTTTTTCGCGTAAAAATTTATTGATTCCTGTGCAGCTAAAAATGTAAAAAAATGGGGAAATGTAAATCAATGTTCAGTGCTTATTAATACCTATATTAACTGTATTTACTCATGTTCATCCTCCTTTTCTACCACAGTGTAAGAAAAATAAAATTTATTTGTATTGTATTGTATGATAACCATATTTAGTGAATAGAATATAAATGTGTGTTTATTTAGTTAATATTCAGTATTAATCTTCTCACATGGAAATCTCTTACTTGTGTATACTTTTGTGTATACTTAATACAGAATATAATTTCGGTTACCTTACACCTTTCTGGTAGGTCGGACGGTCTGGGTCTCAACAACAACAGAATATAATTTAGTTTCCTGTTTCGACTTCAACAATAAGTTTGTTTCCTTATATAGTCACGTAATTTTTTTTCCCTCCAATCTTCATTGTTTTGCTTTGGTCTTTAAAAAAAAATGATAGGCCGTATATTATAAGCTGCAAAGAACTTACTATAAACTTCCGAATTTGTTCTAGTTATTTCAAAAATGTCAAATATCCGTATATAGGAAGCCGTTAAGAAAATCCTAAGTGAACAAACCTCCGAGAACATTTCGATCTACAGATCGCTCCCCCCCCCCCCCCAAACAAGAGGCCAAAATCCGCCACTGTCTGTATGCATACCATTTCCTTTGCCAATTCGGTTAATGAGATATATTCAGCTTCCATTGTAGATAAACTTACACATTTGTGTTTAAATGCCCTCCATTAAATAGGTACCCTATCTACAAAAAATATCGTGCCTCCCATTGATACTCTATCATCCCGATTAGCTGCAAAGTCAGAATCAGTAAAACAATTTAAATTTACAGATTGAATGTTTGATAACTTTAGTTTAAAATCTCTTATTTTATCTACATACCCCAGAAGTTTAAGTAAAACAGCCCAGTGTTTATTGCCTGGGTTTTCCTGAAATTGGGATAAGATGTTTACGGCATAGCTAATATCAGGTCTAGTTCTGCTGGCAAGAAATGATAAACAACCCAATAAGTTTCTGTATGGTATATTCTTCATTTGCTCGATTTCTGCATGATTTGCTGGACAATCTGTTTTGCTTAAAACTACACCTTTAGCTATGGGTAAACTTGAAATGGGATATTTAAACTTTGAGAATTTGTCACAAATTTTTGCGATGTATTGATTTTGATGGATGAAATGTTTATCATGCTTTTCCTCAAATTCAATATCCAGTAACATTTTTGTTTTTCCTAACATTTTAATGTCAAATTTAGTTTTTAGTAATGAAGTTACAGAATTTAGATCCATTTGATTTTTGGCAAATAATATTATGTCATCAACATAAACAATCAATAAAGCCTAAAATTATATGCACAATTGCACCACTTAAACTTTATGAAGTTAAGTTTTCTGAGAACCTGGTCTAACTCAAGATACCATTCTCTACCGCTTTGGTGCAAGCCATAAATCGCTTTGTTTAACTGACATACATATGCACTTTTGTTTTTGTCAAAAAATTCTGGGGGCTGTTTCATGAATATTTTTTTATTGCGATTGGCATATAAATAATATGCACATTTGATGTCAAGCTGAGTATGGAACTACCCTAATGAACATACAAAGATAGTAAAAAACATCCTAATGATTGTAAAGTTAATTACCAGGCTAAATACTTCTTCGTAAGTTTGCCCCTTTTCCTGGTTAAATCCCTGAGCTACAAGTCTGGCTTTTTATACCTGCTAACTTCACCCCTTTTGTCTCTATAGACTGTATACACCCAACGGCAACCTATTACTTTGTCGGAAACAGGTGCAGGCACTAAGTCCCAGACACCTTTTTCCTTCATGACACCTAATTCGTCTGTCATGGCTGTATTCCATTCTTTGGATTGGGGTGAATTAGCCGCTTCCTTGTAGTTCCTAGGAATTTGGATTTCTATAATTTTGGCTTCTGGCCGATCCCATGATCTCCTTTGATTCCCCTTAAAATTGAAAAACTTTTTATCAAATTTTATTTTATTTTTCTCTCAAAAATTTTCTATATCTTTTAGTGATCTCAACCTAGGTCCCTTTCCTTTGTAATAGTAATAAACATCCTTTCTCATTCCTGTCATCCTTGGAATAACCTTTCTGATCAAGTAGTATCTGGATCGGGAATGTAATGATCATCACCAGAGGACCCCATATCCTCATCACTAACTGTAATGTCTTGATCTTCCTCTGATGAATCATCTTTTTCCCTTTCCACATACTCCTCGTCAGACGAGTCTGGATGGGTGGGTTTGTGAGATGCGAGAGTAAATTTTTCTTTTGGTTTATCATTTACATTGGGTCCCAGACCGCCTTCCTCTGCGTTGCATTCTGCATTAAATTTAACATTTTTAGTTTCGATTATTTTCCCTTCATCTAAGAGCCATATCCTATACCCCCGAGTTTTTAATGCATATCCCACCATAATGCCCTCTTGTGCCCTCATATCAAATTTCCCCCTAAGTTGTTTAGGCTTGCCTACAAAGGCTTGACATCCAAATGCTCTGAGGTGGGCAACTGATGGCTTCCTGCCGCTGTATAACTCGTTCGGAGTCAGACTTTTGAATTTGTGGCAAATTCAATTTTTGACGTATGCAAAACATACTAAGGCTTCTGCCCAAAAATCATCTTTTAAGTTGCTATCATTTAACATAGCTCTAACACAATCCAAAGCAGTTAAATCTTTCAGAAACCCTGTTTTGCTCGGGTGTGTACGTGTTTGTCCTTTCCGCTTTGATGCCTTGGGATATTAAAAATTTCTCAAATTCAGTGCTACAGAATTCCATACTATTGTCGGTTCTTACATTTAAAATTTTGGTATTTTAAAATCTTTCTGATTTTTGTTGAAACTGTTTAAATTTGTCAAAAACTTCAGATTTCTTTTTTATTGGATATACAGTTACTTTGCGTGAAAAATCATCGGTTATGCTAAGGAAATACCTAGCTCCTCCACGCGATGGTTTTGGCATTGGCCCGCAAACATCCTTATGAATTAGTGCCAATGGTTTTTCTGATCGGATCCTTCCGATGGGTTTGAAAGAAATCCTTCTGGTTTTTGCCAACCTACAACATTTACAGTTTACTTTTCTTACACAGATATTAGGTAATCCCCTGACAGCTGATACTTTACTAGTATGATGTAAATAATCAAAGTTGATATGACAAAATCTTTTATGCCACAACCTTGTATTTCCCCCGACTTCAATGGGTGAACTTGAACTTTTAAATACATCAAACTTACAAGTTTTTTTAGGTTTAAAAGCACTAACATTTGAATTAATAATTTTACTTTTAAAAATCTTGCTGGCATTTACATTTTGACTTTTTGTATCATTACAATCTTTCTTACTTTTCACCATTTCGCAAGTCTTAAAATTACTTTGCTTATTAGAATTTTTAAAAGAAGTGTAAGGGATTTTAAAAACATTATTTCCATTTTTAGTTTTACAATCATTAGAATCATTTTTACATTTACTTTTGAAAACACTAGAGTCTTTAGATTTTGCGTTTTCAGTTTTAGGCTTAGTACTTTCTTTTCCATTTGACTCCTCAACATTAAAATTTTTAACTTTAGTATCATATTGAGTCGAAGGAAATACAAGCCATTGTTTCTTTTAGCATAGAACCATTTGCTACCGCCTGGTTTGAAAAAAGTAAGAAAACCATTCTTGCCTATAAAATTGCAATTTTGCTCTTCTAAAAGTGAAGCAGCAATCAAATTCCTTCTTAATTTAGGCGAATACATTACATCTATTAAAATAATTGAATTCTTAATATTTTTCATTTTTACATACATGTTGATCGATCCAACACCTTCGATTGGGCTTTCTTGATCTCCGGCAGCTAAGGACATTGTTGTTCCCTTCAGCTCTTTAAATTTATCAAATAATTCTAATTATTATAGAAATGCTTAGTTGCTGCCGTGTCAACAACCCAATCGAATTTGTCGGTCGATTCAACATTACAATTCTCAATACTATTTTGAATTTCACTTAATTTGGCATGGTAAGATTTGCAATTTGCCTTTAAATGGCCATACACCTTGCATACATGGCAAGGGCCTACACGTTTACTTGAATTTGCACTTTTAGAAACAGAATATTTAGGTTTACTCATTTTTGCAGTTTTAGATTTAAAAACATTAAAAGCCAAAGTCCTACTTTTGTTTTGTTGCTCATCGTGTTTTTGCTGAGCTATTCGGTCTTCTTCGGCAAGTAGTTTGGTCTCAATGTGCTTTAACGTGAAGTTATCATCAGGCAATCTGTAGAAAGTTTGAACAATCCCTCGATAGTCCTCATCAAGGTGTCTTATCATTTGAAATGTGACTAGGACCTCAGCCATTGGGTGGCCTGCATCTTTCAGCTTGGATACCCACTTCTTGATTCTAGCTATGAATAATCCGATTGGTTCTCCTAGCACTGGTTTCTCATTAAAAAATTTGTCAAAAAGTCTCATTAGACCAGCCCTTGATTTCGGTTCAAACTGTTCTTTTAGTATTGTCCATGCTGTCATCAGTTCTTCAACTGATGAAATCAGGTCACGATACTCTGTCTCTAGGCTGTAGTAAAGTGTCGATAGAGCTTTTTCCATACGTCTTTCGTAATCCAACTTTTCTTTTCTGGTTGCTACTGCATCAGGCTTTTCCTCCGCACCCGTGACGAAACCATAAAGTCCCTCATTCATCAACATAAACTTTATGTCTGTGCTCCACGTGGAGAAATTGTCTTTACGTAGCTTTTCCATATCTGGTGTCGTCATTTTAACACAGTAGGGGAACCTGGGGAGCCTTGACTATAAGGGAGACTTGACCCATCCTTGATTTTTTTTTTATTTAAAAGTGTTTCAGCCTTCTTTCACCAGAGGACAGTCAAGTCTACTAAAATGCTCAGACAGCCATCTTAGTTTCATGCAGCTAGCTCAAAGAAGTGTAGAAAACCCAGACCACACGACCAACCCAAAGGCTAATGGTAGCTTTCTGTGTGGCCGGAGCTCAAAGAAGTGTGGAAAGATTCAAAATAAAGTGTTTTTCTGCCGAAAAAGTAAGTATTTTAAATATATTTTATAAGATTTTCTCAGATAAACCAATTGAAATAAATATAAACAAATAAGATTTCACAAATACTAACATATTAAGCTGTGATTACAGCCTTAGAGTTTGTATAATGAATTAGTTCTAAAATGACCATGTGATATTCTTTTCAAAATGGCCATATGGGGAGGCTTGACCTACTCCATATAAGGCAGGGTTGACCAGTGGGTCAAGGCTCCCTTAGTTAAATATTTTTGAAAATCTATATGATTATTTAAACTTCTAAATTAAAATCTTATTTAAATTAAACTTATTTTAATCCCAGGAATACCTATTAAAATCTATATACGGTAGGTAAATTATAAATTTTTAGCCATTGAGTTTGTTTTGTTTGTATCCTCAAAAAATACATTGAAAAAAACTTAGGATCCCCCCCCCCCTCTGAAAAAAAATTCTGTGTGCACCCCTGATTACAGTATTAATTATATATAACTGAATGTTATTTCTTTTCCTCAGATGCCTTTTTTCCATAAACTAAAAGGAAAAGCCAATAAGAAGCATTCCATAGAAGTTATGAAGACAGCCGTAAAGAAAGTTGCTGATGAAGGCTTTAGTATTCGTAGCATAGCAAAAGATTATGACATTGATCGAAAAACTCTGGAGATGTATGTAAGGAAATATAAATTGAGTAAAAATACGGAAGACATGGATATGCAGCCTAATTACAGAACTGGGCAAATTTTTACTGAGGAGGAAGAAAGACTCTTGAAAGAATATTTGTCACTGCCATTCAAACTACATTAGGGATTAACTCCAAAGACTACAAGACAGTTTGTATATGAGTTTGGAATTGCTAACAATAAAAAAATTCCCAACGAATGGGTTCAAGATAAAATTGCTTCTTATGATTGGTTGCATGGATTCATGCACAGGCATAAGGAGTTATCCCAGCGTATGTCTGAAAGTACAAGTTTGAGTAGATCAACTGCATTCAATAAATTCACAGTAGGTCAGTTCCATGATAATTTGAAGAAAGTTCTTGAAGAATATAAATTTGGGCCAGAATCCATTTACAATGTAGATGAAACTGGAATCACCACTGTACACAAACCAAAGAAAGCAATACAAAGCTTTTTACTCTAACACCAATAAAAAGAGCAATTGATATTGAATATGAAGAGAGAGAAAAGCACAAAGAGAGTAAAATTCAAAAGAACAAACATACATGGGTCCAGAAAGTAAAGAAAACTATTCTTCGTAGTACAGATGAATCAGATATTGATATCCCTTCTAATTATACTGATGATTTGATTTCACACAATTCATGCCACTGAGATAAACATATAAATTGAAATTAAGGTATTACCTATACACGTTGTAAATTTTAATGTTTAGGATGTATAGAGTACATAAGGATGTATAGTAAAAGACATCCTAAAGGACTTATAGGATCTGGCTCTTGAATGAGGGGAAGATAGTTGAAACTAACAATGTAAAATTTAATGAAGAGTGCAATGCAGAGGAAGGCGGTCTGGGACCCAATATTAATGAAAAACCAAAACGTAAAAAAATTCACTTTTTCATCTCACAAGCCTACATATCTAGACTCATCTGATGAGGAGTATGTGGAGAGAGAAAAAGACGATTCATCAGAGCAAGATCAAGACATTGCAGAAAGCAGTAAGGAAACGGGGTCCTCTAGTGATAATCGCCCAATTCTCGATCCAGATGCTACTTGGGTCAGAAAAGTCATTCCAAGGACGACAGAATCTAGAAAGGATATATATTACTATTACAAAAGAAAGGGACCAAGGTTAAGGTCATTAAAAGAAATAAAAAGTTTTTATGAGAAAAAGAAAATAAAATTTAATGAAAAGTTTTTCAATTTCAAGGGGGATCAGGGAATCAGCCAGAAGCAAACGTTGTAGAGATCCAAATCCCTAAGAACTACAAGGAAGCGGCTAATTCACTCCAATCCAAAGAATGGAATATAGCCATGGCAGACGAATTAAGTGACATGAAGGAAAGAAGTGTCTGGGACTTAGTGCCTGCACTTATTTCCGACAAAGTAATCAGTTGCCGTTGGGTATATACAGTCAAAAGAGATGAAAGGGGTGAAATTAGCAGGCATAGGGCTAGACTAGTAGCACAGGAATTTAACCAGGAAAAAAGGCAAACCGATGAAGAGGTGTTTAGCCCAGTGATTAACTTTACAATTGTTAGAATGTTTTCCACTATTTTTGTATGTTTATTAGGATGGTTCCATATACAACTTGATATCAAATGTGCATATTTATATGCCAATTTAAGTGAGAAAATTTTCATGAGTCAACCCCCAGGATTTTTTGACAAAAACAAAAGTAAATATGCATGTCATTTAAATAAAGCAATCTATGGCTTGCACCAAAGTGGCAGAGAATGGTATCTTGAGTTAGACCAGGTTCTCAGAAAACTAAATTTTATAAAGTTTAGGTGGTGCAATTGTGCATATAATTTTAACAATAAAGCTTTATTAATTGTTTATGTGGATGACATAATATTATTTAACAAAAATAAAAATGATCTATATTCTATAACTTCTCTTCTAAAGTCTAAATTTCATATTAAAATGTTAGGTAAAACAAAAATGTTACTAGGTATTGAATTTGAGGAAAAACATGATAAACATTTCATACATCAAAATCAATACATTACTAAAATTTGTGATAAATTTTCAAAGTTTAAATATCCTGATTCAAGTTTACCCATAGCAAAGGGTGTAGTTTTAAGCAAAGCAGATTGCCCGGCAAATCATTCTGAAATTGAACGGATGAAAAATATACCTTACAGAAACTTATTAGACTGTTTATCATTTCTTGCCAGCAGAACTAGACCCAATATAAGTTATGTCGTAAATATCTTACCCCAATTTCAGGAAAACCCAGGTATGAAACACTGGGATGTTCTACTTAAACTTCTAGGGTATGTAGATGAAACAAGGGATTAAACCTATCTAACATTCAATCTGTAAATTTAAATGGTTTTACTGATTCTGACTTTGCAGCAAATAGGGATGATAGAGTATCAATGGGAGGCATGATATTTTTTGTAGATAGGGTACCCATTTTGTGGAAGACATTTAAGCATAAATGTGGGAGTTTATCTACAATGGAAGCAGAATATATCTCATTGACTGAATCTGCAAAGGAAATGGTGTGGGTACAAAACATATTACTGGAATGTAATAAGTTTGGCACTTAGTTAGGACACAGTATAATATTCTGTGACAACCAAGCAGCCATTAACTTTTCCAATTCACCCTTTGAGAATCATAGAACAAAACATATTGATGTTAAATATCATTTTTTGAGAAATTCAGTTGAAAAGAAACTTTTTGAGATTAAATTTGTAAACAGCAAAAATAACAAAGCTGATGGTGTTAGAAAACCAATTACTAAGGAAGCAATTTTTAAATTCTGTGAAATCTTTAAGACTTCTTAAAAATTTTAAATTGTAATTTGAAATCAAAATTTAACTTCTCTAAATTGTATAGTTGTATTTTCAAATTAACTTTAACCCTTTTTTCAAAACCCACACTGTGTAGTTTAGTTACCAATGTATTTATACTGTGTGGTGAAGATTTTTAAGGTTTTTGATATACACTAAATTAACTTATACCATTTCTTCAATCCTTCATTTAGTAGTTTAGATACTAATGAGTTTAAACTGTGTGGTGAAGGTTTAAAAGTTTAAAATATTTCAATGTGATATACAAACTTTTTGACATTCCCTCAACATGTAGTTTATGCACTGTTGAGTTTATACTGTGTGGCGCTGATTTAAGAGTTTTTGAATTTAAAAATGGTATCTCCTGTTTTTAACACAGAGATATTTTAACTTTTGTTTTCATGTAAAATGTACCATGATGTGTTTATACTTTTTAAAACATGGTTTTGAAATGTAATTATACATTAACATTAATACATGATATTTGAAACTCTATAAAGCAGTGTATGTTCAATATGAGTATGAATTTAAATTTGACTATAAACTTGTATTTTGTGGTTAAGCAACTCAATCTGTAGTAGGGGGCCGATTGTTAGAAAACTTAATATAAACAAGCAATACATACATCGGTCGACATATGGTCAAAATTCCAAAAGTAACTTTGTTCTGATTGGCTAATCACTTTAGGATAGCTTGTCAATAAGTTTTAACCCCATGTTCCGTATTCCTGCAAATTGAGACATCAGCATCCGGAATATGCTAATTTCTACTTCATCCAATTAGAGATTGGCATACTCCGGAAACATTAACTTCTTCTATGATGCAGCTCTATTTAAACTTGTGGATGTGTCAGTTGAGTATCTTTAATGATCATAATCTTTATTTAGTATCGTCTTTATCGATCATTGTAATGTGATTCTACGATATTTATACGAAGTTAAACTGTGTATGTTAGAGTTGCTGCTATTGCTATTTTCTGCATCGTATTAGCACTATGTAAGCCTTTTTGCATGTTTACCGGTAAGTGGCAAAGTACGTGGCCAGTTTTGTTTAGGCTCTAACTTCTGTCTGATAGTAACTTTTCAAGACAATGTTGATTCAAACCTTATGCAAATACCATATCGAAGATTTGGATATGTGTATTATTTGTGTTATCTTCAATGTTGCTTTCGTGAGAATAAAATAAGTTATTTCACGTAAGGTCTTTTTTTCCCAAGAAGTCACGACATAAGAATCCACAGCCAAGTTCTGCTTCATCTATAAATGGCTTATGTGCAATATATTTAGATTTTAAATTGCTTTTAAATTTTCGTAAACCAACACCTTAAAGGTTGCCTGAAACGGGACATTTTTGTGCACGGAAAAGCGACTTCAGTCATAAAGTTTAATGCTTCATAACTCGATGAATTTTGGTTGTAAAAGGATGATTTTTTTTATTTTGCATGAAATTTTATGAGGATGATTTTCCTAAATATAACTGGCAGGACCGGGGGGCCGTATAAAAATTTATATTTTGTATTTCTTTTAGAAACACATTTACTGATTTAAACTATTTCTAAGATAATAGATTTCAAAATTTAAAACATTTTTGCAATTGGAAGTATATCTCTGTGACTAACGGTTGAGGAAATAGCCATTGGGCACCCTGTATAAATATAATATGGTAATATATGGATTTGCCTTAAAGTTAGATATATTGTAATTTTTTTTTCTTTCAGAGAAATGAAGAAAAAGAAAAGAGAGATGGGGTAAGCAACTGGTATTGTTGCAAACGATCTTGAAATATTCATACAGTTCAAATATATCTATTCCTTAGCTTGCTAAGTAATGAGCTATTTCATGCAGAAATAAAAATAAAATTTTAATAGTTGAATATATTTTCTATTTATTCCATACATTAATTTATAATTTATTAACTTTTCAATATTAAAATAAAAGGAATATATAAACCCACCTTTGAAAGATGAAACTCCAACTTTTTAAGAAGTCTCTCATTTGCTTTCATTAGCTGAAAAAAAAAAAGCATACTTGAAAACAAGACTGAAAATTTATCATATTATAATTATAAAAATTTTAATACACTTATAATAATTCGGGGGATCTCACAAAATTCAAAACTTGGCAACCATGGTCTATGACAATGAAGCCAGCACAAAAGATCTATCAGTCTAGGTTCAGATTGTGGACCGAGTATTCACCATGGTATTCAAAATGTTTTGTTATAATAGATGCAGTCAAAATGAAATTTATGTTTGTGTTATGTGTGAAAATCTGCACCAGTAAAATACATCCCACCATGCCTATAAGGATATTCAGTGATTTAAAACATAAATTCCTAGCGTAAAAGTCACAGTTTGATTTAAATCGGAGGAACAGATATTGAGATTTGTATACATTACATTTGAAAATTAAAATAATATAATGAGTTTTTATTTACTTAATATTACTAACATTTACATCAATGCATTCATAGTGATCAGAAAAAAATATTGCACAGTTTCAACTTTAACCTAATTATAAAGTATGAAGAACACTTTTTTAATGAACTCTGAAGAATAATTTTAACACATTTTCTTGATTTTTAATGATTTTTTAAGCATATTCTTAGGAGGAAAAGAAACATATTTTTAGGCAAAATCTAACATCACACAAAATAAAAATCCCATGATCAAGAAAGCAAACTTCATTGTTTTTTAAAATATCGCTCTCTTTTTAGGATTTTCATAGGAAAAACAAAGAAAATGCTAAAGACCGGGCTGGTAGCCACAGGTGGTGGTTAGTGTATTAATAAATGCAAACGTCTTGGAAATAATTATTCATGTTAACAAGTGAATTCTTCATGAATAATAACATTTTAGGTTTCTGCCCATGATTAAAATAAAATGTTCTGGTTCAAAACAAAATAACTGTGATCAACAAATGGCATTTTGAAATCAGTTTTATCTATAATACATGCAGTAAAGGAGGCAGATGAACTGGGCCAGTTTGAAGCATGGGCTTAGTGAGGTGCCAGCAAAGGACATAAAATCAAAATTGGGTGTTAAACCTTTCTTCATAATGCAAAATACAGAAAATGTAAAAAGAATTGACAAAAACTCCCAGCATTATAAAACATATAAAGTGAATCCAAGATACATATTTTTTTACTATCCCTGACATCCCGAGCATGCTCGGAATGTCAGGGCCTGTTTTAACTTCTGTACATCTTAAGGAAGTGAAATAAAGACCTTCTGTTGTGGATGTGTGTTTAATTTTGCTGTCTTTGTTTATGTTGCAACACCATAAAATCATGCCCTGATGCCATGAATTGACATCATACAGTAATTACCTGTATGATGTCATCGACCATTCAATTTTTGGTTTTCAAGGTTGTTTCAGGAATCATGCAAAATTTTCATCTCAGAAGTAGAAAGAGTTGCACAGACACTTACATATGTCAGTGATGTCACCACTTGTTCAAGTACAATAAGCTGCAAGAGCTCCTTTCTTTCTTTAGGTCCATAGGCATTACAATGCTATGGTGACTCGATGCCTAGTTGGATGCCTAGTCAATTTATGCTGTACTTTATATTTCTTCTTTATGAAGGTTTTCTATGCAATAAAACTTTTTTTTAAACATCTTTTGCCTGTTAATGTTTCACTTTATTCATTGGATGTTTGATTCTTGAAGATAAAGTTAACTTCTATCCAGGTTAGTGATTCAAATTTAGATGTCACCTGCATATTGAGCTAATTTACAATATCAATTCAAACAAGGGTTATGGTGGACCAGCTCCAATTCTGGATATTCTTATAAGTGATTTTCCAAAAATGTGATTTGATGGTTAAGCTTTAACTTCAGAGAACCAACCATAGGGAGCCATAGTTAGGCCTAACACTGATGTACAGATGTTAAAATAAGTTATATCTGTGTTTACTGAAATTGCTCTTATTTCCTGTTAGATATCAAAATTGCATTAAACCAGTGATATTACCCCCAGAAACTGAAATACATAACTGAATAAGACCAATTTTAGCTCATGAAAAGATATTCAATTTTCACTGATGGAGGATAGCTGTTACAGTTTCATAGATGACACAGAAACTGAATTAAAAGTCAATATATAGAGAAGAAACATTTTGTATTTTAATCAAAGGGAAGACCGAGCATTTTCTATTTTTGAAGCAAACCGAGCATAGCTTCTTTAACACTGATTTAAATCTGATTGTGTGTGACAGTTTCATTAACATAGTAAAACCCAACTGATTCAAATAAAAATATGTACATAGTTCGAACAAATCATGATTCAGGTCATGATGTTGCACAAATTTTAAATTTCAATCTATGTATTGAGATTATGAGGTCAAATGTCAGATTATCTTAAGTGTCCAGAGAAAAATTAATTTCAAAAAATCCATGCACAAAAAAAAAAAATTCTATGTGTTTGGTATAACTTCTACAATTTATTAGGATGTCTTGTACATTAATTACTTAATATTTTGAAGTTTTACTACTTTCATGAAATAAATGCCTCAGTAAACATGTAGCTAGATATCCTGATTCACTTGAGTTTCAGGTCACACAGCCTGGTATATTATAGATCCTCAGTTTAGAGATTACATCCAAACAATATTGTCAGAGTTTAAATCTTGAATTTTGGAATTTTCTCTATTTCCATGTTCAGTGTTTTAATTAGATGCTTGAATAAAAATATATGTTTTCACTTTCTTTAACAACATAAGCAAAAAAATATGTATTTTATTAGTGAAAGCAAAAATAATCGTTCAATTGAAGCATCATTATACCAATTTTATACTCAGAAATTTTTAGTAGATTTTATTAAATTTGTTCGTAAGATACCATGCATGAAAAAAAAGGGTGGTTTTGAGGTAAATACAGATACAGCTCTATGGTAAGTATAAAAACAATGGATTTATTGTTTCATTTTTTTTATTATCTCAATATAGAATGTAAGTGGTATATCTCAGTAATATCTCAATATAGAATAAGTAATTGGTATCAATGGCTTAATTTATTATGCTACAAAAAAAAGTTAAAATTAGAAAACACACTATTTCAAAATTTTAAAGGTATACTGCCCTTTTAAAATGATGAGATAAAATTCGAAAAAAGAAATTAAGACTATATTTGCAGTAATAAAGAGTATCAACAAAGAAACTGATCTAGAAATAAAAATTCCAAGAGGTGCAAAGAAGTGGTTCTACATTGTAGTTTTATGCCAGAGTGTACATTATAAAAGCTACAAAATAATAATAATGTTAAAACTGCTACAGAAATAGCCATTCTGTATGAAATATTTTATTTAACATAATGGCATAATTTATGAGACATTAAAATACATTATTTCCATATTGCACTTTTGTTACCTAAAATGAAACAAAATCATAAGAGAATTAAATATATTCATTATTACCACATGAATGAATACTTAGTAAGAATGTTTAACCTGAAATAAATGGACATAAATGTTTAAAAGTTATGACGATTTCTTCTCGAGATATTATGGATTTTACTTCTCCACAGGGAGTACAATATCTCTAAAACTAGCAGATGTATCCAATGTTGCCCAGAAGTACAGCCATTTTAGTAAATTTGGTTGTCTGATCGATGGCATAATAATTTTAAGCTTTAGATTTCAGTTTAAAAACACTTTTCTTTCCTCACTGAATGATATAAAAATTAAAATTTTCACTCCTGCCAATGAAATGCCTTGTCTTTTATGTTTTACCCATTCTTTACCACCAGAGTCATGTCAGGCCTTTCTCAGCAAGAGTTAATAATTGGAGTGCTCAAAGAAATGAACCGGGACAATAGGTACATCCAGTGTAGACAATTTATAGAAAAGGTATACACTGCCATTAGATAGGGAAAGAATAAAGAGAGATATGTTCAAAGTCAGAATAAACAAACCAATACATCATTTTATTAACTTTATTATTTATTACAGCATGAAAACATACTATATGACATTTAGTTACACAGCATGTTTTATTTTCTTTGCATTTGTAAGTCATTGTTTCATACCTGATGCAGCAGATACAGTTGAAAAGTCTATATGCACTATAAAAATATTTCATTTTCCCACAAACTAGCATGATGGTGTTGATACAGTTCAAGACTGGTAGACTTATCTCTACCTTTCAAGTATTTGTGCAATTTAATTACCATTGAGTGTTGCATGGCATTCAAGAATGTGTCATGCAAAGGCGTAGCTGGAGTGCTGTACCACTGATCTTTGATTATCAGTAGGTCTGAATGCCAATTATGTTATAAATAGTCCCCAGCCGGCTGCAAGATGTTTACTAGGGATTGTCTAAAATTACTAATTCCCGCCCCCCCCCTTTACGGTCACATATACAAAAACATCAATCCTCTTTCCAATCTACTAAATGTAAACAACATATAAAACTCTGAAAGGTCATACATCATATATACATTTTACACTGCACTCACACTATGAAAACATATAGCAATTCCAGTATGAGACACAAATCTATTTCTACACTCAATGTTTAAAATATAATCCTCACAAACTAAAAATAGAAATTCAGTCAAAATTCTATCATTAGTTGTTCTTTAATTTTATTAGAAAATTTGTACTTAAAATGAACTATTAAAAACTTCCATACTTCTCTTGATCCACATTTAAAAAAAAAACATGTAGGCTCTATCCATTCTTGATGCTCAGAACTACTCTATTGTTGGAGATCTATGCATCTGGATGTTGTTTCAAAGGAATTTTTTCTAGATTGCTCTGACTCTTTGAGGTAGGGCGTTTTCACTCTTCTACATGGTCGACACAGATTGCAGATGGTGGCCTCTACAGGGTAGTCCAAAAAGTCTTAAATGAATGTTAAGGATAGGTCAGGCATACAAAAAAAAAAAAAACAAGCACAATTTGCATAGGAACATGTGGCTGCAAACGCTGCCATGGGGTACGACACATGCAGGAAGAAACAAAACAAAAGGAATGCAAATAAATACAATACAGGTTTATTAAACATAACAATTACAAGTATAAATTACAATTGCTTATTATAGTATTAATGTAGGTGTTTAAATTTCTTGCCATCCACAGCTGTGCATGTTTCAGCCAGGATGTGCAGGATTATCTCAATAAAACATTTCCTGCAAGATGGATCAGCCAAGAAGGACCCGTCAGTTGGCCACCAGTCCCCCGACTTGTTCCCCACTGCTTTCCCTGAGGTGTTACCTCAAAAGCCTTGTTTACAAAACCTCTATAATATCTGATGCTGATCTTGTCGCTAGAGTTGATGAGGTAGCAGCATGTGTCTGTGAGCATCCCAGCATTTTTTAACGCACTTGCCAATCCATGCGACGATATTGCCAGATATGCATATCTGTTGATGGCAAGAATTTTGAACATCTACTTTACTTTAATACTATGATAAACAATTGTAACTAATACTTGTAATTGTTATGTATAATAAAACTGTGTTGCATTATCGGCATTCCTTTCTTTTTGCTTCTTCTTGTATCTGTAGTGTCCGGCGGTGGCGTTTGCAGCCACCGTGGGGCACTACATCAATTGTAACTAATACTTGTAATTGTTATTTATAATAAAACTGTGTTGCATTATCAGCATTCCTTTCTTTTTGCTTCTTCCTATATCTGCAGTGCCCTGCGGTGGCATTTGCAGCCACATGTTACTATGCAAAATGGAGTTGTTTTTGTATGATTGACCTACCCAAGGTTGATCTACCAAGTTTGTCTAAGACCTTTTGGACCACCCTGTAGATATCTTGTGACATCTGATTTCTTTCACATCTCAACAGTAACTATTGTGGAGAGTTTATGAATAGTGAAAATAAATTCAATAAATTCATATTACTTGAAAACCACACTTTACTTTTTGACCAGATTAGCTGCACAGATGTTTATGTTCAATTTATGCTGTGTTCATTGACTGTTCTCACTAGAATGTTCCCACCTGAATGCTCACTAGAATGACACATTTATTGTGAACTAATAAAAATATATATTTTTAGCTTAAATTTCATGTCTTTCTTCATTAACTTTGGTTTGTACAGATAAGGTACTTGCTTCAGCTAGTAACCAGTTTCACTTTACCTGGCAGTGGCGGATTTCAGGAGGGGCGATCGAGGCAATCGCCCCCCCCCCAAACGCCTGACGAACGTCTACGTTTTAGCAAATAAATTATAAAATTAAAAAATATATATATCATTAGGGAGATACTTTGGGCTTGCTCTCCCTCCCTCAGTTTATCCACGAAATCGCGCCCCCCATAATGAAAGTCAAAAGTCTACGCCTGGATGTCTTATATTTACAAGATTTAGTACCATCGACTCTTTTAGCGAAAATCAACACGGACGAAGAGTCAGTCACTCCTCACATCTTGGACAGAGCTAAGCAAGAAGTAGCACAGAATAGCCGAACTAGGAGTGGAAGAAATGAACAGTACACTTCAAGTTGAGGTGATTAGCTGGAGAACACCAAACGGAAGCGAGAAAATACCGATACCGGCAAAGTACCCAAGTCTGCTTTTGAAGCACTATAGAACTGTGATCCTGCAGTGTACCATGTGATCTACGTGTTACTGATATTTCTTGTAGCATTACCAATTACTGTTGCAACCGCCGAGCGTGCCGCCCAGGTGGTGAAGTGGATAGCGTCACCGACTGCTGTCTAGTGGGCTTGGGTTCGAATCCCGAGTAAGGCATGGTTGTTTTCCTGAGGATGAAGACAGTCTTCCGCCTTCTGGGTCCTCGTTAAATGAGAAGCTGCACCCTTCAGACCTTAGTCAGTGATGCTTGCATGTATTAATAAACTTTGTATTCTTGTCTTGTGTGTCATTCTCTCTGTCCTTCTTCTGGTGTCACTGAACCTGTATTCATGCTAATGCAGAAACAGGGGTCATAAGCAACAACAACAACCGCCGAGCGTAGTTTCTCAGCACTAAAACGATTGAAGACATGGCTTCGAAACACAATTAGAGAAGATCGGCTAGTGGGATTGGCTTTGTTGCATGTGCATTATGATATCGCACATTAACAATTTTAGATCGATTTGCTAAAGAAAAAGCAAGAAGACTTGAGTTGATATTATAATGATGATTCTTCCTGGGAGGTGCCAGGGTTTTTGCGATGGACTCCGTAAGGCTGTTAAGGAAAATGATCGACAATAAGCTGAATTGGCAATTACATTTGAATAGTGTTATAGGTACTACCCCCGGCAAAAATTATGGAATCACTTCCATGTTATTTCAATGGGATACGATGTTCAATACCCTACAACTTTTGATGCACGGATACCCTGAAAAACCCTTTTTGAGCGAAATTGAAGAACTTTAAATGCTTAACAAAACAAAAAATATGTGAAAAATTTTGCACTTTTCATTATTTAATAATTCACAATCAAAAAATGGGAAAAAAGCTAGAGATGGAAAGAAAAAACTCGTAAAAACTAATTTGGAATAATAAATTTGATCATGGAAAATCATTAAGATATAGCTCCTAATGTTTATATGATCAAATTTATTATTCTAAATTAGTTTTTACGAGTTTTTCTTTCAGCCTACAGCTCTTTTCCCATTTTTTGGTTGTGAATTATTAAATAATGAAAAGTGCAAAATTTTTCAAACATATTTTATTTTGTAAAGTTTTTAAAGTTCTTCAATTTCTCTCAAAAAGGGTTTTTTAGGCCATCAAAAATTGTAGAGCATTGAACTTCGTATCCCATTGAAATAACATGGAAGTAATTCCATAATTTTTGCCAGGGGTAGTAAACTCTATCAAACCATTGGTCTTTTCTTTTGATGTTTTTGCGTGATGTTTATACATGATGTTTTTCGCGTAAAAATTTATTGATTCCTGTGCAGCTAAAAATGTAAAAAAATGGGAAAATGTAAATCAATGTTCAGTGCTTATTAATACCTATATTAACTGCATTTACTCATGTTCATCCTCCTTTTCTACCACAATCTAAGAAAAATAAAATGTATTTGTATTGTATCGTATGATAACCATATTTAGTGAATAGAATATAAATGTGTGTTTATTTAGTTAATATTCAGTATTAATCTTCTCACATGGAAATCTCTTACTTGTGTGTACTTTTGTGTATACTTAATACAGAATATAATTTCGGTTACCTTACACCTTTCTGGTAGGTCGGACGGTCTGGGTCTCAACAACAACAACAACAGAATATAATTTAGTTTCCTGTTTCGACTTCAACAATAAGATTGTTTCCTTATATAGTCATGTAATTTTTTTTTCTTCCAATCTTCATTGTTTTGCTTTGGTCTTAAAAAAAATGATAGACCGTATTTTATAAGCTGCAAAGAACTTACTATAAACTTCCGAATTTGTTCTAGTTATTTCAAAAATGTCAAATATCCGTACATAGGAAGCCGTTAAGAAAATCCTAAGTGAACAAACCTCCGAGAACATTTCGATCTAAAAAATCGCCCCCCCCAAACAAGAGGCCAAAATCCGCCACTGTTACCTGGGCTACTTAACAATTACAGTTTAACAACTCCAATTGAACTTTATGTAATACAATTATACAAGATCAACATTAGTACTACTTCTAACCCAAATCATCTCAATAACTACAATGTTTTCTCTAATTTCCCAAACCACATACATTCCCTTAAGTTTTGAACCAAACTTTGGAATAATTTGAAAAAATTTGACAATGTGTTTGTTTCAACACTTTCTGGTCCAATGATGCCGACTTCGTGAGTTCGAGATACTTTTTGAACCCTAAATAATTTTGTTGTGTGTTCTTTGAACCCCTAATATTTTTGTGCATATTTAGTGCGGAAAATGTATGCATATACACATACATTTTGTTTTTTTGTTATCAATTCTTCCAAGTTTTACATTTTTCATTACCTGTTTAATATATATAAAGTGTGTATGGAAGTTTAACCCTCAGACTGTTTATTGTATACCAGTAGCGGCTCGTGTATAGGCACTGCGGGAGCCACAGTGCTCTCTCTCCCTCGCAGCCTTGTATGCAGCTTCCTATTTGCGCATGCGCACAACAGTGAAACACCATGCTGCTGGAACTGTGAAGCATGGTGTTTGACTGCTGTGCACATGCACACATAGGAAGCTGCACGTGAGGCTGCGAGGAAGAGAGAGCTGTCACTCCCGCAGTGCTTATGCACGAGCCACCCCTGTTGTATACCGAATACAAGATTTTGACTTTGAAATGATTTAAAGAGAAATTCGTTAACATTTTAAACATTGGTAAAAATACTTAAAAAATAAATTTTACATTTTTTGCTACTTTTATAAAGACAATTAAGTTGGAAATTCACACAGTATCTGTATATTGTATATAATAAATAATGTCGCACCTACTATAGTAAAATAAAAGAAATATATAATTATCTGAAGAAAAAAATATTTTTCTGTACTTAACTATAATTCACTTTATTTTAGCATTTCTGAAAGTCTTATTTTGGAAGATAATCTGACTGACTGAAATTTAAATTAGGCTTACATCATTTGAAAAATACATGGGTTACTCAATTTAAAATTTCTGGAATTTCCCTAAATTTTCAAGTCGGTGCCTATAATTTGAGCTGCTACCAATTTCAATCATCTATGTTCTTAATTAAAATACTTAACTAGTATTCATTGTGCTTGTTATATAATATTTTGTGCTTTTGCAACATAGAAGTAACTTTTAGTTGTCCATCTACATACTGCAATTTTTTCTATTTGTAAAAATCTCCTCAGGACTTTAACCTGTCAAATCATGTACAGATGTTTTTGAGGTACTTGTTGAACAATCTAAATACAAATCACAATTTCTATCACAGAGCTCCGGAGCCTATTGCTTGTGAACACTGGAGTACTCCACACCTGTCAACTTTGAGAGTGCCTCATCAGTAGCACTCACCAGGCGTAACCAGTGTTTCCTTTCAGGCATACTTCTGGTGATGGTAAGGGGGAAGGGCTTCACCCTCCTGGAGACATTTTATATTACAGAACCAAATGTAATTACTATATGCAAAAAATATATGTAATAATATGTATATATATATATATATATAATAATTACTTATATATATGTAAATATAGTAGTAAAAATTATATTGGAAAACTTGCCCTCGCTTCACCCAAAAAGTCCTTAAAGAAACACTTAGCGTAGCACGTTTGTTTCAGATTTTGTGTATATGTTACATTTTTGGTTTATTATTTTGGCTAATATTTGCAAAGTCCCACAAAATTTTAAAATATTGGATTTGTGAAAATTTTGCAACAACCCACAAATGTTCAAAATATTGGATTTCTGAAATATTGGTAAAGTTCCACAAAATTTAATTCTGGATTCATGAAATATTTTGCAAAGTTTAACAAATTTGAGTTTCGTTTTTAATTAAATTTTTCATAAATCCAGTAAAATGAAGGAATTTTTCATGAATCCAGCAAAGCTCTAAAATTTTTCTAAGTATTGGATTTGTGAAATAATGGCATAATCATACAATTTTTTTTTAATTTCTATAAGTATTGGATTTGTACAAAGTCTCATAAATTATAATGTTTCTCAATGTTTTTTTTATGTCTGCAAATTTTTCAGTTATTTGATTCTATATTTTATTTTTTTCCCCCCAGCTATATACAGGTTGTCCCAAAAACATTGACCTCGGCTTTTATTCCCTAAATATTAATTTTAGACATATATAATAAATTACAAAGTTGCATAAAAAGAGGTATAGAATTTTATGAAATTGATTAAAATAGGGAATTAAATTTTAAGAAATACAAAATTTAAATTTTTATACGGCCCCCGCACAAAAACATTTCCAATGAGTAAAATGTGCTCTATACACTAATAAGGTGATGTACAAAATTTTAGCATTTTATTATAAAAAGTCCCAGAGATATGAAAAGACAAAAATGCTGACTTAAACCACTTTTCGATGCATCGACATGGGTTCTCAGAGGAGAAAAATCATGTCAGCAGATTGCGTTTCAGGGGTCATACACAAATTACAAAAGAAAACAATGATTACATAAATAAATAATAATTTTGCTATTTATTGGTACAAAAGTATCTACACTGTGTAGAAATAATAACTTTACATAAAGATAAAGCTTGTTCAAAATGTTTTCCATCCATGCCAAAGATCCATTAAAGATAAGAGGCAGATATTATTTGCCTATGATGCATTTCTGCATTGCATCATTTGCACTCTTGCTGTAAACGTTTACATTTTAATTTGTGATTAATCCCTTACCAACTGTGTTTAAACATATCTCTGGGACTTTTTATGATAAAATGATGAAATTTTGTACATTACCTTATTAACCCCTTGCCTGTGTCGCACGAATCCAGTTCGCGCAACCCCTCTGCGCAAAATTTGGAATGCCCGAACTGACTTCGGGCAAGCGAAAAATCAGTGTTTCTATTCCGTTGATCCTGAATTGAGTTTGTTTTGCTTTACCAAATGCTTTACAATATAATTCACTGTTTTTCCAATAGATGGCGATACTTGTCCACATTTTTTTTGGAAGTAGGCGGGATCAGCTAGCTTGATTAGGTGGGATATAAACCCAGTTTATTGTAAAGAGTGTGATGTAGGCTTGTGTGCCGTGCCATGTTTTCGTATATATCATACTATAAAAGATTTGTGAAATTCTGTAAAATGATTCTGTGAAATGATTTGTGAAATTCAAAAGATTATTTGTGATTTATTTTGCTATAATTAAACAATTTTGAGTAAAATATGAATATAATCCATTAATTTTCCACATGTATGTCAAAATATTAAATATAGTAGTTATTTCATATAAAAATTTATATTTTTACAAAATAAAAATTTTCAAACCTTTTTAAATGTTATAATGCACAAAACTTAAGCCTAAAAAAATTTTTCCATTTTTGATACATTTTTCTGAAATATACTCCACAGGTAAAGGGTTAATGTATGGCGCACATTTTACTCATTGAAAATGTTTTTGTGCGGGGGCTGTATAAAAATTTAAATTTTATATTTTTTCAAATTTAATTCCCTGAAAATTTTTATCGATTTCATAAAATTCTGTACCCTTTTTTAAGCAACTTTATAATTTATTATATATGTCTATGATCAATATTTAGGAAATAAAAGCCGAGGTCAATGTTTTTGGGGCATCCTCTATAGTTAATCTGTTATATTCAAAATTATATATTTCATAACATGGTAACTTGCGTCAATTTTGATGGTTTTATATGTCCGGATAATTTTCAAAGTATTTTATCTTGTATTTTTACATTTTATGACACCTTCTTTCTATTTCAAACAACTATTCGCCTAGATTCTAAATTTAATTTCACATCGTGGTTGAATACATCACTTTGACAGGAAGGAGCCTATTTCAAAACAGGGAAAAATGCACCAATTTGGCATGATTTGGTACTTTGAAAAATAACAAGTCGGGGGTTATTCTTGGAATTTACCACATTCATCACTACCACCATGAATTATCAAAAAATCACATGAACACACAGAACAGAAAACGTGGTTTTCAGATAAGGAACACTTTAGATGACACGCCCACTCCTTTCTGTACTCTTGACAATATTTTTATGCATTTTTATGGTCCTTTTTCTTCTGCAAACTACAATCGTCATCCATTTCATCATGTGCTTTATTGTCCAAGATTAAGAAGGGTGCACTTTCACAAATTAGACACGTACAATTTTATATACACTATAGAATTACAGTAGAAACAAAATAAAACACAAAATGTCTGCTGACTTCCACATTCCAAAACCCCTTCGTGACATGGAAAGATTCTTTGCAGCGTGGGAGTCACATGTCACATTGCAAGAGAGAATAGAATAGAGCTGCAGGTATCAGGCAGAGGGGGCAATGAAGGAAAAGGAGCATGAAAAGACCAGAGGAGCAAGATGCATTGGAGTTGAGGTGTACCAATAGCCCCATTGTGTTATCGAGTAAGTCATGGGTGTACTAAATGTGTTTCAAAACAAACAATGTTAATATTACATATGTTGACGTATAGTACGTTAGATTAAAGTTAGGAATAAAAATTATTTGAAGGTTTTAAGGGGAGAAAGAAATTATCATAACAAATATTTCTCTAGATAAAATTTATATAAAAAATATTAAAAAAAATGTATTTCTAAGGAATCCATAGTTCTTTGTTGGCTATTCCATAGCTCCGTAATTAGCATCAGATTCGGTACAAACTACAGAGGATCCATAGTAGTTGGCAGGTATGGTGCTAATGAACTTGCTCCTCAGAGGGCAATCAAAATGGGATTGTTTCTTAAAATTTTACTTTTAATTAAAATAAAATCTAGTACCCTTTTATGTTAGTAAAAATATCCATACAAGAACTTGAAATATATAGAAATTAATGTTTACTAAGCATTTAAATATAAAATTATCAAATTTAAATAAGGGCAATGAAAAACAAGGATTTCTGGGAATACTGCATTCTGTTTCTATATAAGCCTATGAAATTTTGTGGGAATGGACAGTAATATACAGTAAACAAAATAAGTGAAAATTTAGTTGTGATAAAATGCTGATTTTTTTATGATTTCCATTCTCTTTTTCATTCCCTGGCTTTCAGATCCATAGGTTTTAATATCAGGTAGGGGTGGGACCTTTGAGTTTGCATACACTCATAATGATGTCCATTTTAAACTTTTATATGGTCATGGTAAATTTTATATGGTCATCAAAAGTAGCCTTTGTGTGCATGAAAAGAACATTGGAGTGTCAAAATTTTTCAATTGTATCTCATCTGAGAGTTGTAAGTCATCAATCGAAGCCAAAATTATTTACTAACAAGAAATGTTTCTTCACCCTACTGAGCAGCTAATTCTATTCATCCTATACAGCAACTGAGAACACAATATTTAAGAACACAATTCTCAAGATAATGTCTTATGAGATGATTTATGAAATAAATCAATAAAATTATAAATCTGTTATATATGGTTAAATGCATAGAATTTTCATATGAAATATCATGAGTCAAATTGATTGAGATTATTCTCTTGAATCTGCATGCTGTCCTTAAATTTTAGCACAATTTTTATAGCCCTGTTAACAAATACAATATTATCCTCTTTTATATATTTTGTGATTCTATAATTCAAAGTTAATTCTGTACTTATTTATTTTCTGTGTTTATTTATGATGTGTTTATTTGTTAGTTTCAAAATTTTGTATACATATGTTAAATACAGACCTTTCAACATTTAATCTTATGCTTTGCACACAGATAATCTATACACTTTACTCAAGTTCATATAAAATTACTCTTCATATTCATACAAAATGCATACAAAAATATAAACTAACAATAACAGATGTCAGAAACTAACAAAAAATTTAGACAAGCTTTAAGAATGTTTCTATTTTAGTTAAACAAATATTTTTACTGCAGTATAAAATTTTTTAGATGTATATAGCATCATTAAAAGATTTTCAGTCTTTGTTATAATTTATCAGTTGAAATATATTTGAATTATGTTGCAAAATTAACTATAATTTTTAAATAACTAAGAATATAGATTTTAAAATATATAAAATACATAGATATCAGATCAGTTGCATTTTGCTGACTTGAAAATACACCAGAAATACACAATTTAAATATTCAGAACTTTACTCCCAGTGCAATAAACAGCACATCTGATCCAGTGGTTTGCTTTCATTAGAGATTATCAGCAGCAAATAGCCAAATATTGAAGTTAAAGTAAATAAATAAATATATATATATATATATATACAGGGTGTCTCTAAAAGATTGAAACATGCTTTAATTTTTTACCTGTTGGAGATAAGTGGGCAATGTAAATTGTAAAAATGTTGAAAGTAAGATAGGAAATAAGACTACGTTAATGAAATAAATAGTCCTCCCATAAATTTTCAAAAAGTTACACTTTTTTTATTTTTATACGACCCCTTAGACAAATTTGGTCAATCAGAATTTTTTTATTTTTAATGCAACAAGATCATTAAAAAACCCCGCATATCTGTATCTTTAAAATTGAGCGAGTTATATTTAATTGGAAATTGAACATTGTGAATGGAGACCATATTATATATCAAATTAGAAATGTAAATTTGTGACATATCACAAAAAAGATAAAACTGGATGATAATGCATAGGAGACATTTTAAACCCATAAATTTTCAAAAAGTTACACTTTTTTTATTTTTATACGACCCCTTAGACAAATTTGGTCAATCAGAATTTTTTTATTTTTAATGCAACAAGATCATTAAAAAAACCCGCATATCTGTATCTTTAAAATTGAGCGAGTTATATTTAATTGGAAATTGAACATTGTGAATGGAGACCATATTATATATCAAATTAGAAATGTAAATTTGTGACATATCACAAAAAAGATAAAACTGGATGATAATGCATAGGAGACATTTTTGCGAATTCCACATAAGCTCACGTTGCAATCACAGATTCTTAGTACTTTTCAATAACTAAGTACTTTTAGAATAATTAAGTACTTTTAAGTATTTTTTATCTAAACAATTTCCATCGTCAATTTGTTTATGATCCCTATTTTCACTGATGAAACAGCCTTTAACATAGTACAGAAAAGTGGCATAAGTCAGATTTTTTCCTTTATCATAATTTCGTTGATTTTAAAGATACAGATATGTAGGTTTTTTAATGATCTTGTTGCATTAAAAATAAAAAAATTCTGATTGACCAAATTTGTCTAAGGGAGTCATATAAAAATTTAAAAAGTGTAACTTTTTGAAAATTAATGGGAGGACTATTTCATTAACAGTCTTATTTCCTACCTTACTTTCAAAATTTTTGCAATTTAGATTGCCAACTTATCTCCAGCAGGTAAGGAATTAAAGTGTGTTTCAATCTTTTTGTAACACCCTGTATATATATAATATTAAAAAAAAAACCTTGTTATATGCTAGTGATTAGAGTAACTATAAAATTCAGGCATACCTCACATTTTGATATTGCTAGTACAGTTAATGGCAATTTATTATTGGTAAGCTGTCATAACAGTGAAATTAATCCAGTGATGCCATCTTCTTGCACTGGGAGTATGTATTAAATATAAGTACTTTTTAAAGAATTAAGTCACATATTTAATCAATTTTAAACATGTAGTAAATTATACCTATATTATTGTAATACATAAAACTAATCAAATCATACAAGTGGTAATTTTTTATTGCAGAAATGAACCAGATTATAAAAATAAAAACAGAATGAAGAATTTAATTTTAAAGCATTTAATACTAATTACTTTGAAAGCTTGACATAAACTATGTACACAATAGTAATCAATAACTGAATGCCAAACATGCATTAAAAATGTTTATTAACATGCTAAATACAATATCAGTGATGAAATAAAATGACAAACAGTAAACGTTTTAAACAGTAAAAAAAGTTTTAAAAAGTCATGCAACATACGCAAGAACCAAAAACTCACCTTCTCCAACTCATAAAGTCTGCCTTGAGACTAGGATAGTAATAGAGATCATTTTAATAATCAGAAATATATATATATTTAAAACAAAGAGAAGTTATTTACTACAGAAACTGGAAAAAAATCTCAGAAAGACTAATTTACATTATGAAAAATAAATACGAACATTTTTAAATGCGAAAAAGAAACACATTTAACAAGTTAACTACAACATTAAGTCCAACAAAAAGCCTGCTTATCAAGTCCAATGCCAGATGCTACAGCCTTTCAATAGGAAAATGTGGAATTATAATTATTTCATACTTTTTGTGACAAAATGAGTCTTGTTTTTGTAAAAAAAACATCAGTTAAATTCCAGCCGCCATCAAGGCTTTTAATGGGCTTACACAAATGATATATATGTATAATTAGCACATATTTGTTACGAAAATAGTCACAGTTGGCATTATGGATTGAACGACTGACTACAAGATAACTCATGGATGTTCAGTGGCAGACTGTCAACTAGGAGTTATCTAGTAGTTAGCAGTCAATGTGTTAATCAGCCATAATGAAAAAGTAATCTTTTTCAGTCTTATAACTAAAAAACCTCTATAATATAGAGTCAGTTTTCTCCAATAGGGCTTTCAGCCAGAGTAACTGCTAATCTGATGATAATAATTCAGCCAAAAAAGTTGAGAAGAGGACATGAATAATTTTTAAGTCATAGTTATCCAAGTGGCATGTTGCTCAGTATGGGCTGACGACTCACTTTATCGGTGACAGGTGGGTAACTTCTAGTGCATACCGGTCAGAATATAAGTAAAGCTCAATAGACTAATGCACTAATTTTTTATTAGTTATCCCAATAATAGATCAAGTCTGTCTCTGCATCCCAATGCTCAGTGACCAAACACTTATGGGAATTGAGTAGATCTTTATATACTGATGATTGGCCATTTATTGATTTATGAAAATTGACTATGATCAGAATTATATGGGCAAGTCAAGGTTATCAATCTATTTAAAGAAATTGGCTGTTACCAGGTGTGTCACTACTCAGTTATTAATTACATTAAGGAAATCAGCTGATTTCTTATAAATAAAATTTATTTTAGTCTATATAAATAAAATTGAAAATCTGTCTGTCTGTCTGTCCCATCATCACGGGAGAACGGCTGAACCGAATTTGATGAAATTTTGTGGGTAGCCTAGAAATAGCCCCACTTAAAATTTAGTCCATGTTTGGAGTTTCCATAACCAGTGGTTCTCGAGATATTAGTGAAAAACGAATATTTCGTTTGTCTCATCATCACGAGAGAACGGCTGAATCGAACTTAATGAAATTTTGTGAGTAGCCTTAAAATAGCCCCCCATAAATTTTGCCCAAGTTTTGAGTTTCTAATACCAGGGGTTGGCGAGATATTAATGAAAAACGGAACTTTATCCTAAGAGATCTACTCTCTAACTCCGTGGTTTATCCAAACGGAAAGGATGAAAATCGTTTGTTTAAAACGTCAACGTGAATTAAAACTTCATTTCTGAGCTTAGTGCAGGATTTTTGCATTAATTAGTCACTATCTGAAAGCATGAATTGTTTGAAACATGAATTTTAATGGAAAATCTAACTCCATGGTCAAGCATTTACTAAACAATGGAAAGTATAAAGAAATCAAAATAGTTATTATTTTTGCATTTTATGGGGAAGAGATCAAAATGGTTATTTAATTTCGCAGTTTATGAGAAAGATTCTTTATTATATTATGTTGCTCAGCAACGCAATTAAATTAAATGTGTTTCTTAATATTTGTTATTATTTTTTCTATTTGAATAATAAATAAATAGATGCATAAATATATTTTGTAAATGAACGGTTTGATTTTTCTTTTAATTATATTAATTACGGACTGCGTACATCACTTTAATTTGACAAAGAGTTTTTAAGCTTTTATATTGTGTTTAGCTAATAAACTCATATTGTGTTTACCAATAAACTCATTTATCCGATTGTTGAAACAGAAAAAGAGTAGAAAGGGTATATCTTCTAATACAATTTTAGTGCTTGCATTTAGTATATACAAATGGGATCAGGATGTTTTATTCTTAAGATCTGCAATTTCAGAGCTACGAATTTGGCGGAATATCGCTAACTTTGCCAAATTGACGGAAATATCGCCAAATTGCTAAAAACGACGCAAATCAATGAAATTAAATTCGTTTTTTTAGAAGACAGTACTGAAATGATGTTTCGGTAGCATTTGTGGGTCAGTCTATCCATCCTACTTAGTAACACATTTATCGAATTTTTAAAATATCACCAAGTTGATAAAAATGTTTGTGAATCTATAAAAATGTCATGAAATTGATAAAATTGCGCTTAATAAATGAAATTGTGTTTTGTTAGGGGATAATATTATGATGATGTTTCGTCAATTTGTTGCAAAATGGGACTATCAGTTTTACAGTCCCACTTGGCGATAAATTTGGCGATATTTTAAGTTATCGCTAAATTGAAGAAAATATCGCCAAACCTTTCATGGAGATAGCATTATTCAGACGATATGATTTCCATCAATTTATTTGAAGCAACTGATATCATGTCGTTTAACAATGGATGTAAATCCAATGTGTTATGTGGCATACGATTTTAATTAAATCTTTTCCGATTTGAATAATAAAGATATGTATATAAAATAAATTTCATTGGCATTGCATTTTTGACTGGAAAATATCGATTACGGTCTTCAGGTTACACATTATTATTATTGATATTTTCGGGGATTATTGATTCAGGGATTATTGATATTTTCAAATTATTATACCATTGTTTTATTATGACAAAAATTGTTGAAACTCACATATTGTACGTTGTGCGAGTAATCTTCTATGAATGTACGTGTTATCTTCTAATCTACGAGAATATAAGTAGTACAGGTATATAGGCATATATTTTGATATATATTGGCATATATTGGAATCAATTACGACCTTCTGGTATAAAGATTACGGGGATAATTGAAATTTTCAATTTATAATGTCATCTGTTTTATTTCGGCAAAGATTTTTTAGACTCATATTGTAATAAGGGTAATCTTCTACTAACATACAGGCATATTTTCTAATCTGCGACAATATAAGTAGTATGGGTATATATATATATATATATATATATATATATATATATTCCCATATAATTTTAGTGCTTTCATTCTGGCATATATTGGAATCAATTACGGGTTTATTGATATTTTCAATTTATACATGTAATCTACTAATACAGGTTACATCTTCTAATATTTGCGTATATAAGTAGTACGGGTCCTATACAATTTTAATGCTTTCATTTTGCATATATTGATTCAATTCCTTTTTTTTTGTAAATTTGCTTTCGAAAGGGGCCAGGATGTTTTATTCTGCAGATCTGCCCGTGACGATAATTTTGCATGATGAGAACAGATATTCATAAACTTCTCTTTAGGAGCAATAAATTTAATATTTTAACATAATTTGCATATGAATCTGAATTATAAGTTTCTTTATATTTTATACTCCGTACGAAGAACGGGTATGCTGCTAGTATTATATAAGATTGGAGCTCTTTTTGCTATTTGAGGAATCTGCGCATTCTAGCATTTTTTAGTCCTTCTTCAACATCTATATGTTTATGCCTCTTTAAATATCATGAAATTATGATATAAAATGTCTATTGAAAAACCTAAAAATACGAAATATGGCTAAACAAACAATTTTGATAATGTCAATTGTGCTAGAGATTGCTTCTAACATAAATGCAGCTAAGATTTTAGAGACTTGTACAATACACTTTTCCACCTTTAAAAGGGACAGTGTGGAAAGTAGTGAACAAAATAATTCAATTTAGAGCTTCTTATCTTACATTGTTGCTGATATTCCAAACCCTTTATGTATTATCTGATAGAACAGGTAAACACTACTTCTGACTTTTAGGGTGCAATCTTTTACTCATCACACATCACTATTTCGTTCCCAGCCACTCAAACTGCTTCTCGTACCCTAGGGTGAGTCGAGTGGTCTGGATTTTCGACACATCATTATTTAATGCAATTCTTATGTACTTGTAAGTAATTAAGAGTATAATCTAATACTGAAGTTTCTTAATTTACTTATAATTTTGAAAAAATATAATACAAAGAGGCTTAGGGGGATTTCTCCTTAAATTTTAAGGGGATTTCTCTTCAAATTTTAAGAATATTATTTCAATTTTAAAGGGCATTTTTATTCAATTTTAAAAGGCATTTTTTATCTTTTTAAGGATATTTGGAAAGAATTTTTAGGTCATAAACATCCGGGCCCTAATAGTTAACATTTAATTATGAATTAATTTTCATAGATTAGCATTATAATATGTGTTCAGGTATGAAAGTACATGAGCCCCCACCCTCCTATAATTTTTGAATTGCTATGCTCCTGCCTATAGACTAGCTGAAAAAAAATGTGAGCCATTCGATTCTCTTTATACCTGCACATGTATACTTGCCAGAATATTTACCACCCTTTTAAAAATGCAATTCAAAATAACCAACAAGAATTACAACTTTAGGGGCACGACAGCCCGGTGGTTAGCGCAGAAAGATTGCACTCGGATGACCAGAGTTCAATTTCTGCCTCTTCCCAAATTGTTGCTGCATTCATGCAGAGTACAATCATGTTAAACATGTGGGTCCATAAGTACTTCTGAGAGGTTGGTGGTAAGAGAAGGAGGGGGGATATGGACCCTGTGGATGCCTCCCCCACTGGATTCCAGTCTAAATTGAGTGGCACTTCCTAGATGTCCAAACAGATACCTTACACCTTACAGGTCGGATGGTCTGGGTCAAAGAAGAATTACAACTTTGTGCAATAACTTCTTGAATTCGTTTTACCATCCACTTTAATTTGTCCATTCAGAATTTTCTGGACATTACCCAATCTCGGTGAATTCAGAGAACAAATTTTTCCTAGACTCAATAGTCTAATGCAGCAGTTTTCAAAGTGTATTCACCAAATCCCTGGGGTTCTGTGGCAGTATTCTAGGGACTCCACAATGTGGGACACTCTCGTTCAAAAGTTAAGCAAGAAAGTGAAAAAAGCAGATAAAAAGAAAAGTATTTATTCACATTTATTGAAACTTTAACAGATCGCGGGTAAAAACAAAAGACACTAGCATGGGGACATACAAAGAAAATTATAAATAAATAATTAAATAATAGAGATATATAAAAATATAGGATTCTGGGTGGCAAAAACAGTTCATTGGTTGAGGTCAGTCAATACAGAATGTAATGATCTCTGCTGGAAACACATGCACAACAGCGTCATTTAATATCAAGAATAAAATCATGTATGATGGTTTGGGGTATCTGTGCTTATTCATGGAGCAGACATGTTCTTAGAACGTAAAGAGTATGGGGATCATCATGAAGAGAAGTTAAATATCTCCCAAGCATGTCCTATGTATGCTAAATGGGATTCAAGTTGGGTGATTCCGATGGCTATTCCATGCGAAGCAGTGTTTCCGATTCGAAGTACTGGCCAACAATGCAAGCTCTGTGAACTCACACGTTAACATCCATAAAAATAGCAATAGGACCCATGGCCGCAAGAAATGAGCAAACACATTGAACAAAAATGTCATCTTTATACCACACTGCAGTCACAATATTGCAAGATAAGATATAAGGATCAGTGCATGCACTGACAGTAATCCCTACCCAAACCATCAAACTCCTGCCTCTGTATATGTGCATTTCGCGGATGTTACTGGTGTGACAGCAAGTTCCAGGAGTTCTCCAGACTAATAAACATCAGTAATCACCCTTTACATCAAGCCGTGATTGATCCATGTGAAGAGCACAGTACTCCATTGTTGTAGAGTCCAGTTGAAATAATCTTGAGTCCAGTTTAAGCGGGCTCTTCTGTGCGAGGGCTTCAGTGGAATGAGAACTATTGGTTATCTTGTATACAGCTGACCTGCAAATAGCCACCTGAAAACAGTTTGCCAAGATACTGCTCTTCCTGCCGATGCTGCAAGGTCGGAAGGAAGCTGATGTGCAATGGTTGACCTGTGGCTTCGTGCTTACAGAGACAGAAAACTGTCATCCTGAGCAGTTGTGACCTTTGAATGTCTACTTACTAGTATTCACAACACTGTTCCTTCATTTTGATACTGGTTCTACAGGTGACAAATGATTGAAACCGGTTCTACAGACTGTTCCTTCATTTTGATACTGGTTCTACAGGTGGCAAATTATTGATACCAGTTCTACAGATGGAATGATTGAAATTTAGGGCTTGGGCTACTTCCAACTGTTGCTGGCCCTCTTAGAAAAAGCTTATTACCTCCCATTGCCTGGCGTCATTCAGATGATGTCATCCGCTCATTTTTCAAAATTTGGCTATTTCGACTTTCCTTGTGGAATCTGTAATACGAAGATATAGGCTCTGCACAAAACAGGCCATTTTTATACCTAGTATGTTTCCTTGTTAGAAAATGTTGGTATGTAAAATGTGTTTTGTGGGCTAGTTTCCAAGTGTGTGTGCCTGTCATGAATGTAAACTTTGTGGCTACACATTTATTTCGCTGAATATGCTAATGTTTTCATTTGTAGCTTAACTTTTGGATATGAGTACAGTTGTGTAAATTTTCATCAAAAGTAATTGTATGAAATCTTGAATGCATAATTTGGACAACAATGGACTTGTTCTAATTTTGGGATTTCACCATAAAATTGAATTTCAAAAGGGCTCCACAACCAAAAAAGTTTGAAAACACTGGTGGGTCTAATAAGTTTAAATTTGAGCTATTTGCCAGGTCTTCAGCAACAAAAAAATCAGGAAAATGATCCTTGCACTATTTTTGTGATTTCTAATGGGTGTGAGAACAAGCACCATCTTGCTAGAAGCAATGCTTGTCAAACATATTGTTACCATCTTGGAATGTTCTAATTTTCACTTGAGATGCTGTGTGATTCTTTGAAATTATAATAAATCAACAAAATGACAAAAATAACAACTGGACTGGACATTGATTTGATTGTCAACATCGGGTGGTAAGTTGTCAGAAAATATTTAGTTCCAGGACTGCTTCCAATACAAGCATATTGTCAAACATCAATGTGCTGAAGTTTGAATAACAGAGTACAGTTACATAGAAGCTTACTGACCAAGGCTGTCATTTTTGTAGAATACCAATGTTGGTTAAAGGAGCAATGCACAACACATTATCAGGCAAGAATGGCACTGTTATTTAAAAAATTTAAATTTAAATACTTTTTTTCAAAAACATTCCAGCTGATACCAACTTTATTTATCAGTACAACATAACATAGTGACAAACAGAAATGCCAACTTAGCATACTGCATCATGAAAACAAAGTATGCACAGCAGAATTTTCAAACTACAAACAAGCAGAGATCAGTTAAGATGAACAAGCTAAACAATGAGCTTTCACTGGCTTGCAGTACTTTTACATGCCAAAGCAGTGATGTTACAGACAAATGCAAATATCAGTGCAATGCCCCAACTTCTTCTTAAGAGAGGTAATTCGTATGACTACTGATCAAAACCAGAAAACCTAAAACTGACCGGTCTATGATGTCATGTGTAGAATCATGACAGTACTTTTGCAACCGATGATATCACAGTGAAAAATAACATTTATGATTAAAAGAAACTAGTTTTAGATTTATTTTCCAACAAGTGGCCACCCTCATGCAAATTCTCACTCACTTAAGCACAAAAGAAAAAAATCATAAACTTATGAACTAAGGTAACATGAAAAACAATTTCTGTATAGAATTTTAGTATAAACAACTAGTACCAGTGGTATAACAACTAGTAGCAGCAATTACCTAATTAAATTTATCATTTTGCTCAGCTATTTGGTCGAATATGATGCAACAGTAAAAGTTTTTGTAAATGACTAGAATTTTATTGTATAATATCTGTAAGGTGACTAAAAATTTTTTTTATTTACTTTTACACTGAACTTTTAAATGACCAACTTGTTTATATAAGAAACATAGTTCAATTACTTTTCCATTAAATGGCTTTTTAGCTTGATTACTTGAATAATTTAAATTAGTTAAGAGACTTTCAATTTTTATCTATCTTTCTAACATTTCTATCAGAATAATTTCAATACAAAGTACTGCTATTAGGAACTAAAAAGTCTAAATTACCAGAGACTCTCATCACTTAAAAAGGCATCAATCTTCTGAGAAAAATTCCTCCTCTATGTTTGTAATCATAAATTAGTCATCTTTCCTACACAATCCCCTGATACTGGCCTGGGAGGTAGCGAATCATCTGAAATTCCTGATAAAGTTCAGCATTAGGATGGCGAACATCTTTTCATTTCTGTGCTGCCTTTTTTAATTCTTACTCAAAAAACACCGATAGTTTCCTCGGGTTTGTAATGAGGACATTGAAGATGACAAGTGCTATGGAAGAACCTAAAACAGTTCATACTCCAGATACATTTGAAAAAGTTCACAAATTGATTGTCGAAAACCCAGACCACTCGATTCGCCCTGAGGCATGAGCAGCAATTTGAGTAACCGCACAATTGACTCTGTATGATCTTTGTTTGAATAACTCTTCAGATGATAGAAGAACAACTTAATATTAACAGAAAAATAATTTGGGAAAACAGAAGATCACTGGTTCATTCCTTACTGTTTGACTGATAAGCAAAAGTTTCACAGACTTGATGCATGCAAAGAGATCATTCAAGATGTTGATGGTGGTAATTCACTGTTCAATTCTATTGTATCAGAGGATGAAAGTTGCTGTTTCTAATATGATTCAGAAATGAAAAGGCAAAATATATAAGGGTGATCAATAGGCTATCCTAGACAACACAAATTTAGGTCTCAAAAATTTAAAACCAAATTATGTTGATAATTTTTTTCGGTACTTACGTATTATCCCGTCGACCGCTGGTGAACTTTTAGTTGGCGACAAAAGGTTCACAAAATCTAGTCAATCAAACATTGTAACCAAAATATTATCTCCAACTAGGAAGTTTTGTTTACATTTAAAAATAACTTTGCTTACATTTTCATGCGATGAAGATGCAAACAAAACACTTAACACAAATTGACCCTGACATGAATGACGGGATAATACGTAAGCAATAATACATACCGTCTTACTACTCACATATTATCCCATTGATCTTTCACACAAATTGGCATTGTGGACAAGACAATTTAAAATTCGATTACAACTTAATATAAATAAAAAAATTAACAGATATAAAACAAAGAACATATTAATAACTGCAAAATGATCGAAAGGTACAAAACCAATTATTTCGGTGGCCAAAAATCCTTTACAGCCTGTAATATTGAACAAACAAACAAGTCATCGTCCTTGCAAATTCGACGCCACATGGATTCGCATAGATATGAATCTAGGTGTTTTCGAGTAGTTCTGCGGTGTTTATTATTTCGTCATTTAATCAAACCCTAGAGTATTTCAATATTTTGCGTATGCACGCCAGTTGTGGCATCAACAAAGTGATAGTGGTGGTTTAATTTAAAATGTTCAAATCCCACACTTTCTAGTTCATCAGTTTTATATGCTTTCCAAGAATTGGAAAAAAATTGTAGATCCATCTTCTACGTTTTCTTTAATTTCTTTCAAAAGAGTTGCTGCTGATCGATTCGGAACTTTTACAACAAAACACTCGTTTGTTTTTCGGCACAACCCCCAAAAATCTCCCAGAATTCCGTTTTGTTTAAAATAGGCCACTGCATACTCTTCTGTAGTAGGCAAGTCCCAAATTTTAATCATTTCGCCGGTAGAGAAAAAATCAGCATGCTTTAACATGAGCATTTACCAAAGCAAAAATGGATGGCTTCTGCTTTAGTGACCAGGGTTTGCAGTGTGTTGTTGTTGGAAAAACGCAGGTAAATATCGCGATTCATGTTTCCTGTGAACGTGTGTTCATAAAATTCTTCGGGAATGACTCACTACATTCTCGGGCATGAACTGTGACGTTTTTCCACATGCTTTTCATGCAAATCTAGTTCACGACGCGTACACAGCTCATTTGCATATCTGGGGGAGTTTCGGGTAACGATGGCTTTCCGGAATGATCAAATCATAGAGTATAAATAGCAGAACTTTCTTGAAGCAAGTAGTCACAGTCGAAATAGACGGATTCTGTGGTATTAGCTGTTGTCTTGGTCGACAAGTTGTAGACGTATGTCGTCATTGTGATACGGCGTAGTTAGTATGTACATTACGAAAGTTAAGTCAGAAGTGTTGGTAAAATAACACTGACTTGTTTTAAACTTTATGTCGGCTGTTTGCAACGTGTGAAGTTGCGATAATGTTTTACAGCTGTGAAAATGTATCTCTTCAAATTGAACTTTGCTTTGCCAAGTGTAACACCGACAACAGTGGCTTCAAGTGCACTCAAAGAATTTAGGTAATGTAAGCATTTAATTTATTATACTGATAAATGCTTCAAGAACGTTCTGCTTACTTCGAAAAGTCAATACGAGCTTATGAGTTCAAAAATGTACATACTATTGTTTCTACTTGACATGATATTACCAGGTGTGTAATTTGTCTTAAGTGCTCATTTATTCACAAAATAAAGCAAACTGTTTTTTTTCTAAACTTGTTTCGTATTTCCTTTGCACATTCACTGAGCTGCCATATTTCTCTGCGTTTAATATATCACTGTAGATGAAACAAAGTTTTTACGCATCTATGTTTCAAGTACAGTATAAATTCAAATTAACTCTCAGTTGTGATGTCATAGTTTTCGATTATTGGCGCGAAATTTACCTTTTGGTGACAGTTTAGATTTTGACTGAAATGGTCGACGGGATAATACATAAGTACCCTTTTTTTGGTAGCACTGAAATTATAGAATTGTTCCACCAGGTCAGACAGTAAATAAGGAATATTATTTAATTTTGGATCCTCTGGTTAAAAGAATTAATATAGTAAGATATCAGTTTAAAGAAAAAGGAAGTTGGTTTTATTTGCATGACAATGCTTGTTCTCATGTTGAGCTAATTAAGAAAGTGTTTTTTGGCAAAACAAGGAATTGCAGTGCTAAAACATGCTCCATATTAACCTGATGTATCTTTCCAAATATTTCTTGTTACTAAAATTCACAATCACACTGGAAGGAAGACAATTTGATGTAGATGATATTAAGAAAAATGTGACAAAGGAAACTGATGGCAGTAAATGAAAACATTTTTTAGTCATTTACAACAGATGCAAGAACAAGCTCATTAGTGTGTACATTTTCAAGGTGATTACTTTGAAAAATATTAAAAGTTTTTATTCTAAAGGTCTTTTTTCTATAAATAGATTCAGTCTTGGAACTTAATTGTCAGATCTTATAGCTTTATTATAGTAATGTTTACTGATAGATGAAAACAAAGACCATTTAAAAACAACTACAAATTCAGTCAAACACATTTTCAACACATGATGCCATTATTCTTTGAAATAAGAGAATATAAACTATTTTGATTTAATTTGTTTGAACAAAATTAGGGAATTTGAACAAAATTTTAAAAGTCACACATGTAGCATATATTCATGAGTGACACTTGTTTACAATGATAAAAAAATGCACTTAATTGCAAACAAAAAACCTGAACTGGCTAAACATTTAGCACTAACACAAAGTTAATAAAATCTGAAAAATATATGAAGTTGCAGCATAATTTAAAATAGCTGAAACTAGTGTCAACCACTGAAGGTTAACCCAAGAAATGCTGCTAGAATCGTAAAAAATATTGATGTGATCAATACAAAATTTCTGGCAGTGCCTTGTACAGATATACTTTATACCAAGAAATCTTGTATATATATGCTTTACCAAACATTTATATAAATGTTTTTTTATTTGTGTTCTGTGAAATATATAAAGTTAAATATATAATTTGGGAGATTAAGCAAACAAAAGATTCATATTAGAAAATGAAATCTAATACTGTAAATCCCCTATTTGAATGTAGGTCCTCTTTTTACAAGACATTGACTATGTAATAGTTAGTTTAAATTATCAAAATATCTTTGGAATAGACTCTTAAATCCTAAAATAAAAAATTATAAGAATTTTGATTTGAAAAATCTAATTCTAACACTCCTCTCCAATCCTACACTTTGTTTTTAACATTAATCAAAAATATTAATTTCAAAATAAAAATAAACTATAACGTAATATTGACAGTATGAAGACACAGAAGAGTAAATTAGCCCTCCCAGATAAAGAAAATGTCTCTAATACTGAATTAAAATATAATGCATTTGATCAAATATATTACATATTAAATTTATAAAACATAAAAATATATTACATATATACAATTCGGTATTTATAAATATATTTTTTTTCCAATATTTCTCATATTAATACAAAAAATGTGTTTTCGTTCTGTATCAAAAGGTTAAATATTCAGTAAAAACCACAGTCAACAAACTCATATATTCATTTTTTAAGTCAGCATCCAACAGCTGCTTGAGCATCCAACACCTAATGTGCATGCATGAACACTTATGTCTGGGCTTGGGAGGTGGAGAAACTGAATTCCCATATATTCGGGTTGAGCCCAGCATCCAAGGTTTTTCAACGAAGTGGCAGGCTACAATTAACAGAAAATAACGACGGAGTAATGCATATTTTCAATAGTTTGTTTAAAGAATAATTCATTTGGCATTAGAAAATAAATATAAGGGTTCTGCACAGAATTGAATTAAAAAATAGATTAGTAATTGATTTGTTAAGAAATATTCCAAAATTGCAAGGGATGTGCCACATCCATAAACTGCAATGTGATACTTAAGGTTGGTAAATATCTGACTGCTGAACTGATGTATCAGATGATCACAGTGCACCATACATTTAGTCACAGTATGGCAATAGGGAGTTGCTACAGGATTTGGTGCAAATTAAATTTATTGATGATAAAGGAGTCATTTCTTGGTTATAAGCAAGTCCACTCAGAAACAGATTTTACAGATATAAATCAACTATATCTTTTCTGCATAGACTGGGTAAAATCAATCTATCCAAATATTGGCAAAATTACTCCTCAGCTTCTGCCACCGAGCCTTTGCCCAGCACATTTTACTTGCCAATCACAAGACCCTATACCACAGTCTTACTAGAAAGTTGGACCCTGATTGAGCCAGAGAAAGCAAATCGGTGAATGAATACATCAGAACATGGGTGCTCATAGACCTTTTTCCAAGAAAGGGCAAACCCAAGAATAAGAGGTACAACATTTACTAGTTTAATACTCACCTTTGTAACCTCGAACTTCCAGGGAAGGGCAAGTGCTCCTTGCCCTCCCCATGCATTGGAGTATGTACCCATGCATTGGAGAGAAAAGGATTGAGTTTGATCACTTTCTGCAAAGGGGATAAAACAACATCTCAACAAATCATTGCTTCAACCTAGATTTAAATTTTTAATCCCTTTTACAGATGATCAAACTCTATCCTGTTCTTTCTGATGTAACCATTTGCCAATCTTGTTCCCCTGGCTTGATCTAGATCCAAATTTCTAATACGAATTAGGTAATACCATAAATATTCTATGCCAGAATGTCTCTTGCCTTCTTACAAAATCTGCAAAGGTCACAAAAAGTGTGTACAGGGTCAAGGTTCAAGCCACTGCATCGATAAGCCCAATCCATTGCTAATACAAACCAAAATGATTTTTGGGAAACTTTAGAAATATGTTACAAGATAACTCACCATGTCAAAGCAGGAATCCAACAAGTCAATTCTGGACTGCAAGGTGAAAAGGAAAAGCATATGATGATCAGGGTAAGAAATTAGAGGGGGCCATGCACAAAATGCTACCAAATTTTTTTCGTTTGCGACCATGATTTCAGAATCAGGGGCCAAATTGCGACTAGAATTAAACCACTATAATTTACCAAAAATAACCGAGGGGGGAGGGGGGGAAACACTTTTTCCTTGTTTAAAACAATAAGTCAATTTAAATTTTTTTATTTTCATCATGTTTAAAATAACCTCAACGAATCAGCCCAAATTGGTTAAAGTCTGACATATCGGCATTTATTGAAGAGGTAAAGAAGGAAGTGGCTTATAGGGTAGAGGGAATTTCCTTTGCCCCAGATTTCCACTTTTGCCTATAATGCCGAGAACTGCTCCCCTCCCAAGACACCAACTTTCCATCTGCCACCCCTATTTTCAAAGTGGGCTACTTCCATGGCACAAGCGCAAATGTAGCAATAACACATATGCATTGATTTTAATTCCATGATTTACAGCAAAATAGTAGCTCTTCATCGGAGCCAATAACATCGTTAAAGTGCCATTAGTGTTTGCATTACATGAATGCGAAACTACCTTCTTTGCTCATGCAGTATCAATCTTCGTGAGTGCTTAAAATTTTATAAATTGATCTTAAAACATCGAAAGCAGTGTTAAATAATGGGCAAAAAAACAATAACTGTTTTTTTCAAACCACCTCTAAAATGAACATTTGAAATGCGTAATGAAAAAACTTCAGAAGAAAACTTGATTTCCAATGGCAATTCTATAATGTGTATATTGTGTATATTTTTTATTTCATTAAATTGTTTTGTTTTGGCCCTTAGAAATTTTCAAATGGCCCATAAGAAATCGATGCTGGGGGTCATTCGGCCCTTAATTTTTTTTTCTAATTTCTTACCCTGATGATGATATGATAATTCATTCTGATCATGCGATTCAGCTCACAAAAATTATAAAAAGTTAAATTATTACAGACATGTGAGTACCACTCTTCAGCTCTACTGGTCCATTCGCACAGGCCTTTGGACGTATACTCCAATCGACCCTAAACTTTACAGATTGATTTATTAATACAAAATTTTAATTGCTATGAATTTTCATTTGGTTGAAAAAAAATATTGCAGGAATATATATTTTCCTCAAAATTTAGCATATATTTTTATGGCATTATATTACACAATTTACTTTTCAGCATAAATTTGCTAAAAATTTCAATAAAATCTACTTAAAAGGTATCATTCATAGCTGCTAGCCTTAGGAGATATAAATTGGTAAGATTTTTATGTTATGCCAAAATCACTATAGCATGTCTAAAATTTTGTAAGGGCTGAAGGGGGGAAGGAACTTTTATTTTTAGAGTTGGGACTTTTATGATTTCCTAAACAGATATGGCAGTAGGTACAGGAATAAACTCATATCTAATCTGAATACTTAAATAAAAATTATCAAAATTATAAATACCTTAGTAGTAGTAATAGTGGCATATTTGGCTTTTTAAGAAGTTTTAATATTTTAAAGTGTAATAAAAAGCAGACTTTGCATTCTTCAAGAACTCAATAATTTAAAAATCAACAAAGGCTACATAGCGACCAAAGCAGCGGTCCACAGGTGCTTATTTAGGTTATATCATATCTGCTGCATGGGTGTATCCAGATTGCATGCACCCATGCAATGGACGGCTGTACAGTTGTCAGCTACTGAAAGAAATACCATAAAACACAATACTCAAATATACAATTTTCTTGCTGCCATTGCAGATATCAGCTATTCGATGCTGACGAGCGCATAAGAAGTGCGAAACAAACCCATGGATGCTGGTATCTGCAATGGGGGTGTCTTTCATATTTTGGAGATGCCCATTGTAGACGAATTTTGTGTTTTATGAGCTTTGTAATTTGCAGCCTCATGTGGCCTGAGGTAAATTGTAAACAAATTTTATGCTGGCCATAAAGAAGAAAGAACTGAAATTGTCAGTTCCCATAGAAGCTCACAAAAATTGTAGCTTATAACAACTTTCTTACTGCCATTACAGATATTGGCTATTCCATGCTGACAAGTGCATAATAAGAGCAAAACTGGTCTATGGATGCTGGTATTTGCAATGGGAGTGTGTTCCATATTTTTGGGAACACCCCTTATTGGCATGTTTTATGATTTACTAGCTGCCTTCGGCGACCAGTCTGTTTGCTACCCTTGAAAATTCTGACTGTGGCAAACTCACTGGCGCCATAACCCAGTGGAGTTAACAAAGTCTGTTTTAGTTTAATGACGTTAAAACTAATAATGAAATTTTAAGATGAAAAATAATGTTCTGGGGGGGGGTTCTTGAAAATTGATTTGTAAAGTAAATTTATTCTAATGTTTGTGAACTGTGAGATTCTGAGGATTTCTGTACCTGTAAGGAATCCTTTGATGTGCACTGATGTACCTGAAAGGAATCCTTTTGATGTGCACTCACAGTCGGGATCCTATGTTTTTTATAGAGGAATGCGCCTCTATATTTTGTTTTACATAAATGAAATTGTATCCATTTGTCTGCATTTTTAGTATTGCATCGCAAATGACATGAAAGTATTTTTGAGACTGATGATGTTGAATGTAAATTTAATATTTAAGAAATAACGATGCTGCTTTAATGATGCTGCTCAGCGAAAAAATGGGTTGTTTTTTTAAAGATTGTCCCCACCACCATCCGATGCATAAATGCACCGCGTCAATCTCCAAAACTTTCTTTTTATTTATTTTTTTGTTTCTTCAGCCTTTAAGTTTTTTCATTGTGGTCTCAACCACCACCCAATGTAAACAAAACATCGCCAAAATTCAATCCAGCATAATGAGCCAAAAACCTTATAAAAAGCAAACACTAATTTGGTTTTTAATTGTCCCTAGACCAAAAACCACAAAACTGTACAAAAAGCAAACTCTTATTCAGTTTTTAATTGTCCCTAGGCCAAAAACCACATAAAAAGCAATCACTGATGGGCTTGTAATAATGCCTGACCAGATTGGGCTTGTAATAATGCCTGACCAGATTGGGCTTGTAAGAATGCCTGATCTTTGAGCTTTCTAAAAATGTAAATTATTAGTCGAAATTGTTGGTACTTTTCCCGACGCGAGGATTTAAAAACGAAAGTTCATTTTTTTGAGCCGAAAGTGACTTTTATTTTTTTAAAAATATTAGAATTTGTCTATGAGATTTGAAATTGATATATTTTTACTCGGAATTGTTAGCTCCTTTCGGTCGTGTGATTTGTTTTTTTCTACGATGTCTGGATGGTGGGGAAAAAAAAGGGAAAAAAATGGTCGAAATCGCATAAAACATTAAATAACAAAAAAATAATTCAAATTTTAAAAATTGGTTTTCAAGTGTCACCTTCCCACCCACTCCGGGTCTCCGACTGCCAAATTTCGTAGCTGTATGATGCGCGGTCGCTGAGCCTATAGTTTATAAGACAGACACATAGACACACATTGCCTTTTATTATATAGATGAATTTTGCCTTTGCAGTTTCATGTAGCCCAGTGGTGTAGTTGCAAAAAAAAAGGTGGGGGGACGCTCTTTTTTTGAAGAATTTTAGCCAATTCTGTATAATTTCTGTGATTGACATAGGGCTGGGAAGTATCGCAATACAAGTATCACCCATACAAAATGTCTTGAGTAACGACCCTAGTCTCTAAATGTATCGTGGATTTTGTATTGAGATACTTTTTCAATTGTATCCAGTTTTTTTTTTTTTCTTTTTTTACTTTCCAACTCGAAATCTTAACATGTTGATAAAATCAAAAGAATAATAATTATTCTAATTTTATTTAGTTATTTATTAAAAACCAAAAATTGTGCTCCAAAGCATATGATTGTCAGCTCAAGAAAGAAAAAGCAATTAAGATTCCTGCATTTTGAAATGAAATTATCTCAAAGAACCTTCCAACTATGCCAAGCTGCAGAGGGGTTATATATATATATAAATTTAAAAAAAAAGAGCATCCCCCTTATAAAATAAAAAGTGGGGGTACGCTTGAGATCAGGAGAAAAAGTGGGGGGTCTGCGTCCGCCCGCGTCCCCCCTCGACTACACCCCTGATGTAGCCTGCACTAAACTGTAAACAAATTTTATGCCAGCCACATGGAAGGGCTGAAATGGACAATTCAGATTTTTTTAAAAGCTCTTAAAACCAATTGATATTTATAGAGAATTTTTTTCTGATTTCAAATATCCAAGCAAAAATCTCTTAAAATAATTATTTATTTAAATATCAAGAAATGAAAAACCGCAAAATCTACTCAAACACAAAACGAATCGTGATTCGCTGTGATGTCACGTGGCCTGTTCAATCCATGATGCAACATTCCATCGCCCTTTGCCTTGAGATATTTGCAGGGTAGTAGGAGTTTAATTTTGTGTACAATTGAAATTTTACTTTTGTACTTGGTCTGTTTGAATTTAGATCATTTGCTGATTATTTTATTTTATTGAAAACATGGATCCTGGTTTTGATCCTAGTTTTTAAAGGGGGAATCAGACAATTTGTCTAAGATCGATTTTACTGTGATGGAGCTCTATTTTAGAAACAATAAGTATTTTGTGACAGCTGAAACTCGGGGTGTAAATTTGATACCCTTCTCTTGAAGGTTTATTATTACTATTACTATTATTATTATTATTATTATTATGTGAATTACATCTACGTTTAAGGTATCTGTGGTGGAAATCAGAGCATTACGTAAAATGCAAACACTTTGGATGCCAATTTCTCTGAGCCTGATAGATAAAAATGTACATAATTTTTTCTTGTTCTGTTGGTCCAGATTATGAATATATAAAATAATTTTAATACTTTGGAACTATTTTAGAAAACACTTAAAGCATCTATCCAAGCAAGTGACTTTTTAATTTTTCTTACTTTCACTCAAACTTCAAAAGATAGATATAAATAGTAAGCGACAAAAATATGTATTAGCAAATTTAGTTTCTGAATCGAATTTTTAAAAAAAAAGCTAATTTATTGAACCTTACTGACTTAGTTTTCGAGTAATCGTCTTGTCAAGTTGAAGAAGATTAAAAAATTTTCATTTAACAAATTTGTAATGCTTATAAAAAATGAAAAGTGCTACTTAGGAACAATAAGCAATAATTTGCAGCTTTTTTAAAGTCTTGCAAGTGTATATAATTGGGTTTTGGATCGAGTGGTTATAATTTCGATAGCTTAGTTTTTAACCTGGATTTTCCAATAGCTGGGAAAGTTGCTATATTTAAAATATCACGATTGTTGCAGCTCAGAGTCTTTACTTACTCCTTGGTGAAATATGGGTGCACAAGAACAAGATATTTTATTTTGTTTAAATAAATTAGAAGGTTCAATAAACTTGGGGATTCTGAAGACGTTTAATGATTGGTGAGGTTTGAATATAATGCATGGAAATATACATAATCAAGTACGTAATTATGTGCAACCACACAAGTTTATAAATTAATTTGAATGTAAAATCTCGTCAAACATATTGTTAAGTTTAATATATATACCACAAAGCAAGTTAAAAAATTTCATATTTTGAGAAAATTGCATATCTAGAGTCAGAGTATCCAGATGAAATCGGGACGAAAACTAAAAGTGCTAGCCAGCTATAAACAGTTAGCAAGTAATTTGTAGCACTTTGAAAGCTTGTAAACGAAACAAATGAGTCTGAAAAAAAAATCAAACAAATTGAATCTTACTGAAGTTTTATTTTACAAAATATTTTTTACGCAAAACCATTTCGGCTCCATCAGACTGGATAACCCACCGCTGATATTTTTTTTTTCTTTTTGTAATGTGCTCAGTAATTTTTTGAGTGCAAATAGCCTTTTATAGTTAAGTCTGTTATACAGTAAATTTAAACCGAAAGTTTAGATTGAGCGGTGTATTTTTTCTGGGAATTAAAAATAATATTTATGTTTATATGTATATATATATTTTTAAGCATATATTTTTTATTATATTTATATGATTTGTGAGGATTCTAAATATAATATCTAATAATTTATTTTTAAATTAAAAGCAGTTTTAAATTGTTTCTTATAATATTATATTTTAAAACCTATAGTAAACAGTAAATCAGTTATTATTCTGAACAGGTGAACCAATTTTAAATAATTTTCCTTTTAATTTCTATACCTTTGGTGCAATGTTTTGAATTTGTGAATTATTTTTTTAGATAAGAGATATATTTTATAACTTCTCAAAAGCACATGTACTTAATGAAAATACTAAATTGCAACAGCTCACTGCAGCATACTGGTATAAAAAATTTTTATGCACTAAATTTTTTATATTCTCTAAATTAACTGCGAACATCACACACTAAACCGGGTACAAAGTCAATAATCCACTTTGAATCTGGCATTAAATTCATCCATAATAGTAAAACTGAAAATAGAGTGCCGAACCAGTAGTGGACACCCATAAGGATTTTCAAAGTTTATTAAATCATAAAGAAATAACTTCTCATAAAAAGCTTTGAAAATTGGATTATACAGTCACTGATTTATTATCATAGCATACGTAATGAACCCTCTTTAATGACAGTGGTGAATTTTGTTTACAATCTAGCTTCCTGCACTTCACACTATTTTTACGAAAAACATAATTTTTTGGCCCAGATATAAATATTTTATCTGATGATGTAAAACTAGTAGCTAGGCACATTGGAGCTATATAATACTTATAACCATTCAGCAGTTTGGGACGGAAAAAACAATTATAATTATCGGAACTTTCCGAATGTAACTAAAGTTATGCACCAATTCTTGAAGACGCGAGCCGCGAATGAACCTTGTGACGTCACATTCCTTGCATGCCAAAATGGATCGTTTTCTCGCCACAGTCAGAAAAGCAAACTTTGTCTGCTAATAAAACATGAAATACAGCTGGGAGAATAAAATTTTTTATACTTTTGTCCACTTTTCAACATTTCGAATTGAATAAAAAAATTTAAAAAAGAGGCTGGAATTGTCTATTGTCATTTCCCATAGAAGCTCAGAAAAATTGTGGCTTCTAGCAAGTTTCTTACTATAAGCCTGCAATTCCATGGCTATTAGGTTATTCCATGGATATCAGTTATTCCATGCTGGTGAGTGCATAAGTGCAAAACCAGTCCCTGGATGCTGGTATCTACAATGGAAGTGTCGTCCATACTAAAAAAAAGTTATTGCAAGTTAAGGGTTCTTTAAAAAAGTGACTAAAGTGGTTGCTGAATGTGGGCTATGAACTGGCACTATGCCAACAGCTATGCAGTCGACAGCTACTGCAAGAAAGTTATTGCAAATCAAGAACATTTTTTAAAAAGAAACCGGACAGTCACTGGTATATATTTTAGTAATTTCATTTAAGAAACTGATTACTAAAAAAGTGATAGTACTCATGGGAACTCGAAAAAAATGGCTAATACTTTAGTAACATCTGATTGCAATTGTTTATTTTCTGCTGTTAATCTACACTCTCAACAAAAAGATTTGTTTTTTAAAACTTGAACATATTTCTTAGGTTTATTATAATACATCCTTTAATAATTCACAACTACGCAACTCACAAAGAAATAAGTAAACAATTGGTACAGTTAAAACAATCTTAATGTTTAATATCAAAAACAAAACATATGATGTACGAGACAACATATGAGAGAAAGAAGCAAAGAAACATGTGCATAGACAATGACATAAAGAAAAAAAAATCCACTCCTTAATGCAGGAACAAGTGCTAAGAAAGTAAATCCATCCTCCTAAAGAAATAATGTCAACCATAAAAATTCTCTATTTAGATTATGACTAAACACCATTCTCAGCATTGGCTGTATATTTCTACCACACCTTGATTTGCATGTTGTCAGCTAAACATATTTCGACTGCCAACCAATTGAAAATCGTCATTACAAGATTGCTAGAATGTCATGCAGAAAATAACTTTTATTTCAGAAATTGTAGGGATTTTTTCATGAATTATAGAGATCCCCCCTCCCCCCCCCCCCAAAAAAAAAAAAAAAATTCCCTGCATAAAGGATTTGGGTAGAAAGCATCTAAAATTTGGGAGATTTTTTTTTTTCGAGAGAGACAGTATAAAAATTTAGGAGAGATGTCAAATTGATTTTTATGATATTATTTTGGTATATTTTTGTAGATAAAAGTAAAACAAAACACATCAAACTAGTTGCTACTCTGAATTTGTTTACCAGATTTCGATTTGATCTTTGTGCGATAGTGGGATACAGACTAAGTTCTTAAATATACAACTCTCATCAATATGATTACAAGCTACAAAAACAAATTACAGAATAACACAACCTCCACATGCCAACAAAAACTACAGAACAAAAGTTCCATCAGATGCCAAATTACCAAGCAAAATAATCAAGGTTTGAGTGAGTTTAAGTGTATTACAAAAATATTGACATCTAATGACCTGAAAATAAACAAAATGTTACTAAAATAACTTAATACCCCCATCACTATTGCAAGTGTTATTATTCTTCATTAGAGTGTGCCATTATTAACTTTTTAACTGGCTATACCCAAACCTGTGTGGTTGTTGTATCCAGCAAAGCTGCTGTATTTCAATTATTGGTTACCTTTAAATAAAGGAGCTCTGATTATATTCTGTATCAACTGTAATTTCTAGTGGGATACAACAATATGTAATATATGAAGTATCACAATATGTTATAAATAAATAAATACATAAAATATCAAGATTTTTATATAAAAAAAATCTTAATAAAGCATTGTTCTTAGATTAACATAGCAAAGTATAAATTTATGTGGCACTTGCCCATCAAACATGCCTTTTCATGTAAACTGCAAAGTAAAAACAAATTAGATAAAAAGAGAAGATTGAATGATTAAAAAAATAAAAAAATAAGTATAAAACTCACCATAACAGATGAAACTGACACATTATCAAAAGCCATACGGGAAGTAGAAATGTCATTCTTGGCTAAATGTATATTATCTCTAAAATAAAATATGCATCCATGTAGATAAAAATAAATAAATAAATACAATATTATATATTAAATTTTACAAACTCACCTTAGTCCCTTGCAAATAGTATCAAAAATTATCAGAGTATGACGCGGACGTGGAACCTTGTTTATTTTATTTGACTTTGAGGATGATAATGCTTGAATAAAATTTCTAGCCAAACTTAGACTTGAACTCTGTCTGAAAACAGCTCCTGTGTTTAATGAAATAAAAAATATAAATCAACATGAAACAATCTCTAAAATGACATCTTTTTCATGCAAATTAAGATGGTCACTTTTGAAAAAACTCTTTTTGAAATAGTTTTGTATTTTGACACCAAACAATTTGCTAATAGTAATTTATTTCAAGGGATGTTAATTAAATGTCAATTATATTTTAATATGGAAAGTGAGTATGAATAAATTAGTTTGTTTAAACCAATAAAGATGGCAATCAAACCAAATTTCAATTTACATGATGTTAATTCAATGTTAATAACATTGTGGTATGATTATTTTACTTTCCCTATATACATAGTATCAAACGTTTTTGAGGTGATGTGTGTGTGTGTGTGTCCGTGAGCCTGTGGAGATGACATCTCACAAGCGAATGGAGTGTTCCGAATGAAATTGGGTACAAAAATTACAATCAATGATTACTGGAAGACAGGAGCAGATTAGCACTATCAGACCAGCCCAGGCAAATTATTTGTGCTGCCACATTGAGTACACATCAGCTATTATCTAATATCCAAAATTGTGCCCCATTTCAGACAGATCAAGAGCACTAAGTATCTTCATAGACATATTACAAATTTGTCAGCTGAAATGCACAAACAAATAAAAAATAAAATGGATAAAAAAAAATAAGACACAATAACTTGTAAAAAAATTATATGTAAATAAAAATAAATTTTTGTGACTAAATGTCAAAATAAATTGACTTTTACAAGGTTATTCTCAAAATATACTCTATTGGCTGTGTAATTCACTAGAGCCCAAATTCTATACAACTGTTACATGCCCCATTGGCATGCAAACCGGCTGTGATCATAAAGGGGTGTGAGGACTCCATTGAAAAGTGGATTGGGAGCTCGAACGCTGCAGGCGGGTGAGTCGAAGAGGTGAATCTCCGTGGTTAGACAGCATGACAAGTCATAGAATATAACAGCTGAAGTGAGGGAGCTGGGATTGTGTCATGTGCTGAGGTGGCAAGTAGTGAAGGTTCACATGATGAGCCCAAAGAACAAATAAACTATTCCTTTATTCGTCGATACTGGATCTTAATTTACTCATACAGTAAAGATATTGGACAACTTCATATTTACATGGCATTCTGAAGATGAGCGTATATGTTTACACGAATACAAAAGTCGTTGAGAACATATTCGAAAACGGAATTACAGACAAGCTCGTACAAAATATAATTCTCGCGAAATCCTTCATTGACGCCAAAAGCATGGCATTGCACATTTACTTTCTTATAAATTGTACATTATGCGGTTAACAATTAATTACAAAAGAATTTAACTTTTTGCCCCAAAGGCAAAATGCGTCTATTCAGCTTAGGAATTCATTGCCAACTGAGGTTAATCCCTTTTTTCATGAGTGATAATCATTAATGTAAGTGGGCTTGACGTAATAAGAAATAGCTCCAGTACATTTTAATATGACAGCTACATCCAGGTTAACGCTTGAGGTGCAAGACATGTATCATAACACCAATAGTTATTCACACAGACAGAATGACTCCCGAAGTCAAAGGGAAACATTTGGCGAGCTATTAATTTGGAATAAAAACAAGGATAGAATTCTGAATCGGAAATGAAATTAAACTTTGCCGAATATAATGGAATAAAATGGAATTTTGAAATAGAGTTTCCTAAGATAAAATTTAGAAAAAATTAATTAATACATGGGAGCAAGGAGTTCATAACACAATTTCATATAAGCATGCACTTCAGTTGCATGTCTGAGCACTTTTTAAGTAGAGTGTATACCAAGACTCAAAATTTGCTGTTGAAATGCATATTCCAAGTATTTTCGATTTTATTTCTTACTGTTCCAATACAATATTTCGTACTGGATAATAACATCAATTGGTGTTGAAAGAACATTGTTGACATTAATGTTTTAAGATGATAGAAGTCAAAGACTCTGTTTGAAGTTTAGAAAAGCCCATGGTTGTTTACTGCAATAAAAATTACTAAAATATGAAAATTTCACATCTATATTGACTGATTGCATTTTCATTACAATGTGTGTGAAAGGTTTTGATTCATAAATATAATAAGAATTACACTTGCCTTTCAGTGCTGTCGATGGAATTTTTAGGCCCTATGAAGCGGGGACCCCTTACTATTTTACAAGTTGACATTTTTTCATAAGCTTTTTATGCAGCTCGGGCTCTTATATACTGTATTCCCTTATCCTAACCTGTCGGCGACCCTGTTGCCTTTCATGAAATTAAAAACTCATTTTTATATGTTTTCAAATGCATGATGAGAAAATGAACTAAAACCAAAGATGCATGCTTTATTTCTTAAGTGGATATTTTTTAATTTTAGGTAGTACATAAGCAGGGAAGGGGTAGAGGCTCATAACCCTCCATTGTCTTAACAGTTATTTTAGTTCATCATAGTCTATATTGGAAAAATAAATCCAGTACTGGTAACCCCCACTTAATCCTCAACCTATCTCCCCCTTTTCTGAGATACTGACTACACCTTTAAGTTTAGATGCAAATTTCCAAGCCTATTTTATCAACACTTTAGTATATATAATCCAAGCTCTAGTAATCATATTCGGTTTTTGCTTAACACCCTCTCTCTTCTTTAATTATTTTATTATGATTTATTATTATACAATTCAATAAGTTGGGAATTTAAATTCTGGAGAGTTTGGTAGTAACTAATTCCTCTCTACACAATTTGATAAGACCATAAATGTATACTATAAAATCGAAAAATCAAATATGCTTCTCTATTTCGAATCATGCACATAGTGTAGCAACCCGTTTTGGTCGGCTGGTTTCATTCTTTTTAGAGATCTGATAAAAAATAGCTACCAGCAACAAGAAAACTTGCAATAATATTGCAAGCCCTTGTTAGCTGACATTGAGTTTATTGAAGATCAAGTTGAGGTCAGGTTAATAATTTCAAAATCCAAGGCTAAGAGACATTCTGGGAAATTTTTTGTTCTTTTATAAATTGGATGCCAGTTTTACACTACAAAAACTCTCGAAAAATTGCAGTCTATATAAAGTTTTCTAACTGGAAATACAGTTACTGGCTATGTATTGCTGATAAGTTCTAACAAAAGAGAAATTGTTTCACTGATGCTTGTTGCTGTTCTGGGCATCTACTCCCCAAGGAGTTAAAATAAGAATAAATTACAGCAAAGCATAATTCAAGGCCTGCATGAGACATTTCAAATCATCATTTCACTCTCCAAAATATCTCCTACTAGTGAGTTTTATGGCTATGAATTATCTAATTTTTTGTAGAAGTTCCTTCGACCACCTTTTTATTTTTTTAATGATATTAAAAACAAATATCTGCATTTATTTTTATACAAATTGGACTTTATTTATAAGACAGTCCTGCTTAACAGCAGGCTGGGCCATAAGCCAACTGGCTATAGAACTGTCCATGGCAATCAACAGTCTGGGCCATGTGCAAACCAAATTTTTATATTTCGGCCTTATATCTCTGAAACACACATTGGCCCACTCTAATGAATCTGGTTTTCTAAATGTTGAAAAATATTTTAAAATTTAGTAAATGAGTAGTTTTGACGTGCCATCACTCAGGAAAATCCAACATGTTCGATTTATCATTCTTCGCATGAGACTGTGTAATGAACTATACGTTCAGTGTGATTGAGTCTACACTTGATCAGTTTTTGAATGAACAGGAAGCCTGACACTTCTAACAACATGTCAGGAATGATAATCCTGCTTATAATACATAGTGGGTGGTAAGCTCTTTACACGATTAGGATTTAACAGCATGACATCGTCATACTACACATAAAGAAGAAACACAGTTGCCAGTTTAGCATTTTCAAACACGTACAAAAAGAAACACAACTTCATTGATTTATCCAGTTCAGGATATTCCTCTAAATTAAACAATATAGGTTGTAGCTTCATTTCTGTCTGAAGCACCAGCTGATATCAAATTCTGGCAGGTCATATGTAATTTTATGAATACATCACTACTATAAAACTAATAAAAGGATTTTTCAATGTTTTTATTACTTTGTTTTATAGGAATACAAGCACAAAAGCTTGAAAAGCATTATACATATTTAAAAAACTTAGGGATCATTGAGCATAGCTTTCCAGTTAAATTTTAAACTGAACCAGAATACTACCATTACTCAGTGAAAAAAATTGGAGAAGGGGCTTGCTTTGTACAGAACATTTCATATTTTGATCACCCTAATGTACATGCATTTAAATCATAAATCAATCCCTAAATTGAAACAGAACAATCCATTTAAAAAAAATAGTGGGATAAAAGAGCAAAACGAAAAATTTATGGAGTGATTATATGGTGGCAAATAATGTATACATTTAATTTTCAATGGAATTAAGAATTTTTATACTATTTTGCATACCTATTTTGTGCAGTCTACGAATTAAAAAAACAAGTAAGTGTAAATTCTAACCCCCCCTTCGAAATTTGATGCTGAATCCATATTAGTCATCATCTAAGCTAGTGATTTTCAAACCATTTTCATCTCGAAACCCTTTTAAAATTCAATTTGATAGCGGAACCCCAAATGAGGAAAATTCCAGAGAAGTCCAAATAATGAATTCAAAGTTTTACATGTTTTTTTTATTTAAGAAAATTTACACGAAACTATAATGTTGCAGAACCTCTAGAATACTGTTGCGAAGCCCCAGGGTTCTGCAGAACATACTTTGAAAAACACTAATCTAAGCTCTATCTATAGCCAATACTGAGAAACAGATATTAAAAGGAAAATGTAAATTTTTTTTATTTCAAACTGACATCTCTAGAACAGGAAGTAGAAATCCTTAGTGAGAGCTCTACTCTCACCAGAATTTGATGCTAAATCCAAATCAGTCATCATCTAAGCTCTATCTATAGCAAATTCTAAAAAAAAAAATAAATGTTTTAAGGAAAAATTTGAACCGGAAATGGAAAATAACCAGAAGTTGAAATCCTTAGTGAATCCCCTCTTTCCACAAGGAATTTGTTGCTGAATCCATATCAATTATTATCTAAGCTCTATCTATAGCCAATCTTGAGAAATAGATGTTTCAAAGAAAATTTTTGAATCAGAGTGATAATCCTTTGCCCCCTCCAAAATTTAATACTGAGTCCATATCAGTTGTCAAATAAACTCTGTCTATAGTCAATCATGAAAATAGATGTTACAAGGGAAATGTAAATTTTTTAATTGAAAGTGACATCTCAAGAACTGGAAAACCTGGTGAATTATTCTGGCCCATTCAGAATTACATGCTGAATCCATATCAGTCATTATCTAAGCTCTATCTATAGCTAATCCTGAGAAATAGGTATTTCAAGGGAAATTGAACCGAAAGTGGAAAAAGAATCATATGTGGAATTTGATTCATCTAAACTTTAATTATAACCGATCGTGAAAAATAGATGTTTCAGGCAAAATTTAAAATTTTTGAACCGGAAATGAAAATCCTTAGTGAATTCTTCAACCTCCTTTAAAATCTGATGCTGAATCTATATCAGTTATCATCTAAGCTTTATCTATAGTAGATCCTGATAAATAGAAGTTCCAAAAAACATTTTTGGTAAAAACAATTTTTTGAAATTTTTTTAACCTTTAATGTCTGTTCATTATGGAAAATAATAAAAAATCACAAGTATTATAATTTAAAATATTTACAGTTTAGATCAAAACCTTTTGATTTAAAATTTCAATTATCATATTAAAGAAACTTGTCATAAAAATCATATTTCCAATGATATGACAGTGTTAACCTGACTTTGAATTAAATCTCACCATGAGATGAAATTAACAGCATGGAAGAAAGGAAAATTGTATATAATTTAAAGTAAATTTAATTTATACAGTAATTATTTATAGCAATAAATCTGTATATTTGATTCAGTTCCAGAAAAGAAAAGGAATAAATATGTATAAGTTTTGATACTTTTAAAAAATCATAAACTGAATTTTGGCATCATACTAATTCAAAGTATAAAATTTAAACTCAAAATTAAATAAGTAAAATTATATATGAATTTTACTTATTTCAATTTTTCATTAAATTTTGAATCAGATATATCTGATGCACAAGGCACATATCTGTTTATAGCAACAGCACTCTGCTATGACAGTTTATATAAAGATATCCAAATGCATAACATTCAGTACCACAGGACCGGTTTTACTCTTATTAGAGCTCCTGTGGATAATTGTTACCAGCATTAGCAGAGCATTTGAAACAAGAAATCTTGCTCTATATCATCTAAGGTTCCAAAGGCAAGTTTATATTATAATCAGAAGGGTAACATTTCAATTGTGCTTCTAATGCTGTTAACAGAGCTACAGGACCGGTTTCGCTCTTATTAGAGCTCATCAGCCATGGATAACTGATGATATGAAATACACACATAAAAATTATTGCAAATATGAAATTGCTATAATAAATCAAACTGCTACTTGTAAAATAAAAGTTTGCAAAACTTCCTTGAATAAAGCAGACATGTGTCAGTAAGGTGACAATTGTTTCAAGGGCATTATAAGCACCCTTCTTCAGGAAAAATGAACAGGTAGAACAGTATGCATCCTTAGCCACTGCCAAAAATGAACTGCTATGAAATAAAAGATGAACACGTCAAATAGAGCAAGAACACGCACAGCAAAAAAATTAGCATGCGTGTGCAGGGTTGGAAGTCGTAACTTGGAAAAATATAGGACATTTTCATAAAAAATATAGGACAAAAGAAATCATAAATATCTTACAAATTTTGCTATTTTTATTTTTGAAAAAGTGTTCTATCAGATAACAAAATGACTAAGAAAAGTTTACTCATCTTACCTTAAAAGTTCTGAAAAGTTCAATACCATGTATTTCTCTTATTATTTTGACCTTACATCTCTTTAACTCTTTTTAACTTTTTGTTACCAGCATCTATAAGAGTTTGTGCTGCTTCAATATCACTCATACATTGCCGTTTTAATCCCATTTTTTGTCTCAGATTACCTTCTTCAATCATTGCTTGAGCAGAAGTAACATTCTCTTGCAAACCTTTTATTTTGTCTTCTGCTGTTCTTTTCTTAGGGACCTCAAGTGATGACTTTGTTTTCATAATTTTCACACTCTCTGCTTGTTTCTGTTTATTATATTTCTGATGAGCATCTTTATAAAATGATATCATTTCTTGAGTTACACATACGTCGGATGCTTTTCCATGAACAGCATGTTTAATTAATCTTAAACCTTTTATGGTATAGATACTCATCCGAGAACATTCTAATGTCAACATTCTTTTGTTCACTGAAAATCCTCTCTCCACCGAAGCTTGACCATGAGAAAAAGTCAAAGCTGCTTTTACTAAAGTTGTTAAATATGGATATCTAATATTTCCAGTACTGCAGTTAACCAATTCAAAAACTTTACTCCAGAAAGAGTCTATTGAATTTTCATTAGGGCAAATCCACTCTTCAAGAATATCTGAATCACAAGTATAGAGACGCCATTCATCCGTCAGTTTGTCAGTGCAGTCTTCTGGAATCACCTGTGGCAAACAGTTTGCCAACCTCCTGACTGATGGTAAAATATCTTTCAGTGGTTCTTTACGAATTACAGGATACAAAACTTGCAAACTCTGTAACAGTTTATTTTTTAAAGGAAGATTTTCTTTCAAATATAACGTAACAAGAATATAAAATTATTTAGCATCAGAAAGAAATTCAGCTTTGTGCTCAACAGATAATGAAACCAAAACTTTCCTGGCACCATTCCCAACATCAATTCTTTTTACATTTAGTGCATTATTTCTAACATCAATGTCGTACAGCTGCTCTCTATTTTTATCTTTAATAGCCTCTTCGTTTATAAATCGGCTCATGATCTTTTTCATTAGTTTACTTAGCTCATCATACAAGATGTGCATCAATGTTTTTTTATCCTGAAGAAGTTTCAAGAATTCTTCAAAAATTGAGCCAACACTTATCAAAAATTTCAAATATACTAGCATCAATGGAGATTCCAATACTTTTACAATGCACTTATATTGATCAAGTTTCATCAATCTCTTGCATTCCTTCGGAATTTCTTCTAAGAAAGATGATTTTATACCCGGCAGCAACTCTATAATTCTCTCACATACACACACAACAGTCAACCACCGATTGCTTACATATCTGAGTATTTTTGAATATTCATTATCAAACCTTTCCATAACTTTTTGTAAATCCTCTTGATGTGAAGGATATTTCGAAAACCATGAATGTATATTTTCAATAAAATCTGTAATATTTCCAAATGAGTCTATCATTAGACCTTTGCCAAAAGCATTATGAATTATGTGCAAGTTGCATGTCTCTACATTAATTAACCCAAATTCATTGAACAATTTGACTTCTCTGTCAATCAACTTAAAAATTGCTTTATTAACGTTTGAACCATCAGATCCTAACATAATAAGGTTCTTTAAATCGGTTTCACATGACTCTGTAATAGATTTTATGCTGGATGATATATCCAGGGCTGTAGAATGTCCTAGTAGGTCACTTCCAATGTACTGTTCAGAAATACATTTCTCATTTGTATTCCAATATCTGACATGGACGTCTAATTGCTTTAAGTTTTGTTGATTTAGTGTCTCATCATACATGAGTGTTTAAAAGGGATGTTTAGTCTTAAGCTTATTTGTAATCTGTTTTAAAAAATATGGCCCAAGTCCATGAGACACAGCATAAGATATTTTTCTATAACACATCTTAATGCCTTTGGGGATAGAAGAATCTGGAAACATTTCTTTGAAAACACTGTTAATGCTGTCACATGATAGGTATAAATAATTATTCAGTGCTACATGGATAATCCAAATAATTTCCGATCGACAAATTCTTTCTTCATTAATACTCCACAGAAGCCTTGGTTGATTACATGGGCTGCTCTGGTTTACATCAAAACACACACTTTTATGACCATCGCTATTTACTTTTTCTTTCAACCGGCACTGCGTATGATCTTTGTTTTGAGTATCCAAAGTCTCATGTTTTGCAGTGCTCGCATGTTGAAGAAGCTGAATTTTCCCACTGTTGCCGATCGCGAAAGTCTTTTTGCATAACACACAATATGCAGAAAAATCATCATTTCCTTTCGTGCACCAATCACTGATAATAGTTCCATTTTTATCGACGACTTTCAACCAATCATCACGAAATTTCGTTTGTCGATTCGACATGGCACACAATCAAAATCCCCACTCTTTTTGAAAACCTACGTTTTCGAACCAAAACAAAATTCTAAATTTTGGAAGAAAAAAAAAAGCAGGAATGTTTTTAATTTAAAATGCTTTTAAGTACAACAAAACTGCTTCTACATGTTTGTATTTAATTTTACTATTAACACTGAAAATTAGTAACTATAGATAGTTCCTCCGGAAACTATTGATTGCTGCAATTACCGATATTTCTCCGCCCCTAATCTACAGTACCGCTACCGTTACCATGCTTTCCGTCCAGCCGGCGGGCGTCATGTTTAGAGTAGTATTACGTCATGTGCAATTGGAAACCAATTGCAGACGTCCAACATCCCGTACGTCCACGTTTTTTAAATTCTGGGAAGATTTAGCAGATAGACTGAAAATAAAATGATAGAAATAAGGATTTTATTGCTTGTAATTTGGAAATATAGGATTTATGTCCAAAATATAGGACAAAATAGGACATTTTTATGAAATTTTTAAAAATATAGGAATTATAGGAAATATAGGACAACTTCGACCCCTGCGTGTGGTATCATCCATTGAAAAAACATCCATAAACATATCATTGCAGATCGATAAAAAAGACCCCACTCTTGCACATGAAAACGAGGGAACCAGGATCTTAAAATGAAATCTTAAGCATTGAAAAGGGGGTTTAAAATAAATCAAAGAGAAAAAATGTATGAACCGTTGAATTATTGATACAAAAATGAGAGTTTAGATGGAAGAAATATAGTCAAACCCTTGTAAAGGAAAAAAGATAAAAAATTATAAGAGAATGAGACAATAATTAAGAAAATAACACAAGGAAGAAACGGTTTTGAAAGTTAATTTCATCAAACAAACTACTATAACATTAATAGTGGTTGAGACTTGACAAAAGAAAGGATATAACATCCATAATTTACAAGTCAGTGATACATCGCTATTTCCCGATGTTCATAGCCAACGTTAAGCGCTGATCTTGGGAGAGATGATTCCAGTTTGGGGATTTTCTTAGTGTATGCACAAATTCCCAGTGACCTTATCGCCAGTATATTGTGATATCCCAATATCACACAACTGGATCAACCCTTAGTACATATCCTGGGCCCTCCACATACTGAGCATCAGCACAAAATTTAAAACATTTTGAGAAAGTTTGTATGGAAAGGCGGGGTAGACGGAATCGGCATTTTATCGCTATATATTCTCGTGTTGCTTGAAAAAGTGCTTTGCATATTATGATAAACCTTATGATGCTGCTGTAAGCGTGATTTCACAATAACAACATTTCCATTGAATGCTGTTACTTGTGTTTAGTATTTCATAGCTTGGTTAATTATGTTTTATTTAGTGATTATATATTTCTTTAATAAAAATTAGCCCAATTAATAATTGATTCCACTTTTCTTTATATATTTAAAAAAAAGTTTATGTTTCTTTAATTTTTAATTAGACATTTCTAGTAAAAAATGTTGTTACAAGGCAGTCAGTAGAACGGACACCACTTGAGTGTGTGTGTGTGGGGGGGGGGGGGGGGGGATGGGATCTAAAAAAGGACCCAGGCACCAAATACTTTTTTTTTTTTTTGAATGAAAAAAAGTGGAAAAAGTATGATAAAAGTTTGCATGGGCGACTCTCATATTATTCGAATATTATTGAATCTAGTCCCCCCCCCCCCAAAAAAAAATCAACATCTTAAATCCAATCCACCACTCGAGTGTGGTGGGGGGGGGGGAGGACTCTAGAAAGGACCCAGGCCCCCGATAAATTTTTATGGAGAAGTGGAAAATTTACAAAAAGAGGAAAATCAAACATGGAGAGGGGAGGGGGAGTGTGAAGGTTTATAAAGGGTCCACAATTTGTGTGAGCGGCTATCATGTTTATATTTTTTGATAAATTATTTTTACTAAACTGACTTTTCCATTTGTTAAATAAAATGTGTGTCTTTGCTAGATTATTTAAATATTATTAAATCTAGTATGCCCCCCCCCCCCCCCCGTCCCCAAAGAAAAATGACTAATAATTTTTATGACTAATTATTTATTATAAAATTACTGACTAATAATTTTATTTTGGAATATTCTACTATCTGGCAGCCAACCAAATTTTAAAACAAAATTTATAGTTAAATTAAAAAAAACAGAAAATTATATTTAAAATGTGTTAAGAAAAGAAAGAAGCTTTAAGTGATAGAAATTAAACATTTTTTCTCATTTAAACTGTGGAAACTAAAATATTGTTTTAAACTTTGTTTATTTAAAAACATTTAAAAATGCAAACATGCATTGAATAGAAGATATAAAAATATACACTCTTTGCCATAAAAATTTGTGCACTAAGAAAGAGTTGTCAGAATTGAATGAAATTTTATATATGTAAGTGCAACGTTGATATAAGTGATTACAAAATCAAAGCAAAAGGATAATTTATTACATGAAAAACTACAAATGAATGGAGGTTCTAGTACTCTGTTGGGTCACCTCTAGCATGAATACACGATGCGATACGGGCGGGCACTGAGGCATACAGGTCGCGTATGATGTCTTGCTTCATCTCATTCGACAGTTGTTGTAAACGCGCCTCTAGTTCGACCATACTCATAGGATGTCCAACTTGTCACTCTAAGTGATCCCAATCCCAGACTTGCTCGAGCAGGCCAGGGAAGGGTGGTAATGTGGCTGAGGCATTCCTGTGACACCCTTGCTGTGTGTGGCCAAGCATTACCCTGTTGAAAAATGCCTCCTGGAAGCCCTGCCATGAGTGGCAACATATGTGGCTGATGGATGTCACGAACATACCACTGGGCTCTCATAGTTCCGTGGACCAATATTGGAGGTGACCAGGTGTCATATGCGATGGCACCCCATACCATTACACCAACTGTTGGAGCGGTGTGCCACTGTAAATCGAAGACAGGATTGAGGATTTCACCACGTGGCCTCCACACACGTACACAGTTGTCATCACTGCCCAAATTGAATCTCGATTCATCGCTGAAGATGACATAGTTCCATTCAGTTGCGGTCCAATTCCATCAAGCCCAACACCACTCTAAACGGAGGCGGCGGTGGGTGGGTGTCATTGGCAGCACACGCAATGAGAGCCGCGATACCAAATGTCCTTCAGCCAGATACCTTGCGATGGTACGGATAAAGGGGCCCGTAGTGAAGGTGCTGCCTGTGTCCAAATGGCGGACAATGTGGCGCTGTGTGTACATGTCGGGTGATAGTGATGGTCTTCTCGGCTATTGGTCTGCTGAAGGCATCCTGAGCCTGGCCATCGTGTATGAGACCTCTCTCTTGTCCACTGGTCCCAACACCTCCTCACAGTAAAGCCAGAACGGCCTAAATGGTGGGCGGACTACTGGCGAAGCTGACCACCCGGCTTCCATCATCCCGATGATTTTTTCCCTCTTGAACTCTTGACAGTTGATCATATTGTCTTTGATGGCAGTGTAAAAGCATCGCTGATGAAAAAGCGTCCCTCCGCAACAAATTAAGTACAGGCGAAAAGCCTCTGCGTACCTTTTATCTGTACCAAGGAGAACAAAGTTCGACCCCTTCTGGTGGCATTAAGCAATGCGCAATCACGCTGCATTTCTAATCATATGCATATCTGCCTGACACGTACCTTCATGCCAAGTTTCGTTACGATCCCACAATTACTTCTTGGTGCACAAATTTTTATAGCAATGAGTGTATTTTAGCAGTAAAAAATTAAAAAATTGAAAAGGAAGCAAAAGGATTTTAACATTTAAATAATGGAAACTGTACAATATTTTTAATAAAAACTATACAAAAAAAAATTGTTTATATTTTAAATTAATTAAAAGTAAATGAAACTTTTTTAATGAAATGCCCCCAATGGACAATTCCGGCCTCGTTTTTTATTATTTTATTCGATTCGAAATGTTTCAAAACGGACAAAAGTATAAACATTTTTATTCTCTGAGCTGTATTTCATGTTTCATTAGCAGTCAAAGTTCGCCTTTCTGACTGTGACAGGAAAACAATCAATTTTGGAGCACAAGGAATGTGACGTCACAAGGTTCGTCTGCAGCTCCCGTCTTTGAGAATTAGTGTATAAGTTTGGTTACATTCGAAAAGGTCTGATAATTATAATTGTTTCTTCGGTCCCAAATTTCCAAATTGTTGTATGGCTCCAATATGTCCAACTACTAGTTTTACATCATCTGATAAAATATTTATATGTGCAAAAAATGATGTTTTTTGTAAAAAATAGTGTGAAGTGCAAGAAGCCAGATTGTAAACAAAATTCACAACTGTCATTAAAGAGTGTTCATTATGTATATTATGTTAATAAATCAGTAACTGTATAATCCAAATTTCAAAGCAATTTTATGAGAAGTTATTTCTTTATGATTTAATAAACTTTGGAAATCCACTACTGGTGTCCACTACTGTTTCGGCACTCTATTTTTAGTTTTGCTAATACGAATGAATTTAAAACCAGATTTAAAGTGGATTATTGACTTTGTACCCGGTTTAGTGTGTGATGTTCGCAGTTAATTTAGTGAATATAAAAAATTCCGTGCATAAAAAATTTATATACCCGTATATACTGCAGTGAGCAGTTTCAATTTAGTATTTTCATTAAGTACATGTGCCTTTGAAAAGTTATAAAATAGATTTTATCTAAAAACATAAATCACAAATTTGAAACATTGCACAAAAGGAATAGAAATTAAATGGAAAATAATTTAAAATTGCTTCACCTATTCAGAATCATAAATGATTTACTGTTTATTATTATAGGTTTTAAAATATAATATAATAAGAAACAATTTAAAACTGTTTTTAATTCAAAAATAAATTATTAGATATTATATTTAGAATCCCCACAAATCATATAAATATAATAAAAAATATATGCATAAAATATATATACATAAAAAGAACATAAATACATAAATATTACTTTCAATTCCCAGAAAAAATACACCACTCAATCTAAACTTTCGGTTAAACTAAACTATAAAAAGCTATTTGCAATCAAAAAATTATGGAGCATATTACATAAGGAAAAAAAAAAAAAAAAAAAAAAAAATCAGCGGTGGGTTATCCAGTCTGATGGAGTCGAAATGGTTTTGCTTAAAAAATATTTTGTAAAATAAAACTTCAGTAAGATTCAATTTGTTTGATTTTTTTTTCAGACTCATTTGTTTCGTTTACAAGCTTTCAAAGTGCTACAAATTACTTGCTAACTGTTTATAGCTAGCTAGCACTTTTAGTTTTCGTCCTGATTTCATCTGGATACTCTGACTCTAGATATGCAATTTTCTCAAAATATGAAATTTTTTAACTTGCTTTGAAAGTATATATATTAAACTAAATCTTTAGAATCCCCAAGTTTATTTAACCTTCTAATTTTTTTAAACAAAATAAAATATCTCGTCCTTGTGCATCCATATTTCACCAAGGAGTAAGTAAGGACACTGAGCTGCAACAATCGTGATATTTTAAATATTGCAGCTTTCCCAGCTATTGTAAAATCCAGGTTGAAGACTAATCTATCGAAATTATAACCACTCGATCCAAAACCCAATTATATACACTTGCAAGACTTTAAAAGAGCTACAAATTCTTGCTTATTGTTCATAGCTAGCACTTTTAGTTTTTGAGATAAGCATTATAAACTTGTAAAATGAAACATATCTATCTTTTGAAGTTTGAGTGAAAGTAGGAAAAATTAAAAAATCACTCGCTGGGATAGACGCTTTAAGTGTTTTCTAAAAAAGTTCCAAAGTATTAAAATTATTTCATATATTCATAATCTGGACCAACGAAACAAGAAAAAATTATGTACATTTTTATCTATCACGTTCGGAAAAATTGGTATCCAAAGTGTTTGCATTTTTCATAATCTTCAGATTTCCACCACAGATACTTTAAACGTAAATGTGATTCACATAATAATAATAATCATTATTATTATAATAAACCTTCAAGAAAAGGGGTATCAAGTTTACATCTCGAGTTTCAGATGTCATAAAATATTTATTAGATTATTTATAGATTTCCAGTTACTTTCCTGGCCACTGAATTCTCCCACATCTTAACCTGATTGAGCACACTTGGGACCACCTCGATCGACATGTTCGATAACTGGATCTACCACCATACGCCTGTTAGCAAATGTCAGACACACTGCAGTCTGCATGGCTCTAAATACCTCTATCAACCATTCAATACCTTATTGCGTTACTTCCATGGCATCTGGCTGCCAGAGACGGTTATTCTGGATATTAGCAGGTGATCATAATAATGTAATTCGACTGTTTAGTACTTTACCTTTGAATCATACTGCAGTTTCAAAAAGTACAGGCTGTCTTTCATTTCTGTACACAAAATTATTTGACCCTTTGGAGCAAAAAACAATATTATACCATCAGGATAAGTGAAAGAGTAACCTTGTTCGAAAACCGAAGCAGTAAAAGGGAAGCCTTAATTTCGATGAATACATAAAAAACTGGGCCTAAATTTCAATATTAGTACACAGAACAATATCTGCTAAAATTATTTATCTTTAATGCAACCAATTAATAATGAAATATTCCATGCCTTACAGGTATTTAAGTGATATTCTATCATTTTAAGATGTTCTTTCATTAACACTTTTCACATTTGCTGTCTCTTGATTTATGAGAGATCACAATTTTACCAGTTTTGCCAGTAAAAAAATTGCAAATATTCTGATTTTTTGTAAATTTCTAAAATGTCTTATTTATGCATTTTAGAAGGATATTCTTAAAATTTATTGAAAAAGCATATAGCAAGTAAAAGTCAGCAAAACATTGCTTTGAGACAAAAAAAAAAGATCACAATTCCCATGCTTGGGAAGACAAATTTGTTTCGCAAAAATTTTGTTACAAAATATCAAAAATAGTATTTTTAATTTGATCCTCAAAATTTACTTGAGTTATCCTTCATCAAAATGTTGAGAAAAAGATCGCAATACCAGTGTTCGCAGGAGACAAATTTGTTCTGCTAAAATTTCATTATCTGTTACCAAACATTAAAAACAGTATTTTTAAATTTAATCCCAAAATGTATTTCAGCTATACTCTGCCAATAGGACGAGAAAAAATATCGCAATCTCCATATCCGCAGAAGGCAAATGTGCTCCACTAAAATCTTGTTATCAAACATCTAAAAATATAATTTTAATTGATTCTCAACATTTATTTAGTCTATCTTCCACAAAAATGCCAAGAAAAAAAATTAACATTTTATTAATTTCTGCAAATACTAAGTCCTAGATAAAGCCGATATTCTGTATACGGGGGATGCAAATTCATTTCGCTTAAGTTTTGTCAGTTGCACTGCAATATATTTGTTACACTTTTGTATATTGTCTAAATAAATGCATTTTTTGTTGACTATAACATTAAGCAAATATAAATTAAAACTGTTTCATTGAAGCAAAACATTTGAATCCCTCCAAATACACCTCTGCATAATACACAACCCTTACAGCCCTAGCATAATACATTCCCCTTAAATGCAAAATATTACAATAAAAACCCATGTCTAATTGGATGTGTACACACTAGTGGAAAACTAGTGATATACAGTTACAAAATTTGGTCAAGACACTTCCAGACAGAGTAAGAAATTTCCACTTGCCAATGGCGAGTAAAAAAATCTGCATATTATATGGGGGATTTTCTGTTAAAAAAAATGCTACAACATATGTGAAAATCAAAATCTTCAACGACTTGTCCACTCGTTTTGAAACACTTTCTGATGTGATTCATCGCTCAGCTCTGCATAATGTAATATAAAAGATATTCTATTGTTAACGGTTGACCTATGTCAAGAAATTCCATTACATGCACACTTAATGTGGCCACTACTAATGTAAACTGATAATATGGTAACCAGCCATGACTGTAGGAAGTTTGCATGCGTAATATCTTACATGATCATATGCTGTGTGTATTTATGTTAATTTTTTTTATACAATGATTATGTAATTGCTGATAAATTTTACTGCAATTATATTTTTTTTCGAGAAGAAATGGCAAAAAGATTATGCAATATTATTTATATTTATATGGTACTGATGAGTGAAAAAAAAAATTTGGGTAATTAAACTCTGGCCTGCAATTTCTTGCCCTGCTTCCAGACATACTAAAGATTTAGCTTCAGATATTTTAATAGAGACTACTGGCCACTAAGAATAACATTTTTAGTGGTCAACCAAAAAAAGTTAGTGACTAAACAATTTTCAATGTCAAAGGGGGTCTAAAATCAAGCTTATATTGATATGTTATACACCTGGCTGTTGAGGTATATTCATGAATTGAAAATATTTAAAATTATGTAGTTATATACTTTATAGTAGGCTAGAGACACCCTATATAGAGAAAAGGTAATAACACAAAAGAAACAGATAAATTTAAATTACAAAAATTAATTTAAATTCATTCAATTCATTTATTTTTATTCCCTAGCCATAAAACAGCAGCTATAAAAACTAGTATGTTTACAAAATAAAGCCAGAAAATGATGATTTCGATCTTTAAAATATGAATGTGAAATACTTTAATAGTCACAGAACACGAAAATATAAATAATAACAAATAAGGATTCAATAGGGTTGCCATGGCTCAGAAATATTAACAAAATTCCTAAGTTATGTATTGATAAATAAAGGATTTATAAAAAACATTTTTGACAAAATAACCCTAAAAATATATATATATATATATTTTTTTTTAAAGAAAGAAACAAGGATGCTAAGAGATTAGAGTTTTCCAGCTGAAATTAACCGTGGCTTAAATTCGATTTGATTCTGAAATACAAATGCCTTCAAATTCAAAATATATGCAGCTTAAAAATGCTAAAAAAGAATGTTATAATCTCTTCTAAACAAAATATTTCACCTGAATATTAAAAATAAAAATACAATAATTTAGATGCTCTAAGGTAGAACAATTAGAAGATGTAGATGATTGGAAAAAGATTTTTTTAGCAGGGCTCCTCAGCAGCAATCAGTCTCAAGAATAATTGAAATAGTGATATTTTTCTTGAAAAAAGAAATCAAAAGGGAAAACAAATTTTCTTACAATCAAATGAGTTTTGTAAACAGAACAGACTGGTTTATTTAAATATCAGCCATATTTTTAAAACAATTTTTTCATGAAGCAAGATGCAAATTAATAGCATAAAAAAATCAATATATCATGCACAGCTACCTCAAATATGTTGATTTGCTTCAATTCATTAATACGTTTGAAAAATAGTTTTCTATATTAAACCCGAAATAATTACAAAAATTGTAGTCAATGCAAACAGATTACGGATATTTCCTAAATAAACTAAATTATACTGAGGATCACATTCAAATGCAGTTCTTCACAATGCTGCTGCAAAATAGGTCTTCATGTCATAAATAATACATTTGGAAAATAGCTTTTTTTTTATAAAATATGAAACAATTACAAAAATTGTAATCAATGCAAACAGATTATAAAAGTGGAAAATATTTTCCAAATTAAACAAGATATGCCATGGGTTGCATACAAATGCATATTTTCATGATACTGCTGCAAAATAGCCCTTCATTATGTTTTTTTTTTTTATAAAGCAAAATAATTATTATTTCAGTAAATGCAAATAGATAGTGAAAGTGGCAGAATGATAATCATTGGTTATCTCTTTCCAGACACAGTGGGAATCACCACATGCGAGAGCCGATTTCGCAGTCACAGAGATAGATCTTCAGATGTAAAAAAGGAAAAGCTCTGATCTCAAAATTAATCACAGTTTAGGGATATATATGATCGATTTTGATTCTTTCAGAATTTTCATGGCCTGTAGACATCCTGTATACCAAGGAAAAGATTTTTGCCTATGTAAAGAATAAAATTCCTCAGGCAAAAAATTGAAAAAGTGGAAAATTACAATTCTGCAGAAGATTCCTTTAAAGGGAAAAAAATCGACCAAATTGCGACCCGTGCACACAGAGGAGACATGCTCCTCTGTGTGTCTGGGTATTAGTGAAATATTCTAAAGTATTCTCCAGAATATTTCACTAATGTAGGAACATGCAGTGCCCCCAGTGTGACCAAAACACAATTGACTGTGATTCCCACATAGTTACAGATTTGTAGTCCCTGACCACGAGGCAATCGGTCCAATCTACTGGCCACTGGTATCATGGTACCAGGGTTCATTGTTCATTCTAGGATTTCAAAAGGGCAGGGTGCTACCTTCCAAAAAAGGGCATATATTTTTAAAAAGGTCCAATTATAAATTTTAGCTAAAGGATGTATTAAATAATGTGGTCCACACGTAGAATGTAAAACAGATACAAATAATTTATCTATTTTATATAAAAACTAGGTGCAAGGCACCATTATATCTGTTAGCAAGGAAAACTCTCCTTAGCGGATCTACTTTTGTAAGATCTATTATGGCTGTAGGGCAGAGGGGGAGGATTTTTAAAAATTTAAGAAAATTGATTGAAAAGATTGACAAAATACAAAAAAAAAAAAAAAAAATTCTGATAACACAGACAAATTCAAAGAAATATTTTTATTTTTTAATGAGCAATATTGTCAACAAGCATTTATTATTGCTATCTTATCATTTTTGACATTAAATAAATTTTCAAAACTTATTTTAGGTGTTCCTTCTAAATTAAGTTTTCTGTAAGTCATTGTCGGACATCATAAAAAAATTCGTTTACCATAAAGCATTCAAAGTCATTGTCAGTATCCCCATCTTTTCCATTTCTTAATTCCATTTTGTTTTCAAAATTTAGATTTTTCATTAATCCAGCTTCTGAATATTTTAAACATTTATTATTACCCATTTCTTTTTACCTTGTTTTAAATCTTACAAATGTTTTTCGTTATAAATCTTTTTGGGTGTTTTACAATTGTTTAAGGACATCATAAAAAAATTCATTTACCATAAATCATTCAAATACTTTTTGAAGCAATTTTAAAGTCATCCCCCCATATAACACTTTAATTATTTAAGTTTCAGCTTCAATTTTTTGCCAAAATTACAGATTACTTCCAAATATGCCTGTTTCTTAAGTTTTCTCATCTTGATTTTTTTTTTTTTTACTTTTTCAAACTGAAGCATTTACTATTATTTATTCCTTTTTTAAGAAGGCTGGCCATGAATTTTTCTTTAATTTATGGGATTTTATCAATGAGTGATTTTTAATTAATTTATATTCTTTTTTCAACCTTTTGATCACTTACTCTGTAACTTTCAAATCATCGAGATCCTGATATTTCGGTCATTTTTCCCGTTATATTATTGGATTCATGAATTTAGAAATCCTTTTCATTGTAAAATTTACCCAATATGTTTATTTCATAACAATTAAATTCTTTATCCTTTTGAAGGAATTTGATTTTTCTTAATATTTCGATGTTTCTGAATTTAAAATATATCACTTTGTATTGCTAAACACATATATGCCATTTTACTCGAATTTTACTGATCAACAGAATGGGAGGGGGGGGGGGGGGGGGGCACGGACCAACTTTGTCTGACGGTAAGTTGAAAATCGAACGGATTTAATTTTGAATTGCTGAAATGTCTCTGAGCAAGAAACTGTCGCGAACCAAAACTTTAAAAAATGCAAAATTATTGCGATCTATAGCTTAAAAATTAATAGAAAGTATGGCTACATGAAATAGTAGTCTTTAAACACACTATTTTTGCCACCCTCCTTTATATTTACCATATAGTCGTTTATGGGCCATACGTACATATGTAGGTTAAAGTAGAACAATACATCGTCACAATATCGATAAGTCAGCTTAGAAAAGCCCCCCCCCCCCCCAAGGTTGATGCTCTTTATTAGCATTCTGCTCCATCAGCTGCAGCATATACCTGAAACTACTGCACAAAGATTTTTTTTTTTTAATTTATCATGGTGCAAAATATGTTATAATGAATTTGTAGCCAATAAATAAATTTAGAAACCGAAAATAGCTGTATGAGTTTCATGCACCATTTTAATTCCATTTACACATCCACTTTCAGAAACCCTTCAAAATTTGAGGCAGTTGCAAAAATGATGAAATCTCTATTAGTACAGCATGTAAAGTTCGGCAGGGAACTAGTGGGGTCAAATGATAGAATCATTACCTCTGAGAGAATGTGCTGCACCAGGGCATGTTGCAAGCTCAGACTACTCGGCTGACCCTAGGGTTTGTAGCGCGCCAGGGCATGTATCAAAACACATTGGTGATCACAGGGTGAAAGGAGATAGGAATATGGATTCCACTTATTCTCGGCTACAAGTGCAATAAATTAAGAGATAGCAGTATGGTAGTGATTGTTGACAGATTTTTCTCGCTCCACAGGAGAGATTGTTTAGGAAAAGTCATTCTAAGCTATAACAGAGTTTGGATTAGATATCCTAAATATCTACAGAGTTAGACGGATATAAAATATAAAAAGGATAGATATCCTAAATATCTACAGAGTTAGACGGATATAAAATATAAAAAGGATATATTAAACGAAATATCTAAAGAGTTTGGCCGGTCAAGATTTCATTACTTGCTAGTTTTTCAAATTGAACCATGGACGTGGGAATTTTAAAAACTGGGCTGGGAAGAAATGAATGTTCACCCCAGGTATGGGAAATAATGAAAAACCCTTTACGATAACACGGAGTGGTCAAGTTCAGAGGGATGTGATTTCACCCTGAGGGGCGAAGGATGCAGCTAATGGTGTCCAGTTATATTGGTACACTCCCCACTCATTTGGTTGTAAATACTGCTGTGACTTTTGAGTGGCTTTAATAAATAATGAATGGGGAAAATGTCGCACATTTCTGGATGTTTTGAAAATTTGAGAATACATGGAGAGCTGTCATTTTGAAAAGGGGGCAGCATTTTTTGATATCAGGGTGGAAAATTATAGTACTGGGGCATGGAGGGTGGGGTTTTCTAATTTTTGAGAGCAACAGGATGAGCCACCCCGAGAAAAACACCTAGGATGAGCCCTGATGGTACTAAAAGAATTCCAGAGAAATTTCGGGCACCAGAAATGCCGACTAATTGTAAGAATTTTTGTCGTCATAATGGCAAACTTGGTCACCTAGTCACTGCAAATTTACATCTCTAGATGTACCTTGATACCTTAGATATGTCTACTAATATACTCAGTGTTTCATGACAAGTATTCAAAAAAGATATAAAATCAACAGTTAGTTATAGAATTTAAGTAAAACACAAAAACTAATCAGCAAACAGCCGCCGCGTAGTGTAAGTATTTGAGTAATTTGAGTAATTTTCACAAATTTCATTCATAGAGATGAAAAAGAATTATTACACAGTTTTAATTTAAACATCATTGCTAAGTACAAAGAACGTCCTTTTCCAATACATTTTAAATGATATCTGCAACACATTTTTTTAATTTTTAACATTTTTTGAAAAAGTATATTTTAGGTGGAAACCCCATAAATCCCAGAATCATAAAATTTGAATTTTGCCATCTTTTTCTTTTTAAAATATATTTATCTAGCATGATTTGCCAATTTTTAGGAATTTTTTTAGTTTAATACAATGTGGGCAAAAAGAAAAGAACCTGTATTTTCTTCACAACCTATGCACAGAACTTTGGGAAGCAAGTAATATCAAGTGATTCACTTTAAGAGATAGAGCCTTAAATGAAAGGAGATATTTAATCATAAGGGATTCTTTTTAAATGGTGAGATTCAAAAGTGAGACTGTGAGGCTGGAAATTTGGATTGAGCTAATTATTGCATGAAATTATAATTTTATTTTTTTAAATATCCAGGTGCATCCTGTGTCTGTTGTAGTGGGTGGATAAGAGTAAACCGGGGTGAAGTAGTCACTACACACAGCTACATAGCTGTCCTATCGAAGATCGCACATCTTTTGAAAAGCAACCGAGTTGGTTGCCCAAGGAGGCTAATAGTAAAAGAAATGTTTAGAGTAAATGTTTAGAGTATTGGAAAATTTTAAACATAATAATTTTTTTTTGTCTTCCTTAAATATCACTGATATTTTTATCTATTTAAAACTTTTTTCAGAATTTCTAACCTTCATAGTAAAATCTGGAGGCTCAAGGTCACAGCTGGCAGACCAATTTGAAATGTAAATAAGTAACATCAAATGTAAAAATAAACATTAGATCTGGCAAATGTTAGTTTAAAATTCCACTAAATAAACTAGAGTTAGGTACATGCAAAAAAAACCTTGCAAACACACCTAAACTACCGTGCAATGTATTTGAAGAGAAAGCATCAGAATTAAGATCAGAAGACGAAAAAGTAACATCAACCGAACTTGTCCTTCTATGAGACAAACCAGCAAAAGATTTGCTTCTGCATATCCCTTCAGTCAAATATACATCAGGTAGTTCTTTATCCCTCTTTTTTTCATTCAGTGACATAACTAAAAAAAATAGAAATTTAAATTAAAATCAAAATATATGAATAATCATTATTTGTCCTATCAAATATTTGAGATACAGATTTCTTTATTAAAGCAGACACGTAAAAACAAATGATATATAATACATATTAGTGAACGTAGTACAGATTAAAATCAACTTCAAAATACTGGAAACCCCTTAACACAAAAATGCACATTGCAAAATATCATCTATACTACTTTCTAGTACTTCATTGAAGAAAGCAAGCATAAGAAAATAAGGTGACAATTATTCTGAGGGCATTATGAGCCTCTTCCTCAAGTCAGAAACAGTGTCCTAACAAATGCTAAGACAGGTAAAGTCCTTACAGGTAATAACAACAGGTAAAATCTTTGTTTAAAATATAGAACTATTTCCTTTTTTTACTATAGATACAGATGTCCAATTTTGAAATTTAACTGTTTACTACTAGAAATTAGGTATTCACTAATGAAGTGTGTAGCAAGGTATTTTGTGTGTTGAAAGATAGTCGTGCATTTTAAAATAAATGTAAGTATCTGAAAGTTCTTGTATAGGTGGTTTTAGTTCATTCTAGAATTTTGTGAATCTTATATAATTGTTGCATTTTTTCATATACTAGGGGGTCCTCACCTCCCACCCCTGCTAGCTACCCTTGCTCACCTCCTTAACAACTTTGCGAATAAGGAGGCATTACCTCCTACTCACTAGCGTTTGATAAGATTAATTCATGAACTCTTTTATGTCATCCGTTACACAGGCATAATACACCCATTGGGGATCCGCCCCTTGTTTGCTGGCACTTACAGAACCCTAGAGATCGCTTTGCGAGCTCTTTCAATTTGATTAGACCACACTCGCACACAACCACACTTGTGCTCCTAATCGGCTTGATCCATTGAATCTTTGCCCATACTGAATAAAAATTTTCACTTCAAAAGTGCATAAAAAAAATTCATAAACTAAATCAAAATTTTTGTCTCCCTTGCCGGACAGGTCGAAGGTGAGGTTCCTGACAAAATGAAGCATCCTGGTCCTCCAGGTTGGGGGTTGGAAATGAAGCACTCAGCTCCACTCTGTAAAATCCTCAGGGATCCATTTCTTTTGTGGATATGGGTGTTGCAATCCCGAGGTACCCGAGCGATCTCTTTCTTCTAGCTGCAGATTGCATCAATGCTGAGCCCCTAGTAAACATCACTTCTGCTCTATGGGCCTTAGTACCACCCTTCGGCCTCTGCCGTAAGGTATACCATTTTGGGCTCGGGAACGGGACCATGTGGTTGTGTTGCGAAAAGGACGAAGCGGCATGCATCTGCAGTATTGCTTTTAAGAAACGTTTGTAGTAAACGGTTCCAGAGGTCGAATCCCTTGGTTGCGTTGGTTGGATGGTGGAGAGCGTTTCATAGCAAGAAATCCACCTTGAATCTTTGTTGATCCTTGGGCCCTGTGCACCTGGTGCACATTATGGCCCACTCCTCATCATCTAGCTTTGCGAATGACTCCGGCGGTTACACTTTTCATGTTAGAAAAGTGTGGGGAGACTGAGCCTAGCGGGGGCTCCGATCGAACTGGAAGTAATCCGTGGTTTTTTTCTCTATTAGTGGTTACAGCATGAAGAAATCAGATGCTCCATTCCCTGGTTCTTCGTGCTGCCGCAGAGAAAGTGTTGAAGGACTGGGTACGCCCTCGGGTGAATCCCAGTCAGCCACTGAGACAACCCCTCTGGGGTTGAATCTCGGCAAAAAGGAGCAAACCTGTAGTCTAGCTGTGGAAGTGTAGTCACGAGCCTTGGTGACCGAAACACTGAAATCACGGCTGTGATGCAGGATATACTCACAAAAGCCCAGAGGCGCAGGAGGAGGCACATTCCTAGGCAGCCAGACCAGAAGCTTGCAAAAGCTGGTGCTGTCAAAGAGAAGGTCGAAGGCACCAAACGACTTAGGACAGAAGGAGCCACACCTTCTCCAAGAGATCTGGTTAATAAGAAAAGATCAAGGACTGACATCCAACCTGGATCATATGCTCAGGCAGTCCAGGTTATTAAGATGGCAATCATCAAGGATTCCTTCCCTTCAAGTAAGCTGAGCAAGGATGAGGTTGACATCCAGGTGGAGATTCTCGATAAAATAGATGATATCCCCACTGGTGAGCAACTTCCGAAGATTCATGGCTCTGGCCTATACGCTGGAGCCTTGGTTCTTCAATGCAATGATGCAAATACTGTGGAATGGGTTAAGAAAACCTTCCACAATAACAGACAGGTTCTGGGTGAGGTACTCAAAATCTTGAGTGCCAATGATCTACCAAAAACGTCAAGGTGGCCTTTAAGACCAGAGATGTTTACACTAAGGAGCCGGGCGTTTTGCTGAAACGGTAACCGTTTCAACCTGGAGTTGAAGTCTGAGGAGTGGGGTGTTCTGCAAAATTTTGTGGAACCCCTCTCCGTAAGATTGATCTTCGAGGTGGACTTGGAGGCTGCGAATGCGATTCGCAAAGCTGACTTTGGCACTTATACCGGTTTGGACCACGGAGTCTTCAAGATTTTTCGGGACCCAAACGAAAGGCCCAAAGGGAAGTTGGAGATGGAGGTACAGCCAGAAGATCAGGCAACCTCCTCTCAGGTAAATATCACTAGTCTTGATACTATGATACCTAAACTTAACGATCTGGAAATTGCTTCTGGTTCCGATAACATGCTGCATGCTAACCCTCTGATTTCTGATGATGAGCTGGAAAAAAGCATGCAGGATTTTGATAATGACATTGTGCCTGACACTGATCATTGTCATGCAACTAGGAGGGCCACTCTCTCCTAGGTTTTCTTTGCCCTCTTTTTGACTTTGGTCATGGGTTGTCTTAACGTCGTGCAAATCAATCTGCATCACAGTCGATCTGCCTCTGCTATTCTTAGCAAAAGGCTGATAAATGATAGAGCTGATATTGCTCTTATCCAGGAACCCTGGACCTGCAATGGAAAAATTTTGGGTCCTGGGATCAAGGGCTTCAAGGTCTTTTATGATACATCTTGTATCAGACCTAGAGCCTGTATTGCTGTCAGCAACAGGCTCAATGCTATTCATCTTGAAAAATTCTTTGATGGTGATAATGTTGCCATCAGTGTGAATCTTAATACCAATGAGCATAAGATAGAATACATCTTTGCTTCGGCCTATCTTCTTTACGAAGATAAGGAAACCTTTTCAAATGTCATTACCAGTCTAATTGAGTACTGCAATGGCAAACAAATGATTATTGGTTGTGATGTGAATGCCCATAACACTGTTTGGGGCAGTAGTGATTGCAACCGTAGGGGTGATGATCTTTTAGAACAGATCATACTTTATATCCTTTTTATTCTCAATAAGGGTAATTCTTCTACCTTCGTGACAGTTAATCGTCGTGAAGTGATAGATATTAGCATAAGCAATAGCACTGCTTATGACAATGTGTTTAATTGGAAGGTTTCAGATGATATATCTTTGTCTGACCACCAACTAGTCTCTTTGTCTGTTAAAGGTCCTGTAAAACCAATAACAGCTAAAGGTAGGAATCCAAGAAGAACTAATTGGGGTTCCTACAAAGAAGATCTTCTGGCCAGTTTGGCTAATCATAATAGTGAGTATTCTTCTATTGAAAACCTGGATTTGACTGTTGACTTTGTGCAACACACCATAATCCAATCCTTCCATAATAACTGCAAGACCACAAATGCTGACTTCCCAAGGATTATTCCCTGCTGGTCGAATGAGCTCAGCCGTTTGCGTGGGAAATGCAGAAAGCTTTTCAATAGAGCTAAAAAGAGTGGAGAATGGCAGGTTTATAAATCTGCTTTTACCTCCTATAATAAGGCAGTCAGAGACTCCAAGAGAAACTCTTGGAGAACTTACTGTGAAGGCATTAATGATGCCTCTGCTACGGCGAAACTTGTTAAGCTGATGGCAAGAGACAGGAATTGTAATTTGAACACTGTCAAGAAGTCAAATGGTGAATTTTCTGTTACTGGAGAAGAAACCCTGGCTGAGCTGTTCAGGGTCCATTTTCCAGTTTCTGATCCGTATGTTCATAGCGACATAGTTGATGCCTGCTCCACGTCTACTTGTGATGATAAAAGCTGGAGCATTGCTAGGAGTGTGGTTACACTGGACAGGGTTAAATAGGCAACTGATTCCCATAAACCCTATAAAACTCCAGGGACTGATGACATCATTCCAATTCTTCTCCAGGAGGGAATTGGGGTGCTAGCTCCCATTCTCTGCAGCATCTACAGAGCATGTATTGCCTTGGGTCATGTACCATCTGCCTGGAGGCATACTAAGGTAATCTTTATTCCAAAGATTGGAAAGGATAATTATTACGAGGCCAAATCCTTCAGACCTATTAGCCTTACGTCTTTTCTTTTAAAAACTATTGAGAAACTTATAGACAGGTATATAAGAGAAGTGATTCTGGCTTAGCAGCCAGAATCACTTCTCTTAAGCTCTCAGCATGCCTATTACTTCTCAGCATGCCTATCACTTCATCACTTCTCTTCAGCTCTCAGCATGCCTATCAACAAGGTAAATCCACGGACACTGCCCTTTATAGTCTCTCCTTTATTTTGGAGAGAAACTTTAATGCCAAAGAAGTTGCTCCTTGCCACCTTTCTCGGCATTGAAGGCGCCTTTGATAAGGTACCCATCGATACCATCCTTGATGCTCTTGATAGGAAAGGTGTTGATATTACGATCTCTTACTGGATCAAGAACCTTTTATCTAATAGGTATATTTGTGCATCTTTACTTGGTGATAGTATGATGGTGAATGCACTTGCGGGCTTTCCGCAAGGAAGTGTGCTTTCGCCAATTCTTTGGTGTATAGTTGTGGATTCTCTTTTGGAGAGCATCAATGTTTCTAGTGTTTCCAGCATTGGTTACGCAGACGATGTTGTTATCGTTGACAGGGGCAAATTTGGCAACACTGTCTTTGACATGATGTCCACCGCACTTAGGAGGGTTGAGACATGGTGTAAAAATGCAGGTATTTCTGTTAACCCGCAGAAGACTGTCATGGTTGCGTTTACTAGAAAACGCATTCTTAATCTTGGAGACATTCGCTTCTTTGGACAGAAGCTTACCTGCTCCAAGGAGGTTAAATTCTTAGGAATTTATTTTGACAAGGGACTCAACTGGAAGAGACACTTGGATTACTGCATGACAAAAGCCAGAAGAATCTTCTGGTCTTGTAGAAATGCCATTGGGAAAACCTGGGGTTTAAATCTCAAGGCTATCCATTGGATTTACTCGATGGTAATCTGTCCTATCATTTCCTATGGCTCCATTGTTTGGTGGTCTAGAATAAGATGTGAAACTGCTAAATTAGAATTAATTAAGCTTTAAAGGATGATGTGTATCGCAATCTCTGGATGCATGAAAACTACTCCCACTATAACTCTTGAACTTTTACTTCGATTACATCCGCTCTATATGCGTATAGAAGCAGAGGCACTCATTTGCATGAACAGACTTAAATATCTAAAACACTGGAAAGATTACTCAAGGTATTTATCTTGGAGTGATCTTAACAGTAATGTTGCTAGTCATCCTTATTTCTGTATGCCACCTGATGGCATTCATGTCAAATATACGTTCGACAAGCCTTACGAAATTCAGGTCCCCTCGCGGGATGACTGGAACAGGACTCCCACCTACAATAAACAGAACTGTATTGTAAAGGTATACGGATGGCTCGAAGATTGGTAAAAGTACTGGTGCTGGTGTGTGCTGTCTGGATGATGACACAGAGCTGTCTTATCCGCTTGGCAGTTATGCTACTGTCATTCAGGCCGAGGTCTTTGCCATTCTTATGTGTTGTAGAATTTGCTATGACAGAAAGTATAAGAGCAACCAAATACTTATCTGTTCTGACAGTCTGGCTGCTCTCATGGCTCTTGGGAAGTCTACCATGACATCTTCCCTTGTCAGGGAGTGCTATAATGCACTCTGTGAAATTGCTAGCAATAATGAAGTCATTCTTTACTGGGTGCCTAGACATTCGGGTATCCCAGGTAATAATAATTCCAGGCTGATGAATTGGCTAGAAAAGGCTCAAGTACTCCTTTTGTTGGCCCTGAGCCGGCCTTGGGTATTCGCAATGATCTTACCAGAAAAATTGTTTATGACATCTTCAGGAAGCTTCAATGTAAGAACTCGCGTAATATTAAGGGCCAAAGGCAAGCGAAAATTCTCAACTGCAATTGCCCTAGTAAAAGGAACTTTTCAAGCTCAGCAGAACTGTCATCAGGAGGGCTGTTGGGCTCCTTACTGGGCACTGCACCCTCAAGAGACACCTCAACATTATGGGTGTCACTAAAGATTCGCTTTGCAGGGGCTGCAAATACAGCGAAGAAACTGCTGCTTACATTCTCTGTGAATGTGAGGTTTACTCTGCTCACAGATTCGAACACATTGGTCATTATGTGATTGAACCCTGGGAGCTGAATGGCATCCCTGTCAAGTGCCTACTCATTTTTGCGTCAGCTACTGGTCTCTTTTCATAGAGATTTGTTCTGTCTGGGGTAGTACAATAGACCTCTGGTCGATGTGCTGGGCTCTTTTTGAGCCACCCGTCTCTCATTTCATTTCATATCAAAATTTAAAAAGGCGGCTCCATTTTACAGAAATTCAACTATGTTGGTACACACTTGCAAAATTTTGCAGTCTTGCTATAGCTAATCTGTCCAGGAAGTAAACTCGCAGTTCAAATGCTCTTCAATTGACTTTGATATTAAATATCTCTAAAACTAAGGGTTAAAATCAAAACTTGTTTATTTCAGCATGTTCCCCTAGCATGCCCTCTACAAATGTACCAAATTTAATATTTTTGTATGCTATAGTTTTTGCAGCATGAGACAGAGAAACTCAAGGTATTCGATATTTGTTAAACGACAGAAGCAGCTGCATTTTTTAATATAGAGAGATATACTATAAAAGCTTTAACGGTGTTATATATTGTTATATAAAGTTGTGATGGTTTAAAATTTGTTAGTTAGTAGACTCTTTTGTTTTCTATTTGAATGCCAGTGATTATTTTGTATATTTCCTTCTATACGGAGCAACATTTTAACAGAATGAACTGGAATCTTTGCACTGCATGTATCGCTGCTGCCATTTGGAATCACATGTCACAATTTTAAGTCACTGAAAGATGCAATTTATTTATTACCAAGTGTCGTACAGCGACCGAGAACACAATGTGTGGAACCAAAAGGAAAATGCTGCACGATTGATCTCTGATAATCACAAATACCAGATAACTATGATGTACAATGCATAGCTGCCAACCTACCAGAAAAGGAAATAGGAACACATTGTGCAAGGGAAAAGAAAAATGAAGATTTTTAGCCTCACTAACATAGTATATTAATGCATATAAACCTTAAATTGTAAAGTAACTGATACTCGCATATATTGAGCTTAATTAACACATACTCAACAATGAAATAAAATGATTTATCTAATAAATTTATTATGTGCTAGAAGTATAGCTGATTTAGCTTTTTTTACACGCTCTAATAATTCTGAACCTATATTTTCTTAATTTTTATAGTTCTCAGAACTCATTTAAACAACAATTATTATGATTTCTATATTTAAACTAAAGGATGAAACAAATGTTAATTTTTAATTAAAATTTTAACGATATGTAAATTTAAATACAAATACATCAAATCCTAATTTATGCTTTTGAAATTGTTACATTTCTTAAGTACCCAAATTATTATTTTAATACTGTTATTTAAAAAATAGTCCTTCATTTCATTCATAATACGTTTGAAAAATAGTTTTTTTATATAAAGCATGAAATAATTCCAAAAATTTTAGACAATGCAAACAGACTGCAAAAGTGGAAATTATTTTCACAATTAAATGAAATATATGGTATCTTACACAAATGCCTTTTTTCCTGATACTGCAACAAAATAGCTTTTCATTTCATTAATAATAAGTTTGAAAAATAGGTTTTCTGTATAAAATACAAAATAATTCTAAAAATTTTAGACGATGCAAACAGACTGCAAAAGTGGAAAAATACTTTCACAGTAAAACAAAATATATGGAAGATTGTGAGCAAATGCCATTTTTCATGATACTGCTGCAAAATAACCTTTCATTTTATTAATAATACATTTGAAAAATAGTTTTTCTGCATAAAGTAAGAAATAATTACGCACTACCTCAGTCTTTCTATTTTTTGTGTGTGCATTTCAGTTTCAGGATCGCCATAATTGTATTTATGGTTCACTTTGAAATGTTGGAAACTTTCCTCTTCCAGTTTTTCAGTGCAATATGATTTCCACGAATCGGAATATATTATAGTTCCTTTTTCGATATTTTTCTTAATTCTTCTAGTTTTACTTAACTCTTCGAATTTTCTTCTAATATAATGCTCATAGATTGGTTTGGCACCTTGACAAGGAAACATCTGTTTGTTTCACGACAAACTCCACCAAAGATTCACTGTTGTGGTAGAATCCGTCCCGCATTGTTTTTGCGCTTTGTGAATATACTTTCATCCTTTTCGACGATCATATCAGATCCTCCTATTTTCCGTTGTTGAAATTTAAGCAAAGAATCCACACAAACCTCGCGCATGTAGTTATTCCAGTCCACAACTGTTCCGTGGCTGATTTCCAACTGCTTTCCACACCATTTAACTGAAGTTAACTTCACTCCAACCATATATAAATCTCACACACTTCAAGAAACTCAATTTCGATGACTCAAACCATGTGCCTTTCCAGATACTTCTTTTACTGCGACAAGCTGAAAGGTTGCAGCGCCATTGAATTTAGTTTCCAAAATACAATTTCATTTCATGATTATTATCACAAGTAGCAATTTTAGACAAAACGCCTTTCGCTTGAAAGAATCTGACAGATTCTTCCTCTGTTCTGGGCAAATCCCAAATTTTCATTGGTTTTTCATCCATTTCTGATGTATTAGGAAAAAGACGTGACTGATAGGCCGCGATTTGTTTTGAAAATGTGGCAGTAAGAGGTTACCAGTGGTGATATTCCGTTTGGCGTCGGTTGTAGTATTTTTGACGACTTTATCACCTGCGCTGGCGAAATTGAAAAGTACCCAAATATTTTAGACGATGCAGATTGCAAAAGTGGAAAAATATGTTCATAATAAAATGAAATATGAAGAGAATTGTGGTATTACTTAATGAGTATTAATTATGGAAACATTGCTTTCATAATCATTTTATTATGACGGGCCAAACACTCATAATACATAAGTAACCTCCGTGTTAACACTGTCAGTAACATTGCCATTCCACGTTTGCTAAATCTTCATGTTTTGAGTCATGTTGAGTTGTTTGGCATTGCATAACATCACATCTCCCCCTTTAAAGTTATAATGTTCAGTCTTATAGATTTAGTTTAAGGGCCACTCGAACAGGTCTCCTACTTCGAATTTTATACAAAGGTAATACAGATGAACAACAAATGACAAATAACACAGATTCAAATAGTCATTTTATTTTTAAAAAACATCCTACGGACGTACAAATAATAGCCAAAGCACTTTCGGACATTTTACATGTCCATCCTCAGTGGCAGTACAATTAGAAATGATACCAACGAGCTTAAATACACTATAGTACTTTCAAGAAAAAATTTGCATATCATGAATTATCAATTATAAAAATAATAAAAATAAAATAAAATGTAAAAATAAAAATGTAGACCATGAATCAGATTACAATTTACACAAAGCTTAAAGAGCAAAAAACTGCTAAGCTGTTTAAAAAATAGGATTTTTTCAAAAAACACACAATAATTATAAATCAATGTAGCTATGCAAAGGCTTAACATACAGGGAATCGAGAACAAGTCGCCAAGCATAACTCAGACCTGAACAGGGTCAAAATTACAAATAGAAGAACGGTATAAATAAATAAAAAGGGATTCATAAAGCAAGATCGAACGGAGGTTATTACAACTAACTAAAAGAAAAGTTTTTTCAAAAAGAGGGCGAAAATTATTTTTATTTACCAACTGGGCATGGGCAGTCGTTAATTTACCAATTTTTTATGTCTCTAGCATGTTCGGACAAACGGATACCAACCTTACGTTTAGTACTGCCGATATAAAATTTATAGATGTATAGATATTTATAGATCAGGAGAAAGGAGGGGTACAATCAATCGCATTCGAACTGATAAGTTTAAGGATAATATTAACTTTAAAAATCTTGCTGGGATGTATGTTGTACCCCTCCTTCCTCCTGATAATATCCATAAATTTTATATCGGTAGTACTAAACGTAAGGTTGGTATCCGTTTGTCCGAACATGCTAGAGACATAAAAAATGGTAAATTAACGACTGCCCTTGCCCAGTTAGTAAATAAAGATAATTTTCGCCCTCTTTTTGAAAAAACTTTTCTTTTAGTTAGTTGTAATAACCCCCGTTCGATCTTGCTTTATGAATCCCTTTTTATTTTTTTATACCGTTCTTCTATTTGTAATTTTGACCCTGTTCAGGTCCTGAGTTATACTTGGCAACTTGTTCTCGATTCCCTGCATGTTAAGCCTTTGCATAGCTACATATTTATAATTATTGTGTGTTTTTTGAAAAAATCCTATTTTTTAAACAGCTTAGCAGTTTTTTGCTCTTTAAGCTTTGTGTAAATTGTAATCTGATTCATGGTCTACATTTTTATTTTATTTTTATTATTTTTATAATTGATAAATCATGATATGCAAATTTTTTCTTGAAAGTACTATAGTGTATTTAAGCTCGTTGGCATCATTTCTAATTGTACTGCCACTGATTGCCCTTTGTTGTTCATCTGTATTTAATACTGTGACGTGTCGCCACTCTTAGCATTTAAACAAAGGTGTTGACTTTGTCTCTTCCTTTTTGTCTAGCTCAGTTACATCATCAGAAGACTTCTAATCCTCTGTTTCACCACTTTCCAACATCTTCTTCCTGACCTAGGATATCTAGTCTAGGAATACTTGCCGCTTCGTATGTAGCAGGCTTCGGGAAATCGGTAAAATCTAGCCCATCCTTGAGGACGACTATTAAAATTTTTTACCCGTCCTAAGAATTATTTTTTCTCATTATATTCATTAATATATGTGCTTAAATACATCGCATAACAATAATAAATTAGAACCAACTGTCTCACGAAGTGCAATAACTGCATATTCATAAACCCCCCCCCACACACACACACACACACACACAGCGCTTAACCGCCACAGTCTCTGATAAAGGACCGAACCTGGCAGAATTCCGATCTATGGGTGGGGGCAAAGAGGTATGAGATATAAGGAATCTCTCCTCTTTCCAATGTTTGGTAACTTGAAGGAGTGGTAAATAAATAATCATATAAATCCTCTTGTCTCTAAGCAGTTTAAATCTCACTGGCACTCTTAATTTCTAGGGCATGTATGTAACTGAATCAAGATTAAAATCTTCTTGGACTGATCAGATATTTCATACCTTAACTTCAGTTGTCAGACAACTGGAACAAATGCCATGAAGGAATAGTAAACATATTAGTTTTAAAGTTAAAACCAAAGTGGGGAAGAAAAGAAAATACTTCTGGCTGAACCTAGAAGAATCCATTCCAAAAATTCAAACTAGTTACGTACTCCAGTCTATTACAGCAAATGGAAATTTTATAATTTAGGTTTTAAAGAGTTAAAAGGGGATAGCGCTCTGCATGGGTTTGGGCTTAGGCCTGGGCTGGGCTTGAGTTTTCTATTGTTTCGGGCTGGATTAAGCCTTTTTTTTTTTCAAATGTTCGTTATGACCGGGCCGAACATATTTATTTTGAATTTTTTTTTCAATGGATTTAAATTGAATACATGAACTTATTCTGTGTATTTCAGCTATGTAATGATAAATTTTTAAGAAAACAAACTCAATTCTCTGTACAAAATGTTCACAAATTTGTTTTTAACATATTTGAATACAAATCATTTTGGGCCTGTCGAGACGCAGTTATCTTCAAGCCGAGTTCATTCTACATTTATAAATTTCTTCGAGCTTGGCCGGGTTTAAGCACTGGTATTACCGCACGGGTGAAAATCTGAAATTTCGGCACATGTAGACCTCGAAAAGGAGAACAGAACATGTCACTTCGATCGTGAGCATGCTATCGCATTTTTGCTCGGTCATCGGATTCACTGAGTGGAGGATGAGGGGAGAGAAAATAACTAGCTCCTGTGATTACGATACAGACCTGACGGCTCTCCTAGAAAGAAGGCGTTAATAATGCACACTAGCTAAGTTTATGGGGTGGGAGGCAATTTGCAGGTGGCAACATTTCAATTTTAATTCATGGCACAGGAAAGGGTGGCTTTCGCCATAATTTTACAATGACAACTTATTAATTCTTTTTTCATGGAATCTCTAATTTCAAGGCCATCTGAGAGGATAGCAACTTCCAAAAATTGAAAATTGGCCATCCTCGCTGAATTTTAACCCGGCAAGGATGGACAATTTCCAGAAGCCTTGTCTGTAGATATTTCAACATGTGGCGAAGGATGCAGGAAGATTTTATTTCATCTTAGATGACCTAGAGGAGTTTCCACTAAGTACGATCTTGGGCTTTAATGGGTATTTTGTATCTTCCCATGTGTTTTCATATCAGAAACCCACACTGATTGTCCTATTTCAAGTCAGGTAGTTTTCACCGTGACGATGATCAAAGTAGTACTTTTGCTTCTTAATTCGGTTTTAATCCTTCTTTCTAAACACCTTTGAATTTGGTAACTTAGGTCTCAGTGAATGACGTGGTGCAGGGACTCTATTCTGGTCCTTAATTTACGTCCCATTAAGTTCAGCTGGACTGAAGTCATTCTCTAAGGGTGTTGTTCATAAAGCTAACAGCATTAAATATGAATCATCCTATTCAGATTTTGAATGCATTTTAAAATCTTTTATCATGGACTCAATGAACCCATTGTTTTGTGCATACTTTGGACTTGATGTTACAATCGTAAATCCATACTGTTCTGAGAACTTCCTCTATTTTGCATAAGCAACATTTTGTGAGAATTCAGTTGTCACTACGAACAGTCTCTGGAATTCCATGTCTTGCAAATATGGATTTCATATGGGTGAACACTGCAAAGTCAACTTCAAAGTACCTGGAGAAGTAGTCTGCCACTATGAGATACCATCCATTTTTAAGTTTTAAAAGATCAGCTCCTACTATCTGCCATGGCCGCTCTGGGAATTCTAATAAGTGGTTATTTACGATACTTCTATTGCTGTATGCACTTTTGACAATTTGAGATTTATTTCTCAATCTCTGTTGATAGACCAGGCCACCAAATTGCTTCTTTAGCTCTAGCACGGTATTTTGTAATGTCTTGATGACCCTTATGTATGCAGTTCAAAATATCTTCTCACAATTTCTCTGGAATTAAGATTTGTGAATCTTTGTACAACAGTCCATCCTGTTGTTGTTGTTGAGACCCAGACCGTCCGACCTACCAGAAAGGTGTAAGGTAACTGTATGGACGGCCGGGAAGTGCCACCCAATTTAGACCGGAACCCAGTGGGGGAGGCATCCACAGGGACCGTACCCTCCTTCCCCTACCACCAACCTCTCGGAAGGACTTACGGACCCACATGTTTAACGTGATCGTACTCCGCATGAACACGGCGGCATTTGTGGCAGCGTGCAAATCTAGCGCGCAAACCACGGGGATACCGCACCCGAGATGGCCAACAGCACGCGGCGTTCCGAGGTGGTCACCCACCAAGTACTAACCGCGCCCGATGCTGCTTCACTTCGGTGATCTAACGAGAACCGGTGTTTTCAGCACGGTACGGCCGTTGGCCCAACAGTCCATCCTGTAGAACAATTGAGTTTCTATGCTCCCAGTACCTCTGACATTCACAAGGAAGTTTGTGTTTTTCTGGCCAACCATCTGGGCAGTATGTCTCCAATAATTTACATGTTGAAAACCCAGGTGACTTGACTTACCCTAGGGTACGAGCAGCTGTTTGAGTGGCCGGTATAATTTATATATGTGATCTTCTTGTTGACATGACCATATTTGAGTCAGCCACTTGTCTGAAGCTGGAAATGATTCTACGATCTTTTGAATATAACAGTTATCGCTTCTGTCAGTCCTTCTTCCCCTTTAACTGGTAAAGGACTGTGAGAAAAAGTATCTACAGATATCAAGTCTTTACCTTGTATGTACTTGATATAATCATATCTCATCATGCGTAATTTCATTCTTTGTAGACGTGGTGTAAGACTATACAAGGTCTTTTGCAATAGGATAGGCACTAGAGGTTTGTGGTCAGTTTTAATATTGATCTTCAATCCAGCAATGTAGCATGAAATCTGTTGCATGTCCAAACTATTGCAAGGGTCTCTTTTTTGATTTGTGCATATTTTTCTCTGTGTCTGACAAAATCCTTGAAGCATAGCATTCAGGAAGCACTGTTCCTTCTTGTGGTTGATACAATACAGCACCCAAATCATACGATGATGCATCAAATGATAAAAATATCTCTTTTTGACTATCATACATGGCTAAACCTGGTGTTTGACACACACTTACTTTGCCGGCCGTCCAAATGGATGCTCAAGTCCTTGTTGACGAGCCGGACGGCCTGGGTTTTCAACACACTTACTTTGATACATTGAAAAGACTTTCCTGTGATGAACCCCATATCCAGTTAATATCCTGACGTAGCAGTTCGCACAGTGGTCTTGCTTCATCTGCCATGTTTGGTATCAATTTTTTTAGGAATCCTGCCATACTTAAAATCCGTTTAACTTCACTGACAATTTTAGGTCTTGGTATATTCGAAATTGTTTCTGTTTTCTTTTGATTCCAGTTTAATACCATCACCAGATATGACATGTCCCAGAAAGGTAACTGATTTGTGCTTGAACTTGCACTTTTCAGAATTAAGTGTCTATACAATAGCTTGGAGTTGGTTAAGAACTTCATTGAAGCTGCTTATCAAGTTCATCTTCAGTTCCTCCAAAGATTACAAATTCGCCCATCAACCCGACGACTCGGGGTCTTTCTTGAACTGTTTTACGAATTATTTTCTGGAATATTTCTGGAGCAGTTTTGATTCCAAAAGGCAAGCATTTAAATCGGTATCTACCGAATGGTGTGAAGAATGTTGTCAAACTGGATGATTCTGGCTCTAAAGCTATCTGCCAAAACCCAGCATTAGCATCTATAATGCTGAAATATTTTGCATTTTGAAATTGGCTTAAAATATAGTAAACAGATACCATAGGAAAATATTCGCATTCATTATTTTCGTTGAGAACAACCAAGTCAACACATATATGAATATCTCCTGTTTTCTTTGTCTACTGGTTCAATAATATTTGTATTCACCATTTCCTTCAACTTCTTAAATTTGTCTTTCAAAGGAAGCGGAACGCTCCTTGGTACTGAAATGGCATAAGGTCTAGCATTTTCTTTCAATTTTATCCCATACGGATTCTACACCTTCCCTATACCTTTAAATAGCATAGGAAATTCTTTCAATGCGTCTAATTTGTCATCAACTTCACAGACCCTCTGAATCAGCTTTATCCCTCTTCACTAGCTGTACAACTCAAGAAAGGATGGTCTAACTTATGAACCACATAAATCAGTTTGCTAAAACTCGTACCTTTAGCTTTCAGTTGTTTATGAAACACACCAGCAATTTTTAGTTTGTTCCCACTTGGACCATAGATTGCCTTGTTTGCTGTATGCAATTCTATATGTTTAAGCGAAGTTTTGTACACTTGATAAGGTACTACAGTGACGTCAACACCAGTATCAATTTTAAAGTTTAGACATGTGTCTCCAACTAATACATTTGCATGCCACCTTTTATTTGTGATATTTCTCACACTATGTTGATTGTCAAGAATTTTTACGGATCCCAAAAATCCTTTTGAATTTCTTTCTCCCAGCTCATCAACATGTTTGCTTGATTTCAACACCCTGGCTTTTCTTGAATTTGTTGCACACTGATTTTCGTGCTGGACATTCTTGTTTGGTATGATTTTGTGGTTTTCCACACCAATAGCATGATTTAGCAAAGTTTCTGGTTTGTTGAGTTTTTACCAGTTTGTGATATTGATTTGCTGTCCCCCCTCTTTGGAAATTTGGTTTCGGAGAGCTAACTATTTGCATTAGCATACGTTATTAGGGTGTGTTTGGATTCTCTAAATGCTAGTTGTTCCTTTTTAATAATTTCAGCTTGTCTGGCAGGTGTTAACAGCATTTTCAAGTGTCAATTCGCTTTCTAATTGTATTTGTTCAGACACTTTTTTATAGTGAATACCACATACAATTCTATCACGAATCATCTCATTTTGAAAAGATACGGGAAAAGCACAATTCTGAACTAAACTATGTAACGCAGTTACAAAATTCTCAACAAATTCCCTTTCTTCTTGAACTCTAGAATAGAACTTGTAGCATTTATACATAATATTCCAAGTGGGAGTAAAATATTTCTCAAAGTGATTTTTAACAGTTTCATAATCTATCATATCTTCTCCAAAATTGAAAGACATTAAAATTTCTTCTGTTTAATGATCTATTAGGTAAACGAGAGAATTTACCTGTTCTCCTTGCGATTTGTGAATAAGTCCGGTTGCACAACAAAAAAGTTCAAATCGAGATATCCACCTTTTCCATTCCTTACTGGTCGTAAATGTAAATGAATCTGGAGCCAGAATTTAGTATACTGGTACCTGTCTTGTAGTTTCGTTTTCAGTCATCGTTGGAAAACAGACATTAAATTCACTCAGAAATAGGAATTATCTATTGTATTTACCTCTTAGAACCACAAGTTCATTCGCTGCCACCATGTGGTATTACTTAATGGGTATTAATTATGAAAACATGCCTTTTTAATCATTTCATTATAAGCGCCAAACACTCACAGCATAACCTCCTCACAGAAAACACTCACATGCATAACCTCCGTGTCAGCACTGTCATTTGCATTACCATTCCACATTTTCTAAATCTTAGAGTCATGTTTAGTTGTTTGGCAATGCATGACATCACAAGAATCACACACAAATGCTGTTTGTTTCGGTACTGGTGCAACATAGCCTTTTATTTCATTAATAATAAGTCTGAAAAATTCTTCTTGTATATAATACGATGTAAACGTTTTTCTACCACATTAATCAGATAATCATATCTCTCTTGTGAAGCTGTGGGAATAATCGCAGTTTGCGAGAGCCGATTATGCGATCACCAGGAAATGGATTTTCAGACGAAAAAATGCGAAAACTTCGATTTCAAAATTCTTAACTTTATTTCTATTTTTGTGACATTTCTGACTTACTTCCGATTTTATGACCTATAGATATTCTTATGTAGATTTGCATAAAAAAATTTACAAATGTTATGCAGATGAAAAATCAGACTTCTGGCCCAATATTGGATATCAATAAACAATGATATCAAACAACTATGACATATAAAATATGTATGAGGGAAAGAAGGCAAAGCATTCCAGTTGTGCAGCAAACTGTTTTCCAATGTGCTACGGATGCCAAAGAAGGGAACCATAGAAATAAAATATCTATTTTATGTTAAAATGCACTAAATGTACTCTACATGTCTTTTAACAATTTTATTCTTATATACAGATATAGGACTATAATATTTTGTGACTTCTTATAATAAGAATTTGCGAAACTTAATTTTCATTTTACTAGCCTAATTCGAAACCTATAACATGGAATATTTCCCGCTGCAAAATTATGCTTTGCAGCGTATTTCATCGGGTTATAGATAAAACAAACCCACTGCATTATAATTTTACTGCGAAACAAACATGATGAAATCAGTACACATAACCAACTAACTTGATAAGAGTAAAATATAAACAAACTTACTTTAAACATCAAGAAGCAACAACACATTTTCTCGATCTTTACGCTATATAATAATTGACATTTAACTATCAATTTCAAACTATAAACAAACGAGTAATAAAAATTACTCCAATAACATTTATTTTTCTTTCACAAAATTCGAACGAAAAAAACTTCAGCACATCAAAAACATTACGACCGGCCAGAAACGTTCCTACTGAGTGAGTGATTCATCTCAAAGAATCGTTTCAGAACTAAGATTACGTTATTTTATAAAACCGCTCACTTCAGAGATAAGATTGACTTCGCGTATATTGAAACAAGATTTTAGCAATAAATATGGGCGGGGCGAATATGAAACCTAAAACAAATACGTCACTTTTAAACTGCTGACGCCCATCTATATATTGAGACAGGGTGTCGAAATTACTACTTACTACGGCTCCGCCTACGTTCCGCTCATACTGGGGGCACGATTTTTTGACGTTGAACCCAAACGTCACTTCGCTTTCCGTAAATCCTATTTTCTTTCTTTACGCTTTAATGCTATTATGGTTATTATGCTGATATAATATTTTAACGAAGTATCAATATGTATAACAACGAAGATTTCCTTTTAACAATAATCTAACATCATTTCAAGATTGCTTTATATCAAATTCAAGTATTATTTACAAAAATATCAAATTCTTATCGATCGTGTATACTAAAAGACTGCCTGGCCACACATATTGCTACCGTAAACCCTAGGGTTGGTCGTGTGGTCTGGGTCTTCAACACTAAAAGACTGCATATTTTGTTAAACTTCGGAAAGGCTAGATGAACACAATAAAGTTTTTGCTGTTTATAAAATATCAGCAAGCTTTCCAGTGTTTTTTTGGCCAAGAATTTATAAAGATATTTATATGTAAAAATTATATTGCATGCGTAACTGATCAATTATTTGCCAATTTTTATAACAATTCATACTAGCATCTTTTTACACAAACCACCCCATGCCGCGTATTCGGAATCGGTGCTGCGTACAGAACCCAGGATGGCCGCCAGGTGATCTTTGGCGAAAACTGTGAATCACGAATGCGTTAACACCAAACCAGGGCTGACTAGAAAGCCAAGTTTGAGTGCTAAATCATAAATTGGGATTAGAAAGTCACGTGATCTGACACGGTTCGATATCGGTAGATTCCTGCATTGAATGCGATGCTATGGATTCTTTTATAGCTTCTTTTATATATATGGATTTTTTTTATATGGATAGCTTTTTGTAGAGAATTGAAGTAAGTTTTCTTATTTAATTACATATTATGTTGACCTTATGTCTTAAACATTATTCTGACAACATTTAACAATTTTTTTCTTAAAATATTATCTCTTTCTTGCCGGTTTTTCATAAGCCTAAAACACATCATTGTTGGTTATCAGGGGCGGCATTTCAGCATTCCATTTGGGGGTGCGAGATTTGTATGTATGAAAATCCGCAATATGGAATAAATAAAATGTTTGTTAATAGGCGGGGTGAAGAGGGATCCCAAAATTGAATTGATGTTGAAAAAACTAATTGTTGTTAACATAATTTTTGTACATAATTGTGTTAACATAATTGTTGTTAACACAATTTTTCTAAATACAAATATCTATATTTATTTACATTTTATTGAAATTTTAAACGCCAGTTCTTAGAGTCAGGAGGAAGAGAAAATTTTGTTACAATATCATCATAATCCAGTGGTATATCTTGTTCTATAGATAAAACAGCTAAAGATGAAAGTCTTTATTATCCCATTGTACTGCGAAAATAATTTTTCAGCCTCCTAAGACACTAAAAAGACCTTTCACAACTGCCTGAGCTGATTGGCACAGTCAAAGACAATTTAACTAATAATGTTATGACAGGTAACACATTTTTTTAAATTCCGCTCTTTAAAATAATCCAGGCGACTTTTACAATTGGGATGGGCTATGTTTTCATTTTTCACCATTGAATAAAACAGTCGCAATTCCCCTTCTTGGAAGTCATATACTTTGTATGTGGTTTAAACATTTTCTTTTTCCTTTTCGACATCTAATCCGGATATTACTAAACTAAGGGCAAACAAAACAAATATATTGTTCTCATTAAATCTTGTCTCAATTTCATTAGATACTGAATCTATAATTTAATATTGAATATTGATTCTGTGATATGATTTAACATCATCACGGGGATTTTTTTCATAGCCCCCGAATTCGCTTGGAAATTTTTTTACGCCTTTTTAGTTTTGGTTCAGAATAAGAATTTTTTTTGCAAAGTTCTGCCACAAAACTCCACACTTGATTAAAATATGCATCAGTGCGAAAAGAACTAACAGTTTCAATAGTAGCTTTACCCAATGCTTGCACAGCCTAAAAATTAAGATCAGATAACTGAAGATGCTTTGAGAGAGCATTGCATTGATCCAAAACACTGTTCAATACAAACAAAGTGAACAAAAATTCGAACGATGCCATGTATGTTAAAAGGGCTTTAAGTTTTCCACCATTGAGAGAATCGTTTTCAGATAATTCTTCCAGTGTTAAAATCACCGCTTCAAAATTATCAAGTATTGTTTTTATAGCTTTAACTCTGGAAGACCACCTCGTATCACTTAGTGATTGTAGAGTTGAAGAACCTCCAAAAAAAGTATTTGTTGATGAGCGAATTTTTTTGAAAATAGCATGTCTTTTATATGATGTTTCTATGAAAGAATATAATGCATTGAGCTGCTGAAATACATTTCTAGCGGAAGGAATGGATGAGTATGCGCTAACTACACATAAATTTAATCGGATACTTGAAATTTTCAAGTGAAAAGGATAACATCACCCCAATCTTTTCAAGTTGAAAAGGATTCGTTCCAGCCGGAAGTGGGAACTTCACTGTGAAGGTTGGCGCTTTTGAAGCTCCATGGCGTGAGAAAACTGACAAGTGGACAATCGAAAAAAATGGGAGAAGCCGATAGACGACGAGGAAAAATTTGGGGGCATCACCGCGCCCCTGTTGGTTATGCATTGACTTTTAAAATTTGTTTCCTTTATTTTTATGATATCTACGCTTCATAAACAGTGTGAGTTGAAATTGTTTTTACAAAAGCAGAGGGGTGATAGTACCCCACCAGACGAGCAATAATTACCATGGAATATAGGGTCGCATTGCACTCAGAGAGGCAGAAAAGAGTAAAATTAGAATACGAACCTGACGTACACCAGTGTTGGGAAAGCGAATGAACGATACCAAACGTTGCACAAACAGATTTATTGTGCAGCGACAAACTCACAGCAAGTGCTCAAAGTGGCGACCACGCGTGTCGTTGCACCATACACACCGGCGAAGGAATGACTGACGCACCCTCTCGAAGATTCCGGGTGTTGTGTTAATGTGGTCTGCGGCAACAACGATGCGCGCGACGAGATCTTCCGCCGAGTCCACGGGCGTCTCGTACACTAAAGATTCCATGTGGCCCCAGAAGAAAAAGTCCAGTGGGTTGAGGTCTAGTGAGCGAGGAGGCCACGCCACAGGTCCGCCACGTCCGATACAGCGTGCGGGATATGTGGCACTCAAGAAGTTCCGGACCGTGATGGAAAAGTGTGCCGGGGCTCCATCGTGCATAAACCACATGTCGCTCTGGATAGGGAGCGGAAAGGCCTGCAATAAACTGGGCAGCACGTGTTCCAAAAAGATACGGTATGTTGCGCCGGACAAACGGTCTGGCAGGATGTACGGGCCGACCAGGTAATCACCAAGTGGGCGCGGAGGTTGCACTCGGTAGTCCCGGGTTCGATTCCCGCCGCTGCCCAAACTGCCGCCGTGTTCACGCGGAGTACGATCACGTTAAACATGTGAGTCCGTAGGTCCTTCCGAGAGGTTGGTGGTAGGGGAAAGAGGGTACGGTCCCTGTGGATGCCTCCCCCACTGTGTTCCGGTCTAAATTGGGTGGCACTTCCCGGCCGTCCAAACAGATACCTTACACCTTTCTGTTAGGTCGGACGGTCTGGGTCGAAGAAGAAGAAGGTCATCACCAAGGATATCTGTTCAGATGTTCACGGTAAATCGGTGCTGGTCTTTACGATGGGTTGTGCAGTGGGGATTACAGGCAGACCACACGTGTTAATTGTGCATGTTGAAAATGCCTTCTCTGCTGAACGTTGCCTCATCACTAAATAAAACTAATGCAGGCAATCGTGGATCGGCATTCCTCATCCCAAGCATCCACTCCACAAAGGCTGCCCGGCGGGGATAATCATCTGGGTGCAAAGATTGCACCTGTTGCACGTGGTAGGGGTGCATGCGTTCTTCGTGTAACATACGCCACACCACTTTCTGAAAAACGCCCATTTCGTCTGCCACCGCTCGCGTACTGGTGGACAGAGCTGCTGCAAATCTCGTCAGGACTCGCTCTTCCAGTTCAGGCGTTCGTGCAATTCGCGAACGTCCTGCATTGCTGTTAGCGATGGCGAACGACCTGCATTGCTGTTAGCGATGGCGAACGACCTGCATTGCTGTTAGCGATGGCGAACGACCCGGTTTCTCGCAGTCGTCGATCGACACTGGCAAAGGTAGGATGACTGGGAATACGACGCGTTGGAAACAGCTGCTCGTACAATCTTCGTGCTGCCCGTCTATTCCCTTTGGCTTCACAGTATGTGAGGTGCATGCCGTGCCAATTCCTCGTAGGTGTACTCCGCCATAGCATTCACGCAACGTGTCGGACGATGTTATCACGGGAAGCTAGCCAAGCCAAGACGCTTCATTACGGCCTTCCGATCCCTTACGGCCACATCGAAAGTATAAAAGTCCACTGTGAATGGTTTTTCAGTTATAGCAATGTATGATAGCATTCATCTTCGAGAGGTTGCGGTGCAGGAGTCAGAGGCGGCTGGTGTTGTATCGCCTTCGTCTTGAAGTGGCTGCTGATGGCTGAGTGCTGAGCTGTAAAAGAAGGGGAAGGCGGGGCCAGGGATACGAGCGGGCCAATAGAAAATCACCAAGGTATTGGTTTACGAGAAGTCCAAAGTTGCAGTTTTAAGATACAACTTGAAGAACAAATTTAAGATTACTTAAGAAGTTAAAGATTAAATTACAAGTTCAGGATTAAGATGTTAAGATTGAATTACAAGTTTAAGATTTACAATTTGCATATGCAGTCAGAGAATATAAAGAGTTTACAATGAAAGTTTAAAAAGTTTAAGAGTAAAGGTTAAGAGTTTAAAAGTATCACGGGAATAACTTGCAGCGTTGAAGTTGTGCCGGTTTTTAAAGGGAAACGTGTGCTTTGATTGGCTAACGCCGGAACCTATTAGGAGCCAGTTATGCTGATTCTGCTCCCGGGACATTTGCATACGGTAACTGCGTTCGTGTCTGGCGTAGGAGATACTACGTAGGCAGGTACACAATGACGTCCAAGGCGCTGACTGCGTCATGCTCGAAGCGGTTCGACGTGCCTCTTTTCTGCCTCTCAGAGTGCAATGCGACCCTATGTTCCATGGTAATTATTGCTCGTCTGGTGGGGTACTATCACTCCTCTGCTTTTGTAAAAACAATTCCGACTCACCCTGTATACTTGCATGATTGTATTTTTATTTTACATAATGTTTTTAAAAGGAGTTTGTATGTCACAAAAAGGCTAAATGAGCACTAGATGAGTTATGCTGTTTATAATATCTCAACTTTCTAAGTGTTTTTTTAGCTATCTTAAAAGATATCTGCATCTCGGAAATCAGCTAAGGTAGTAACTGTTTTTGTAAAGTATAACAAATTAATTGCATGTAAAAATGTAGTATTTTCATATATTGCATGTATAATGGATTATTTACTTTTTTGACATGGCATTAGAAATCACTTGTATTATATAAATGATTAATGTATGATATAAATTACATAATCACTTGTATTATATATGTGAAGTTTCGATTGCATGTTTTAGAATAAAAGTAACAGAATTTGTTGATTTAAATGTTTTATGCTGCGATGATATCATGATTTTGTCCAGCACCATTCTGTGTATCTTTATATTTTAGTAACAGAAGTTACGGTTTGAATTTTAACATACACAGTACACTTTCTTCATATACAGTCATGCGTGATTTGAAAGTAATAGATTTGCATCTAACCCTGCAATGAGTTCAGTGAATTTTCATTCCATGTACTTTTCTTAACGCTGAGCAGCACTTTATTCTCCTCAAGCACCTCCTCCCCTATAAGAGTATTTAATTTTTATTTAAATTGTATTTCATTCTGTAAAATATAGTATAAAGAAAGTATTGTTTTAATGAAAATTTTGACAATATGTGTTTTAGTGCCTCTTGAACACGTTTTGACTATATTTATAATGATGTCCCTTTGTTTGAGGTCAATTTCTTGTGTAAACGATAGCTTCCATAAATATTAATGGATTTTCACGATACTTTATATCCAGTTTATTATTAAAAAATCTAGAACTAGATAGAACTTTTAAAATCAAGTGAAAACTGTGAAATTTTATATTTTTTTGATAGCATAGGACAAAATTTAACTTAATTATGCATAAAGGAGGTTGTTTATGGCTCAATGATCATGAAACCTAACAGTTTCAATCGTATTGAAAAATAGTTGTGATACAATTTTTGTGTTCATGACAACATTAGCACCCCCCTTCCCTGATGGGCAAATTACCCCCACGCGGTTCATTGCCAAGTATGGTATCAATCGAAAATTTCCCCCCTCCTTTCCCGATGGGATACATTGTCAAACTTAGTATCAGTTGAAAGATATTTTCAAGATTTTAAAATGAAAGGTGCTTTAATTATGATCATTTGAACCAACAATATAGATTTTTGAAATTTTTTTCTTGCAAAATTTGCAAACAAAAAACAAGCTACTTAACAATGGAATCTGGTATGAGATTGTCGAGTTGAGCCACACTGAAGTTAATTTTTTCAATAAATTTCAGTTTGTCATGTAGAATTTTGTGGAACTTTTTATTTTAGTAGTAAGAGTATCTATAATAGGATTGATTTCAAGGTGCACAGTCTGTTTTCATCATACATTACAGTTTTGTTGGCTGGGTTTTACCGTCGCTCTCTGCTACTAATGACATTCCCGATTATACTCTCTGACCCAAACACACAGTCATCAGAGGTGGATTAAGCTTGCATGGAGTCCCTGGCTTAAAATATTGATAGGGTCCTTGCAACACATTGATTTCTGTTTATTAGTAAAAAGGGGTCGCAATTGATATATGAATGTAGTCAACCAAATGCAACTTGATGATATAGACCTAAAACATTTAACTGGGAATTTAAATGAAATTAAAAATTTGTCATTTTAAATGACATAAATTTTCAAGACTTGTTGAAAATAGTAAATGACTCATTTACTCATTTTACAGAAGTTCAATTTCCAAAAATCATACTACTTAATATTCGAAATGAAAAGTATGAGAAACAGACGGTGTTGAATTTTAATTTTTTCCACAATTATTTATTATTTGTGAGGGCGCTTTATATAAATATACATATATTTTACTCTGATATCCTTCAAATACTATTGTATTTAGATATATTTACATTTATGATGATTACAATTAACATGCTAAAAATTAATGAGATATAAATGCATGGTTTTGCTTCATAAACTATTATTTTGCTAACCTGAAATGTGTAAAAATACATTTATATTTCTATAGAAAATAACTAAAATCGAAAGGGGTTTAAAGTATACTAGTTATTTATTCAGAAACAATTTACATACATACATAATTGTTGTCATTGTACTTTCGGAATTATTGTATTTCTTAAATTGCAATTACTAAAAATTAAGTAAACTGGTATAATTACGGCCCAATTTTTACAAGTAACACAACCACAACTAAATCCAAAACTTGCTTTTTCAAACCATTTTAAAACCACAAATTATCACCATACAGAGTGTTAATTGGAGAACTAAAAGAAATATTGTATTTTTAAAAGATGTATTTGATATACATATCAAAAGTACTGACTATATGAGCAACTATATGACTGACTATATGAGCAACTATATGTTAAGCTCGATAGCAGTAAGTGCAGTAGTACAAATGTATAAATAGGAATGTAATGTAAAATTATGGTATATTTTTTAATTTACACAATTTGGTGTTCATAGCTGCAGATCCCCCTCCCCCAATCTACCACTGAGAGTAATAGAAAATTAAATGTTCGCTAAAGAGTTATGCTTTTTATAAAATATTGGTAAACTTTTCCCGTGTTCTTTTAGTTACAACCTTTAAGTACATGCTCATCCTGTAGAATAAATGATAATCTTTATATTTATATCCAGTGTGGTAATTAAGAAGTTGTACATAAAAACTGAGTATCTTCATATATGCATGCAAAATTGCATATTTACAGAAGCTACACTAAATTTGGTGATAAAAGCCCTTTTAACATACTTGTTTTATAGAGCAAAATAATGCCAAATGTGCAAAACGAGTTACTTTTCAAACAATTAAAAATAATTTTTGAACTCCTATGATGGCTAAAGTTGATTAAATTTCAAGGCTTGATTGAATTTATATGTTTCTGAATTTCATGAAAGTTAAAGCTGATTTAATAAATTGCATTTCTAATAACTTGAAGATCCAGAAGTTATTACATTTTGTTCGTGTTTCATTAAATATTTTTATGTAACTCAAATTAAATGTTATTGAAATTTGAAGTTGGTAACTTGGTAGGACTGAATTTGTCAGTTCCCATAGAACAGAGGTCCTGAGCATGTTGCTCACGAGCACCATAATACTTATGGACCTGTATACCTCGTTAGGACCTCGTTAGAGAAGTGTAAAATGTCATTAAAAGTGCACTAAGTGTATAATGTCACTAAGACGAACACTAAAATCAAAATTTTCGGAATGCTTGCTTTTTGTTATATAAATATTTAATGACCTTCAATATTCATAAAATTGTCTTACTATTTAGTCAAGGACTGGTAGCAGTCTCTCAGGTTCAAACTTCAAGCTTCTACTAGTAACTACGAATCTGTTGAAATTTAAAATTAATTAAAGCAATTAATTATTGGAGAAATCTGCTGCTTTTCACTTTTTATCCATTATCCCTCCTTTGTAATAAGAACTTAAATTATTTGCGTTAAAAAACTAGTTTCAAGGATAAGTTTAGTAAGTTTGATAATATTATGTACAGTTTGATAATATTAAGTACGGCATGCAACGTTAAAATAATGCTTTGATTGTATCCAATTATAATTAAAATTCATATTTTCGAAATGAAATGATACTTTATAGCATGAGTTTACAAATTTGTCACTTCACAGAAGGCGTGAATAATATACAGGAGAGGTACGGCATGCTTTCAAATCAGGGGCTGAAATGTTCCAGAACAAACCAAAATTGTGCTCCAGTTCATGAAATATATTAAAATTCCATTATAGTTATGTTATAGGAATTGTAAACTTGAACTGCTTGCCACACTAAGCAGTCATTTGGCCTTGTGCAATAAAGTAACTTCTTTTTCACAGCTCGATCTTTCTTTACTCTTCACAAGAATGTATCTAATACCTCTATGAGACTATTGTGCTTCGCATAGAGTCATGTTGTAATACAACTTGCAATGCATTACATACAATCATATGTCTAAGATAGCCGCTGGTTCATCAAAAATGCATGAAAACCGCTTTGTGCACTTTTCCTGTGAGTATTTTTTATATTTGATATCATAATTTTTTGTGATTATATTTGTAATATTTTGCTGTGTTCTATTAATGTAATACTACAGCAAACTTTTTTGCATGCTCTGTATGTTTTTATATTGTTTGAAAATAAATGAAATGTTTATCCATTTGTTGTCAATTTGCTTTTTATTTATTTTCCCTATGTGCATAGTATAATATATAAGGAAGTATTGTGACAGAGTCAAAAATTAGAGTTTTTGATGGAAGAGCATGTGAAATCGAATGAAGAGCATGAGCAATCGATGGAAGAGCATGAGCAATCGTGAAATCGAATCAATTGTTTTTAAAGTGATTTGTGTGTGTGTGTGTGTGAAGATATCTCACAAATAAATAGAGCATTTTGGACAAAATTTGGTATAAAGTTTACATTTTTTTATACCAAAAATTACATTTTTGTATAAAAATTACAATGGGTGAACACTAGAAGCCTATTGATTTTAAATGCAATCAAATGTTTGGAAGACCCCCAAATTTTCCAATGAAATTTTTAAAAAATCAGAACTTTTAATAATGTTACACAAATAATCATTTCGTATGTAATTTTTTATTAAGAAACCAGTGACACAAATTTAAGAATGCTAGCATGAATCATTCTTAAGATGTTATAATTTTTAAAATAAATGTATCTAAAAACCACATAAAATTAAATAACGTAATAACTGTTGTGAAATATGCTCACTTTTCATATATATATATTATGAGTTAAATTTGCTAACATCATTCTCGTGGATCTAGTTCATTCTATTCTCGAAAGAAGGTACTTTGTGTAATTGCTTTGTATTTTGAAACCAAATAATTTGCCAACAGTCATTCATATATATAAGAAATGTTCTTCTCTCTGGTTATCTGTAACGCTTGGTGATAACTTTTGGCAAAGTTGGCTACTCATTTAATAAAATATCGCCAACTTGGCTATATTTTACCCCCCAGATTGATTGGGCGCGGTAGCCCAGCTGGCGGGAATTGCACTCGGTAGGCCCGGGTTCGATTCCCGCCACTGCCAAAACTGCTGCCGTATTCACGCGGAGTACGATCACGTTAAACATGTGGGTCCATAAGTCCTGAGAGGTTGGTGGTAGGGAAAGGAGGGTACGGTCCCCGTAAATGTCTCCCCCACTGGGTTCTGGTCTAAATTGGGTGGCACTTCCCGGCCATCCAAACAGTTACCTTACACCTTTCTGGTAGGTCGGACGGTCTGGGTCTCAACAACAACAACAAATCCCAGAATGATGAAAATATCATTAAAATTACAAAAATGTTGCCAACTTGAAAAATTAATTATTAAAATATTTTAATATATGGACTATTGCGGATGCTATCAATATTGATAATTGCCAATTTAAAGTTGCATGAAATATAAGTAAATTGGGTGCTTCGAAATAGTTTTAGATGTTGTCATCACGAAAGGTGCCTAATGTACAATTCAGCTAAAAACATTGTGACATAGATCCTATACATTATATTTTCACTGTGAAAGAAGTAAATTCATTTCATTATAGAGAGCAAGTCAAGTGCTACAGACTTCAGTTTTTTTGTTTTTGTTGGAAATACGAAACGAGTGATTTGGCATTCCGGTTCATAAAATTTTCTATTTCGAGTTCTGTTTCAAAAATTAATATATGACAATTGATTTCATTATGGATGAAAGAAAGGATTACATATATGAACATTAGGTTCACTTTCTCAGGAGTTGTAAAGGTAAGAGGTTAAGAAAATTTTGCAAATGATTTATTCTAGCATATCAGAATTAATTGCTTTTGATTAATTGGGAAATTTTCATTCAAACCAACTATTTGCTAAATATAGCTGTGCATATTTATTCTCTTACTAGAGTCGGTATCATCAAACAAGTCTTGTTTAGAAAAAGGACTTAATTTTTTTATTACAAGCAGCACTATATATCTCTAACAAATTGAGCAAATCGAATAACATTTAGTGCTGTTATTTCAATCAATGAACATCAGAGACCTATTAATTTTGGGAGTAAACAGACCATGGAGAAGTCCCTCCATTTTTCGAATATTTATTTTAGAAAATCTAATAAGCAATATAAAAACATAATAACATATAAAGATGTTACAAAAATAGGTATTTAATATGTGATTTTTGTTTACATGTGAATGCCATCTCATTTTTAAGACGTTAACATGTTCTCATGATTTTACCATAATTGAAAAAAATAAACTAAACTCACTATTGTTAAATGAATGAATATTTTTTACATAAGTAGATAGGAACGGCCGGTTCTGCGCCAGTGGCGGTATACGCGGTATGCGGTATGGTCGCCATCATGAATTCCATAATCCTGTAGGGGTGTAAAAGGGGGGAAATGAAAAAAGGTGGGGTGAACATTTTTTATAAACTTGTTTTCGGGTGGCAGCGATTTCGTAGTCTTGTACGAGGGGTTTAGGGGGAAATAAATTTTTTGGAATGAGATTCTTTCCAAGTAGGGAAGAAACGTTTTTTCGAGGTGGCAACACCACGGAAGGAGGTATGGAGTCATCAGCGCCCCCTTGCGGCGAAAAGTGGAACTATCAAAGATGAAACTTCAGATTTTTTCTAAGTATTTGAGAAACTTTTTGGGGGATGGCAACACCTAGGAAGGAGGTATGGAACCATTAGCGGCCCCTAGCGGTACATCGTGGAATTAAAGCTGAAACTTGGGGATTTTCTCCCTTAATGGGATTCTTTTCTAAATGAGTTAAATGAAGATAATTAAATAAAGTGATTAAGTATACCAAAGGGTATGCCAGGAGCATGCCAAGGTACATCCCTCCGCCTTCTAAGAAAAGAGTACTTACCCTATATCACGGTTACGAAGTTAACTGTGAGAATCTTGTATGACGAAAAAAGATACATAAGAATGTCTTGTATTTCTCTATGGAAATTAACATAGGTTTTCACACTTGTGCTTTTTTTTAACGTTTTTTCACAAAACACGATTTTTACTAACAAAATTTCGTAAATATAAGTTTTTTTCTTATAATTTTTTGCTAATGTAAGTTTTTTACTTTTCAAAAACCACACATGTGCTGTTTTCTCTATGGAAATTAACATAGGTTTTCGCACTTGTGTTTTTTTTAACGTTTTTTCACAAAAACGTGATTTTTACTAAAAAATTTGGTAATTGCAAGTTGTTTTTTTTATATTTTTTTGCAAATGTAAGTTTTTTACTTTTCAAAAACCACACTTGTGCTGTTTTCTCTATGGAAATTAAGATAGGTTTTCGCACTTGTGTTTTTTTTAACCTTTTTTTCTCAAAAACGCGATTTTTACTAACAAAATTTTGTAAATGTAAGTTTTTTTCTTATAATTTTTCGTAAATGTAAATTTGTTTTCTACTTTTCAAAACCACACTTGTGCTGCTGTTTTCTCTATGGAAATTAACATAGGTTTTCCCACTTGTGCTTTTTTCTAACGTTTTTTCACAAAAACACACTTTTTACTTGTAAAAAACTAACAAAAACGTGTTTTTGAACCATCTATATTCGATGATCGACTCTATTCGATGATCGACTCTATTCGATGAATGACTCTATTCGATGATCGACTCTATTTGAGGAGGTGAATATACCCAATGAAGGAACCCATAGACCGTTTATCAGCGATCCGCGAAACATTTAAGTGAGTAATATTATGAATCCCACATCCATTTTAGTCTGAAAATCTAGAAAAATTCCAGAGAATATACCTATTTTAAAAATAAGTATTATAAAAAAAAAGGATTAATGTATCAGTTTATGCGCATAATGTGTCTTATTTCTCTATATCCCACCATTTTTCAAAATAAAAGTACATACCAGAACCCTCCACGCTTAAGTCTCCTAAAAAATGATATAGCTATGAGCGCCCCCGCCCAACCCTTTTGTGCGGATGGAGGGGAGATATTTAAGACATTCTCGGCACTAGGAGAATACGTAGTGGGCGTTGACACGTGTTATATTGCTGAATGAGAAATTGCTTCACCCGAAATACGAGCGAGTCTGTATTCATGGGATATAGAGTCGAAAATGATTATCTTGTGATTTTTAACGTTTGAAATAGCAACATACACGCTAATTTCTTTACGGCGAATAACATATATTTTTGTATCCATACCAGTTTTAAGTGAAATTTAACACATATAGCTGTCTGGGCCAACGGCCGTACCGTGCTGAAAACACCGGTTCTCGTTAGATCACCGAAGTCAAGCAGCATCGGGCGCGGTTAGTACTTGGTGGGTGACCACCTCGGAACACCGCGTGCTGTTGGCCATCTCGGGTGCGGTATCCCCGTGGTTTGCACGCTACCACAAATGCCGCCGTGTTCATGCGGAGTACGATCACGTTAAACATGTGGGTCCGTAAGTCCTTCCGAGAGGTTGGTGGTAGGGGAAGGAGGGTACGGTCCCTGTGGATGCCTCCCCCACTGGGTTCCGGTCTAAATTGGGTGGCACTTCCCGGCCGTCCATACAGTTACCTTACACCTTTCTGGTAGGTCGGACGGGTCTGGGTCTCAACAACAACAACATATAGCTGTCTAAGGGAGGGAGAAACGCCTAATGAGGTGATACATATGAAACAGGCGCACAACACAAAGTGGTGGAAATACAGTTTTGGTGACAAGATAGCTTTTAGAGATGAGACTTTGAAATTTTTTTCGATAAATGAGGTGTTTGGAGTTATTTTACGTGTGAATGACCGATACATGGTAATAAAATGAGGAACTAGGTTAAGTTTTCAAGTATAGGACTTTAAAGTTTTTAGCTAAATGCAATATGTGCTAACATTTTATAAGATGATATCGCCTACAGGGTGAGTATAAGCAAGGCCACCTAGCCTTGGTATAAGGCGAACCCATCATCAAAAGCTAGTTACAAAGCGTCGAACTAGGTGAATATTTCCACGATAGGGAATCTAAATCTTCTAGCCAAATGCAATGTTTTGTAGCTTTTAAAGGGTGGGAGACACTTACTGGGGCGCTATGTATGATACTTATAACCGATACATAGCCATGAAATGGAGAACTAACAGAGATTTTTTAGGGTTGGAACTTGAATTTATAATTAAACATGATTTCTACTAACTACTGCAAAGGGAGAAATGCATAGTGAAAGGGGCTATGTATATATAATGCATATAACAGCGAAAGGAAAACTTAAATATTGTTTAAAGACTGAAATTCAAATTTCGAAGTAGATGTCCATGTTCAGAAACTTTTAATGGGCTAGGTATGATACACATACTCGATATAACAGTAAAATGGCGAACTAAGGATAATTTATAAGTACGTAACTTTGGATTTTTTTAGCTAAATAGGGATTTCTACTAATTTTAAAAGGATAGAAAGGCGTACTAAAGGGTGTATATCAAATTTTTAGAAGGGACTTTGGGAATTTCCACTAATTTTTAAAGGGATATAAAGACATACTAAAGGGTATACAACACACGGTAAAAATAGACCGACCATTCATAATCACAAAGGGATTTTCAATAATTATTTTACTGAAATCTATTATTTTTTAACATGTGATTCTATTTTATACCATGGTTTAACGGTAACCATGGTATGACGGTAACCATTCAAAATCTCATCTCTAAAAGCTATCTTGTCACCAAAACAATATTTTCACCACTTTGTGTTGGGCGCGTGTATCATATGTATCGCCTCATTAAGCGTTTCTCTCTCCCTTAGAAAGCTATATGTGTTAAATTTTACTTAAAACTGGTTTGGATACGAAAAATATGTTATTCGCCGTAAAGAAATTAGCGTGTATGTTGCTATTTCAAACGTTAAAAATCACAAGATAATCATTTTTGACTCTTATATCCTCTGAGTACAGACTCGCTCGTATTTAGGATGAAGCAATTTTTCATTCATTAATATAACACGTGTCAACGCCCACTACGTATTCTCCTAGTGCCGAGAATATCTTAAATATCTCCCCTCCATCAGCACAAAAGGGTTGGGCGGGGGCGCTCATAGCTATATCATTTTTTACGAGACTTAAGCGTGAACTGTTCTGGTATGTACTTTTATTTTGAAAAATGGTGGGATTTAGAGAAATAAGACTCACTATGCGTATAAACTGATACATTAATCTTGTTTTTTTATATAATATTTTAAAATAGGTATATTCTCTGGGATTTTTCTAGATTTTCAGACTAAAATGGATGTGGGATTCATAACATTACTCACTTAAATGTTTCGCGGATCGCTGATAAACGGTCTATGGGTTCCCTCATTGGGTATATACACCTCCTCAAATAGAGTCGATCATCGAATAGAGTCATTCATCGAATAGAATTCATCGAATAGAGTCGACCATCGAATACAGATGGTTCAGAAAGACGGTTTTGTTAGTTTTTACAAGTAAAAAGTGTGTTTTTGTGAAAAAACGTTAAAAAAAGTATAAGTGCGAAAGCCTATGTTAATTTCTATACAAAAAACAGCACAAGTGTGGTTTTTGAAAAGTAAAAAACTCACATTTGCGAAAAATTATAAGAAACTTACATTTACGAAATTTTGTTAGTAAAAATCGCGTTTTTGTGAAAAAACGTTAAAAAGACACAAGTGCGAAAACCTATGTTAATTTCTATAGAAAAAACAGCACAAGTGTGGTTTTTGAAAAGTAAAAAACTTACATTTGCGAAAAATTATAAGAATAAACTTACATTTACGTAATTTTGTTAGTAAAAATCGCGTTTTAGTGAAAAAACGTTAAAAAGAAGCGAAAGTGCGAAAACCTCTGTTAATTTCCATAGAGAAAACAGCACATGTGTGGTTTTTGAAAAGTAAAAAAAAATTACATTAGCAAAAAATTATAAGAAAAAAACTTACATTTACAAAATTTTGTTAATAAAATTCGTGTTTTTGTGAAAAAACGCTAAAAAAGCACAAGTGTGAAAACCTATGTCAATTTCCATAGAGAAATACAAGACATTCTTATGTATCTTCGTCATACAAGATTCTCACATTTAACTTCGTAACCGTGATATAGTGTAAGCACTCTTTTCTTAGAAGGCGGAGGGATGTACCTTCCATACTTAATCACTTTATTTAATTATCTTCATTTAACTCATTTAGAAAAAGATTCCATTAAGGGAGAAAATCCCCAAGTTTCAGCTTTAATTCCACGATGTACCGCTAGTGGGCGCTAATGGTTCCATACCTCCTTCCTATAGGTGTTGCCATCCCCCAAAAAGTTTCTCCCATACTTAGAAAAAATCTGAAGTTTCATCCTTGATAGTTCCACTTTTCGCCGCTAGGGGGCGCTGATCGCCCCATACCTCCTTCCGTGGTGTTGCCACCTCGAAAAAAGTTTCTTCCCTACTTAGAAAAAATCTCATTCCAAAAAATTTATTTCCTCCTAAATCCCTCGTACGAGACTACGAAATCGTTGCCACCCGAAAAAAGTTTCTAAAAAATTTTCACCCCCACATTTTTTCATTTTTCCCCTTTTACACCCCCATCCAGGATCATGGAATTCAAGACTGCTTGGCCCAAGGGACACCCCTGCAGTAATATTAATTAAGCTGCAAATTGCTACTGATTCTATCTACCTAAAAATCTATAAACAAGATTATTGTAGTTACCAATTAAAATAATTTCAGCAAATTTCTTGAAAATCACTTAAATCTTTCGAAAATTAGTTCGCTTTTTGAAGGGAAAGTAAAATTTCTATTATTTAATTAGCGGATTTTGTGATTGCAATAATCTTACCAAATCTCATTTGATTTTCTCACTTTGTTTGAGAGATATCGTGTTCCACGGGAAATTTCCTATATCTCGAGAATGGTTAGCGATGATTTCTAAGCAGTGGTATCAGTTCATCTTCATCTCTAGTTAAAAATACTCAAAATTCAACCACTCGATAACTGTGAGAAAACATATTTAATCTTATAAATTTTTTGTTACATATAAAATGCATATAAAATAGAGCTATTCACTGTGAAATAAAATATTACTTATAAAATACCTTATATATTTCACATAAATTTATTTTTTCTGTATACATAGTATAATGTATAGGAAAAGTATTCTTACGAAACGTATCCTTTAGAGTCGTGGATATATGCACCGTAAGAACGAGTCCAAATTTCTGAATAACTAACGTTTATTCACAAGCACAAAGTAAACAGGAACAATATACAATCAAACAACACTTAAATGCTCCACTAATTTCACAGAATAAGCGACATTACTCTCAAAACGTTCACGAAAGTAATTTCACAAAACAGCAGCTACTATTCTCAAAATATTGACAAAAATCGCAGTCCAATGTAGCTCGTGTCACGTCCAGTCGTCAACTCCCAACTGAACTCCAACGGAGTGATGTCCTTTTTATAGTCTTTCTATAGAAACTTCTGGAAATCTCTCTGTAGAAATTTTCAGAATTATTTAATATCTCCTAGACTAATCGTTATTTCGTGGTGTTTCTAGAACATTCCGGAAGTCGCCAAATTAGCAATAAATCGCCAAGTCTGGAAATCCTTCTTCTGACTCGAAAGTCTAGCAACCATAGAGTGACGTCAGGAAAGAAATGTTTGTACCGCCGTCTTCTGGAGAAAACAAACTGATGGCACCCTTTGGTCTGCGTTAGAGACGAAATATAAAACGGGGAGGTCAGTGAGAGATTATTACACGTTCGCAACACTGCTCCCTCCTTAAGACTGCACGTTCTGGGAAGTATCAATCTACTGTGGTCCAAAATATGAGGCCAATCTGTCGTTATGGACGATTTTTGACTTGGTAGAAGACGATTTCTGGATTCAATAAACAACACTGTTTATTCTTTTCTTTATGACGTAGGATCCTTCCAGACTGACTCTTGTATAGGCACTGCGACAGTGCGCTCTCTCCCTCTCAGCCTCGCGTGCAGCTTCCCATTTGCGCATGCGCACAACAGTCAAACACCACGCCGCTGGAACTGTGAAGCGTGGTGTTTGACTGTTGTGCGCATGCACACGTGGGAAGCTGCACGCGAGGCAGAGAGAGCATTGTCGCTCCCGCAGTGCCGCAGTATCTATACACGAGCCGCCTCCTTCCCAATTGTGCTGCAGTTTTGGCGAAAATCCTGGTCGTCTCAGAGTGTTGAACAGCCACGTTTTGACGCCTTCTTGGAATCGTACTTCATTATCTTTGGTATCTTACCCGGTCTTCATTCTATCGGCAGCGATATTGATCCTCTTACGAGCGAAGCAATGAACCTCCTCCAACCATGCCTGCAGATTTTGCATATATGCATCAGGGGATGAAGGAGCATCACATGGTCTTCTAAACATTAGGTCACATGGTAGTCGTAGATCCCGGCCAAACAGCATTTTTGATAGAAAATGTCCGGTCAATTCGTGGACAGCACTTTGGTAGACCAGCAGGAACAATAGTAGATGACGGTCCCAGTCTTGCTGGTTTCTGGATATGAATATTGAGAGATGATTAATGAGATGACTAAAGTATCGTTCTGTAGAATCTCTCTACCATGCTGTCCGATTGAGGATGAAGAGGGGTAGTTCGAGTTTTCTCCATACCGAGTAGTTTGTACAATCCCGTAAAATATGCCAGAGCTAAAATTCGTTCCCTGGTCAGAATGGATGAGAAAGGGAATCCAGTAACGACATATTCAGTTCCGAGTGAAAACTTCCACTGATGGTCAGGGCCCCTACAAAGAGGGGGTCAGTTGGGACCACTGTACTGGGGCTGGCGACTGTCAGGGGTCTGTGAACATTGGTGAAGATAAAATATGTATTATAGAACATCTGTGTATGAATTTATAATTTTTTTCCTAAATTACTTGAAGATTGTATGATTTCCGAAATAGTAAAAAACGGCTGAAAGAAGGTCTCCTTAGTTCAATACAAGTCGTCTGGGTAGAGATATCTTCACAATGTCTTTGTGTTTAACGGCAGAATATGTCATTATTTGTTGTTAAGAAAGGCTATGTCGACAAGGCAATAAAAAAAAAACCGATCCCTACTGGGAAGCAGGGAGCAATTTTCTAGAATTGCACTGCTAAAATAGATACGTTCATAAAACTAGCGGGTAAGTTTCATTCATTCAAGTTTACAACTCATGTCAATCACATCCAGCTGATTACTAAAACGACCCTTGTCAACAGGTTTCTTTTGTGAAATTATAGGGATGGGAAGGGGCTTCCCTCCTCGTAAACCAGTCCCACTATCTTTGGTCCCACTGAATGCAGGGCTGTAGAAAGGAAAAATTCTAGTTTCTTTCTACTGGTTTGGCATGGCACGAATCAAAGCAAAGCTCCTTCCTTGAAGCGTCACCTCCGAGAGCAGAGGCTAGAGCACGTAACTTTTGACGTCTCGGCTCGTAGGTCCACTGCGATCTTTTAGATCACGATCGGAGCTTTTGCAATTTGTTTTCTTTTGTTTCTTTGTTCGATGTAATAATAATTTGTCAGTAAAGCAATAATATCAATTAAATTTGGAAGTTTAAAAGTTTCTACAAATTGTAAAACAAACAAAGTGAAACGTAAGGAAATGTTGTATTTATTCTTGCTCACAAATAATTCGATAATTTACATAAAATGGGTGATTTAAAAGATTAATATAGCTGTAAATTTCCTTAAAATAAAATATTTATAATTACTTAAATTCACTCTGGGGGCAAAGGCCTATGGATTCCATTCAGTTAGTCACTGATGTTTTAATAAAAGTTTGAAAAAGAATCCTGTGTATTTATTGCTTAATCAGGCGTTTTATTTAAATAATTTTTCAGTACATCCACTTATAGCTAAAATATTTCCAAGTAATTTTAACAATTTTTAATAACATAATAACAGTTTATTCGCTACATTAAAAAATGTGCACAACAGAAACACAAATGACTTCTTAACCCATTCTTTTAAAATTTCAGCATGCCATAACAAATAGTAAAAAATATACATGCAATATATTAAGATACTAAATCTTCTACATGCAATTACTTACTTGTCAAACGGTTAAAAATATGCTATTTGATGTATGAAATATTACATTTTACATTATTATTTTACTTTCAGAACTTTAGTGTAGCATTTTTATTGCTACGATTTCTTACTATTGACAATATCTTAAAAAAGAATGAAATTATTTTATCTATATAAATAAAATTGATAATACATCTATCTGTCTGTGTGTTTATCTATCTCATCATCACGGTAGAACAGATGCATCGAATTTCATGAAAATTTTGTGGGTAGCCTTGAAATAGCCCTACTTAAAATTTAGTCCATGTTTTAAGTTTCAAGGACCTGGGATTGTCGAGATATGAATAAAAATCTCATAATTAAACCTTCCATAGAAATAGCATTATACAGATGATATATTTTCCGCAAATTTATTAAGAAAATTATATCATTATGCTTAGCAAAAGCAACACAAATAAATCAAATGTGTTTATTAGGCAGACGATTATTATTAAATTTTTTCCGATTTAAATAGTAAAGAAATTGAGATAAAAGAAAATTTTATAAATGATCGGAATTTCATGTTTAGCTAGATTACATCAATTACAGCATTCGGGTTTAGGGGAATTAATAACATTTTCAATTTAATACCACATATGTTTTATTTTGGCAAAACTCATGATGTGTTTAGTCAATTAATTCATATATTGTGTTTAGTTAATTAATTCATATATTGCGTTTAGTCAATTAACTCATATATTGTGCTTAGCCAAATGTTGAAACAGAATAAAAGTGATACTATTTTAGCGCTTTCATTTTAGTATATATAGATCCAATTTCATATATCTTTTATAATTTGTTTGTAAACGGGATCAGGAGGTTTTATTCTTCAGACCTGCTTGTGAAGATAATTTTGTATAGAAAACACAGAAAGAAGAATTAAATTTAGAATAATTAAGTGAAAGGAGAATTAAATGAAATATTTTATTAGAGTGTTTTGAGTAACAATGTCATTTAGGAATTTGCACATATTTTAAATTATGAGCAATGCCGGGTATATCTGCTATTAACAGTATATATAAAATTGTAAGTTGTGCATCTATCTGTCTGTTTATTATCTCAGCACGGTAGAACTCGCCTATTTTCTTTTCGTTAGAATTATTATGAAATTTCAAAAATAAAGACTCCAAATATTAAAACTTCACTACAAATTCTGAAGTTTAAGTTTCTTGTGTTATATAACCAGTACGAAGAACGGGTATACTGCTAGTCTATTATAAAATATCACAAAACTAACAACATTATTAAAATAATTTTAAAATATTTGCAGAAACTGAATAATTTATGACAACAAATTAAGCACACTAGGCAAACGCAATGAATGACGCAAGCTAACCTGATAAAATATACATTTTAAACATGGAATGATTTTAAATACTTCACAATTATTTAACAAAGCTTAATTTTACAAGTGCCTGAGCAGTTTCCTTAATTAATGTGACAGCAATAAAATTTTAAAACTAGCTAAGAAAATTCTAAAAAAAATTGTTGACGTTAGAATTAGCAACACAACAATTTAGAATCCAGTTAACTTTAATTGAAAAGGCATTTAGACAAGAAGGCATAATATAATTTAAATATTTTAAATGATATATATTTAAAATGGCAATAATTATTATTTTAAATAAATTCCAAAGTTTATTCAGATTACAAAAAACAACTAACTGCTGAAATTTCAATAAGCAAAATTTTACGCAAATGTAATCGACGATTTAACTAGTTAAGATATCATTAATTACGTAATACTGATAATTTACAAGCACCGAATTGACAAGCACTCATTTGACATTTTATCTCATAAATATCAGAATTGATACATTTTGGAAGGAATATTTTATGAACATAATGAATGAGTTTAGAACACATGGCAATATAATTAATTTTGAAATAACTTCATGTTTCCATTCTCTTAATGTAATTATAAAATTAATTAGAATAAAATAATTAGTTATAAAACAAAAACGTTTTCGATGAACTTCATTTTATCAATGTTATATTGGCGTATTGTCCAAATGTGGGAGTGTCTAAGCAGTTAATGTATTTACTGTAATTCAAAAGATATTCACTAAATTTGCTTGAAATTTGGTAGCTATGTTCGTTAGGCATTACTCTGGAGAACTTTTGAATCACAGAGAGAGATTTTGAATCTACTGGCGGCTATAGTCTCTGCACTATATATACGCGTATCGTCTGGACATGCATATTGTTTTATTCAAACCCCCCTGAGCGTCACTTTTAGTTTAACTAGCCCGCACGGTTTTACATCTCAGTTCCTAAATTGAGCGATTTTGAATCTTCTGGTAACTACAGTCTTTGTACCATTCGAATATACATATCTTTCATATCAATCCCCTGGGCGCAATTTTTACTTTAAGTAGTCCCCCTCTAATTTCACATCTCGGCTCTTAATTGAGCCATTTTGATTCCGCTGGTAACTATAGTCCCGGCACCATTTGTACATGTGAACTGGATATACATATTTATTGTGTCAGCTCCCTGGGCGCAACTTTCATTTCGGTTAGCCCCCCCCCCCGCCAAATTTCTTATTTCGCCTTCTAATTGAGCGATTTAGATTTTGCTGGTGGCAATCACTTAGATATACAATCTTATTATGTCAACCCTCTGGGCGTAACTTTTACTTTAAATAGCCTCTATTTCATATTTCGGTTTTACAAAAATGCATCGCCTTGGTTCCTGAAATATCCGTGCACATTTTCCGCTACAGACCTTTCACACACACGTCGACACACAAACATCGTCTATTATTATGTAATATGAAACAACCGTGGTGGAAGAGGGGAGACCCTCCTCTTTTTCATATTTACATTTTTATCTATCTTAGTGACTCTTGCTCCGATTTTGATGCAATTTTCACATTGTATTTTCTACTCTACAATGGACCCACTCGATCTGCTTACTCTAAACTTTGATCCACTTTTGTTGAACCCGTGCAACGAGCTAACTATTTATTGCTATAGAAACCGATTGCTATATATAGTGATTGCTAGCAGGCAGAACTCGCTCATATCATTTTAAAGACGAATAGAGATAAGCATAATGCATAAGAACTTTCTGTAAATTCCAAATTCATTCTTAAACTTGTATTAAAATAGTTATTCCGTTTCTACATATAAACGGCCGTAGATTTAGTTGATTTTCGCTTTCTAATTATGTTACTGTTTGGGTTACAAGGACGATCAGGTACAAAACTATTAGCCATAGAGTGTATATGAGAGAAATTGTGTGCATTTTGGGTGTACAAACAATTGCGCTAATCATAAAAAAATACTGCACATGCATACGACTGAGAGTATTTAATTTTTACAAATTTGATATAAATTTATTTAGAAATATATTCAAATAATTTCCATGGTTACAATAGGCTCTTATTCATTTTAAGGAAACTTGCAAACGCATATTAGTGCAAGTAAAATAATAATTTGGCATACAGTTGCTTCGAGGTAACGCCGGAATTAATTTATCAGTGCCGGACAAACGGCGAACTCGAAGTCTAAAAGACGTAGTTGGCACAAACTGAGGGATACTATAATATACATAAATACATATTATAGTATGCCTCTATACATAAATATCCCCATCTATACATAAATACGTATATGAGCGCCTCCCTCTACACCTCGCTCACGAGCCGCCACTGTAAAGAACTAATTCGAAATTAAACAAAATTAACGTCGAGGTGCATCTATTCGGGCCCTGAAGAACCTGTGTACCAAATTTCATGGTCGTACGACTCTTAGATTACGTGCTTGCAGACGTGGTTGTCGAGTGGTCAAAGGCAAGCGTTTCCGTAGCAATCGCTCGACCGCTACGTTGTGGGTTCGAGCCCCACGTAAGGCATGGGTATTTGTGTTGTGGGCGCAATGTGATCCGCCCCCCTCTGGGGCAACATCAATGGACGGCTAAATGGTTCAAACTCTGACCGCTGTAATAAAGGCGAATGACGAAGGTCACAGTGCCTGGCCATTTGAAAAAAAAAGATTACGCGCTTCAGACTGCGCACACACACCCACACACATCCAAGGCAATATTCCCAATTATATGTAGCTGCTACTAGTTATTTAATTTATTTTAAAAAACACTAATTATTATTATTAGTTATGTGATTATATAAAAATGAAAAATAATAATAAAATTTCTAAAATAAATATTAGAAAATACGGAGTTCTGGAAGACATTCTGGGTAGATGTCTGACGGCAGAGTGTTGTATATCATACTGGAAGCCATGGGGGTCATCGTTGAAAGGCCTTTTACCTAGCAGAATGTCCCTAAGCAAGGCTCATGTGAGTAAGTCTTCTGGAGACAAAGTTACTCAGTTTGTGTTGATGAGATCTTAGCATAAGGGGATGAAAAAAAATTATTTTATTTGCCAGTAATATTTTATCACTCGTATAAATTCTTCAATTAATTATTTGTAATTAAGAAAATTGTTTAACATAGGGGTCGATATTAAAGTATGCTTAAATTAATTCTTAAATTTTTTCAACATTATTTTTAATTTCATCAGAATATAATATAATTTATATAGTTTTGTAAAATTATTCTTGTAAAATAGTTGCATATTTGAAATTTGTATAAAACTTTTGGATGAATTTACTCATTGAAAACATCCCCAAAACACAAAAACCAGTAATTCAATAATATCTGGGAGTGTAATAATATCTCTCGAATAGATTGAAATCATAAAACAAAATATCGTACGATTATTTTATCGTCTAAGCATAAAAATCCTATTAATTTTCAGTGAGGTTAGACCAAGAGAAGGCGTTTTCAAATATATATTCCGAAAACTGAAAAGACACAAAATAAAAATGTTACCAATATACATATGTACAGAAATAGCTATTTAATATTGAATTTTTTTAATTTAAAAAGCAAATGACATCATTTACAGGATGTACCGTCGTTCAGATATTACATTTTTTTAACTTTGTTAAAAAATTATAAAAAGTTAAATATGATATTTATTATAAATTGGGTGTATACTTTAAGTACTTTTAACCGGAAATAAATTGAAAATGTATTTTTAGTATTTATCACAAACCACTTTTGAGATATTAGAAATTTTACTTTCTTCGCAACGAGCGTAATATCGATCAAAAGAGTTAAACCATTTCCACGTGATTAGGTATACTTATTTTAATCGGTGTCATGGTATACTTATTTTAATCGGTGGCCATTTATTTTCAGCGAATTCGCGTCATAAGGAAGTTCTAATTTTTATTGTTTATGGACATCAAAATATATTCATTTGCTGGTAAAGTTTTATGTTAGATACATCAGATATTTTAGTTATCGAGTCTGTGGATAATTTTTTGTTCTCTGAGAAGTAAATAAAACAATTAAAATTTGCAGAAAAGTTGTAGATTCTTCCAAATTATCAAATAACTCGTAATAGTTGAAAAATTTTTTACAACTGATGTATTGCTGAACATACAATTAAAAGTATTTAAGAGGTCTCGGATACCTGTCATACTACAAAATTAATCATATCAGAAGATCGTAGGATGCAAATAGGACATTTTTCTTCTCCGGTTGGACATTTATATACTATTAGAATAAATTACCCGCAGTTGCCCAGGTCCTAAATAAGCTTCCGCTACTTAAATAATACATTTACAGATAAAACCACTCAATTTCCATATCGTCTTCAAACCGCCCCAATTTCCAACTCATTTCTTCCCTTCGTTTCGCAACCGCGGAAAGCAGGAAAATAGAATAAAGAAATAAAAGAAACAAAATCGAATCCTTTCTCTAGGAGAGAAGACGTGGCTTAAACCACACCCGGAGTTCCAAGGCTTTGATGGCAATGCGCTCAAACGTCCACCTGGGAGAAAAAAGATATGCACTTCATTAACGATACCTACAATTTTAATTTTTATGCGTTTGTATGAAAATTCACAAAAACTAAAATAATGTAGTAATTAAAAAAATTCATTAGAATACGAAGTATATACATGCATATTTAAGTATACTATATTTAATACTTAAATATATATATATACAGTTAACATATATTGTGAGTGTCCAACTTAGACAAGTTAAACCTGTCTAAGTTGGACACTCACGGTTCCACCTAAAAGCGTTCAACTTAGACAGGTGTCCAACGTAGATAGTGTGATGAAATTTCATTTTTTCCCTTCAATAAAGCACATCAAAAAACTTCATTTTTAACATATAGAAAATACTAATAAGCCAATGGTTTTAATTAAATATTGTAATTACTGTTACAAAATACTTATGTATGTGCGCACATACTTAAAATGTGAAGCAAGAAATCTAAATACATACACCTAATTTTATACGTAATATGTAACGGCTACTCACATACTGTCAGATTGATGCAGTAATACATTTCTATTGTTCAGAAAAGTACTCTATCAGAAGAGTTTGTTTTTTTCTGATGCCAGATGCACATTGTCTTTCCAGATGCACATTGTCCATTCTTCTAGTGTGTTGTTGTGTGTGTGTAAACAAACTGATAACAAAAAGGTTGTGATACGTAATTGAGGGCTGTGGAATGATGGGGAAGGACGGCCCCTTAAAAGCAATAAGAAAGAAATGTGAGCAGATAAGAGCTTCCTGGAAGTGATAACAACAACAAAGGAATACTTCTGGGGATCAACAACAAAAGATAATCCCTGGCGATAGATAAGGAAGGTCAAAACGTCAAAAGTGGTAGGTTACTTCCTTTATGCAAACACCAATTTTAAGGAACTTGTCCAACTTAATAATGTAAACAGCGTCCAACTTCCAAGATAGACAGGTGCCCAAGTTAGACAGTATTATATACATGTTAAAACATAGGAATTCATTCGGTTCCACCGAATTGTGTACAAGGTAGACAGATCTCCAACTTTACAGGTTTTACTGTACATACATATTTAAGTATTAAATAATCTAAAATATACATATTTCGATATATTTAAAATAAATAAGTAAATATAAGGAATTGTCGTACTGGGTTCGGTTCGGTTTAAACATCATTGGAAAGTACGTTATTCGATCTTTCCGATGTTGTCAAAAGCGAAACTCTGTGATCTGTGACAAAATTTTAGATCGCATAATACGAATAAAAAAATCTGATGTGGGCAGCACATGACTTTCCCTGCAAACTTATATCCACGTTCTATTTATTTCAATTAAATGTAATTAACTTTTAATTCAAATTTCGTTCTCATTCGGTAACCGGGCTTATTTTCAAAGGTGGCGTAGGGAAAGTACGAAAAACTAAAATATCTCGAGAACGGCTAGTCCTAGTGTAATGGGGTTGGTCTTATTCTTTTCGTCGTTAAACATTACGTATTAAACGGGCATTTAATGGATATATCTAAGTATACCAAGTTCTTTAGTTTAGATTTTGAAGATTTTTGCGGGCCGTTTTGCAAAAAAAGGCAGGTTATTTTTTTCCGAATCGTACCAAAATCTAATCAGCACCAGAGTGACCTATACGTGACTCATCTACCGAATTTTGTGAAATTGGGTTCATTAGTTTTTCAGCTAGAGTGGATACAAGCTTTTGCGGGCCATTTCGCAAAAAAAAGGCGGGTTCTTTTATTCCGAATTGTACCCAAAACTAATCAGCACTAGCCCCGCCCACAAGTGACTTACCTACCAAATTTTGTGAAATTCGGTCCATTAGTTTTTTAGTTACAGTGGATACAAAATCTGCACAGACAGACAGACACACAGACAGACACACAGACAGACAGACAGACACACAGACAGACAGACAGACAGACACACGCACAGACGTCACGCTAAAAATGGTTTTTTCGTATTCTAGGGGTCTCGAAACGTGTAGATCCGTCGAAAACTCGAGTTGTGATTTTCGGCATGATTCCAATACTTTCCCTATACATTACCATGTATTGCAGGGAAAGTAAAAAATTCGCAGAGTCGCATTTGCCCGGGTCCTGAAGTACCTGAAGGTCCTCTGTACCAAATTCCTTCGCTGTCCGCAGTTTAGATTTCCCACTACAGACTACACACATATACAACTTCTTATATTAAGTAAAATTAACTTTTTCGTACCTCTATGGTGTGATGTAATAGAGACCAGCTGATGTAGAAGATCTAAACTGCTATTACCTACTTTAAAAAAATAGTTACTCTGCAAAAACCAGAAACTCTGCATGAGATTTTGATACGAAAAATCGATTGATACACAAAATCAGAATATCTTATACTGCTTTTGTTAAAAGAGTGGTAATAGGAATAAAAGTTAATCAAATAATGATATTGAAATATATTTTGGATAGATCTTTTTTTTTTACTTTATTGATGAATATACATTTACTTTTTTGTTTCATTAAGTGACTGTTATTTCTGCTGTGTTTTACTCAGTGGTGCAGTCGTAAAAAAAAAAAGTGGGGGGACGCTCTTTTTTTGAAGAATTTTAGCCAATACTGTATAATTTCTGTGATTGACATAGGGCTGGGCAGCATCGCGATACAAGTATCACCCATATAAAATGTCTTGAGTAACGACCCTAGTCTCTAAATGTATCGTGGATTTTGTATTGAGATACTTTTTCAATTGTATCCAGTTTTTTTTTCTTTTTTTACTTTCTAACTCAAACTCTTAACATGTTGATAAAATCAAAAGAATAATAATTATTTTAATTTTTTTAGTTATTTATTAAAAACCAAAAATTGTGCTCCAAAGCATATGATTCTCAGCTCAAGAAAGAAAAATCAATTAAGATTCATGCATTTTGAAATGAAATCATCTCAAAGAACTTTCCATAGATATACTTTTTCATTGATTAAATTGATTACTCATTGAATACATTGATTCATTGATTACATTGATACTTGTCATTGATTTCTCTAATGATTTTTTAAAAGCTTTTTAGCTTTGGAAAATTTCTAAAATCCAAATGTAAATTAAATGTAAATAACATTTTTTTGTCTACCAACGTTTTTTTTTTTTCTAAAAAAAAACAACCAAAAACCGGTTATTTTTATAACAACCGCCATCCCTATCCATATGTTTTTTCAGAGGAAGAGTGACCAAAGAATAATAATCTGAGGCCATCGGCCAAGCATTCCATCTATGCCAAGCTGCAGAGCGGTTATATATGTATATATAAATTAAAAAAAAAAGAACGTCCCCTTACAAAATAAAAAGTGGGGGTATGCTTGAGATCAGGAGAAAAGGTGGGGGGTCTGCGTCCTCCCGCGTCCCCCCTCGACTACACCCCTGGTTTTACTATTTTGTAACTAGAAAATGCGACTTTAAATTGTTTAAAAAGATTAAGCAAAAATTATTTTACTACAGTTAAGTTTGCTGAAAATGCGTTGGATACATGAGGGGGGGGGGGGGGATAATAACTCCATTAATTTACATGGGGCCCCCGCCACTACCTGGTACCCTGTCCTTAGAGCAGGAATAAAAAGTAGAGTGATTTAGCCCATTGGATTTTTCTCAAGAACGTGTTCTGCAGTTAATCACGTGACTACAGGCAGAAGAGCTGCCACATTTGGCGGCTCTATCTATTACTCGGTGCGTTTGGCAATTGGCATCTCTAACAAGAAATGCTTACGAAAATAACTTTTCGGTGTGTATTTTAAGAAATCCGCGAAAACAAAATATATAGTGCTTGATGGTATTAGAATAGAAAAGGATTTTGTACTTCCTCGTTTAGTTTTTGATTTATTTGGAATAGGAAATTAGCTTTCTAATAAACTTTATATTTAAAAGGTAGAAATGTTTTAAATAATATTTCCTTTAATCTGGATTACCTATGGCAGAGGTGGCACATGTGATTTTCTTCTTTTCTTTCTTCATTTTTCCCAAAAGTGTTATCGTTATTTCTACCAAAAATGTCCGCAAATTAAACTTTTTCTTATTTGGAGATCTATCAGACTTTTTAATTAAAGATTTCTTTACTTTATGATCAATTTAAAAAATAGCTTCAACAGTGCACATGTGCCCCATTGGAGGGGCATTTGTGAACATACATGGAGCGAAACGATAAAAATAAATCAAAATTTTTGATTTTTAATAAAGTCTTTAATGTAGTGAATTTATAGATACATGAACTAACATTTATTACAAAAATATTTTTAAGAACTGAAGCTAAAATAACATAATTGCGCTTTTTAGCAGAATGTAATTATAAACTTGATCATGTGAAAGAAAATATACTTTAAATTTTTTATAGAAAATGAAAAGATATACTGTGAAGAATGACTAAGCGTTTTAAAAAGTGGGGTGACAAATGTATTGCTTTTAAACAGAAAAAAGTTGGGATCACTAAGAATTGCCTATTCAGATACTGTTCATATGTGGGGAGAAGCCGAAAAATCTTTTCGGTTTGAGCAATATTTGAAAAAGAAAAATATAATGAAAAAACTTATAACAACACAATTCCAAATTTAAATGATTTTAATGTACTAAAAAATAACATATTAGAGCAAGAGCTACTAGAAAATCATAGACTAAGGACTCAATATATATCGCAGAAGAAAGCGATATTCCAAATTTAGATTTTCTAGTTACCCAGTTTTTGAATTGTTCCTCAAAAATGAATATATTCCTATTGCGGGCGGGGCCACCCCGAGTGGGCTCGGACCCCGAGAAAACAATAATTCCGGGCCTCATGACAGAAAAACTGCATGTAGATAGAAAATGTTCTACGTAAATTCAGGCCCGGGTCGCTCAAGCATTACGGGCTCCGGGAATTTTTCTAGACTTCCCCCTCTTTACGGGCTCAAGACGGGCTATTCTTAAACGGTTTAAAATCTAAAGAATTAAAATATACAACAAAAGGCCGATGTATTCTGAATTTGGAATTTCTAGCTGTTCCGGTTTTCAAATTATTCCCAAAAGTAGTACATTCCTATTGCGGGCCCATGTCGGTTGTCGGGTTAGCCCGATAAGGTTCAAAATCCAAAGAATTAAAATGTACTATAAAAAGCAACGATTTTGATGTTTTGAAACTTATGTTTACTTTGTTTACTTGTTATATGCTAAACATATTTCTGTTATGTTTACTTTGTAAGTAAACATAGCAGAAATATGTTTAGCTTTTATTTTTACAGAGCCAATTGGCGAATAATTCGGTCGCCAAAACGAACCGTTTCAATAATTTTGCATGTATGCAAATCATTTAAACGAATTTAATTAAAAACCAGTTTCTTTTCTAATAAATAGCAAAAAAGTACAAATACACTAGTACATCAAAATATAAGAATTTATCAAAATATAGCAATATTATATAGCTTGCTACAATGCAAATTACAAATTTAGATCAGCCAGGTAAATTTTGAGTTCTATGCAAATTTTCTACGATGTCTGAAGAATAGTGAACTTAATACCAAAAAACTACACAATAATTAAAATTAATGAATAGTTATACATAACAACGAAACGTTATGGATCCTCCTTTTACTTGTATTTCTGTACAGCATCATGACGAAACCATTTTAACCTCTTTTAAATAGAGCATGGGCACGAATGTAAATAAACAGCCTGCGTAGTAGAATGAGCATGATTGTAAGGGCAAAAGGGCACTTTCTTTCCCATTGAGTTCTATGCAAATTTTCTACGATGTCTGAAGAATTGCTTCCTACCGTAAAAACTATTGCATATAAAAATATGAAATTTGGTACACTTGTAGACAAAGCTTTGGGGAATACGCTGAAATAAACCGTTTTTTGATAAATATTGTAGTTTAAGAAATATTCAATATCAAAATCAAAGACAAAATATTTGAGCTGCGAGTTCGCGTCCTGGATAGACTAACAATAGCAAGACCACGAATTTTTGCAGGAAGGTACCTACATGGGTGAATTTTTGCAGGACGGAGCTCCTTTTTTTTTAATTTCGATGTAGTTTTTGAGATATTTTACTTCTTACGCACTTCTGAAGTGAACTTTTGTTTCGTATCGGCACGTCTAGCGATTTCTCTGTCTCGGCATATAATCAAATTTTTAAATTATTTGTTTCAAATTTTGAAATGTTTGTAGGGTATGTAAAAGGTAATCAAATAAAGCACAGCACAATATATATTAGAATAAAAGAGAAAACATCTGTTTGGGCTCTGTAAACATTGGAGATAGGTATAATACTCATGTACAAAATATATTAATATTACATGATGCTTATTAACTTCAAATATGATTCAAGGAACCTTATGATACATTTCATAGTATACATGATATGAGAAATGATCTCCCACTGACTAAAGCATTGTAGTATTTCTTAAAACTGCTGAGTTAAAATGGTTACATAGAACTTGTATAGTTTGAAAAGCACCGACTGACCAAATTTAGAAAGTTGATGTGCAAAACAGTATAACTTTTACTTGAATGTTTTTTACTAGTTTTGGGGAGAGGTTTTAGGTTTTACTAGTTTTACTAGTTTTACTAGTTTAGGTTACACCTATTTAACAAATCCCCCCCCCCCCACAAACAAACAAAAAAATTGTACTTAAATTTACTTTAAGATTCAATTAATCAAATTTTATTACTATGATGTCAATCAAAACTATGTTCATGAATGAATCTTTACATATATAATAATACACTTAATTATTTAAAATTGTATTACTTTTAAAAATGCAAACAATTATCATGTTATGGTTTTATAAAAATATAATTCAATTTGGACAGCTGATATTTATATTTTCTTTATTACTCACATATTATAATTTGTTGTATCACATCAATACAAGAAACAGGTTAATAAGCTGTAAATATGCACCATTAAATAGATAGAAGAATGAAATGTAATAATTTTCACAATAATATTTTACCAATATATGTCAAATGAGAAGTTTTCTTGAAACAGCAAGGGAAAAATGAAAAGCCTATTACACTTAACAGATTTTTATAAGCAACGATTTACCTTTTTAGATACAATTTATCAATTTTAATTACTAAATTGCCAATCAAAACTACGCACATGAAAAAAAATTAACCTATAAATAATAATGGACTCAATTGGTTAACATTCAATATCTATATATTTTTTTAATTTAAAGAATTTGGTGTTTTTAAAAAAGTATAAAAATATTGAAATTAGGATAGTGGTCATATAAATCTGCTGTGTCTTCCCTGTAACATTGAAATGGCCATTTAAATTTATGGTATCGCATCACAGCATGAAATAGGTTAATAAACTTAAAATATGCAGCATAAAACAAAAGAACGAATGAAATGGGATAATTTGAACTATACTTGACCAGTAATAGATGTCAAATAATGAATAATTTTATTAAAACAGCAGGTTAAAACACAGAAATCTACAGGTTTACAATAGGAGAATCCGAATGTTTTGCCCTTACAAATTTCGCGCATGTCGGTTGAGTTTACAGGTGATGTCACGTGCCCATGCTTTATAGTTAACTTGACAAGCTTCCATTGAAATAACACTGAAGTGACAGGAGGAGAAATAAGTGCTTGCCGGTAATCACGTAGTTTAACGATGGAGCACCAAATCAAGGGTTATAGTATTCTGTGATAGTAACTCTACTTCGTATCTCTCCTCTAAGACCCTGTCCCACAATTTGATGTGGGGAACCTATCTGTGTGTCTGTGTGTCTGTCTGTGCAATTCATGTATCCACTCTAACTCAAAAACTAATGGACCGAATTTCATAAAATTTGGTAGGTAAGTCACTTGGGTGTGACCCTGGTGCTGATTAGTTTTTTGGTACGATTCGTGAAAACAGAACCCGCATTTTTTTGCGAAATGGCCAGCAAAAATTTCATGTATCCACTCTAGTTAAAATACTAATTGACCAAATTTCACAAAATTTGACAGATAAGTTACTTGTGGATACTCTGGTACTGATTAGATTTTGGTACGACTCAGGAAAGAACAACCTAATTGTTTTTACGAAATGGCCCGTTAAAATCACCAAAATCTAAAAAAAAAAACCGACTAAGTAGTGTATGCTCAAATGTATCAATTAAATTCTTGTTTTATACGCAAGTTTTGACGAGGAAAAGAATATAACACACTCTATTATACTTCAGGACTAACCGTTCTCAAGATATTTGAGATCTTTTGCATTTTTGTTACGCTGCTTTCGGAAAAATGTCCAATTACCAAATAAAAACAAAAATTGATTTAAAAATGAAAATTTAGTGTTATTTTGTGAAATTAAACTCAATCTAATGAATTATTAAAGAAATAAAGTAAATTTGAGTTTGCAGGGAAAGTCATGTGCTGCCCACATCAGATTTTTACTTTCCCTGCAATACATGGTAATGTATAGGGAAAGTATTGGAATCATGTCGAAAATCCCAACTGGATTTTTCTACGGATCTACACGATTTGGAACCTCTAGAACACAAAAACACTATTTTTTGCGTGATGTCTGTGTGTGTGTCTGTCTGTCTGTGTGTCTGTCTGTGCAATGTCTGTATCCACTTTAACTCAAAAATTAATGGACCGAATTTCATAAAATTTAATAGGTAAGTCACTTGGGTGTGATCTTGGTGCTGATTAGTTTTTGGTACGATCCGGGATAAAAGAACTCGCTTTTTTTGCGAAACGGTCCGCAAAAATTGCCTGTATCCACTCTAGATGAAAAACTAATGGATCAAATTTTACAAAATTTGGTGTATAAGTCACTTGTGAGATACCTTGGTGCTGATTAGATTTTGTTACGATTAGTGAAATTAAACTCAATTTAATGAATTATTACTGAAATAAAGAGAAAATGGATTTCAGTCTGCAGGGAAACGCTCTTTCTCTCTCTCTCCCCCTTCCCCCTCTCTCTCCCTTCCTCCCCCTCTCTCTCTTTCTCTCTCTCCCCCCTCTCCTCCCTCTCTCCCTAACAACATAAATAAATTGTCGGATAACCAAATTTTATTTTCCTTGCAAGATGGTGATGTATAGAGAAAGTATTGGAATCGTGTCGAAAACCGCAACTGGAGCCCTGGTGCTGATTAGATTTTGGTACGATTCGGGATAAGATAACCTGCCTTTTTTGCAAAATAGCCGGCAAAAACCGCATGTATCTACTCTAGCTGAAAGATTAATTAAGTGAATTTCACAAAATTTGATGGATAAGTTACTTGTGGGTTACCTTGGTGCTGATTAGATTTTGGTACGATTCGGAAAAAAGAATCTGTCATTTTTTACAAAAAGACCACATGCTCAAATGTATCAATTAAATGCTTGTTTTACATGTAAATGTTGACAATAAAGAGAATAAGATCAAACCCAATACTTTCGGACTAACCGTTTCAAGATATTCCAGTTTTTCCGTGTTTTTGCTACGCCACCTTTGAAAATATGTCCAGGTAACAAATGAAAATGGAAATTTAATTAAAAGTGCAAATTCAGCGATAGTTTGCACAATTAAATTCAATTTAATGAATTATGAAAGAAACAAAAGAGAAAATGAATTTAAGTTCGTAGGGAAAGTCGTGTGCTGTCCACAACAGAATTTTTCGATCATATCAAAATCTAATCAGCATCAGGATAATTAATCAAGGGACTTAACTACTAAGTTTTAAGAAATTTCATTGAATAGTTTTTTAGCTACAGTGAAAAACGTTTTCAGTTCCTCAAATCGAAAAATGTAAGTATCTCGAGAAATGTCCATCTTAGAGTAGTTGGTCTTATTCTTTTTGTTCTCAAAAGTTACGTATGAAACAAGGATTTAATTGATACATTTGAGCATATGTATAATTTTATTTTAGATCTGATATTTGAGATTTGCTGGCCATTTCGTAATAAAAGGTTGATTCTTTTTCCGAATCGTACCAAAATCTAGCCAACATCACAGTATCCCATAAGTGACTTATCTACCAAATTTTGTGTAATTCGATCAATTAGTTTGTCAGCTAGATTGGACACATACGATTTTTGCGGGCCATTTCGCTAAAAAAGGCAGGTTACTTTTTCCCGAATTGTACCAAAATCTAATCAGCATCAGGGTAGCCTACAAGTGACTTATCTAGCAAATGTTGTGAAATTTGATAGATTAGGTTTTCAGCCAGAGTGGATACATACGATTTTTGCGGGCCATTTCGCAAAAACAGCGGAATATTTTATCCCGAATTGTACAAAAATTTAAGCAGCACCAGGATCACCCACAAGTGACATATCTATAAAATTTTATGAAATTTGGTCAATTAGTTTTTGAGTTAGAATGGATAAATACATTGCACAGACAGACACACACACAAACAATCTGACACACTGATACACATACAGACGTTACCCTAAAAATAGTTTTTTCGTATTCTAGAGGTCCCAAAACGTGTAGATCAGTCGAAAACTCGAGTTGCGATTTTCAGCAACGATTCCAATACTTTCAATATACACTACCATGCATTGCAGGGAAGGTAAACATATAATCGAATCTTTTTTTTTTGCTACAAGTTCCTCAAAGATATAGTTTTATAGATAAATCAATAGTAAAAATCTGAAATAACTGACTAAAATTGTTGAAACATATTAATTAAGTATTTGTTCTTCGGGTAAGTTTTGAGAACAAAACTAATAAGACTGACTCTAGGACTATGGAAGGAACCGTTCCCGAGATATTTTAGTTTTATGGAATTTTGAGGAGCTGAAAAATTTAAGTGAATTAAGTTGCCAAATGAAACAAAAATGTATTAAACGGGCAAATTGGATATAATATCAGAAAAGCATCCATGTTATGTTTTGCAATTTAATGCATAGTGAAATAAACAATATTAATTTGAATCCGTAGGGAAAGTCATGCGCTGCCTACACCAGGTTTTTTTAAATGGGGGAAGAGGGTTAGATATTATGGTTATAATTTGGGCCCCAACATATACGCGCTATCTGATAAATAAGTGCCGAAACCATTGGAACCCATTCCCCAAGTGGCAACCCCAGTCTGAAGTGAGCTTAAAATATTATCTCTTCTTCTATCCTTTTTCGCTTAATCAGATGCTTTTAATTAAATATCAAAGTGTTGATACACACACACACACACACACATATATATATATATATATATATATATATATATTTATTTATTTATTTTCCCCCATCTTTTTAACACTAAAATAATTGCATGATGGAATGAGCCCTAGACGACCGCCTGGGTTCATCTAATAGATGGGCCGGCCCTGAATCAGTCCTTAGTTAACGTAAAGTTTACATATTATGAATATGATCTTTGATTTTTATTTCCAGATATACTAAAGAATTCAGGCAATTCTTCCACTTATGTAAAGAAGCAACTGAGAAAAGTATCGTCAGTCATGAGATTTCACTTGGGTATCGACATCTGTCTTAACCTAACCTTCCGATCGATCCGCAACCGGGCCCCCTCTGCCGAGTGGATCGTCCCGGGAGCATGCGCCCCTCCGATTGCGCTCCTGCATTCCGCTCCGACCATCGAAGGAAAGACGACATAACATTTCATGCCCCAGAGAATTCACCAATTTGTATTGAAGAATGTTTGCTGTCACTTGAAAAGACGAACTTGTAATGTCCGGGGCTGTGTATGCTCTAACCGTGTTGCTGTGGCTCGTCCCCCCTAATGACGGAGAGGAATCGAGGCGAGTCAGCTCGCGAATCATCGCCACTCAATATGGCTCGTTGAAGGGTGTGCTGGTGAGCCTTGCCAACAGAAACATTGGACCTGTCGAGGTTTTTCTCGGGATACCCTACGCTAGCCCCCCTGTGGGTGAGTTGCGGTTTATGCCTCCCACTCACCCTACTCAGTGGCGTGGGATAAGAATTGCCGATCGATTTGGGCCCGTCTGCCCTCAACGATACCCCGACATCCAAAATGAAACGGATTCCTTACGTCGGATGCCCAGCGGGCGCCTGGAGTACCTGAAGCGGTTGATCCCCTTTCTCAGAAACGAGAGTGAAGATTGCCTCTTCCTCAACATTTATTGTCCAGGTATGTTCCTCACTAACCATTCTTATAATGCACAAAACTAAAAAAAATATGCATAGGTAACGTCTTGTTTATACCAGCTAAAGCTTTCTCGCGCAGCCAATCTGAAGAGATTGCGCACATGAAAATTCGCCAGAAATTGAAAAAAATCCATCTTTGATGTACTCTGCTTTGAATACACTTAAAACTTGGAGCACAGCACAAGCAGTGTAAATAGTGCAATTGACAGCGGCCCACTAGAGGGCGTCCTCTCATTTCATAGCGAATCAACTGTGCAACTTAAACAAATCGGCTCTAATAATGCAACATGTGATTTCTCTCGGCCGTCCCTTGTAACTGCGCTGCACTCTTTGGGTGAGTTGGGCGACCTGGGTAATAAATAAATGAATAAATAAAAATGCAACATGTGAGTCAAATAAGAGGAGAAGGAAAGGTTATCCAAGGTGTTTCAAACTATTGCACGACTAAATATCTATTGAATGATTGGTTGCAGACCCATGATTCCAATTTAAGAAATACTTCAAGGAAAATAGACTTTCAAATTACGACATTACTGGCTGTGTGACACGTATTAGTAAAAAGTTCAAAATTTAACTTTTTATACGGGCTCTCTTCAAAGGAAGTTCCAATAAGCAAATTGTTCCTTATTTCTTTAAAGATTTTTTAGGGGAAAAAATTATAATCCGGTTCTTTCAAAAGCAAAAGCAGCCGTCAAAAACGTGTCAAAGTTATAGAACTTAAACAACTTTGACCCGATCAAAAGAAACGAACGAAAATATAGATTTCAGGGGTCGTATAATAATTGAATTTCGGTAGATAAAATTTCCCTTCGAAAACTTACATGCGCACTTATCTTTAGCAAAAATTTTATAGTCTCCAATCGTTCACCAAAAATTTTAATTAATGATATATATCTCAAGCAATTTTGGTGGTATGGTGTTGGAATTTTTTTCTGTTGGACTAATTGGGCTATGGAGAACATTTTTATAATTGAAACTTTTTTTTCTATGGGGGCCGTATAAAAAGTTACAATTTTCCCTTTTTTTACTGAAAAGGTGTCACATGATCAAAATTTGTGTACGACAATAGTCTACCTCAATTAAGGCTTTTCTTAAATTAGAACTAAGAAGACAACTATGGAACAATCGAGCAAGAGACATTTAGTTGTGCTTTTTAAAAAACTGCTTCGGTTGGTAACTGGTACTGTGCCTTACAGGATACGGCAAATTAAGAATAGTACAACTTACATCATACGTAGTTTGAAATTATAAATAAATTGAATTTTAAAATATTCCATACGTTTAAATTGTAGAATAAATGTTAATAATTTCAAATAATTCGAATATCAAAATGCAAAAATGTGGATAATTCGAATTTTCTCATTGTCAAAATAAATATCTAAAGTTATTTTCAAAATATCTTTACACGGAATACCGATAATGTATACCTTGTATACATTATCGGTATATGTATACATTATCGGAATATTCATATTTTTACCAAATCAGGAAAATAATCTAATCGATGGGATCCACATTCTTACCGGGGCAACATACTATGTAAGATACTTTAATGAGAAAAAAAATAATTTAAAATTTTTTATATGTATTCTTGCTAATTAGAGTTGTTGCGGAACTGAAACTTTAGCAGCAAACATTTCTAGGTGATCGTTTTTCATTTTTATATTACCTTGATAAATCTTTATATTAATTTGCAGGTAGAAACTATTGAAATGAAATTAAAAAAAATAATATTAATAAAACTTTCTTAGAGAAATTGTGCAAATTATATTCGTCACTAGCATTAAAATTAATTATTTTAAGTTTAATTTGTATAGAGTAATGATTAATATAGATTTCTTATCAACGTTTGAAATTAAATACGTATGAATGAATGAATCACTTGAAATAAGTATTTTATAGGTCTGAGTACTTTTTTTATTTATAAGATATTTGCAAATTAAATTTTATTTCTAGAATTATTATTAAAAATATATTTTCTATTAAGAAAATCTCATAATGTAAATATTTTTTTTCCCTTTGGATCCAACGAACCTTCTTCTGCTTTGCTCGTTACTACTATTTACAATTCGGCATGCAAGATAATTTATTACTTTTGTAAAATCATATTTATTTCATAATTATATACAGTGCAAAACTAAGCAGATTTTCTGATAGCAATGCTTAAAATTCCCACTTTTGGAGAACTCTTAAAACTTCCACTTTTAGAGAACTTCAAAACTTTTGTTTCAGCTTTTTTTTTCTGAAATTTCCTCCAAAATCCATTTTATTCTCGGACATAAACAGGGTGTTTTCACGACTCTTGAATTCTTGTTATTTCATTGTTTTTAACACTTTCCAACATAGTTGAAAAGTGTTTATGACTTTGTTCATTCTGTCTGTCTGTCCGTTCGCACAATAACTGCCGTAAAAATGACTTTATGAAAATGAAATTTTAATATGTTGTTGAGACGGTCTGTGGGACATATGGGAATGTAAATGAATAATGTAACCCAATTAGTTTTGAAGTGAGCCCGGGTTGAAAAAATGAAATACATTGAACCCTTTGGGACCTAATTCTTCAAACATTTTTTAAGCGAAGTTAAAATTCACAAATTGCTTCGAAAAATTTAGGAAACATTCAAATTATCCCATAAAATATATAAAATAAAATTCAGCAAAATATGTGTGGTAGTTTTTAAATAAAAATTAAAATAATAATTGCACCCATATTATATGAAGAGATCACGTGACCCATTTCAAAATAGAATATGGCATCCATATTTTTCCCCAGTGTAAAAATCGCGATTTTTACACTGGGGAAAGTTTTTTTAAATTTATATTTAGTGTTGCATCCGTCCTAAAACCGGTTTATTTTTGCGTATTTTCTGTGCATCTATATTCTGCGCCAACGCAATTACAATATTTTTCAGTTTAAATGATCATCAAACTTTAATTATTTCTACAACGCGGCCTAATTTTAATGGATGCCGAATGTAAGCAAGTCATTGTAAGATGAGTTGTATAAGAATTGCTGATTTTTTTTCACGCAAAATTATTGAGCTCTGGAGTCTTGGAATAAAAGTGATATAAATGAAATATTCATTGCTTTTACATAGAGACCCAGACGATTTATATTTTCGATGACGTCATTTGAATAAAGTTCAATTTTTTTATGAAGTTTTAAGTTTTTAAATATAATAAATTATTGTAGTACTGTGATAATTTAAAATATATCAGCGCTGAATGTATCGCATTTTAGAAATGTTTAAATAAAATTGCATTTCAGTTGGAAAGTGTTTCATAATCAAAGCTTTATGCATGATTGATCTTTCTTGTTTGCCATTGCAGTGAAAAAGGAGAGAATGTCAGTTGTGGTATTCCTGCACGGCGATTCCTACGAGTGGAGCTCCGGCAATCCCTACGACGGCACAGTGCTGGCTGGTTTCGGAGAAGTGATTGTCATCACTCTCAATTACAGACTCGGTATCTTAGGTAAGCCACATCTTTTGTTCTTTTATTTGGAAGTCAGATAGTCTCTAAAGAACAAAAAATCTATCAAATGGATTGGAAAGTTTGAACCTAACGGAATGTTCGAAAGTATGTTTGTCATTCTGACATGTTTTACAATTCGAGATAAGATATTTTTACCTTTCATAAAAATAAAGATCTGATGTGGGCAGCACATGACTTTCCCTGCAGACTCATATTCACGTTCTCCTTATTTCTTTAATAATTTATTAAATTGAGTTTAATGGCACAAAATAGCAGCCATAATTATTTTAAATTATACTGAATTTGCACTTGTAATTCAATTTGCGTTTTTATATGCTAGCTGGGTTTATTTTCAAAGGTGGCGTAGGAAAATGCGAAAAAACTAAAATATCTCGAGAACGGCTAGTTCTAGAGTAATAGGGTAGGTCTTATTCTTTTCATTATCAAAAATTACGTATAAAACAAACATTTAATTCATATATTTGAACATACGTTAACTTTTATTTTAGATTTTGACGATTTCTGCAGGTCATTTTACAATAAAATGCAGGTTCTTTTTTCTCGAATAGTACCAAAATCTACTCAGCACCAGGATAACCTACCAGTGGCTTATCCATCAAATTTTGTGAAATTTGGTCTATTAGTTTTTTAGCTAGAGTGGATACAGACATTTTTTGTGGGTCATTTTGCAAAAAATCAGGTTCTTTTATCCCGAATTGTACCAAAATCTAATCAAATCAGTACCAGGGTATCTCACAAGTGTCTTATCTATAAAATTTTATGAAATTCTGTCAATTAGTTTTTGAGTTAGAGTGTATACAAAATCTACACAGACACACGCAGACGTCACACTGAAAATTGTGTTTTCATGTTTAGAGATCTCAAAACGTGTAAATCCGTCGAAAACTCGACTTGCGATTTTCAACATGATTCCAATATTTTCCCTAAGCATTACGATGTATTGCAGGGAATGTAAAAGTCTGTATGTGCAATGTATGTACTCTAATTCAACTAATTGACCAAATTTCCTAAAATTTTACAGGTAAGTCACTTATGAGTGAACCTGGTGCTGATCAGATTTTGGTACTATTCGAGATAAAAGAACCTGCCTTTTTATTTTTATTTTTTTCGAAATAGCCCGCAAAAATCTATTGTATCCACTCTAGCTAAAGAACTAATTGACCAAATTTCACAAAATTTGGTATATAAGTCACTTGTGGGATAGCCTGGTGCGATTAGATTTTGATACGATTCGAAAAAGAAAAACCTGCCTTTCTTGATGAAATGGCCCGCAAACCTCAAATATCGTCAAAATCTAAAATAAAAGACTACGTATGTTTAACTGTATCAATTAAATACTTATTTTATACATAATTTTTGAGCCGACGTGGTTGTCGAGTGGTCAGGGCAAGCGTTTACGTAACAATCGCTCGACCGGCACGTTGTGGGTTGTGGGTTCGAGCCCCACGTAATGCATGTGATGTTTGTGTTGTGGGCGCAATGTAATCCGCCCCCCTCTGGTGCGCCTGGGGCAACGTCAATGGACGGCTAAATGCTTCACGCTCTGACCGCTGTAATAAAGGCGAATGACGAAGGTCAAAGTGCCTGGCCATTTGAAAAAAAAAAAAATACATAGTTTTTGACGAGAAAGATAATATGGTCAACCCTATTACTCCAGGACTAACCGTTCTCCAGATATTTGAGATTTTTCGCATTTTTGTTACGTCATCTAAAGCTAAATTGACGAAAATGTTGTCAAATTGAAAAAAATGTAGCCAAAATGATAAAATGTAGGATAAATCAAAGAAAATGACGACTAACTGATGAAAATTCAATATCTTGGAAAGAATATAAGAATTTACTATAAGAATAAGCTATTATTCCGTCTCTAATGCTTTACAAAATTCTGGAGACGAATTTTGGCGGTATATAGCCAACTTGGCGATTTTTAAAAATGCTTCCAAATTAAAGAAAATGTCGTCAAATTGGTAAAAATGCCGCCAAGTGGATTAAAATGACGCTTAATCAATAAATAACGACTAATTGATAATAAATCAATATATTGGAAAGAACATAAGAATCGACTATAATAATAACCTATTTCTCTGTCCGTTTGTAATGCTTGGCGAAAAATTTGGCGAAATGTCGCTTACTTGACGACTTTTTAAAATGTTATCAGATTAACGAAAATGTCTCCAAATTGATAAAAATGTCATTAAATTGATAAAAATAACGCTAAATGGGAGGCAATGTTTTGCGTGATTGTGTACATAGATAAAAATTATTATTGGACGGACATTTGAACTATACAAACTTATAAAACAAACTCAAAGAACTCAAAACATTAATATTTTAATCGGTCAGGTGTCTGCGTACGCCGTAGCCAATATGCACTGTCAAGCACCTGCGCGTACTTTCTCGAGCTGATGCTGATATGTCCAACTGTTTGCAAACACGCAGTGAACTTATATGTTGCCTAATGCCTACACCAATGCCTTGTGCAAGATTGGCAGTCAGCCTGTGGCGTCCGAGGCAATGTTTTGCAAATCTTCAATTCCATCATATATGACGGGCATACCTTCAAGTATATAGAAATGCTCTTCCCTCCGTTTGTTTGTAACACACGAATTTAGCGAATAATCTAGCGTAATATCAATAACCTGGTGATATTTAGCCCCAGACGGCCGAAAATATCGTCAAAATGTCAAAAATGACGTCTAATCGATACATTTATTATTAAAATATTTTAATATATGGACTATATTGCTTATTGAGGATGCTTATCAATATTAATAATTGTTAATTTAGCTTTTCGTGAAATATAGGTTAATAGGGTACAAAATAGTTTTACATGTTGTCATCCGAAAAGCGCCCAATATACTTCAACATTACAAATACTGTGCCGTAGATCTTTTCATCATTTTTTCACTGTGAAAGAAGTAAATTTATTGTATTATATAAGAAAAGTCATGTGCTGCCCTCATCAGATTTTTTTACTTTCTTTATATACATAGTATAAGGAAAGTATTGTGACGGGGTTGAAATTTCGAATTCGAGTTTTCGACGGGAGAATACCTTTCAAGCATCCCTGTACACGAATCAAACGTATTTGAGGTGATGTGTGTGTGTGTGAAGATTATATCTTACGAACAAATGGAGCTATTCGATCGAAATTTGGTACAAAAATTACAATCCGTAAATACTGGAAGCCTGCTGTTTTTAAAAGCAATCGAATATTCAGAAGACTACCAAAATTTTGAATAAAATTTTGAAAAAATCATCAAAAAATCAAAGCTTTCAATAAAGTTACATAAATAATCATTTCTTATGTAATCATTAGAAAACGATTGACATAAACCGTCGAACGATATCATCAACCATTCTCGAGATATTGCACACTTTTCAAATAAATTTATCAAAAAATCACATAAAATTAAAAAAAGTATTAACTCTTGTGAAATATGTTCACTTTTCACATGTAATATTATGTGATAAATTTATTAACATGATTCTCGTGGATCTAGCTCGTTTCATTTCTGAGAGAAGATAGTTTTAGTTAATAGTTTTATATTTGGACGCCAATAGTCATTTAACTAATATAACAATAACACATTTTGCCATCCATAACTCATGGCGAAATTTTGGTGATGAATTTGGCGGAATATCGTCAATTTGGCGACTTTTTTAATGTTACCAAATTGACGAAAGTGTTGCTAAATTGATAAAAATGTCGCTAAATTGATATAAATGACACTAAATCAATGAAAATGACTACCGATTGATGAAAATTCAATATCTTGGAAAACATAAGAATCTACCATAGGAATTACCTATTTCTCCGTCCGTAGTGCTTGGCGAAATTTTGGTGATGAATTTGGCGGAATATCACCTACTTGGTGACATTTTTTAAATGTTGCCAAATTGATGAAAATATCGCCAAATTGATCAAAATGACTCCAGTTAATAGAATCTGCCAACACCATGATATTGACTTTAAGATTGACATTTTCCTGCCACCAATGTATCCCTTAGAATTCCTGGGCATTGACGTTCGACTGGATCTTGAGGAAAAGGAGAACAAAAGGAAAATGATTCTTGAAGAAATTTGGGTTATTGTTTTGGAAACAATAAACTTACGATTTCCACAAGAGAAATAGTTACATGTTTATGACGATGGATATTTACTTGACAGAGCTTGGGGGGCCGGAACTGGAGTCTCTTGCACACTGTTTGATTTTTACTTACCTGTTGGAGCTTCTACAACACACTTTGATGGAGAGATCGAAGAAATTTTTGGGGCATTGCAACAACTTGCTCTTCGTCCTTCATTCAACAGAGCTGGCATCATCTCGGACCCTAGTTCGATTCGCCAGGCACTGTCCGATGATCAAAGAAACAATGGTCCCCCGTATTCAAGAGATCAGGGCGCTTTTAAAAGACCTAACGCATAGAATTACTTTACAGTGGGTGCCTGCGTATTGCGGAGTACCAGAAATAAAAAAACGGACTTTTTGGTTAAAATGGTGCTATGGCGGAGCAAAGATTCTCAAAGCCTATGCTTTTCATTCAGCATAATTTTACATCAAAAGAAAGAAGAAAGAAATTGAGGTAGAATTCCTAGAGGCATCAAAAGGAAAGTCATGGAGCGTCTTCAGCGGGAACATTTCAGTCATTCCAGAAGCTTCTCGACGAGAAGCAGTTTCCAGGTTCAGACTTCTGGCTAGTAATGACTGTCTCAGGGCTCATCTCCATCGAATTGGACTTGCTGCTTCCCCGGATTGTACTTTGTGTGACCTGGGACAGCCTATGTCTGGAAAACATTTAGACGAGTGCCCTGCACTAATAACTTTTAATTCATCAATAGAGAAATACTGGTGAGCTCGCTGTCTAATAGCCTAGCGGCCAAACGACCTGCATTTGTCAACAACAACAACATAAAAATGACGCTAAATCAATGAAAATGACGACTAACTGATGAACATTTAATATGCTAGAAAGAACATAAGAATCGACTATGAGAATAATCCAATTCTCCGTTCGTCCGTCCATAATGCTTAGAGAAAAATTTGGCGGGATATCGCCAACTTAGCGAGTTTTTTAAATGTTACTAAATTTACAAAAATGTCACCAAACTGATAATGATGTGGCCAAATTCATAAAATTGACTTGGGATAATGTTTTGCAAATTTTTAATTCTGTCATATGAAGGACATACCTTCTAATATATAAGAAATACTCTTCTCTCCGTTTGTTTGTAACACTTGGCGATACATTTGGTAAAATTGGTGAATAATCTGGCGAAATATCGCCAACTTGGTGATATTTAGCCTAAGATTGACGAAAAGAGCGTCAAAATTGCAAAAATGGCGCCAAGTTAATGAAAACGACGTCTGATTGATAAATTTATTTTAAATAATTTAATATACAGACTAAATTGCTTATTGAGGGAGCTATCAATATTAATAATTCTTAATTTAGTTAAATCTGAAAATAGGATAGGATGGTATCATTCCATGCAACAAGTGTAGTTTTATATCATCATACGTGAAATATAAGTTAATTGGGTACTTCAAAATAGTTTTACCTGTTGTCATCTGGAAAAACACCAAATGTACAATTCAACGTGGAAAACACTGTGCCGTGGATCTTATACCTAATTTTTCCACTCTGTAAAAGAAGTAAATTAATTGAATTATATAAGGAAATTCATGTGCTTCTCGCATCAGATTTTTAGCTCCATTGAAAGATATACACAGGTGAATAGGGCATCGATAGACTCCCATCTTAGATTTAACTAAACGGGGTTCTGGAAGTCCAGTATCGGGGTTGTTAAAGTTGGTTCATGATCCATTGAAAACCAGCAAATCCCAGAAACAAATGGTGGTAAATTTTAAAATATTTAACTTTCCTTTATTTCATTCCTTAAAAAGATCAAGATTCCTAAACAGGCAAAAAATATACCAAGGGGAAATTAATATAATCGCTAAAAATTATAGTTACATCAAAATGGTAGTTTAACTCATTTTTAGTCAATAAATTATTTCTTCTTTAAAAATATCTTGTGTAAAGGACATTGGTGACTGTTACAATTGCCTGTGTGCTTTAGCGCACCTCCTCTCTTGGATTCCTACATCGTTTCTTCTCTCTTGGTCAGAATTCGAACAAGCGCTCGAGTGCTAGAAATGGGATTGGTCACTTCCTATCGTTCTTCCGATCATTTTTTATTAACACTTTACAACATAGTTGAAAAGTGTTTATGACTTTGTTCATTCTGTCTGTCTGTCCGTTCGCACGATAACTGCCGTAAAAATTACTTTATCAAAATGAAATTTTAGTATGTTGTTCAGGTGATCTGTGGGACCTGTGGCAATATAAAGGAATAATGTCATCCGATTAGTTTTGGATTGAACCCGGGTTGAAAAAATGAAATACATTGAACTCTATAGGACCTAAGTTTTCAAACATTTTTTAAGCGAATTTAAAATTCTCAATTTGCTTCGAAAGTTTTAGGAAATATTCAAATTATCCCATAAAATATATAAAAAATTTTCAGCAAAATATATTCAGTAGTTTTTAAATAAAAATTAAAATAATAATTACACCCTTTATATGAAGAGATCACGTGACCGTTATATGAAGCGATCACGTGACCCACTTCACAATAAAATATGGCATCCATCTTGTGTCAAAATCGTGATTTTTAAAATTCTTTTTAATTTATATTTTGTGTTGTATCAATCCTAAAACCGCTTTATTTTTCTTAATTTCTGTACATCTGTATTCTGAAACAACGCAATTACAATATATTTGAGTTTAAATGATAAATGCTATCCATCTTGTGTCAAAATTGTGATTTTTAAAGTGCTTTTTAATTTATATTTAGTGTTATATCCGTCCTAAAACCGCTTTATTTTTTCTTAATTTCTGTGCATCTGTATCCTAAAACAACACAATTACAATATATTTGAGTTTAAATGATCATCAAACTTTAATTATTTCTACAACGAAACCTAATTTTCACTTATGGAGAATGTAAACAGATTAGGCTGTAAAATGAGTTGTATAAGAATTGCCAAATTTCTTTAACGCAAAATTATTCTGTTCTGGTGTCAGCAATATAGATGATATGAATAAAACATTAATTGATTTTAAATAGAGAAGCAGAAGATTTAATGGCAGACTTTTTCGATGAAGTTTTATACTTAGAGTTAAATTACTTTTACCTCCATGGTTTTAAATTTTTAAGTAGAATAAATTATTGTAGTACTGTGATGAATAAAATAAAAATGTAGGAATGAAATATTTACTGCTTTCACACAGAGAGCTAGGCGATTTGTATTTCGATGACGTTATTTGAATCAAGTTTGTCTCTTTTGATGAAGTTTTAAATTTTCAAGTATAATTAATTATTGCAGCATTGTGATAATTTTAAAAATATTACCACTGAATGTATAGCATTTTAGAGATGTTTAAATAAAATTAGAGTTGGAAAGTGTTTCATAATCAATGTTTTACGCATGATTGATCTTTCTTGTTTAAATTTGGTTTTTGGCTCCCGCGTCAGATGCCAAGAGCAAATTCCATTCTCTACCTTTACTGTTTCTCGTAGAATGTTATCGGCCGTATTTATTTCGACACTTAAAGCTGGGTGAATTTTTTGCAACCAAAATGGCGTAAAAATGTCCGATGAATAAATAAAAATTAATTCATCACGGCACTAAGTACAAAACTTTTTTATTTTGAGGCCACGTTCACGTTTTCTAAACGTTCTTTTTTCAAGTTTTTCTCGGGAGAAGTGCAGAAGAAATCAACCTTTTATTTGAGAATCGAAGATATTTTCAACATTTTTATCTCTATTTCCCCTTTATTCAATAATGTTCATCGTTATTTTATTGCTTACCGTGTAGAAAACTTACTTCTGCAGTTCTGCATTATGTTGAAACTTTAATTCTTTTATTCAAAAATTATTAACCCATCAAAATATTGGATCCTATCAGGTTTTTATCCTATATTTTTGGAGTTTTTTTTTTTACATTATTTCATAATGGTTCTATTTTATTCTATTATTTTTATGTATGGTGCCATTTTCGTTTTTTGTTACTTTTAGCCTGTGATTTGATTTTTACTGGTCCAGACGGATACAAAAGTTGTTATTATCTTATCTATATATCAACTGAAATGACTGAGTGAGTGTTGAATCAAAATTATGAACCATTTTTACTACAACTAGAATCTTGGTTTTAATATCATTCGATCCGTCTGAGATTCGAGACCAAGGGAAAAATCTACTGTTACGAACACTTGAATTAGGGGTGACGGTGCAATGGGATAATCAAAACACGCAAAATCAAAATCACTTTTTAAAATTATCGAACTTTTCCACTCAAGCTAGAATCTCGGTTTTTATCTCAGTCGATCCGCCTCAGTTTCCAGGAAAAATATAATATTTCGAAAATTCGAATCAGGGGTGACGATGCGAAGGAATTTGTAGAAATGGACGTTTTTGGTCTCGCACAGGTCCGAAACCGAGAGCTTACTAGCCCGATACTATAATATTAGGACAAAAGCTAGCTTCTGGTCCGAACTTATAATTCGGGTGCTGATTCCTAGCATGGTCGATCGATGTTTTGGCAGGAGCGGAGTCGACTGCCTCACATTCCCTCCCCTGGAAATGTGCTAAACATGAAAGGCTCTCTACTCTTCATTGTGCTAGGCCTGTCTGTGAGGAAAAGTGAGGCCCCCAGAACCAAAGGCCACCTAGAATAAGCCAGATAGCCACCTAGAATAAGCCAACCAGCCACCTAGATCACCAGTTGAAACGAACAGGTGAAAACGAAACTATAATAACCTTGGTCGGGAGCGTCTTGGTCAGCTGGTGAAGGGTCTCAATTCCATGGCGCAACTGCCAGGAAGACGTGGCTTTAGTCGTGATCAGTCAGGGGAGGGGGAGGAGGATGCGCCTCTGTGCTCATTGTGGTACTGCCATCTCGTGTTGTTGCGTGCACTAATCTCTGGCCCAGTTCACCACTGTAGGAGCTGCTGTTTTGTTCCTGCCAAGTTTAAACTCTGGACTGTGAGTTTACTAGCCTGAAACTATAAGATTATGCCAAAAGTTAGCTTTGGGTCCGAACATATAATTCGAATACTTATTCCTAGCATGGTCGATCGATGTATTAGAATGAGCGGAGTCGGCTGCTATAGAATTATAAAAGTATTCGAAACCACATTGGTTAACTATAGAGTATTTTCACTCTAGCTATTTCGAAAAATTCGAATTAGAGTCGACGATGTAAAAAAATAATTAAAGAAACTCAAAATCACTTTATTTAATTATCGAGCACTTCCACTCTAGCTAGCATCTTGGATTGATCTCATTCGATCTGTCTCAGCTTCTTGATCAACAGAAATATCTTATAATTCGAAAATTCAATGAGACAACACAAAGAGATTTTTAAAGATATTACAAAATCGTTTCACAATAATTAAATAGTTTTGCCCTGTGAAAATACAATTCAAGATATTCACGATCCAGAAGTGATAAAAACACAATTTGAAATCCTTTCGCTGCCAATCGAAAAAAATAAACAAGTAAATCATTTTGTCTTGCTCAATATGAGATTCAATATACTTTTTCATTTAATATGTTAACAAAATTACAAAATGTGGGCCATTTTTATGCATGCATTTGAAAAGGTTTTGGATATTCAAAAAAGTTATCAACAACTTTTAAATGTTTAGATGTCACACTCAATGACTACTAACTATTTTGAACGCCCCAAATTGGAATGCATATGGTGAGAAATTTACATAGTTTTAATTTCATTGTTGTTCTTCGAATGTTCATGTTTAATTAGATAGGTAAAAATACATTTTTTTAAATTAAGTTACAGTATCAGCTTTGTTATTTTTCTTTAATTTTTTTTCACTATTTCCCGTGAGTAGAGTCAATTTTTAAAAATCCAACAATATTAGTATCTAATTTTGATTTTATCCTGGTATTTAAAGATCTATTCTTGATCATTACTTTGATCAATAAAACACTGAAAACACTGGAGAAACATGCTCCCAAAATACTTCTTATTTTATCCCATTAAAATTGTCACTGATAATATGACGTATCTTTGACTCGGTTATGTTTTCAAATTTGTTTCAATCGATTCTGTTTCAGGGTTCTTGCCGGCCATGGAAGCGTCATCTCGGGGCAACTATGGCCTCCTGGACATCTTGAGCGCTCTGCAGTGGATCCGTGACAACATCGCCCAGTTCGGAGGAGACGCTCGCAACGTCACTCTTCTCGGCCATGGATACGGAGCATCCTTCGCCCACCTCCTCCTCTTGTCGCCCCTCTCTAAAGGTAGGTCCATCCCTTCAACAGTCTTTTCATCAACAAAACTTTGTTTTCATATTCCAGAGAAAATATGTATCTCGATTCTTATGTATGGGAACCTCAAAGTGTGACAGTTATCCCAAAAGGCTATAATTGTATAGAATGGCAGCAACAACACGGGTGTCTGCTCTATGCATCAAAAGCAGTTCTTTCAAAGATCAGAGGTCGAAACTCATTTTCCAGGTGTTGATGCTCTTGAGTCAACCACCCAAATAACTTTGTAAGTATAGGTCCATGGGTGTACATATTAGCTCTACAGTGGTGGAAAAAAGTTTTAAGGACAAACGAAAAATTGCAAATTCTAGAAAACTCTTGGAATGAAAATCCTGCTAATTATATGACAATAGCTTAAGGTGAAAACGAACATTTTTTTTTGTAGAATTCATTTAAATAATTATAAAAACTGTTTTAGTTATGAGGTTTAATAATTTTAATAGAACTAGAAATGTAAAGAAAATGTAAGGGAAATGAACTCTGATTTTCTCTGACGTCACACCAAAAATTCGCACCTTCCATTTTCTTTATAAGGTAGGTCCGAGTGTATTACATACTTTTACGCAGTAGTCTTTGAATCTTCAAAATGCCGAAAAAGACGCAATTTTCTACGATAAAAAGGGGCAAAATACATACTTTTAGGAATTGTGAACTGACATGATATAAAAGTTGGAGAAGTATTTACAGATCTAAGACTGTAGTTTATAAATTACCTGAAGAATCCTGAAAAAAGGGCTAACAAAGACGCACAGTTATGCCATCTTTTTATAACACTCTTTAAAAAAGAGCGATTCAATAGTTTATTCTAAAAACAGGAGTATAGCTTTACTATGTTGCATATATTTAAGTAGAACTACATCTGGGTGATGTAAGAAATGACACACGCAACACACGTTTGACAACTCAGCTTTCTAACTACAAACTGAGGTGTTGCACTCAACACTGTCACAATTGGTTCAAACGCAATAACACGTAACGCAACGCATTGCGACTCGGCAACCAGCAAATCTTGGTAATATTTGCAACGTTGCGAGATCGCTCAAGGCAACCGACTACCTCTGTTTATATATCTTCATATCAGACGCAGTATTCCTTTCTCTATCTAACGCTGTATACAAATCTACGTCAAAAAACATTTCTGATCAAATTTGAAGAGAATTAAAATTACCTGGGACTAGTGGAACTATGCGCAACGTTTTGCATAAAAATCCAAATGTTCCGTATGTAAAATTGATGTCACACCCTTCTCTTACAAAACAACATAAGAGACACAGAGTGTAATTAGCTCAGAAATACGTTGACTTTGGATCTAAGTGGGAGGATGTTGTGTTTTCGGGCGAAAATAAATTTAATTTTGATGGATCGTTACTATTGGCACCACAGCTTTCGCAAAAACAGAGCCTATGTTTCGAAGCGTCATTTCGGAGATAGATCTGTAGATGTTGTGGGGATGGTTTTGAAGCGAAATAAACCATTTAAATTATTTCCATGTAATGTAAAACCAATTCAGACGCATTTTAAGATATGCTATCTGAAAACTAACTGCCCGAGGAAGGAGCTGCGTATATCACCTATGAGAGGTATTTCTTCCAGCAGGACAATGCGTCAATTCATATCTCTACTGCATCAAAATCATGGTTACCAAAGTCAATGCTATGGAGTTGCTGAACTGACCAGATAGGATTCCTGATTTGAACCCTGTGGGAAAACCTGTAGCATGCAACTCGACCAACGAAGGATATAAAAATAGCGCGCAATATGAACATAAACATGAGCTGGTGTCATCCACCAAACAATAATTTTATTTCAATAAATTACTGTTTGGAGTACTAAACCAATTAGTTAAATTTATATACTGAGAAGTAATTACATAAAACTCTATTTCTCTATTTTAGCTAACATTTTTTAGTTACAAATTTCCAAGTATTTAATTTTCAAGATATTATATTTAGTACAGTTTTTCGAGCAGAAGAATATAGTTCTTTGTATATGAATTATGGAGCAATTATGGAGTGAAAATTGGTAACCATTTTATGATTGTGTGTGTGTGTGTGTGTGTGTGTGTGTGTGTGTGTGTGTGTGTGTGTGTGTGCGTGTGTGTGTGTACGTGTGTGTGTGTGCATTGCAATGTAATTCAAAGGCATTCTTTATGGTTGAAGTGGTGTAGAGAGCACGAAACCGAGAAAACCTGTCCATAGAAATACTGTTACAGAATATTTGTATTATTTTTGCTTTTAGTGTTTCGGAAAACTCCTATAAAAATGCTTATAATCTCCTGAAAAATTCCTTAAAATTTCCTGGAAATGGTTTCTTGCAAAAGAGTATGAACTCTTAGTATACAATATTACAATATTTGTAAAGTGCTTAAATTCTTCAAATATAAAATAACGCCAATCGCGATATAATCTTAAACTGAAACTATTATTAGTGTGAATTGTTATATTTTCGTATTCTATTTGCAAACTACATGAATCCCACACTATTATATAAGGATGATTATATTGATATATTAGCAGCATACTCGTTTTTCGTACGGAGTATATAATATAAAAGGACTTAAAATTCAGAATCATGTGCAAATTCCTATAATATTCTAAACGGCATTGTTATATTCAAAGAAGTATATTAATATATTTAAATTAATGCTCCTAAAAAGAAATTTCAGAATCTCTGTTCATACTATGCAAAATTATCTTCCCAGGAAGATCAGACGAATACAATATCGGGATTCCACTTGTAAACAAATTTACAAAACATATGAAATTAAATTAATATATGCCAAAATAACGGTTCTAAAGTTATATGGGGCGATATACCCGTACTGCTTATATTCTCGAATGTTAGAAGATATGTATACCTGGGTATCAGCAAAAGATTACCCGTCTACAATATATGAGTTTCAAATATATTTGAAATGAAATGAAATATCAATAATTCCCCTAATCTGTAAACCCAAAGGCCATTATTGATGCCAATATATACCAAAATGAAAGTGTTAAAATTCTATGAAGGATTCTAAGTTAATTAATTATATGTCAGCTAAATCAATCTTGAAAAAAATCCGTCAATTACACACCTATGTAGCTCAGTCTAAAGTTTGGTTTTTCAAATATAAATTATATATTTTAATTTTTTGAAATTAAAATTTATAAATGATTCAATGTTAGCTCTCCTTATCTGTCACATAAATCAAACCTTAAATAAATCCATCAATTATACACTTCTGTAGCTTTGTCAGAAATTTTTTGTCTAAAGCAGGTGGAGGAAAAAGAAAACAGTTTTGTCAAAATCAGTAACTTTTCGGAAATTTTTATAACATATCTTTACTGATTTTTAACTGAAAAAGTTCGTTTAAGTCACATGTTAAAATTCTCACAGAGATCTATCGAAATAGTTTTATCTCATGTGTGTATGATGATTGGTTCATAAGTCGCGCCCCCCGGGGCGTCCCTTATCTAATAGTCCCTCTACTCATCTAACATTTCTCAAACTCTACTAAGTGACTGCTTGAGCTCCAATTTTTCCTTTAATTGGAGGACAGCATAACTTTGGTTATAGTTGCAAAGTCTATCTTATTATAAAACTCCTTTTTCTATAATATTTTCTCTTAGCTCGAAGTTTAAAGGAGGGGGGGGGATTTATTGATACTTCTTTAAGCTTTGTCCTTGAGTGGTTCTAAAGTTATGCCATTTTTAATGCACGCGCTTTAACACGGACGAGTTGGGCAGAGCATTATAAGCAGAGGCTCCCTCGGCTGGCGTTTGCTTTGGCTTCATTTCTTTCATTGAGCGTTTATTTCTTCTCCTTGTACTTCCTTTTAGCTTGTTATTTCAGGCCGATCGTCTTATTGCTTGATGATGTTGAAAAAAAAATGTTGTTGTTGAGACCCAGACCGTCCGACCTACCAGAAAGGTGTAAGGTAACTGTTTGGACGGCCGGGAAGAGCCAGCCAATTTAGACAGGAACCCAGTGGGGGAGGCATCCACAGGGGAAGTACCCTCCTTCTCCTGCCACCAACCTCTCGGAAGGACTTATGGACCCACATGTTTAACTTGGTCGTACTCCGCGTGAACACGGCGGCAATTTTGGCAGCAGAGGGAATCGAACCCGGACCAACCGAGTGCAATTCCCGCGCGCTAACCACAGGGCTACCGGGCCCGTTGAAAAAAATGTGCCATTGGACAGCATAAAACTGAGATATTCCTTATATATTGTTCCTTCGTTTTTTTTAATATTATTTTACATCCATAAAAACGCAGCTGAGACATTTATACTGGTGTAACTGACTATATGTGTATCATTTGTGTCTGTGTGTGTGTGCAGTCTGTAGCGGGAAATCTAAGCATCGTACAGCCATAAAATGTATCGTACAGAAGTACCGTCATACACAAGTACTTCAGGACCCGGGAAGATGCATCTCGACGTTATTTTTTTTTAAATTTCGAATTAAATTTTTAGGTATTTTATATTTGAGAATTTTCACACAAATGAGTTCAGAACAAAACACTGCTCGTTACGATCACGAACTACTCTTGTCTATTCGAATAGTCCGTCCTACTCTGCTTCCTCAACCCCGATTATTTTTATCTAATTCTATTACATTGTTCCTCAAGTTAGAATGTCCTGCGTTTCGTTCTATGGAGGGAACGTTATATTCTTAAATTCCATCTCCTTATCCATTATCTCGGTCTATCGAGGTTCGCATCCTTGTTCCGCAAACCATGAATCCCACGTTTCTTTGTCACATAGAAGTTTCGTTGTCACATCGTTTCACATCGAAGTTTCGTTACCCTTAGTTGTTCCGCTTCGTTTGATCTGATGATAGTCAGTTCCGTTTCATTGGTTGTTTATTGTTTCCACTTTAATGTATCCCAGTTCCAATCCGTTTGCTGATCGACTTTCTCGTCGTCCGTCCATTCTGACAAACTGGTGCCAGATTCAAACCCCAGGTATTAAGGGGCCTCTGAGTACATGTTCGCAGTGGTTCGGAATCCACTTTATTTTGTAGCTCCAGATTAAATTAGCCTTCGTGTGCTCAAAATGACAGTATAGAGCTAAAACTGTAAAAAGAAAATCATCTAAACAAATTTAGTGGTATGTCAAACAAGGAGGGGGGGGGGCTTATTCCGATACTATCAATCCCAATTCCCCGTATCCCCCCCATCCAAATCACAATTTCAGTAAAACAGTGATTTTCGATAATCTGGATTTCGTGTAATCCGAAATATGATTGATTACGTATATTTATTATTAACTAGCAGCATATCCGTTCTTCGTACGGAGTATATAATATAAAGAAACTTGAAATTCACAATTATGTGCAAATTCCTATAGTATACTAAATTACATTTTTAATCAAAATATTCTGTTAAAATATTTAATACTATGCTCCTAAAAAGAGTTTAAGAATCGCTGTTCTTTCTATACAAAATTAGGAGCTATACAAAATTAATGGAGATATATTTTCCATTTAAACTCATGTTTTCAGAAAGTGACTAATTAGCGCAAAAAAATCTCCCACCAAACTCAGAGATAAAGTTTTAATTCAGTTTCAAACGATTTTCAACCTTTTCGTTTGTATAAACCACGGAGTTAGAGAGTAGAACTCCTAGTAAAAAGTTTCGTTTTTCATTAATATCACGACAACACCTGGTCTTAGAAACTCGAAACTTGAACAAAATTTATGGGGGCTATTTCAAGGCTATTTACAGAATTTCATTAAATTCGGTTCGGCCCGTGATGATGAGACAAACAAGAGTTTTGTTTTTTACTAATATCTCGAGAACTACAGGCCGTAGGAACGCCAATCATGGACTAAATTTTAAATGGGACTATTTACAGGTTACCCACAAAATTTCATCAAATTCGGTTCAGCCGTTCTCCCGTGATGATGGGACAGACAGACAGACAGACAGAGAGATTTTCAATTTTATTTATATAGATTTCCGTCAAGGAAATAAAAATTAAATAGCTTACTAATTCTTATTATTTAAGCCGATGTGTTAACACTCCGTCAATAACAGAAATAAATATAGAAATTTTGCAAAGGAAGAGGGGAGAATTTTTAAAATTTCGTTCATCGTGTGTTACATGATCAACATTTTAAGGCATCATCATCAGCATTTTAAGGCGCATCAAATAGCATAATTGATTTTTTAATGGTGTAGTGCAATTTTGTGAGTATAATTTACAATGTAATAGGCAATTCTTTTATGCTATAAAAGTATTTCGAACGGTCCAATGAAAAGAAAACTATGCTGACGATACTGAACAACTAGTATGATTACATGTATAATGGTACTTAAGTTATTCTAGAACCTTAGAACTAACATATATTTAATGTTTGATTTCAACTCCATAACTGAAATATCACGATAATACTTGTGACCATTTCATCACGATGTTCCAATTATTACTTTACAATATGGATATTTAAAAGCATTTACTCTCTTTTGATGTTTAGTCTTCCGGAGAGGGAATAATTGGCATCAATGCGTTTTGCAGATGGGCAAATTTTAACTGTACTTGCCTTTTGCTGAACTGTACATCTTAGTAGTTCTCGTTAAATATAATATCAGTTATGGGAATTTATTATTCTAATTCTAATTTAGATTAAAAAAGTAATTTTACTATACCATATTAATTTTCATACAATTTATTTTTATTCTTAAAAATGGATATTATGAAATGCATAAATGTATATTATTATATAAATGCATTAAATACTTAAGATCCTGGGGATATTGAGCTGGTTTGAATTTTGTATTAACTTCTATTAACGGAGCTCAAATTCATTAAATATTACTGCCTCTTGTGAAAAAATACCATTCAATGGAAAAACTGGAACATAAGTTTTTAAAAGAAAAGTACAAATTTATTCGTGCACTTCTAAATGTCTTTACATAAATCAGAATTTTTGGGACACGAAGGTAAATTTTCATAAGATTGAATTCTACTTTTGAAAATGTTTTCGAGGTTTGACACTCTTTTGCCAATTCGCACTCCTTTGTCGATTCGCTTTTCACCCTTTTTGTCGATCCCGGCCCGGATAAGAAACTAAAATTTCGACTTCTCATAAATAAAAGGTTGTGAAATTAAAGGTACTGGCAGCTGAGTTGCGAGCAATTTACTGTGAAGTTAACTGAATTAAACTGTATTTTTAAAGGTAAAATACTGTTCCATTGCAGAATACAGTATTTATACTGTATTTACAGTTAATAAATGCAGTATTTTACTGTTAATTTTACGTTTATTTTTCTGGGAGTACAAATATATTTGATACAGCAGGCATTATAGGATAATGTAAGCCGAGACCCATGTGGTGTTCCAGGAAGGCTGATAATTAAATCACAGTTAGGCCTCTATTTTCAGGTTAGTATGAAAAAAAAAATACATTTTCTGCTAAAATGCACCAAAGGGTGACATCAGCGACCATACATTCATTAACAAAAGAGGGTTGTTTTAGTGTTTGTTTTCTATCTCCGTATTAATATTTTTATAGAGAGTTTCGAATCGCCCTATATATTCTTTAATCTATAGCCCATTTCTAAAATTTGAGTGTGGGAAGTTTGAAATTACCAACATAAACAAACAAAGATAATGAATAATGCTCATACATTACTTTATCTTCTTAAGCTTTTGAATTAAAATATGTATTTCTGCTTATGAGAGTTTCCGCGCATATAGGGAAGAGTAGAACAAAATCAGATGGCCAATTCACCCGCTACTTTAAAATGGATTGTAAAATAATTCTAGTTGTTTCTCACTGTGAAGTTAAACTATTTTATATTGATTATATGGTCTAAAATAAACTGAAAATGTAACAAGTATTTTTTACGGTGTCAAATTATTAAAAAAGTGCAAAGTTCGACCCCACGCTAGGGTAAAAGTGGTTAATTATTTAAATCAGACTAAAAGTTGTTGACATTTAAAAGCTTTATTTTCCATAAATTGTAAAAACAAATAATTATGTAACTTTATTAAATGTAAATTTATGTATCTTTGGTATAGTCTTCGTTATTGATATACTTGTAGAAACTCACAAAAATAATATTAGTAAATTGAGATGGATATCATATTAATAATAAATAGTTGGCTCTATATTGCAAAACTCACAAATAAAATAAAAATCGTTGCCTTTTGGATTGCTGCAAAGCTTCGTGGAATTAATTTCTGCATCTAATGCATTGCATTCGGGGGGTCAAAACCGACCCGAAGCATCCGATATGCCTCCCCTCTATCTCGCATGCAAAAAAATATGTTTGCGTTCATACTATACTCCACCAGCAAATATAACTATACGTTTAATTTATAGCTGATTAAATGAAGAATACAGCGCTATATATACGAATTGTTTCTCAGTAGTAGATTAACTGGTGAATCACTCAAGAGATAAAATAAACATCGTAAACTTTTTGTCAAAAATCTGTCACCTAATCTCGAAAAGCAACAAATGGCTACACGTGTCAATGATGCAGAAACCAAAAGTTTTAAACTTTTAATACATTATGTTTTAGAGAGCCGTCATCATATGGCAGGACGGACTTTCTCTCAATATTAAAAAAAAAATAGCTGCCTCCACTGTTTGACAAATTTTGCCTCCTTCAAGATTCTCTGTCTCGTACCGCAAAAACTATAGCATACAAAAATATGAAATTTGACACAATTGTAATGACATGTCAGGACACACGCTGAAGTAAACAATTTTTTGATTTAAACTTTAGTTTAAGACTAGCAGCATGCCCGTTCTTCGTACGGAGTGTATAATATAAAAAAACTTAAAATTCACAATCATATGCAAATTCCTATAGTATACTAAATGACATTTTTAATCAAAATATTCTGTTAAAATATTTAATACAATGCTCCTAAAAAGAAATTTAAAAATCTCTGTTCTCGCTATACAAAATTATCTTCACGGGCAGATCTGAAGAAAACATCCTGGCCCCTTTTGTAAGAAATTTACAAAAAAAAAAAAAAAAAAAAAAATAATTGCATCAATATATTCAAAATGAAAGCATTAAAATTGTATGGGACCCGTACTAAATATATACACGAATATTAGAAGATATAATCTGTATTAGTACATTACATGTATAAATTTGAAAATATCAATAAACCCGTAATTGACTCCAATATATGCCAGAATGAAAGCACTAAAATTATATAGGGATATATATATATATCCCCGTACTACTTATATTGTCGCAGATTAGAAAATATGCCAATGTGTTAGTAGAAGATTACCCGTATTACAATATGAGTCTCAAAAATCTTTGCCAAAATAAAACAGATGACGTAATAGATTGAAAATATTAATAATCCCCGTAATCTTTATACCAGAAGGTCGTAATTGATTCCAATATATGCCAATATATATCAAAATATATGTCAGTATACCTGTATTACTTATATTTTCGTAGATTAGAAGATATACCCGTGCATTTGTAGAACGTACAATATATGAGTCTAAACAATTTTTGTCATAATGAAACAGTGACATAATAACTTGAAAATATCAATAATGCCTGAATCAATAATCCCCGAAAACATCAATAATAATAATGTTTAAACCTGAAGACCGTAATTGATATTATTCAGTAAAAAATGCAATGCCAATGAAATTTATTTCATGTGCATATCTTTATTATTCAAATCGGTAAAGATTTAATAAAAATCGTATGCTGCATAACACATTGGATTTACATCCATTGCTAAACGACATGATATCATTTGTTTCAAATGAATTCTAGAAATCATATCGTCTAAATAATGCGATCTCCATGGAAAGTTTGGTGACATTTTCGTTAATTTAGCGATAATTTAAAAAATCGCCAAATTTATCGTCAAGTGGGACTGTAGAACTAATAGTCCCATTTTGAGACAAATTGACGAAACATCATAACAATACTATCCCCTAACAAATCACAATTTCATGATCAATTTCATCAATTTCATGATATTTTTATGGATTTACAAACATTTTTATCAATTGGGTGACATCTGAAAAATTCGCTAAATATGTTACTAAGTAGGATGGATGGACTGATCGACAAATGCTACCGAAACATCATTTCAGTGCTCTCTTCTAAAAAAACAAATTTAATTTCATTGATTTGCGTCGTTTTTATCAATTTGGCGTATTTCTGTCAATTTGGTAAAGTTTAAAAAATGTTTCCTAGTTAGAGATATTCCGCCAAATTCGTAACTCAGAATTTGCAGATCTGAAGAATAAAATATCTTGATCTCGTATGTATATACTAAATGAAAATACTAAAACTGCATTATGAGATATACCCGCTCTACTCTTTTTCTGTTTCAACAAACGGATAACTGAATTTAATGGATAAACACAATATATGAGTTTATTAGTTAACAAAATATAAAAGCTTAAAAACTCTTTGCCAAATTAAATGAAAGTGATGTACGCAGTTCGCAATTAATATAATTAAAAGAAAAATCAAACCGTTTTTCTCTGAAATATATTTTATATCCATTTATTTATTATCCATATCGAAAAAATAATAATTAAAATTAACAGATGGATTTAATTTAATTGCGTTTTTGAGCAACATGATATAAGATAGAATCTTCCTCGTAAACTGCGAAATTAAATAACCATTTTGATTTCTTTATACTTTTCATTGTTGAGTAAAACTTGAGAAAAATAAACCATGGAGAAAGATTTTCCATTTAAATTCATGTTTCAAGCAATTCATATTTTCAGAAAGTGACTAATTAGCGCAAAAAATCTCCCATCAAACTCAGAGATAAAGTATTAATTCATTTTCAATCGATTTTCAACCTTTCCGTTTGGATAAACCAAGGAGTTAGAGAGTAGAACTTCTAGGGAAAAGTTTCGTTTTTCATTAATATCTCTACAACCCCTGGTCATAGAAACTCGAAACTTGCACTAAATTTTAAGTGGGGCCATTGCAAGGCTACCCACAAAATTTAATCAGATTCGGTTCTGCCGGTCTCTCGTGATGATAGGACAAACAAACCCACAGACAGACAGACAGATTTTCAATTTTATTTATCTACTAGCAGTATACCCGTTCTTCGTACGGAGTATATAATATAAAGAAACTTAAAATTCACAATCATGTGCAAATTCCTATAGTATACTAAATGAAATTTTTAATCAAAATATTCTGTTGAAATATTTAATACAATGCTGCTAAAAATAAGTTTAAGAATCTCTGTTCTCGCTATACAAAATTATCTTCAAGGGCATCTTAATTGAAGAATAAAACATCCTGGCCCCTTTTGTAAGCAAATTGAATCAATATATGCAAAATGAAAGCATTAAAATTGCATGGGACTCGTACTACTTATATACGCGAATATTAGGAGATATAGCCTGTATTAGTACATTACATGTATAAATTGAAAATATCAATAAACCAGTAATTGACTCCAATATATGCCTGAATGATAGCACTAAAATTATATGGGAATATATATATATATATATATATATATATATATCCCCGTACTACTTATATTGTCGCAGATTAGAAAATATGCCGTTGTGTTAGTAGAACATTACCCATATTACAATATGAATCTAAAAATCTTTGCCAAAATAAAACAGATGACGTAATAAATTGGAAATATCAATAATTCCTGCAATCTTTATACCAGAAGGTCGTAATTGATTCCAATATATGCCAATATATATCAAAACATATGCCAATATACCTGTACAACTTATATTCTCGTAGATTAGAAGATATACCCGTGCATTTGTAGAAGATTACACATACAACGTACAATATATGATTTTAAACAATTTTCAACATAATAAAACAATGGCATAATAACTTGAAAATATCAATAATTCCTGAATCAATAATCCCCGAAAATATCAATAATAATAATGTTTAAACCTGAAGACCGTAATTGATATTATCCAGTCAAAAATGTATTGTCAATGAAATTTATTTTATAGTATATATATCTCTATTATTCAAATCGGAAAAGATTGAATAAAAATCGTATGCCACATAACAAACACATTGGATTTACATCCGTTGCTAAACGTCATAATATCATTTGCTTTAAATACATTGATGGAAATCATATCGCCTGAATAATGCTATTTCCATGGAAGGTTTTGCGTCAATTTCGTCAATTTAGCGATAATTTAAAACATCGTCAAATTTATCGCCAAGTGGGACTATAAAACTGATAGTCCCATTTTGCGACAAATTGACGAAATATCATCACAATACTATCCCCTAACAAATCACAATTAATTTCATTTATTTAGCGCAATCTTATCAATTTCATGATATTTTTATGGATTTACAAACATTTTTACCAATTTGGTGATATTTTAAAAATGCGCTAATTGTGTTACTAAATAGGAGGGTTGGACTGACCGACAAATGCTACCGAAACATTATTTCAGTACTCTATTATGTAAAAACAAATTTAATTTCATTGATATGCGTCGTTTTTATCAATTTGGCGACATTTCCGTCAATTCGGCAAAGTTAAAGAAAAGTTGTCAAGTGAACGATATTCCGCCGAATTCGTAGCTCTGAATTTGCAGATCTGAAGAATAAAATTTCCTGATCCCGTTTATATATACTAAATGAAAACACTAAAATTTTATTAGAAGATATACCTGTTCTACTCTTTTCTGTTTCAACAGTCGGATAAATGAATTTATTTGGTAAACACAATAAGTTTATCAGCTAAAGACAATATATAAGCTTAAAAACCCTTTGCCAAAATAAATGAAGGTGATGTACGCAGTCCGCAATTAATATAATTAAAACAAAAATCAAACCGTTCTGTTCTAAAATATATTTTTAGATCCATTTATTTATTATTCAAATCGAAAAAATAATAATTAAAATTAACAGACAGATTGAATTTAATTGCGTTTCTGAGCAATATGATATAAGATAGAATCTTCCATATAAACTGCTAAATTAAATAACCCTTTTGATTTCTTTATACTTTTCATTGTTCAGTAAAAGCTTACAAACATAAACCATGGAGATAGATTTCCCATTTAAATTCATGTTTCAAACAATTCATGTTTCCCAAAAGTGACTAATTAGCGCAAAAAATCTCCCACCAAACTCAGAGATAAAGTTTTAATTCATTTTCAAACGATTTTCAGCCTTTTCGTTTGGATAAACCACGGAGTTAGAGAGTAGAACTCCTAGGAAAAAGTTTCGTTTTTCATTAATATCTCGATAACCCCTGGTCTTAGAAACTCGAAACTTGGACTAAATTTATGGGGGGCTATTTCAAGGCTATCCACAAAATTTCATTAATTTCGGTTCAGCTGTTCTCCGGTGATGATATGACAAACGAAAGTTTGGTTTTTTGCTAATATCTCGAGAACCACTGGTCGTAGAATCTCCAAACATACACTAATCTTAAAGGGGCTATTTTAAGGCTACCCACAAAGTTTTATCGAATTCGGTTCAGCCGTTCTCCCGTGATGATGTGACAATCAGAAAGACAGACCGATTTTCAATTTTATTTATATAGATATATATAAAATTAAAAATCTGTCTGTCTGTCTGTTTGTCCCATCATCACGGGAGAACGGCTGAACCGAATTTGATGAAATTTTGTTGGTAGCCTGGAAATAGCCCCACTTAAAATTTAGTCTAGGATTTGAGTTTCTACGACCAGTGGTTATCGAGATATTAGTAAAAAACGAAACTTTCGTTTGTCTCATTATCACGAGAGAACGACGAAACAGAATTTAATGAAATTTTGTGGGTGGCCTTGAAATAGTCCCCGATAAATTTGGTCCAAATTTCGGGTTTCTAAGACCTGGGAGTAGTGTCTATACACACGTATGAGCGCACATATATTTTTAACACTAAAAACATGATTTTATAGCTTATTTTATCTTTTTATATTAAAAAAAAGGTCTCGATCCATTTTAATATTAAAAACATGATTTTATAGCTAAAAAAGGTGTATATATACCTTTTTTATATTTAGACCAAATATTAACAGTGAATTACTGAACTTTTTTAGTTAAAAAGCTAGACTTATTAAAAGCATGATTTCACAGTGAATTATTTAAAATAAATGCGTGAAAAAAGAGGACCTCCAAATGAATGGAAGTCCTCTAATATATTAAAAATGTGTATATATGCCTTTTAACAGTGAACTTTTTTAGTTGAAAAGCTAGACTTATTAAAAGTATGATTTCACAGTGAATTATATAAAATAAATGCGTGAAAAAAGAGGACCTCCAAATGAATGGAAGCCCCCTGTTTTTAAAGGGTGGGGTTGAGACCCCCCCCCCATATATTTAATAGAAAAACTCAAAATGTTTAAGTAAATCTAAACATTTTATATAAAATTAAAAAGAATTATAAAAATATGAAATCATTATGAATATACAAAATATATGATAATTATAGTGGGGGGTGACGCTCCCCCACTGAAAAATGATTAAGCTTTCCCTAATTCATATACGTATTTATCATCAATCATACCTGAAAACTTAAATATATGTCTTCCTTTATTGATTTTATTTATTGATACATCAGAAAGTTTTCCATGTTTATTCGCAAGGTAATACTCTTTTTCTTCAACTTCCACATCTAACTTTACGATTACTGAATCTCCATATTTAGTATTAATTTTTCTCAATGATATCAGATCATATTCCCCAGGATTTAAATCATTTCATTTAAACGATTTGGGATAACCTCTCAGTCTATTGAACTCTTCCATTTATTAGTAAACATTTTTATAAATATAAATTTATCCATTCTTCATAATCTATAAAACCTCTTTCTTCCATCTCTTTTTTAAGTTTTTCTCTGTATTCTTCATCAGACTTTGACTCTCTAAATATTTTTTCAGCTATAATATTTTTTTGTTCATTATCAGAAATTGTAATAGAAACATCAGGATCAAATCCATTTAGTACATTAATTATTCTAGTTACTTTCCCTACAAAACATTTATCATCACCCTCTTTTAGTTCATCTTTTAACACTTTTATTATTTCGCTTTTATTCTCATTTTTTAAAATTCTATTAAACACAACACCTAATATCTCTCTAAATTTAATATTATGGAATTCTTCCTCCAGTAAGTGTCTTTTAATTTTTATATCTAATTCTTTAATGCATTCATCTAAATCATTTTTAATATCTGTATTTAATAATTTTATGATAGTCTCTCTCAAAGATTTTTGAATATATGTATTATGTACATTTTGAGAGTCATTATATACATTATTATGTAATAATCGTCTTCTTAAAATCAGGGGTAAATTTATTTTATCTCCATCATACCATACTTTATATATTCTTCTATAAAATTTTCACTAAATGTTTGATGTCTATTTATATACAGCCAATTTAAATCATCTTTTAATTCTCTCATGATATCTTCTGTAAGATTTTGAAACATTGATACTTTATATAAATCTAAATGATCAGAAAATTTTATGATAAATTTGTTACTTAAAGTTTGATAATGAGAAATGTTTTCCCAATCTACTTTATCTTTACATTTTTCTATAAAATCTTCTGATAATTTTTGATATCTAGAAATTTTAGGCCAATCATCAGGTTGAGCAAATTCTTCAATAAAAGAATCAGATAGTTGTGAATATTGAAAAATTAAATCCCAATTTACATGATCTTTAAGATTTCTAATTACATCTTCAGATAAATTATTTCTAGAAAATGCATTCCAATCGATATCCATTTAATGGTGAACGTATTTTAGAAAGGGATTTTTTCAATGTGCATATAAGGTTTTAAAGTGCTTGATTTACCATGGGTTTTTATCCATAATGTGATGATATCATCACGTTTTCCATAAGCAAAACAGGTTACTGTGTCTGTATGAGCTTCTAAAATTTCCTTACCATTGATTTCTAGTGATATATGTGGATCTTGACTTTTATCATATATATATTTACTTTCTACATATATAACTAAATATATGGAAATGTTCATATACATATCTGTAGTTAATCGCATCTCTTTATCCAGTAATTTAGAACTCATCATGTTGAAATCTGCTTTTTGAAATCCAAAATGGTTAACAGTTTGAAAATCATCTTCTATGGTAATCCAGATATCTCTATTGTCTAAACATATTTTATTGACAGCATCATTATCATTTTCAGGTTCTGAAACATTCGTAATTATTTTATTTTTTGCATCAAATTTATCATTCTGTAATATTAATGTATTTTTTTTAAAATATCTTTTATTCACAACATTTTTTTCATCTTTAGGATCTGCTACATTTCCTATTCTTTTTCCTTTTGCATCGTAAGGTTTTCCTTCTGAAGAATGTAAAGTTGTTTCATCTAATTCTTTTATTCTCTTACTTGTTTCTTTAGTAAAGGATAAAAAATCCTTATCATATTTAGTTTCTATAAGATCTCTCAATTCAAAATGATTATTCTCTATTTTATTCAAAACGAAACTTTTAGTGGTTAAATCTGAATCATCTATAGGATTTTCACAATTTTTTTAAATTCTATTTTCCATATCATAATTTCCATCATCCATTAATATAAAACCTATACCAGGAGGTCCAATAGGCCCTTCTTTGATTTGATCATCATAAGGTGGATAATAAGCACTCATTTATTATAACATTAATTTTATGATTTTAAACTCTTAACCATTGTTATAGTTTTATTTTTTAAATTTATAAAACATCTCTTTCTTTCTTTAAAAATAAAATAAAACTTATATTTCTTTTGAGTATTCATTAATCTCTTCCAATTAAATTCAATATCTAAATTATTTAAATCGGTATAGTTTTCATGATTTGATAAGTCAAAATAAAAAATAGTATACATATCTCCAAAATTCTTCTTATTTATCAAACATCCTGTTTCTGTATTAATATCATTTAATCCTGCATGTAAAAGAGCTTCATATACTCTATTATAATCTTCATTGGTAAAATTCGTTTTGTAACGCATAAGAGGAATTTGTATATTATTTATCATCAACCAGCATTCAGTCATATCTAGATTATCAAATATCATATTATTTTTTTCATAATTACCATCCCTTTCAACGTACTGAGGAATAACATAGACACCTAAAACTTCATCTGAGGCTGTAGTTGCTGTGGCAGATCCACTATCGGTTTTATAGGGACCTACCATCTTAAATCTATATCGATCCCAATTTACCTCTATATCTTTATCAGATAAAAATGATTCCATAAACACGCTTTCTGCAGAATTTTTAAATTCAATATAAGGTAAATGCAAGGTTAAACCTTCAACTACTACCTTATAATTAACATTTTCGACATCAGTATATATCATATTCTTATTTTCATTTCTTTGAATTTCTATTTTCACTTCAAAACCAGAAATTACCTTTTCATATTCTCTAAAGAAATTGATTATATCTTTTAAAGGTGTCCATATTTTAATGACATTGCTATCTTTCGTTAGTTCCCATCTCTTTGCGAATCCTTCGTTATAATCTTTATTCATTTTCAAATTATTAAAAAAATCAGTTATTTTAGTAGTATCTTGTAAAGTACCCTCATATTTTAACTCTTTTCGATCAGCTGAATCAGCTGTATCTGGATAAAAAAATTCATCTTGAGCTTGTGATGTTGTATAATCAGGAGTATAATGAGTTAATCTTAAAGCATGATTCACGATTGAAAAATTTGACTGTGTATTTGATTCAATTTCGGTATCTCCTATATGTACTTTTAAAGTTTTGATAAAACCTCCACCATTTACCAGACTCACATTTTCGTTTCCAATGGATGAATTATCCTATTTTGTAATTTTTAATTTTTGTTCAAGATATCCTCTAGAATATAAAATTTTTGCTTTAGTATCATTAATATGAAAAACATAGGTGGCATTCTCATCTGAACTATGTTCTTTTGGATGAATTTCTCTTAATTCATAACTTTTAATATGATCATTATGATAATAATGAGTATCACTCAAATCATAAATCATTTATATAGGAAGAATTTTTAAACCACCTCCTTTCTTTTTCATAGAAAATATTTCATTTAATTTATTCCGTGCTTCAATAATAGGTTCAGTTTTCAACAAAACCTTTAAAAATCCCTGTATTTTTTTACTTTTTCTATATAATCTATGTTTATTCATTTATTTATGAAGAAAAAATAGGTATAAAATTAAATTCTACAGCTCCTTTATTTAAATCAATTAATTCACCTTTTTGATTAGTAATCCTCATTTTTATTCTTTCAACAGGATCCGTTTTAACAGGATAATATATCCAATTATTAAATTCTTTTGAAATTATACTACCTGGAGGGTTTTTATTAGTGAAAGGATATATGACTTCTGAATTATATTGATTTATTAAAGATCCTTTTACAACATCACAGTGAATATAAATATTATCATTTCCATTGGATATATCAGATATATGTTCAGCTTCAACCTCTGTTTCTTCATCATAACTTCCATATGTCGGTTTTAAAAAGCCTGTAATTTTATGAAATTTACTTTTTGTAAAATCAATTACCCAACCTTTTTTCAGTTTAATAGCTATTCTTTGTCTTGCTTCAATAATACCAAATTTCACAGGTGGATCCTCACCAAATATTTTTTTCATATACTCATTTAAACCTCTTATAGTATAATTACCACTTGAAATAACAATTGTTATATCTGTGCATAATTTATATATTCTAAATATGTTATTTCCATAATTCTCACTTACATTAAACCATGAAACTTCCATAGAAAACGACTGTAAAGCTAATTTTTTTTTATTTTAGAGGTGTAATAAAATTTACAGTAAATTCCTCTGATTTCTCATGACCTTCAGATTTTAATATTATTATTTATACAGAACAAAATTTTCATTATAGTCACTGGGTTTTTGTGTAGGAAATGATTTGAGAACATTTTTAGGTGATTTACCTTTATTCCTTTCTCTTATATACTTCATACAAAATAAACCACATTTCACAGATGTAGGTTTCTGTAAAAAACTATCATTATGACCTATTTTTGGTTTTTTATTAGATATAACAAGAAATGATTTAATATTTTTAGGTATATCGTTATATTCACCAAACGGATCAAAATATTCCACATATTTATATTTAGGATCATTATAATAACAAACCCAATGAGTTCCAGGACCTGTCGATACATCTAAATTAATGATTCCATTTTCAAATATTCCTATTGTTTTAGGTAATAAATCAGAGGTAAATACACCTCTAAATCCTTTTTCATTTTTCATATTTTCTTCAATCATTTTGTTACTAATTCCCATGGTTGATATATCTCCTTTCCACGTTTTTTTCCCCCCAGATCCCTTTTTTTGTACAGCTGAACTAGCTAATCCAGATAAAGCACCTGTTGCTAATGCTGGAACTGCAAATTTAGCAGCGGTTATTAAAGAAGGTATAAGTGCTGCTAGAAATGGTAAAAATCCTCCATTTTTAGCTAATTGAGTTTTACTGATTGTAATTCTTTTTCCATCATTAATATGATTAATTTGAGTTTTAGTTAAATACATCTCATGATTAGGAGTTTTAGATTTATCTGTTTGTAATGTTAGTTCTTCTTTATTTCTAAAAACTGATTTAAGTTTATTTTTCTGACCTTCACTTAAATAAACTTTATTTTTTATCATTTATTATAGGAGAAATTGTTTATAATATCGTTGTACATCATTGTAAGTCATTTCTCCATTTTTTAATAACATATCTAACAATAAAACTACTTGATTATACAATTTCTTTGATTTACTTCCATTACATATTTTTTCTGTTAAATTTGATAATACATCCTTTTCATCTATACCTTCACCATACCAAGGTTTAGCCTCATTCATGAGATGTAAGACGTGGATATATTTTTTCATCATTTCCATTTTATAATCTGATTCCTTAATTTTTTTTAGATAACTTTCAGCTTTAGAATAGTTATAATTTTTAGTATTAGTTCCTTTCATTCTTTTATATGTATCTCGCTTTTCTTTAGCTATTGCTATTATTTCATCATTTTTTTTTAGATTTATTTATAAGATCAGAAGGTAATTCTAAATTTTCTTTTTTGATAAATGGTATATCCATAAATTTATCACTGTAAAATGTAATTTTTCCTTCTGCTCTATCCATCAATTGTTTAACATCTGATGTGTAATCAAGAGGTGGAAATGAAATATTTTCTACAGCATTTTGAATACTTTGTACAACTTCTTTATTTGATTTTTCATATTTTTCAATTTCTTGAGTGACTGGTTTATGAAATTCCTCTAAGGTTTTTTGAATACCTAATTTTTCTTTTAGTTGATATTCACTATTCTTACTTATTTCTTTTTCTAATTTTACTAATTTAATTGCATCTTTTATTTGCTTTATAAACTTGTGTTTTCGTTCTTTTTCTAATTTGTTCATTTATATAATATTAATTTTTTACTGCGAGTAAATTATTTTTACAGCGAGTAAATTATTTTTTACTGTTATATAAATGATAAAAATTAAAGATTACACGGAACCAGATGAGTTACCTGATCCTAATCAACATCCTTTGTTACCTAAACATCCATTTAGATTGCTTATAGCAGGGCCTTCAGGTTCAGGTAAAACAAATTTACTGTTAAATATGATTTATGATTTTTTAAATTTTGATGCACTATATATATGTGCAAAAGATTTATACGAACCTAAATATTCTAAATTACAAGAAATATATACATTGTTTGAAGATATAGAAAGAGAAGATATTTTGAAATGTAAGAAGAATAAGAAAACATTATTAGAATTATATGATAAATACAAAAAAGAAGTATTCTTTTCTTCAGATGATTTTATTACAGTAGATGATTTAAATCCTACCTTAAAGAATTTAATTACTTTCGATGATTGTGTGACTGAGAAAGATCAAAAACCATTCAAAAATTATTTATCAGAGGTAGAACGAAAAACGCATCTATTATTTATTTATCACAGTCATATTATACAACACCTATCAATATAAGAAAGAACTGTGATTACTTTATATTTTTCAATCTACAATCAAAAGAAATTCAACAGATTATAAGAGAGATAGATGGTAAATTAAGTACTGAAGAATTCAAACAAATATATAATAAAAGTGTTCAAACACAATACGATTTTTTAATGTTAGATTTAGTGAATCCAAAAATAAGATACAGAAAAAAATTTGATTCGATATAAATGATATGGAAGAATATTTAGAAAAAAGATTGTATGTTTACAGAAAGAGCAGAAATTTGTATCAAAAGATAAGTATTTCATTATCAGTAAGTAAGGTCATTCTAAGTGGAACGGGTTTATCAGCAATAGCCTTTCTTCCGCTTGCTTTTTTAAGTTTATCGGTTGGAATAGTAGAAGCTATTGATTTTGCATTAAAAATAGCAGAAAGGGAAGAAGAATATAGACATTGTTATAATTTTTATAAAGAACTCATTAATTCGCTTAAAGCTAAGGATATGACAGAAGAAGAAATTTATATGCGAGAAAAGGATTTCATAAAAAGTTTAAAATTTAATCCAGTTGAAAAATACGTAAAACAAATGCAATTGAATGGATATAAATTTATTTATCCTAAATAAATGAAAGGTGGTGATATTGTTGGATGGTTACAAGATAAAATAAGTCCTCCAGAAATGCATTTACCAGGATATCAATATTGTGGTCCATTTACAAAATTTGAGATTAAAAAGAAGTGATCCTGGAATAAATAAAGTTGATAAAGCATGTAAAAAACATGATATTTCTTATAGTAAAACAAAAGATACAAAACAGAGACATGTTGCTGATCAAGAATTAATATATGATTTAAATGCAATACAAGATCCATCATTTAGAGAAAGATTAGATAGAGGAATTATTAAACCTATTATTAAAGCTAAAAAACTTTTGGATTAGGAATATCTCCTAATATGTATTGTGTCAAGTGTAAAAAGAAAACCGAAACTAAAAATTATTATGAAACTACTTCTAAAAATAATAAGCCAGTTGGTAAAGGTATTTGTACAACTTGTGGAAGTAAAAAGAATACTTTTTTAGGAATTTAAAAGAGACATATTATAATCCAGAAACAGGTTATTGTGGTATTCAAGAATTGAAAAGAAAAACAGGATTACCTAATGTTGAAGAATTTTTACATGAACAAGATGTATATACTAGATATAAGCCTGTCATTCGTAAATTTAAAAGAAGGAGAGTTTATGTTCCAAATGGTAATAATCAATTTGACGCCGATTTGCTATTTATAAAAAATTATAGTAAATATAACGATGGAACTAATTGTTTGTTAACAGTTATAGATGCTTTTAATAAATATGCTTGGGCTTTCCCTATAAAAGGAAAAACATCTGAAGAAGTCGTACAAGCTTTTAAAATCATATTTAAAGAAAGAAAGCCAAAATTCATTTTGACAGATGAAGGTACTGAATTTACAGGAAAAGTTACACAAAAATTATTCAAAGATAATAATATACATTGGTTTACGACTTATAATAAGGAAATAAAATCTGCAATAGCTGAGAGATTTAATAGAAGTGTAAGAGAAAAAATTATAAAATATATGCATGCTAACAATACTAAAAGATATATTGATGTATTACCTAAATTACTTGTTAATTATAACAATTCATATCATAGATCTATAAAAATGACACCTGTTGAGGCTAGTCGAGACGAAAATGAATCTCAAGTTTATAAAAATGTATATACTAAAAAGATCATAAAAAACCTAAATTTAAGATAGGGGATAGTGTTAGAATATCAACAATTAAAAAAACATTCAGGAAAGTAGATGATTCTACATTTACTGAAGAGATTTTTATAGTATCTGAAGTATTATAAACAGATCCAATTACTTATCGATTAAAAGATTTAAACAGTAAAGAAATTGAAGGAACTTTTTATGAAAATGAAATGGTAAAATATAATAAAAAAGATGATGTATATAAAATTGAAAAAATCATAAAAAAAGGGAAATAAATATTTTGTAAAATGGTTAGGATATCCAGATGAATTTAATAGTTGGATATCTGATTTATACAATGTTTAAAGATAGTTGGCATAATAAAGGTGATCCTTGGGAATCATTAATATGATGATTTAACGGGGTGGGATCTATCACCCCCCGATAAATATGAATAAAACTGTTATTAATACGTAGTAAATAAATGAATGTTAACTTTTTTGACGGTGTTGAAATGGTTGAATCGATTGATATTTCAGATAATGAAGTTTCAGAAAATAAAGTAGCGCATAATTTAAAGATGAAATGAATCTATGATTCTTCAGAAGAAGAATATTTTTATGTTATAGACTATGAGAGTTTAAAACAAAGATATAAAAGTAGAATTAGTTATTTTAATCGAATAAAAGGGAGGTATAATATTACTCAAGAAGTTGAGGATATGTTTTTAAAATTTTTAGATTTTATGTATTATGAGAAATCAGTTAATTATTATTATTTTATGAAAAAGATTTGTGATTTTTTTGAAATTGAAAATAATATAAAGGTTCAAAGACTTTGTTATAAAGTCAAAAAGAAATATGAAAAAATATGGAATGCCTTTAAAAAAATGTTTCCTAATAAATGGATGTGACAAGAATATGCACACACTGTAAGATTATAAAACCAATAGATGATTTCTATAAACATCGTAATTATGGTAAATTTAATCGTGACAGTGTTTGTAAAATTTGTAAATCTATGATTAGTTATACGAAATATAATTGTGAATGTGGAAAACAGTATACTTATCTTCATAAATAAAGACATTTGAGAAGTAATTATCATATCAAGCGAGTTGTGAAAAGTATTTAAAAAAATGTTTCCTAATAAATGGACATGTTACTGAGAGCAAAGACTATTAATGAACTTAGAAAAGGAGTAAAACTATTGAATATTAAACAACCTAAAGGCTGTAAGAAGGATAATTTAATTAGATTATTAATTAAATATATCAGAAAAACAGGTGAATATAAACCTGTTTTAGTAGAATTATTAAATTTAGATATATCAAAATACTTAGAAAACAAGAAAAAAATATTTATTGAAAAACCTCAAAAACGTAATAAAATTAAGAAAATTTTTGATTATTTTAATTTAAGATTTGATAAAAATAGTAATGATTTTAAATCTGTAATTTTCTTTCCTGAAGAAAAGTTACTAGAAGAAAATCTTGAAAAGTTATTTACAGAAGATAGAAAATGTCGTATATGTGGTAAATATTACGAACCTGAAGATAAAGAAGAACATATAAAGAAATACTTAATGATTAAAAGATCAAAACAAAAGAGAAAATGTATTATTTGCGGTATATATTATAAGCATTTAGAAAATCACATATCAAGTCGAAAACATAAAAAAGCATTATTAAATGATGAAGGTAATGTAGAAATTAAGGAATATGAAACTGCTTATATATCTAGATTAAGATCATATAGAATTAATAATTGTAATAATATTAAAAACCCTCTAGAATTTTTAGAAGAGAAAAGAAAGGTTTTAATAAAAAAAATAAAGCAAATTTTGGAAGAATTTAATTGTATAAAGGTAAATTTTAAATTGTTTTGTTTGTATAAATTGAATGAAGACATTCAAGAATTTACATTCAAAACTGAGAATCAAATTATATTAAAATCTAATGATTTACATACATTTTATAATTATGTTATTGACAACTTAATAAATGAATCTGATGATTTTATATCAAAAGGATCTGGTTGGAGTCTTAAAAAAATTAAATTTTTGAAATTGAGAATAAATAAGTATCAACCCTTAAGAGGATCAAATTATATTGATTTACCTGAAAACATTAAATCTAAACAAGCTATAATAAATGTAAAAAATAAAGATAATAAATGTTTTATGTGGTCTATATTATCAGCAATTCATCCTGTAAAAAGAGATCCTCAAAGAGTGTCAAAATATAAACAATATAAAGATGAATTAAATTTTAAAGGAATTCATTTTCCTGTTTCATTAGACAATATTAAGAAATTTGAAAAACTAAATAATATATCTGTAAATGTTTATAGTTATGATGGTTCAATTTATCCACTTAGAATAACTAACAATAAATTAGAAAAACATGTAAACTTGTTTTATATGAAAGATGAAAAAAAATTATCATTATTGTTGGATTAAAATACGAATAGTTTGATCAGATCACAAATTACTAATAATCATATATTTTTATGTGATAGATGTTTAAATCATTTTTATTCTGAGGAAAGATTAAAGATACATGAGGAATACTGTAAAGAGAAAGAAGCTGTCACAATTAATATGCCTAAAAATGATGAAGTTATTCAATTTAAAAATCATGAAAGAAAAATGAGAGTACCATGTACTATATATGCTGATTTTGAATCTCTCTTACCTAAAATTGATACACGTGAGCAAGATCAAACTAAATCATATACTGTGAAATATCAAAAACATGTAGCAGATGCATTTTGTTATTATATCAAATATGAAAATGAATACTTTAAACCTCCTGTTGTTTATAGAGGACCTGATACAATCAAAAAGTTTGTATCTATGTTAAAAGAGGATACTCTTAAAATCGAAAAATTTATAAAAGAAAAAACTAAAAAATATGAAAGTATCAAATCAATGATAGAGTTCGATGAAAATCATTATAAAAGAACTAATATTTGTTATATATGTGAAAAACAAATCTTAAAGGATGAAAAAGTAATTGATCATTGTCATATAACTGGAAAATATAGGGGGCCTGCTCATAATGTTTGTAATTTAAATTATCAAATTCCAAAATTTATTCCAGTAAAAATCCATAATTTAACAGGTTATGATTCTCATTTGTTTATAAAAGAACTTGGATTTGATAAATCAAAAATAGATGCTATACCTAATACTGAAGAAAAATATATATCTTTCAGCAAAAAAATAGGAGGTATGAAATTGAGATTTATTGATTCATTTAAATTTATGTTTTGCAGTTTAGATAATTTATCAAAAAACTTGAGAGCAGAGAATGAAATAAATAGATGTCCTCCAAAAATACGGAAAATGAAATATATTAAATACTTAAAATCAAAATTTAGAGAGACATCATTACATTTTCCTGATGATAAATTAGATCTCATTACAAGAAAATGTGTATATCCTTATGATTATATGGATTCTAGAGATAAATACAAAGAAACAGAATTACCTTCAAAAGATAAATTTTATAATAAATTGAATGAATGTAATATAACTGATGAAGAATATAAACATGCTCAACGTGTTTGGAAAGAATTTAATATAAAAAATTTAGGTGAATATACAGATTTATATGTTAAAACAGATGTATTAATTTTAACAGATGTATTTAAAAATTTTAGAGATGTTTGTTTAAAAACGTATAAATTAGATTCAGATTGGTATTTTACTGCTCCTGGTTTATCTTGGGAATCAATGTTAAAAATAACAAATGTTAAATTAGATTTATCAAATAATTATGATATGATTCTCATGATAGAAAAGGATTTAAGAGGAGGTGTTTCACAATGTTGTAATACCGGCCGTCCAAATAGTTGCTCCTAGTCCTTTGGATGAGTCGGACGGTCTGGGTCTTCAACAATGTTGTAATAGATATGGAAAAACAAATAATAAATATATGAAAAATTATGATAATAGTAAAGAATCCAATTATTTAATGTATTTAGATGCTAATAATTTATATGGATGGGCTATGAGTCAATATTTACCATATGGAGAATTTAAATGGTGTAATCGTGATGAAATAAATTATATTAAGCGTGAAGTATATAACCATAAAATAAAAGATGATTCAGAGAATGGATATATATTTGAAATTAGTTTCAGATATCCAAAAGAGTTACATGATTATCATTCAGATTTACCATTATGTCCTGAAAATAGAATTCCTGAAAATTCGAAACAAGGTAAGTTATTAACAACTTTATACGATAAAGAGAAATATGTAGTTCATTATAGAAGTTTAAAACAATATTTGAAAATGGGTTTAAAGGCTGTAAGAGTACATAGAGTATTACAATTTAAACAATCGAATTGGTTGAAAAATATATAGATTTAAACACTGAAATGAGAAAGAAAGCTGCTAATGATTTTGAGAAAGATTTTTATAAATTGATGAATAATTCAGTATTTGGAAGAACTATGGAAAATATAAGAAAACGAATCGATGTAAGATTATGTTGTAATTATGATCAAGTTAAAAAATTAATTGCTAAACCTAATTTCAAATGTAGAACTATTTTTGATGAAAATTTGGTAGCTGTTCACATGAAAAAAACAAAACTATATTTTAATAAACCGATTTATGTTGGAATGAGTATATTAGATTTATCTAAACATTTAATGTATGATTGTCATTATAATGTCATGAAACCGAGATATAAGGATAATATTAAGTTATTATATATGGATACAGATAGTTTTATATATGATATTAAAACAGATGACTTTTATGAAGATATGAAGTCTATGATTGATTATTTCGATACATCTGATTATCAAGTAAATAATCTATATAGTATGCCTAGATGTAATAAAAAAGTATTAGGTAAAATGAATGATGAAAATATGGAAGTGATGTGATTATGGAAGAATTTGTAGGTTTAAGAAGTAAAATGTATTCAATAAGATTAGAAAACAGAGTGTTGAAGAATATAATAATAATGAAGATGATAAGGAAAACCATAAAAAATTTGAGACTAAGAAGTCTAAAGGAACTAAGACTAGTACCGTTAAAAACAGAATATCATTTGAAGATTATAAAAACTGTTTATTAAATAAAAAAGATCAATATAGAACACAGAATTTAATTAGAAGTAAGAAACATGAATTGTATTCAATTCAAGTGAACAAGATAGCTTTATCAGCAAAAGATGATAAAAGATTTATATTAGAAGATGGTGTGAATACTAGAGCTTTAGGACATTATAAAAATGTTAATTCTATATAAATGGATGAGTGCTTAGGTGGAGCTTTAAATTTTACAAATTCTGAAGACTATTTGATTTATCTTTGTAAAGAATTGTATAATAAATATGATCATACTAAAAAACTATTATCAGAAAGTTTTCAAAGGATTAGGAGTTTTATATGTTATTTCAAAGAACTTATTCTATTATGATTAGCAGGGTGGATTTATATTTATAAAAAATGTTTACTAATAAATGGAAGAGTTCAATAGACTGAGAGGTTATCCCAAAACGTTTAAATTAAATGATTTAAATCCTGGAGAATATGATCTGATATCATTGAGAAAAATTAATACTAAATATGGAGATTCAGTAATCGTAAAGTTAGATGTGGAAGTTGAAGAAAAAGAGTATTACCTTGCGAATAAACATGGAAAACTTTCTGATGTATCAATAAATAAAATCACTAAAGGAAGATATATATTTAAGTATTCGGGTATGATTGATGATAAATACGTATATGAATTAGAAAAAGCTTAATCATTTTTCAGTGGGGGGGGGCGTCACCCCCACTATAATTATCATATGTTTTGTATATTCATAATGATTTCATATTTTTATAATTCTTTTTAATTTTATAAAAAATGTTTAGATTTAGTTAAACATTTTGAGTTTTTTTTCACGCATTTATTTTAAATAATTCACTGTGAAATCATACTTTTAATAAGTCTAGCTTTTTAACTAAAAAAGTTCAGTAATTCACTGTTAATATTTGGTCAAAATGTAAAAAAGGTATATATACACCTTTTTTAGCTATAAAATCATGTTTTTAATATTAAAATGGATCGAGACCTTTTTTTTTTTTATGAAAATGATAAAATAAGCTATAAAATCATGTTTTTAGTGTTAAAAATATATGTGCGCTCATACGTGTGTATAGACACTACTCCTGGGGTTGTCGAGATATTAATGAAAAACGGAATTTTTTCGTAGGAGTTCTACTCTCTTACTCCGTGGTTTATCCAGACGGAAGGGATGGAAATCTTTTGTTTAAGCCGTCAACGTAAATTAAAACTTTATTTCTGAGATTGATGGAGGAGTTGTGCGCAAATTAATCACTATTATACTTATTAGAAAGCATGAATTGTTTGAAACAGGAATTTAAATGAAAAATCTATCTCTATGGTTTATTTTTCACAAGCATTTACTTAACAATGAAAAGTATAAAGAAATCAAAATGGTTATTTAATGCATTTTATGCAGAAGATTCTATCTTATATCATGTTGCTTAGAAACGCAATTAAATTAAATCTGTCTGTCAATTTTAATTATTATTTTTTCGATTTGAATAATAAATAAATGGATATAAAAATATATTTTAGAAAAGAACGGTTTGATTTTTCTTTTAATTACATTAATTGCGGACTGCGTACATCACTTTCATTTATTTTGACAAAGAATTTTTAAGCTTTTATATAGTGTTTAGCTAATAAACTCATATATTGTGTTTATCAATAAATTCATTTATCCGATTGTTGAGACAGAAAAGGAGTAGAACGGGTATAGCTTCTAATAAAATTTTAGTGTTTGCATTTAGTATATACAAACAGGATCAGGATGTTTCATTCTTCAGATCTGCAAATTCAGAGCTACGAATTTAGCGGAATATCGCTAACCTGGCAACTTTTCTTAAACTTTGTCAAATTGACGGAAATGTCGCCAAATTGATAAAACCGATACAAATCATTGAAATTAAATTCGTTTTTCAGAAGGGAGTACTGAAATGATGTTTCGGTAGCATTTATCGGTCAATCCATCCATCTTACTTAGTAACACACTTAGCGAATTTTTAAAATATCACCAAATTGATAAAAATGCTTGTAAATCTATAAAAATATCATGAAATTGATAAAATTGCGCTAAATAATTGAAATTAATTGTGATTTGTTAGGGGATAGTATTGTTATGATATTTCGTCAATTTGTCGCAAAATGGGACTATCAGTTTTACAGTCCCACTTGGCGATAAATTTGGTGATTTTTTAAATTGTCGCTAAATTGACGAAAATGTCGCCAAACCTTCCATGGAGATAGCATTATTCAGACGATATGATTTTAATCAATTTATTTGAAGCAAATGATATCATGTCGTTTAGCAATGTATGTAAATACAATGTGTTATGCGGCATACGATTTTTATTCAATCTTTTCCAATTTGAATAATAAAGATATGTATATAAAATAAATTTCATTGACATTGCATTTTTGACTGGATAATTTCAATTACGGTCTTCAGGTTACGCATTATTATTATTGATCTTTTCGGGGATTATTGATATTTTCGGATTGATTCAGGGTTTATTGATATTTTCAAGTTATTATGTCATCGTTTTATTATGACCAAAATTGTTTAAACTCATATATTGTACGTTGTACGAGTAATCTTCTACAAATGCACGGTTATATCTTCTAATCTACGAGAATATAAGTAGTACAGGTATATTGGCAAATATTTTGATATATACTGGCATATATTGGAATCAATTACGACCTTCTGGTATAAAGATTACGGGGATTATTGATAGTTTCAATTTATTACGTAATCTGCTTTATTTTGGCAAAGATTTTTGAGACTCATATTGTAATACGGATAATCTTCTACTGACACGCAGGTATATTTTCTTATCTGTGACAATATAAGTAGTACGGGGATATATATATATATTCCCATATAATTTTACTGCTTTCATTTTGGCATATATTGGAATCAGTTACGGGTTTATTGATATTTTCAATTTATACATGTAATCTACTAATACAGGTTATATCTTCTTGTTACGTGATGTATTTCTTTTTGTTTAAATATAGTTCTGTCTAATATAGTCGTAATGGTTATGATTTAGCATAACACCCACTATCTCTGTTAAAACTAACAGGTTATGGATGCCCAAGTTGTTTATCTGCGAAACCGTAAGAAGACGTACTTTCGCTTTTGCAAATGCAGAGAATTTCTTTGTTCTATGGTAAATTGCATAAGTAGACGCACTTGGAAGTTATTAAATATTACGGATTATAATCAGAACTTTAAAATAAAAAATAATGGCTGCAATGAATTCAGAATTCAGAATTCCTAAATTGTCGAGTGATAATTAACATTCTTGGGCTATTCATGTCAGAGAAGTTTTGGTTCAGAAGGGATGCTGGGAAGCCATTGATCCTGGTTTTGGATCCGCAATGACGACTGACGAAAAGAAAATGAATAATCGAGCATTAACTTTTCTGTTTCTTGTTGTTGATGATACGTATTTAGATGATATTGAGATGTGCACTACCGCCAGAGAAGCATGAAATGCGTTTGAAGAAATTCATTCCAAATGCGGTTTGTTGTATATTTTACAATTAATGCGAAATTTCTTCAACATAAAAATGAAAAACAATGAAGAGATGAAAGATTATCTTGGACGTTTAATGGATATTCATCGGAAATTAGCCAGCAGTGGTTACGCTTTTAATGATAAAGAAGTTGCATTGGTGATGGTAATGGGTATTCCAAAGGCGTATGAAGTCCTAATTCTAAATCTTGAACAAAATGAAGAAAGTCTAACGACTAAAAAGGTGAAGGCTAGACTTTTGATAGAAGAGAAAAGAATAAATCGCTGTGATGAAGAAAAAGAAACTGCTGAAGAAACAGATTGCAAGGCTATGTTTATGCAAAAAAGGGGTGGAGCTAAACATAAAAATTCAAATCAAGTTAAAAATGAAAAAACTACTCTGGGGCATAAAGGTTTACCCCAAAGAGACTATAACAGAGAAGGAAGACGTGTAAAATACGTTTGTTGCAATAAATTTGGCCATATTGCAAGAAACTGCCCTGAAGGCTACAACTGTACAGTAAACAGCCATGATATAAATAAACAAAAGGGAAAACATGAAGTAAAGTAGGTTGTACATTCAGCATTATCTGCAAAGAAAGGAGCAATAGAAAATCCGTTAGTTTGGTATCTGGATAGTGGTGCCACCGACCACATTTCATCATACAGAGAAAATTTTTCAAGTTTCAGAAAAATGGATTCAAACGTCAAAGTTGCTAACAAAGATGAAATTTGAGTTAAAGGTGTGGGATATGTTGACATTGAGTTGTGTGAAGCAAATGGTGGATTGCATGCGCATATGGACAATGTTTTATCTGTACCTGGATTAGACAGAAACCTTTTATCAGTTGGTAGAATTGAAGAGCTTAGACTTAAAATGCAATTTGTAAATAATGAAGCCAGAGTTATCAAGAAAGATGGACAGATTTTGCTAACTGCAAAACGCAGTGGCAGACTTTATGCAGTTGAAGAACACCGTAAAGTGACAAAGTTCATTGATAAATTCTTGTTGCATCGCCGACTTGGACATCTCCATTATAATGCTATAAAACAATTAAGAAGTGAAGCACAGTATTGTAAATCGACTGAAGAACCCCAAGAAACGTGTTCTATCTGTATGATGGGAAAAATGAAGGAAAGACGTTTCCGAGAAGGTAATGTTACCAGAGCAAAAGAAGTATTGGAATTAGTCCACTCTGACGTAGTTGGAAAAATAGAACTAACATCAGCGGGCGGATCAAAGTACTTTGTTCCTGTTATTGATGACTACTCTCGATATACAGTTGTGTATCCAATGAAGGCAAAAAGTGATGTCCTTAGTAAATTTGACGAATATATGCAGATGGTTAAAAACTTCCATAAGCGCAAGATAGGAACACTGAGAAGCGACAACGGCGGGGAATATGATAGCAAAGAATGTAATGACTACCTACTTAAGCATGGAATACGAAGGCCACTAACAATTCCCGATACCCCACAGCAAAATGGCGTCGCCGAGAGGATGAATCGGACATTGTTGGATATGACTAGGTGTCTGCTAATCGAATCAGGACTTGAAAGAACTCTATGGGCTGATGCAGTATGTACAGCAAGTTACATTAGGAACAAGTGTCCCTCCAAATCTATTGACGGAAATGCTCCCGAAGCATTATGGTTTGGAAAAGAAGCCTCACTTGAAGCCTTATCTAAGAGTGCACGGTTGCAAGGCATGGAATGTGGTGAATCGCAGATACAGACACAGTAAATTAGACCTTAAATCTATAGAGTGCATATTTCTGGGCTATCCAGATGGAGTTAAAGACTATAAATTGTGGGACATGAAGCGTAATACTTTCTTTGTCAGCCGGAATGTAATTTTTGAAGAAAATGAATTTCCCACAAGAAAGAACTGAAATCTGTTCAAGACGTAGAAAGTCACAATATCGAAGACACTGCTATAATTCACATTGAGAATGAAGAAAGTAATGATGCACAGAGTTGGAGTCTTGAAGCTGATGGTGAGGGAGAGATTAATATAACTCCACCGACGAGCATAATAACGAATAAAATTGTAAACTTGGACTCAACAAGTATGCAAGATGTAACATCAACTCTTGCAAACACCTCTGTTAGTGTTCCATCCTCTAACAATACAATGACATTAGGTGGTCCATTAACATCAAGACGTTCAGAATGGTTGGCAACAAAGAAACCAAAACAAATGACATGCCACATATGCAATTCTGTCAAACGACAAGATTCTGTAAAAGATCCAATAACGATAGAAGAAGCTCTATCGTTTCCAGAAGTAAATGAATGGGAAATAGCCACTCAAGAATAGTTAGAAAATTTAAGACGAAATGATACATGGCAGATAGTACCACGACCTGAAGGAAGAAGAATAGTGAAAAGAAAATGGGTTTTCAAAAGGAAGTTTGACAAAAATGGCAAATTGGAAGGATACAAAGCCAGGCTTGTTGCCCTTGGTTTCACACAAGTAGAAGGAATTGATTTCAGTGAGACCTTTTCACCAGTTGTGAAGATAAAATCCGTTAGGACTTTGCTTGCACTTGCAGTGAAGCGTGGCTGAAAAGTTCATCAGCTGGACATCACAGCAGCTTACCTGAATGGGGTATTAAAAGAGACCATATACATGGAACTACTTAAGATGTGCACAAATGCGGATGAAAAGGGATATGCGTGCTTGCTAAAGAAGAGTCTGTATGGTCTACATCAACAAGGAAGAGAGTGGAATGTTTGCTTGGATGAATTCTTGAAATCAATCGGACTAATGAGATCAAAAGCAGACTCATGTGTTTATTTCACCAAACAACATGACTTAATTATTGGAGTTTACATGGACGATCTCGTCATTCTTTCAAATGATGAAGTAACCATCAAATCATTCAAATCTAAGATAAATGGAGCTTTAGAAATAAAAGATGAAGAAGTAATGAACCCTGAAGACGCACGTAAATATCGACAAGCTTTTGGAGGACGTCTGTATTTAGCTGGTGGCACAAGGCCAGTCTTAAGCTTTGCTACGACGTACATGAGCCAGTTCAATAATAGGATAAGTAAAGAACATTGGGCCGGTGTCAAGCATATATTACGATATGTAAAGCAGACAAAAGACTACAGCCTAATATTCAGAAAAACAGGAGAAAATGTGACCGTGTATTGTGATGCTGACTGGGCCACAGACAGAAGTGATAGACAATCCTTCAGTGGTTATGCGTTTCAGTTAGCGGGTACAACAATCTCTTGGAGTAGTAAGAAGCAACGATCAACTGCGCTCTCAGCAGTGGAAGCAGAATACATAGCGATGTGCCACACTGCGAAGGAAATTCTTTGGTTGCGAAATTTCTTATATGGAATTGGAGCTGGTGAGTTCATGCCTTTGCCACACACTATACACGTGGACAATCAGGATGCTATTTCCTTAGCGAAAAATCAGGTGACATCAGAGAGGAACAAGCACATAGACCTTCGACATTTTTTTCTTCGAGAGAAAGTTGAAGCAAATGAGCTGATTGAGTACACTCCTACAGCAAATAATCTTGCATATATGCTAACGAAGACACTAGGAAGTAAAAAGATGAACACTCACCTAAATGAAATGGGACTTTTCAGAATAAGCGGAACTGTACAAGATGGGCTTATTCAAGGGGGAGTGTAAGAAATATGCTATTAGTTGTGCCTAAGCCCATATTGTAACATTGGTTATATATGTGCAACACCCTTTCTTGTGTTGTCAGAATGGCAACAATCCGATGTTGTCTATGTTCGATGTTTATGTAGCCGCGCGTTTGTTTTGTATGTTTGTGTGAGATGTTACGTGATGTATTTCTTTTCGTTTAAATATAGTTCTGTCTAATATAGTCGTAATGTTTATGATTTAGCATAATACCCACTATCTCTGCTAAAACTAACAGTTCACGCCCCGGACAGATTAGCCATAGCAAGACCACGAATTTTTGCAGACATAAACTTACACAGTTGAATTTGTGCAAGATGGAAACTTTTTTCTAAATTTCGATTTAGTTTATGAGTTACTCTATTTTTTATGCACTTCTGAAGTAAAATACTTTTCAGCAGTATGGGCAAAGATTTTTATTAGTCGACCGATTCGAAGCACGAGGGCGATAATGTAGGGCGGCCGGGTTGAAACAACTTACGAAGCGAGCTCTGTAGTTTGTGAGTACCAGCGAACATGGATGGACCCCCAACGGACTTCTTAGGCCTGCGTAATAGGCGGTACGAACGAGCTCAAGACCGAGTTACGTGGTTTGACGAGCTCAGCGAGCAGGGTGAGGAACCCCCTAGTAGCCTATAAAAGTAGTACCCGGTTTGACCCGCCTACCCGGTTTTGTCTGACCCTTTCCTATTCTACGACCAACCGTTGATTTTATATTTCTTTCGGACACTCTTCTTGAAACACCCATATAGATATATTTATTTTAGATAGTTCTTTAGATGAATAAATGTTTCAATGAGTTGGACTTATGGAACTTTTTATGTTTCAGGGCTCTTCCAAAGGGTCGTGCTCCAGAGTGGATCAGCTTTAAGTCCTTGGGCTATCGCCAATGAGGCCATGACATTTGGACGGCACGTGGCTCGAAAATTAGGATGTCCTGTCCAAAGCCAGACCGCTCTTATTCGTTGTATGCGCCAGCGTCCATTATCGGATATCATGCGAGTGCAGCTGCTGATTCCTGAGTATTTAACTGCATTCGGACCTATGGTAGACGGCATAGTGATCCCATCAGATCCTCAATATGCGCTCCCTAATGCCTCAACGGAGAAAGTAGATGTACTTATAGGTATTACTCGCATCGAGTCTTTCTTCTATTTTGGTGCCAGTGAAGAGCGATATGGTATTGAAGCTGTCAGAAGGGACCGAATTCTGAGGACACTAGTTCGCAACCTGTTCACTTTTCATTTGCAAGAAATATTTTTAACTATTGTCAATGAATACACTGACTGGTCTCGCCCAGTACAGCATCCTGTCAATATACTGGATGGAACTGTTGAAGCTTTGACTGATGCTTTAGTCGTTGCGCCAGCCATCAGTAGTGCCAATTTACTCTCACAATGGAGACACCGGACGTTTCTTTACCTATTCAACTACCCAACTGAAGCGAGTGACTATCCACAAAGACTAGTTTGTGTGCACGGAGAAGACATTCCTTACCTCTTTGGAGCCCCCTTAGTTAGCAAGTTGGCACATTTTCCAAATAACTACACCAAATCGGAAGCAGGTTTATCTGAAGCCATCATGTTGTACTGGACCAATTTCATTAAGTATGGGTAAGTAGTCTTTGGTATGCAAATGATGTACATATTACTCCATTTTGAATCCTTTCCTCGCACTACTAAGCTAAATAGAACTTCTGGTCGTAATGCAGAATATTCATATAAGACTAGTAGTTAGGCCTGTTAAAGACAAAAAAACTAACACTCTTAAATTAAACTAGTCTTTTTTAACACTTTCCAACATAGTTCAAAAGTGTTTATGATGTTGGTCATCCTGTTTTTTTATAACTCCTTATTCATGTATAGGATAAGCATTTTTACGAGACGAACACTTTATTAACATTAACACTTACATAACGTACGACATGACAACACGACATAGAATCAGAATGTCTTATCTCGCTAGCTCGAGTTGAGGTGTTGTTTATCTTCGCTTCCGGAAGTCGGACGCCACCTGCTGTTCAGTACACAACACTCCTCCCGTTGTGAGATGTAGCATATAATAGTCCAGGTACTTTGGCTACACAAAGGACTGTTGTGACCGACGCAGAATAAGCTCTGAATTTGAAGTAGCAGATTTTTCAGGAACTGCAGTTGGTTCCACATTAAACGATTCATCGGGCTCCTTTAAATCAATGTCATCAAGTGCAGGAGAATTTTCTTGCACAATTTTTGGTGACATTAACTGTTCACTCGTTACAGGCTCGGACACGACAAGATTTTTAATCTGGTCCACATGCCGTAGTAAACTATCACCATCTCCAGACTTTACTTGGTCCATGAAGGTCCAAACGAATAGGTTTTTACATAAACAGGATTGTTGGTTTCAAAAGTACGAACTCGACTGCAATCTTTTCTTGAATCTTCTTTCTTATCTCTCATATCCCTATTCAGATCGAAATGTAGACCATCTAGTCGGGGTGCAAGGCGTCGGTTCATCAGCAATTCAGCCGGAGTTTTTCCAGTAGTTGCGCATGGTAGGTAGGGTATGCTGAGAATACAGAAATATAACCAATCGAGCTTTCCAGTTACCATACACAATGTGTTTTAAGAGCACATTTTGTGGTAGTAACCATGCGTTATGCCTGACCGTTAGAAGAAGGGTGGTATGAAGCTACCAAAACTTGCCTAATCAAGTTTTTCTTTAGAAATCCTTTGAACTCTCCTGATGTGCATGTTCCTCCATTATCGTACAAAATGGTGTCCGGTAACACCAAGTGTAGCAAATAGAGATCGAAGATTTGCTATTGCTTTTGAAGAAGACATTGAAGATACTGGAAGTACTTCTAACCACTTAGAATGTGAGTCAACAACCAAGAAAAATGTTTGTTTGCGATAAGGACCAGCAAAGTTTATACGTAATCGAGAGTATGGTCTCTCGGTCCATTCCCAGGGGCGAATTGGTGCCTTAGGTGGAAACTTCTGATTATCTTGACAAGTTAAATATATCGGAACCATAATTTCGATTTCACTGCTCATATTTGGCCACCATACCCACCACCAGGTGCAAGCCAGCCAGGTTTGGCCATCAGGTGCAAGCCAGCCCCTTCATTCTTACAATTCCATAGTGAAACTCATGCAATAGTAATAGAACATGTTTACGTAGAGTTTCGGAAATTATTACTCTACTTCCCCAAAATAATACAGTTGCAGTGAACGCTTAGTTTATTCTGTCTTCGGAAATATGGTCTGAAATGTTCATCTGGAATTTTATTTGGCCATCCGTTTAGTATCCACAAAGATACTCTTGAAAAAATAGAATCCCTTTTAGTGCTTCTTCTTCTTCGACCCAGACCGTCCGACCTACCAGAGAGGTATGAAGTATCAGTTTGGATGACCGGGAAGTGCCACCCAATTTAGACCGGAACCCAGTGAGGTAGACATCCACAGGGACTGTACCCTTCTTCCCCTACCACCAACCTCTCGGAAGGACTTACGAATCCACATGTTAAGAGTGATCGTACTCCGCGTGAACACGGCGGCAGTTTTGGCAGTGGCGGGAATCGAATCCGGGCCGACCGAGTGCAATTCACGCGAGCTAACCACTGGGCTGTCGCCCCCATTTAAGTCCTTCCGCGACTCAGACCGTGCCCCTTGCCAACAAGGGCTTAAAGGGTTTTGCTGCACGGTCGGGAAAAAGCGTAATCCCATCACCCCCAGAACATTTATTACTTTTTCAAAAAGGTGCCCGGCCAAGGCTATTACAAGCGGCCCGCAATCAATCGCACAATCTGCGTGAAGTAAACAACAAGAAAAACTCAAAATAACAATTTTACAAATACAATACAACTACAATACCAATACAATACAAATACAAATGTAAATACAATTAAGAAAGTATAAACCCCTTTTGAAATTAAGAATCCCATTCAATACAACTAATCGACCATACTAAACCCAGTACCGTATAAAATACCTTTGAATGAACAAATAAAAACTATAAACTGAAGCCGCTTAACAAAAACCAAAAGTATGTCCCCCCGTAGCCTGTCCCACTCCAAAACAGGCCACAGTCACAACAAACCACAAATAATAAATTCATCAATCGAACCCAACGGCAGGGTACCCAAAAAGAAAAACACCTTATAAAAATAAACGCCGTAAAATAAACTCAAAGAACTCCTAGCAAAACACATACTTCATTTAACCCTAAAAGTCGACAAAACATCCCCAGCCGGGACACAAGGATAAGCTAAAATAAACACAAAATAGATCCCCAACAACAAACCAATGGTCGGAACTTACAACCGAATTAACTAAAGACAGAATGAAAAAAAAATTAAAAAAAAAAATAAATAAATAAAAATACGAAGCGTCGAACGGAAAAGTTACTCAGACTGAAAACATTCAATAAATATACCAATTCTCTCTAGATTAGAAACTCAATCTAATTTAACCCAGAGGATACCCAAATGTTAACCATAAAATACAGGACTTACAATTAAAACCTTAAATAAAAATTACTAATTTACAAAGCCATTGCAGGCCCATTTGCAATTTTTGAAACCATATAAAATATGTACAAGTGACCAAATACTTAAGTGATAAACATACCGTACTTCCTATATTCCCTGAACCACCGAAAGACAGGAGAGAGAAAAGCGTTTCACTGCCTCCGCAAAATTGTAACCAAGGCCCCTGACAGTCATACAATCTCAATATTATTTTCCTAAACATTAAAATCACTACAAATATACGGGTCCTCATATTAACAAAACTCGGAGCTTAGCCCGATTCGACGGGGGAAGTCTCCAAAAATCAAAATTAAGAATACAGGCCATATACAATGTCCCATAAACCCGATCCATATAATTTACCTGAAAATTAATATAATTTAAAAACACAACAACAACAACTAAACATTACTAAATACAATATAATAATACCATCATTTACCACCCCAAGAGATTTCCACAGTTATTTACAATTAAGGTCATCGAATCTTCAGGACCCAGCAAACGCCATTTAGCCGATTCAAACTCAATCCCCATAGTCAATATTTTTCTTATATCTGTTTAATTCAGCTTTAAAGAATAGACAATTGTTGTCCCTACAAAAATGTTTGATAGCATTTTTCTGTCCAGACCTTTCATTCAAATTAACACAGTTGATACAACTCCAGTTATCCTTGCAAGATTGGCCAGGGTGAGACTTGGCGCACCGGATACAGCGCTCAGGATAGAGGCAGCGGCCGCGGGTATGGCCGACAACTCCACAACTGGTGCATTGAAGTACCGCGTAGAACCGGCACCAAACCCGATGCCAGCCGTAATAAACATAACGTTGAGATACAAGAGTCCAAAAAGGGACAGCATCTACATCAAAAATCTAGTGAAAATCAGTCTTAGCCTTAATGAGAAATTTAAAAGTAAAGGCAGAGGCGAATTCCTCCAAGCAGGGGTTCTGAGCCACTATATCCCTTACAAATTGTTCCTGAGCTGTACCACCCGGTATATTGAAGAAAATCAGCTTGGGAGGGCGCTTTCTTGGCCATTCAACAAGAAAATTTCCATGAATGCCGGTATCCCTTAAGAGTTCATTCCGAGTCACTTCAGCCAGATCATCGCCAGGGACCTCCAGGACAACTGGCCATCCGGCAAAGAGAAAAACTTGTCGATGCCGATTCCTATATCCTTTGGAGAAACACTCGAATCGAAAACAGTCTTCTTGGTTTCCTCTGCGGACGAGGAGGCGACGGATTTGACGATAATAGTTTTAGGCTTCTTACTAATTAAGCCAGTCTCCTTAGTCCGTTTAACATCAGCTTCAGTACCCTTGGGCAAATTCGTTACAAGGTTCCTGACTTCACCCAAAGAAGTCATAAAGTTGTCCTCTTAGGCCTTTATACTTAATCGTATAAGTTCATTGGTATCCAAGAAGCTAGTAAATTTTGAATCTGAGTCCCTATTCAATCTCCCCGAGTCTCCCACCCGCTCCAATACCTCCAACTTGGTTTTCATTTATTTGGTGACGTCATTAGATTCCCTGATTACACTATTTTTACTCTTAATCTCGAGTTTTAGTGTCTTAATATGTTCCAACTGTGCATCACTGACCGTCTTTACGTTCCTCAGTAAAGCACTGGCCTCATCCAGTTTATCATTAGAAAGCAACAAAAGGGCTTCCTTCTCCTGGAGTTTATCAGTCATCTCTCTCTTCAATCGATCAACTTCGGCCATTGCACCATCGAGTAAGCCAGGGAAGGGACTTGAATCAGAAGGACACTCAAATAATTTCAACAAAGTCTCAGCGATAGTCAAGGCCCGGGACTTTTCTTCCAGAGCCCTTTCGTTTTCCACAAGTTTCATGGCCAATTCTTCCAATTTATCCTCAGATGTCTTCTTTAATTCCATTAACTGTTTCTCCAGTCCAACAACCTCGGCTCTAAATTCCAGTAGCAATGCCTCTTTTTGTGATAGATCACTTCTCAGTTGGACAATCTTATTATTAGTCTCGACACTATTTACCTCCCTTAACCTTTTTAATTCCAATTCCGTTTTAGTCAACCTTTCTGAACAATTCTTGGAACTTTCTAATCTCGACTCCAGCACCTTTAAGTCAGTTTCTAGAATATCTGCTTTTGCAAGGGCTTCTCCCAACCTCTTTTAAAGGAGGACCTCCTCTCCGGCGTTACGCTGTCTCAACCTGCTCCGGTATTCCCTCAACAGGATATCCTTTTTTCTCAAATTTTCCTTCAGGGATATCACATCATCACCCTGTACCGGGCTCTTAATTTCCATTTCCATGAAGGTCTTCTCTAGTCGTTCTATCTTGGCCCTCATAACTTCAATTTCATCAGATAACTCAGGATATTTACCCCGTAGTAATTCCTCGTTCCTTGTTTTCAAATCCTCAATTTCCCTTATCTACCCTTTCACTGTGTTTCCCTCAGATTTGGTTCTAACTTTAAGGTCCTTAATTTCTGCCTTCCGTTCTTCGATCATCTCCATACTAGAATCGAATCTTGAATTAACATAAGTGTATTCAGCACACACCTTGAAAAATATTTCCAGGAGTGGCCTGAAAAACTGCACTGCCAACAGGCCCTGCAAAGGGCGGGCAAAATGGGATGTCCTTTTCTCATGGCAAAAAGGTTTTAAAGCCTTAATCAAACTCTTCGCCTCCTCAATAGGACACCACGAATCACAATTATCGTGAACAAACACAATGTCCCTCAAAGGGGGAAAAATACTCGTTAACTCGTCGATTTCATCAGCATAGATCATTTTTAACACTTTACAACAAGGTTGAAAAGCGTTTATGACTTTGTTCATTCATTCATTCTGTCTGTCTGTCTGTCTGTCCGTTAGCACGATAACTGCCGTAAAAATGACTTAATCAAAATGAAATTTTAGTATGTTGTTCAGACGGTCTGTAGAACCTATGGGAATATAAATGAATAATATTACCCAATTAGTTTTGGATTGAACCCCGGTCGAAAAAATGAAATACATTGAGCCCTATGGGACCTTATTTTTAAAACATTTTTTAAGCGGATTTAAAATTCACAAATTGCTTCGAAAATTTTAGGTAATATTCAAATTGTTCCATAAAATATATAAAAAAAAATTCAGCGAAATATATTCAGTAGTTTTTTAAATAAAAATTAAAATAATAATTACACCTCTTATATGAAACGATCACGTGACCATGATATGAAACGATCACATGACCCACTTCAAAATGATATATGGCATCCATCTTGTCTCAAAATCGTGATTTTTTTAAGTTCTTTATAATTCATATTGAGTGTTGTATCCGTCCTAAAACTACTTTATTTTTGCTTAAATTCTGTGCATCTACATATTGAAACAACGCAATGACAATATATTTGAGTTTAAATGCTCATCTAAATTTGATTATTTCTACAACTAAGCCTATTTTTCACCTATGTAAAATGTAAACAGCAAAATATATAGAATGAGTTGTATTAGAATTTCTGTATTTTTTTAACACAAAATAATTTAGTCCATGGAGTCTGCATGGCTGATATGAATGAAATATTAATTGATTTCATAAAGAGAAGGACGATTTTTTTCGATGAAGTTTCAAGCATAGAGTTTAATTTTTTGTAGCTCCATGGGCTTAAACAAAATGTTTAAATAAAATAAATTATTATAGTATTGTGATGAATGAAATGAATGGGAGAAAGTTATGAATGAAATCCTGTTTTTATAGAGAGATCCAGGCGTGTTATTTTTTCTATGACGTCATTTGAATTAATTTCAGTTGTTTTCGATGAAGTTTTCAAATATAATAAATTATCGTAGTATTATGTTAATTCTAAAACTATTACCGAAGAATGTATAACATTTTAGAGATGTTTAAATCAGGCAATTTATATTTCAATGCCGTCATTTGAATGAAGTTCATTTTTTTCGATGAAGGTTTAAGTTTTCAAATATAATAAATTAATGCAGTATTGTGATAAGTTTCAAAATATTACCGTGGAATGTATTGCATTTTAGACTTGTTTAAATAAAATTGCATTGAAGTTGGAAAGTGTTTCATAATCAATGCTTTAAGCATGATTGATCTTTCTTGTTAATTTAACACCAAGTGTACCAGCCACAATGCAAATTTAAGTAACAAAATGTAACAATTACAGTAAATAAACCCTAAATATACAGTGTAAACAAAATTATTTAACACTACAATACAAAGGTAATATATGAATAAAATACTATCTACATAAGAAAGTATTAAGGTGTCAGAAGTATTTTCGTCAATGGCAAAGTTTAATCAATATCAGGTAACTCCACTTTTACCCAAACACATCTACAATGGCAGTACTATGACGTCAACTTCTACAGCATCATATAAGAAAATTGCCAAGACTCCAAGAATGCCAATTGCGAGAGTACAAATTCAATGGAAAGACAATACGAAGGACAGATATCCCCAAAGGTCAACAAAGTGGGGAGGTAAACAGAACAGATCAAATCCAGGCATGCAGCAAAATCCTACGTCACCAAAATTCTCTATTAAATTAGATTTAATTCTCATATTTCGATCGAGTTAAATTTACAAAAGACATTACCACAATACTAAAAATACCATTCCAATTTATAATATATTTTTAACACTTATAGTTTCTGAGTTATAAAAAATGCTGCCCCCAGCAAAGCATTAATTCAATTATATCTCAAATAATTACGTATATATCACCACTAAAATTGAATATTTATATAAATCACAATATTATACTATTGATCAAGAACAAAATTTACCTGAAAATACCATAGTAAAGTCGTAATATCAATAATAATTCATCACAAAGTCAATACAAAATTATCAAATACTATAGGGAAGGTCTCGTTCTGGACGCCAATATGAGAGTCTCAAAACATTCATTCATCAAGACAGTACAATGCAGGAACCAGTTCAAAAGCATTGCAACTTCCATACTTTTTAGAGGAGGCATTATCGACATGACGTCACAGTTTTGAAAGAATATTATTTATAATTAAACCATAGACACTCCAAAAGTTTCATATATTCTAATTCAGTATATAATAAAGCTATATATAGTATCACTTTATTTTTAAAACGGTCAGAACAGTCAGAAACAAAAAAGCTGTCCCGCAGCCAATCACTGAAACCAGGATTCCACGAAACCGGTCGGTTTCTTCATAACTAAACCTAACCAGATCGATGCTCCACAATATTCCATAACTTTTGATATTAATAACCAGTCAGAATATCATTCAGAACGTCCACAATTCATCTCCACAGGGTTCTATCCAATACAAAAAAAATTTTCGATTTCAAACAAAGTGCGTAGCTAAATCCGCCATTGATGCTATAACTTTGATTTCCAAATTCGCTTAACATGCAAAACTAAAAAACGCTTATAACTCTAAAACTATATTACCTATACTCAATAACAAAACACCTAACTGTAGCTTAGGCGCTCCTCGTCCACAAACATTAACTCTTCATATATAACACCTTTTAATAACTCCAATATACACTATTTAATATCCTTCCAAACTCACACAACCTTCCATTACGACACCATTGCCGAGGATGGGGAATTAAGAATACCTTTAAGTGCTTATAGCAAGTAATCTGGAATCCAATTGAACATTAGGAACAGTTTCAAAAAGTAGATGCCTGCTGGAGAAGGAACTTTGAAGTCAGGCGTTGGCAAGGGAAGTCTGCTTCATGCATCAGCATTCATTATTACTTTTCCCTTCCGATACTCAAGCTCATATTCATATGTTGATAAACTTAAACTCCAACGAAGAACGCGTGGTGAAATCATTCGAGGAAGTGGTTTGGTTGAGCTCAGAAGGCCTAAAAGTGGTTTATGATCCGTAATGATTTTAAATTTTCAACCCAGAAGGTATTGGTGAAATTTTTTAACATCAGCCAATAGTAGAGCTTCTCGATCCGTCTGACTATAATTCCTTTCAGCATTGCCCAACGTACGAGAACAATAAGCAACAGGATCTTCCTTGCCGTTGGGCAGCACATGTCCCAAAACAGCACCAAGGCAATATGATGAAGCATTACAGGTAAGAATTACAGGTATGATTTCGCCAAAGTGAGCTAATAAATAATCTTCTTTCAAGAGGTCTTTTGTTGCCTTGTACACTTTCATGACGGGATGTCCAACGCCATGCCCTGTTGTTTTTTTTTTTTTTTTGTAGAAGTCTCTGTAATGGTTCCAGAACATCAGAACGGTTCTTAAAAAAGCAACCATAAAAATTCAGCATGCCAAGAAATGCTTGAAGCTCAGTGGCATTTGACGGAGTCGGAGCTTGATGGGATGCCTTAACTTTATCAGGTGCTGGCTGTATGTCGTTCTTGTTAACCCTAAAACTAAGAAGTTCGATTTCAGGAACTGCGAATTTGCATTTTTCTTTTTTAAGGTGAATGTCCCCTTTTTCAAACTGATCTAACGCTTGTTTCAGTTTTTGGTTATGATCCTCTATTCCACGTCCTTTGACAAAAATGCCATCTAAGTACGGTAGTACACCTTCGATAACTAGCTAATACTTCTTCCATTCTCTTTTGAAAAATAGCTACTACCGCAGAAACTCCAAATGGAGTCTTTTTACTCTAAACAGACCCTTGTGCGTGTTTAATGTAAATACCCGAAAAGATGGTTTATCAACAGGAACTGTAAGTATTTTTTACATAAATCAAGTTTTGATAATACAGTTCCTCTAGACCCAGTATAGTCAAAACTTCATTTAGAGCCGAAAGAGGATAGGCAAATTGTTTTACTGCTTGATTTACAGTACTTCGGTAATCGAATACTTCCATTTTTCTTTAATACCGGCACAATAGATGTGGCCCATCCAAATAGACAACAGGTTCTAGAATCCCTTTTTCGACAATTGCATTGATTTCTTTCGTAACATGATCAAGTAGAGCGAATGGAGCACTTCTTAAAGATCTCACGATAGCACATAGCCGGCCGGGGATTAATGCTCTATAAACTTTGCGGTCAGTGCCCTCGGTCTAGGTTTGCACGATAGCATATAGAGCAGGTCTACAGACGTTGAGAAACACAGCTCGTTTTTTCACTTTATCAGTTATTTTATTTGCAGTAAAAAAGAAATATTACCAAGTCGATTTTCAGAGGAGAAATTACTCTAAATATCCGAGCCCCCCCCCCGGGGCGGGCCACCCAAGATGGTGGTTTCGGATGTTGGCTCTGTAGCCTTGATCCTCCAAACTGGGGGGTAAATTAATCCGGGGGTATCTCAACCTCGCTGCTGATGACTCACGGATGCAATCGCGGAAGTGACGAGGCAGTCCCCGGACTCTTCCAGGTGGCCGGATCACGGGACTGTGGCTATTTATGCCCTGAGCCCAGGTCTGGCCGGTGACCGGAGTCGGGCCCGGCAGGTGCCTTCGGCCCCTGCTCGGTGAATGATTCCGCCGTGTTTCGCGACCGAGGTTGCGGCTTTGCTGGAAAAGAGATGAAGTGGTTGCGCCTCGATGTCCCACTGAATGCTATAAACCCTAGTTGGTTAGCAGGGCTCGCAGGTATGTACTCTAAATATCCGAGAGTAGACATTTCGAAACCAAAAATTCAATACTCGAAATGTAAACAATATGTAACGAAATGTAAACAATACGCGAAGTGCGTAACTTAACCAAAAAAATCACTTGTAAATACGCAGATTCCCTCGTCGCCAGTTTTGTAGTTCCCCACTCATGTATGAGATAAGCGTGTTTTTGAAACAAATACTTTATTAACATTAAAGCTTACACAACTACGACATGACAACCCAACATAGAATCAGAATGTCTTATTTCTCTAGCTCGAGTTGAGGTGTTATTTATCGTCGCTTCGGGAAGTCGGATGCCGTCTGGTGTTACCAGTACATAACAGTCTGTCTGTATGTCTCTCCGTTCGCACGATAACTGCAGTAAAGATGACTTTATCAAAATGAAATTTTAGTACGTTGTTGAGACTGTACGTGAGGCATATGGGAATGAAAATGAATAATATCACCCAATTAGTTTCGCATTTAACCCGACTCGAAAAAATTAAATACATTGAACCTTATGGGACTTAATTTTTCAAACAATTTTTAAGCAAAGTTAAAATTCACAAATTGTTGCGAAAAATTTAGGAAATAGTCAAATTATCACATAAAATGTGTAAAATCAAAATATGTTGAGTAGTTTTATATACAAAATATGTTGGGTAGTTTTATATGCAAAATATGTTTCAGCAAAATATGTTGGGTAGTTTTTAAATAAAAATTTAAATAATAATTACACCCATGGTGTATGAAGAGATCACGTGATCAAAATAAAATATGGCTTCCATTTTTAACTTTAATACCGTAGATGTTTAAAGATCGTTTAAATTTATATTTAGTGTTACATCCTTCATAAAACCGCATTATTTTTGCGTATTATCTGTGGATCTATATTCTGTGTCAACGCAATTGCAATATTTTTTATTTTAAATGATCACTAAACTTTGATTATTTCTACAACGAAGCCTAATTTTGATTTGTTTACATTCTGCACGCGTTAAACGCAACTTAACGCATAAGCTTTATGTGTGCTAGATTTCATTTGCTTAACTTAAGAGAAGCATTTTAGGTATAATTCGTGATTATGACAAAAGTAGCAATGTAAGCTACGAAAATTGAGATCGTCTTGCCCATGTGTTGGCAAAAATTTTGCCATACTATTATTTTACTGAGAAAATTTTCCTTAAAATATCTATTTCTTAGGATCTGCCTTAGAGTTCTGATGATGGCTGATTTGGATTCAGCATCAAATTTCGCGGGGAAAATGGTGATTCACTAAGGATTTATTCTTCCGAGTTTTTTTCCATTTCCGGTTCAAATATTTTCATTTTAATTTAAACATCTATTTCTCATAATTGGCTGTAACTCAGATGATAAATGATATGGATTTAATATCAAATTCTAGAGGAGGTAGGGCGTGCACGTATGGTTTTTTTTTCCAGTTCTGGTTCAAAAAATTTCTTTAAAACATCTATTTCTCATAATCTACTGCAGATATACTCAGATAAAGACTGATTTGGATTCAGCATCAAATTCTGGAAGAGAACGAAGGGTTCACCAAGGATTTCAACTTACAGTTCAAAAAATTTCTTAAAACATCTATTTCTTGTGATTGGCTATAGATAGAACTTTGATGATGACTGATATGAATTCAACATTAAATTCTGTAGGAGGTGGGAGAGTTTACTAAAAATTCCCACTTGCTGTTCAAAAAAATTCCTTGAAACATCTATTTCTCAGGATTGATTGTTGATAGAACTTGGATGATGACTGATATTGATTCAGCATCGGATTCCAGAGGGATTAAGAGGGTTCACTAAAATTTTCTGTTTTCGGCTCTGGAGATGTCACTGCCGGTTTTCCGAGTATTCGCATGTACGAAAAAGTGTTCAAAAGAGTATATGCTTAATAGTTCCATCAAAAATGATGTGTACACACTATTTACCACCATGTATTCATAAATTTCTTGTTTTCCAATTGCTTTGGATAATTAATTAATAGCAAAAATCGCTTATGACTGCACTGAGTAACCCCCCCCCCCGGGGCGGGCCACCCAAGATGGTGGTTTCGGATGTTGGCTTTGTAGCCTTGATCCTCCAAACTGGGGGGTAAATTAATCCGGGGGTAATCAACCTCGCTGCTGATGACTCACGGATGCAATCGCGGAAGTGACGAGGCAGTCCCCGGACTCTTCCAGGTGGCTGGATCACGGGACTGTGGCTATTTATGCCCTGAGCCCAGGTCTGGCCGGTGACCGGAGTCGGGCCCGGCAGGTGCCTTCGGCCCCTGCTCGGTGAATGATTCCGCCGTGTTTCGCGACCGAGGTTGCGGCTTTGCTGGAAAAGAGATGTAGTGGTTGCGCCTCGATGTCCCACTGAAAGCTATAAACCCTAGTTGGTTAGCTGGGCTCGCAGGTATGTAATCTGCACTGAGTAACCAAATTATGATTACCGCCAGGCAATTTTATACAAAGTCGCTACACTGTTGTCCAAAATTTATGCATAACCACTATACGTGTGAATATTTCACAAACCAAAAATCGAGATGGAAGGAAGCTCAGTATGCGCTATGCGCGTGTAATAGGGTAATACAAGTACAATAATAGGAAAACAAGAATAAAAAATAATTTTATGCTGGAATTGTGCATTTCTTAAAAAATATGTCAAAACGTGATTTTTGTTTTCCGTGGAAAAAAAAATAAATAAATAAATAAAAACTGAAAAAATTATGGTACATGAGCATTATTAAGGGTTGTAGTCATCTCTTGCAGCAACACAAGCCTCACATCGATATTTTACGTTTTCTATGAAGTTACCCATGAGCTGTGGGGCTAAAAGTCCCACATCGATATTTTATGAGCTGTGGGGCAAAAAAAACCCCACTTCTGAAGTAGAGCTGTTTTTAGTTCTGAAATTTACTTTAGTGGAGGCTGACCCAATGCAATTTGCATACTGAGTGTATCTGACGTATACTCAATGGGATTCATATCCAGAGACTTCGATAGTCATTTCATTCGTTGGATATATTCACTGAGAGCGAGGTTGTGCGCGTATGAATCGTGGACCTACAACAACTCAAAAAACAGAACATGAGGTTCCATTATGTTGTCTTTGCAACTCTTACCAGTAACAGAACCTCTGTCGGAAATATGGAGCTTTGTGCACCTGTTCAGCATTATGCCTGCACATACCAAGATTTCCCCACCTCTAAATTAGCCTCTTTCCTTGATACTAAGGGGGTGCTAAATTATTTCTCATGCTTTTCATGGGGTGCGACGAAAATCAGTCTGCAATCTGAATCTGGACTTATCAGTGAAGAGAACAAAGCCCCGCAGATTCCGAGTCCAGTTTCGATGTTCCTGACTCTGTAAATGCGTATGCCTGTAGATAGGGGTGAGCCAGAGGAAAACTGTTGGACGCCTTGCACACAAGCCAGTTTTCCTGAGCCTCCTGCAAACATTGTTTTGTAAACAGTTGCTCCTGTGGCAGCTACAGCTCTCCAGAGAATTGCCTTGCAGACATAGTCCTGCGGCGTCGTGCAATTAATGGAAGATACCAGACCAGTTCTGCAGATAACTTTTGAACGGCCTTGTGCTGTTTATTGCCTAACGTCTCCAGAGTTTTAGAACCTTCTCCACAGTCTAAAGATTACACATTGGGGCATATTCAGTGCTCTGAAAACTTCTGTATTTCTCTTAATTAAATTATTCCGATGATTCTACCCTTCAGAAAAATCAACTTAGCGTATTTTTGACATAATCGATTCCTCCTTAAGAATGACACCACCACTTTTTACGGGGATTGGAATAAGGCGTGCTTGATATGATCAGCTGCATTTATGGAGTTGCGATATACGCATCTTGCATATATCGTCAACTGATAACACGTATACAGAGATTAGTTTAGTTTAGGTTACTGGATATACCCTACATGCAAATTTCTGCTGTTCTCTTTGCGTTTATTTATTTGTTTGTTCGACCCAGACCGTCCGATCTATCCGAAGGTGTAAGGTATCGTTCTCTTTGCGTTAACCCTTTACTTTGAACGTTTTACGAATTATGTATAACATTTGGACATCAGTGCATATTATTGAAGACAAACTACAAAATATTGCGCCAAATATCGTACAAAATATTACCCAATTGTCTTTTGATAATTGATAAATGCCAGAAATCCCTTTGCGACTATTTGCAATGATATTGAGCTTGATGGGGGACAACTGTCAACAAGTAATTTCCGATTTTGTCTATTGTGGAATTTAGTAGGGCTATTTTGGAGTTTTTCTAATGGCATAGAACTCCAAAACGCACATTTTTAATCTTGGTTTAAAAGTCGTTGTCCAAAATTGATGTGGATAATCGATAAATATAAAATATTTTTAATTTGAACATATAATGCGAGAAAAATAATTCTCACCATCTGTTAGTCGAGGCAAAGAGAAGAATTTTTAGCAAATAGTAGAACGGATCGCAAAAAATGATTTTAGGTACGCATCCTAAAAACTATATTCATTGAAATGAAGTGACAGTCATCGTGTTAGATAAATAACGTCGGTCGCAATATTTCTCAGTGAGTATATTGACTCGTTTATTGTTACTCTCGGAAAGTACTTAAACAGGCATTTAGGTTGAGTAAGTTCAAAGTCTGACTTTGTGCACTAGCAATAAATAAAGCAAACACAACGTAAATTATTGCGCAAACATGACGTCATATATCTATTTATATTTTATGGCACCATATTTTTATTTTTATTACATAAATTATAACCCCATATTTCTATTTCTAGTCTATGGCACCATACATTAATATTCCATAATACCATATTTCTATTTCTATTCTATATTCTATATAACACCATATTTCTATTTCTATTACATGACACCATTTCTCGGTGTTATGGTATAACCATATTAAATCACTACATTTTGCTCTCTGCCTCATTCTTGCACCGTATTCCGTGTTCATATATTTTTCATTTTATTGTGTTTTTTTTCTCATTTTACACCTTTTTTGTGCACTAGTAGGCGCTACCACAGTATGTTCTGTAGAGTCCCTTTATAGACATTAGTATAAAGGGACTCTAATGTTCTGATGTTTAACCATTTCGTTAAGACTGCTTGGTTAAGTTTTCAGCCGTCAGCTCTAAGCTTGTTTTTACTAAAGAAAGAAATCCAAGTATTTCTGAAACTATCGTTTACTATTATTATGTTTTTGCGCAGTAATTTACAATGTATCAGCTTTATACAGAGTTCCTAGGAAGCCCTTAAGCTCCCCAATTACTTTGTAAAGATTGGTTCATGGATGTACCCGTTAGGTCTATATAATATAGGAAAATGACCATGCCTATCGGATAAGAGTGATTGCGGCGTCCCTAGAGAAGAATTTTAAAGATTAGGATAACGAGCTCGGCAACAAAACGAGATAGACGGAAACGATCAATTGCAAAGCTGTATAGAATTGTCTATGTAGTGGGAATCGGCAATAATATTTATAAGATATTTATTTGACACAACATAGTAATTGAAAAATTGCTGTCATAGTTAGGAATGCTAAAATAAATAGCGCTTACATACAGAGGAATCTAATGTATAGCTTGTTCAAAATGCCTTCTTTCAGCAACTATACCCATTTACATTCGAGAAAGGATATTATCGCTTACTTTGGCAAGCATCACTGGTGTCACCTTGTTGCAGGCTCTGATGATGCGACTTTTTGACAAATATTTATTGCCTTCCATGTACGCCTTTTTCTCGTTCCTAGTGTTGATACTTACTAATTAACCAATTACTCTACAACTTTGTAATTGGCTGTTTTCGTCTAACTCGCTTTGTTGTGCAGAGTTCGTTGTCCTAACTTTTTAAATTATTCGCTAGGGGGCGCTGCAATCCCTCTTTTCTATCGGGCATGGACACTGTACTAAAGGCAGACCTAACGTGTGGACTCCTGGACCTTTTCTTATAAAACTACTAGTAGCATACCCGTTCTTCGTATATAATAGTTAGTATATAATATAAAGAAACTTAAAATTCACAATCATGCGCAAATTCCTATAGTATAAATGACATTATTAATCAAAATATTCTGTTGAAATATTTAATACAATGCTCCTAAAAATAATTTTAAGAATCTCTGTTCTCGCTATATAAAATTATCTTCACCGGCAGATCTGAAGAAACACACAATTAATCTGAAGAAAACACAATTAATTTCATTTATTAAGATCATTTTTATCAATATCATGATATTTTTATGGATTTACAAACATTTTTATCAATTTGGTGACATTTTAAAAATTCACTAAATGTGTTACTAAGTAGGATGGATGATGGACTGACCGATAAATGCTACCGAAACATCACTTCAGTACTCTCTTCTAAAAAAAGAAATTTAATTTCATTCATTTGCGTCGTTTTTATCAATTTGGCGACATTTCCGTCAATTTGGCAAATTTTAAGAAAAGTTGCCAAGTTAGCGATATGCCGCCAAATTTGCAGCTCTGAATTTGCAGATCTAAAGGATCTATCATCAGATCTGAAGGATCATCCTGATCCCGTTTGTGTATACTAAATAAAAACAGTACAATTATATTAGAAGATATACCCGTTCTACTCTTTTTCTGTTTCAACAATCGGATAAAAGAATTTATTGGGTGAACACAAGGAGTTTATTAGCTAAACACAACATGTAAGCTTAAAAGTATTAAAGTGATGTACGCAGTCCGCAATTAATATAATTAAAAGAAAAATCAAACCGTTCATTCTTAAAATATATTTTTATATCCATTTATTTATTATTCAAATCGAAAAAATTATAATAAAAATTAACAGACAGATTTAATTTAATTGCATTTCTGAGCAACATAATATAAGATAGAATCTTCCTCATAAACTGCGAAATTAAATAACCATTTTGATTTCTTTATGCTTTTCATTGTTGAGTAAAAGCTTGTGAAAAAAATATCATGGAGATAGATTTTCCATTTAAGTTCATGCTTCAAACAATTCATGCTTTCATATAGTGATTTATTAGCGCAAAAATTTTCCACCAACCTCAGCGATAAAGTTTTAATTCACTTTCACGTTTTAAACGAACGATTTTCAACATTTGCGTTTGGATAAACCATGGAGTTAGAGAATAGAACTCCTAGGGAAAAGTTTCGTTTTTCATTAATATCTCGACAACCCCTGGTCTTAGAAACTTGAAAGTTCGACTAAATTTATGGGAGACTATTTCAAGGCTATCCACAAAATTTCATTAAAATCGTGTAGCTGTTTTTCCGTGATGATGGGACAAACGAAAGTTTCGTTTTTTACTAATATCTCGAGAACCACTGGTTATAGAAACTCAAAACACGGACTAAATTTTAAGTGAAGCTATTTCCAGGCTACCCACAAAATTTCATCAAATTCATTTCAGACGTTCTCCCGTGATGATAGGACAAACAGACAGACAGACAGACAGTTATTCAATTTTATTTATATAGACTAGCAGCATACCCGTTCTTCGTACGAAGTATATAATATAAAGAAACTTAAATTTCACAATCATGTGCAAATTCCTATAGTACACCAAATGACATTTTTAATTAAAATATTCTGTTAAAATATTTAATACAATGCTCCTATAAAGAGATTTAAGAATCTCTGTTCTCGCTATACAAAATTATCTTCACGGGAAGATTGGAAGAATAAAACATCCTGGCCCCTTTTATAAGCAAATTAAAAAAAAGAAAAGAAAAAAAAAGGAATTGAATCAATATATGCAAAATAAAAGCATTAAAATTGTATGGGACCAGTACTACTCATATACGCGAACATTGAAGATATCAATAAACCAGTAATTGACTCCAATATATGCCAGAATGGAAGCACTAAATTTATATGGGTATATATATATATATATATATATATATATATATATATATATATATATATCCCCGTGCTACTTATATTGTCGCAGATTAGGAAATATACCTGTGTGTTAGTAGATTACCCGTATTACAATATGAGTCTCAAAAATCTTTGCCAAAATAAAACACATGACGTAACAAATTGAAAATATCAATAATACCCTTAATCTTTATACCAGAAAGTCGTAATTGATTCCAATATATGGCAATATATATCAAAATATATGCCAATATACCTGTACTACTTATATTCTCATAGATTAGAAGATATACCCGGGCATTTGTAGAAGATTACTTGTACAACGTACAATATATGAGTTTAAACAATTTTTGTCATAATAAAGCAATGACATAACAACTTGAAAATATCAATAATCCCTGAATCAATAATCCCCGAAAATATCAATAATAATAATGTTTAAATCTGAAGACCGTAATTGATATTATCCAGTCAAAAATGCAATGTCAATGAAATTTATTTTATATACATATCTGTATTTTTCAAATCGGTAAAGATTTAATAAAAATCGTATGCCGCATAACAGATTGAATTTACATCCATTGCTAAACGACATTTGCTTCATATAAATTTATGGAAATTATATCGTCTGAATAATGCGATCTCCATGGAAGGTGCGACATTTTCGTCAATTTAGCGATAATTTAAAAAATCGCCAAATTTATCGCCAAGTGGGACTGTGGAACTGATAGTCCCATTTGCTTCATATAAATTTATGGAAATTATATCGTCTGAATAATGCGATCTCCATGGAAGTTGCGACATTTTCGTCAATTTAGCGATAATTTAAAAAATCGCCAAATTTATCGCCAAGTGGGACTGTGGAACTGATAGTCCCATTTTGCGACAAATTGACGAAACATCAGCACAATACTCTTCCCTAACAAAACACAATTAATTTCATTTATTAAGTGCAATTTTATCAATTTCATGATATTTTTATGGATTTACAAACATTTTTATCAATTTGGTGGCATTTTAAAAATTCGCTAAATGTGTTACTAAGTAGGATGGATGATGGACTGACCGATAAATGCTACCGAAACATCACTTCAGTACTCTCTTCTAAAAAAAGAAATTTAATTTCATTCATTTGCGTCGTTTTTATCAATTTGGCGACATTTCCGTCAATTTGACAAATTTTAAGAAAAGTTGCTAAGTTAGCGATATTCCGCCAAATTCGTAGCTCTAAATTTACAGATCTGTAGAATAAAATATCCTGATCCCGTTTGCATATACTAAATGAAAACACTAAAATTGTATTAGAAGATATACCAGTTCTACTCTTTTCTGTTTCAACAATCGGATAAATGGATTTATTGGGTAAACACAATATATGAGTTTATTAGCTAAAAAAATATATATAAGCTTAAAAATTCTTTGCCAAAATAAATGAAAGTGATGTACGCAGTCCGCAATTAATGTAATTAAAAGAAAAATCAAACCGTTCTTTTCTAAAATATATTTTTATATCCATTTATTTATTATTCAAAACGAAAAAATAATAATTAAAATTAACAGACAGATTTAATTTAATTGCGTTTCTGAGCAACATAACATAAGATAGAATCTTCCTCATAAACTGCGAAATTAAATAACCAGTTTGATTTCTTTATACTTTTCATTGTTGAGTCTTGTGAAAAATAAACCATGGAGATAGACTTTTAATTTAAATTCATGTTTCAAATAATTCATGTTTTCAGAAAGTGACTAATTAGCGTAAAAAATCTCCCACCAAACTCAGAGAAAAAGTTTTAAATCACTTTCAAACGATTTTCAACCTTTTCGTTTGGATAAACCACGGAGTTAGAGAATAGAACTCCTAGGAAAAAGTTTTGTTTGCCATTAATATCTCGACAACCCCTGGTCTTAGAAACTCGAAACTTGAACTAAATTTATGGGGAGCTATTTTAAGGCTATCCACAACATTTTATTAAATTCGATTCAGCCGTTCTCTCGTGATGATGAGACAAACCGCCCGTTATTACTAACTAAGAAAATTACATATGTTAATCGAATCAACGAGGGCTGTGATATATCAAATCACTGATGAAAAAATATGAAAAGTAAAAATAATAAATAAATACTATCTTAGCAGGTTTCTATCAGAATTTTGCCATTTTTAACACAATACTTAGAATGATATTGTAACACCAAATTAAAAAAAAAAATTAACAATGCATATTCGCAAAGTTAGCCGATAAATGAAATCCACTTCGATTGAGAAATAGCTGTTTTCATCTTTCGATAAAATGGCTGCCATTTTATCAAAACACTTGCTTTCGAATCTTTTGCAATCTGAAGTTATCTACGAAAATGAATATGATTTTGAAGCCGTAATTTCGACGGATTTTCAGCTTTAAATATATATATATATATATATATATATATATATATATATATATATATATATATATATATATATATATATATATATATATATATATATAGCTTATATATATATATATAGCTTATATATATATATATATATATATATATATATATATATATATATATATAGCTTATATATATATATATATATATATATTCACAAATGTTAAAATAATTTGAATTTTGAAATAAATCTTGCCAAGCCGTATAATCAGGGGACTTGAAGTACCTTTGTACCAAATTTCCCCGCTGTCCGAAGATTTGAAGAAGAAGAAATTTTGCATACAAACATGAAATTGCACGCATATTTGCAGAATACCAATTTCAATTTTGTAGACAAACTGTAACAGGGCGAAATGCCCATTTTTAAACCGCGCATGCTCACTGCTCTTCCTACAAAGAAAGAGTAAACAACTTTTAAACAGCTACTCAAAGCGTGTGCACTTGCATGCATTGTGATTTAAACGCGCTCCTGTATATTAAATACGTTTTGCGATTCAAATATGTTACCTTGATGTCATTGTTTTCCTGTATTCTAATTTGTTTAATTTAGTATTCAAATTCTAAGAACTTATGTTCATTTGTATTAGGATTCTCAAATATTGAAATTAAATTTTTATACTTCTAATTTCATAATTATTTGCTAAACAAAATTTTAATTTGAAATCGCTCATAGTCCGTATACTTTATATGCTCAAGTCCATTCAAAGCCCGGGTTTTTTCTATAGTTAACCTTTTAGTTCATCAGTGGACTTCAAGAGGACGGCTTTTCGAAAAGCCCCATTTTCGCCCTCTGGGAATGAGAATCAAGAATGCGATTCTGCTGAGTTCTGTCCTGTAGTTGATACTATAATAATGCAAAGATTCCGTCTTCTAGGTCACCGGGGAACTTCTGGAATGACTTGCGGAGACAAAAATACGTTAGACAATTATAATGTAGATTTAAACTCGTTAAATCTAATATTAATGCATTATCAAACGAGCAGCTTACAATGGGTTCCTCTTGTAATCCTGCTGAGCCTGAGCGTCCTTGAATTTTCTAAACTTCCCACCCCTCCCCTTTCATTTTTGTTTGCAAAGTTGTTGGTTTTGTTCTTTCTGTACTATTTACTAATTACTCTTCCATTTAAAATATCTAGGAATCCCAATGTTATTCATAATATGGAGACGCCTGAGAAAAGCAGAGGAAAATTTGAAAGATTTGTATGGCCATTGTACGATAGCATAAATCAAAGATACCTTGCACTAGGTAAGTGTCACTATTTTGAAACAGTTATCCCAAAACTTTTAGGTCACCACCCCTTTACAGGAGATTTTAAGTGCCATCGCCCACAAGTCACTATATTATAGAGGGGGGATATAGGATCTAAAGATTGAGCATAAACTATTCAACAATTAAAAAAAATTTGATTTTCAATTGCAGTATTTGCAATGAACTTGCCCTATTCTCTCCGAAAATTAATTTCAAATTTTCTGACAGGAAACGAGACTATTGCAAATGCTACGTTCTTCTATCTACGTCTTCAAGCGTTCGAACTGGAAGAATTTAACGATGAGTGGAACAATTAATTCACATTTCTAAAGTTGGGAATTTTTGAATTATTTTTCTAAAATTTTCAGAAAAAGCACATTTTACTACTATAAGTAACCGTTGCAAAATCCACGTATATCAAGAAATGCATGATTTTGTAGTTTTTAATTCTACATTCTACCGGTCAAAGAGGATGTTTAATCTTATTTTTCAATGATAGGTCCGTTCCGTTTTATTGCAGTAACCTTTGCAAATAAAAGTAGCTTGAAAAGAAAGGCATTTTTCGATTTTTTATTGATTCATTTAAATTTTAAAGATATAGACAGGTCTCTCCGTGCACACCTCCATGTACCGGGGCGCAGCTACCAGGTTGCCTACGCCGAATTGGCTCAACCCCCCGCTGAGAAAATGGTTTTACAACAGCTACTTTTCTATTTCTACATGTCTACTGTTCGGAGGTGTCTTTCTTTGTTGCAACAGTAAGGGGTTCATACCAAACAGCTCGCACCTTAAACAGCCTTTAAAGGTATCTCTGGAGGTAATTTAATTTGCCTCCGTGTACAATGGTATCAACCATGAACGAAAATAATAAAATAAAAATAAATTCTAAAATAATTTTTATGGTAAACACAAATAGTTTCTCTATTAAACTACGTTCCTTATGCGCGCTCTCGTTTGAGGTAATTAATTTTAGAATATTTGGCAGCAATGAAACCGAAGGTCCGCGACCACTACCATGCCCACCGACTCTCCTTCTGGTTGAGCCTCATCCCGAAGCTACATCGGCAGGGAACAAGCATCGCATCCCAGCATCACCTCCTGGAGGAGCATGACAACCCCTCCACTTACGACGGCATCGTCCGACAAGGACCATTGCTGCCCCTCACAAGTAAGTCCTATCGTCCAATTTCTTTCTCTGCCAAGTAGTTTTCGGTGCCTGGCCTGTTTACCATATATGGCATGACATTTCCTGGCATATATTTTTCATCTGATGGTTATCACATGAATTTTATTATGTTTTTTTCTTCTTTTATTGCTTTTTTATTTATTATTATTATCATCATTATTTTTTTTACATTTTAAATTCCGTGGTTAATCACAATCAGGTTGTAAATCCAATGTGCCAGACTCTCGCTCATGTTAATTGGTTGATTTTTTTGTTTACCATTATCAAAATACCCTCGGCCCTTCTCGTTCCTGGACTTACCTTTTCACTTCAGTCTCGATCAAATACAGTGTGGTAAGAAAGAGCAATAAGTAGAACACCTATCTTGTGTTACAGTTTTCAGTTTTACTCCAGAAGAGATGGATCCACAGCGGCGTCCTTCATGTTTATGCCAGCTAATAATTGCGACCCTCAAGGGCATATAATCCCTTCGTCTCGCAAAGTCCCAGTCACCAGGACACATTTAACGGAACCATTCACCAGGCAAGACACGAAGAACACCTCCTAAGCAAAGATTCCAGTGAACGATGACTTTAGACACAGTTTACAAAATCAGGCCCAAACCGCCAGCTGAAAGAGTACTATATGGTATCCGAAATACACATCCGAAAAACCTCCATGTGCATCCCCATCATAGAACCATCATCACGGATTCATGTTCCCCTTAGTGGAATTGGGACAACACTTCAGAGGCAAGACCAGTCATCCATGTAAATGACTATATTTCCCCCAAAGGAAGAAGTAGGATTGGGAGTATCCAGTTCCAGTGTCTAGAAGGAATTCCAGGTATTCTAAAAAACGGGTCCATTCCTATGTCGGGTCCAGGACGGACTACCCCGATAAAGTTCAAATGCGAAGAAACTTAGATATACCCCAAAAGCCAACGACATGTTAAATTTGGAACTTTTAGCTACTTCGGTTCTCGAGTTATTTTTTCAAAAACGAATGCATTCTCCAGCGGATCCAAGACGGGTTAGCCCGACGAGGTTCAAAATCTAAATTAAAATCCGTCCAAACGGAAATGATATACTAAATTTACATTTTTTAGCTACTCCGATTGATCGAGTTATTTTTTAAAAGCGAGTAAATTTCTATGACGGGCCCAAGACGGGCTAATCCGATACTGTTCGAAATGCGATGAAATGTAATATACCCCATAGGACAAGGACATATTAAATTTATACATTCTAGATGCTCCGAATTTTTAGTTATTCTCAAAAAACGATATATTCCTTTTGTTGGGCTCAGGACGGGCTAGCCCGATAAGATTTTTTATCCAAAGAGTTAAAATATACAGCAAATGGCAAGGATATTCTAAACTTCAAAGTTTTAGATACACCTGCTCTTGAATTATACTGCGAAAACGGGTGATTTTCTAAGGCGGGCCTAAGACGAGCTAACCCGGTACGGTTCAAAATTGAAAGAATTAAAATACACTCCAAAGGAAAACGATATATTAAATTTAGATTTCCAACGTTCTCTGATTTTCGAGTTATTTTCTAAAACCAGGCAACGTCCTATGGCGGACCCAGGACGGGCCAGCTCGATAAGCTTCAAAATCGAAAGAATTGAAATGTACCACAAGAGGAAACGCCAGAACGAATTTCACGTTACTGTGATAAATGAACTTGATTATTTTGAACCTCAAAGGTTTGAACGAACACCAGATCAAGTAAAATAAAATTTTAAAAATACGAATATATCCCTAGCTCAATCTCTCTGAAAATCAAATGACATTTTGTGTATACCACTTACAATAATCACACCAAATTTCCCACAAATTCTTTATTTATTTCGAAAGATATCGGTCATTTAATTTGCAATAAATTCCCATTAGTTTCAATGTTAACTCCTCCACTTTAGACCGCTTATTCGAGACCAACGCCGTCTGGCGGAGGCGGCTTTTGTGGAACATCTCCCAGCATTGGGAGGTATAGGCGGTCGGCACACTATTAGTTCTAGACACTGTAATCCAGTCCTACTTCAGACATGATTCCCAGATAGCATACCCAGTTGCTGTCTTGTTCGATGTTGAAGAAAACTTATAATTTTTAAGCGCCATTACACCATTATACATATTAGGGCGCGGTAGCCCATTGGTTAGCGCGCTGAAGTTGCACTCAGTAGGCCCGGGTTCGATTCCAGCCACTGCCAAAACTGCCGCCGTGTTCATGCGGAGTACGATCACGTTAAACATGTGGGTCCGAAAGTCCTTCCGAGAGGTTGGTGGTAGGGGAAGGAGGGTACGGTCCCTGTGGATGCCTCCCCCACTGGGTTCCGGTCTAAATTGGGTGGCACTTCCCGACCGTCCAAACAGTTACCTTACACCTTTCTGGTAGGTCGGACGGTCTGGGTTTCAACAACAACAACAACCATTATACATATTTGCGAAATAGTCCAATTGCGTATTTATCAAGAAACCAACTTTCTCAATGACTCAAGGATTTCTTCCTGATCTCTCCATCTGTACCATAAAATCTCTATCCATCTACGATGGATCATGTATTGCATTGTGTCATGAGAAACATGACATTTGTTTATAAATGTGACTTACACACGCTAATTTTAATAACGCTGTTTTTAATTAAAATGGGAATTAGAATTTTTATTGATTTAAAAAATTACTTTAGCTTTGAAACCTTTTGGAATATAGATTAAGGCAGTTGCTAGGCAAAAATAGCCATTTTAAAAAAAAAAGTACTTTCTCACGCTCTTTGCACATCTGCAGAAAAACAATCTCACAGCTGCAACTTAGGAGTTTGATTCCAGAAAGCATACTTGCCCCCCCCCCCCCTTTTTTTTTAGAGAGCACGTGCAGATTGTACATAGCAGGACCACAACGGTCAAAATTCCTTTATTGCTGAGAACCTTTTCCCACTGGTAATATAAAACTTGTATGTACGCCCCGTCAGGATAGACATGGGCAGTTTTCAGAAGAAGCTATAATTCCTGTCAACAGTAAGAATTTACTGACTAAAGTTACACCCTCTAAAATAAAGACTTCAGCAAAAATTCACAGACGGGCAAAACATTCTACGAAAAGGGGTATGCAACATCGCACCCCAACTTTTAGCATGGACAAGGCTACCATCCAATAAGAACGTATTGTATGTACAGGAGTGGCCAATCATACATGAGTATAGTACAGCGCCACTGAGAATATGACGGCAAGTGTAAAATAAAAAAAAATAAGAATAAGGAGAATTCTCTCTTGGAGGCGGCCGGCCTGCGGGTCGGACCGCTGAGGTCTTTTTTCCTTTTTTTGAGCAGATTTTTTCATAAGAGACTCTGGCCCTGCTCGTCAACCATGAAGGTTGTCTCCTAATTTTTGGCCCATGGAGACCTATAGACATAGTCAGCATTCGGACTATGTGTCCAATTTTTAAAGAATTACACATACAATTTGCTCCTCGAATTTAATAGTCATGTTGACTGAATAATTAAGCCTTGTCTTCAACGACTGTTTCATTAAGCTTCGTCTTCGGACGACTGATCACCAATACCCAACTAATTGAATACGTTGTCTCCTGTGATGAATGCCTGCCTTGCTTCAATTGATCTCAATCGATATAGACATGTCAACATAAAGCATCATTATTATTACTTATGAAAATCCTGCCATTGGACCACCAAAATGGGGAATGTTTCCTGCTACTGCTTCAAATATATGTAAGTCAAACTCTTCTTATTTTATATCACCGGCTACTACAATGAAGGCTCATAATAATTTGACAAGGATGAACTTTTATTATTAATCATGGATGATCTCCAGTGATTTGGCGACATCAGATATTGCTGTAATTGAACTTTGATCTTAAAAATTACGACCTTAATGAACTATAATAGAACTTGTATCATGTAACACAATGTAGAATTAATTCTCCGCAGAACGAGAAAGAACATAAATAATGTTAAAATTTGAAAATGCAAAAAGGAATGTTAAAAGTAATTGTTGCTTCAATATATTAATATTGAATGATATTGGTATGATTTAGATTATGCATTTGACAACCATTTGTATACTATATTTGTTGGATTATTTTATTACATATATATATATACATAAACAAATAATAAATGAAATTTTTGGCCAATTTAAATCGCTTCTTTGTTGCCTATGTTCTTTTTGGAATTTTTAATTTAACTTTTATTTCAGCATTGGAGAATGAGGAGCTTAATATTAATCTATACCACTATATCATTTTTTTTTTAATATCAGAAACATTCACGGCCTTTCCCTTTTAAATGTTTCCTGATACATTGCAAGACTATGCTATTTTCTGTATAACAATCGAAACCACGTTTAATGTCTAGCAATTAGGCAATTTCATATCGTTTCTAAAACCGACGAAGAAAAGGGTTTAAAAAAGAGAAGTGGCTACTTTAGCAATGGATCGCTTCAATACAGATTGCCTTTGGAATTGAGGAAAAGATATATATTTTTTTAATTATTTTTTTCTCGTGGCGTAAATGTAGAGGGAATGTGATTGCTTAATGATCAGTGGAAATATATATGATCGAAACAGGTTTACTGGAAACTTTTAAAGGAATATTTACCAATGTCATTTTTTAATAACATGTCAAGAATTAAAAGGAACAAAGAATTAATGACAAATTCACTTTTCCCAGAAAAATAGGATAATTATTTTTTTTTATAATAAAGAATTGATTTCACATCGCATTTGTTCTCACATTTCAAAGCTACTTCACTAAAAAAAATACGCCTTCTTTCTGAAGTTATTTGTCCTTCTTAAGTCTTTACAGTCCTTATATGGGCATATTGGATGAACGTCGTACATTCAATATATTTCTTCTAATTATTCTATTATTTTTCTTTCTTATTCAAAAAATTCTCGGACTTTCTGCGGTTTTGACAACTTAAGCAGTGCATAAAATAAACGTAGAGCACCCAAAGAACCATATCTCACCTCATCTAAACAGATCTGACGAACCCAGTTCTTCCACACTAATTCATTTAATTAACACTTTACAACAAAGTTGAAAAATGTTTATGACTTTGTTCATTCTGTCTGTCTGTCTGTCTGTCTGTCCGTTAGCACGATAACTGCCGTAAAAATGACTTAATCAAAATGAAATTTTAGTATGTTGTTCAGACGGTCTATAGGACCTATGGGAATATAAATGAATAATATCACCCAATTAGTTTTGGATTGAACCCGGGTTGAAAAAATGGAATACATTGAGCCCTATGGGACCTAATTTTTCAAGCATTTTTTAAGCGGATTTAAAATTCACAAATTGCTTCGAAAATTTTAGGTAATATTCAAATTGTTCCATAAAATATATAAAAAAAAATTCAGCGAAATATATTCAGTTGTTTTTTAAATAAAAATTAAAATAATAATAACACCTCTTATATGAAGCGATTACGTGTCCATGATATGAAACGATCACATGACCCACTTCAAAATGATATATGGCATCCATCTTGTGTCAAAATCGTGATTTTTAAAGTTCTTTTTAATTCATATTGAGTGTTGTATCCGTCCTAAAACTACTTTAGGTAATCAATGGTCTTAATTTTTAAATAAAATAAATTATTATAGTATTGTGATGGATGACATGAATGGGGGAATTATTTATGAATGAAATGTTGCTTTTATAGAGAGAGCCAGGCGTGTTATTTTTTTATGACGTCATTTGAATGGATTTCAGTTGTTTTCGATGAAGTTTTCAAATATAATGAATTATCGTAGTATTATGATAATTCTAAAATTATTACCGAGGAATGTATCACATTTTAGAGATGTTTAAACCAGGCAATTTATATTTCAATGCCGTCATTTGAATGAAGTTAATTTTTTTCGATGAAGGTTTAAGGTTTCAAATATAATAAATTAATGTAGTATTGTGATAAGTTTTAAAATATTACCGAGGAATGTATTGCATTTTAGACATGTTTAAATAAAATTGCATTGAAGTTGGAAAGTGTTTCATAATCAATGCTTTAAGCATGATTGATCTTTCTTGTTTAATATATTTTTCAAAAGTACTGCTGGGAAACAAACTACGGGATATAAACACATGTGCAGTTAATTAAAAAAATTCGTATCGCATTTCCTGGTAACCACTTCCTGTGAGTTAATATTCTTTAAATGTGACAAAGATGAACCTTTCAGAATGATTAAAAAAGAAAATGTAGAAAATGTGTAGGACCAGATAGCTTTCGTGGAGGCGGAAACCATGGTTGGACTGGGCGTGGTTTTCGGCCCGGGCGATTTTAAGATAGCGGCCCTAATGAAGTGGTGGTGGGAGCAGGGCCGATCCTAGCAGGTGTGCAGTGCGTGCACCGCACGCGGGCGGCCAAAACAAGGGGCGGCCGCAGGCCGCATATAGTTCTATCAATCAAACAAAGTTTTTTAAAACTTATAATAAGTCGAATAAGTATGCTGAATTTTAAATAGTTATTGAAAAATCAAAATAAGTCCCATAGTTTAAGAAAAATAGAATGTTAATGCACAGTGTGTTGGTCCATTGTCTATTAATGTCTACTCTTTACACACATCCTTCATTTGATAGCGAAATTCGTGGCAGAGCCGGTAATACGGCATAGAAAAGGATACCAAATTTTAAATTTCTATCTAAAAATATAACCAAGGGGCATATTTTTGAGACGCCTAAGGATGTTTCGTTCCACTGTGCGGCGGCTTATTTATGTATACCACGGTCGGCACGCGGCTCGCAGATCAATGGTCAAAAGAAACTTTATTTTAGCGGTCCCCTTTGTAAATTAGAACTGAATTATTTCGGCAAAGTTAACACTTTCGCGAAGGCGGCATTCCGGAACTGCGGCGGCCCAAAGGACGGACCGCTTCTTTTTCGAACTGTTCCTAGGAGACGGCAATTTTATTGCGCTAAGCCTAACTCTCGAAAAAAATTCACTAAAAATCACCCGTTCAACACAGCATTCTACTATTTTCAGGAATAAAGGAAATTCTTATTTTCTATTTGATGTATATTTTTCTTTCAAATTTTCTTTTATCAAAATATTAAAAATTTTAGCGTATTAAAAATAACTTACCTTGAATAAAATAGGTGTCAGTTAATCAGGAGTGTATGTAGATTTAAATCAGTTATCAGGAGTGTATAGATTTAAATTTTGAAACTAATGCATCTAAAACGGGTTTCAATTTATCTAGTTTTTAGGCATTACTATTAAGAGTAAAATGAGGGTAACGTAATATTCTTGGCCTAACATTTTAAGGAAGAAAATATTGATTTATTGGTAGAACATGGTTCCAAACAAGTAGCAAATTTTAAATTTCCAGTCGATGAGAGTGGCAGAAAATTTAGCTGTTCATATTATAACAAAACTTTAGTGAACGGGGAGAAAATAAATCGCGCGTGGCTCTGATATTCCATAAAACTAAATCGTATTTTTTGTTTTGCATGTAAATTGTTTGGTAAAGATAGTTCAACACAACTTGCAAGGACTGGCTTTTCTGATTGGCGTCATTGTTCGGATTACCTTAATAAGCATGAAAAGACTCTAAAACACGTAAACCCTTATAAGATCGTGGTGCGAAATAAAGACGAGGCTGGAAAATAATTGTACTATTGACGCGGAACAACAAAATGAAAGAATGATTGCTGTAGTACAATTTTTAGCCAGTCAAAATTTGGCATTCAGAGGAACTAGTACGAAGTTGTATCATAGAGATAATGGTAATTATTTAAAGGCAGTGGAGATGTCGGCCAAATTTGATCCAGTTATTTCAGAACACCTTAATAATGTCAGTAAATACAAAGATAACAAAATACGTATTCCACACTACTTAGGGCAGCATTTTCAAAATGAAATAATTAATATTTTAGCCGAATCTATTCGTAATGAGATAACACGCATTGTCAAAAAAGCCAAATATTACACTATAATTCTCGACTCTACACCAGATAGTAGCCACACAGAGCAAATAATGTTTGTAATTAGATGTGTGAACACTACTGATGGTAAGGTAGATATTTTATAATTTTTTCTAGGATTTTTTCCAGTAACTAATACCACTGGAGAAGGTCTGTGCAATTTTCTATTAGAGAAGCTATTACCTAGTCTGCAGCTCGAAGTTAAAGATATACGGGGTCAGAGCTACAACAATGGATCGAACATGAAGGGGAAAAATATAGGGCTTCAGAAACGGATTCTCGATATCAATCCTAGAGCATTATACGTGCCGTGTGCGGCTCATACATTAAATCTCGTCGTTAATGACGCTGCCAGCTCCAGTGGTGAAATTTCTGGTTTTTTTGATATGGTACAAGAGGTATATAATTACTTTTCTGCGTCCTCATATCGATGGGATTTACTGAAAAAATACGTGAAAAGTCTAACTTTAAAACCATTAAGTGAAACAAGTTGGGAAAGTCGTATCAATGCTATTAGACCTCTAAAACAAGACCTAAAAACATTATTACCGCATTAAATGCCTTAATTGAAGATACCACCAGAGACATGAAAACAAAAATGGGTGCTGAATCAATAATTAAAAGTCTTGAAACATTTAAATTTTTGTGTTCAATTTTAATTTGGGATGATTTAATATTAAGAATTGATGTATTGAGTAAAATGCTTCAAAATCCTAAATTAAACATCGCGAAATGCATTGAAGGCTTAGATAATCTTAAAAAATATTTAGTTTCCCAAAGATCTGACGATAATTTTAAACTATTTGTCGATTCAGCAACAACACTTGCTAGAGATTTAGGTATTGATCTCGAATTTCCCATGTCGAAGCTCAGGAAAAAGGTCCGTTTATTTGATTACGAGGGTAGTGATGAACCAGTTTCAAATCTCTTCCAGCAATTCAAGACTGCTTTCTATTTTGCAATCTCTTTGGTAAATGAAAGATTTACCTTATTATCTGAGTGCCATTCAATATTCTGCTTTCTATGAGTTTCACAACATTTCTAATGATGATCTCATGAAAGCCTGCATTGACTTAGATATTAAGTTACAGGTACAGGAGGAAGTATTGTGAAAGATATAGACGGTATACAACTCTTTAATGAAATAACTTCATTCAAAGATATTTTTCCAGGTAAAAAACAGCCAATTGAGATATTAGAAATTATAGTCAAAAATGAACTCATTCCCTGTTTTCCAAATTTTGCTCTAGCAATAAGAAATTTTTTAACCTTACCTGTTTCTGTGGCTTCAGGTGAAAGAAGTTTCAGTAAATTAAAAGTTATTAAAAATTACTTGAGAAATAATATGACAGAAGAAAGGCTTTCAGATTTGGGCATCATCTCTATTGAATCCGAAATCTCTGAAAAAATTGATTTCACCGAAATTATTGACAAATTTTCTTCTCAGAAAGCCAGAAAAGTTATTTTATAGTTAAATATTAGGTAGTCTTAGTAGAAGGACTGATTTATATACTTTTCGTTTCACGAGATTTATGCTTTAGTACTTTTTTTTATTAGATTATATTTTCTGAGTAAATACTGTTGTTTTGCATTTCTAATTACAAAATGTCTATTTTTATTTCAAAGGTAATATTTTTGTTTGTTTATAATTTTGTTAAAGTATTTTGTCGCTATTATAACCTATTAGCTGGCCAAAAAATAAAGTTTTGCACTTCAAATTTTATTTGCATTTTTATTAATGTTTTACTTTTTACTCTTATACAGGTAGATGAATTTATAACGTCAACGTTAAGTATTAGTCAAAATATGAAAAATTCTCTAGAGGGGCGGCACATTAGGTCTTTGCACGCGGGCGGCCGACACCCTAGGATCGGCCCTGGGTGGGAGGGGGTGGGGGCGGCATAATAACGTAATTAAACAAGAAAGATCAATCATGCATAAAGCATTCATTATGAAACACTTTCCAACTGCAATGCAATTTTATTTATTTAGACATCTCTAAAATGCGATACATTCAGCCGTAATATTTTTTAAATTATCACAATACTGTAATAATTTATTATATTTGAAAACTTAAAACTACATCGAAAAAAATGAACTTCATTCAAATGACGTCATTCAAATATAAATCGCCTGGCTCTGTGAAAAAGCAGTAAATATTTCATTCATACACTTTTATTCTATTCCTTTCATTCATCGCAATACTACAATAATTTATTTTATTTAAATGCTTAAAACCATAGAAGTAAAAGTAATTTAACTCTATGCTTAAAACTTTATCGAAAAAGTCTGCTATATAATCGTCTGCTTCTCTATGTAAAATCAATGAATGTATCAATGAATCATTCATATCAACTATATTGCAAACTCCAGAGTTACATAATTTTGCGTTAAAGAAATTCAGCAATTCTTATACAACTCATCTTACAGCTTGATGTGTTTACATTCTCCATAAGTGAAAATCAGGCTCTGTTGTAGGAATAATCAAAGTTTGATGAGCATTTAAACTCAACTATGTTGTAATTGCGTTGTTTCAGAATATAGATGCACAGAAATTAAGCAAAATTAAAGCGGTTTTAGGACGGATACAACACTAAATATCAATTAAAAAGAACTTTAAAAATCACGATTTTGACACAAGATGGATGTCATATTTTATTTTGAAGTGGGTCACGTGATCTCTTCATGTGACATGGGTGTAATTATTATTTGAATTTTTATTTGAAAAACTACCAAATATATATATATATATATATATATATATATATATATATATATATATATATATATATATATATATATATATATATATATTAAAGAGATAATTTGAATATTTCCTGAAACTTTCGAAGCAATTTGTGAATTTTAAATTCGCTTAAAAAATGTTTGAAAAATTAGGTCCCATAGGTTTCACTGTATTTCATTTATTCAACCCGGGTTCAATCCAAAACTAATTGGGTGATATATTATTCATTTATATTCCCATAAGTCCCACAGACTGTCTGAACAACATACTAAAATTTCATTTTGATAAAGTCATTTTTATGGCAGTTATCGTGCGAATGGTCAGACAGACAGACAGACAAAATGAGCAAAGTCATAAATATCTTTTAACTATGTTGTAAAGTGCTAAAATGCTAAAAACACCCGCGAAATCCCGAGATTTTCTAGGGAAAGTTATGTTACATATAATAAAAGAAGATATTTTTGTGTCTTTATGTGTGTGTGTGTGTGTGTGTGTGCGCGCGCGCGCGAGCAGTCTGTAGCGGGAAATCTTACCACCTTATCTATTATAAAATTTGATACACAGGTACTTTAGGACCCAAATAGGTGCACTTCGACTATATAATTTTTTTTATTTCGAATTAGTTTTTAGTTGTTTTATGTTTTAGCCCGATTTACAACTATTTTGGACGATATTCATACAAATCGATTTCTTAGCGACCTAAAATATTAGCACACAGTTTCCATCTTGACACCATCAAAAAGATCAAAGAACGGTCTTTCGTACAATATTTAAACCAAATCCGTGGGGCAATTCCTTCATATTTATTTATTTTTAAAATGCATTGAAATTTGCAATTTTTACGTTATCTGATGTATATATCGTCGCATCCGAAAAATTAAGATTAGCACAATTCTATAACTTGGAAAAAAGTTCCGTATACATCTAAATTTCCTAACAAAAAAAAATTATTTTCCGATTTCATAAGTCATTTTATGTTTAGTAATGTTTTACGTGATCGCAATCACTCATCGCAATGGATATTACGCGAAATGCCTGCACGTTCAACGGTGATTCGACTCTCTTCCGGTTGATTTTAACCATGCCTTCCCTCCTTATTTTTTGTGGAGAGTTGCCAGTGATCACAAACATATCATAAACATATTATTACTGGAAACTTAGATTTTATTGAAGATCAACAACTAAAAAATGTTTTTCAACTGGGAACTAAGTTTCGAGAACAAGAATTTGAAAGTGTATATGATGATTTCAATAACGATCTGAATCAATTCATTTACCATTTAGCTGTGAAATACAGTATTCCTATTCAAACATTTGATGAATGGAAATATCATTTAACTAATGGATTCAAAATGTACTATCAAAAGAGATGCCATAATACCAAAGTATCCTCCATTCCTAGATCAATCAAAAACATCAGAGATGGTTTTGTAATCACTTATACGGATAAAATCGTGTCTAATTATGCATTTACCTGTAAAAAATATTATGTGGATAATTTACAGAAATGTTACCTTGATCAAGATATGTATACATCGGTATCACATAATAGTAAAACATTGGCCAATCCGATCAAAGCCTTATACAAAAGAATTGGTATAGATCTTAAAACTTTTAAGTTCCCTTATTTGGTGCTTATACCAAAGTTGCATAAGGAACCCGTTAAATTCCGCACTGTCACCGTGGGATGTGGAACATATTTGACCATTGCTAACTTGAAACTATTAAATATCCTGAAGCACGTTATGATTCACCTTCAAAAGCAGGGAACAGTTATTATCAAGAACAGCCATGATGTCATTAAAAGACTTAAATTTTGTGACAAGGAAATGCGATTCAGAAGTTATGATTTTCGCGATCTTTTTAATAATATTTATATTGCACAACTTTACCTAATATTGAAGGAATTACATGAAGAACATGATTTAAAAAAGTACATTACATATCGCAAATATATGGACCGTATCAATCTGGTTTTGAGGGAAAATATACTATTTGACGGAAAATGCTATTATAAACAGATTAAAGGAATTCCAATGGGAGGAGGTTGCTTCTCCCTATTGGCTGACATATATCTCACTAAATATGAGCACGGAACACACCTTTTGCACGAAATACCATATTTCCGTTATGTTGATAATGTGCTTTATGGATATTATGAAAATGCACCTGTATTAGATTTCAATTTTTACCCCAATAGTTTGGAATTGGTTGAAAATAAATGTGCAGAGGATGGATCGGTGAATTTCTTGGATATCACCATAAGGTACAATACAAAGAATGGAATTTATACGTGTCTACACGACAAAAGAACAAGTTATGGAATAAAAATTAACCATATCATCAATTGGAAAACGAACCTTTCTAGATTTATTTTTAGAAATATAATTTTGGGACATTTCAAGAGAATCCAAATTTGCAACACTTTAACAAATGATTGCATATCCAGTAACAAGGGGATAATATTAGAGGCAATAAGAGAGAATTACCCAGTTAATTTCCTGAAGAAATATTATAATTCACTTTTCGACGATAAAAATGAAGCAAATTCATTCAAAAGGGATTTTACTGAATTGGGATAGTTTCTGCATATCACTTGAAGACTTGCACATGCGCATCGTTACTTATATAAGAGGAAATTTTATGATTCTTCATTTGTGTGTTTCTTGACTTCCATTCTCGGTGGTCTGTTTCTCCTTGTGCGGGTGCTTCTAACTAGGCACGTATGGGGATCAGCCTTTACAATGCATTTGTTCCGTGAGCGTTGCCCGGGCTGAAAAAGCAGCTTTAAACGGGAATGAGGAGTCGCAATCCTCCTCTGCCATTATATGCATTGCATTTGGTTTCCCCTCCATTGAATTTGATCCTTTTTATTGATTTCATATATATATATATATATATATATATACAGGGTGGTCATAAAAAACTTCCCTAATATATGAACCCCTAGCAGCCTATCCGCTCAACCAATCGAAAGGAAATTTCAGATATTGTTATTTGAAGGTATGCGATCGAGATTGTGATGATTTCAAACAATAGAGCTCTCACGGTTACGGTTACAGTGAAAAAATTTCAAATGGCAACACCCACTTTTTTCCTGTGCAAATTGATCAGCGCATTGAAAAACCATAAATGGCGTTGGAACGATACACTTATGATGAAAATTGGCGACGTAAAACATTTGCAAAGGAGAGCATTGCAAAGGACCAATGACAACACAGAGAGGAGGTGCATTGACGCACTTTGCATAATTCACAGGAATAAACAGTAGAAGCACCAATCACAGAACACCATGTGCAAAGCATTACTTGTGAAAAACTTTTAATAAGCAGTGTGGGAAGATTTTTTCTTCAATCAGGTGTTTGAACGTGCCAACAAGATGACACTTACAGGGAAACAACGAGGTGAATTGATAAAGCTGTTTTACCTGAACGGGGAAAATGCTGCCGAAGCAGTGCGAGTTTATCGGCGAAATCATAATCTAAGACGAGGCCCATGTTCCGTACGAACTGTACGTAATTTGGTAAAAAAATGTGAAGAAACCGGATGCACTTGTGATAGACCGCGATCCGGATGACCATCTGTTCCTGTTGAAGTTGTTGCGGAAGTGCATAATGCGATTACTGCAGATCCATTGCGTACTGCAAGAACTGTTGCCCGCAATTTGGATGTACCAAAAACCACAGTCCTCAAGCTTCTGCGCTCTGTTCTGCGGATGTGTCCTTATCGATTCCAGCGCGTCCAGATGTTGCAACCTGGAGACGAGCAACCGCGTGTCGACTTTGCGAATTTTTTCCTCATCAGATATGATGAAGATAGCAGGTGGCCGCTGCGGATATTACGGACGGATGAAGCACATTTCTCCTTAACTGGGAACGTAAACTCCAAGAACTACGTTCACTAGGCTGACGAAAATCCTCACGATGTGGCAACAGTGCCTTTACACGAAGCTAAAGTGAGTGTGTGTTGCGGCATCGCCAGCCCATTCGTTTTCGGTCCGTACTTCTTCGAAGAGGTCACTTCCAATGGTATGCAAACGTGCTCCATCACAGGTCCTTAGTATAAAACAATGTTGCAGAATTACGTAATTCCAGAATTGTAGCAGCGAAATGTCGCTAATGACACTGTATGGATGCAAGATGGTGCTCCTTCACACGTCACTGCATGTGTTCGACAAGTGCTGCAACAGAATTTTGGTGATAGAGTCATCTCCCGTAACTTTGCAGTTTCGTGACCACCGCGATCCCCCGACCTCACTGCGATGGATTTCTGGTTCTGGGGTTATCTGAAATCTAAGGTGTACACATCAAATCCACGAGATTTATCAGAATTGAAAGATGCCATAAAACGAGAAGTTATACAGATCTGCGATGTTAAGTTTGTCATTGTTGCCAACAATCTCCCGCATGCAATGCATTATCGTATGCGAAGGTGGGCAAGTTGAAAACTTGTAATTCCAATAAAAGTTTTCCCTCTCCTCGCTTGTGTTGTTATTGGTCCTTTGCAATACTTTTCTTTGTAACTGTTTTACGCCGCCAATTTTCGTCATACGTGTATCGTTCCAACGCCATTTATGGTTTTTCAATGCGCTGATCAATTTGCGTAGGAAAAAAGTGGGTGTTGCCATTCGAAAATTTTGAAATTTTTTCACTGTAACCGTAACCGTGAGAGCTCTATTGTTTGAAATCATCACAATTGCATACCTTCAAGTAACAATATCTGAAATTTCCTTTAGATTGGTTGAACGGATAGGCCGCTAGGGGTTCATATACCGGGAAGTTTTTTTATGACCACCCTGTACATATATATATAAATATATATATATATATATATATATATAGAGAGAGAGAGAGAGAAAGACAGAGAGCTAGAGAAATATTGGACATCGAATGTTCAGGAGAGACATATTTCAAAGTGTCTCTCCACGTCAATGTTTTATTGATAGCTCAAAGAGTATGAGTACGCTGATTCTACCATAGCAGCAACAGTTATCGGATAGACGTATCTATCTGTTGTTTTCATTATGCACATTATATGAAATGTAATATATATATCTGCTATTTTCATTATACACAGATCTTTGAGGCCCTAACTAACCAGGTTACGTTGTTTGCTGTAACTTTAAATTTGGCATGTCGTTGTCTTTTGTGATACATTTTGATTCTTTGGATTATGAACTTAAATGAGCCAGTCCGTCTTGACTTCGTTATAAAAATGTACTTATTTTTTGGGAATAACTTGAGAACCGGAACAGCTAAAAGTCTAAATTAATATATCGTTGTCTTTTGTGGTACATTTTAATTCTTTGGATTATGAACTTTACTGAGCCAGCCCGTCTTGGCACCGTCATAAAAATGTAACCGTTTTTTAGGAATAACTTGAGAACCGGAAATGCTAAAAAGTCTAAATTAATATCTCGTTGTCTTTTGTAGTATATATATATTACGATAAAAGTGATAAATCTGGTGATTATTCATAATCGCCGATTATTATGCATAATCACCAATCATTTTGATGAATTTGATAAATTTGTTTCATTATATTGCGAATTAATCGTATTTACCGGTGATTATGCATATTCGCCAGTTCGTAATGGTAAATATGATAAATTGTACTTAATTAATCAAATTTACCGAACATTATGCATAATCGCCAGTCTAGGATGGTAAATTTGATAAATAATGGAGTCTCTTTTAAAAAATCAGACGGAGAAAACATCCATACAGGCAACCTTTCCGATGACTTGAATCTAAGGTTACCACGTGTTGAAGTTCGGAGGGAAGGGTTGCCAGATTTGGCGATCCATCGCCAATTTGGCGACATTTGGCGCCTTTCAGAAGGTTTGAGAAAAACGTTGAAATAATGAATATTCTACGAGATATGAGAGATTTCTAGATATTTCTATAGAGTCTATAAACAGAGTCATCACTCTCTTAGAACGGAGTTGACGTGATACGAACTACATTGAACTGTGACATACGTCAGTGTTTTGAGAATATTATAGGCTATTTTGTGAAATTAATGAATCATTTAATTGCTATTTTACTGTACCTAACAGTTGCTCAGTGATCTTGTGAGGTAGTTATCGAGCTGTTTCACTGCATATTGTTCCTGATTAAGCTGTGCTTGTGAATAAACGTGTTAATTATCTAGAAATTTGGGCTTATTTTTGTATCTTGAGCGTACACCCACGATTCCAGAAGATACGTCGCAACAAATTGGTGTCAGGCGTGGGGTTTCTTCAAACTTAACAATCGTGTATGGTCTTGAATAGAAAAGCAATAGAGGAACAGAATTTGTTACAACGTGTCCTCTGAAATAGTGGATGTACGCTCAAGATACAAGAATGAGTCCAAATTTCTGGATAACTAATATGGTTATTCACAAACACAGCGTAAACAGGAACAATATACAGTAAAACAGCTCGATACAACATCACTAAACAGCTGTCAGATAGAGTACAACAGCAATTAAATGATCCATAAATTTCACAAAATAGCCGAAAATATTCTTAAAGACTGACGTATGGCAAAGTTCAGTGTAACTCGTATCACGTTAACTCTGCTCCAACTGAATGAAGACTCTTTTTATAGACTCTCTATATAAACTTCTAGAAATCTCTCATATCTCGTAGAAAATTCGATATTTTGAGGTGTTTCTCAAACCTCCAAAAGTCACCAAATAGCGCCAAATTGTCGATAAATCGCCAAATATGGCAACCCCTTCCTAACTTCAGAACATGGCAACCCTAGATTCAAGTCATAGGAAAAGTTGCCTCTAGGGGTGTTTTCTCCGTCTGGTTTTCAAAAAAGACTCCATTGAGGAAGTAATTTTACACATTCGTAACAATATTGAGCTATTATCAAACATACCAAATTATGTATAATTCCCAAATTCATTTGGGAATTATACATAATCGCCGGTAAAAGTGAGAAATTCTGGCACATTCATCAAATTTATCAACTTTGTTTGGGAATTATGCAAAATCGTTGGTAAAAGTGAGAAATTTAGTGAAATTTATCAAACTTACCAAGATGATTGGTGATTATGCATAATAACCGGCAATTATGCATAATCTCCGATTTATCACTTTTACCGTAACATATATATTTTAATGCTTTGGATTCTGAACCTTACCGATCCTGCCAGTTTTGGGAGTGGCTTTTGGGAATGACTTGAGAACCGGAGGAGCTAGAAAACTAAAATTATGCATATCTTGTCTTTCACTGTATATATTGATATTTTGGATTTTGAAACTTAATAGTCCAGCCCGTTCTGGGGCCGTAATAGGAAGTTTTAGGCAATAACTCGAGAACCAAAGCAAGTAGAAAGCTCAAGTTTGGCACTCGTTGTCTTTTGTGTTGCTTTGGATTTTGAACCTTACCGGGCTAACCTGTCCAGGGTCCATCATATGAAAATACATGGGTTTTTTTTTGGAAATTTAAGCTAGCAAATTTCAAATTTTAAAGATCCTCACCAGCACTTATTTTAAACTAAAGTAAAATGTAGAAAACAAATTAAAATAATTTTGTTTGTGAAGTTTGGTTCCTGGTTTTATGTCTCTCCAAATTATTTTATCACTCTTAGCCACCGATGGTCAAAAAGTTAAAAATGTTTTCGTGAACAAACCATTCGATATTTAGCACTGTAGAAATAACATCATCATTATTAAAAACTCGTGTTTCTATAAAACTTCAAATGAACGCATCCAACGAAAGTGGCCCAGTCAAGCCGGTCACAATGCAATAATGGGCTGTGCAGACCGTGTTCGGCATGAGGGTCAGACCAGACCCAAAACTGACCTACTCGGCCATTGTAAACTTCTAGTGTTAAATGACCAGCCCAAGTCCTCGCTGACTAACAATGTGCCAGCTGTGAAAACTTTTAATGTTCGACTCGGACTGTCCCGTTACTGTATGATAAGGCCGCTATTCAGTACATGAACTGGACCAGTCAGAAACACATGGATATTCCCGGGCAGTGATTGTGATTGGATGATTATATTAGTTGGAATGTTCTCTATGTTGGTTGGAATACTCTCGATCCGAAACGTCCCTTAAACCCAGAGGCCCAGCGGACGTCGCCCGATCGCCCGATGGGCCAGTCCAACCCTGGCAGAAACCACGACCAATGGCATGGTTCCCGGATACTATACGAGTATGATTAAACCAAATATATCTTCGAGTCCGAAAGTTTAATTCGAGGTATGCTTCGTAACATGATGGTTCGTAGTTGGAATGGCGAAAGAGTCAGTCCCCATAATACCCTTCACCTGTGGGATTGGCAGGCTGCCGTGGGGGCCGAACCCAATGGCACGGTATTCCGATACTATACGGCTATTCCAAAAGTCTTCGAGTCTGGACGTTTAAATCGGGGTATATTTCGTAGCATCTTCGATCATAAATGGCATGGCGCAAGAGCCACCCACTGCAGATGTCTTAAAATATAGGACTTTCTTATGTATTATTCAAGATTTATTGCAAAAATTATTAAAAATATATTTAAAACTTTTGACGAATTTTCTATATTTGAAATTAAAATTTCCGAAGAAACTTTATCCAAGTAAATTTTGGGGAATCCATATGCCCCCCCCCCCCCCCCTCATTCCAGAGGGATTCCTCTCTGGCTAAGTTCATGAACTGAGGTTAAGTTGAAAGATTGTGATGTGCATAAAAGGATAAGGACACTTTAATACGTCTCTTGCTAAGGGCAAACACACCTAAGAAATTGTGGTTCCGACTTTGTTGCAATTCACAATTCACACAACCCATGACCATTAGACCTCGATAGAGATTTTAAAAATTTAAATATATATATATATATATATATATGACTTTGTTGCAGGAGGTGTTTCTCGAGTACCCTCAACGCCATTGTTGCGAGCACCTGAGGACTTCCCCACGACGAGCTCGGCTATTGCCGAGAGCAGCAGCACCGGTCTTCATTCCTCTTCCCGGCAGGATGAGCCCATTCAGACCCCGGCGCCTGAAAAGAACCCACCCCCTGAGACCTCCTTCACGGCCCTTCGCCTCACCATCATCGTGGGCTGCTCACTGCTCCTTTTAAATCTCTGCGTCTTCGCGGGCCTCTACTATCAGAGGAGCGAAGGCGTCTTAAAAGCAAGTTTTTTACACATCACTTTTAAAAATATCGAAATGTAATTAGATCATGTCATACCACTTCTGAAACTTTGTTATTTTCATGTTGGCAACAGTATCGTGTTCTGGGATCATGCTTAGAATACTCTGCATACCCAATAATTATTGAAATAAAAATATTTGCATACTTTTACATTTAAACCAATTCTATCGGGCAACTTCAAATTTTTTACAGTGACAAAATAAAATTGTGTTCTTTTGCAATTACTCCATTTCAGCAGCTTTTCACATAACGAATATCAGATTCGGTCAGCATGTAGCAAGTAAGTGAACCCTACTCCAACAGCTTGCTTATCAGTCGAACTCTGATTTATATACATTAAAATCTCAAAATAGGAACTAAAAAAGTAAAATAGGCACTTAAAATGGGCTTTAAAAAGATAAAATAAGCACTAAAAAGTTATAATAAGCAATGAAAATAGGCACTAAAAAGTTACAGTAAGCAATGAAAATAGGTACTAAAAAGTAAAATAATATAATGACATAATCCGATCACAGATTAAAACAATCACATGTATGGACGGTCACAGTGTTGTGCGTGACACATTAGTCCAATCACAGGTATGCGCGGTTCAACCGCTAACGTGGTTTTTGTTAATAAGCTGCAGTTTAGCAGTTGCACAGACCACTCAATCCTAGTTTGTTATCCGGGCACACCCGCGGAGTGTAAAGCTCCTATATATAGGAGCCTTACACATACCCAAAGTTCTTTAATATAAGATTGGGCACTCAGCCTGGCAACGAATCAAAATGTTGTCAGCTTGACGTTACATAGTTTAGATATCGTCATTCGTGATATCACGGTCCAGAGAAACTTTGACAGGCGTTGCCAGAACAAAAAAGTTTTCACTTTATTACAGTTAGAAATTGCAATTTCGAAGTGGCAATATGCAGACGTAAATAACTTGCTCAGAGGTTTTAAATTGCGCTGTGCACACAGGACCCAGTGACGTCCAAGGAAATTTAGTGACGTTGGTTGGGTAAGATGACAGTCGTAGATAAGAAGTTCGGTCTATCTTAAAGGCTGAAGAACGAAATTAGCTCGTTCTTAATCCCCATGACATCATATGCGCATAGTCAGGTAAAGTAATTAAGTCAGTCATGTCCGGGACGATAGAAGTTCGTAGATAAGAAGTTCGGTCTCTCTTAATGGCCTAAGAACAAAATGAGCTCGTTCTTAACCCCCCATGACATCATATGTGCAGAGCCTGAAAAAATAATGAAATCAGTCATGCCCGGGACGAGCAGCCCCTGCACATATCATATCGTGCTTGAAAACTCGAATGTAAAAAACATGGTTGCCAGCTCCACCTGCCGTTCTCAATCTGCGAGACTGTTATTTGAATGTTTAAACGCTTCTTTCCCCGAAAAAAACATTGCATGAAAAAGAAAAAGTCAAGGGTTGAATTTGTTAATCCTTACACTTTCATTCATAATACAATAATTTGAATTTAATTGAACAAAATAAGACACGTATAATTATTTAAAATTACACTGAATTTGTGGTTTTGCTTAAATTTTTGTTTTCATTTGGCGACTATGCATATTTTCAGGGGTGCCGTTGCAAAAATGCTAAAAATTTAAATATCTCGAGAACGGTTAGTCTTAGAATAATTGGATTCATCTTATTCGTTTCGTCCTTTAATATTACGTATGAAACAAACATTTAATTCATACATTTGAGCATATGTAGTATTTTATTTCAGATTTTGACAATTTTTGAGGTCATTTCTCAAAAAAGCATGTTCTCTTTTACCGAATTGTACCACAATCTAATCAACACCAGGGTATTGAACAAGAGATTTACATTTAATTACCAAATTGTGTGAAATTCCGTTGAATAGTTTTTGAGTTAAAGTGGATACATACATTGCACAGACAGACACGTACACAGACGTCATCTAAACATAGGGTTGCCGTGTTTTAGAGTGCCTGAAATGTGTATATTCGTCAAAAACTCAGAGTTCTAATTTTCGACACGATTCCAATACTTCCCGTATACATTACCATGTATTGTAGGGAAAGTAAAAATCTGACGTGGCAAGCACATGTCTTTCCCTACAGACTTAAATTCATTTTCTCTTTATTTCTTTAATAATTCATTAAATTGAGTTAAATTACACAAAATAAAAGACTTATTTATTTGAAATTGCAATGGATTTGCCCTTTTTATACAATTTCCGTTTTAATTTGGTAACTGGACGTATTTTCAAAGGTAAATCGAAGCAAAAATGAGAAAAACTAAAATATCTCGAGAATGGCTAGTCCTAGAGTAATGGGGTTGATTTTATTATTTTTGTAGTCAAAAATTACATATAAAACAAGCATTTAATTCATAAATTTGAAATTACGTAATATTTTATTTTAGATTTTGACAATTTTAGCGGACCATTTCGCAAAAAAAAAAGGCAGGTTCTTTTTTCCCGAACCGTACCAAACTCTTAATCAGTGCCAAGGTAACCCACAAGTGTGTGATTTATCTACCAACTTCGAGAAATTTGGTCAAGTAGTTTAGCTAGAGTGGATATATACAATTTTTCCGGGTCATTTCGCAAGAAAAAGCAAGTTCTTTTTATCTCAAATCGTACCAAAATCTAATCAGCGCAAGTATAACTCACAAGTGACTTACTTACCTATAAAATTTTATAAAGTTTGGTCAATTAGTTTAAGTTGGATACATGCATTTCATAGACAGATAGACACACACACACACACATACACACACAGAGAGAGAGAGAGAGTCGTCATTCTAAAAATAGTTTTTTGTGAGAGGTCCCAAAACGTGTAGATCCAACAAAAACCCGAGTTGCGATTTTCGACACGATTCCAATACTTCTACTATTCGTTATCATGTATTGCAGGACAGTAAAAGTGAACGGTGTTCTTAAAATGTATGCTATCGAAGTAACAATATTGGAAATTCTTAACATTATGTTAAGTATAACACTGAGTGAGTATTATACTGAGTTAAGTATAATACTGTGACTAAAGTGTGACTAGAAACTTCAGAGATCAAATGAGAGATACCAAAAGAGTGCAACTATTTGAATTTCTAAATTGCATTATTTTAATGAGGATTTTGTTGAAACAATTCTTAAAAGTAATATTTAAAAAGACTGATACTTCAAAATGTCTATGACCATCCAAGTAAATAGTCATTAAACTCCTGCGGCATATTTTAAAATGTTATAGAATCCCTAAGGTGTATTTACCTTCCCTACAATACAGGGTCATGTATAGAGAAAGTATTGGAATCATGTCGATAATCGCAACTCGAGTTTTCAACAGATCTACACGTTTTGGGACCTCTAAAACACGAAAAACTATTTTTAGAATGACGTCTGTGTGTGTGTGTGCGTGTGTGTGTGTGTGTGTGTCTGTGCAATGTATGCACCCACTCTAACTCAAAAACTAATGGACCAAATTTCATAAAATTTTATAAGTCACTTGCATATGACCCTGGTGTTGATTACATTTTGGTACGATTCGGGATAAAAGAACCCGCCTTTTTTTGCAAAATGGCCCGCAAAAATTTCATGTATCCACTCCAGCTAATAAACTAAATGTCTAAATTTCATAAAATTTGATCGATAAGTTACTTGTAGCATACCTTGGTACTGATTAGATTTTGATATGATTTGGATAAGAACCTGCCTTTTTTTAAGAAATGGCCCGAAAAAATCATCAAACTCTAAAACAAAAGACTACGTGTGCTCAAATGTATCAATTAAATGCTTGTTTTATACGTAACTTTTCACAAGGAATAGAATAAGGTCAACCCCATTTCTCTAGGAATAACCGTCCTCGCCATAATTGAGTTTTATCGCATTTTTGTTACGCCGCCTTTGAAAAAATATCCAATTACCACATAAAAACAAAAATTGAATTAAAAGTACAAATTCGGTGTTATTTTGTGCAATTAACCTTAATTTAATAAATTATTAAAGAAATAAAGAGAAAATGTTGAAATAAATGACATGTTGAATGAAATGATGGAATAATGGAATGTTGAATGAAATGATGGAATAATGAAATAAATAGAAATAAAGAGAAACAAAGTTGAGTCTGCAGGGAAAGTCATGTGCTGCCCACATCAGATTTTTTGAGTTAAATTAATGACTTATTGTTGAAATGTTAAAACTTAATGGTAAGTACTAGAAACAACTTTTTGTAATGAATAATTGTTAAATAGTAATATTAATAATCTAAAATAAACTTTTTAATGTAAGCTATTGTGTAAGATAATAACTATTAGTTTTCAGCTTTCAGGAAGAATTGTTTAGAAATCCCTTTAAATGCAGAACAATTAGGCGGGTTCTGAGGATTCACAAAACGCAGTGCTAAGGTTCTAACTGGAAATATTTTAATTTATAATATTCCTTTATATTAGCATGATGTTTCGTTCCTAAAGCTAAAATTATAGCTAAACACGCTTTTCTTTGTAAATCCATTCTCGACTGAAAACAAAATCGGTATACTCTCTTTGACGATTCGGCTGATACTAAAGCAAAAAGTAGTGAAGAGAAAAGTAATAAACGGGTCATGATGGACGGCGTCATTATGAAGTGCGGTGTTGACAGTATTTTTGAACGTGTAAGGTCCCAATAAGACAATGGTGCTCAACCTGTCGATCACGATCCGCCAGTCGATCGCCATGACTTAGCAAGTCTATCTTTAGATGGTTTAGGGAGTGGGGGCGAGGAGTTTTGCATTGTGCTTTACGGGAACGAAAATCAAATTTTTCTTTAAAACTCTCTTTAAGTAAATAAGTGAAATCAAATATATTTATATTTTGATTAACTTTTCATTTTAAGTAATGTAGTTCACAGAAAGAATTAAAAGATAGTTTAGAAAATTAAGAATGTATCATATTAAATAAATTTATTTCAATAAAAAAAAAGGGGTGGATATTGGAAGCGGATGTTAGCTACAGATATAGAAGTCGATCTTATCAAAAGCGGATCTCGATGCCCCAAAGGTTGAGCACCACTCACTGCTATAACAGAGTGGTTGGTTGGTCAGGATATGAAACATGGCTCCAGCTATTAAGCTGTTAAAGGATTTCAAAAAGGCCGGAATCGGCCAAAAGAAAGTCTCAAAATTAATGAATTCCACTCAGAGCACAGTGTGCCACCCATGTAAAAGCTATCGTTCCGTTAATGGCATTGAAAACTTTCAGTTGATTAAGTTTTATTTTGTTTAAAGAAATTACTATAAACAAAAATTGACATTATTGTAAATAAAATTGCGTATAAAGTATTAAATTGCGTATTTTACAGGAAGAACTGGAGAGTGCGCCCTCGACCATCAAGCCCCAGGTCCGCGCCCCTCCGCCCTCACCTGACCTCCCACGTTCCTTCGAGATGGTACCACCGCCACCTCTTTTCCTCCCGGATATACAGCAGACGTAAGTATTCTGTACGAGGGTAGACAGTCAACTTCTTCGAGATCTATGAAAACTCAAAAATTGTCTTCTCAAAATCTGTATTAATTCAACAATTGTGGACAAGTTTGATTAATTTTGTTAATGAAAATAAGTTTATTAATAAAATCTATTATTTTAGAAAAAATATCTGTCTAATTAAAGTGTTTATATATTAGGATACACTGCCACTGCTGAAATATATCTGCATCAGTGATGAAAATGTTTTCTACACGAAAACAATACTTCCCTTTAACAAGGGAAGTGAAGTGTAGGATGAAATTGACAAAACTTAAATTATTTTAAAAACAATTGTTATTTGCAAATAGTGTAATAAATAAAATAGTTTTATACGTGATTTGAATTTAGCTCACAGAAATACTATGCTATAATCCAGTTCAAGCGGTTTATTAACATTTTAGAGAAGAATGAAAATGCTGCAAGCTTAGTCTTTTTTTTTTTTTTTTTAGCTTATTTGCCTTTCCTTGCGGACTATGAGGCTCCGCCTCCTGCTCGCTAACTCTCGCCGACACTCGTAGCTCACTTCGGAAGTTGGGATATCATACTCGCTGGTATTAGCTGAATCACTTCCCGAGTTCTTTCGTTTGGCTTGCTACGCAGGTGTAATACGCACATTGGGGGCCGTCCCTTATTCACTGGCATTAGCAAACTCCCAGATATTGCTTTGCGAGCTTATTAAATCACCCCGGTGCATACGACCGCCTTCGTTTACCTTGCTCGCTTACGCTTGCCAACTTCCGGGGATTGGGGGCTCCGTCCCTGTTCTCTGCCGCTCACTCAGGGACGTAAAAAGGATTTTTTATCTAGTGTGGGGTAGGGGGCAAAGTGGGAACCAGAAGAAAAACTGGGGAGGGGACACAAATTTTGACCAATTTCTTTCATATTTGGACGATACATTATAGCAGTAGGGGGTTCCGAGACAGGATAGTATCGTATAAATTTTATTCAAAATTAAAGAACCCCCCTAAAATTTGTATATATAAATTAAACCACAAGCGATATATTCTTATTTTGAGTTTCAGTCATCAAATTGAATATCAAACAGGTTCTACTACCAAAAAAGTCTGAAAACACTGAATTACAGTAAACAGTACAGTGATTATTCTCAATTTCTCTTTTAGTCGGTTCCACTTTCATGTAGCAAACATTCTAGATCGAGAGGTTGGTGTTAGGGGAAGGACAGTACGGTCCATGTGGATGCCACCCCCCGCTGGGTTCCGGTCTAAATTGGGTGGCACTTCCCGGTCTTCCAAACAGATACCTTACACCTTCGGGTAGATCAGGCGGTCTGGGTCGAGGAAGAAGAAGATTAGTTTAGAAGTTTCATACTTCCCATAGCCGGCTGAGCATTTGGATGCTCCAAGCTGCAAGGTGAGTATTCCAGCCTGAGTTGCACAACTTCCCTTATAATATAAAATTAGTAATATATTCGTCGTTATTACAGGAACTGTTACACTGTTGCTAAAGTTCCATTAGACTGTTATTGTTCTCACTCACTTTTATTAATATTTAAATTTTCTGTACTTAAATTTTCTGTGTTATTTGTAAATTCGCAATAAATTATGATATATTCCCATGATATATTCCTATCATATATTCCCATCATTTAGAAGCTATGATCGTGTTTAAATTTTTCAAAGCATTTTCATTGTACTTTTATTATAAGTGAGAAAGAAATCACTGCCCAGGTTTCTTTAAATAATCTCAAGTAATGTTCTTATCCAATATGATTTTTAAACTAAATTCATTGAGCATTAATAAAATTGTAAAGAACTCATGATCCAACTGTGATTCGAATCATTAATCTTCCTTTGGCAATCCGATACTCTGCATCCATTGGGCTACTGAGAATGTTAATTTTTCCTATATTTGAAGCAGGCTACATTCAGATTGAACTGCAATTTCAGATTTGCACGACTTCCTTATTCCTCTGCGTTTACCCCCCCCCCTTTTTTTTAATATAGAACAGCACACTGTTCGTGGTAACTCTCCTGAATTAAATATCACAGCCAAGGAGTCCTAGGATAAATCAAAATTTGGTATTTTTCAGACCTTAATAATGAAATACTGCATCTAACCAGCAGAATTTTAATCAGAGATCGAACACCTGATAAAAATTGTGTATAAACTGTGTACACACCAAAATTATAAAAAGTTCTATTATTAAGTGTTTTAACTTAAACAAAACATGCAATATCTCAATAATATTTCATATTAGCGTCTCATACACCAGGCAATGACATGACTCAGCATGATGGGAAGTAGATTTCAATTTTAAAAACTAAAAATACTATTTAAAAAATAACTCTGCAATTCAAAGATTTCTAACATAATGCGCTTGAATTCGTAGATTTATTAGCGAAATAATGTAACTGTTATTGGTTCGAAGTTTATATGTTTGTTTTTTTATAATGTATCTATAGTGATCCACATCAAATTTGCAAATTTTATTTGAAATTCGGATATGTTTTAGATGACTGTCAGTGGATATAGCAGACAGATAGAAGAAGAAACCCTGCCAAAAGCTATAAACGTAGTTACTTCACTACATCGCTTCAAAAAACATTAAAATGCACTATATTGCAAAACAATATATGCACCCATAAGAAATTGAAATACAGCCGCGAAACTCGGCATTATGTATCGTTTGAGAAGATATGAAAGTGATTGGAATCTGGGAAGGAAAAATCGTATTAATAAAAAATAGTGACACCAAGAAGATTACATTTTAATAACTGACAAATCCACCCCTGGCAGATATACACGCCGATATTCGGTATAGAGTCAATTAATTTGCTTATGTCCCTCTACAGAAGATTTTGTCACAAATGTTGCAACTGGTCAGCTAATTCAGTGGTATTCCGAGAAGGCTGAAATTGCCGTCCCAGCATGTTCGATTGGTCATAGGTCTGGTGACCTGGATAACTATGGGAGGGTATTAAACGTTAGAAGACATTGTTCAGAAAATCGTGCAGTATGTGGTCGAGCGTTGTCTTGTTGGTAAATGGAACCTAGGCGGATTGACAGCCTAGGCAGGACAATCGGCTACAGAATATCGTTGACACATACGTGATCCTCCAGATGAACTGGCAGCACAACTAGAGAAGACAGGCTGTCCCGCGAGACAGCTCCCCAGACTGTCACACCATATGTGATGGCCGTGTGCTGCTCGATAACAAATGTGGAATCGGAACGCAATCCAGTTCTCCTCCATACACGTATCGGTGTTCATCAGCACTGGGAGAGAAGCGGGATTCGTCGCTAAAGACAACATGCCTCCAATCAAACACTATCCAGGCTGACCGAACTCATCACCAATTCAGACGTCTATGTCTATGTTGAATGGTCTGTGGTAAGTGCCTTAATGGACGTCGACACCTAATCCCATCTTCTGTGTCTCCAAATAGTATCCCTTGGTACAGAATGCATGAATGATGACAGATACCTTCAAATGGCTGAGAGCAACGCCATTGGTGTAGGCCTGGCTCCTTTCCTGACTGCACGATTCTCTCGAGGAGTTGTCTGTCTGGAGCATCCTAAGCCTCTGCGACGGTTACGTGAGCCTTCTCTGCTCCACTCTTGTTAACACCGAGCCGTAACTACCATAACACCGAGCCGTAACACCGAGCCGTAACTACCATATCGATCTGACCAAGATGGCGACTGATACGTATCTTGGACTAACCAGCTTTTCTTAGGCCTATGATGCGATCTCGCTCTAAATCCAAGAATTGTTCGTAGCTCCCTCGAGCACGTCTCAAAGGCATCTTTGCACATAACTTGCAGTATTAAAGCAAAAAAACGGGTTTCAATTGCCCGTAAGTGAGAACAGCGGTCATTTTAAATGCTGTACAATGCTTCTTACTCATGCGTGTTGCATGAGCCCTATAACGTCATTGGCGCTGACAGTTTCATCATTTACATAATGCTTAAAACGACATTTGCATGCCAAGTTTCGCGGTTGTAGCTCAATTTTTTATAGATGCATATATATTTTGCAACAGAGTATATATCATATCTGGCCATTTCATAAAATGTAGTTCCATTTGAGAAGATATCTTTCAACGTGTATCTGTGCAACGATTGTAGCTTCACGGCTATCACAATTTCAACCACTCTTATCAAAAATGTCCGTTGTAAAACATTAAAACACACAATATATTTACATAATATTAAGGGATTTATTTATAAACCTATTATCATTTCAATAATGTACTACAGTGTAGCAGTGTGGGGAAGTTCAATACACGCAATTTTTATCTAACCGAGCTAAGCAAAGAACTCGGCCTGTAAAACATTAATTTAAAATTTATATTGAAATAAAAAAAAAAAGATTAAGTAAAATGTAAAATATCAATCTATGACAAATTTCACAAAATAGGACTAGCATAAATCTCCTCAAATAGTTTCAGAGGAGTTACAGTCGGAAAATGTTTAGGGGGGGGGCATGCGGTTTTTATTCGAATACGTTCAATAACGAACTGGGATTAGAGCAATCATCTGCACTATATATTCGAATTTCAAAACAATGAGTTACGTTTTCTAAGAGATTTTTATTCGTACTTGGAAGGCAAATACAGCTAGCAACAAATTACGCCCCACTCAAATGTAAGAAACTTAGTCACTTCACTCTCCCCCCCCCCCTCCACTTATTTAATTCAATTTCCAATAAAAAATACCATCAAAATCAATGGTGCGCAACTTTTTTCATTGGTGTGATCCCACTGAAGTATTATTATATTTAGGATTCCCCATGCCACCATGTAAATAAAAAAAAATTAATTATAATTAAATATACATTTTTAAAAATCATTTATTTTACATTCACTAATATTTGCTAAATTTATCAATTACAGTCAAAATGTTTCATCTAACAAGAAACAATAGGATATATTGAAAGGATATATAGTGCCTTAACCATTGTGCTATCCCACTTGACCCTAAATACGTACAATTTTAGCATTCATCAATCATATTCCTAGAGCCCTGAATTATCCTCTATAACCCAAAATTCTGTCACGTAGGGTCTTTGGAAGTCAATATACTAGAGCATGAGATGGCTGCACCAACAATTTGAATAAATAAATTCCAGTTTGTATTTACGCGAATGGAATTTAAAATTCGAAATCTCCATTTAAAATGTTATCATTTGTTAAATATATGCGTATCAAAATGAATATTTTTATTGATCGAATCAGTCATAAAAAATTCGGGAAAAGTGTCAGTTCAAGATGCCACTGCTCTGGATCGAGGATCTGATTTTCCATGGACTTCCAATGGCGTGGTTCTAGGCCCTTAAATTTTATATATATATATATATATATATATATATATATATATATATTAAAATTACTCAATATCAGTAATGTGTAAGAAAATCTCCGCAAAATCATTATTATTAAAAATATAACTGTGATTTTGAACTAAATTTACATTGCAATAATTTTCTATATTTATATGCGAAGTTGAAACATTTTTTATTTACTTTAAACATTCAGTTACGGTTGACGTGCATGTAAATTAAAAAAAAAAAGGAGAAGGACCCCCAAAAGTCAAATCTTCTGTAAGTCGGCTAGTATAAACTTAATTCTTCAAGCTTATCTTCAGCTGAGCATAGCACCCAAATAACCCTTTCTTTACCCACTTCAAATCTGAGCCAAAGGACGTCAAGAAATACTACTTTTAGAAGTAACAGTACAGTTTCATAGAATTAATACTGAATAAAGTATGTGCATAGTGAATCAATCAAATCCTTATCATTCTCCAACAATTTCCTTCGAATGAACATTATTTAAAAAATATGAAAAGGATGAATCTTTCAAAATAATCCAAAAGAAGGAAAAACGAAAAAATCTGTTATATTAGATAATTGTAATATTAAAATCCCTGAATTATCGGATTTTTTTCTACATATTTATATCTTATGGTGAATTTCCATTTATGTGAAATTAAAATTTCTGGGGGGGGGGGGGGGCACTGGCGTGGCCTAGGAAATTTTGTGGAGTCCGTGGACTCCCGTAGCCCTACCCCTTGGTTACGTCCCTGCCTCATTTCGTCAGCGCTTTTTCGTCAGTTGGAGTTTCGTCCCATGTTCGCTGATGCTCACCAACCCTTTAAAACTGCTTAACGAGTTCTTTAATCACTCCTGGCTCCAATGCATCCAACTCGTTGATGCTTACCAAGGTCTTGGGGGTTTCGCTCGCTGATCGCTGCTACTCACTGACCTCCGAAGCTCGCTTCGCAAGCCCTTTCGCTCCAGCCTATATTCATTGGCGCTCTGCAACCTCTGGTTCTGCTTCACGAGCTGTTTCATCACACTCGAAAAATTTAAATATTAGTAAAATCAATAAGGCATATTATCGTCAATATTACTCCGTTTGTACTAACTAAAGTTGTAGTCTACCCTTTTTTTTATGTAGACATGAGATTTTAGCCATAAACCAATCACAGAGATATTGGGAATTGATTCCACCAATGAAATTTTTGCTAATTCTGAGAATACAAAATGTAATTATTTAATATTTAATTAGATTAAACCGAAATTATAAGCCCTCCTTGCACATCTGTGGATTCATATATAAAATGTCAAAACTGTATGTCTTGCCGTTTAATTGTAATGCAGTACGCATGCATATAACATCCGTTGGGGCTTCGTTTTTGTTCTCTGACGCTCGCCAATCCCCATAACTCGCTTCGCGAGATTTTTCGTTCCACCTGCTACGCAGGAAGTTCGGAAAAATTATATTTGGAGAAATGGGAAACAAAATATTTTGTTACCCGCACTACACACACACACACACACACACTCCCAAGATCAGTGCGTTGTGGAAATTGACAAACCCCAATTCTCCATTGGCTTTCCTTATGTTGCGATGTTTCGAGTTCACACGTTTGAGGAATTCTGTCTGTCTGTGTGTGTGTGTGTGTGTGTGTGTGTGTGTGTGTGTGTGTGTGTGTGTGTGTGTGAGTTATTCCCAGAATCACTACTGCTTGGTGTCAACGATCAATTGAAAAGGTTTCTTTCTAATTAAAAAGGTCGAATTTACGCGATTACAAACATTGAAGATAGAAATTCTTATCGCACTTGAAAGATCAGAATCTGCAATGTACACAGGTTTCAGTACTCTATAATCTGTGAGTTTCAGTTTCATGTTCACAGTAATTTCCTTTTCGTATATTAAACTCTGAAAACCTTTTACTTTCCTACTATATTTAACTTTTGGCACAAAGTTCGTACCGGTTACAAAATATCGAGAAACAAGGCATAATTCAATAAAAGTTTACTTTTTCATTAGCTTGATCAAACTCAATTAGCTATTATCGCTCTGAAAGCATACCTAATATACTATCTTAGAAAAATCGAGGAAAGTCTTTCCCAGTATTTCTTTCAGGACTTTTTGGCCAGGGGGTAGGGGGCAAATGAAATTTTATGAGGGCAAGTTATCTATTTGTACACATATGTATACATATATTTAAGGACTCTGTCACATAAACAGAAACCAGGTTAACACAAAATGTCGCCGGGGGTGCAAATACTCTTCTCCGGGGGACGGGGCTTCGCCCCCCGGAGATATGCCTGAAAGAAACACTGGGCTCTGTGCGAAAACATCGCTGGGCTATCATCAAATATTTCTGAATTTTTTTTTCATTATTCAACAAAATTTATTTCATTTGTGAAAATATATAACACCTACCGGGCTGTGACCAAACCACGTCCTCCTCCACAGATTTTTTTTTTAACTTCCAGATACTTCCTTGAGTTCAGCTTATATTTTCTACTTTGGATTGTGTTGTCGAAATTTTTAAGCATATTTCATTCCTGTAATTTTTTTTATTTATTTCCCATATTTTTATTTTTCTAATAATTTTATATTTTGATTTTCTTTCTGCCTTGAAATCCTATTATCGAGGAGGGCGCGCGCCCCATGCGCCCTCCCCCTGGATCCGCCCTTGACACACACACACCACACACACACACAGACACCATCTCCATCACCAATACCACTACCATAAATAACCACACCATCACTCAAATATATTTCTGGCGACGCTACCGGGCTGTACCTTGCCCTACCGGCAAATATCGTTATCCTTTCATTCGATATTTATCGATACTTTGCATTGGATAATGTGTCCCTCTTCCTGACCTTGCACCTATTCAACAAGTGAGTGCATACGGCTTTTAATATTACTATACTTCTCCAAAAGTTGATTGTATTTCAAGTTCTCTTGAATGATTCTTGAATCAAGTTTTTTTTTTATTTAATTAAATTTTTTTCAGGGGCACAAGCAAAGTAAGATGGGCCCCCGATGTTGGTTATGAAGCAGAACGGGATGCAGTGTGGCTCTGATGATAACTCTTTGCGTCCCCACACCCCTATCCCATCTTTGAGAGCCAAAGAAAAGGGGATGCAAAGGAATCTCAATAAGAACTCTTTACTATGATCACTCAAATATGTTTCATCCAACAGAACAAGACATTGATTAGGACTTCACTCTTGACACTCAGTAAGGTGTGTGTGTGTGTGTGTGCGCGAGCGTGTGTGTGTCACAGAGAATTTCGAATAAGACTTTTTATCTACCATGAAATAGTGTTTCCGCGGAACGACCTACAAATACCAATATGAAATCGATTCATCTTTGTACAGATATTTCTGGTATTTTATATATTAAAAGGGATGGCAGCGGCTACGTTGCCAAAAAGAGTACGTCTCCTTCAAGAATTTCAGTATCCAGATTTGGATATGGCAAAACAGGGACATATTTCGGACATAAAAGGTGTTCCTGTTTCAAAATCGAGGACACGACTTTCAAGCGCTGAAGTTTATTACCGAGCAACCTCGGAACCAGCATTATTCCTGAATTCTCCGGAATTCGGATACTGCTCAAAATGGAATAATTTTCAAATGTTTTTAAGTCCATAATCTGGCTCATTGAAGTTGACTCTATTCAAGATTTTCCTATTTGAGCAGATTTTCAGAAACTATATTTAGACCACTTCTCATCTCATTGGTCAACGAGCTTTTCGACCACGTTCAAATTTTCTTGGATTGCTTTTTCGTGAAGCCTTTAGAGACACCCTCATCTACTGCAACCACCAAAGCCAGGATGTCTCGTTTACATTAGAAAAGACATATTTTTGCACAGTGATGTGTAGGAACACATGTACAGCTGATGATCGAATCTCGGATCAGCCGATGATAGATTCTTCGTACTGGTCAGCCCAAGATTTCCAATTGAACAACTTGGATAGAATTACAAGCTCTTATCGTAGATGTGGACTCTGTATTTTCCTCCCTCTAATGTCAGATTGTCGTGCAGCTTGACAATCTGACTTGACAGCCTCCTGCTATTTTTCCTCAAGTTAGCCTGCTTATACTATTTTTATCCTCCAGGTTAGGTTCCTGCCTGGTCGTTGACCTTCCGATTTGAAATCAGCGCTCAATACCCCAGAGTCCACTGAATCCATGCTGGTCGTGCTAGGGTCACTAGCGACGGTCTGATTCGTCGACATCATTGCACTAACCTGCTGAGTTAATGTTTTCCAGAGCTATTGTAAAGAACTTTGGTGTCACAGCCGATGATATAACTACGGATTTTCGTACTGGCCAGCCGACGCACTCCCAATTGGGCTACTACACGACCCAGACCGGGGGGCTCGCCAATAGAGGCAGAGCATCTGTTTCCCCGGCCAATTGAGCTACTGGAACAGAATTGTAAGCTCTTATCGTCGAAGTGTTGAAGACCCAAACCACACAGCCAACCCTAAGGCTAACGGCAGTTTGATGTGTGGCCGATATCGTCGAAGTGTGCATGCGTTCTTTTGAACGCAATCCGAATTTTTGAAATATTGAAGCGGAACGCGCTCTTTCTTTAAAAAGCATATTTTGAGCAGAACTACGTTCCGATATTTTCGGATTTTGTAGGTCACGTTCACGTTCCTTTTGACGTTCCTCTTTCGTTTTACCCGCAAAAGAGAAATACAATGAAACATTTTATAATATGCATTTTAAAACGGAGGAAGCATTTTAATAATGGACATTCATCGGTTCACCGACCTGTAGAATTGAGTTATGTTGGCATTCTGAAAAACGGACGCTTTTAAGTGCGGGCATTTTTTCACTTCTTAAAATAACCCGTCCGTTACTAAAATTTTACCGAATTTATGTCGAAAACACTTTTATTGCAAAAGTCGATAAAATTGAAGGTGTGTACCCTGATAAACATATATCATGATCTTGGCATATTGTAAAGAACCTTTCCCAACCGGGAATCGAACTCTGAATCTTTAAACTGACCAGCCAACGCTCTACCTTTGAGCTACTGGGACGACATTGCAAGCTCTTATTTTTGAAGTGGACTCTGCATTCTCCACTCTCTATTGTCAGATTGGCGTGCAACTGACAATCTGACTGACTACCTCCAGCTATTTTTACCTCAGGTCAACCTCCTGACACTACTATTTTTACCCAGGTTAGTATCCTGCGTGGTCATTGTCCTCTTGATTTGAAATCTGCGCTCCATATCTCAAAGTCCACTGAATCCGTGCTAGTTGTACTAGAGTCACTTTCAGATCTTCGACATCTTTGCACTAACCCACAGGATTAATTTGTTCGGGCGCCGTTGTAAAGGGCCTTGCTACCCCAACCGGGAATAGAACACTGGATCTTTGAACTGGCCAAGCGATGCTCTACCGTTGAGCTACTGGGACGAAATTGCAAGCTCTTATTTTTGAAGTGGACTCTGCTTTGAGCACAAAATATTCTAAAATTAAAAAAATACTTATACTTTCAATTTACAAAACCTAGCCACCGCAAAAGCCCAAAATGTGTAACCCTTATTTATCTCCCACTGGGTCGCGGTCTTAGCATGCGTCCAGAACATACGAAAATTTAAAAAAAAAGCTGTTTAATTATTTACAAAGTACCAGACCATTATCGGGCAAAATATGAATTTCCTGCGTCATTTTATAAAGTCAATTTTACTGTTTGCAAAAATTGCATAATAGAAATGAACCAGTAACTCTGGCACTTTCTATTTCTACAATAAATCTTTAAATTCCAACATACAAAGCAGGAAAAATTTTTAATTGTAGAGGTTTCTTTTTTCAATTTCATAAAAAGTACTTATTCTTTTAATTAAATTAAAATCATTTTGAGTCATACAAATACCTAGTAAATGATAGATATATTGGTATGTTAATATATCCTATAGTTGTAATGCGATTTATATATACTCCTTGAACCAATGGATTGGCATTGAATAATTGTCGCCAGTACATTAGGTTTAGAAATAGAAAGAGTGCGATGTTATAATTTTAAAAAAAAATCAAACATTTTATATGTTCTACAAAAAGAAATACTTTCCTTAATAACTGCATAAAAAGTTGATAAAAGTATCAACCTGTTTCAAAGACAAAAATATCCTCTTCGTCAGGATAGAAACACGGCACAACCGCACAAGCAAAGGTACCACACGAGTCCTTTTGCTGCTGCTTTTTTTCTCTCTCTATCCTAACGAAGAAAAATCTTTTTAGGCTTTGAAACGGGTTGATACGTTTCATTGACTTTTTATGCTATTATTAATGAAGTATTTATTTTGCAAATAAATTTCAACAACAATTTGAACATAATTTCATATTTTAATATAACGCATAGAAAAACAACCTAAATATTTTGGTCTCAAAACAGAACTAGAAGCATAAATTCCATGAATCTCTTAGCTTCTCTTAGCTACTTTACATAATAATATTAATGAAACACAAAAAGAAATAAACTAAACGAATAAAAAAAATTTCTAGAGACAAATTATGTAATCACCTATTTAATAAATGTACCTATGGAAGTAAAAATCGAATTCCAAGTTTCGGCAATTTTTTTCGCTTTCCGTTCATTTTTGGAACGTGATAATAACGTGAACGTGAGTCGAGGAACGTAGATTCGAACGAGCTCCTTTTTCATAAAAGGAATTTCGAGTGGGAGCGGTTTTTTTTTTCCTTTTGTACAGATTTTGATTTTGAACACGTATCAATTTAAAAGGAACGGGCTGAACAATGTTTTTAAAAAACAAAGTTTTATTATTTTATTTCAAAAAATGTGCAGGTTTTCTATCATTTTATTTTTCGGAATGCGGGACGGAAGGTCCGGTTCCTAGTATGACCAATAAAACTAAACAAATTTTGAAAATTATACTAGAATATTGGTTCTGGGCTCTTTTTTTATCGGCGTACCCTCTGGATTGTTAACTGTTTCTCAAGTATGCCTTAAAATTGTAGTAAAGCAGGAATTAAAATCTTGATTAAAAAATTATTATACTTACGAGGGCGTTTTATGAATTAAGATAACAAAGCCTGCGGTGTAAATACATTTATTCTTACATCAATGTAAATATAACTAAAAATTTACATGGACACACATTACTTTTCCACGTAATCACCATACTTGGCCAAGCATTTGTTCCATTGGTACACCAAGGCATATATCCCAGACCTAAAAAATTAGTGTCAAATTCCTGTAGCCAAGACATCGCGACGTATTGAACTTGGTTGTCGCTTTTCCAAAAGTCTGAAGAGACGAATATCGATAGTTGCCAGATCAGGGCTGTAAGATGGGTGATCGAGCTCTTCCTAATGAAAGCATTATCAATTACGTCGCACCAAACCTAAACCTGTTTAGATATAACATTAGGCCCATACACCTTAACGAGTTGGCGAATAATTTCAGCTGGTGTTATGCCCTGAACATACAGATTTTTTTATACTACGAATCTCAACGTTTGACCATGTTCTCACAAGTGTCGTCATTTTTAAATGTTTATTAAACAATGTGCTTAATATTGCGTTGCCTTCTAAAGGAAGGAAAAACAAACAGGCATCTCAGTAGTCCATAATATCCCAACGTATTCAACCAATAATGAATTTCAAGAGTGAAACAAGTTTTGTTACCTTATTTATTGAAACGCCCTTGTGCATGTTTTATTAAGAATACACTGTAACAAGATTTGTAAATGTTTTCTGTGTGAAGAATTTCAGTTGTCCCTTTCTCTAAATAAACTTTTCGTGTATAGTAAACTTTTCTCTAGAATGATAGAATGATGTCCTCTAAGATCGATAAGATCGATATATATATATATATATACAGGGTGTCTCAAAAACATTGACCTCGGCTTTTATTCCTTAAATATTGATCTTAGACATATATAATAAATTACAAAGTTGCGTAAAAAAAGGTGCAGAATTTTATGAAATCGATTAAAATTTTCAAAGGAATTAAATTTTAAGAAATGCAAAATTTAAATTTTTATACTGTCTCCGTACAAAAACATTTTCAATGAGTAAAATGTGCCCCATACACTAATAAGATGATGTACAAAATTTCAACATTTTATCATAAAAAGTCCCAGAGATATGAAAAGACAAAAATGCTGACTTAAACAGATCGCGTTTCAGGGGTCATACACAAATTATGAAAGAAAACAATGACTGCATAAGTAAATAATAATTTTGCTATTGATTGGTACAAAAATATCTACACAGTGCAGAAATAATAACTTTACATAAAGATTACAAAGCTTGTTCAAAATGTTTTCCATCCATGCCAAGGATCCATTTTAAAGATAAGAGGCAGATATTATTTGCCTATGATGCATTTCTGCGTTGCGTCATTTACACTCTTGCTGTAAACATTTACATTTTGATTTGTGATTAATCCCCCACCAACATTGTTTACACTTATGTCTGGGACTTTTAATGATGAAATGCTAAAATTTTGTACATCACCTTATTAGTGTATGGGGCACATTTTACTTATTGGAAATGTTTTTGTACGGGAGCCGTATAAAAATTTAAATTTGTATTTATTCAAATTTAATCCCCTGAAAATTTTTATCGATTTCATAAAATTATGTACCTTTTTTTACACAACTTTGTAATTTATTATATATGTCTAAGATCAATATTTAAAGAATAAAAGCCGAAGTCATTGTTTTTGGGACACCCTGTATATATATATATTTATATAAACATATGTTACGGTTAAAGTAAAAAATTCGGTTAGTATTAATAATAACCGGTTATTATTAATAATAACCACGTCTTTTGGTAAATGTGATAAATATTACATATTAATCACATTTACCGGCAATGATGTATTCATAGAGGGGGTCCGGTGGGACCGCCCCCCCCCCCAAAAAAAATGAAATTTCTGGATACGTCCCTGTTTACCGGTAAATATTAATAATACCAATGAAATTTGATCATTGTGATTAATTAAGCATTATTTATTGAAACCCCAACGCTAACATAATTTTTATGTCATGCGATAGGACGTATGTGATAATTCATACATTAACAGTTTAGTTAGCAATGAAATTTGGTCAATGTAAAAAATGTTTTATAATAATGATTACCGTTATTTAGAAGATACATTCATTATTTATTACAACAAACAAATTACATTACACACAAACACCTTAAGGCGATAAAAAAATTGCAAACAAATTACATTACAAATACAGTAAATGGAAATCTCAAGCTAAACGCGTTGAAAATTATAACATTGACCACACTTCATTGATAATTATTAATAACAAACGGTTCATATGATAAATTCTCATAAATTATTCACTTTAACCGGTTTATTTGGTTAGTATTAATAATAGCCTGTTATTATTAATAATACCCGATTAATCGTGTTGACCGTAACATATATATATATATATATATATATATTTATTTATTTGTGTCTGTGTGTATATAATCTTTCGTTCATTAATACAGATTTTCTTTTCTGAAATAAAAAAATATTGTGTTGAGTAAGAATCTGTCCTTACGTATAAACATTTCTTGTAAAAATAGACTATATTATTTGTTCATTAAGAACGATTTCTTCATTGAAATAGATATTTGTTCTGAAATAAGATAATCTATTTTGTGTTTAATAAAAAAACTCTTTACATATAAATAAAACTTTCTTTTAAAAATAGAATATGTCATATATATATGAAGCAGTTTTTCTTCATTTTTATACATAGATTATATCACATCTTAAAGCAACGAACATGAAAGAGAAGCTTTTTAAAAAGCAAATTAAATTTTATTGAAAGTATTGGATGCTTGCAAGTTCCCATTGACTTGCCCCAGACAGTGAGATCAGCACAATTCGATGAATATTCCTTAGCACAATTCGATGAATATTCCTTAGCACAATTCGATGAATATTCCTTGGCAGAAATGAACATGAAAAAAGCTATCAAAATCACTCAGCACAAGAAAAATTTTCGGGATTTTCAGAAGCATGAAATTAAATAGAATTCTCTGAATTTCTTGTCCTTAGAAACACATCCAACCTTAATATACACTCATGTCCAAAAGTTAAGCAGCAAACAGAAAAAGGTTGATAAAAAAAAGTATTTATTCGAATTCATTGAAACTTTCACAGATCATGGAGTATAACAAAAGACACTAGCGTGGGGGAATGCAAAGAAAATTATCCATAAATAATTAAATAATAGAGATAAACAAAACATAGGATTTTGGGCTGCAAAAAAGTTCATTGGTGGAGGTCTGTCACTACAAAATGTGATGACCTCTGCTGGAAACACATGCCCGAGAGTGTCGATTCATGCCAAAAATAAGATCCTCTATGGCAGTTTGGTATATTTGTTCCCATTCATGGACCGGACATGTTTCTAGCTCGTAAAGGCTCTGGGGATGGTCATGGAGAGAACTTAAACTTCTCCCAATCATGCCCCATATATACTCGATGGGATTCAAGTCAGGTGGTCTCGATGGCCGTTCCATACGAAGCAGTGTTTCTGATTCTAAGTACTGGCCGATATTGCGAGCCTGTAAACTCCCGCTATATCGTCCATAAAAAAGGCATTAGGACCCGTGACGCAAGAAATGGACGAACACATTGAGTAAGGAGGCCATCTCTATACCGCACTGCAGTCACAATATCAGGAGGGCAGATGTGGAGCTCAGCGCGGACGCCGACAGTAATCACTGCTCAAACCACCGCCTCTGTATGCATGCATTTCGAAGATGTTACTGGCGTGATAGCGAAGTCCAGTCGTTCTCCAGACCAATAACCGCCAGGAATTACTCTGTACACCAAACCATGACTCATCCGTGAAGAACACAGTATCCCATTGTTGTGGAGTCCCAGTTGAGGTGATCTTGAGTGCAAACCGCTGGTCGTCTTGCATACAGCTGGCCTGCATGTAGGCGTCTGTAAACAATTTGCGAGATACCGCTCTTGCCGAAGCTGCAAGGTCGGAAACAAGCTGATATGTAGTGATTGACATCGTGCTTGCAGACACAGAAAATGTCATCCTGAATGATTGTAATCCTTAAACGTCCACCTTCGCGACACTGTTCCTTCACTTTGATACCTGTTCCACAGGCTGCAAATAACGGAACGATTGACATTTAGGCCAAATTCACACTCATGCGTTCGTCCGTTGCGTTGGCTATCCGTCAGAGGAGCAATGCAGAGCATCGATTCCCACTAATCCGTCAACGCATGGAGTTCTGGAGCGCAAGGGATTCTCCTCTTTTTCCACGCAATTTGAGGCGATGGGGGTGCAAACGGTGTGGGGAAGAAGAAATCTTTTTGCAGTTCAACTTCATTGGTTAGAATCAAATTTTCTGAAATATCGTGTTGTCATCGCAAATACGCATGTGTGTAATATTCCATAAACATGGAAGTGAGCCAAAAAAATCGATTTCAAGACTTTAAACCAACCTAAATAAAACGTAAAAAGTGAAAATATAAAGAGTAATGTAAAAAGTGATCGTAGCAGAATATTTGTTAACAAGCTTAAAGCCGAATTCACACTGACGCGTTCGTCCGTTGCGTTGGCTATCCGTCAGAGGAGCAACGCAGAACATCGATTCACGCTAATTCATCAACCCGTGGAGTTCTCGAGCGCAAAAGTTCTCTTTTTCCACGCAGTTTGAGGCGATGGGGATGCAAACGGTGTGGGAAAAAAGAAATCTTTGTGCTGCTCAACTTAATTGGTTAGGATTTGTTTACTATTTTGACAGCAGCTGTTCGATTGATTTTCATATTGTTCTATAATAATATACTCATATTGAGGTCTGCTGTGGTCTGGTCCAATAGCTCAGGCCCGAATTGTCCCGTGAGTCGGGTCGGGCTCAGTATTTAAAAAGTCGGACCGGGCGTATTTAAGTTTGAAAAAAATTTAAGTGAATTTTAATAGAGTACATGAGATTATTGTGTTGAATTTAGCTATATGTAAATATAAATGTTTGAAAAACTTTTATCTTAGTTCTTTGCACAAACACATTTGAATAAAAATAATTTCGGCCGTCATTTAATGGTCTTCGGCCCGGTTACGTGTTCTAAATTTGTAAATTTCTTTGGGCAAGGCCGGCATGTCCTCCAAATTATGCCCTCTACAAACTTTATGGCGGGCTTCATATTTCAGTTCTCCTTGTGAATATTTCATGTCTTCTCCAGCTTAAAAAAATTACTGGGTGTCTGGGCCTCCCGCTTGAATGGTGTCCCCTCCTCCGGGCCGGGTGAAGGATGCAATCTCATATTTTCCGGGATATGGCCATATCCCAGTATATATGTAAATCTGGAGCGCAAGTGATTGATTCTTGAATTGAGTTTATGTGTATTTACTGTTTGTTTGTTTGTTTGAGACCCAGACCGTCCGACCTACCAGAAAGGTGTAAGGTAACCATTTGGACGGCCGGGAAGTGCCACCCAATTTAGACCGGGACCCAGTGGGGGAGGCATCCACAGGGACCGTACCCTTCTTCCCCTACCACCAACCTCTCGGAAGGACTTTCGGACCCACATGTTTAACTTGACTCCGCATGAACACGGCGGCAGTTGTGGCAGCGTGCAAATCCGTGCAAACCACCGGACTACCAAGCCCGAAAAGTGCCAACAGCACGCCGGGTTCCCAGGTGGTCACCCACCCAAGTACTAACCGCGCCCGATGCTGCTTGACTTCGGTGATCTAACGAGAACCGGTGTTTTCAGCACGGTACGGCCGTTGGCCTTTGTGTATTTACTGTGTATTTTTGACCACAATTCTCTTTTAATATATTTATGAGATTATTTATTGTGAAAATCTCTCTCTGCCAATATTGCAAATATCTTAATTATATTTCTTCTTAATTATTTAGTAATTTCGAAATGCACCAATTTACCAACAACTGAGAATTGATATATTAGCATCTAATATATCTTCATAATTAATATCTGTCAGTATAAATTTAAATAAACAGCCTTGGGTTTATATATATATAAATATAATTGTAAAAATAAAATCTTTTGAATTCCCATTCATTTTCTTATAAAAGAACTCAGATTTTTAATAGTATGTTGGCTGTGAAAATTCACCTAGTTTATGAGATCTTTACCAGATATGTTACATTTTTTAAAAGTAAAGTTGAACAATACTTACCTTAAATATAAATGTTATTATGTCTTTCCAAATTTTATAATTTTTGACTAAAAAGCTTCGTGAACCTTGTGCACTACTTAGAGGTTTTTAGTGCATATGTTAGTAGATTTACCATTTTGCAAATTTTGAATACTTCTTAATGACAATTTCGTGCCCATTCTGCTATACATATTTATTTTACATAATATTTTGTGTCTTTTGTATATTCATCAGTATTTGTTAAAGTATTATTTGGCTATCAAGGTATTACTATTCACAAAATACCTAGATTTGGTATTTTATTTCTTGGTATTTTAAGTTTTACTACTTATACGGTGAAAAGTATTATCCAAACACAAAAAATTTAATCTACTTTTTTAAGCAGTAAATTAATTTCATATCTGATCCAAATTAAGCTAATTCTGTTTTCTGATGTGGAATAATCAAATATTAACATGATTTAGCTTTAACTGACTTTACAATTATATTCTGCAACTGTCAGCAAATAACATTGAAATAGACAAATATGATTAATAAGCGACTGCATCATAGTTAATGAGAATAGAGCTGAAAAAATTTTAAATCAGATGTCAGCATTTTGTGTGAAGTATAAATATAATCCGACAAGATAAATGCTTATTTCTTTCACATAAACTTCATAAACCAATGCTCTTACTAGCTAATATCTTCAATAAAACAATGCACATTACTATAAATTATTTTCGCTTGTTATCATTATTTGATCTTCGAAATATTAAATTGCTTCAACAGATTAAACTTGATAAGCTGAAGTTTATGGAAGAAGAAATTGACATTTAAAAAAAAGTTGCAGTCACTTCTTTCTTATAATATATATTTTTACCTGACATATTTGTCTAAGTAAAAAAATGGAAATCTGAGTGATAAAAATAGCCAATAAAGCACCAGTAAGCTTTCCGATATATTTTAGCAGTAAAATCAGCTTACCTTTATAAATAAAACTATTTTCCCATAATATTGTAACTTTTAACATTTCCACTTGCATTTATAATTTTTTTTTCTATTTCTCTAATCAGTTTAGAAAGCTTTGAGGTCAACAACATATCAGTCAATGGCAAAGAATTTTTATAACCTCACTCAATTTCAAGTAGGATTTTACTGGGTATTTCACATTACTTCATGGAGAATACAAAATAGATAAAAGGAATTATCCACATTATCGTGTATTTTAAAATTATGTTGGTTTGAGAGCAATCAAAACAGGCTGTTTGTTGAAAACCCAGACCAGCCGAGAGCTTAGAGCAGCTAGTTGAGAAGCTGGTAACAAGCTTTTTGTTGCAATATCAATGTATATATATAGTTTAATTAAACAAATAGTATTTATAAATATAAATGAAATTCTCATCATTGATGATACAGCTCCATCAGGCCATCTTATAGGTTTTCTCAGTAGTTTCTCTTTGTGGCTACTTCGCCAATTTTGCTTTTCACATCGACATCAAACCATCAAAATTATATGCAAATTATATTCAACAATGACAATTGGACTTCCAGAGTTAACATTTAGTTAAAACAATAAAATGTGCTCGTTTTTGTTAGAATTTGAGTTGTGATAATTTTTACATTTGTTTAAAATTTCAAAGCTGAGTTCAGTAATTGACATGCTCACAAAAACACATTTTGATTTTATTAACATGATTTTGATAATGCTTTTTCAACTTTCAAGCCTGTAACGTTATATTGAGTTGAGTAATTTTTCATAAATTGACATTCTCACAAAAGCACATTTTAATATTATTAACATGATTTTAATAATGCTTTGTCAACTTTCAAGCCTGCAAGTTTAAATATTTTTTATATCAACATAATAAATCTAGCTTATAACCGTTGAAAATCAACGATGCAAGATATCGTATGTGCTTGTATAAATTTTTTCGGATATTGTTTTTACTACCACTCAAACCAGGAAAATATTGAATAATGAAAAAAGAAAGGAAGAAATAAATTATTATTAAAGAAGAAAAATAATTATTTTTTATTAATGCATTAATGTTAATTGAATGGAAATGAAGAACAGATATTTCTTATAATAAATCTAATAGAAGATTTCAGTATAAATCACATATTTAATAAAAGATTTTGTATTTTTAGCAAATTAACTAAAATCCACATTTGAATCCAAACTAAAAACAAATAACTAACTATGAATCCAGTTTCGAAATCATATCTAAATCAGAATTTCAAATTTGTTGATCCACTGCCCATTGCTGAATAAGTTTTCCTCTATACAGAAAAGTGCTGAACTCATTGGGTCTTACCACAGTCTGATAAATTTTCTATCATAGAGATATTTCTTCTTTTATGTGAAGCCGTATTAGTTTCCATACTTTAAATTGGAAGTTTTCAAACTTTTGCTGCAACGAAGTATCAATAACATTTGTAAAATCTAACGTTTTAACAAGTTCGTTTTTAATGCTAAAAATTGACAGATGATTTAGCCTATTTTCAGTCATTGCGCTTCTTAATGTTTTTGATTAGTTTTAATTTAAAGAATGGCCTTTCCCCACTAGCGTTCATCAAACACAAATAAGTATGAAGTACTATTTCAACATTTGAAAAATCTTGAATTATATTTTTTCCACATAAATACGAATACAAACACTTTAAATCCACTTTTAGGGATTCATTTCCGAGTTTGTCCTTATTTCCTTCTTCACTATTAAAAACCTTTAGGAATTTTTTTTTCTTAAAGATTTTTTACTTTTATTTTTTGTTGAAAATGAGGTCCCCCTCTGAAGCGAGGTCCCCGGCATTCGCCAGTATGTTAATTCACCAATGTATCTTAACTACTATTTTGCATAAAACAAGCAAATATATTATAGTTACAGCCTGCATATCGTGTTAACCGATATTTCACTTTAGTATTAAGTAATTTCAATGGTACATATTATCGCAACATTCATAGCTAGGACGAGGACCTTGTGTTGAAGTTGATATGCTAATATAAATGCCAGAATAAATTGTGCAATAAAAAAAATTAAGGAAGAATATAAGATTCCCAAATTTGCATGCCACATAACAAATATGCTATATGTGAAGCCTGCAACAAAATATGGTTTGGATTGTTCACTTTATTCACATAAGGATACAAAATATAGAATGCTTAAAAACAACACACATTACACTCAGGACTCAAAAACATACTAAACACATTATACAAATAATAATTATTTAAACCATTGTTTTCGGATATTAAGTTAATTATAATTTATTGAAAAACTGTTATATCTAAAGGGAATTACAACAATTTATAAATAGCATCACATATACATCCTGACAGATTCTTCATGACAACTATATGAAAAAGTATAACATCGCAAAACTTGAAATGCCAATGAAGTCCGGAAGGGATAGAAATATTTGGTATGGTCACGATGAATAACTGAGTGCGATTATATGTTACGCTTCTATAAAATATTTACAATAAATTTTACTCAAACATCCATTCATTGAGAGCGTACTTGTTTACATTGTTTAACGTTAGAAGTGGGAAAATTACTTAAATCACAGATATACATTTTTAAATTGGATCAAGTCGGGTCATTGTACAGTTCTAAAATAGTAAATTAGGCTATCAGTATACATTAAAATAAAATTTTATGACTACACGTTCAAATGAACAAGTGATCACACAAGTAATTTATCTAATGATCGTCAAACTGGCATAGATTTAAGAGTAAACTTCCCATGTTTCTTTTAAATAAACAAATCACAACTCATCAATCAGAATATTTTTCATATTGCCTGCTGTATATCCGAAATCATATATTCCTGCATTTGGTAATCCTCTGATTAAAGTGACGGCCATGTTGTTGTTAATGAAGCCTTTTCATTGGTGTCTTTTCAGCGGTAACGCATCACGTGACCAACGCATCCGTCAGAACATGAACTTGAACCATGTTCAACGGATTAACGCACAGTAGTGCGTTCGAGTCTGTGATTGGCTGACGTACAACTCCCAACGGATGGGCAACGCACGAACGGATGAGTGGGAATCCGGTCTTAGGGCCCATCAGTCGGAGCCCTGACTCCGAACAGTACAGACCTGTTCTAAGGACGCTCCAGGACTTTACCACGTGGAGACACTTCCGAGTTTTTGCCCAGGCGTGTGAAGCCTAATTACGGTTAAGCATGGTGGGCAATTTCGATTTCGAGTACAAGAAAGTAACGATTGATTTACGAAAATACATGGTAGCCATAGCGAGAGAGCAGGAAGCCCAATCCAAGACGAAAGAGAGGAATCTATTCGAGCGACATAGAATTGAAAAGGAAAAAGAGAAGCTGAGCTGGGCTGAGACCATGGAAGTAGATGAAGAGGAGAGAAAAAAGCGAAAGGCAGAGGACAGTGCAGCATCTGGAAAGAAGCTGGTGCAATGCTCTAACGAGGATTCTCAAGCACGTGCTACCCCTTTCACATCAATGGAAGATAGATGTGCGGCAAGCATGGGACACATTCCGGAGCCTTCCAAGGAGGAAGCACACGAAATATACAGACACTGCAAAGCATACGACTGGGCGATACGAAATGTGGAAGCCGAGATTGTCATCGATGAGTCAGAAAAAGAGGAGAAGTCTACATTCACCAGAGAACTTTTGGTAAATATCAATTCAGATTCTATTCTGTTAGCAGACATCCCCACCCCAGAGACCCTCGTGGCGAGGAAATCCTACCAAGTCACGCTGTTCATCGTTGCTGAATTTAACAGCCAGAAGGATAAGGATAGGTTGTACGAGGAGTACAAAACTAGGACAGCCAAAGCTTTTGGATTAAACTTCCAAATTACTCAGCGTAGGAAAACTAACAGGGGGATTAGCTCCACTAAAAATCCGGAGGCCATGCTCCTCTAAAAAATAGATTTGAGCCCCTGGATAATCAGGACGATAGTTCTAGGGACCCTAAACCAGCTAAAGTCTCCTCCTTTTATGTTGACTCCTTAAGCAATTGCGGAGCCCCCATAAAGGATTTAAAGCAGATGCTAGAGTTCCCTGTACAAGGACTGCTAATGGGAAGGGTGATTGGGATCTCTCCTGGGTCCGTTGAGGACTACAAGAGGGTCCAGAGTCATCTAACCCAATTAAAAGTCCCCTTCAGTGCAATAAATCTTGTCAGAGCGCCCCAAAAAAGTAGTGATAAAAGGTATGCCCGCGAACACTGACGCTGGAGACCTGAAGGATGCAATTGCATCCCAGGGTTTCCAAATCGTCAGGGTCTCGCAACTAAAAAGCAGGCGTGATAGATCCCCCCTCCCCATCTTCCCAGTCTGCCTCCCGCCGGCTGAGAAATGGGAGAGGATTTACGAGATAGATAACCTTTTAAGCATGAGAATTAGGATCCAGGCATTCAAAAGTAAAGGATATACGATGTGTTTCAACTGTCAGCTGTTTAATCACTCTTCAGAGAACTGCGGTCTCCCGCCCAGGTGTGTTAAGTGTGGCGAAGGCCACGAGACCCGCTCGTGCGAAATATCAAGACAAACCCCGGCTAAATATGCAAATTGTGGTGGGGCACACCCCGGCAACTTTCGGCACTGCCTAAAAAACCCACATTATCGTGAGCAAATGCGCAGCCATAATCCTGGATCCAAAAATCCAAAAAATACCCCCCCCCCCCTCCCGTGATGAGGAAAATTTCTCTCAGATGACTGAGATCAGACTTTTTTTCAGATGACTGAGCCCCTTGCCGAGATGGAGCAAGGAATCTCCAAAGAGCAGGTGAGCACCATGTCATCTGAATATAACACAAAAGAACCCTGATCAGGGCACTAATTTATTCTCAGAATTCTTAAAATTCTTTAAAGAGCTTGAGGCAGTTTTTAAAATCACTGACATCCAGGGCCTCCTTCGGGAAGTCATGAGCATCCTAAAATCCGACAGAGATCCCATGGCAAAAACTTTCGAGTTAATAAAGTACCTCTCAAACCTAAAAAGTCAGGAAAACCCCCAGAACAGTTCTTAACTTGTTTGTTGAGGCTTTGTTCAGCTTCGGTAGGCTGCAGTTCTCCAGTACTCCTCGTGCAACTCTTTCCATTGGAAAGACCGCCCACCTCGGCATCTGGAAGACCGCCCACGTTTTGGATACCAAAGACCACCCACCTCCGCTCTAGGAGGAATTCCATTGGATAACCTGCAATTCCTTACAACTTATATCACATCGTCAGGATACTTAAACTACAGTCCGAAGTCTAAAGCATAATGTGCTAGGCACTTCTTCAATCAAGAAACAAAGCGGTCTTAGGGCTAGGGCTATTTCCTGACTAGTGACTGTCGCTGGCCCTTTCGAAACGCCCTAGTACCTCCCATCGCCTGGCATCACTCAGATGATGTTGTATACTCATTTTTCAAAATTTGGCCATTTCGATTTTCTTTCTCGTGTTCGTGCTAGCTCATGAGACTATTGCACGTGGTGACTTTTAGTGCTAGCCTGGGTATAATTGTACCAAGTTTTGGTAGGATATATCGGGCTAAACTAATCAAGATGTTTTCGCCGGAGGAAAGAGAGAAATTACTGCTTATTAGAGATTTATCTGTTAAGAGCTTTGGAAAAACAGAGGAGGAGGTATAGGAGAAATTAGAGGAATATAATTGGATTTCAAAAGAAAGTGTACAAACTGAAGGACGACAGGAGATAGCCGAGATGCCTAGGCCTAAAGACAAGAAAGCCAACGACAGTAAGGAGATATCCCAAGGCAAAGAGGAGGACGTGAAAGGCAGACAGACCAAGAGTAAGGAAAAAAAATTTTTCGAAAGGCACAGGAAGGACAAGGAAAAAGAGACTCTCAGCTGGGCAGATGCCATGGAGATCGATGAGGAGGAAAAGAAAAAAGAAAAGACTTGGACGGAGCAGCACGTGCTGAGAAGCTGGTGCGACAGGCGCACAAGACTCCTGAGTACTTTACATCCTTCGCTGCCAGATGCGAAGCAGGCGTGGGATATACCCCTGAGACACCCAAAAATGAAGCCTTCGATATCCATAGACACTGTGAGATCTATAACTGGGCCAGGAGACACCTGGATGCCGAAATCGCCATCGAGGAAGCCGAGGACATCGACAAGGTGGCACTCATCACAGAGATATTGGTAAGCATAACTTCTGATGCTATTTTGCTAGCGGATACTCCTACCCCTGACAACCTCTTGGTTAGGAAATCCTATCAGGCTACGGCTCATGTCATCAAAACATGGAATAGCTTATCTGGGGATTTTTTGTATAGTCAATACAGAACCAAAATCGCGAAATCTTTCAAACTAAATTTTGAACTCCCGCGCAGAAAGCCTAATGACGAGATTGCGGCTGCTGAGTTAGCTGAGGCCATGCCACGAGAGGCTGCATCTAGTAAGGACTTCCCTCTACTTAAAAATAAATTCATGCCGCTTGATAATCAGAAAGAAGGGAATGGAAATAGTGACCCAAAACCTAATCCCAAAATGTCTTCCTTCTATGTTGACTCCTTGAGTAATTGGGGAGCCCTCATGGAAGAATTAAACAAAACTTTAGGCACTAAAATTGAAGGACTGCTGATGGTAAGGGTGATTAGGTTCACTCCTGGATCCGTTGAGGATTACAGGAGCGTACAGACTCACCTGACTCAGAATAAATTCTCTTTTAGCTCCATATGCTTAAAAAACGAAAGACCAAAAAAAGTAGTGATAAAAGGGCTCCCAACCAACACTAGCACAGACTCTATTAAATCACTAGCATAGACTCTATATCCTGTGAAGGATTCAGGATTGTTAGGATTTCACAGCTTAGAAATCGTCGTGATAGGTCACCTCTCCCCATCTTCTTGGTCTGCCTAGAGCCGGCTGAGGGGTGGGGGAAAATTTACAACCTCACCTCCATTCTCTACATGAGAATCGTAGTGCAAGCCCTCAAATCAAAAGGAGTAAAAATTTGTTACAATTGTCAAAATTATAACCTTTCTTCGAATAATTGCTCGCTTCCCGCCAGGTGTTTAAAATGCGGAGAAAATCATCAAACTCGCGAATGCCTTAAACCTAGGGACCTTTCGGCAAAGTGTGCTAATTGTGGTGGGGGCCCACCCCGCCAACTTTAGGCTCTGCCCCAAAAAACCCTGGAACCGTAACAAGTTCCAGTAACCTAAAACCAAACCCCAAAACCTTCGTACCAATAGATCAGATAATTCAAACCTGAGCATGGAAAACTTTCCACAGCTCTCTAAATCACAAAACCTCGAAATTGTTACAGACAACGTGACGATGGCGCGTGCCGAGACAAGAACACCAAGTTCTGAAGAGCACGTGGCCCACACGCACTCAGATGCCCCAAAATCTTCAAATCAAACCCCTAACCTCTTTCTAGAATTCATTAAAGAAATACAAGATTATTTCAATATCAATGATGTCAGGAACTCCTTAAATCAAATCACCAAAATAATTAAAGCAGACGTAGACCCGATGCAAAAGACCTTTGATATAATCACACTAATTTCAGATCAAAAAACCTCAAACTTTCCCCATAACTGAAACTAACTCTACCTTGCAAGATAGTTTTTCGGAATTGTGCTCCAGTTCTCTTGACCATCGAGGTAGTATTATATGGAGAGAGCTTAAGGGTTGCAATCATCGTCAAAGATAAAGGCAGGTGTTGTACGGACGAATTTCTTGAGAACGCGTTTTCTCACCACTGTGACCCTATACATTTCAATGGCAATTTCAGACCGAGAGCGTACTCGAGAAATATAAATGGTAAAATAATGGTTATGTACTGTTGTACTTACGGCTGCAAGTGAAAGCATGTACAAGGAGGGCTTTACTCTTTTCATGGATAACATTTATTTTCCTTATATATCTTACAAATATAGATAAAAAGTAATTGTGCTAGATTTTAGCGTGGTGCATTTCATTTGGCTGTTAATTTCATTGCTTTTAATGCTGTAAAATTAGAAGTTTTGCTTTATTTTTGGTGTTTGTGATATTGCAAAAGACTTATAATGTCATTCTAACACTTTAAAAAAACATTTGGAGTACTTTGCTGATAGTTATAGAGTCATTTTCGGTATCATCGTATGCTTTCCCTTCGAGCTAGAACTTTGCGGCGGTTGGCGACTCGCAAGATTGGGTGGCTTGGGAAGAAAAATGAGAGTTTTAATGAAAGTAAAGACGTGTCGTATGATAAAATTTTACGTTCATAATAAAATATAATAATAGTTTACATTCATTGAAAATGTCAGCTAGATTTTACATCATAACTTTTCGGTGCATTTTATATAAAGATATATTATATATGAGCATGATTTCATTTCTAGTTCAAAGTAAATCGTACTTAATAAGTATTACTAGTTAGCATGGACGCCCATAGGGGATGACAAGGGGGAACTTCAAAATCACAAAGGCGGACATCAAAAACTAGTCGATGTTGTTAATCTTATCCTTGAATCCCTCCGCATAAATTCTATAGGTCTCGATGCTGGTCAGAATTAATTTCATATAAACATCTCGATTAAAAAGATATACTTTCCCCCGTTCACAAATTAAAAATCAAAGGATGTATCACCAAACTCCCAGTGTTTCCAAGAAGTATTTTGGTATTACACTCCTGTTTAGTTTGGCGCGGTAGCTCAGTGGTTAGCACGCGGGAATTGCACTGGGTAGGCCTGGGTTCGATTCCCTCCGCTGCTAAAACTGCCGCCGTGTTCACGCGGAATATGATCACGTTAAACATGTGGGTCAGTAGGTCCTTCCGAGAGGTTGGTGGTAGGGGAAGGAGGGTGCGGTACCTGTGGATGCTTCCCCATTGGGTTCCGGTCTAAATTGAGTGGCTCTTCCTGGCCGTCCAAACAGTTACCGTACACCTTTAACCGCAGTTACCGTACACCTTTCTGGTATCCTTTTTAAAAATTTGGTATTTAACGGTTATCGAAAAGTCTTTAATTTATGGTGCGGGAATTTGGGGCGGGGCATTAACTGGGGACCAGGTCAAAAAGCTTCTCTCTCTTCAAAGGATTTTCCTATTAAAAATTTCTTCTGGTTTTCGTACCACTTCTAACATTTCTCTATACTCCATCACTGGTATCCCCCCTATTCATATCATAATAAACACAAATTTTAAAAAATATATGTTTTGGAAACATCGTATTAATCTTTTTTCTAATCTGCCCGTCCCTTCCCCTTCCTTGTTTGACTCTAACCGCCCAATTTCTGCTATTCCTCCCTCTCAACGTATTGCTAACCTTGTCCCCCTTCCTCCCTCCTCTTTTTCTAATTTCAATGTTTATACAGATGGCTCTTCCATTGATGGAAACACTGGTTTTGCTGTCTGTGTATTCAAAAATGAAACACTTCAAGACACATTTACCTTTAAACTAGCCAATGGGAACACAGTTTTTCAGGCAGAAATTTCTGCCATTGATTATGCTATTGACTGGGCCTCATCAAATAATACAAAAATTAATATTTATACTGATAGTCTTTCTTCCCTTTCGGCTTTTAACTCTATTAAAAATAAATCTAGTTATCTCTCAAAAATTAAATTAAATGCAATTTCTAATAAAAAGCTCATTAATATCCGTTGGGTTAAGGCCCACTCTGACATCTCGGGGAACGAGACTGCTGACAAGTATGCTAAAATTGCTACCTCTTCCGGCTCTCCCTTTTCCCTTCCCTTCCCTTTTTCCCTTGTAAAAAATTATTGTAAACAAAACATCTCCCTTCATTGGCAAACTTTTTTAAATTCTTATATTTCCCCCCGGACGCATGATTCTGCCCGCATTTCCTCCTTTCTCCCCCGGGTCAACCCTTCCCTTCAAATCACAAACAAATATCTTATTTATTTTCTAACTGGCCATGGCCCATTCATGGACTACTTATTCTATTTCAAACAAAAATCTACATCTAGCTGTACTTGCGGCGCATTTGGTGACGCCGATCACTTTGTTTTTGCTTGCCCCCATACTAAAAAATTTCATTTAATTAAACCCTCTCCCGCAAATTGTGCAGTCTGGTTCTCGAGAGTCAGCTCTAATAATTCTTCCGTTGAAAAATTAAAAAACTGTGTTCTCATTGCTAGAGACATCTCAAACCAAATTACCTGATCAGCTTGTGAGTTTGTCCCTTTATTCTTTTCCCTTTGGTCGGTCTCCCTGTGTTTTTTCTGGAGGTGTTACCTTTGGTGTATCGCTGTATTTGTTGTCTTGTATTTGCTGTACTTGTCTTGTGATGTTTTTGGTGGTTGTTTTAGTTGTTTACTCCTCGTTTTGTTTTCGGGAGTGTTCTTGTTACTCCACAGTTTTTACCTAAAGATGTAACATTTGTCACCATTTATTTTACTTTTTATGGTGCTGCTCACTTTAAAAAAAAAAAAAAAAAAAAAAAATTCACAGAAGTTCCAATGTTGTGAATCAGATATGTAAATCTCCTGTAAATATTATTATGATTTTCTAATTAACGTTGCTTTGGACCGTCGGACGAGGGCCAGTTGAAGTTGGCTTCCGCTAACTCCTTTCCCGGCCGTCCAAATAGATGCTCAAGTCCTTGGTGACGAGTCGGACGGTCTGGGTCTTCAACACCTTTCTGGTAGGTCGGACGGTCTGGGTCTCAACAACAGCAACTCTTGTTTAGTTCTCGAAAAAGAAATATGCCTTGCCCAAAGAAGTATTTGAATCACCGACTTCTTGATCATGCGTTAGCAATCTATTAAATGAGCAATCTTAACTCTAAAAGAACCTCACATTCTCCTCATCATAATTTAAGTAATAGGATTCTTGATCTAGAAACAGCTCTACCAATATAAATATTTTTACTTACATACTTTACATTACAAATGCAGAAGCATTTAATAAAAAAATTAACTCTATTTAAAAGTCATTAAAACTTAATTCTGCACATAGCTTTAATTATAATTTTGGTCCTAGTGCTTCAGTTGTTTTTAAAATTTTTAGAAATAATTTTGGATAGATTGATTTGCAATTTTTCCTATAAGTTTTTAATATTTAATATGTACAACATTTGATATTTTTATGCCACATTGAGCCCACTGTAATTGTGTTTACGGGGTCTATGGTGTGTGGGTATATTTAATTCTGGATGCAAATTTCACAATATGTATTTAAAGCATTTTTTAAACGAATTATTAGCAACCAAATCTCTGAAACTATTATAATTAAATGCAATTTTTGTATTTTGTGCCATAATAGTTTATAACCTTATTTATTTCGTATATATACTTTATGGAAAAACATTTTAAAACAATTTCCAAATTCTATATCGATTAAACATGCAAAAACCTTCCGAATACGTTTTGACAATTTAAGAATCGTGGCTATTTCAATAGAGCCCCTATTTATAAATTTAGACATAATTTTGTATTTTATTCTGAAATGTCATTTTATAAACAAAAAATATACAAATAAAGTAAAATATTTCATTATTGCAAATATTACATTGTTTTATATTTGACAGTACACATACAATATATTAAAATAAATTAGATGTAAAAATGACTCAGTCGTATTACGCCTCAAAGCTATATGGATACTGATGTTAACACAACTTTCAAAGATAAAAGTGGAGAATTCTACATTTTACGCAAGCATGCATACAATTTTTTCATACACTTTTTAATTATTTTTAAATATATTATGCATATTCTTCAATTTGTATACTTGTAATCTATTTCATATCATACTTTATTTGCAATTGCTTTGTAGTTTAATTTGTTTTACGAAATTGACTTTATTAACAAAATTATTCTTTAGTAATAAAATGTTTTGGTAATAAAATATTCTAATCCTATTTCGTATTTTTCTTTATACATATTCTTTAAAATCCTGTAACGTATAACACGTATAACAACTTCCCGTTCCCCCTCATCCTCTAGAAGTTAAAAAAAAGAAAACAGAAGGTACACGACACAGTTTAGGCGATAAATCGCCAAATCATGAATGGCCTTCTCCTCCTCAACCACTAGCACCTGCTCTATGTTTGACTATGTTTCTAACATGGAGCAGATTAGACCGCGCTCTTTCCATATATTCTAACTCGTTGGGACTACCTGTCTAACTCCATGGATACTTTTGATTGGATTGAATAAGAGTTTTCCTTTACTTTCATATTTTAAACAATGTAATTATGGTTAAACTTTCTATCATTTAGGAAATGGTAAATAAGCCCTTTTTAACATAACGTAAATAAATGCAATATATATGCAAGGCTAGAAAGTAGGAGCATAATGTCACGCAACAATGGCATCTAACCAATTTTTCCCGGTTACCAAAATGTCTTATTTGGGTGCAATTTCCACATTATTTATTTTGCTTTAATTATTCAACTCACAAAATAAATAATCTTTTATTAGCAGACCTAACTTTGACCCGCTGTGCTGCATGGATGCATGTAATCCATGATATGAATTAGTTAGATTGTTAGAAGGAAAAATAAATGGATTGCATCAAACATGCGAAGAAAGGCTGAACAGTTAGGTATCTAAAATCTCCATCAAAGTAAAATATATAGGTACAAAATTTAACGACCACTAATTTTGAACCCTTTATAGATTTGAATCAAGGATTGCAAACACAAATGAATTCCTTTTAAAATATGCACTTACATATTTTAATATTTTATAAAATAACATATTAAATTTTCTTTTGATACGATATATTGAAAATCTGAACAACAGCTTAAGATTTATTTTAATGTGTAATGGTTAACAAAATTTCATCCCACTCTAAAGCAGAGGTACTTTATGTCACAGCTTGCCCCTCTCAGATGTATGCCTGGAAAAAAAAACACTGGGCCTAAGCTCACGGACCAGGCCAGAGCCATAAAGGATTCACCTCTAACCCCTTGAGATTAAAATGAGTTTAATTTAGAACTGAATTCCTCCAAAAATTAAATTTCAAAATATTCCTCTGCTTATATTGCTGTAGAAGCTTTAAAACAATGTAGTAATAATAATTATTTTATAAATCTGTATTATTCTGTAGTTCCCAAATTTTGAATTGGTGGAAAAACAATAGTACATATTATGTTATTAATTATAGATCTCACTGGAAATCAGTAGGCTTATTGTTATTATTGATTACATGATAACTAATAAACATAAACAATATTTTAGACCAAACACAAGCAATATCTAAAAATATCGTTTTGAAAGTTATATTGCATTCACTTTTAAACTAAAAAATACACATAAAATAATTTTTTTAATAAAGTGTAACATAATTATATTTTTATAGTAGTTTTTTGATTTAAAATGAATGTTTGAAATATTGAAAATGTTTCTGCAGTTTGATGCCGATGGTTCTCCCATAATCGCTTAGGAACTGACATTTATTACTTCAAAAAATCACACAAATTTTTATTCTATTTACTTTTTGTTGCAGAGATATGGGGCTAATTCTAAAAAAATATATAAGCTTCATTGCATCTCGAGAACAGCTCTTGATAATTTCTAAATAATGAAGAATTGTGTCCCTTGATTTCTGGTTGAAACTATGTATGTACAAAATATTCATTCATTTAATAATAGTGAATTTAGTTTATTTTTTTCAATTATGGTAAAATCTTAAGAACATGTTAACGTCTTAAAAATGAAATGGTATTTACATGTCAACAAAAATCACATATTAAATACCTGTTTTTGTAACATCTTTATACGTTATTATATTTATATATTGCTTATTTGATTTTCAAAAATAAATGTTCGAAAAATGGAGGGACTTCTCCATGGTCTGTTTACTCTCAAAATTAATAGGTCTCTGATGTTCATTGATTGAAATAATAGCACTAAATGTTATTCGATTTGCTCAATTTGTTAGAGATATATAGTGCTGCTTGTAATAAAAAAATTAGGTTTTTTTTTTAAACAAGACTTGTTTAGTGATATCGACTCTAGTAAGAGAATAAATATGCACAGCTATATTTAGCAAATGGTTGCTTTGAATGAAAATTTCCCAATTAATCCAAAACAATTAATTCTGATATGCTAGGATAAATCGTTTGAAAAGTTTCCTTTCTAATGAAGTTTTCTTAACCTCTTGCCTTTACGACTCCTGAGAAAGTGAACCTAATGTTCATATATGTAATCCTTTCATCCATAATGAAATCAATTGTCATAAATTAATTTGAAACATAACTCGAAATAGTAAATTTTATGGACCGGAATGCCAAATCACGCATATCGTATTTCCAACAAAAACAAAAAAAATTAAGTCTGTAGCACTTGACTTTCCCTCTATAATGAAATGAATTTACGTCTTTCACAGTGAAAATATAATGTATAGGATCTATGTCACAATGTTTTAAGTTGAATTGCACATTAGGCACTTTTCCTGATGACAACATCTAAAACTATTTCGAAGTACCCAATTTACTTATATTTCATGCAACTCTAAATTAGCAATTATCAATATTGATAGCATCCGCAATAATCCATATATTAAAATATTTTAATAATTAATTTATCAAATTGGCAACATTTTTGTAATTTTAATGATATTTTCATCAATCTGGGGGTAGTTGTTGTTGTTGAGACCCAGACCGTCCAACCTACCAGGAAGGTGTTGTTGAGACCCAGACCGTCCGACCTACCAGAAAGGTGTAAGGTAACTGTATGGACGGCCGGTACCAGGAAGGTGTAAGGTAACTGTTTGGACGGCTGGGAAGTGCCACCTAATTTAGACCGGAACCCAGTGGGGGAGGCATCCACAGGGACCGTACCCTCCTTCCCCTACGACCGACCTCTCGGAAGGACTTACGGACCCACATGCTTAACGTGATCGTACTCCGCGTGAACACTGCGGCAGTTTTGGCAGTGGCGGGAATCGAAACCAGGTCTAGCGAGTGCAATTCCCGCGCGCTAACCACTGGGCTACTGCGCCCAATCAATCTTTGCCAAAAGTTATCACCAAGCGTTACAGATAACCAGAGAGAAGAACATTTCTTATATATATAAATGACTGTTGGCATATTATGTGGTGTTGAAATACAAAACAATTACTCGAAGTACCTTCTTTTGAGAATAGAATGAACTAGATCCACGAGAATGATGTTAAAAAATTTAACACATAATATATATGTATGAAAGTGAACATATTTCACAACAGTTAATACGTTTTTTAATTTTATGTGATTTTTTGATAAATTTGTTTTAAAAAGTATAACATCTCAAGAATGATTCATGCTAGCATTCGTAAATTTGTGTCACTAGTTTTTTAATGAAAAATTACATACGAAATGATTATTTGTGTAACATTATAAAAAGTTCTGATTTTTTAAAAATTTCATTCGAAATTTGAGGGTCTTCCAAACACTTGATTGCATTTAAATCAATAGGCTTCTAGTGTTCACCCATTGAAATTTTTATACAAAAATGTAATTTTTGGTATAAAAAAATGTAAACTTTATACCAAATTTTGTCCAACATGCTCCATTTGTTTGTGAGATATCTCCATTCACACACACACACACACACAAATCACTTTAAAAACATGTGATTCGATTTCACGATTGCTCATGCTCTTCCATCGATTGCTCATGCTCTTCATTCGATTTCACATGCTCTTCTGTCAAAAACTCTAATTTTTGACTCCGTCACAATACTTTCCTTATATATTATACTATGCACATAGGGAAAGTAAATGAAAAACAAATTGACAACAAATGGATAAAATTTCATTTATTTTCAAACAATATAAAAACATACAGAGCATACAAAAAAGTTTATTGTAGTATTACATTAATAGAGCACTCTGTGCGAAGCACAATAGGCTCATGTAGGTATTACTACATCACTCAATAAGTGTCCGGTCTAACTATGAAAAACAAATTTTTTTTTTAGAAATTCGACTTTATTCATCAACATACTCTCCTTCAAGAGTGATACATTCATTCCAACGCTCCTCTAACTTTTCGATGCCTCGATTTGTCTTTGCTCTCAAAATAGGCCTCAGTTTCGGCAATCACTTTTTCATTTCAGACAAATTTCTTTCCCTGGAGCATCTTTTTGATGCCTGCAAAAAGCCAGTAGTCGCTGGGAGCCAGATCTGGAGAGTATGATGGGTGAGGAAACAATTCGAAGCGTAATTCATGTAATTTAACCTTCGTTTTCATCGACTAGTGACAAGGGGCATGTCTTGTTGTTTTTGGTCCGGTGTGAGCAAACGCGGCACCCACTTCGAAAGCAACTTACTCATGATCAAATTTTCGTGTAAAATTGTAAACATACTACTTTCTGATATCTTTAAGGTGTCAGCTTTCTCATGCAACTTCACTTTATGGTCTTTCAAATCTATTTTGTGGACTTATTTTATGTTTTCCGGAACAACTGCCGATTTTGGGCGACCAGAGCATTCAGCATCATCGGTGTTTGTACAACTGCGTTTAAATTCAGCATTCCAGTCGATAATAGTTGATTTCCCTGGTGCAAAGTCTCCAAAACGCTTATCAAGCCACTGTTTGGCTTCAACAGTATTTTTCTCCATCAAACAACAATGTTTAATCAACATACGGAATTCTTTTTTATCCATTGTTTTGAAAATTACAAAACTGGGATCACTAAAACCACTGTAACCTGTAAACTAATTGTCAGAATGTCATGAAATTTTGACACGTATCGTTTGAAGGTTGGTACGATCCAGAAATCATATGGGTGTGTCAACAGTGTTGCGATATATGTGTCAGACCGGAGAAAATTCAGCGAAATATATTCAATAGTTTTTTAAATAAAAATTAAAATAATAATTACACCTCTTATATGAAACGATCACGAGACCATGATATGAAACGATCACATGACCCACTTCAAAATGATATATGGCATCCATCTTGTTTCAAAATCGTGATTTTTTAAAGTTCTTTTTAATTCATATTGAGTGTTGTATCCGTCCTAAAACTACTTTATTTTTGCTTAAATTCTGTGCATCTACATACTGAAACAACGCAATGTTGATTATTTCTACAACTAAGCCTATTTTTCACCTATGTAAAATGTAAACAGCAAAATATATAGAATGAGTTGTATTAGAATTCCTGTATTTTTTTAACACAAAATAATTTAGTCCATGGAGTCTGCATGGCTGATATGAATGAAATATTAATTGATTTCATAAAGAGAAGGACGATATTTTTCGATGAAGTTTCAAGCATAGAGTTTAATTTTTTGTAGCTCCATGGTCTTAAATAAAATGTTTAAATAAAATAAATTATTATAGTATTGTGATGAATGAAATGAATGGGAGAAAGTTATGAATGAAATCCTGTTTTTATAGAGAGATCCAGGCGTGTTATTTTTTCTATGACGTCATTTGAATTAATTTCAGTTGTTTTCGATGAAGTTTTCAAATATAATAAATTATCGTAGTATTATGATAATTCTAAAACTATTACCGAGGAATGTATAACATTTTAGAGATGTTTAAACCAGGCAATTTATATTTCAATGCCGTCATTTGAATGAAGTTCATTTTTTTCGATGAAGGTTTAAGTTTTCAAATATAATAAATTAATGCAGTATTGGGATAGTTTCAAAATATTACCGAGGAATGTATTGCATTTTAGACTTGTTTAAATAAAATTGCATTGAAGTTGGAAAGTGTTTCATAATCAATGCTTTAAGCACGATTGATCTTTCTTGTTACTAATATACAGAAATCAATTTGTTGCAAGGGCCCTATCAATATTTTAAGCCAGGGACCCCATGCAAGCTTGATCCACCTCTGATGACTGTGTGTTTGGGTCCGAGAGACCCGGAATGTCATAGGACCCCGAATGACCCGGAATGTCATTAGTAGCAGAGAGCTACAGTAAAAACCAGCCAACAAAACTGTAATGTATGATGAAAACAGACTGTGCACCTTAAAATCAATCCTATTATAGATACTCTTACAACTGAAATAAAAAGTTCCACAAAATGCTACTTGACAAACTGAAATTCATTGAAAAAAATTAACTTCAGTGTGGCTCAACTCGACATTCTCATACCAGAATCCATTGTTAAGTAGCTTGTTTCTTGTTTGCAAATTTTACAAGAAAAAAAATTTCAAAAATCTATATTGTTGGTTCAAATGATCATAATTAAAGCACCTTTCATTTTAAAATCTTGAAAATATCTTTCAACTGATACTAAGTTTGACAATGTATCCCATCGGGAAAGGAGGGGGAAAATCTTTCGATTGATACCATACTTGGCGATGAACCCCGTGGGGGTAACTTGCCCATCAATGCGGGGGGGGTGCTAATGATGTCATAAACACAAAAATTGTATCACAACTATTTCTCAATGCTATTGAAACTGTTAGGTTTCATGATCATTGAGCCATAAACAACCTCTTTTAAGCATAATTATATTAAATTTTGTCCTATGCTACTAAAAAAAATATATAATTTCACAGTTTTCACTTGATTTATAAAAGTTCTATCTAATTCCAGATTTTTTAATAATAAACTGGATATAAAGTATCGCAAAAATCCATTAATATTTATGGAAGCTATCTTGCACACAAGAAATTGACCACAAACAGAGGGACATCATTCTACATATAGTCGAAACGTGTTCAAGAGGCATTAAAACACATATTGTCAAAAAATTTTATTAAAACAATACTTTCTTTATACTATATTCTACGAAATGAAATACAATTGAAATAAACATTGAATACTGTTATATGGGAGGAGGTGCTTGAGGAGAATAAAGTGCTTTAAAAAAAATAATAAAGAGGTGAATAAAGTGCTGCTCAGCGTTAAGAAAAGTACATGGAATGAAAATTCACTGAACTCATTGCAGGGTTAGATGCAAATCTATTACTTTCAAAACACGCATGACTGTATATGAAGAAAGTGTACAGTGTATGTTAAAATTCAAACCGTAACTTCTATTGCTCAAATGTAAAGATACACAGAATGGCGCTGGACAAAATCATGATTTCATTGCAGCATAACACATTTAAATCAACAAATTCTGTTACATTTATTCTAAAACATGCAATCGAAACTTCACATATCAGAGGGAAAACTCAATACAATACTTTATATAGTACAAGTGATTTCTAATGCCATGTCAAACAAATAAATAATCCATTATACATGCAATATATGACAATACTACATTTTTACATGCAATTAATTTGTTATACTTTACAAAAACAGTTACTACCTTAGCTGATTTCCGAGATGCAGATATCTCTCTCTCTTTTAAGATTCCTAGCTAAAAAAACACTTCGTAAGTTCGCTGAGATATTATAAACAGCATAACTCATCTAGTGCTCATTTCGCCTTTTTGTGATATACAAACTCCTTTTAAAAGCATTATATAAAATAAAAATACAATCATGCAAGTATATATGAAGCGTAGATAATGTAAAAATAAAGGAAACAAATCTTAAAAGTCAATGCATAACCAACAATGATGCGTTTTAGGCTTATGAAAAACCGGCACGAAAGAGATGATATTTCAAGAAAAAATTGTTTAATGTTGTCAGATTAATGTTTAAGGCATAAGGTCAACATAATATGTAATTAAGAAAACTTACTTCAATTCTCTCCGAAAAAGCTCCATATTCATAGTATAGCATTCAATGCAAGAATCTACCGAACCATGTCAGATCACGTAACTTTCTCGCCACAATTTACGATTTTGCTCTCAAGCTTGGCTTTCTAGTCAGCCCTGGTTTGGTGTTAAAGCGTTTGTGATTCACCTTTTTCGCCCAAGATCACCTGGTGGCCATCCTGGGTTCTGTACGCACCACCGATTCTGAATACCCGTTTCAACCACCTGGCATTCCCTTAGTAACGACACTTGGCAACGCTTGCTAGTAGACATACAATCCATAGATCGCCCATTGGTACACACGTCTTACGTTGCGTCAAGAATATTTATTTAAACATAAAGTAATATTTATGTTATCTAAATATTTTCAGGATATGTATAATCGACATAAAGCTCGATATGTACTAAAGATTGCATCAATAGGAAACAAAGATCCGTATTCAATGTTGTTGTTGATGTTGTTGTTGAAACCCAGACCGTCCGACCTACCAGAAAGGTGTAAGGTAACCGTTTGGACGGCCGGGAAGTGCCACCCAATTTAGACCGGAACCCAGTGTGGGAGGCATCCACAGGGACCGTACCCTCCTTCCCCTACCACCAACCTCTCGGAAGGACTTTCGGACCCACATGTTTAACGTGATCGTACCCCGCAATCCGTATTCAATGTGTAAAAGTGTAAAACTTAATACTTATTCAATGCGTAACACTTTAAAATTTCATACACACACTTATTTTTGTTTCATTGCGAGCATTTTACAGTTGACAGCATAGACGTTCATCATTACTTTAAAGAAGAAACAATTCTTAATTTCCGATAAAAAGAGTAATACCTGAAATAAAGTAATCTTCACAAACAGTCATTTTTACTTGCCCTGCAATACATGGAAAGTATTATAATCATGTCGAAAATCGCAACTCGAGTTTTTGACGTATCTACACATTTTGGGACCTCTAGAATACGAAAAACTATTTTTAGCGTAACGTCTGTGTGTGTGTCTATGGTTCTGTGTGTCTGTCTCTGCAATATTTGTATCCACTCTAACTCAAAAACTAAGTGCTCAAATTTAATAAAATTGTATGGGTAAGTCACTTGTGGGTGATATAAAAAAACTGTCTTTTTTTGCAAAATAGCTCTCAAAAATTACCTGTATCCACTCTAGCTGGAAAAACTAATGGATCAAATTTCACAAAATGTGGTAGATAAGTCACTTGTGGGTTATCCTGGTGCTGATTAGATTTTGGTACGATTTGGGATAAAAGGAACCTGTCTTTTTTTTACGAAATGGCCCGTAAAGATTGTCTATATCCCCTCTAGCTGAAAAACTAATAGACCAAATTTCACAAAAGTTGTTTGATAAGTCACTTTTGGGTTACCTTGCTGCTGATTAGATTTTGGTATGATTCAGAATTTGGTATGGTTCGTTTTTCGCTACTCCACCTTTGAAACTAAGCCCAGTTACTAAATGAAAATGAAAATTGAATTGAAAATGAAAATTCAGTGTAATTTAAAATAATTATGGGCGTCATTTTGTGTGACGTGAATATGTAAGTTGTTTTAGTTAAATATGAGATTACAAGGAAAGTCGCCCTGCTCACATCAGATCTTCATATTTTCAATAAGTTCAGCTCTTTTGATGGCCGACAGCCACTACTCTCGGCGCTCTTCACTAAGACGTTTTTTACATTCATCGCCTCTAATTAATGCAGCAAGGAATCTAAAAAAATATTTACTGTCTCTATCAGAACGATTTCCGGATATGGAAACACCACAGACAATAGGCAAAATAACAAATATAAGTTTTTATAACGCTATACACGTGAGTACATTTACAAACTCAACCGAAAAACATGCAATGTATATCTACCAGCTAGGTGGTAGCTTGGCTGCGTGACGTCAGCTGAAGCAGCTCTATTATCTAATATTTCACCCATTGCATTTTAATAAACATTGGCCCACACTCCAAAATATTTAGTATAATATACCATTAAAGCATTGGTAAATATAGCACTTAAAGCATTGATAATCTAAATTCCTTCATAGGAATGCTGTTGTGAATCTGAGATTTGATTTAAACTTTTATGTCAGCTTTATATGCTCATGGATGCAGTTACCTTATTTGCAATGAGAGCAGGGTGCAAAAAAAGCGGTATCGCATCGCAAATTGCGATAGAAAATTTGTGTTTCGCTATGTAAAAATAAATTTGAATCGCACTTTGAGAATTTTATTTTAAAAATCACAACAAATAACGATGAAAAAAAAAATCTTTCCGTATACGTGCATAGCTCCTGCAATATTTATGGGTTTTTTTCTTTTATATTTCAAATCCGGCATCTCGATATGTTTATAGGTACATTTTTTAAGAACTAGTGAAATAATAGTTGTGAACTGCAAGTTAAAATATCGAAACTCTATAGAAATGAAATTTTGATTAGCAGTTTGCTAATCAAAAATATTCCCTTATTTTGCACCCTTCTTCCTCTTCAACGCAAACCATCCGATCTACCAATAAGGTATAAGATATCTATTTGGACGACCAGAAAGTACTACCCAATTTAGACCGGAACCCATTGGGGGAGGCATCCACAGAGAACGTATCCTCCTTCCTCTACTACCAACCTCTCGGATGGACTTACGGACTCACATGTTTAACATGATCGTAGTCTGCATGAACACGGCGGCAGTTTTGGCAGTGACAGGAATCGAACCCGGGCCGTTCAAGTGCAATTCCCACAAGCTAACCACTGGGCTGTCGCGCCCCTTATTTTGCACCCTGAATGAGAGCCTGATTCGAACTTTGGAAATATTTTTATAAGCAAAGTTCTCGCAAGAATTTAATTTTTAATAAATTAGAAGCCGGCTGCATGGCAGCACTTAATATATCAGTCCCCATAGAAATTCACATTATTGTGGCATATAGCAAAGCAAGTTTTCTTGCTGCAATTGCAGGTATTAATTATTCCATGTTGATAACATGTTTCTTTAAAATAAAATATGAATAACCCTTACTTCATATTACGTTTAACAAATGAGTACTTAGAATGTTAACAATATTGTACACAAATATTTGTTCAGAAATTATTTAAAAATTGCGCTTTGTGTACAGGGATAACTAAAATGTGTAAATAGATGAAAGTAAGAATGTCAGTTTTTTTTTTTTTTAAACTACACTAAAAATTTACGTGCACAATGATTTAAAAAAAAAATTATATGCATCCTGAGATTGTTATCTAAAAACATCATATCAATTTCATACCAAATATTTTCAGACATAGTTATAGATGTGTATTAGTAAATTTTCCATTTCTTTTCATTTTAATAGATTTGAAAATTAATTCTTTTTACACTGCTTTTTAAAAAGCAAGTAACTTTACAAGTCTTTGATTATTTAGTTTTTTAATTTTGAGGAAGATGGTTCAATCCTGATAACAGTCATGTAAAAATAATTTGCTGAAAAACGGATTCTAAAATTTGAAAAATATGAAGTTTCATGATATATATTTTAGCTAGGTTACATTTAAGACTGCCGGATTATCAGCTGTCGAAATGAGGTAAGACATAAAAAAATTATTTTAAAACAAAATATTGGGCAATAAACATATTTTTTTCCAAAAGCATTAGACAAAATGGTCACTGTACAATCCTTGAAAAACATTTAAATTAATTTATATATTATAAAGTAAACTTCTATAGACAAAAATTTGCATACAAAAGCATTTAGTCTATTACAAAAAATATACCAAGATGAATGGCCGGGGTATATTAGTCTATTACAAAAAATATACCCCGGCCATTCATCTTGCTGCTCTAAGTCCTTGGACGAGCCGAATGGTCTGGGCTTTTGACAAAAAATATACCTTAGTACAGCTGAATGGACCTGAACATAGCCACCGTTAAGATATTTTGGGCATATACAACAAATGTGCACCCCTCCGTATTTTACAAGTTAGTGATCTATTACTTTCCTTATATACATAATGTATAAGGAAAGTATTGTGACGGGGTCGAAAATTCGAATTCGAGTTTTCGACGGGAGAGCACGTTTCAGGCATCCCTGACCACGAATCAAACATTTTTGAAGTGATGTCTGTGTGTGTGTGTGTGTGTGTCAGTGAGTCTGTGGAGACAATAACTGACAAACGAATGGACCGATTTGAACAAAATTTGGTACAAAAATCATAATCCGTAAACACTGAAAGCCTATTGTTTTTATACGCAATCGAATGTTCAGAACCCCCCTAAATTTTCGAATGAAATTTTGAAAAAATCGTCAAAAAATCAAAACCGCTAATAAAGTTACGCAAATAGACATTTCTTATGTAATTTTTCATTAGAAAACGATTGACATAAATTTTAGAACGCTAACATAAACCATTCTCGAGATATTGTACATTTTTCAAAAAAATTATCAATAAGTCATATAAAATAAAAAATAAAAATATTTCCTATTGAGAAACATGTTCACTTTTTATATGTAATACCATGCGATAAATTGGGTGGCATCATTCTCATGGATCTAGCTTGTTCCATTCATGAAAAAAGATACTTTAAGTAATACTTTTGTATTTGAGCGCGAATAGTCATTTATCTGCTGTAAGAATAACTTATTTCTTCGTCCATAACGCATGGCGAGATTTTGGCGACGAATTTGGCGGAATGTCGCCAACTTGGCGACTTTTTGAAATATTGCCAAATTAACGAAAATCTCGCCAAATGGATAAAAATGACGCTAAATCAATGAAAATGACGACTAATTGTCGAAAATTCAATATCTTGGAAAGAATATTAGTATCTACTATAAGAAAAACCTATTTTTTTACTGTAAAAGTAGTAAATTCATTACATTATATAAGGAAAGTCATGTGTTGCCCACATCATATTTTTTTACAAACGGTTTAGGCAAAAAAGGGGTCCGGTTTGTAGAACAGTCCAGATGTTAGTTCACGGGGATTGCACTCGGATCACCCAAGTTTGATTCCCAGCTCTGCCCAAACTGTCTATGTGTTCATGCGGAGTACAGGGATGTTAAATATGTGGGCCTGTAAGTTCTTCCAAAAGATACAGTCTCTGTGGATGCTGCCCCCACTGATTTCTAGTCTAATTTGGATGACACTTCCCGGTCATTTGAACAGGTACCTTACACCTTCGGGTAGGTCAGATGGGGTAGGTAAAAAAATGAAGCCTCCCGAGCCCCTATGCAAAGAATTCATATGCCTTACCTATTAGTGCCTCTGTACTAGGCTGCGGTTTGAGAGGTATGAAATACTATTTTAAGTAATGTTTAAGTAATAACTGAATTACAATTAAAATAAATTAATGACATTAACAAATTTATTGAAGTGAAACCCCGGTTTTGTAATGTAAACATTATATGCAGGAAAACAAAATACAAGAAAAACTCCATTTTAGTTAGAATATAAAAATCAAGGAAAATATATAAGAAAATAAATAGACCACTTATCAAGTTTTACTTTTTCATTTGATAAAATTTTAATCAAGAACAATTCCAAATATATATTCGTATATTTCTTTCAAGATTGATTTGGTTTCCATAAGAATTTTTTACCTTGACCGTAAAAAATAGACTTGTAAATTTCTTTATTGTAAACAACTATGCTACTTATAATTTATACAAAAAAATTGAAGCAGATCTATATAATAAAAGGCAATGTCTGTGTGTCTGCCTTATACACTATGGGTTCAGCGACCGCGCGTCGGAAAGCTACGAAATTTGGCAATCGGAGACCCGTGGTGGGTGGGAAGGGGACACGTCAAAACCGATTTTTAAAATTTGAATTATTTTTTTTTGTTATTTAAAGTTTCATGCGATTTCAACCGTTTTTTTCTCCATTTTTGTCCTTTTTTCTCCACCATCCAGACATCGGTAGAATAAAACAAATCACACGACCGGAAAGAACAGACAATTGCGAGTAAAAATATATCAATTTCAAATCTCAATTTTAATTTCTAATATTTTTTAAAGATTTTAAATCAAAAGTCACTTTCGGCTCAAAACAACGAACTTAAATCCTCACATCGGAAAAAGTACTAATGATTTCGACTAATAATTTACAGTTTTAGAAAGTTCAAAGATCTAGTTTTCTCACAAGCAAAAATTGCCGCAGGATCGGGATTTTAAGAATTTCCAAATTTCAATTTCTCGGCAGACCCGGCGAAGTTCCGATTTTTCTACCACAGGGACGTCACGCTGTTGAGATATTGTGAGGGTTGTTGTTGTTGAGACCCAGACCGTCCGACCTTCCAGAAAGGTGTAAGGTAACTGTAATATTGTGAGGGTGAAATTATTGTTATTTAATGTTTTATGCGATATTTTAAATGGTGGAACGATATGGATTTTTTAATTTATGGATATTTTAATTTTATGGATATTTTAAATGATGGAACGATGGAACGGAAGAAATAAAATTGGGAGAATTTATGGAAAAATTTATGGAGATTGTCGCGGTGATATTACGTTATATTTTAAACGCACGAATTGCACTCGGTAGGCCCGGGTTCGATACCCCACACTGCCAAAACTGTCGCCGATTTCACGCGGAGTACGATGTGTCATGGTGTCATGGTCATCTCTTTATCTAGAGGGGGTCTTTCTCACTCCTATACAAATGAGATACGATCTTATGGGAACGGTCAGTTGTCCCAAAGCAATTAGCACATCAAGGAGCCCAGTCAACCGATTCTCTTTTGCAGTTCTGGAGGACATTCAGCTTTTCAGCTCTCAAGTTCTGTAGTAGATGCCTGAAGGCAAAGTATTGTATATCATCCTGGAAGCCGAGGGGTCGTCCTTGAAAAACCTTTTGTCTAACAGAATATTCCTAAGCGCGGTTCATGTGAGTAGTACATAGGTCCTCTGGAAACGAAGTTGTTCAGTTTGCGTTGATGATGTCAGTATAAGGAAATGTATTCTTCAATTAATAATTTGTGATTAAGATAATTTAGCACAGGGTATTAAGGTATGTTTAATTTAATTTTTATATTTTTTTCAACATTATTTTTAATTGCTGTAAAATCTTGATCTTAGAATGAACGTTATTTATTTTATCAGAATTTTATATAGTTTTATAAAATTATTTTTGTAAATAGTTGTATATTTAAACCTTGTATAAAACTTTTGGATTGATTTACTTATTGAAAACATCCCAAAAACGTATAATATCTGGTAAGTACTAGTAATTCAATAATATCTGGGAGTATAATATTTCTCGAACAGATTGAAATATTTAAACAAAGTATTGTCTGATTATTTTATCGCCTAAACATAATGATTTTCAGTGAGATCGGACCAAGAGAAGTCTTTTTCAAATATTTATTTCTAAAACTGACACAAATTAATAATGTTACAAATATGTACAGAAATAGAGATTTAATAATGAATTTTCTTTTTTTGTTTAAAAGCAAATTACATCATTTATAGGATGTACCGTCATCCAGACATTGAATTTTGTTTATCTGTGTTAAAAAATTAAAAAAGTTAAATATGATATTTTTTATCAATTGGGTGGATACTTTAAGTACTTTTAACCGGAAATAAACTGTAAATGTGTGCAGGATTTATCACAAACCGCTTTTGAGATATTAGAAATTATACTTTTCTCACAATGAGCATAATATCTCTCAAGAAAATTAAACGATTTCCATGTGATTAGGTATATTTATTTTAATCGGTGTCAACTAAGGCCATTTATTTTCAGCCAATTCGCGTCATAAGGAGGTTCTAATTTTTTATTGTTTTTAGATATCAAAATATATTCATTTTCTGATAAAGTTTTGTGTTCGATACATCAGATATTTTAGTTATTGGCTGTGTGGATAATTTTTTCGTTCTTTCAGAAGTAAATAAAACAATTAAAATTTACAGAAAAGTTGTAGTTTCTTTCACATTATCAAATAACTCATAATAGCTGTAGAAATTTTTAAAACTGATGTACGGTTGAACACAAAATAAAAAATAGTTAAGGGAGATAGGTCTCAGATACCTGTTATACGTCAAAATTAATCATATCAGAAGATCATAGGATGCAAATAGGACTTTTTTCTTCTCCGGTTCAACATTTACATACCACTAGAACAAATCAACCCACCGTTGTCCGGGATCTAAATAAGCTTCCGCTACTTAACTAATACATTTACAGATAAAACCACTCAATTTCCATATCGCCTTCAAACCGCCTCAATTTTCCACACATTTCTTCCTTTCGTTTAGCAACTATGGAAAGCAGAAAAATAGAATAAATAAATAAAAGAAACAAAATGGAATTATTTCTTAGGAGAGAAGTCTTGGCTTAAACTACACAGTGAGTTCCAAGGCTTTGACGTTCATGAGCTCAAAAGTTCACCAGGGAGAAAAAAAAGATATGCATTTCATCAACGATACCTAAAATTTTAATTTTTATGCGTTTGTATGAAAATTCACAAAAACTAAAATAATGTAGTAATTATTTTTTTTTGTTAGAATACGAAGATATACACACATATTTAAGTGTAAAAAAATCTAAAATATACACATTTTAATGCATTTTAAATAAATAAATAAATATGTTTACAAATGCCAGTCGTTTGGCCGCTAGGCCATTACATAGTAAATAAATAAATATAAGGAATTGTTTGTTCTATGAGTTCTGTTCGGTTCAAACATCATTGAAAAGAACGCCATCCGATCTATCCGATGGTGTAAAAATAGAAACTTTGCGACAAAATTTTCTATCGCTAAATAACCAATTTGAGTGAAAATCGTGCTTCAATATAAAGTAACTAAAAAACTAATACAAATAAAAGAAATTCGCTAAGTTGTATTTGTCTATGTCCTAAAGTGCCTCTGTACTAAATTTCTTCGTTGTCCGCTGCTTAGATTTCAAGCTACACACCTTCTTATATTAAATAAAATTAACTTTTTCGTATGCCTATGATAGAGACCAGCTGATTTAGAAGATCCAAACTGCTATTACCTGCTTTAAAAAAATCGTTTATCACAAAAATCAGAAACTTTGCATATATGAGATTTTGATACAAAAAATAGATTAATACACAAAATCAGAGTGTCTTGTCTTACTTTTGTTGAAAGATTGGCAATAGGAATAGAAGTTGATCAAATAATGATATTGGAAGATATTTTGGATAAATCTTCTTTTTCTTACTTTATTGATGAATATACATTTAATTTTTCGTTTCATTAAGTGGTTGTTATTTCTGCTGTGTTTTACTATTTTGTAACTAGAGAATGCAACTTTAAATTAATTAAAAAGATACAGCAAAAATTATTTTACTAAAGTTAGATTTGCCGAAAATGAGTTGGATATCGGGTGTGGGGTGTGTGTGTGTGTGTGTGGGGGGGGGTAATCACTCCCTTAATTCACATAGGGCCCACGGCACTACCTGGTACCCTGTCCCATAATTTGATGTGGGGAACCTGCGATCACGCTAAATATGTGGTTCTGTAAATCCTTCCGAGAGGCTGGTGATAGGGAAAGGAGGGTACGGTCCCTGTGGATGCCTCCCCTGCTGAGTTCCGGTCTAAATTGGGTGAATAAAACGAAAGTTATAGAGATTGTCGCGGAGAGCGCGGTAGCCCAGTGGTTAGCGTGCGGGAATTGCACTCGGTAGGACCGAGTTCGATCCCCGTCACTGCCAAAACTGCCGCCGTGTTCACTCTGAGTACGATCACGTTAAACACGTGGGTCCGTAAGTCCTTCCGAGAGGTTGGTGGCAGGGGAAGGAGGGTACGGTCCCTGTGGATGCCTCCCCACTGAGTTCCGGTCTAAATTGGGTGGCACTTCCTTCTTCTTCGACCCAGACCGTCCGACCTACCAGAAAGGTGTAAGGTATCTGTTTGGACGGCCGGGAAATGCCACCCAATTTAGACCGGAACCCAGTGGGGGAGGCATCCACAGGGACCGTACCCTCCTTCCCCTACCACCAACCTCTCGGAAGGACTTACGGACCCACATGTTTAACGTGATCGTACTCCGCGTGAACACGGCGGCAGTTTGGGCAGCGGCGGGAATCGAACCCGGAACTACCGAGTGCAACCTCCGCGCGCTAACCACAGGGCTACCGCGCCCCGTGGCACTTCCTGGCCGTCCAAGTAGTTACCTTACACCTTTCTGGTAGCGAGTTTGCCACGGTCAGAATTTTCAAGGTTAGCGAACAGGCTGGTCACCGAAGGCGGCTAATAATAAATAAATATCAAAGAATGTAAGGTGAAATTGAATAAATTAAAGTATCAGGATATTTGAAGTCAAATTGCCTATTAACTATTAAGAAAACAGCCACTTCCTTATAGCTTAGACATATCTATCAAGGACTTGATGTAGCTCGAGTATAAATTGTGGGCATATTTTCTTTAAGTTCCATTTCCAATGGAATATCATCTCATGTGGGTAGATAGAGAGAGATTCAAACAAAGTAAACATATTTTGTATCAGACAAAGTAAACATATTTTGTTTATTTACAAATTATTTGGATAGACGCTATCTCCCTTATCAGCCATAAAACCAAAATAAATAAAATATTTCTACAAAATTAACTCTTTATAAAAACTTAAAACAAAACTGTAACATGTTACATATATAAACGTACAAGGTTACCAAATTGATTTTTAAATGAAATGATAAAATCAGTGGTGTGCAGCGATATTTTGCTTTAGGCAAGCACAACATTTAATTCTGGTATATAAAAACAATAGAAAAAATATATTACAGTCAACCCTCCTATATCGTGGTACTCTCATAATGCAGATTCTATATAATGTGGAGCAAAAATTTTGACAGCCCTGTCATAAGGCGATATTCATAAAACGCGGTAATCTTATTAAGTGGTTTCTCTACAATACCCATCAGTTTAAGCAGTCTCCCTATAGCATGACTACACTTTTAAGGTTCGAAATTAATGGGGAATTCCCCTGTTTTTTCATCCACGTACATCACCATATTTCAATTTCAGTTATCAGGGAAATCCGCTGTAAAATAAATTAATACATTCACCTCAAATGCATTGGTAGATGAAAATATGGAAGAATGGGTTTCAAATTTCAATTTAAGTTATGTGAAAAGGGGACTGGGTTTGGGTAAATAATTAGAAAATTACTTTATTGAAAATGATCCTTCATCAGTACGAAGTGCAAATTTTATAAGATAATTACAAAATTGTTTAGCTCCTCTCAGAGAGATTTTGGTAGAGTTACAAATTAAAACTACATTTCAAAACGAAAATGAAGATATGCAAAGTTAAGAGGACATTAAAAGAATTAGGCCACTGACTAATATTTAACAGAGGTGATGAGTATTAATAGAATTTTGTTGGAAAAAGTTACTAAGTTTATATTTCACATTGTTTTTTAATTTTCTTTTAAATTCTTAATAAAAATAATTCGAAATATGTAAAACATTTTTGCCCTACTTTTGTATCTATAAACTTATATTTAATAACCATATTCACCATAACATGGTACTCTAAAAATACAATTTTATATAACGTAGAATGAATCAGTCTGATTTATATGTTCTGAGTTCAACTTAATGCAATTTCCGTATAACACAGGACGAATTGTTCTGAGTTTCTTATAACGCGGTATGCGGTTTCCATATAACATGGTACGAATTAATCTGATGTGCACTAATCTGAGTTTCATAATATAAAGAAGTACGAATTAACACTAGAACGACGGAAGCTATCATTTTGACCACATAACTACTTTGAGAAACGGTTCCTCCAAAACGACTAATCCCAGCTCATTGAAATTTTATGACTTTTCTTATTTTCTTTGCAAAAAATGTGTGGAAGAAACATCCTAAATGCTGTAACTATGATATTTTGGTTTTGAATTAAAGGTATGTTGTACTTTTTCTATGGCGGTCAAATTGACCGCTGCCCGTCGTTCTATGTAGTTCAAAGTATCAGGCATTCTAGTGTTAACTACATCATGGGAGGGTTGACTGTATTGTTGAATCTATTTGTACATAAATTCCAATCTTCTACTTTTTTGTGAAAACGCATTAATGACATTTTCGTGCAAATTAAGAGTTCTTATTTCTCAAATTTGAAGAACACTTTTAAGATACAACAAAAAAGTGTATCTTTGCTATTATTAATTAATATTAATTTGAGCTTGGTCACCAATGATCTGTCATCAATCACCGTTTCACAAATTCTGCTGAAATATTACAGTAAAAAAATTTTTTTTTAACTGATGTTAGGTAAATAATGCTTGCATTCCTTCTATGGACTGCATACCACTGGACAAATCTAACTGAAACTGATAATATTTGGGAAACAGTTGAAGAGTTTCTACAATTATGACAGGTGACCACCAGTCATGACCAGAGAGTTCGAAAACTTTTTCATAACCTCCGCCATTTAAAAACTTGTTTCGATCACACTGCAGTTATAATCAGAATGACCAAGGATTTTCTCAATCAATGTTATGTGATCACATGATACACAGAACACATGTTTTGTTTGAAATGCTGCCTAGAATAGTGCAGAATAACTATGCTGTTTTTTTCTGGTGAGTGACTTGAAAACTGATAAACAATTGTTAACGGAGATGACCATTCAGTTAACTTTTCAAACACACCCTTTACATGTGCAAAAGTTATACAATAAAAGCAATGCGCAACTTATTGATTGCTTTAAAGCTGGACCAAGTCTTGTTTAACATAAATGATAACAGAAACTGAATATCAGTGACGCAGCCAGAAATTCGTTCTGGGGGGGGGGTCAAACCTCATTGCATATTATTACGCATGTTAAATGACAATATATTGAAATAAATCAATTTATCGCTGAATAGATTTATTTATTTAACATTATGTTTACTAAATAAGAACAGTACTGATAACTTCTATAAATGAAAGTATACGATATTCAAAGTTTAATATCAAGTCGTCTAGGCTTCTTAGCCATTTCATTTAAAACCTCTTCAGGGCTTACTTCAATGTCCTTGTGGATATATCCCTTTCGTGACGATCGGCAGGCTCACGTGCCAGCTACGAACTTGCATTCAAGGACGAACGGCACGCACTAGTGACGGAGGAAACTTTACCGTAAGCTGAGAGTGGTACTTATACGTGCCTCCACGTGGAACGTTTTAATTTGTCTAATAGCTGGCGTTATATGTTCATGGAACTAACTTCAATGTATTTTGCAGAGGCATGACCTTGGCAGAAGAGGATCGAATGAATTATGTCTCTATTTGGAGCGGTAAACATCATTTTATAATATAAACAGACAGGGCAATTCTCGTAGCATCAACAATTCTATAATTGAGTTTCGGTTTTTGTTTTTATTTCAGCGTTATGATTTCGTTGGTGAATCATAGAAATATAAGAGAGTATTTTTTTTGTTTGGGTTTTAGAGGCAGTGAAATTATTCGTTTATTTCGGATAAAAGAATGGGAGCAACTAACGAGTATTTTGTATTCAGATTTGTATGAAAAATATACATCAAATAGAAATTAAATATTTCTTTTATTCCTGAAAAAAATAGATTTCTGTGTTGAATAGGTGATTTTTAGTGAATTTTTTTCGAGAGTTAAACTTAGAGCACAAAATGTGCCGTCCTTTGGGACCAGTTCGGAAGCGAAGCGCTCCGTCTTTCGGGCCGCGACAGTTCCGGAAGGCCGCCGTCGCGAAAGGGATATAGCATAAACAGTCCATTTAAACTGTGCTCACCTGCTGAATTTCTCAAATAATTTTTTAAATATCGTAAGGTGGAGAAAAATCTCTCTGCGCTACACGTTGTGACTGGAAGTGTAATCATTATCTGCAGAAGTTTTCGTATACTTGGAAACATAATTTCATCACATTCATGAAAAGCTTCCAAAGCATTATCTGGATATTCTGAAGTCGGATATTCTGAAATCTGGATTCTAAAGTCGTTCGAGTTTGCTGTGCCATATTACTCGCCATATACTCACCATACAAATTTTCACATGTGATATGACCAATATCTTCTGAATATCGGGAACATAGCGTCTTCACTGTTTTCTTTCGTAAGGTCTTGGTCTTGAGCTGTTTTGCTCGGCAATAGGATTCGAAAAGAAGCTAATATATATTTATGTTTCACAAATCTTTCATCGAGCTGTATTAGAAAATGATCTATAAAAGGTATAAAAGCAGCTCTCCTATAATATACCTCAGGAGTATCATAGTCGACGTTAATTCGTGTAGCTTGATATTTTACAGTTCTTGGTACTGATATGGGGATTTCATAATTTTCACAAAATGTTTCAACATCTTTAAAAATTACGGAGAACTCTTTTTCAGAATTGTTCCTTAAACTTTGTATAATTGCTCGTGTATCTTCAGCATAACCAATGGCTTTGGAAAGATCAATTTTTTCAGATTGTAAATATTTCGACAAAGGTAAACTATACGAAAATAGTTTTTTAACCAGTTGACCGCCTGTGACGAGATAATTCGTCTGAAAGATTTTCACCACTCGCCGGCCGAAGACGTAATAACTCGTCAACACATTCTGTGAGACCACCAGCTTCGACAGCCCCTTCAAAGGGGCAGACTAGCTTTCTTACAATACAACAGTTTCATTGCCCCAAATGTCGGAAAGAAAAAAGGATATTCTGAGAATCTGATTTATGGCCGGTCATTGTAAAGGCCAAGAAGCAAAGATCGCTTATCTTGCCTGCTCCCCGCCAACGAAGCTCGGACATCTTTCTCAACGTTTCGTTTTCATGCTTATCGTTCGATTTCACGAGCAGCAAATGCTGTGAAAATAATTCTTTGAGATTGGTATTCATTCGGTTATATATTGCAGATTATTGCATTTTTTAAGTGACGGTCACAAAAACAGCGTATTTTTTCTTAATTGCCCTCTTAAATCCTCTAATCAACAGCTTACTTATTTTTTAGAAAAATAATTTGCAGTCGGTAAAAAAATCAGTCAAATCTTAGGTGGACCATACTGGAATCTACTACCTTCTACTATTTATTTTAACAGTATACTAACAACACTCAACGTTATTTATCTCAATAAAAGTCAAAACATATTTTAATTGAAGTATTATAATTTTTACTCACTATTGAAAATTAAAAGGTATTGGCATATAAATCTTAATAAAGCGATATAAGTACTAGATAAGAAATATACTAACATAACCATACTGAAAAAGGATAACAAATTCATATAATGATTTAATTGCTTTTAATTCTCATAACTTTTGATTTATAAACCGAAAACATGGTTGGACTTATCTAGTTAAATTATACTACAAACTAGTTAAATTATAATTGCAGTTCTACAAATATTCGTTTTCGTACTCATGGTAACTTAATAAAATGCATTTAATATACATTTTAAAAAATACGTTTAATGTACATTTTAATAAATGTACTTATGTTATAATAAATATATCTGATTTTTATTTTAAATACATTTGATATATATACTCTATAATATTATTTAAATTTTTATTTCAAAAACTATATTTTAAGAGAATGGGGGGAGGGCAAATAGCTTCTTAAGATGAGCTGTTTATTAAAAGAAGTGTAATAAGACTTGATTAAACGTTTTCCTTGGGTACACAAAGCAGAAACCGAGGCCAAGACTTAATATGTGAAAGCTATAAAAAAATAAGTAATGAAACGTTTCCAATATAATAATTATTTTGAGGTTTTTTAATATTTTTACTTTCTTGTATTGAATTGTATACAAAAACTATAGTTTAAAAAAAAATCGAATCAATATTTCGAAACAATCACCATGTGAAATGTTTTACAATATGTAATCATTATTTGCGTAAATTTCATTTCCTTATGATATAATTTATAAATCATATTTAATCTGCAAAATATTTTATAGCAGAAAAGTGGAACCATTATAAATAAATAATATAAAGAAATGTTGTTAGAATACCTTTTAAAATAAGATATATGAGACTAATTGTAATTTACCGAATTATTTTAAGTTATACATAATGTCCTATGCTCAACTGCGGCTTAATAACTGATGCATATGTTTCTGAAGAATAGGAATAGTAATCTGCATTCAGGAGTGAGAGTACTTTGATAACTAAGGAACCCACCAATCAAACGCATTCCCAAAGTTTGGAATCGCGCTTCCAGTGTAGCAACCAGCATTCGGGAACCATTATACCGCTCTTCAGCATGGTGTAGACGATAATTAGATTTGCAACAAGAGAACTTGCTATATTCCGATATTTTATGAACCACTGTGTGATTGATAAGTTAGTCATGCCATGCAACCAACTTCAAATTCCACGAATACAATAAGAATAAAAACAGAGCCTCGTAGATTGTGGTCATGCGTGCTATCAGATACACCACTCGCGCCATGTACGAAATTACTTGAATTAGCATACATTCTCACCTTTTTAAACAATGCTAGAATGGGACACCAACACCCTGCGGTTATAAACATTAAAGATTTTGGTTCAAGCGCTAATTGTAATATATTTTAGTTGCATACAATACTCGTTCATAGTTGGGTATTGAACCAACGACTCGGGGATTACGTCCAGTTATGCTGCAAACTACACAAATTCTGCCATGTAAAGAGTTATTTGAATTTATTTTCAACACTAAGACATAACTGTTCATTTATATATTTCTAATAATTGTTACCATTTGAGAAAAATTAAATCACCCTAGAAGACTAACATTCCACACAAATATTTTTTTTCTACAAGTCGTAATTGCACCAAATATTTGTTTGTGTTGTGCAATAAAACGACGTCTGTGAAAGCACTTGAGGTGGTCTTTGTTATATCGTGAGAAGAACGTGCTGTAGACAGACAGTCACTGATTCCCGACTCGAGGGTTGAATGGGCATAGAAAATCCGCCGTAATCAGCGGCAAGGAACGCGCTCCGGGCAAAAGAGCTGCGGGGGGGGGGGGGGTTAAATACTTGTTGGATTCATTCTATTCCATGCAAGTTCCCCCACAGTAGCACAGTTTAATACTAAAAAAAGAAACGATACAACCAGTTAAAAATATTTAACTGTATTTTGCGCCTGTAAATATTTAACTTATATATTTGAAATGTTTGAGACACTTCATATAATGTACATTACTAAAATTATTATTATTATTAACATTATTGATTTTTACTTTAGATAAAAAACTTTAATTGTTATGAAATATGTCATATATTATTTTGCTTTTGTTTGGAAATAGTCCGTCTTTGTATAGCATCTAATGCATATTGTTTTCCACCAATTTTTGATAAAACTATATATTTGATAACCACTGGTTACAAAAGAAAACCATACAAAAGCAGTATTGCTTATTGTAGTTTTCCAAAAAAGCCAGAGTATAAACCTTGAACGTTTTTGAACGATCTGTTTCTATACAATAATCAAAGATTGGTCACTAAAAATTCAAAAGCTTATGTACAGGTATATCATGTTAGATGTTATGTATATTATATAGTATATCATGCATCTCTTAGCAGACCCAATACAAAATATCTAGAGTAGAGTGGGAGTCGACATTCTCTTATATTCATATTCTATATAATTTACGTAAATTTATATTATATGAATTCCACAGCAAGCCAAAATTTGTTCTTGAGTAAGCGTGTCCAAGACGTCATTGTAATAATTCGAATTATTCGTTTTCTAATCATACGATTTATAAAAATATTCAATCTAGTTCGATTATTCTGATAATGAATGTACACTTACGATTTCAGAGAAACAAACATTCGTTATTGAGTTATTGGTTGCCCTTTATTTCCCGTTGCCCGTTATTGGTTGCCCTTAAATTTACCACTGTTTCGAAAACACTTTGGATCACTTTCCTCAGTGCTAAAAAGACCAAATAATTCACAAAGAAGACGATTAGTTTTATTTTGACCCAAGTCTGAGTTTATTTGCTAAAAATATTTTTGGTACTAATATTGGTAGTTATTGTTAAATTAATAACTTTTATAAACTTTACAACAGCTTCTCTGGTGATCTTGATGTTTTGCATTCATCTGGAATTACTTTTAAAAATCATTTGTTGCAAATACTTTGTATTTTAGTTTTTCTTATATATATATTTTTAATATTTTGTATTATATTTTATCTTGCAAGATGTTTCTGGGACATTGTCCTGTAGTTTGCCTATTTTAAATAAATAAATAAATACGAGTAAATAAATGAATATTTAACATTTAGTAATTGAATGCAATTTATGAGATTCAGAAGTTTATGATTACAGAATAGGATATAATTTTCTTGCCTATAGTCACTTTCTCAGAAGACACTAAAAATAATTCGTTTTTAAAGATAAATATCCTTTGAAACATCCTAAATAATGTACACATGGAAACATATTGACACGAGTTTCAAGGACTTCTCTTTTAATCTCCATCTTTATATCAAAGTATATGTAAAAGTGAGCCTACCGCAAAAACTTTGTCGCATTATATTTGTGAAAAAGGTTTTTGCATGTAATATTTTATTAACCTGAAAAGGCGGCAACAATAAGGCCCTTAAACCGTTTTTTCATTGCAATATGTCTTTAATTATGGGGGTTCGCCATGAATACTATATTCCTGCTGGCTGAAAGCCCTATATTTACTGGGCATAGACAATATTATATAGGATCGCGCTCTCACTGCAAATAACATTATTTATGGACAAAGTTAATTCTACTCTCGTCAACATGGAATAGTCAATATTTGCAAAAGTAGTAGAAAGACTTGGTATGTTTCATAATTTTATGTTCTACATATTCAATCCAACCATGCAGCTAGCTTTACTCCGGTTACGTGGAACATTAACGCCGCAACACATTCAGTCCTTTATGCCGGCTACTAAAGTATGTAAAATTATGTGAAAGCACACAGAATTAAGGAACATAGTACATTTTTTGTTGAAATTGCAGTTATCGAATATTAACTGTTGACCACATAAATGTGAAAACGGTCCATGGACGTGGATAATGTTGTTTGCAATGAACACACGATGATCATTTTTAGAGAGTTTCGCAGTTAATATTGAGAAAAAGATGCTTGAAAAATGGGAGTTAAACATGTCTAACAAACAAGCATCTCGCATGCAACTTCGCATCAGAAAACGAATGGTACTTATTTTAGAACACTAGAATGGATCTTCCTTAAGATATTTCATGATTTTCAAATAAGTTTATATTAAAAATATGAAATTTTAAATATGTTTAAATGAGTTAGCATCCCCAACATTTTCATCCAGTTAGCACATTCATTCATAAGAAAATAGACACAAACAAAAATTTTCTCACCATGCAAACATTAACTTTTTAAAACGATTATCTCTTTCTAGAAAATTGGAAATTTAGGAATATTTGTTGAAATTATGCATTTTAAAACAGTATGAATTCGTAATAAAAATAATTTATGAATAAAAGTTTACGCTGCCGCACATTAACATTGTTATTTTAATTCTTATATACAGAAAATAAAAAAGAAAATAATTTAACCTCGTTGTTTGATGGCTTATACATTATGGGTCCTTCTAATAAATCAACAGTTTTTAAAAGTTTCTATTTGAGTATATAGAAAATGTATAAAAGATTTTCTTAAACCTCGATAAATGATAATCAAAGCTAAATCAAATTTGATTTGTAAAATAAATGTATAATATTTTCTTTGCATGCTTTACGATAAGAAAGAGGAAAATGAAGCAAAATGTTCAAAATTTTATTAATCAAAATACATTTATCATGCAATTTAAACTTCAAATAGCGTTTGCTTAAAAAATAAGGAGAAAACTGCTATTAAAAAATTATCTATAAAATTGAAAGGGATTATAAAAAAAGAACGATATTTTGGTCAAGCAAGATCCATCCAATTCTTATTTTGTAGCTCACCCTATTTTGTTTTCCCCTTTCTGAGGGGAGCATGGCACGTGGGGCAAGCAAAGTGGGGTCAGACACCTGCTGCGCAAACTAATGACCATTACGTTGTTGACAGGCGTGATAGGGGGAACGGGACTGTTCAGTTGGAAAACAAACATTTCCCCAGTCTCGCTGCGGTTAGTTTAGCTGCAGAACTGCTTCTTGAAAGAGAACAAAACTGGGTCAGTAAGATAGAGTTTTCTCAGCCGGCCAAGTGGTTAACAATATATAGGGAAATAACGAATTCACACTTGTTAATTGCATTGTACAAAATGCTTACGAGTAGGGTCCGGATTTCTATGCACTTGCATATTTCTGCATATTTTCGTGCATATTGTGTAATAATTTTGAGCATATTTGCATATTATTTCAGCTAAATTTCATGCATGAAAATCCGAGCCTTGCAAATTATATTTACGATCTATTATGACAACTATATAAAAACAGCCCTTACCTTTTTTCCTACAAATAACCGAATATCATTGGGATTCACGTCGATTTCAGATGGTGTAAATAATGATGTCTCAACGTCTATTGGAGCTTTTCTTTCTGAACTGTCATCTTCAGAGCATTCAACATTTTCCAACTTATTTTCACTACATTCACTATCTTCTTTTTTTTCTCTTTTAAAGAAATTGTATATGCTTCTCTCAAATAACTTACCTTTGCTGCTATTCATTGTACAATTGCTAATATAAAAGAACAGATTAAAGATCCCTTGATCGAAAAACGTATAGGTTTTATTTTTTAAAGCTTCAACACGTGCTTCCAAAACAAGACCAGACACATGACAGCAGGAAATTCTTTTCGAAAGGAAATTTCCCTATCCGAAGGATTTTTCCCTTTCTGAAGGACTTTTCCGTTCCGAAGGGAATTTCTCTTCTGAAGGGAATTTCCCTTAAACCAACAATGAAGTGTCGAGTAAAAACAAAATTTTAGGGGAATTAAATTTGTTTGAACGAAGTACGAGAAAAAGTAAAAATATAAATACCAAAAATGAGAAAAAAAAGTAGTTATTTTTATTGTAATCAATACTTTTTTGTTTTTAATTTAAGGCTCTGGGGGGTCCGGTTCCCTTGGTCCCCCCGTCGCTGCGCCACTGCTGAATATCGCAGCAAAATTACTTACTTCTACAAAAGAAAGCTTGTTGAATGAATGTTTGTCCAAAAGTACATATAAAATTAGTTAAAATATATTTCTACATGTGTGTATGCCTGCATTGTGTAACTATTTATTACCAGTCATGGGGTGGTTTGTGTAAAAGGATGCTAGTATGAATTGTTATAAAGATTGGCAAATAATTGATCAGTTACACATGCAATATAATTTTTACATATAGATATCTTTAAAAATTCTTGGCCAAAAAAACAAACAAACACTGAAAGCTTGCTGATATTTTATAAACAGCAGAAACTTCATTGTGTTCATCTAGCCTTTCCGACATTTAACGAAATATGCAGTCTTTTAGCGTGTACCTTTATTTACGATTGATAAGGATTTGATATTTTTGTAAATAATACTTGAAATTGATATAAAACAATCTTGAAATGATGTTAGATTATTGTTAAAAGGAAATCTGCGTTGATACACATATTAAAATATAACACTTACTTGATTGATACTTCGTTAAAATATTATATCCAGCATAATAGCATTATAGGCGTATATTGAGACAAGAAAGGAAATAGGATGTACTGGAAGGGAAATGACGTTTGAGTTCTACGTCACAATGGTTCGCCCCCGATATGGGTGGGACGGAGGCGGAGCCGTAGAAAATAGTAATTTGGCCACTCTGTTTCAATATATGTGCCCAGTATGGGCCAGACCGGAGGCAGAGCCGCAGTAAGTATTACTACGGACACCTTGTCTCAATATATGTCCATCAAACCAATGAAAAGGCGATTACACGTCAAATTCGGCAATCTCTTTTCCAGCGCAAGCGCAAAACATCCTCCCATAGCCAAAGCTGTGTGGAGACGTTAGTAGTTGCACGGCAACCCTGGATAAATGTAAACACTGGATTTTTGCTTTTTTACATTGTTACTTTATAATTAAACATTTAAATAATGTAAATAAGGGTAAGTATTATTATATTTGATATATTTTCTAGTACAGCTCCAGTTATCATAGTAGTAAAACTTTTTAATGGCATCATTTTTCTGTTACTGAAAGAGAAGCATGTTGTCTCGATATTTCTGTATCATACTGAAAGAGAAGCATGTTGTCTCGATATTTCTGTATCATACTGAAAGAGAAGCATGTTGTCTCGATATTTCTGTATCAATAAAAAGTTATAAAATTAGTTACGCGATAGCGAGATATCGTATTAAAATTTATTTAAAAGAGAGATAGATAAGAACATAGTTACAAAATGTTCATTGTTAAAATCATCTGAATCAGTAGTCTCCAAATTCAATAAAAATATGGGAGATGCTTTAAAAATTTTAATTAGTTTGCTAGTTAATTTTCATTATTTTGCTAGTTAATTTTAATTATTTTGCTAGTAAGTAATGATAACTATAGCAGTAAGCATTTTTAACATTTCACGTATTGACTAGTCTTGCAACATGTGTAAAGACAGTGCACTGTAAATGAAAGAGATATTAGAACATTGAATTCACAGTGATAGCCCAAAATTTATAATTGACGAATGTAAAATAATTAATTATTCGCAATAAGTCACAGGCACCGACTTTCAAAAATTTCGGGGGGTGCCCAGAAATTAAAATGTCTTTAAATTTTTTTAATCGTTCAGAGAAATGGTAGCTTATCATGAATTTAATGAAGTTCTACAAGGTTTGCAAAATTGATTAAGATGAAACATAAACCCATGCAGAACTTACATCCCCATCAGTGGGGTCTCCAGACCGAAATCCAGGATGGGGGCAAATCTGGCCACTCAAAAAACTGCTGCAAGCCTTAGGGCCAGTTGAGTGGCCTGGGCTTTCAGGATGGGGGCAAATGGCCTAAAAAACGTAATAACACAAACAGAAAATTATTTGTGCACTCATTTGCTAGTAACTTCTGTTATTACTTATACAAAATGTATTTAATCAGACTTGTGCTCTCTTTATGAACTCTTTGTCTTATATCCTTGTTCAATTTGGCAGCTATCTCCTTGTGAACATGCAGAATAGCCATGCTATTTTGTCTCTGCTGCTTCATTGTAGATCTCAAGTAAGTCTTGAGTCGTCGGAGAGTAGAAAAAGATCTTTCAGCTGTACAGGATGTAACCAGACTGTTTATATTCTGTTTATTAATTTACAGAACTCTGGTATGGACATTAAATGAACTTGGAGATTCTAAAAATGTGTAATGATTGGTTAGGTTTGAACAAAAGAAATTAAAATATACATATTCAAGTACATATTTATGTGCTGCCAGGTAAGTTTATAGATTATAGGTCAGGTTGATTTCAAGTCAGATAAGTTTAATTTATATACTGAAAAACAAGTTCGTAAAATAATTTTATATTTTAACCTGAAGTCTATTGTCGAAGCATCCAAATAAAATCATTGTGAAAACTAAAGTACTAACTAGCTAAAACAGTTAGCGAGTCATTTGCAGCACTTTGAAATCTTGTAAACAATATAAATGAATCTGAAAAAATCGAATAGCTTTATTGAACTTCACTGAAGTTTTATTTTACGAAATGTTATTCATTCAAAACCATTTTGACTTCATCGGACTGGAGCCACCACCACTAAGGTATGAAAATGTTTCTTTTGTTGAGAACAAATTTATCATTGAATAAATGCTATTTTTACATCAAACGCAATTATAATCTTGAGCAATTGGGTTTATTAGCAATTACAATTATTGAATTTATATAAATTTAGAGTTTATTAAATTTAAAAAGGAGAATATTAAATTTTGATTTTTAGTATTTTCTCATTAGTCAATGAGGTTTGATGATTTTAAGGGATAAGATATATTTAAACGTTGAAAATATTTGTTAATTGTTTGTTGTTATATATTGATTACAAAAAAAAACCCCTGATTTAAATAACTAAATAAAATTCCAGAAAGCTCCATAAAATCACATTATAAAGTTTTGAACTGTGGATTAGCAAATGTTTAGCTGCTGAGTTAATCATTATTCCATGGAGTAGAGTTATTAATAGTGCAAGCAACGTATGTTCATGTGTGTGCAGCATCCATATCTTTAGCTGTAAATTCACGTAGCGGGCGAGTACGCGAACGACAACTACTGCATACGTCTCTAAAGCGGGCACATCTTTATTAAATGAGTTTGATTATTATTGCATGCATCTGCGGAGTGGGTCAAAGACGAATCCGCTAATATGAGGGGTACAATATATGAGTTTACACAATTTTTGTCATAATAACTTCAAAATATCAATAATCCCAGAATCAACAATACCCGAAAATATCGATAATAATAATGTTTAAACCTGAAGACCATAGTTGATATTATCTAGTCAAAAATGCAATGTCAATGAAATTTATTTTATATACATATCTTTATTATTCAAATCAGAAAAGATTTAATAGAAATCGTATGCTCCATAACACATTGGATTTACATCCATTGCTAAATGACATGATATCATTTGCTTCAAATAAATTGATGGAACTCATATCGTCTGAATAAAGCTATCTCCATGGAAGGTTTGGCGACGTTTTCGTCAATTTAGCGATAATTTAAAAATCGCCAAAGTTATCGACAAGTGGGACTGTAGAATTAACTGATAGTCCCATTTTGCGACAAATTGACGAAGCATCATCTCAGTACTATCTCCTAACAAAACACAATTAATTTCATTTATTAAGTGAAATTTTATCTATTTCATGATATTTTTATGGATTTACAAGCATTTTTATCCATTTGGTGATATATTAAAAATTCTCTAAATGTGTTACTAAGTAGGATGGATGGACTGACCGACAAATACTACTGAAACATCATTTCAGTACTCTCTTCTAAAAAAACAAATTTAATTTCATTGAATTGTGTGTGTGCCATTTTTATCAATTTGGTGACATATCTGTCAATTTGATTAAGTTTAAGAAAAGTTGCCAAGTTAGCGATATTCCACCAAATTCGTAGCTATGAATTTGCAGATCTGAAGAATTAAACATCCTAATCCCATTTGTATATACTAAATGAAAACACTAAAATTGTATTAGAAGATAATCCATTCTACTCATTTTCTGTTTCAACAATCGGATAAATGAATTTATTGGGTAAACATGATATATGAGTTTATTAGCTAAACACAATATATAAGCTTAAAAACTCTTTGCCAAAATAAATGAAGGTGATGTATGCAGACCGCAATTAATATAATTAAAAGAAATATCAAACTGTTCTTTTCTAAAATATATTTTTATATCCATTTATTTATTATTGAAATAAAAAAAAATAATAATTAAAATTAACAGACAGATTTAATTTAATTGCGTTTCTGAGCAGCATGATATAAGATAGAATCTTCCTCATAAACTGCGAAACTAAATAACCATTTTGATTTCTTTATACTTTTCATTGTTGAGTAAAAGCTTGTGAAAAATAAACCATGGAGATAGATTTTCCATTTAAATTCATGTTTTCACACAATGGCTAATTAGTGCAAAAAATCTCCCACCGAACTCAGATATAAAGTTTTAATTCACTTTCAAACGATTTTCAACCTTTTCATTTGGATAAATTGGAGTTAGAGAGTAGAACTCCTAGGAAAAAGTTTCATTTTTCATTAATATCTCGACAATCCGTGGTCTTAGAATCTCGAAACTTAGACTAAATTTTAGGGGGGCTATTTTAAGGCTATCCACAAAATTTCATTAAATTCGGTTCAGCCGTTCTTCCGTGATGATGAGACAAACAGACAGATTTTCAATTTTATTTATATCGATATGTTATCCATTTTGTTGACACACAAGAAGAATGATTGAAATATTTATAAATATTAAGTAAAATTAAGGTATTTTAGAAACAGGTAAAATTTTCATATTATTGAACAATTTTACAACAAATGTAACATAACAATAAGCTTTATCTAAGAGAGGAATGTAATTGCTTTTTTTGAGATAATATTTCATCAAACTGGGGTTCAAAGTTAGTACTTCCTATCATCAAAATTAATTGCAAATGGTAATCTGTTAATGCTGACCTGTATTGTGATTTTACGTACTTCATTTTCGAAAATGTCTTTTCACGTAGATAAGTGCAGAGTAGTCACATAGATAAGTAAGATTCTTAATTTGTTTTTGTTTTACTTACTTTGTAATAGTGTATTTAAATTGTGTAATGAAATTTTTTTTTCAAATATGAAAATAGTTTAATTTTACTTTTAGTTGAATATTGACGTATTTAAGGAGAACAAATATAGTTATAATTTTATGAGTTTAAAAGAATTATGCATTTCATGTATGTTTCAAAATTCTTATCTCACGAGAATATTTTTTTTATGATTAATTATATAGTATATATATATATGGGTTTCACCAACTTTCCTTCCAAGGGGGTGGTTTGCAAAATCACTGTCAATACATAATACATTGGCTAAGAAATACTGACATGCTAATTTCAATTGTGTGTGTGTGTGGGGGGGGGGGAAGCAAGGACTCCCATGCTGGAGACACCCATGTATATATATTTTGTGTGCAACTATTGCGTGTCATTTTCCTCACGTACAGTGTTCCTAATTTATTATTCTCTGGGTTGGCAGCTATGCTATGAGTTGTGAATATTGCATTATGTGCTTAATCTGGTAATGACGATGTATATTTTACTCTATTAGTAGAAATACTATGTCATTGCATAATAAACATTATACTTTGTAATTTAATTCAATAACAAATTTATTCATGCACCCCTCCACTTTAAAAGCACGACAAAGTCCACTTTTCTCTTCTTTTCTAGTTTTAACAGTGACATAATAGGTATCTGTGTGTAATAAAATGAGAATAAAATATTGCAGAACAGTGTTACACATATCACTCGCAGACGCTTCCGAATTTATAACTGCATAGTGTCACAGCGGAATACAAAGCTATAAGAGTGCCACATACAGTCATATCTTGCAACTTGTCAACTCGACTATCGGTTGTTGTTATAGCGCATAATTTAAAATTATTTTATTAGTTCAAAAATTTAAATTCATCGTTAGTTTGTGGTCCGCAGTTTGCGGACCCCTGCACTAAGGGATAAAGATTACACTATATCCCACTAGGGTACACAGCTAGTGGTATATTTAGAGGGAGACTACCAGGTTCAAGCCTCCCACTTCCCCAAAGTTTATGTGCTTTTTGTATGACATTTTGCACTCCTTATATCAACTATGTGTGTGGTTTAGTTTTGTAATTTAGATAATCAGAATGAAAAATAAATAAGTTAAATTGTAAATGAATTTTATGCCGGCCACGTGAAAGAACTGAAATTGTCAGTTCCCATAGAAGTTTGCAATAATTATTGCTTATAACAAGTTTTTTTGCTGCTATTGCAGATATCAGTTATACCATGCTGACAAGTGCCTAATAAGTGCAAAATTGGCACTACTGGTATCTGCAATGAGAGTGTCTTCCGAAAGAAAAGTGTTTTTTATATTTCTCGACCAGAGTTTTACTTCCATAGTTGTACTTCATATTAATAAATTTAGCATTTTGTAATAAAAAAATATAAATAAAAAATTCTGAAGTTTTTTCTTTTTGGAAGGGGGGGGGGACTATCCCTCTGTCTAAAAGTTGGTGGAATGTCCCCTATCCCCTTGGTTTCTACACCCATGCTAATAATGCCAATTATCAATGTGGCAATTATTAATGGTTACACTTCAATGCCTTGCATGCAGCATGATTGGTAAGCATAATATAGAAGGTAAATATATCATTATCCTGAACTACATTGGCAATAAAGAGACTATACCTCCCTAAATTTTGCCAAAATACTTCAACTTTCCTTTAAATTAAAAAATCCTATAGGATTTACTCATTCTGTGATAATGTTTCTTATCTTAATAACATAACACTACAACCATGGGCTTAGTCTAGAATTTATTTATGGTTGTTGTCTCCATTTTCAGGTATAACTAATATAACTTGAAATGGTGCAGTGACTGACTTGATCACTGTCTTTTTTATCAGTCATTACAAAAATGACTCTGGTGACAGCTACATCATATATTAGGCTTCAGTGACATCACCAATTCATGCTATCTTAGTATTTACTACTTTGGAGCTACAAGATAGCCATTGCCCCACAATGAACTAACCAAAAGATAAAATCCCAGTCCAAGTTGCAGAGCAGGTGTTTACATTATTGGTACATCTAATGGGCGATAAAACTTATACAGCAAAATCCAACACTGTGTTCCAACTTGCTGTCTGAAAAAAAAAAAAAATTTATTAAGCTTAAACAACAAGTATTTTTGGCCCAGACAAAGGAAATTGTTACCAAAAGTTGCCAAGATAAATTAATCATTTCATTTATGAGCAATTTGGTGAGAACATGGAACAACAACAGAAGAAAAAAAAATTGTAATGAATTCTGAGGCTGCACAAAGTATTTTATTTTGTACTGTGTTAGTGATTAATTGTTCTTTTTATTTACTATTATATGGAGAGCAATGGACTAAAATCGGGAACAGGGGAATGAAACATAACTCAATGAAATGCAGTAATCAATGGAACAAGATAATGAAACATGTTAGACTAAATAGTAAGATAAACATGCTGAATAGATCAAGTTTAGGATGGAACAGGACCAAGGAGATGGGATACATAACTATGCCAAACATTTAATCCTTTGTGGACGGCGGCATTCCAGAACTACCGTGGCCCAACGGACGGAGCGTTTCACCTCCAAACTGCTCCTAAAGGATGGCTAATTTTTTGCACTAAGCCTAATTCTCGAAAAAAATTCACTGAAAATCACCTGTTCAATACAGCAATCTACTTTTTTCAGGAATAAAAGAAATACTTATTTTCTACTTGATGTATATTTTTCATACAAATCTCAATGCAAAATACTCGTTAATTGTTTTTACTATAAATTCTACTATTCATCATCAAAAAAATATGCTAAAAAATTTAATTTCCTTATCTAAATTAGGCGGCATAATATTGTGATTGATTCCAACTATGCTAAAAAACTCAAAAGAATTCAGATCTTTCAAATCTCCTGTCCAAACATCATTCGCAGAAACAGGTACTGAAGCTGACGGCAGTGTAATAATAGTACGCTCAGAATCTGAAGAATCACTTGCATTTTCATATTCATTTTCAGAAATACCACAGTTCCACGAATCTTTACTATTTACATCACTTTTATTACTGCCTGGTTCGTTTATCATATGAGTATATTCTTCTGCAGAAAGAAAACGTCCTGGTCAGGCCATTCTTATCCAAAATAGCATAATAATTTCACTGCCACGCATTCCTCAAAAACCCAAACTTAGAAAAAATACTCTCTTATATTCCTATGATTCACCAATGAAATCATAAAATGGAAAACAAAACAAGAAATAACTCAATTATAAAATAGCAGAGGATACGAGAAGTGCTCTATTTGTTTATATTAAAACCATGTTTCACCGCTCCAGATGGAGAAATGATTCATTGGATCCCCTGTATTCCAAGGTCAAGTATCAACAAAATATATTGGAGTTGTTTGCATGGACATTTATCACCATCTAGTAGACAAATAAATTCAAATATGACCATTCCATATGAAAACGTGCATCTGTGACGGCCGTCCTTTAGGGTAAAGTTTTCTCCGACGTGAATGCATGACGACCGTCCTTGAATGCAAGTTCATAGTCGACTTGCGGGCGCATTAACCGTCTGCGAAGAGATAACTCCTGGAACAGAACATGATGTAGGACAATGATATGAAATAGGACAGGCCAGTTATGGGGTAAAGAAATGAAACTCAGCATAACAGAATTGACTAACTAGTGAGATAGTGAAAATAAATGTGCAAGTCTTTGGTCAAGATAGTAGAATAGAAAAGATCTAGTTGAAAGACAAGGAAGTGGAACAAAGCAGTCTCTAAGTTGAAAGAGGTGAGATAAAGCGTAATTGATGTAATAGACAAGTTGCTGGGTAAAGAGCATAAATGGAACAGATTGTAAAAGCTAGCCAAGGATACAGAGCAAGTCCATGATTGCAAGTCCTGCAGTCCACGATTGCAAGTCCTGCTTAGCAAGTTCTGCCGATTATTCCTGAAATGTACAGCAAGTAGCTCATAAATTCAAGATCACACAGGCAAATTAGGAATGAATGAATTATGAGAAAAAACAAGTTTTTTAATTTCCTCTTCTGTACAACAGTGGTGCATTGAAAAGTAGAGAATAAATTTTAATCACACATGAAATTGAACCAAATTAAGGGTGTAGAAAATTTATTTACAATTTTTTGTGCGTCACTGTTGTATAGAGGAGAATATTGAAAAACTTGTTTTTTTCTCATTAATTACTTTTTTATATTTTTGGCCTAATTTACATTTAAACCCATCCATTATACATGGATATATATATTTGTGCATTATACATGGATCAGTGTGATAGAACTAGGAGAACATTTTATCTGAAAATACTGAACTGTAATTTGCAAAGAAAATACAAAAAAGGGCTAAAATGTAGTCATGATGTGTGCGTAAATGGCTCAACATAATGACATGAAAATTTGTTAGAAATGTTCAGCGAGATGAAACTGTCTGCAGAGTTTCAGCTCTACATGCTCTGGGAGCCGAAAATGTGCCTGTAGAAGATGATATATGTAAAGATGACATAATTTACTTAATGTAATGACATGAAAATTTTATAGATCAAATCTAGTATTTAAGCCTGTTAAAGGCAGGGAAACTAACACTCTTAAAAAATTAAGTTGTAACATTTTTAAATACGTTTTATTTTGTTTTATAATGTATGGTGCACCAAAAATAGTTGTCTCAAGTGTTAAAATTGTCCAGTTAGATTCTGCTTCATTGTCCAGTTTCAGCTTTTCATGTTCCTTGTAGAGGCTTCAAGATGGTTCTGAGAGACTTTACCCCTCCTCCCTCTCCATTTTGTTCACTTTGAGCAGAAATCGAGAATCTGGCTCAGTTAGGTTTGTTTAAGTGGTCAATACTATAAGTATACAAAGATCCATCCCTTGCTCTACTAGAAGGCTGATTAAGAGTTTGGAAAGATACTAGCTGAATACCAGTTGAAAATCAACGGTCTCGCAATAAGTACCCCCTCCCTCCTGAATATTATTTTTTTAATAATTCGCATTTCATATTTATTCGGCAAATCGATTATTTTAGTGTGCAGAACCCCCTAAAAAAGAAAATATTGGAAAATTTAAATTGCACACGTCTTCCTTTCAAACTATCTACCAATACACCAAATTAAAGTCTCTATCTCATCCTGAAGCATACTATTTTATCATCTCCCCTTTCGAACGTTTTTCTTTGGAGCACACCTATAAATGAGCATTTTTGAAAAACGCTGTTCGTGTTGGGTTTTTATCAGATGATTGACCCATATACCAAATATCAAGCCTCTATCACATTTAAAAGGAAGCGTGTCTCATTTATTCCAAAAATCAAACATATTGGCGTTCGGCACCCCTTAAAGTAGCAAATATTGGAAATCTGAAATTTGCACACTTTCTTCCTTTCAATCTATCTACCAGTACACCAAATTTGATGTCTCTATCCTATTGTGTGAGCATGTTTTTCTATCGCTTCATATTTTGGACGTTTTCTGTGTTGCACCCCCTTAAATGATCATTTTTGAAAAACCATAATAATCTTAGCTTTTTTTTATCAAATGATTGGCTCATATACTAAATTTCAAGCTTCTATCACACTCTAAGGGAGGCGTTTTTCAGTTGTTCGTGAAATCGAACATTAAGGGAAGCACTTTTCAGTCATTTCCTGCGTACATTGAAATCGAACATTTTAGTGTGCGGCACCCCTACAATAGAAAATGTTGGAAAACTGAAATTACACACTTTCTTCCTTTCCAACTATCTACATGTATACCAAATTTGAAGTCTCTAACTCATTGCGAAGCATGCTTTTTCTATCATTTCACCCTTCGAATGTTTTTCTATGGAGTTCCCACCCCCCTTTAAATATACATTTTTGAAAAACTACATTCTTCTTGGTTTTCTATTAAATGATTGGCCCATATACCAAATATCAAGCCTCTATCATGTTCTAAAAGAGGTATTTCTACTTCATTCCGAAAATCGACCATTTTTGTGTGCGACACCCCCCTAAAATAAAAAATATTGGAAAACTGAAATTGTACACTTTCATCCTTCCAAACTATCTACCCATTCACCAAATTTCAAATCTCTGTCTCATCCTGAAGTATGTTTCCTTATCAATTCACCTTTCAAACGTTTTCCTCTAGAGCACCCCCCCCCCCCCTAAACGAATGTTTTTGAAAAACTATATTCGTCTTGAGTGTTTTCATCAAATGATTAGTCCATATACCTAATTTCAAGCCCCTATCAAATTTTAAAGGAGCCATTTCTGATTTATTCGGTAAATCGAACATTTTGGTGTGCGGCACCCCCTTAAGTAGAAAATATTGGAAATCTGAAATTGCACACTTTCTTCCTTTCGAACGATTTACCATACACCAAATGTGAAGTCTATCTTATGGCAAAGTATGCTTTCCTATCATTTTACTTTTCGAACATTTTGGTGTGGAGCATCCCCTCTAGAGAACGTTTTTGAAAAATTCGATTTTTCCAGGGGGTTTTATCGAACGATCGACCCGTGTACCAAATTGCAAGTTTCTATTTATTCGGGAAGTGCCTAAAAATGCGTGACAGACAGACGGACACTTGGCAATTAGTATAAATAGATTGAAAAAACACATTGGGGATAAAAAATATTGGACTATGTTAGGTTCTGTTCGATAATTGATATTATGAGTGTGCAAAGATTCAGCCTTTTAGGTTACCTGGGGCTTCTGGAGGGTCTAATAAGATTTTTCGAAACTCCACATTTTCTATCTCCTCAGGGAGGAATTGAAAATACGACTCTGTTGAGTTCTGTATCATAGTTGATACTATAAATGTGTGAAGATTCAACTAGCTAGATCACTGAGGGGTTTTTGAAGGGTCTGGAAAGATAAAAACACTTTAGATAATTTTATATATAGTGATGTTTCATGAGATAAAATTGTGTACCAATTTCAGCTATCTACATGCTCTGGGATGTGAGAACGAGCCCCTCAAACATGGGAAGAAGAAGAAGGGGCCAAGTTCATTATACGTTAATAAAAGGTGTAGGGAGAAAGCAATAAAATGTTTTTATTACAAGAGTGCACTAATTAATGTTTAATTATTCGTTTAGTTAAGTATGAATTGTTAATATAGTTAAATATAAATTGAAACTGAAATAGATTTTAAATTTCTAGTGCATCAAATAATTTATAAGTTCAGTGACTGTAGTAGTCAAGAGATTTTTATAAATATAATTTTTCAGTCTTTTTCTGTATTATTGCTTTAGGTTCACTTAATATTTGCTACTAAAGTATGGCCAGAAGTGAAGGATCAAACAGGCCATTTAAAGAAAAAATTGTTCAGACATATGAGGCATTTTTTCAGGTAAGTCTTGTCTTATTTTTGTTAATGACAATAACAGTAGTCAAGTAGGTATCATCTGGATGAGAAGATGTAGCATTTGAGTGTAAAAACTAGTTATTTTTACAATGATGCATCATACACATAGATATTCCATTATTTCCTTGGTGTTTCTGTCACCTAAGTGATTTGAACTGAAATTGGTGTTGAGAATGTCAAAGTAATAAGCTCTTCGTAGAAAATTTCAGCATTGGTTATTTGGTAATTAAAGTTTGTAATGAAATGTGCAACTCTCATTTTAACTTAAAATTCTTATTTTTGTATGAAATTACAGTCTGTTATCATTCAAGTCGCATTCCTTGATTAAGCAGTGAACATTTGATTTTAGATTTTCCTATTTCGTGCATCATTTTATTTCAGTCCTGATAATTTTCTAAGTGTTTTTTCCTGTTTAATAAATTTTCCAATCTCGTGAATTCCTGCTTCATGTGTTTTGAAATTTTGGTGACAAATCAAATTTTTTAATAATTCTTATATATATTTTGGATTTAAACCTAGGGAAGACTACTTTAGGCAGTTATTTATCCTTCTTCTGCAAGAGCTTGATGAAGAATTTGTTAAATATCTTTCAAGACTTTGTGTGCTGCATGTGTTGAAAATGTGCATTATCAACACATAAAGCATATAACAGGGCCCGACTTGCAGGTGATTATATCTAGGGCCTAGTGGTTATATAGTGCCCCTGTCAGTGATCACTATTACAATACATATGGCCACCCATAAACATTATCAAATAATTCCAGATTCATTTGGTGCCCTTAAAATATTGGTGTCCAAGGCCTATGCACTGTAGACCCATGGATACATTAGAGGTCCAAACATTTTGTAACATAGAATGTTCATCATGCGAAGATACTGCCTGTGACAATAAATTTTTGGAACCTTTGTTAACATTCAATGCAGTATTAAATGGATGTAAACTTATTGAAGATGCCTGATTTGCAAGAAAACACTTCAATGCCATTCCCATCATTGAAATTGATGTATTTAAACTAAATAAAAAAAATAAAGCAATTTAAAATTTTGCCATATTTTTTTTTCATTTTACAAACTAAGCACTAATAATACAGGTACTATATTTATGTGCATTCCTTGGTGATATTTTCCTTTGACTTCAATTTTACCTTTTTTGGTATTGTAGGTTTTTATGTTGAATTGTTAAAAAATCTAAATTTCAGATTTTTCTGTATTATTATTATTTTTTTTTCAGATGTTTTTCCATTCTAGTATAGAAAAGATAAAAACTGATTTCTTTATTTTTCTAATATTGTAGAAATTTTGATTTAAAATATTTTTTTACTAGCCGCCTTTGGCGACCAGCCTGTTCGCAGCCCTTGAAAATGCTGATCGTGGCAAATTCCAACCGTGGCAAACTCGTTGGCGCGACCGACCAGAAAGATGTAAGGTAACTGGTTGGACGGCCAGGATGTGCCACCCAATTTAGACCGGAACCCAGTGGGGGAGGCATCCACAGGGAACGTACCCTCCTTCCCCTACCACCAACCTCTCGGAAAAACATACGGACCCATATGTTTAACGTGATCGGACTCCGTGTCAGTGGCGGAAATCGAACCCGGGCCTACCGCGTGCAATTCCCGCACGCTAACCACTGGGCTACTTCGCCCTCCGCGACAATCTCCATAACTTTCTTTTTATTCACCCAATTTAGACCGTACCCTCCTTCCCCTACCACCAACCTCTCGGAATGACTCACGAACCCACATGTTTAACGTGATCGTACTCCGCGTGAACGCGGCGTAAGTTTTGGCAGTGGCGGGAATCGAACCCGGGCCTACTGAGTGCAATTCCCACGCGCTAACCACTGGGCTGCCGCGCCCTCCGCGACAATCTCCATAACTTTCTATATATTCACCCAATTTAGACGGGAACCCAGTGGGGGAGGCATCCACAGGGGCCGTATCCTCCTTCCCCTACCACCAACCTCTCGGAAGGACTTACGGACCCACATATTTAACGTTATCGTATTCCACGTAAACACGGCGGCAGTTTTGGCAGTGGCGGGAATCGAAACCGGGCCTACCGCTAACTTCCCGCGCGCTAATTTGCAATTTAAAATGACCATATGCTTAATTCCATCATCCTCATTCCATTGTTTCATCATTTAAAATATCCATTTAAAAAATCCATATCCTTCCATCATTTAAAATATAAATATAATAATTTATATGGAGTAAAGGAGCTCTATTCAGAACCGTGACGTCACCTCCACCTTGACGTCCCCACCCACCACCTGCCCTTCTTCTGTGGGGGAGAAACGCCGGTTAAGAAGCGGCACGCCGAGCGGAACGCCGAGAAATTGAAATTCGGAAACTTTTAAAATCCCGATCCTGTGGGCAATACGGAATATTTCCTGACCAGATTGGGCTTGTAAGAATGCCAGATGTTTGACCTTTCTAAAAATGTAAATTATTAGTCGAAATTATGAGTACTTTTTACTATGCGAGAATTTATAAACCAAAAATACTTTTCTTGAGCAAAAAGTGACTTTTGTTTTAAAATCTTTAAAAAATATTAGAAATCGAAATTCAGATTTGAAATTGATATATTTTTACTCGCAATTGTCAGCTCTTTTCGATGGTGTGATTTGTTTTTTCCTACGATGTCCGGATCGTGGGAAAAAAAGGGCAAAAATGGCAAAAAACGGTCGAAATCGCATAAAACATTGAATAACAAAAAAAATAATTAAAATTTTAAAAATCTGTTTTCACGTGTCCCCTTCCCTCCCCCCCGGGTCTCCGATTGCCAAATTTCGTAGCTCTCCGACTCGCGGTCGCGAAACGTATAGTGTATAAGACACACAGACACACAGACATTGCCTTTTATTATTTAAGATAACGTGTTGGCAATCTATACACTTGCTATATAATCCATTTACTGTAGAAATCATGCTGCTTCATCTTTTTCTACTTTTTAGTAGGAAAAAGAATAGAACCATTTATTAACCATGCATTGAATTTTAAAAGATTTTTCTGAAATTAAACTTCTGTTTGCTTCTTTACTGGCAAAACTGTATGGTTGCCTGATCAATTTGTGAAGCTGATGATGGTGACTGTACTCTGTTACATGTATTATCAATATAGTAGAGTATTGATAATCTGAATCTCAGAAATCCAAACTTCTATTAAAGCCTAGCAGGGCTTGCAAATACATCATAATAGTAATGCAAGACTTTTCATAATAAAAAAATATCGACACATGACATTCATTCATTTCTCACCTTTTCTATAGTTTCAAGCACTCCTATTACTTCCATATGTAATCATATGCATTGTAAGTATATTGCTGTTATAAAATTAATGTCACCTAACTGTAATCCTGAATGCTTAGAAATTTGTTAATAATGGGTGGGGCTAAAATAATGCCCTTTATCTTTACTGGATTTAAAGTAATTATTTCTGTCAGAAAAATTCTAAAATTCTTGCTTTAAAGAGTTTTGTATTCTCACTGATCTTTTTATTGCCTGCACCATACTGATGAGCAGCAATGATTATGACACCATGGTCCATGTGTGGTGATAGATGATCAGTTGAAAACTTTCTTACTTTTATGCAACATCTTCTCTTCACTGTATGAAGAAGCAACACTGGCAGATTTATTTCTTCTCAAGTTATAGCAGGACACTATTACTGAAAATTATTCAAAATTTCAAAAACAAATGACTCTTTATGACTTTTTAAAGTGGAATAAATATATGATGTAAATACTTATTTTATTTTATAAGTTTTTTAAATGTAAATGCCTTTTTTATTTAATTTATCTTTAAAATGAAAGTATTTTTAACAACTCAACTTGTTTTGCTCTTTTATAAAATGCCTTTATACTTATTTTTTTAACTTGTTTTGAATTTTTGATTGACCTACACTCTTATTTATTTTAATCATTTGTTATGTATAATTTAAGTTTTTGAAAGGCCAAACTAGTTCTGGTCATATTTAACTCATATTTCTTAGACTTCACTGTATATTTCAACTTTATTAGATACTTACGGAGATGATAAAATTTCTTGAGACATTACTTTCCATTATTATATTGAGCTCTACATCTATATAATATTCGGAGCGGGTGATGTATCAACATTTTCATAGCATTTCTACTATAACTAGAATTATAGTTTTAGTGTCATTCGATATGTCCCAGCTTTGAGACCAAGGAAAATTATACAATTTAAAAAATTTGAATTAGGAATGATGGTACAAAGGAATAATTAAAAAGTCAAAATCACTTTTCAAAATGATTGAGCACTTCCACTCGAACTAGAATCTCAACTTTGGTCTCTTTCGATCCATCTCAGCTTTTAAATCAACAACAACAAAAAATTAAAAATTTTAAAAATTCAAATTATTAATGAAATGTAAAAGGATTTAAAAAAACTTACACCACTTTGCCTTTCAGAAAGGCTCACCATTCCAGTTTTATGCTTAAATTTGAAACAGTTCTTGATATTCAGAAATTTGAAGTGTATATGTGTCACATTTACTGACCACTAGCCATTGAGAGCATGCAGTTTTCAGGTGAAATGGCTGCTATTAAATATTATTATAATAATAGTTAAATCTCATAGTTTATTTCATTAAGATAAGGATATTTTAAAGTAATTTGATTTTTTTGGTAATATAAATAAAAATATATAGTAAAATCTGCATCAACCTCATGGTTGAGATAGGTCAAAGAAGTAAGATGTCATCTACCGTGAACTAAAAAAAATTTTAAAGAAATATGTTGGACCTAATTTCTTTTATTTTATTCTTAACAGTAAATATAAAACAATAGTGAAAAGTATAAGTTTGCTGCAATTCAATGAGACATGAAATATGTGTTCCTTTTTCAGAAAATGCCCAAATTAATGAAATCACCAAAACAATGTTTGTGCAAATTTGCTTCAATTTCTATTTAATTGATTTCCTATACATATGTTAAGATTATTACTTCAGTTCTGTAATACATAATTTATACAAATGTTTCACAAAATTACTCATCAAATGTTTTATTTGCGTAATGCAGGGATGGCAAATTTTGTCTATTGAAATTTTGTCATCAAACATTAAAAATGGCATTTAAAAAAATCTTTTCTCAAAAACAATTTCTGGTATTAAACATGGTGTGAATTTGTGCAATAATCTTACGCAATGAAAAACGATATTTCTATGTGTGTCTGTGTATCAGAAAATCAAAGCTTCAAACAGTGATGAAAACTGCTAAAGAAGTACTTCATAAAGTACTTCAGAAGTGCCCATATGATGCACCTCATCAAAATTTTTTAAAAATTCAATTTTGTTTTTTAGTTATTTCATGTTGAAACATGATTTTGAGCAATTTTCACACAAACTGGTTTCTTAGCAACTGAAAGTATTATCTCACAGAGTTTCCATCTTGATATCACCGGAAAGATCAAAGAACATTCTTTCTGACAATCTTTTATCTGAATCTGTAGAACAATTCCTTCATATTTATTTATTTATTTATTTTTAAATACATCAAAATATGCAAGTTTTAGGTAATCTGGTTCTTATTTTGCTCCTTCCAAATATGGAAGATTAGCAAAATGCTATAATTTAATAAAAATGTGGGTATATATCTGTGCATTCTAATAAAAAAATTATTTGAATTACTCTATTTTTTGATCTGTTAATTTTAAAACAAAAGCATACAAATTGATATTTTCATTTCCATTTGCAAAGGGTTTCTTTCTCCTACAACAATTGACATCACAAACTGGGCGTTGCTATTGTCCCACATTTTTAGGTCTTTCCTTTAAAGTTGTTAATTTCTTTTCTTTTTCTAAATTTTCCCTTCCAAATTGTAAATTCGTCCCTATTTCTAAATTTTTCCGTTTTTATTCAAAATTTCTAATTTTGTGGTTTTTCTGAATTTTCCTCTCTGTATTTTCTAAATTCTTAATTCTTTTAATGTTTTCCCAATTTTTGGCAATTGAACTTCGTTTTCTCGTTTTCAGCATTTAAACCTTTCTTTTAAACCAATTTTTAGATCGGTGGCATTCAAAATCTATCCCCTCCTTTGACAAATGTAATTTCATCAGCATCAAACTGTGCACTTATGTGTGCCATTTTCCCGACGACCATCGGAGCATTGCACACTTAGTTCAAGATGGCTACCATTTAATGTTTTTCTTATGTCCTTTTTGTTCTTCCTTATTCTTTCCACGTTGTTGCCATTCCCGTGTGTGCTGGGATGTTTTCAGTAATGCTGCGCTTGGCACATTTATTGTTTTTCACACTATGGCTGTGCAAAAAACAACTGCTCTATGTCTTAGGATGAGCCGGACGGTCTGGGCTTTCGACACTACGGCTGTGCACGTGGCGTGATTCTGCACTCGTTGGCAGGAAATGTACATAGTTTTGGTGACTACTAGGAAAGGGATCTCACTAACATTTTGGTTGACAAGACCAGTTAGTTCCAGAGAAGCTCTTGAAGAAGAAGATTGGTGACGAACGGTTTCTCGTACTTTGGGGCCAACTTGCGAGTCACATAAAAAATCACCATTTTGAAATGTCTAAATAAATGATTAAGGAAAGGCATTGGTGTCCTCTCTCAGACAGGGATTTCTAGGTTGTACTGAATTCCCAGTGAGAGTGGGGCCCGTTCTGCTGAGTACTTTGAAGATCGCCTTTTACTTGCTATATTTTTTACAGCTTTTGCCTCCAGAGTATTTGAGGATAGGCAATGGTATCATCTCTTGCTTGGGGACTCTGAATTTTCCTAGTGAGTTGCAGGGCCCGTTTGGTTGAGTACACAGGAAAGACTCCATCACACATCGATTTTGAACTGTAGGAGCTCGACTCTTCAATTTTCTAGCACCTCTGTGGGTCCTCGATTACTTTCACCACCAGTGGCACCTGCATTGGTCCTCAAACATTTTCACCACCAATGCTTGTTCTTGAAGAATTTCTCACCTTTTCCTACATACCCTGATCATTGCAGTACAATGTTTCCACACCACCCCTGATACCAAATGACATCTATCCTTTTCCTTCTTTTGAGCTCAATTTTCTTTCCGGCCGACGGGACCCTAGGATATTTTATCTTTTTTCCGAAAATAACATACATTTTCTCATATTTTTACACTATGGTCATTGTTTAATTTTCAGGGAATCCCTTTTGGATTCCCTGTGGTTGTGGGGCTTATTGGTATGGGGTGAGAATTTACAAAAATAGACGTTAGTTAACACTTGTGTTCATTCTTCAACAACTTCTTTCACCTTCAACAACAACTTTTTTTCCATAGATAATTGTATTTATTTTATTGAATTATTTTATATCATGCAAAAAATACAACACAATCTTTCATGGCCACATTCAAACATTTTCATTCTTTAAGTCAAATTTTTAATTATAAAAGTAAAATTTAAGTTATTAAGAGACTTTTCTGCTGTAATTCTAATGTTAATGGTAAATTATTTCAACTTTTAAAGTAATTAAATTATAAAAGTTAAGTAATTCAAATTAAATGTATAATAGATATGTAATTTTTAAAGTTAAGGTCCTAAGAAATCCTAAGTAAATATATAAATAGTATAAATAGTAAAAAAGGTAAAGTAGAGCAGGGGACATTTGTGTGCATGCGTGCCAAATTGTTGGCGACAATTTAAGGGCAAGTTTCTTTTCCATTGAAATGTAGGATGCTACCAAAGGATTGCTGGAAGGAATTGCGACATGTAATAGGACCTTAAGTTTCATTTCATCTTCTTTTAGTTATCTTAAACTAGGGGATTTTCCAATCATTTTAGTACTTGTGGCTACTTATGATGCCTATGTTAAATAATCTGTAATAATAAGTTCTACTATATTTTGAAAAAGTTTATAAATAATTAAACCAGTTTTGATATAAAGTACTGTTTTGATGTACCAATTTTTTGTAGCTTTTACCCTTTCACGACGGCGGCATTCCGGAACTGCCGCGGCCCAAAGTACGGAGCGCTTCGCTTCCGAACTGTTCCCAGGAGACAGCAATTTTTTTGCGCTAAGCCTAACTCTCGAAATAAATTCACTAAAAATCACCTATTCAACGCAGAAATTTACTATTTTCAGGAATAAAAGAAATATTTATTTTCTATTTGATGTATATTTTTTATACAAATCTGAATACAAAATACTTGTTAGTTGCTCCCATTCTTTTATCCGAAATAAATGAATAATTTCACTGGCTCTAAAATCCAAACAAAAAAAAAATACTCTCTTATATTCCTATGATTCACCAACGAAATCATAAAACTGAAATAAAAAAAAACCGAAACTCAATTATAAAATTGTTGATGCTGCGAGAATTGCTCTGTCTTGTTTATATTTATATTACTAAATCATGTTTCACCGCTCCAAATGGAGTACATACCAGCGAGCCCTGCTAACCAGCTTGGGTTTTTAGCATTCAGTGGGACATCGAGGCGCAACCGCTACATCTCTTTTCCAGCAAAGCCGCAACCTCGGTCGCGAAACACGGCGGAATCATTCACCGGGCAGGGGCCGAAGGCGCCTGCCGGGCCCGACTCCGGTCACCGGCCAGACCTGGGCTCAGGGCATAAATAGCCACAGTCCCGTGATCCGGCCACCTGGAAGAGTCCGGGGACTGCCTCGTCACTTCCGCGATTGCATCCGTGAGTCATCAGCAGCGAGGTTGAGATACCCCCGGATTAATTTGCCCTCCAGTTTGGAGGATCAAGGCTACAGAGCCAACATCCGAAACCACCATCTTGGGTGGCCCGCCCCGGGGGGGGGGGACCGCTCCAAATGGAGAAATAATTCATTGGATCCTCCTTATGCCAAGGTCATGTATCTGCAAAATATGTTGAAGTTAGTTCCACGGACATTTAATGCCATCTAGTAGACAAATTAAAACGTTCCATGTGAAAGCACGCATGCACACTTGCCATTTACGATAAAGTTTCCTCCGTCACAAGTGCGTGCCATCCGTCCTTGAATGCAAGTTCGTAGCCGACACGCGGGCATGCCAATCGTCTCGAAAGGGTTAAGTGAAATCAATTTTTGTCAACAAAATAATACATCAAAATATTATCAAATATTAAAAAATATTAGTATTTTTATTGATACAAATTTTTATTTCATTATCATATATAAATTTATATTTTTATTAAAATATTGAGATTATTTCATATTTCATATAGGGTGAAGATCCATCTTGTGGTAATAAAAATTTTTGGGAAGAATTTTTTCTATTGAGGGTAAGACATTGCATATTTTATTATGATTATTCAATGTTTTAATTTTATTTGCTGTTATTCAGTGTTTTCCACACTTTTTGGATTTTGGAACCTATTTGTAATTACATTTTTGATGGTGTAATCTCAGAATGAGAAAAAGTCCATTTTGGTCCAAATTATGCATTTATTTAATTAAAAAAAATTAATATATTTACATGAAACACTATCATATCTTGAAACCTCTGGCCGAACTCTAAGTTCTGCGGAATGCACTTTCAAAAACACTACTGTAATTACACAGCATGTTGCCATTTCTTCATAGCATTATCCTTATTAGAAGAATATATTGAAATTTGCATAAGTGGTATTGGGACTTGAGTGCATTGTGTATATTAGGATTGTTATCAGTGATCTGGGTTTTTTCAGAAGCATTTAGCATAGTGTTTCAGGTATAGATTTTAGTAATGCAAGTGCTGTTATCTGAGTGAAATTAAGTGTTATTGTTATTCTTGCTTATAATAGTAACTCTTGAATAAAGAATTGTTAAATTTAAGTGAAAGGTTAAATGTTTTTTCGCCACCTATTCATAAACATATAGCCAAGCATGTTTATAAATAAAGTATTACTTGTAGATCTGAAAATTCAAATTTTCACTTAGTAACCAGTGGTGAGCAAACAGTATTAGTTCAGTGGCCACTCTATCACAGAATTTTTGTAAAATTGATAAGTATGGTAATTTATATGTACTTAATTCTTGTTCGCACTGATAAATGAGATTTTATTTTATGAACAAATTGATCATTTAGAAAGTACATTAAATGTGTTTATAGTCTTGAGCATGAATGTTCATTAATAATTATAATTATTGAATTTATGTAATTTTAGAATTTATTGAATTTAAGCATGAGAATATTAAATTGTTTTCTAATATTTCTCATTATTTCAATGAGGTTTGAATGATTTTATAGTCATAAGATGCATTTACATATAAAAAATATTTTTCAATTGTTTGTTGTCATATATTAATTATAAGGATTGTTTTCTGATCTGTAAATACACACACACACACATATATATATGTATATATAATTATTGTTAGATAAAATGTTTCTTTCGATTTCAAACTACTTTATGCTTGCAATAAACAGAAGAGAAAAAATACTTGATGTAAATAACTAAATAGTATTCTAAAAGCTCATTAAAAATCTATATAATTTTTTTTAAGAACTGTGGATTAAAACAAGGAACAGCTTTAAGAGATAATGTCTAGCTGTTAAGTTGGTAGTTATTGCATGTAACATCATGGATTGCATGTGCCTGCACAGCAGGCTAAAGGTGTTGGATTTTAAATTGTGTTAAGGTGTCCGCTTACCTTTAAAATGCAATTTTCAGTCAAAAACCTGAATTTCTATTTTTGGCTTCTTCATATTAAAGCCTGATTTTTTAGCTTTCTAAATCAGTTTGAATTTTGATTCTATCTTGCTTAGAACTTGAGTTACAGACATTTTAATATTAGTCAGTCAGAAGTTTTTGTAACTGAAAGTAGCATTCCGCTACAGAAAGTGAACTTAAATGTTTGTTTACATTAATATATTACTTAATATAAGCATCAAAATTTGTTACTACATATAAAATGAATTTAAAAAGGAAAATACAAAACTTTGAAATATTTAAAATGTGTTGAATATATGTGGCAACATGAAGTTTTACTCAGATATCTGGCATCAAAGTTAGGATACTGTGTTTGTTTATATTTCCGTAGCGTGTTCGTGGTTTTTCTGTTACAAGTACTCATAAACTTTAAAATTCTTGCTTGAAGTCTTTTTTTTCTCTTTGAAATGGGAAAAAGTGTAGCTAGAAAAAGAAAACACCATTTTCGTGATAATCAATTTACTAAAACTGATCTAAATAACAGTGTTGAAAATAACGTAAATACTGCAAGTTCATCAAAACTGGAAATATCTAATATATGATGTTGAATTGGTGAATCAGTCAGTAAGTGAAAACAGAATTACTGATTTAGAGATTCTGTTTAATGCTTTTCTGCGATTTCCTATCAAAAATGTTTTAATTTAGGATTGGATTTAAATGAAAAATCCAGATATGTATTGTGTTCTCATTTTGTTCTAAAATGTAAAAACTGTAACTTTTTCAAAGGTTTTGCTTCATCTAACAAAATTAATAATAAACCTGAAGTAAACCAAAGATTTGTATGTGGAATGAGACAAATTGGTAAAGGTTTCTCAGCGACTTATAAACTTTGCAGTACAATGAATTTGCCAAAGCTTGTGAAAGCTACATATGAAACACATGAAGTAAAAATTTTGAAAGTTGTACCAGATGTAGCTGAAGATTCTATGGCAAAAGCAACTAGGGAAGTTGTTTCAAAAACAAGAAGTGATGAATGTGGTGTTTCTGTGGATGGGACATGGCAGCGTAGAGGACATACATCTTTGAATGGCTGCATTGCTGCTATTTCAGTCGATACTGGGAAAGTATTAGACCTGGAAGTCATGTTATCATATTGTCATGCATGTAAAGAGATACAAAAATTGCCAAAGAACATGGAGTTTGAGTCGCTGAAAGTTGATCATGAAAATAATGAAGGTTCGACAGGAAAGATGGAACTAGGGGTGCATCGAGGATTTTTCAGAGGTCTGTGGATTAACGAAAATTGAAGTACACGAAATATTATGGTAACGGAGACTCCAAAGGTTTTTTATGTATGCAAAATACTTATTGTGATAATAGTGTCACAAAATTTGAGTGCATTGGTGGCATATCCAAAAACATGTAAGTTCACGTTTGTAAAAACTGAAAACAAAAATTAACGGTCTCTCAGGCAAAGATAAATTAACATATGTGTTTATAGATAGGCTCCCAAACTATTATGGAATTGCTATTCGTACCAATGTAGGTAATTTACAAAGCATGCAGCAAAATGTGATAGCTGCTTTGTTTCATTGTGCGTCAAATTCCAAAAAAACCAATGCTTTTGCAATGCTCTATTGGAAAAGGCAGCTGGTGTTATTATCAGCGAGCTCTAGTGCAAGGTAAAACACGTATAACAGAAAAATATCCTGGTTTACCTAATGACATTCTGAATATTATAAAGCCAGTTTATTTAGAACTCTGTTCCAGAGAATTGTTTGAAAAATATCTACATGGTAAAATGCCAATGTGTGTTTTAACCGTGTAATATGGCAGACAGTGCCAAAAGGTGTTTTCGTTTGTCTGCAAACTGTCAAATTGGGGGCATATGATGCAGTGATACAATTCAATGAAAGTTATCAAGGCTGCTTAAAAGTTTTAACTGTACTGAACATTAAAAATCCAGACTATTTCACCTTGACAAGTTATCAACAGCTGGATAATGTTCGAATTGGTGATTCGAAGCTTCATACGACACCTGTTGCATATAAACGTAGAAACATTTAAAAACCTATCAGGAAAAAAAGGATAAATGTTGTAAATAACACAGATGGTGAACTTTATAAATCAGGAGCCTTTTAAAATTAAATTTTTCATTTAATAGGTAAAATCTGGTACATTTAATTATATTTTCTGCTTTTTCTCAAAATGAGATTTTTCACATTTTCCTTTATCGCAAAACATCATAACTCAAAAAATTATAATTGTAATGTTATGAAACTTTGCTAAAATACTCTAAAGGAGTCGATTTAGAGAATGAACCTCTACTATGATTATAGTTAAATTATTTTTCATTTTTTAATTGACACAAGTTATGAATTGTCATATATTTTCATGATTTTTCTGTGTGTAAAAACGTTAACTTCTATAATTTTTCAAATAACATAGATATAGTTATAAGAGTGGTTCATTCCCTCAAGGAGGTTTCAGTCATCATAATAAAATTTACAGAATAAAAATATCTTCATTTAAATTTGAGTTTTGATGTTTTACAAAAGTGCCATTTTAAAGCAATTTTTATACATGTTTTGAGCCTAAAAATCAAAATATTTAAAAATATACATATTTTTATATGTTATTCACAGTTTTCAGCTATATTCTATAATATAATGCACGTAAGTAGGCAATTTTTAAAATATTAAAAAATATCCCCTTTAAAGGTGGGCAGGCACCTTAAGTATGTGTTTAGACATTATTGTTTGTAAAATGTTTAACATAGTGTTAATGATAGCCATAATATAGTGTTAACCCTTTCAGGATGACGGCATTCCGAAACTGCCGTGGCCCAAAGGACGGAGCGCTTCGTTTCCGAACTGTTCCCAAAAGACGGCTAATTTTTTGCGATAAGTCTAACTCTCGAAAAAAATTCACTAAAAATCACCCGCTCATCACAGCATTCCACTTTTTTCAGAAAGAAAGGAAATACTTATTTTCTATTTGATGTATATTTTTCATACAAATTTTCTTTTATCAAAATATTAAAAATTTTAATGTATATATGTCTTAGGTACAGATGGATAATTCTTTGGCATGTCCTTCTGATTTTTTAAAACTGTACCACATATATGCATATTCTTAGACAACAAATACTTTGCGAGTACAGGAGAGGTAAAAAATTTATCCAAATATAAAGTATATCCTTTTCCTAAAAGTTCACTTAGAAGTGTTTTTACAACACGTTCTCCATACCCACCATCAGAGCTTGATAATTCCGTGTCCTTTCCAGTAAACACCAGGAAATTCCATATATAGCCTGATTCCGATTCTGACAATTTATATATTTTTATTCCATATCTGGACCTTTTCGAGGGGATATATTGACGAAAGCCTTCCTTTCCATGAGAACAAAGATTCATCATTGAACACATTTCTTCTAGGAGTGTATATAGATTTAAATTTTGAATCTAATGCATCTAACACGGGTTTCAATTTATCTAGTTTTGGGGCATTACTATCAAGAGTAAAATGAAGGTAACTTAATATTGCTATAAATCGATCGCGACTCATAATTGAATTGAAAAAAGGAGTACTGATAATTGGATTCTTAGAAAAATACATTTTAAGATTTGGTTTTCTGACAATGCTCGTCAAAACTACTAGTGCAAGAAACACACGAAATTAATTTCCTGTCACATATGTAAATACATTTGAAACAGGTGGCGTCTTCGATGTGGAAGGAGAGAGGAGATTTTTCTCCCATTTTTTCTTTGCAAACTCATTAGTTGCTTTTACGATAAATTCTACTAGTTCATAATAAAAAAATATGCTAAAAAATCAAGTTCCTTATCTAAATTAGGTGGCATGATATTGTGATTTATTCCAGGTATGTTCAAAAACTCCAAAGAATTCAGATCTTTAAAATCACATGTCCAAACATCATTCGAAAAAACAGGAACTGAAGCTGGCGACATTGTAATAATAGTACGCTCAGAATCTGAAAAATCAATTGCATTTTCAGATTCATCATCAGAAATAACACTTTTCCACGAATCTTCACTATATGCATCGCTTTCATTACTGTCTGGTTCGTTTACCATACGCGTATATTCTTCCACAGAAAGGAAACATCTCAAACCAGCCATACTTTTATCCGAAATAACCTAATCATTTCACTGTCACACATTCCTTTACCCCCCCCCCCCCAAAAAAAATACTCTCTTATATTCCTGTAATTCACCAACGAAATCATTAAAAGCTAAAATCAAAAGGAGACCCGGAACTCAATTATAAAATTATTGATGCTGCGAAAAGTGCTCTCTCTGTTTATTTTACAGAACCATGTTTCACCGCTCCAAATGGAGAAATAATTCATTAGATTCTCCTTATTCCAAGGTCAAGCATCTGCAAAATACATTTAAGTTGCTTCCACGGGCATTTAACGCCATCTAGTAGACAAATAAATTCAAATGAAAACGTTTCACATAGAAATACCAATACATGCCACTCGCCGTTTAGGGTAAAGTTCTCTCCATCACGAGTGCATGTCGTCCGTCCTTGAATGTAAGTTCGCGGCCGGCACGTGGGCGTTCCAACCGTCGCAAAAGGGTTAATGATAGCCTTAATGTTAATGATAGCTATATAGTATTATCAATGTGTTTAGTTCTTCCATAATGTATTTAGTTTTGTATTTTTGAGTCTCCCAAAATTTTCTGTGTATGCAAATTTTTTTGCCTTATTCACAAGAATGGAATTGGCTGTGATGTCACACCAATCCCATCAGACTATGCTGCAAGCTAAGCAGCAGTTGTTTTTGTGATGTTTTATTAACTGTGGTATCTGCTGTAGTGCTTTGTAAACGTTATGTTCTAGTATGATGGTCCAGCTTAGTTACATGTTTCTCCATTTTGTTATCCTTGTTTTAGTTCTTTGATAATGATTATTGATGACAGAAATGATGTGTGTGTGTTTTTAGGACTAGAGCCAACTGAACTGTCAAAAGGAAAATTTGCTAATAAAAGACAATTTATTTTGTGAATTCATTACGCAGATCGCATGCTCTGCAAAATGGGTTTATCTGTTAACCTTGAACCCGCATAGTGGGCGAGTATGCAGTTTACAGCTAATTTAATGTGACATGGATTGCATGTGTTCGTGCAGTATGTATATTGTTATTACATGTAATGGGATTGTTGTTAGTGGTGTTGTTGATCTTGTAGATGCTTTTTGGACAGAAAACCTTCTTTGTTTTGCCTGCTTGAAAAATATAAAATAGAATATGCTACAAATTTAAAAATAAAACACCCCTTGAATTGTACAATTGCAGGAAATCCTCTGTCACCCACCTAAAAGTCTTTGAAAGCCAGTCTTTTTCAGGGAAACCCAAAAAACTAAAGGGGCCAGCTAGACATAAGAGCTCAGAAAGAGATAATGCCCTTAAAACTAGAGGATACTAAATTTGGTTGCTAGATGAGGATAAAGTAATTGAACTGCTAATGTAATATTTAACGAGAGTAGCATGGTAAAAGAAGGCAGTCTGAGACCCAAAGAACATGAAAATAAAGTTAAAAATATAACTTTTACACCTAAAAAGCCTAAAGCAGAAACCTAAAAAACCTTTTAAACCTAAAGCAGAATTTTTTTCTATGTTTTGCGACAAGATTTCTTTATTCTGCATGCAACACATGGTAAAAAATTCTGCTTCCGGGGGTTTTCTTATTTTAAAAAATATATAGGAAATATAGGATAATTTCTAGCTCTACAAATATGTATATACGTCACACCCCAATGCATTTCCGTAGTACAATAAAGGTCACAATATGGTTTACGGCCTATCTCAATTAGTCCTTATAATATATTAATTGGGTCCTTAGAAAGTCTTTAGAAATTCCTTATTTTTTATTTTAAAAAAGGAGTGGGAACCCTGTAAAAGCATCATTCTGGTTGTTATTTTCTGGTTGAAGAAGAAAACTATGCATGCAGATTTCATCTGAGGAAGAAGAACCCATATGCAAATTTTCATAATACCAAGTCTATAGCCTTATCAGTTTGCAGCAGTTACTCACAGCTTCAACATTTAAGACGAAAAATTTGACGACTTGAAATAACTTGACAACCGGCCTTTTTTTTTTAAATATAAAAACAGGAGTATCCAAGAAAAAAAATAAATTCTCCGGCACCTAACCTTATCCAAACGGCAGGTGCCCCGAAACACGCCCCATCTCCTTTGTCTCCCCAAATGGTCAACTTCAAGACTGATAACCTGTGGATGTGACTCACACGAGAGTAACTGCACATGTGTATGCATCTTATGTAGGCTACAGTTGTTAATTTTGGTGAACGTTAATTTCCTTTATTACGCAGTCTGCAAAAGAAATGGACAACTCATATGGAAAGTCACGTGGGCGTAAAAGAAGACTTGAAGAGAATTGCTCAAAAATCACTTCATTTTTTTTCAAAAAGGTTCGTGCAATCCTAATTTATATAATTTACTATGTCTGTCTGTTCCACTTTTTAACCTTTTTCATTGTTGTTAATGAATATTAGAGAAAGGCATTTCATGTAATTTTCTTGCAAATTTAACAATAATCTAACGATTTGAAACATGCAACTTATTTTTTTTAAACGTTCATACTAGAAAGTTAATAAAAAACGATACTTAGAAATTTGATAAAAACGAAACTTAGATGAAATTTATAAAAATTAATACAGTACAACCTCGAAAATCCAGACTCGTCCGGACTTTGCCGATTCTGGATTTTCGATTTTTCCGGATTATAGAATTTGAATAAAATTCACATTTAATATTAACTAAATACACTATAAAGCACTATTTTTAGTGAAAATAATGGCAAAAGTTAAGTTAATCAATTAAAACATATTATTTAATCTAAAATATAGGACAAAAGAAATTTCTAAGAAAAAATATACACATTAATAATTTAGAATATGTGAACAAAACGAAATAAAATTACATTTTATCATTTCATTTAAATATTTGAATTAACATTTGTTGTTTCATTAATTTTGGTTTATGGGAAAGCAGTTTTCTTTATCTCGTAAATGAACATTATTTCTGCTCGGTTATAAAGCTTCTTTGTTCAAGACCTTTAATTGCATGATCGATTGTTTGCATAAGATTATCAATGAGTATTTTTTCTTCTCTACATTTATTGTCGCTACTTTGATCAGTTTTTATTTAATATCATATCGCGAATTTCGCCATCACTCAATTTATTTACGATTGGCGCATCATCATCACAGTGCAGAACTTCCGTTATATCGGCTTTGTCGAGATTTAATGAAGCAAGGATGATTTAATGAAGTGCCGAGATTTAATAAAGATCAGCACTTTTGACGATATATTTAAAAGTGTAAATGTGTTTAAACCGTTTTCGCTATTAACGAACAAAAAACAAAAAATAAGAACTTAAAAGTTTTATTTATTTTGTAGCATCTATATAATGTTATGTTTAAAAAGACTGATGACTCTGAAAAAAGTAAAAACTTTATTAGTAATAGTCAAATATGTAAAAAATATTGCAGTAGATACAATAAATATCTATTCCAAAAAAGAAAAATATCTCTCCTTTCAATGATTTTTCTAAATTACGAAGAGTCATTACTAGGCTGCAGGAGCACCGGGACGTGGTGAGGCAGGGAAAGCGAAGAAAGGAATTTGCTTAGTTTCTAATCTTAAACGCAGCCAATCCCTTTGAGAGGTCTGTGTGTTAAAGACCTTGTTGTTCGGTGGTTCTGTGCGATATGATATTATTTTATTTATTTGCTATTTATAGTATGTAAATTTGGCTTTCTAAGCAAAAAAGGCAAAATATGCAGTCGATTTCAAGCTGATCCGTTTGAAGAGAACGAAAAAACCATCAGACATCGGGAGGGGGAGGAGATTCTGAAGACAAAACAGAATAAATACATTGAAGAATGGAATTTGTACTACAAAGTGAATAAAATAAATTTCCATGAGCGCTAATATGAATTCTCGGGATTTTTAGATTTAATAGAACAATCTGTGATAAAATGTTATGATAACGTTTTAAAGTGTTTCATATTCAAAATTACATTGTTTCAGAAAAATGTCTTTTTCAATAATGAGAAAAGGAAATTTTGATAATAAAAATTCCATATTTAAATAACGATGTATATTTTGCACGAAATAATGCATCGGGAGTTGTGACTTTAATAAGGGGGAGGAGGGATTAATGATAACAACGTAATTCACTCTCCAACCATGATCTATGGCCGTCCATCTAAACTTTCGTTTCATTTCCGGGTTCAGAAAGTCGACCGGATAATACGGTATTTGTTTATAAAATATAATTCCATATAAATAATCTCACTCTGTTGTTTTAAATCCGAAACGTCGTCAGTCCAAGGGAGGGGGGGGGGGGACGAAAATTTGGAAGAAGTTCAGAATTAGGAGGTTTTTGTATTTTGGATGTCCGGATTTTCGAGGTTGTACTGTACTTAGAAGAAATTTAGGAACTTTTTGACCAGTCGTTCTCTGTCGAAAGTCGCTATGTGAAATTAACCATTTGTGCAATAACTGATCCATAGTAATTTGAACATAGTTCTACGCCCGCGAAGCGGGATTACTTCCGGGGTGCCACCCCCACCCTCCCACGTTGCCCCTCAATTTGAGCACTGATGGTAGCGAATACTGAAGTTTAGCCAAACTGTCACTTGTATTCGCACTGCCGAAATTGTAAACACTGCTTTTTTCCCATCTACTGTCAAAGAGCTAGAAGGTTATGGTGATGAAGTGTTGCAAGAATTTTATATTGTGTTCAAGCTTGCAAATGAACGATGTTTGGCTGAATGGAAGCTGTTGCGAAAAACTATGTTTCATCATTTTAAACCTACAATTCCAATTTCAAGTTTGCTTGAAAAACTAAAAACTCTGTTCAATGAAATGAAAGTAATAACACAAGTCATTGAAATAATACTTACCATTGCACCAAGCAATGGAGAGGTGGAAAGGGTTTGGAGTAGCATAGGAAATATACTGGATGATAAGAGTATAAATATGGGGAAAACTGTTCTTGAAAATAGGTTAAGAATAAAGTATGCCAAAGTACAGTTAGCAGATTTTGATGCCATGAAAGCAATAGAGTTATGGTGGCAGGAGTCCATTGCAAGAAGGCCTGCCAATGTGTAGAAGTCTACTTATGCTTTAGTAGCTTTGTATGTGTTTAATTTACTCTTACATAGTTTTTACAAAATTGTACCAATAAATTGAAAAATTATAATTCATAATTTAATGTATTTTTCTAATTACTAGTAGTAAATATTTAAAAAAAAAAAAAAACAGTAAAATATTTGACATGCTAAGCAGGGTTCCCACTAAGTCAGGAAAAGAGGGAGAGAATTTCTCTCCTTCCAGAAAATTTTGGGAGAGATTTTCTGTCATAAGGAGAGAAACTTAATTTCATTTTTTTTTTTTACTATGCTAATTTAGAAAGTAATAAAAAAGAAAGCATTAACTATAACTCATTTTCTTCGACATTTAAATATTTTAATTCTTAAAACTAGCATTCTTTTAACATTCTTACTAACATTCTTTTTAAAAATTAATTAGGAGTTGTTTAAGTATTAAGTAAGCACATTTTTGGTAATTTTATACCCTCCCCCTACTTGTTAGCAAAAATACTCAAATTCCTGATTTCCCCTATGCTTACGTTATGATTTTATTTGCTGACTTAAAAACGTCTACATGGGTTATTTTATGTAAAATAACTCACATGTGAATTTACGATTTTTTTGTCTGTAAACTGCAAAAGTCGAGGGCCGACTATTTACTTTATATTTTGATTTTTAAAATCATTTTAAAATTAATTTTCATGCAGCAATAGCAATTAAAAATTTTAACTATTTTTGATCACCGAAGGCGAATATCGACGAAAACTATTTCACTAGGCAAATAGAATTAGGTAATAATTTTGACTTGATGTTTGAAAACGGATTCTTTATTTGTATTTTTTACAAAACTTGCAGAACATAAGGGTTGCATCGTCCTTTTGTTGAATCTCAAGCCAGTCATGTGATTTTAGCCATTTTGTTTGAAAAGTGTCGACTTTTTTCTTTTTGTTTTCAAAATAGCCCTTTATTTCATAAATATTACGTTTGTAAAATAATTTTTCCGTATAAAATGCGAAACAATTACAAACACTGTAGTCGATGCAAACAGATTGGAAAGGTAGGAAATATTTTTCAAATTAAACGAGGTATGCTGAGGATCACGTACAACTAGAGATTTTTGTGATGCTGTTGCAAAACAACCCTTCATTTTATTAATAATACGGTAGAAAAATGGTTTGGTTTTTATTCTTTGTATATTAAACTAAATAATTTAAAAAAAATTCAGTCGATGCAAATATATTGTAAAAATGGCAAAAAGATATTCATTGGTCATTTCTCCTCAGAAACTGTGGGAATCGCCGTATGCGAACGCCGTTCGTGGAGAAACAGATCGTGGAGAAATCGTGGAGAAACAGATTTTCAGATGTAAGACAGGAATGTCTCTGATAAAAAATTCGTTGCTTTGTTCAAATTTTTTATCAGTTTGGGGCATATATGGCCAATTTCACGACATTTTCGGAATTTTTGTAACCTGTAGACATACTGTGTACGGAGGAAAGGATTTTCGTCCGCGAAAAGAAGAAAATTTCTCGAGCAAAACACGAAAAATACTGGAAGTACTCGGAAAGAGCATAATTCAAATCCGTAAAAGGATCCTATATATATATATATATATATATAAAAAATAAAATAAAAAAAAAGCAACATTTTTTTTTATCGAATTTGCAACCCGCGCAAGCAGGGAAGACACTTATAGTTTTCTATAAAATATCTCGATAATTAGAAACACGTAGTACTTTTAGTGTGCCCAAATCGCGATTGACTGGGATTCACACGTAGCTACTGAATCGCGGTCTGCGACCGCGCGGCAATCAGGGCATGATTCACAACAACGAGACGACTGATCGCGATTTGCGGTCACAAAGCAATCGGCCCAATCTACCGGCCACGGGCGCCGTGGGACTGAAAGGATTCTGGAGAAATTTCGGTCACCAGAAATGGCGACTTACTGTAATAATTTTAGTCGCCAATGTGGCGACCTGGCCACCGCGAATCTACATCTCTAGTCATCGGACATCGGATTTTTCAGTATCCAATTTGAAGGAAAAAATAATTTTAGGCCGGAACTGGAGAGAGAGAAATTCTCGCGCAGTCTAAATTTTTACGTGAGATTTTTTAGGGATTTCGCGAGAATCTCGCGGATTCGCGCTGAAATGGGACCCCTCATGCTAAGTAAAAATTTTGTATATAAGTAGTACTGCTTATTGCAATTGTAGGAACGAACATATGCCTTATGCAAATGTGGGACCACCTATCTTGGTTTATATCCTATTGTTGCCAATACCTTTTTTTTAAGTTATATGAATAGATTTTTAAAAATTTTTATATAAGACATCTTATGTATGTGTGTGTGTGTATATATATATATATACATATGAGACCATCACAGGCCAGATTTGGCCCGTGGGCTTTACTGGTGCGCTAAATTACTGGCTAGTAGCCACTGGCTACTAGAAAAAATGAACCTACTGACTAGTGGCTAGTACTCTAAATTTGTTATTTTCATCTTTAAACTCCAATACATAACAGAGCTCTTCTAATAATGCTTCTGTAAATATTTTGGAGTTCTTCACCACTAATATTGTTGCAAGCATCAATTATCTTTTGTCAATTGTATATAATTGGCGAGTATTATAAACTAGTGTTCGAAGACGACCCCATAAGTAAAAATCGAGAGGGATTAAATCAGGGGATCTGCGGGACCATTCTGTGGCTCCTTTCAAACCAATCCACTATTCATCAAAGTTTTCTTTCAGCCAGTTTCTCACAATTATAGCCTGGTGTGCAAGACGCTCTATATTGTTGATAATACATGTTTTTTAGAAGCTATAATGTTGTTGTCTCCATAAAATCCGTTACAGTATAGTTTAAAATAAGTTGCTTGTACTTTTCAGCTGTAAAAGTCCCTTCATAAAACACATGACCAATCAGTTTTCCATTCCAAATTCTGCACCATACAGACACAGAAAACTTTCTCTGGTGATGTATTTTATTGACAGAAAATGGTTTCATATTATCCCAATAATAATCATTGTGAGTATTGATTGCTCCATCTTCCGTAAACAACCATTCATCAGTCCGCAGAATGTTCTTAACAAAGTTCAAATTGATGTCGTGTTAGATTAACAACCAGTTGCAGAATGTTACACACCAGTCAAAATCGGAGGGATGGAGTGCTTGAAGTCCATGAATACAAAATGGATGCCAATGGTATTTTCCAAGTGTTCTAGCAATTGACATCCTAGGTATCCTCAAAGTTTCACTTTCTTTTCGAATGCTTGTTCGTGAGTTGAAAGAAAAATATGCGATGATGTCAGTTTCATGTCCCACTGTGCACAAACGATTTCTTCCAGTGCCAGGTTTTGGATGAAATGAACCGGTAGTTCTTAATCTCCTCATCATCCCATAAACAAATATACGTGAAATTTCAGGCAAGTTTGAATATCACCGTCCAAAATTCCTAGCAGTTTCTGCAGTATTTTTATTATACAGAGCATAAATCATTGTTAATTCGAAAAGCTCGTTATATTTGTTAAAAATACCATAATGCCCAACCAGTTACGTATTCTTAATTCGTCAATTCAGAACTAAACATGCTGACGATTCATTGAATGATTTCTAATCTTCTTTATTTTGGTATAATATTAAAAAAAAGTTTAGTTGTATTGAATAGAAATAATTCTGGGAATAAATACTTAAATAAATCGTCTGCATTTCATTCTTCAGTTTTTTAAAACTATTTTACTATAAACATTTGAAATGACTAAATTAGAGTTAAGGGAAAGAAAAAATCGTCTGTGAGTTCTACTCTTCGTTTTGAAAAATTACGTTAAATTTCAAAATAAAATGCATACTTGCATTTGTTTACTTATTTATTTTAATTGTTTCAAATAAAAAATGGCATGTCTCAATGTGAAAAGTACTTAAGAATCTGTGATTGTATCGTGAGCCTACTGAGAATTCGCAAAAATGTCTCCTATGTATTATCATCCAGTTTTATCTCTCTTGTGATATGTCACAAATTTACATTTCTAATTTGATATACGGTCCCCATTCACAATGTTCAATTTTCAATTAAATATAACTCGTTCAATTTTAAAGATACATATATGCGGATTTTTTTTAATGATCTTGTTGCATTAAAAATAAAAATTTTCTGATTGACCAAATTTATTTAAGGGAGTCGTATAAAAATTTAAAAAGTGTAACGTTTTGAAAATTAATGGGAGGACTAATTCATTAATGTAATCTTATTTCCTACCTTACTTTCAACATTTTTGCCATTTACATTGCCCACTTATCTACAACAGGTAAAGAATTAAAGCGTGTTTCAATCTTTTTGGGACACCCTGTATATATATATATATATATATATATATATATTAATCTGAATTGTGAGTCTTCACTTGACTTTCTCATATATTATATTCAATACTAGTGAGTACTTGTAAAAAATTTTATTCACTGAAACTTAATAAATATAAAATATATTATGAAGTTATGAAGTTTCATTTTCTGTTATGAAGTTTCATTTCCTAATGTCAAAGATACCTTCAAGAAGAATATTTTTAGTATAAATTTTGTATAGTATTATTTACCTTAATAAAATGACTCAAAATTATCTTATTAAATCAGTTTTGATATTCTCTTCCTCAAGTGACTGTGAAATAATGGTGAAAGCACTATGTGTCAGTTAGAACTAACTGTATGCTTATAGTGAATCTTTGGTGAACATATGAAAATTTTACTTTTTTTTTTTTTTTTAAATTAATTAATCTGATGAAACTCATTAAAGAAGACAAAAATATTGTATATAAAGTGTTTTTATTGCAAAAAGGTATTTTAAAATAACTTAATTTCTTACTTTATTAAAAGTAAATAACATAAACAAAGCCAAATCATGGAACAAATTTGGCAAATGATGATAATGTGCATAAATTACTCAAACTCAAAATTATGTTGTTTGATTGTTTCGGTCTATTTTTATTACAGTCAGTATCAGAGTACAAAAAAAATGTACCATTTCCATTCACAAGGTACTTTTTTAAAAATATATCTTAAAAGATTCTTTTTTCAAATTGGCAACAGCTCACTGATGCAGATGGATACATTTGGTTTCTTTGTGTTAATATAAAATATTTTGAGATCATTGAAATCCATAGTGCATTTTGAATTATATACTTTTATCTACTTAATTAAAAATTGATAAAATATTTAAATGTTACTGTAAAAAGTAAATATCTTCAAGATTTTAATATATTATTCAAGTTAATCTGGCGAACTGTATATTCAGTTAACTAAATTTTAAATTATCCTTAGTTATGTAAAGATGCAGCTACTTTATTATGAAGTATATGTCCTATTTTTATTATCTGAAATTCAAAATGTTTTCTCTAAAAAATTATTTATTAATTATTAGATTCTACTTTACACAGCATACTGAGGCAGTCTTTCAGGGTTTTTTGGCCAAAGAAGGGCGAATGAAACTTTAGGGGAGGGGAGGGGACAAGTTTTCTTTTTGCCTTATATAAATATATCTAAGTGCTGTTATATGAATAAAAACTAAGTCTATGTATCTCTTGGGGGGGGGGGGGCTATGCCCCTCGAATGCATGTCTGAAAGAAACACTGAGCATGCTAGCAATCAAATCTTATTACTGTCCAGTTTTAAATTTTCAAAACTTTTCTCTGAATGTAAAAAAAAAAAGATTAGTTTACAATCAAATGTGATGGTTTATAAGTAAAGGGTCCAGTTATCCGAAATTTCACAGTTCAAGTACAGCCTTATTAAATAGTAGAGGAGACTGAGGGGGGGGGGGGGGGGGGTGATCCAATTTTTACATATCTAATTTTTAAAAAAAAGTTTTGAGCCCACAGACATGTTTGATACATTTTTTTTAAAGACCATACAAATTATTATCAAAATAAAAATACAACTAAAGTATGTTTCACATCAAAATAGAAAAATAATTGATTTTAAAAAAGAGCAATTTGTATATAGGTCAAGGCTCCCCATATATGTGAGGTTTGACCCACATTAAGGGAAGGTTGACACACTTGTTTTAATCTAAGTAAATGTTAAAATAGAATAGAACAGTTAACAGCACTTATAGTCAGAAAATTCAAAATAAATTCTTGGTACAACTTGGGTTTTTTTTTTTTTTTTTTTCAAATGGCCAGGCACTTTGACCTTCGTCATTCGCCTTTATTACAGCAGCCAGAGTGTGAACCATTTAGCTGTCCATTGACATTGCCCCAAGCGCACCAGAAGAGGGGGGATCACATTGCGCACACAACACAAACATCCAAGACTTACGTGGGGCTCAAACCCACAATGTGGCAGTCGAAGGATTGCTACGGAAATGCTTGGTACAACTTGTGTAGTTCTTATTGATAATGGATTTGGCAACTTTATAATAACCTTCGCTGATGCAACAGATATGATGCAAATCTTCAGTCTGGGTACATAAAATAATAAGTACACAAATATATGTAAAAATTCTAGATGGTATTAAATAAAGTTGACCATGAAATTTAATGGAAGAAAGAAAATCCACACAGTCATAGTTTTGTAAATCATAGATCGGTATTAAGAATTTCTAGTACTGGGTAAAATGTAAAATTTTTCTTTGGATTTATTTTCTCAAAGGAAACCATTTACATTATCAAATTTTCTACTTTAAAATACAAAGGTTTCCTAACCAAGAAATATTATAGAAAAAATTTGTTATACAGTCACAAATACAGGAATTCAACACATCATGTTTTTCTTTGCTCTGCAAGGCTGAAGCAGTAGTCCTCTGACCTGCCAGAAGAGTTGCAAAACAACAGCTTGAATGCAAGGTGTAAACTCCAGTTAAATACATATGGCAAACTATTTTAACATAATAAATGAGTGTGTCTGTTTGTCTGTACGTCTATTAGTCACATAGCAAAAAATCTGAAAACCTAACCCTAAATAAAGATCTTTAAGCAGGGTACCATAGACCTGAAAGTACAGCTTTGATCTTATGGGGCAACAAACTACACTCATGGACAATGAAAGTTGCTGTTGGAAAAATGTATGTAAACATCGCAATTCACTTTTCCCTTGAATTTGTTTTCATCCTTTAAATTCATGGTGAACGACTCATTTCGTTCTCGGGTTTGAATCGCGATATTTCCCACCATGCGAATCATGCAAATTGTGTACTTGACCCATATGCAAGTAATTTGCATATCCGGGGGCGTTTCTAGCTACGATGGCATTCCTGAGCGGCCACATCCTCGGATATATATAGTGGACCAATCTTAAAGCACTTCAGACATACTTAGGTCGACTTCAGACCATCGAGACTCCAGAAGACCATCGACCTTTTGTAGAGACAATAAATGATCTAACCAGTAACTTAGGAGTCAGATAAACACAGTCAAAAACAGTCATATACTCATAGTTGAGTTCGGTGTTTTTACTACATTGCAGAAGTAGTGAACGAAGTTTTTACGGTGTTAAATTTACTTGGAATTATCTCTTTAGAAGTTATAGAATTGCCAAGCGTGACACCAGTTATGGTGACTTCGACAAAGAGCATGCATTCTTATGTTTTCTATTACCCAGAACTCTGAGTTGATTTAAGATGGTCATGTATGCACATATCAACAACTTTTGAGCTTGCTAGCTCATTTAATGTATATACAGGGTGAGTTGGAATTGTTTTTACAAAAGCAGAGGGGTGATAGTACCCTACTGGACGAGCAATAATTACCATGAAACATAGGGTCACATTGCACTCTGAGAGGCAGAAAAGAGGCATGTCGAACCGCGTCGAGCATGACGCAGTCAGCGTCTCGGACGTCATTGTGTACCTGCCTACGTAGTATCTCCTACGCCAGACACAAGCACAGTTACCGTATGCAAATGTCCAGGGAGCAGAATCAGCATAACTGGCTCCTAGTAGGTTCCGGCTATAGCCAATCAGAGCACACATTGTCCTTTAAAAACCGGCACAACGTCAACGCTGCAAGTTATTCCCATGATAACATCATCCAATACGTTGCGTGAATGCTATGACAGAGTACACCTACGAGGAATTGGCCAACATGCGGTGAAGCCAAAGGGAATGGACGTGCAGCACGAAGATTGCACTAGCAGCGGTTTCCAATGCGTCATATTCCCAGTCATCCTACCTTTGCCAGTGTCAATCGATGACTGCAAGAAACCGGGTCATTCGCCATCACTAACAGCAATGCAGGAGGTTCACGAATTGCATGAACGACTGAACTGGAAGAGCGAGTCCTGACGGGATTTGTAGCAGCTCCGTCCACCAGTATGCAAGTAGTGGCAGATGAAATGGGTGTTTCTCAGAAAGTGATGTGGCGTATTTTACACGAGGAATGCATGCACCCCTACCACGTGCAACAGGTACAATCTTTGCACCCAGATAATTATCCCCACCGGGCAGCCTTTGTGCAGTGGATGCTCGGGATGAGGAATGCCGATCCACGATTGCCTGCATTAGTTTTATTTAGTGATGAAGCAACGTTCAGCAGAGAAGGCATTTTCAACATGCACAATCAACACGTGTGGTCTGCCGGTAATCCCCACTGCACAACCCATCGTAAATACCAGCACCGATTTACCGTGAACATCTGGACAGGTATCCTTGGTGATTACGTGGTCGGCCCGTACATCCTGCCAGACCGTTTGTCCGGCACAACATACCGTATCTTTTTGGAACACTAGCTGCCCAGTTTATTGCAGGCCGTTCTGCTCTTCATCCAGAGCGACATGTGGTTTATGCACGATGGAGCCCCGGCACACTTTTCCATCACGGTCCGGAACTTCTTGAATGCCACATATCCCGCACGCTGGATCGGACGTAGTGGACCTGTGGCGTGACCTCCTCGCTCACCAGACCTCAACCCACTGGATTTTTTCTTCTGGGACCACATGAAATCTTTAGTGTATGAGACGCCTGTGGATTCGCCAGAAGATCTCGTTGTGCGCATTGTTGTTGCCGCAGACCACATTAACACAGCACCCGGAATCTTCGAGAGGGTGTGTCAGTCATGCCTTCGCCGGTGTGAACGGTGCAACGACACGCGTGGTCGCTTGTTTGAGCACTTGCTGTGAGTTTGTCGCTGCACAATAAATCTGTTTGTGCAACGTTTGGTATTGTTCATTCGCTTTCCCAACACTAGTGTACGTGCAGGTTCGTATTCTAATTTTACTCTTTTCTGCCTCTCTGAGTGTAAGGCGACCCTATGTTCCATGGTAATTATTGCTCATCTGGTGGGGTACTATCACCCCTCTGCTTTTGTAAAAACAATTCCGACTTAACCCTGTATTGTTGCTTTACCTTTAATGATTACCAAGTGTTGTGATAATTACATGGTAATGGATTTCTTCATCACGAATAAAAGTGATTAGACCTCCCTAACTTCATCTTCATTTTGCCTACTACGGACATTTCTCACTCTTCTATCATCAATGCAACTAAACTAAATTTCATTTTTTTACTTTGGAGATTACCGACAAACATGAAAACAGTTGTGCACCAAGAAGAAAACATGGTACAACCACAAATTGATGTAAATAGCTAGAGGGCGGGCTAGTATGCAAATGATCCCAGTCTGGTGTCATTGCACATGACCATATACCCGTGAGTGGTGCTGCAAGCAGGAGCCAGCGGCTTTATAAACTGGCATATAGTCGACGCCCCATCAATGCGAGAAGCTTCGGCCACCGCAGGGACGAGTATGGAGTGAAAAGAATTGTGGGTGGATGCCAGAAACTTCGATATATGCAACTGACGGACTTCGAGAGAGGCCTGATCATCAGGTTGAAAACCACAGGGTGGTTAGTGCTTTGGATAGCCCATCACATGGATCGTTCGGACTATACCATTTGATGGTATTGGTGCTGGAAGAATGTAAACAAACAATCGTGATTCATTATATTCTACTGAGCGATATTCAAAAACACAAATTTATTTTTGACCTACTTACCTTGTTCTCGGGAATGACTCACAGCGTTCTTTCAGCAGAAGTCTTCATGTAAATTTGAATATCCGATGCGTACACAAACTCATTTGCATATTTGAGGAACAGACCTCGGAAATCATTCCAGGAGGTATCGATTCTGGTATATATAAGAAGTTAGGTTTGGAAGGATCAGTATCTGTCGATCTATCTGAGGATCAGTAGCTATCTATCTATCGATCAATCTATCTCTCTCTCTCTCTCTCTACGAGTATGAGATAAATAAGTACACGAGGTGTACGAGATGTACAGATGTAGGAATTTACAGTACAGTACAGGATCTATTATCCGGAATGCTTGGGACTTCAGGTATTCTGGATAAGGGATTTTTCCGTAATTCGGAACACTTTTTCTAAAACTTACTGGAATGGTCTCAAATGTCGTTATAGAAAATTATAATTCATTTTAAAAACAAATGTATTAAAAAAAAGCTTTTTTACAATCTATATGGATTAACTAAAATGCAAATTACATGTAATTATAGTATCAAATTTAGTGATTAAGAAAAATTTTGAAGGAAAAAAATGTCTGAAAAAAGGTGATTATTCAGGGTAGTATTAGAAGTCTTTTTTTTTTTTTTTTTTTTTTTTTTTTTTTTTTAACATTTCAACTAAAGTGGGCCTTCACCATATTCATCTAATATTTTGGCAGAAGCACCTTTGTTCACATGTTTCAAAATATTTTAAAGTACTTTTAATAAAATTAAGATGAGAAGGATGTTCATTTTTAATTGAAATGAGATATTCAACTATGGGTGCAAATATATCAAATTCTAATTTATGCTCTTCAAATGTATTTCTAATAAGCCTTATAATTCTAAATGCCTGAATAAATAAAAATTTTTTAATTTCGTTATCCTAAACATATATCTCATTTTCACCAACAATATGTTTAAAAGATAATATCCCAGCATAAAAAGCACAAAAAATATAAAAATATTAGTAAATGGAAGCAGATTGAAAAAATGGAAAATATTTAAAAATAAAACGAAATATACCGGCGATCGTGTTTAAATAAAAAAAATTTCGCGATATTGCTAAACTGTCTTCTGTGAATTACTAATTAATAAATGTAACATGGAACGTTTTGCTAGGGTCAATTTTTGGTCCAAAATAGCCATTTTCATCCGAGTAATAGGATTTAATTGAAAATGATTTTGATCTTGGAATTCCATCAACGTTTTTTAAAATATTGAAGATGTGTATATTTCCACAGAGATGAAAAAAAAAGGATTTTCCCGAGAAAATGACAAGTTTATTGCTTAGGTTAAGTATTTAAAGAGATCAATCAGAAGGCCCTGAATGACATTTTATAGCTGCTATACTTTTCTCTGCATTTCGGCAAAAGTTAACTCTCGTTAATTTCGGAAATTCCTTACTTAAACGTACTTTCTATCCTCTCGTAAATGTGCTGATGACTCTCTTTTTTTCATCTTTTCCAATAAATGTTAATTAAATTGTGCAAAATAGTGTGAATTCTGCGTGGCACATCGCATTTGAAGAGCGTAGGATTTCTTTAGCGATATCGGGATATTTTTAGTGAAAAAGTTGGAATACTTTTACCAAAAATCAAAGTCCCGGAACAAAGAGCAGAAAAGAAAATGTAACGAATTCGGAAACATCGAAACCTTTGTGCCTAGTGTGCTCTGCCTTATACACCCAGAAAAAAATGAAACGCCATTAAAAAAGCACCTTGCCGCGACTTGTCCGTAACTAACTCCTGCATTATACTATACAGGAGTTAGTTACGGACAACTCGCGGCTCTATATACTATACATGAGACTTATCCGAAAATAATGAACTTCTCGGAAAAAACATGATCCACGGAATATTTTCATTCACTATCGCGAGAATTCCTTGCGTTCGTTTTCGAAATTTAAGAAGAATCAGCGGCGGTGAGTGCGCATGGCATTTTTTTCTGTGCGGGAATTGAAAGATTATCACAACTGAATAATGGAGCCTGTTAAGATGCCGTTACTCAATAGGGACAATTATGCAACCTGGAGCAACAGCATGGCCTTTGCCCTTAAAGCCGAAGGATGTTACGGATACATAGTAAAAAGTGTAAAGCCGATTGATTAAACTACACCCAGATGTAATTAGGATGAATTTAACTGTCGACGTGACAAAGCACTATGAATTCTGTTTTACAGAATGTCGCCAGACTACCAAGAGTTGATTAGCATTTCTGATGATCCCCCCTGATGCATGGGTTGATTGAAAAATCATTTCGATACACCAACTGGAGCAAATTTAGTGCGACTACTCGATGATTTCTTCAGCATCTGTCCAGAAATAGATGAGCCGATTGAAATATTTTGTGCACGACTTAAGAAAGCTGTTTCCAAACTAAAGGACGTTAATCATCCTATAGCTGAACTCTATGTGGCTTTTCAAGTGATCCGGTATCTACCTGAAGTTTACCAAGATATTGTTCAGATTATATACCGATTGCTGGACACTGACTTCAATTCTAGATAAGATACAAAAAAACTGAACTTTCTGCTGAGGAAGGTCGATTGAGGCACCAAAGCCAGGACTTCAATGTAAGTGTAAATTCAGCATACTCTGTATCTTATAAAAGTAAAAATGTTTCGATGTGTAATTCATTAAGGAATTTTCAGGCTGGGCCTAAAGTTAAAAAGGCAGAAATGGGACCTTTTTATCTTTGTAAAAAGATAGGTCATTTAAAGATAAATTGTCCAAAAGTTAAAATGATAAATATGTCTAGTATTGTAGAATTAAGTGTAAAAACAAATATTGAGACCAGTTTTGCTATGGATCCCATCAATAAGTTCAATTGGATCATAGATACTGCTGCCACACTTCATTTTTGCAACAACAAATCATTGTTCTTAAATTACAAAGAAATGATACTTCAATGTTGCTGGCAGTAGGCAGCGTCGAAAGCCTAGTTTAGGCTATTGGATCGATCAAAATGTTTGTTACTATTAATGGTCAGAAAAATTATATCATTTTGAACGAAATAATGTATTTCCCTAAATTACATCATAATCTTCTAGCGGCTTCATTATTAGAAGAAAATAATTGTTCTTTTCATGGGTAAAAGGGGTTACTTTGGTTTTTTACACCAAAGGGAGAAAAGTATTTCTATGCTAAAAGTTAGGATTGTATTTTTTAAAGACCTAACATGAATTAGATAGCTTAAAGGAAATCAGGGATCAAAATTATAAAGATAGCAAACCTGAAATTGAAGATAGACAAAACGAAAGTATATTCAAATGTCTGAAAGAAAGAGAGACCCAGAGAAATACAAAACAGATTATGAAAGGTAAAAAGTTGAGATCCAATTTTGGAAACTCTAAGAGAATTAAGAAACAAATCAACGAAAGATTTAACATTTATAAAAGTAAGCTGAGTAGCTCTATTACTGAAACAAATGTTAATACCAAACTTTGGCGTAGAAAATATTGTCACATTAACATTGATTATATGTTTCAAACAAGTAAAGCTTCAGCTGTAAAGGAACTTCCTAAATTGAAGTTCCAAAAATTAAACTACAAACACTGCAAACTAGCTAAAACAAAACAGGTATCTTACAAACCGATAGGTAGGATAAGATCCACTAAACCCTTAGAACTATTACACGTGGATATGTGTGGACCCATGCCAGTAGAATCATTAGGTGGAAGTAGATATTTTTTGTCAATCACCGATGATTATAGCAGAAAAGTTTTTGTATTTTTTCTGAACCAAAAATCTGATGTGTTTAAGGTATTTAATGAATTTCAAATTAGAGAAGAGAGATTGTTAAATAGGAAATTCTAAGTATTAGAACAGATTGTGGCATGAAATTCTGCCTTAATAAGTTTAAGGATTACTTAACCAAACATGGAATTAACGCTGAAAAGATAAATGTATATACTCCTCAGCAAAATGGTGTTTCCGAGAGATTTAATCTCACTGCTTTGAATTGCGTAAAAGCAATGCTTAATGAAAGTAAATTAAGCGACAAGTTATGGGCAGAAGCAATCTTGTGTTTTACTTACGCTAAAAATAGAATTTGCCATAAATTTAAACTAAAACTCCACTAGAATTTTACAATGGTGCTAAACCCTCAGTAGATCACTTTAAGATTTTTGGTAGTAAAATCTATGTCCGAAAACCCAAACAAGTAAGAAAAAAGCTAGATATGCGGATCCAAGAAGGGATAATATTGAGTTATGCTACAGGTATTAGAGGCTACCGGGTACTGTTAAAAGGGAATTCAAAAATAATTGAAACGAGTAACATTAGGTTCAAAGAAAGTATCAACACAGAGGAAAGCCTCCTGGAACCAAATGGGGATACTAGAACCCCCCCCCCCCCTACTGTCATCTTTCAAGTAATCCCAGATCACTACTCTATAGGCTCTGAGGAATGTTTGGATAGGAAATCGAGCGAAAAAGCAGGTGAGAGTGAAGACACTGACAATGGTTTATCTGAAGACAGTGAGGAAACGGATTCTCCTGCTGATTCCAACCTAATTCCCTGTTCGGATATCCCTTGGGATTGCGAAGCTGTCCCAAGAGCTGATGGTAGTAGAATAGACGTATATTATTACTTTAAGGGGAACAGTAGGAGAAGACTAAGATCCCATAATGATGTAAGAAAATATTGAAAAAAGAACAAAATACAATATGATCAAAATATTTTTAACTTTTGAGAAAAAAGAAGCAAAATAGGGTCAAAATGGATTAATAAACCGGAAGCTAGCAATGTAGAAATTAATATTCCTCAAAACTACAAAGCCGTCCTCAAATCACCCCAAATCAAAGAATGGAATAATGCCATGACTAGGGAAATAAATGTTATGAAAGAACAAGATGTCTGAGAGTTATTTTTTCTGAAGGAGATGCAGGAACTAATAGAGAGTCGATGGGTTTATACATTGATAAGAGACACAAATGGGGAAATACAAAGATTTAAGGTGAGGCCAGTGGCTCAAGGGTATACCCATGAAAAGGGTGACATGTACCACGAAGTTTTCAGTCCAGTCATTAATTTCAGTCTGATTAGGTTATTTTTCACAATCTTTGTCAACATGCTAAGAAGAATGCATTTTCAACTAGATATCAAATGCGCATACTTATATGCTAAGTTGAAGTATAAAATCTACATGAGACAACTGGAAGGTTTCACTAATACTAAGTACAACGATTACGTATGCTTATTAAATAAGTCAATTTACGGATTTCACCAAAGTGACAGGGATTGGTTTATGGAACTAGATTCCATATTTAAAGGACTAAAATTTACAAAACTTAAATGGTGTAATTGTAGTTATGTCTTTAATAAGAAAGTACTTATACTAGTTTATGTGGATGACATATCATTTTGTTTTCTAAAAATCAAAATGATATCGACTTAGTTGTTTCAATGTTAGAAAAAAATTTGATATAAAAGTTCTAGGTAAAATCAAAAAACTACTAGGTGTAGAATTTGAAAAATCAGATCGTAAATTTCATATACTCCAAAAACAATATATTGAAAGGATCTGTGAAAAATTTAAACAGTTTAAATATCCAATTGTTTCCTTGCCGATAGCAAACGGTTATATTTTGAGTAAAATAGATTGTCCTGGTACTAGAAAGAAATAGATCAAATGAAAAATATTCCATACAGAAATTTGGTTGGATGGTTAAATTTCATTTCTAGTAGGACACGGTCTGATTGGTGCTATACAGTAAATTTACTATCTCAATTTCAAGATAACCCGGCATAAAACATTGGGATACCCTATTAAAGTTATTGGGTTATTTAGACAAAACAAAAAATTACATGTTAGATTTATCCGACATTAGTTTGAATTGTTATTCAGGCTCTGATTTTGCAGCCAACAGGGATGATCGGGTATCTTTATGTAGTATGATATTCTATGTTGACAAAGTACCTGTATCGTGGCTTACCTTCAAACATAAATGCGTGAGCTTATCCACTATGGAAGCAGAATATGTATCATTAACAGAAGCCGCCAAAGAAATGTGGATGCAAAATGTAATTGAGGAATGCTACCAAATAGGTTTAAAATTTAACAAAAATAAAAGTATAATTTTTTGTAATAACCAAGCAGCTATTAATTTATCAAATTCCCCAATTGAAAATCCCCAAACTAAGCATATTGATGTTAAATATCATTTCCTTAGAAACTCAGTTCTTACGGAGTCATTTAAAGTTATTATTTCACCAAAGCTATGTCTTTGGATAGGATTCTTAAATTTTGTGATGAACTATTTAAAATGTAGACTTTAAACTTAACTTTTGAAAAGTTTTGCTTTAAATCTTAAGATATAATACATTATTATTTACTACTACCTCATTGCACAAAATGTAATTGTCAATTGAGTGTGAAATTTGGTGTTGACGAATACCATACAATTTTTGTATTTTATATCCACTATTTTTGAACTCTCACACTTAGCAGTTTAGTTGCAGATGTGTGTTTAAATCAAAACATTTTGTCAATCCTTTATATTTCTCACGGTAATATACATTACTTTTTCAATCCCACAAAAGCAATTTTTGCTAATGTGTTTCATTGTGCATGAAAAAAGGAACTTTTGATGTTTTTTGATTCAAACTTAATGTATTTTTAAATTGTATACTGTGCTTAAATTCTGACACCAAAACATATTATACTTAAATTTAAACTTTGAAATATCATATGATTATACTTAAATTTAAACTTTGAAATATAACATGCTTATACTTAAATTTTAAACTTCGAATGATATAACATGTTTATACTTAAATTTAAACTTTGAAATATCAAATGATTATACTTAAATTTAAAGTTTGAAATATAACATGTTTATACTTAAATTTTAAACTTTGAATGATACAACATATTTATGCTTAAATTTAAACTGTGAAATATATAACATGTTTGTACTTAAATTTAAACTTTGACTAATATAGCATATTTATACTTAAAATTAATTGCTAATTGATCAATATGCTTATACTTAGTTTTAAACTTGAACTTTATGACATGTCTATACTTAAATTTCTAATGTGATTTACGACATATTTATACTTATTCTTTTAAAAGTTAACTACTTATATCTAAATTTTTCTATCATACAAACTTTCTTAGAGAATTCATTAACTTATATTTCGTATTTATACATCAAATTTGAATATGTTTGGACCTATTAAAATATCTCATTGTATTGTTGTATTTGAAAAATGTTAGTGACGCAAGAATGTTTTTAATCTTATCAATCATTATAATTTGAAGTGAATACTGGGAACTTGACATTTTTAACATGTCAAGATTCTTAGAAAAGTGATATCGTGTATGCATCGAATTTAACGGATTGCATTAGGGGACCAATTGCTGAAAGAACGTAAAAAATGATCGTGATTCATTATATTCTCCTGAGCGATGTTCAAAAACACCAATTTATTTTTGACCTACTTACCTCGTTCTCGGGAATGACTCACGGCATTCTTTCAGCAGAAGTCTTCATGCAAATCTAAATATCTGATGCGTACACAAACTCATTTGCATATTTGAGGAACGGACCTCGAAAATCATTCCGGAAGATACCAATCCCGGTATGTATATAGGAAGTTTGGTTTGGAAGGATCAGTATCTTTCGATCTGCCAATCTATCTAAGGATCAGTAGCTATCTATCGATCTATCTATCTCTCTCTCTATCTCTTCGAGTATGAGCTAGATAAGTACACAAGGTGTACGAGATGTATGGATGTAGAAATTTATGGTATTACGAATGTGCTTGTTTTTGATCTGTTATTGATCATATTAGTAATGATGTTAAAGCTTTAATTTTTACCCATTGCTTTATAATTTTAATCATTAGTGCATAATTCTATAATGAGTAGAAGTCATTCTAGTCATTTACAAATGTACTAAGTTTAATTATGTTTCCAGTGTGTGACCTTCAAATGGTTGGAAGTCGAACGACTTACAGTGGTAGGTAAAGTCTACTGATGATTTTCCAAACTGAACTTCTTGGCTATTTTTCCAACTTCAAAAACCTGTATATTTGTTTAACAGCTGTTTGCTTGTTACCGCAGCTAGCCTGTACTACTAGGCAAGACTCTGATGCTTTGAATAAAAACTCTGATTTTTGTTTTCAACAAAAATGGACTCTGCCATTTTACACTCATGCTGTGCTACAAAGAAAGTTTAACTTCCATTAGATTTGCCTTGAAAGGATATTGAGTTAAGTTTCCAGGAGTTGGGAGCACTGGTCACGGGACGCGACCCAAACAAGGAGGACCAGCTCTGGAAGGACCAGGCATACCATGAGTAGAGAGGATCGAATGATCATGTGGCAGACATTTATAGAGCCCACGGAGACCCGATCTGCAATACAGGCACACGTAGCGGCTCCTGTGTGTCCGCGATCCATACCTAGATGCCTGGAGGAAGCAAATCTGCGATCCCAGCATCCCTTACGTGTACTGCCATTAACACAGGAACATCGGCGGCTCCGGTTGTAGTGGTCCTGGCCAGAGCAACGTGAAATGCCACAGATTGGTGATATGTGGTGTTTAGCAATGAGTGCCGCTTCGTTTTGGGGACCGATGATCAGCCTGTCTGGGTGTGGCGGTCCCCTGCACAATGCCACAATTCCAACCTCGTTATCAAGTGCCACACCAGCCTCACTGCAGGCATCATAGGCTGGGGAGTCATAGCCTATGACAGCTGATCTGCTCTAGTAGTGGTACTTGAAACATTGACGGACCAGCGGTACGTGGATGAGATTCTACGGTCCCATGTGCTCCCATTCGTTGCTGGATTCCAAATGCGCAATTCCAGCAGGATAATGCCTGGTCGCACATGGCTTAGGTCGCCCAGGCTTGCCTGAGTCATGTCCAGACACTTCCATGGCCTGCCCGCTTCCCAGACCTGTCCCCTATCAAGCATGTGTGGAACCAGTTGAAATGTCAGCTGCCTCGTTGCTGCAATCTTTGGGATTTAGAACGTAACGTCCAACACAGGTGGACTTGTCTACCACAGGACAACCTCAGGCATCTATTCCACACCATGCCAGACCGTATTGTTGCTTGTATCGCTGCACGAGGCGGTGTGACGCTCTATTGAGGATGACCAGACTGTGTACCACAGCTCCCTTTGTACATGTTCTGCTGAGCTGTTTTTGTGATTATGTATATCATTCATCTATATCCTTCCATCAATAAAATTTTAGGTCCATCTTATGCTTCCTTCTGGGTGCACAACTTTCATTGTCCGCGGGTGTATTTTGTGATTTCATAACTCTTCCGGAAAGAAGTTCTTGTTTCTTGTATTTTTGGGAGAGGTTTTTACTATGAAATGGTATTTTAGAGATTATAGTAAAGGAACACAATTAAAAAATCTAATCTTCTTTTTATATTTATAAACGGTTCAGCATTATAGAACACAGACCTTTTTAAAATAAATATTTGTTAATCTGTGGATGCATTTAAATTAAAGTAAGCTTTGCATTTTTCTAAATATAGTTTTGAAATCATAGCTACCAAAAAATATCGTATAAAACAATATCTACACATTTCTTTGTCAAAGAATATTTGATCCATAAATTAGATGTTTAAGAATTTAAATTATGTTAAAATCATGTAAATATTTAAAAAAAAAACTAAACTTTTATTTAATACTCGTATGAATTCATTATAATTATAGGAGGAAGGTTTGAACCATGGGTCAATCCTCCCTTACATATCATGGGTTAATCCTCCCTTGCATATCATGGGTCAAGCTTCCCATAGTAGTGACTTTGGTTTTGATTTTGGAGAATTTGAATTAGGTACTGATTTGAAAAATAATAAAATAGTAGTTATATAGCTAAGATTCTGAACTTTTGGCATAGTAGTTTAAATTTTTATGTTTTAACTAAATTATTTACTAAAGAGCTTACAAATAGGAATAAAAAAAACTTACTTTTCGATGATAAAACACAAAATCCAATCTAGTCTGAACAACAGACTAAGAACAAGTATACTACATTTTGATATGTAATAGCTTACATCTACATAATGTTCTGCCATCTGTTAGAAGATTTCAAAAGCTTAAAATAAAAGAAAAAATCATGGTGGGTCAACTCTCCCCAGTCTCCCCTCCAACTTTTCAGACTGATTCTTAAAAAAAAAGAAAGCTGTGTGTCTTTATGATAATTGCTTGTAACTTATCTTACAATATTTTTATTATTAATTAAGCAAGAACATTAAAACAGAGAAAAGAATAGCTTGAGAAAGTTTTGGGGTTGATATAAATATTTAATTTCATGGAATTTGCAACACACAGCATAATGAAAATGTTTTCCATATTTGATAAGCATGTTGCTGAATTCCATATTTGATAAGCATGGTGCTGAATTCCATATTTGATAAGCAACCACTGAAAATTAAAAATGTTTTTTTTCCATATTTGATAAGCATCCACTGAAAACTAAAAATGTATAGTTGTCGGTATAATGGCTATATAACATATTACCTCAGAAGTAAAATTACTGACAACCGTCCCTTTTTCTTGTAAACTATCACAGACATTTCCCGTAATTTTATTTATATTAAAATAGTTTAAAATTGTATAAATTGAATCAAAACTGGGTATCTGAACATACATAATTTTCTGAATGAAATAAATCAACATTTTTACCTAAATTAAATATTTATTAATTTTTAGGCAAATGTGGATTTTTTGATTAAAAAATTTGAAGAACTTTCATTTGAAGAAGTTTCCAGGCTAAAGGTATGATAAACTTTAATTATTTCAAATTTTTTATCAAACAAGTTATCATAATTTCTAGACTAAGAACTGACAATGTTCTTAGTCCAAAAATTATGGTATTTATAAAAAGTATAATATAGTATATATTATGGTATGGTTAAATGATGTTAAAACCTTGATTTTCTACAACTGTTTAAAATGATGAGCTCTGTTTAAATTGATGTATATTACTGTACTATTTTTTTTATTCAAAAGTGCTTTCCACTTATATTTCCTTGGTTTGTAGAACTAGTGCCAGAAGAGCATCTCTGCAATGACTTAGAAAATGTTGGCACAGAAAAAACCTCATTCCCTAAAACATTGTTTGGAATGAAGTATTGCTATTGAAACTAAAACTCTTATGATAGAACTGTAATAATTTTTGTTTTGGGGTTTGGAAAGCCTTAGACTTCTGTGAGTTGAATTGAAAACATCTGATTAAAATTTCAATAAACTTCATAAGTAACATAAGGATTTTCCCCCTTCCCCAAATTTCATGTAAATTGGTTAAAAACTTGGTAAAACTAATGTTTGTGCAATGTAGCTAGCTACTTCAGACTGGCACTCTCCTACCTAAAACTTATTTCAGCTTAGCAAGAAAGGCTAGATTTGACTCCATTATATTTTTTTTGGATAATTAAGGTTTTTTTGCTGAAATCATTTGAAATTTTAAAGGTCAGCTTCTGTTATTCAATTATTGCATTTGTAGGGATCGCATTTTTCCTAAAATTCCTTATTTTTTCTGTTTTCCTTAATTTCCTAAAATATTATTCATATTCCTAAAATTTTTGTAATTTTCTAAAAAAAAATAAAAAATTAATCAGTTGAGATTGAGAGCATATTTCGATAAGCGCAGAAAATATTTCAACACTGGGTTTTTTAAATTAGTTTTGCAACATGTCCGGACTATGGCTATTTATTTAGTTTTGGTTTTACTCGCATATGGTTAGCCGATCATGCTCTAAAAGTAGACCCCCCTCCCCCCATGAAGAGAGATGCAGTGTGATGCATAGGGTTTATTTTCTTTCATTGATGAGTTTTGTTCACTTGTTAGATGTTGTCAGATTAATGATATCGTCTAAGTAGTAGGAGTGAGAGGGCAAAGGGTGGGAGCTGGATTGTTGGACTCCTTGAATTCTTTCTTTACTTTTGTTTGGAATAATTTTGTGTATGTGATATGCATTTTCTTTAGAGTGCATTGCCATGTCTGCATTTTGTTGACAGGAGTTTTTATCTGTACTTATATGACTAATTATATTTCCCATTACATCTTTTTCTATTGCATTTTGGTACAAAATGCCTGAAGGTAAAACTACATTTAATATTTCTTGGCCTACTAGAGAACTTGATAGAGTTGTTTTAAAAAAATTGTGTTCTGGAAATGTTCAGTGTTTTCTACTCAATGTTTATTATCTGCAGAAAAGTTTAAAATTTCAAATAATGGCTTTGCAGAAACAAAATTTTATCCTTATGGTAAAAAACATAATCAGACATTTCAAGATAAATTTCAAAATAAATCAATTATTAATGCATTTAAAGCTGGTGAAATCAAAGGAACCAGCAAATGATCTCAATTTCTCATCATAAAAGCTTAATCTCTTTTGGGCTATAAAAGTTGCTCAAAGCAATATATTATTTAAGTCCTGCTTGGAAACTAATGACCTTTTTAAAGAAGTGTTTCCTGATTCATCTATTGCAGAAATGATACAAATAATAGAGAAAAAAGCTGCTTATGTTTTTCCCATGGACTTGGACCATATTTTGATGAGGATTTAAAAATATATATGTCTTATAATGGAGGAAAAGTAACTAGCATTTGATGAGACAACAAGCTCTCAAGTGAAACATCAATTAGATATTTGCATTAAAAATTGGTCTTGTGCAATCTCACCAAGTGGGACTGTAGAACTGACAGTTCCACTTGACGTCAAATTGACGAAACATGATCACAATACTATCCCCTAACAAAACACAATTGGTTTCATCTATTTAGTGCAATTTTATCAATTTCAAGATATTTTTATGGATTTAAAAACATTTTTATCAATTTGGCAACATTTTAAAAATTTGCTAAATGTGTTACTAAGTAGGACGGTTGAACTGACAGACAAATGTTACCCGAACATAATTTCAGTACTCTCTTCTAAAGGAACAAAATTAATTTCATTGATTTAATGTGGTTTTTAACACTTTATAACATAGTTGAAAAGTGTTTATGACTTTGTTCATTCCGTCTGTCAGTCTGTTCGTCCATTTGCACAACTGCCGTAAAAATGACTTCATCAAAATGAAATTTTAATATGTTGTTCAGACAGTCTGTGGGACATATATAAATGAATTCATAAATGAATAATATCACCCAATTAGTTTGGGATTGAACCCTGGTTGAAAAAATGAAATACGTTGAACCTTATGGGATCAAATTTTTAAAACATTTAAGCAAATTTAAAATTCACAAATTGCTTCCTAAGTTTTAGGAAATATTCAAATTATCCCATAAAATATATAAAAAAAATTTCAACAAAATATATTTGGTAGTTTTTTAAATAAAAATAATAATTACACCCATATTATAGGAAGAGATCACATGACCCACTTCAAAATAAAATATGGCATTCATCTTGTGTCAAAATCATGATTTTTAACTTTCTTTTTAATTTATATTTAGTGTTGCATCCATCGTAAAACTGCTTTATTTTTGCTTAATTTCTGTGCATCTATATTCTCTGCCAACACAATTACAATATTTTTGAGTTTAAATGATCATCAAACTGAGATGAGTTTTATAAGAATTGCTTAATTTTTTAACGCAAATTTATTTAGCTCTGGAGTCTGGAATAAAGCTGATATGAATGAAATATTCATTGATTTTACATAGAGAAGCAGGCGATTTTATAGAATTGCCTTTTTTGATGAAGTTTTAAACATAGAGTTAGAAAGTACTTTTATCTCTATGGTTTTTAAGTAAAATAAATTATTGTAGTATTGTGATGAATGAAAGGAATGGAATAAAAGTGTATGAATGAAATATTTAGTGCTTTAACATAGAGAGCCAGTCAATTTATATTTCGATGATGTCATTTGAATAAAGTTCATTTTTTTCGATGAAGTTTTAAGTTTTTAAATATAATAAATTATTGTAGTATTGTGATAATTTTAAAAATAGTACCTCTGAATGTATTGTATTTTAGAGATGTTTAAATAAAATTGCATTGCAGTTGGAAAGTATTTCATAATCAATGTGCTTTATGCATGATTGATCTTTCTTGTTATCAATTTGGTGACATTTCCATGAATATGGCAACATTTAAGAAAAGTTGCCAAGTTAGCGATATCCTGCCAAATTTGTTGATCTGAAGAATAAAAATCCTGAACCCGTTTGTATATACTAAATGAAAACACTAAAATTGTATTAGAAGAGATATCCGTTCTACTCTTATTCTGTTTCAACAATCAGCAAAATGAGTTTATTGGTTAAACACAATATATGAGTTTACTGGCTAAACACAATATATAAGCTTGAAAACTCTTTGCCAAAATAAATGAAATTGATGTACCACAGTCCGCAATTATTATAATTAAAAGAAAAATCAAGCCATATATTTATAAGATATATTTTTATATCCATTTATTTATTATTCAAATCGAAAAAATAATAACAAAAATTAACAAACACATTTGATTTAATTGCATTGCTGAGCAACATGATATAAGAAAGAATCTTCTTTATAAAATGCTGATAATTAAATAACCATTTTGATTTCTTAATACTTTTCATTGTTAAGTAAGAGCCTGTGAAAAATAAACCATGACAATAGGGTTTCCATTTAAATTCTTATTTCAAACTTGCGATTTTCAAAAGTGACTGATAAGCACAATAAACTCCAACCAAACTCAGAGATAGAGTTTTGTTTCACTTTCACATTTTAAACCAGTGATTTCCAATCTTTTTCATTTGGATGAACTAGGGAGTTAGAGAGGAGAACTCCTATAAAATTTCGTTTTTCATTAATATCTTGACAACCCCTGGTTCTACAAACTCGAAACATGGACTAAATTTTAAGTGGAGTTATTCCAATTCTACCATAAAAATTTCATCAAATTCGTTTCAGGTGATTCGGTTCTCCCATGATGATGAGACAAACGTACAGACAGAGAGATTTTCAATTTTATTTATATAAATTAACTTGTGGCATATATGCGCTTTTGAGCCTTTGTAACACCATGAAATAAATTCTTAAATCTTATCTTATTTCTGTATTTTCTTTGACAGTTTTATAAATATGTTTTTTTATGTGGATGTTGTGTATAAATTTAAATGTGAATAAATACTATAACAAATAAAAATAAATATATATTTTAGGTCTGTACTGAAAAGAGAACTCTAAATTTTATGATAAAAATGAGTGGGAACTTTGATCATGGGCTCCTTTCATTATATACTTGGTTCAATCTAACCTGAGCTCATGGTGAATCTATACTATTGTACAGATTTGTGTGGAAAAGGAGTTGGAAATAAAGTTTGTATTGCCTCTTACTATGTTGATATTTATTTTAATTTTTTTCTTTTATGTAGGAAACAATAAACCTCCTTTTTTATCAATGTGTTCAAATTCTTAAAGATGGAAATCAAATCCGTGTTATGAATTCTTTACATGTAAGTTTAATATTCCTTCTATAAATATTTATTATTATTATTATAATTATTATTAGTATTATTATTATTTTAAATCAAATGGCCAGACACTTGACTTTCATCATTCGCCTATACATCGGCCAGAACGTAACCCATTTAGCCATCCTAGGACGTTGTCCTAGGCACACCAGACGGGGGCAGAACACACTACGCCCAGCAACACAACATCCATGCCTTACGTAGGACTCGAACACACAATGCGGTGGTCGAACAATTGCTTGGAAACTTTTTTTTTTTTTTTTTTTAATAATTATTATTATTATTAATGATGAATATAATTGTTTCTTTTGCTATCATTTATTTCATAAATATGATACCCATGAAGTATTCTTATATTATATAAAATCCAATGACATTTTCTTTTCATTTTATTTATTTATTTATTTTTTGGTGAATTTTTAATTTGGCCTCTAAAAAGAAGCTTTTAAAAATGAGATTATTTTTCTTTTTCATGTGAGATTTATCTTTTCATATCTTTTTCTTCATATGTGAAATGCAATCTTAGAAGAGTTAAACAGTATATCAGATCTAGTTTTAGCTAGTTATTGAAAAACAAAGTTTTTAAAATATTTTGTAACTTAAGTTCTCTTACTTGTTCTTCTGAATAAACTGCTTGAATACATATATTTGAAAATAGTGTAACAATAAAGCAAACATTGTCATTAGAAACTATATAGCATAATATTGCAAGTTTGAGAATCAACATCAGGTGTGTTTGGGGGTATAACCACAACAAGTGTTTGTTTTTAAAAATGATTTTATAGAAATATTATATAAAAGTTTTACCTTCATTGCTAATTTTTTATAGGATTATTTTTCTGGAAAATTTCTGTAGTAACCCCCAAACATGCATGACTTGCTATGGAAATTTGATATATGCTATATAATATAATGTCATATAATACACTCTGTTGCAAAAAATATATGCACCCATAAACAATTGAGCTACAGCCATAAAACTCAGCATACAAATGCAAGGCTACCCCACAGACTCATGGAATCCAAAGATATTCCCTGAAATTTTATAATTAATTCATACGTGAAAAAAAAAATGAAAATGCATCCAAAAATTAAAAAAGAAATGTCATAGGAGCCCATCGACCAATCAAAAATATGAGTTCTATATATAAAAGTAAGAAAAAGAAAACCAGGATCCATGGTGAGTAAAACCGTGAAATCTTGTCATTGAAAAGGTTGTAAAAAACAGATCTTGTTATAGGAAACTGGGAGTAATCAATGGATCTTGTATTTTCCCAAGCACTCTGCGAAATGGACCTTCTTCTGACCTTGAATTCTGACAGAGAAAACAGCACCTCACAAAGTTTGAGGTTCGAGGTGTGAAGTCATGCAGTAGCAAATGGTGATGTTATTGTGCCTTTTCTGACATCAACATAAAAATAAAATAAAAACAACAAATAATTTTAAATAAAAAAAAAACTTATTTTTAATTACTTTCAATAACCAATGACCAAAAATTCATTAATCTACTCATAAGGTACATTAGCGTTGCATAAAAAAAAGAAAATAATTAATTAAATAATAAATTACTCAGTATAAAGTGAGTAGGTAGTAATAAGGAAATGGGGGTTTCATCCCAATCCCCAGCAACTTTGCTTCACTTCACCAGTAAAGTGGATCTGTGGATCTGGGCCTCGTCAGTGGGGAAATGTTGGAATGAGATAATGCACTTTGAAAATTTTCGTGAGGAAGAGGGAATGTGTCATAGGTGATGGGGGAGATGTTTTGTGGAGATAAGGTACTTTGGGTGGTAGGAGGTATTAATAAAAGGTGGAGGAGGTTATATTGCCTCCTGCAGGGGTGTTGCACCTGCACCAAACTGTGCCAAATCTATTACCCTGATACAAATTTTGCCAATTTTTATGTTTTCCGTATATTTTGCTCCGACCTGCATCAATATCAAAATTCAATAAAAAACAAAAATTCGGCGAATATTAAAAATTCTCCTGCAAATTTTCCAAAATCTCTGTTTACCTCGGTACTTTAGGAATATTTTCAAGGACCAACTTTTTCATTTATTTCCGTAAAATGCGCGAATTCACAGTTGAAAACTTGCACCATTCAATTCATTTTCCCATGCATTGCTGAGTGTCCGTATCAATTTGTTCCACATTCATCTTCTAATGATTTCATATTAGAGCTATAAAACTATTTTATTTTTATAGTGCGAATTAGAATAAACAATTATTTTACTCAACAAATTATTTTGTTCTTAAATTATTTGATTGTGTAATTTAGATTTTATTCCCTGGTGTTGCCGAGAATACTCAGTTATCTTTTTCCATCCATGTCAATCCTCTTATTAGTGCACATTACCTTGACTGAACTAGCATATTTTCATATTTTGGTTAATTCTAAAAGTTAATTTTAAAATTATTTTCGTATAAATAGTACGATTGCACAATTCAGTTTTTATTCTCGGGCGTTTCCGGGAGTATAGAATTATCTTTTTCCATCCATGTCCATTCTCTTATTATTGCATATTATTGTGCCTAAACTAATTTATTTTTATATTTTGGTTTATTCTAAAGGTTAATTTTTGAATTATTTTCGTATGAAAGTTATGATTGCGCAATTCAGTTTTTATTCTCGGTCGTTGCCGAAAGTACCCAATTATCTTTCTCCATCCTCATATTATTGCACATTAGCTTAACTAAACTAACTTATTTTCATATTTCAGTTAATTCTAATGGATAATATTTTAATTATTTTCACATAAATAGTACGATTGCACAATTCAGTCTTTATTTTTGGCATTGCTGAGAATACACAATTATATATTTTTCCATCCATGTCCATCCCTTTATTATGGCACATTAGCTTGACTAAACTAGCTTATTTTTAAAGTTTGGTTAATTTTAAAGGTTAATTTTTTTATTATTTTCATATAAAATATTTTCATATAGTATATAAATATTTTCATATAGTACAATTTCGCAATTCAGTTTTTATTCTCGGGTGTAAAGAAATATTTTGTGCAATTTATCAAATAGTATAAAAGTTAACTCTAGCAGTGAGACATTCCCTTGCTGTGCTATAAATCTAAAGGCATTTATTTTTCTCTGTTTTACAAAATTTCAAATTTTGAAGTCGGAAATTTGTTTTATTATATTAATGTTTATTTTAAAGTATGCTTTTTATTGAATAAACAATAATTAAATAGTAATAAATTAATATATGTTGCACAGAAAAGTAAATTAGACTTTGATAATCACAGTTATGAAGAAAATTTTCTCTCGTTTTTCAATCTTTCCCACCTTAAAAAAATCTCATTAAAAACCTGTTTTTTACCCCTATCTAAGGGTAGTAGGTATAAAAGTGTGTATCAATGTTTTGAAACAAATGTCAACTAGTTTATACATTTATTAAAAATACTTTCTATTTTGTACATTTCTAGAAACAGAAAAGACTAATTATCATAGCAAATTACACTTGCACTCACTTTTCTATCTTGGGAAAATCTTCTGAAATTTTATTTTATCTAAAATGTACATTTAGAAAAGGAAACTTAGACATAATTAAAAAAATAAATTACTAAGGTTTTATAGTCTTAAAAAGTTTTTAATTGTATTTGGTACATAATTAAATACAACATAAATTTTCATTTTCGTAAAATTGCATAATCAGAAAATGCACAATGCCAAGTTTCAAAAACAATTTTAGTAGCTGAGCTTAAAACTCTTTTGCCAGATAAAAAATTACATTTAAAAGTTGAAGCTGTATATGTATGCATTCAAAATTGGGAATTTTTTATTGTTTTCTACCTTCATCTACTTATAATAAATATCAATGAATTCAAAAATTAATTTAAAAAAAAAAAAATAGCAGTATGCACTATCGTAAATTTTGCTGAAGACAACAGGGTAAATTTGGAAAACTATAGAAATTTCACTTTGAAAAAATGAGCAGTAGATTGAACAAAACATTGACTGTTTTGTAAATTGAATTGATTTGTAAATGTTCAGTATTGTACAGCCAACATTGTCATTTTCTTAACTCATATTTTGCTAATGTATTAGAATGTATGCAGGCCTGTTAAATTTTTTAAAAACACTTTTAGAATTGAAAAGTCCCCAGCCAAAACAAAAAACTCAACTCCCCCTCCCCCAAATGTAAGTTCTGAAACTTAAAGAAAACAAAATTTGACTCAGTCTATCAATTAAATCTTAACACGCCCAACTATTACATGTTTACAAAAAAAAAATCCTTAATTTGAAACAATCTACTTTTGAAAAGTGCATTTTGCAAGCAGCCAGATGGAAGAAAAACAAACCGAGTTCCCTAATCACTAGCCATTACAAAAGAAAATTCAATTTTGGTAAAGATTTCAGACCAGCCAAGAATTCAAAGTATCGAAACATAAAATTTTGAGAAGAGCTCCATAATTAACAACTAATAACTGAAAACCCAATTTCACAATCTCCTCCCCCACCTGCGAAGAAACACACACACTCAAAACAAAAAAAATTAAGAGCAAAAAACACTTTAGACCAAAAACATCTCAAAGTTAACTCAAGTTACAAAAAAAAAATCTCCATCTTACAAAAAAAAAATCTCCATCTTACAAAAAAAATATTTACTCCAAGGAACAACCTCAAATTTCCTAAACAAACTTCTTGAAATTGAACTTACACAATTAACCAAATGTTTACATGACCCGAAGTCGATCGCTTGACTGATAGATCATTTACACACATAAAAATGCAATTTTGACAGTGGGCAAGTATTTTATCCTACTAGGGGAATGACTCATTCCCCACTAGAGCACCTGAAAGATGGGGCACCAAAGTGAAAGTGTCAATATGGCCAGTTGAAATTTCTTTTTAACACATTCTCCTGTGAAGGTAAACTTTAGCTCTCGAAATGTATGGCTTTCTAAACCCCAAATTCCATAAAGTGACCATGAAATCTGACTCATTAGCTGCACCTTTCAATTTCACCGAAAGCCAAGAGTTGGGACTAATCACTCAAAACAAGATATCAAAAGGAAACTTTTGATCAATGTGGCATAGCAATTACAAATATTATTGCTTTTAAATCAAATCATAAAGTCATCAAATCGCGAATTTTAAAACTTTTCAATCAAATTGCGAATTCGAGCACTTTGTATGAAAACAATGATATTCAGCACATTTTTGTACATTCACAAATTATAACAATTTCATACAAAATCCCTAATTTTAACACTTAAATTAAATTGCAAATTGAAGTACTTTAAAATCAAATCACAAATTTAGGCGCTTTTAAATAAAATTGCAATTTTAGCATCATTTTATAAAAATCAAGAATTTTGGCACTTTTAAAGAAAATCTCTATTTTTGCACTTTTAAATAAAAGGCTGAATTTTAGTGTTTTTAAATCGAATCACAGATTTTAGTATTTTTTTTTAATAAAAATCGTGGAATTTAGCTTGTTTAAGTAACATTGTATGTAAGGAATTTTTAAGTAAAATTTTGAATTTTAAGAGTTTTTGAGCCAAGTAGCAAATTTTAGCACTTTAAAATAAATTGCATACTTTAATGCTTTTTAATAAAACTGCATATCTTTTTAAGCATAACCATAAAATTTGTAAATTTTAAAGATTTAAACTAAAACTACAAATTTTGCTCTTTTGCATATAAAAATTGTGATTTTAGTGTTTATAAGTAAAATTGCAAATTTGCTCTCTTTTCTTAAAAATTGCTAATTTTAGCGCTCTTAAACAAAATAGTGAATTAAATGATTTTAAATAAAATTGCAAATATTTATATTCTGAAATAAAATTGCGAATTTTGCACTTTTTCATAAAACTTATAATGCAATCAAACAAAATTGTGAATGTTACTGTTGTTTCATATAAATGTCCAATTTTGACACTTTTTCATAAAAAATTGAAAATATTAGTGCTTTTTCTTTAAAGTTGCGAATTAGTACACTTTTTATAATGTTTTCTTAAATTTTAGCGGTTATAAAAATCATGATTTTTAGCAATTCTTTCTAAAAATTGCAATTTTAAGCATTCTTTCATTAAATCACAATTTTTATAAAAATGTTCATTGTGCCCAAACAAAACATTTGTTAGAGAGGAAAAAATTCGTTAGCTGTTGGAAAAACATGAACAAACAATCGTGATTCACTATTCTCCTGACCTTTAATAAATTTCATGTGAATTGCTCAATTTATTCTCAGGAGTGAAGCATGGTGTTTTTCCTGCAAGCATATCATGCAAATGTATATGCTGGTAATTTGCATATCCAGAGGGGGGAATTCCCGGTTATGATTATGTTCCTGAATGTTCCATTCCTCGGATATACACTCTAACATAAAAAATTGACCCACCCTGCAAAATAATCCAATAGTAATGAAACTTTACATGCAAGCACCTTTTGACCAAATATGCAAATGATCAAAAATTCGCAGCCAATGAATGAATAGTCGAAACTATAGCACATTGAAACTGAGCACCATGGTGTTGTATATAAGAAGTGAACCTTGCTTTCAAGAACAAAGCATACAGTGAATTTCGATTGCTTTTACATACCTTGATTGTAACAATGCCTTGCCGGTGAATTTGCGGCCACTATGAGCATATGAAGGAGTTTGAAAGAGGGCTTGCGGTCGAACTGCACGAGGCTGGATGGACACAATGATGCATCGCTTGGCATTTGGGTAGGAGCAATGCAGCAATTAGACGATGTTGGCAGGAATGGGTCCGGAATGACAGATTTCAGCGGCAAGTGGGCAGGCGGACGGCCTAGAGTAATGACAGAATGGGAAGATAGAGCGATTGTCAGAGCAGCTGTGACAGCACAAGATTCTTCATTATCAATCATCCAACATGTGAAAAACACAGAAGTGACCACCCAAACCATTAATAGAAGACTATGGGAGCGGACTCTATACTCACGGTGCATATTACGCCACCTACCACTGAACAACAGCAACAAGTTTAGTATTTAGTTGTATAAATTTATGGTGAATATGAGTGAAAATTTTATAAATAGACTCAAAGGAATAAGCAGCTTCCTGGCCAAGATTACAGGTAAAATTAATTTCATTAGTTAAAGCTAAGACGAGCAAACATTAAAAGCAATATTAAAATAAGCATTAAAGGAAGCTTTTTTAGAGGATATAGGATGAGATGAATTAGCAGGGATACAAGAGTTAGTAAAAGTTGGTTTACAGAAAATAATTTTTCTTTGCCTTTTTTGGATGTTCTTGTTTTCCGGACCTCCCTTGGTTTTTATACCTTTATTTTCCATAAACCCACTTTTACTAACTCTTGTATCTCTGCTAATTCATCTCATCCTATATCTTCTAAAAAAGCCCCCAATGGAACATTATCAAACTTGGTATCAATCGAAATATTTTTTCAAGCCCTTCAAAATGAAGGGTAACATACTATAATTTGGATCACTTGGAACAATGATACAGGTTTTTCAAAATTTTCTTATGAAATTTGAAAATAGAAAAAATCCAAATTCTATAATTCAGAAAATTCCGGAATTGGTAAAGTCTGGATTGGTCCTTATTTTCCAAGTTATATTGTACTGTATATGTAAAAAAAAATGTATAAAACATTTCAAGTTATTTTGAATGTCTCTTTTACACTGTCATATATTCACTGTATCAATTAAATCTAAAGTTATTTTTTAAAATGGGCATCATTAAAAATGTATGTAGTACCTAAAATTTTGATATAGACAGCAGGCAAATCTCGTGGAATTTCACACCATATTAACGGAAGTTTACTGAATTTTTAACACTTTACAACAAAGTTGAAAAGTGTTTATGACTTTGTTCATTCTGTCTGTCTGACTGTCCGTTAGCACGATAACTGCCGTAAAAATGACTTAATCAAAATGAAATTTTAGTATGTTGTTCAGACGGTCTGTAGGACCTATGGGAATATAAATAAATAATATCACCCAATTAGTTTTGGATTGAACCCGGGTTGAAAAAATAAAATACATTGAGCCCTATGGGACCTAATTTTTCAAACATTTTTTAAGCGGATTTAAAATTCACAAATTGCTTCGAAAATTTTAGGTAATATTCAAATTGTTCCATAAAATATATAAAAAAAAATTCGAAATATATTCAGTAGTTTTTTAAATAAAAATTAAAATAATAATTACACCTCTTAAACGAAACGATCACGTGACCATGAAATGAAAAGATCACATGACCCACTTCAAAATGATATATGGCATCCATCTTGTTTGAAAATCATGATTTTTTAAGTTCTTTTTAATTCATATTGAGTGTTGTATCCGTCCTAAAACTACTTTATTTTTGCTTAAATTCTGTGCATCTACATACTGAAACAATGCAAATACAATATATTTGAGTTTAAATGATTATCCAAATTTGATTATTTCTACAATGAAGCCTCTGTTTCACTTATGTAAAATGTAAACAGCAAAATATGTAGAATGAGTTGTATTAGAATTGCTGTATTTCTTTAACACAAAATAATTTAGCCCATGGAGTCTGCATGGCTGATATGCATGAAATATTAATTGATTTTATAAAGAGAAGAACGATTTTTTTCGATGAAGTTTTAAGCATAGAGTTTAATTACTTGTAGCTCCATGGTCTTAATTTTTAAATAAAATAAATTATTATAGTGCTGAATGAAATGAATGGGGAAAGTTATGAATGAAATGCTGTTTTTATAGAGAGATCCAGGCGTGTTATTTTTTCTATAACGTCTTTTGAATTAATTTCTGTTGTTTTCGATGATGTTTTCAAATATAATAAATTATCGTAGTATTATGATGGTTTTACAGATATTACCATGGAATGTATCACATTTTAGAGATTTTAACCCTTTTGGCACGACGGCATTCCGGAGCTGTCGCGACCCAAAAGATGCGCTTCGCTTCCGAACTGGTCCCAAAGGACGGCGCATTTTTTGCGCTAAGCCTAACTCTCGAAAAAAATTCACTAAAAATTACTTATTCAACACAGAAATCTACTTTTTTCAGGAATATAAGAAATATTTATGTTCTATTTGATGTATAATTTTCATACAAATCTGAATACAAAATACTCGTTAGTTGCTCCCATTCTTTTATCCGAAATAAATGAATAATTTCACTGCCTCTAAAACTCAAACAAAAAAAAAATACTCTCTTATATTCCTATGATTCACCAACGAAATCATAACTCTGAAATAAAAATAAAAACCGAAACTCAATTATAAAATTTTTGATGCTACGAGAATTGCTCTGTTTGTTTATGTTACAAAATGATTTTCACCGCTCCAAATGGAGAAATAATTCATTCAATCCTTTTCTGCCAAGGTCATGCCTCTGTAAAATACATTGGAGTTAGTTCCATAGACATGGAACGCCATCTAGTAGACAAATTAAAATGTTCCGCGTAGAGGCACGTATAGGTGCTACTATCCGCTTGCAGTAAAATTTCCTCCGGCCCGAGTGCGTGCCGTTCGTCCTTGAATGCAAGTTCGCAGCTGGCACGTGGGCGTGCCGATCATCGCGAAAGGGTTAAACCAGGCAATTTATATTTCAATGCCATCATTTGAATAAAGTTCATTTTTTTCAATGAAGGTTTAAGTTTTCAAATATAATAAATTAATGTAGTATTGTGTAAGCTTTAAAATATTACTGAGGAATGTACTGCATTTTAGACTTTTTAAAATAAAATTGCATTGAAGTTGGAAAGTGCTTCATAATCAATGCATGATTGATCTTTCTTGTTTAATAATTTATTAAAGTTTTGAGCTTAATATTTATTTACTTTAGCTTGATTAACTTCTGTTAATCCTTCCGTTCGTCCTTCTTAATAAAATTTCCGTTTTGATTTAATGGGGGATTTCTCTTCTTATTATTTTTTTTTTTGTTGCGCTATGTTTATTTTTAATTTTATGATTTTATTTTTTTTCTTGCGTTATTTCTTTTTTTAGCGCAATATAAAAGACCAGTATCCTTTTTGAAAATTAGGTTTTAATTTTGTAGATCTATCCTAAAATTATATATTTTTCCTAAATATTATTTTTTTACCCCTAAAATTTTTTATTTCATTTTGTTAGATCTTTTTTAAAAATTTTACTGCAATAAGATATTTTTAGGTCTTAAGTTATTTATTTTAATTTTTAAAATATGTTTTAAAATTCTTTATTGCAATTTTTTTTTAATTTAGATTTTTCTCTAATTATTTAAAGTAATAAAATTTGTTTAGATCTGTAAAATTATTTTTTCAATTTTTTTTTTATATTTTTCAAAAATTATTTATTGCAATATTAAAGTATTTTATAGATCTTTACTAAAATTTATTGCAGTTTTTTTATGTTAAAGAATATGTATTAAAAATAGATTTTCTCATTAAAAAATAAGCATTTTTTATTAATGTAATTTATATGCTATTTTAGTTTATTAAAAGTTAATTGAAAATTCAAAATGTTTATACTTAAATTCTGTTAATTAGATTTTTAAAACTTCATTGTCTTGAATTTGCTTGTTCTATATATGACAAACTGTTAAAATAAAAAAAATGCCTTGCATCGAACTGCTACAATGTCGAAAAATCTTTTGCTACAATTTCGAATAATTGCCTGCTACAAACTGCTACATTTTCGAAATATTGCCTGCTACAAACTGCTACAATTCCAGAAATTTACTGCTCCAAAAATTGCTCCAAAAGAGTTTTTTGTAATCACATCACTGAATATGGTGAAATGATGCTCCAGGCATATTCACTGGACTGTGTAAACTACTCAGAATGAAGAATACTCAAACTACTCTTATTCATCCTCAATTAGATGACATGGTATTTCATGGAGTTTCAACAGAACAATACTTAATTATCTCTCCATATTTGTATCCAAAAACCAGCAAGACTGGGACCGTCACATACCTTTGTTTCTGCTGGCCTATAGAAGTGTTGTCCATGAATTGACCAGTTATTCTCCATCAAAAATGCTGTCTGGCTGGAATCTATGACTGCCATGTGATCTGTTTGGAAGACCATGTGATGCTCCTTCATCACCTGATGAATATGTGCAAGATCTACAGGCACGGTTGGAGGAGGCTCATCATTTCACTCATGAAAGGATTAACATTGCTACTGATAAAATGCAGACCTGATATGATACCAAAGCTAATGAAGTACGATTCCAGAAAGGTGACAAAGTGTAGCTGTTCAACCCTTGGCGATAACCAGGATTTTCTGATTTATCAGGAAACTTCAGCACAACTGTGAAGGACCCTACGTCATCAAGAAAAGAATAAACAGTATTGTTTAATGAATCCAGAAATTGTCTTCAAGTCAAAAGTCATATATATCGACAAATTGGCTCCATATTTTGGACCACAGTAAATTGATACTACCCGGAATGTGCAGTCTTAAGGAGGAGGTAGTGTTGCAAACGTGTAATTTTTCATATCTGCTGAAGTCTATTTTCCTCCTCCTTATATTCGTCTCTTTCGAAGATCAAATAAAGAAAACACTATGACGTGAGCATAGAGTTACCAGAATTCCGAGTCCAAAAAAGGGTTTCCAGATTTGGTGATTTATCACCAATTTGAAGACATTTGGTGACTTCCTGAATATTCGAGAAGGACCCCGAAATAATATGCAGAATTTCAGAAGTTTCTATAGACCGACTGTAAAAAGAATCGTCACTCCATTGCAGTTAGTTGACATGGTACGAACTACATTGAACTGTGATTTTTGTCAATGTTTTGAGAATAGTAGCTGCTGTTTTGTGAAATTACTTTTGTCAATGTTTTGAGATTAATATTAGTTATTTCACAGTTTTCTCAAATATTAGGGAAATCACCAAATCTGGTAACCTTTCTTCAGACTCAGAATTCTAACAAACCTATGCTCATGTCATGGTGTTTTTTTCATTTGTACATATTATTGCATAATTATTAGAAGCTTTATCTACATATGTAATTACAAAAGATTTATGTAAATTAGTAATTGAATTTTTTTAAGGTTACTAATAGCATGTATATTGATTTAGACATTTTAATTATTAGATTTGGTATAGAAATTTTCATAGAATATTATGTCGGCTAAGTTAGTTTTGATATCTAGAATATGAATAGTAACATTATAAAATCTATGTTGAGCAATGTTTCGATATTCATCTTTATTAGAAGTTGCAACAACTTTGTTATTAAGAATATATTTTTTTGATATTATCTTGATGAACATTCATTCAAAGATGAATCAGATTACTTGTTTGTCCAATATAAGATAAATTGCAGATGTTACAAATTTATTTATAAATACAATTATAGCATTTACAGTAAAATAGATAGCAATTTTGGCTCGTAATTTGGATGTTAGATGCAGCAGGGCAATTTTTACTATTTTTGTTCCTACATTTATTGAAATTATAAATTTTTATTGTGTATTCGAAATTTTCCATTGTATCCATAGTACAGAGTTAGTTTTTTTTTTTTTTTTCAATTTAAACAAATCCCAACTTGACATGATTCTACTGGGCAATATCTATCTAATTAATAAGTATATATTATTTTATATATATATATATAAATGTATACTATTATTATTATAGACGATGTGTGCTCTCATCCATAGTATATTTGAGAAATATACTGATTTTGGATTTGATGTTATTGACATTTTGATTGGTTTTAACACTGCAGATAAGTTAATGCAGGTAAGAATACTTGTTCATAATAAATGAATTTTTTTATTTTATCTTTGAGTAATATAAAAATGCATTCATAGTTAGAACAACCATGCACAACACTACCAAAATTCCCTTTGTTTCTCCTCCTTTCAGTGCATATATTGTATTGTTTAAACCAGTTTCCTTTGGCCCCCATGGCCTGTAGTTTCTTGCACTGTAGTGTTTCATCATTAAAAGAAATACAGTATTACAATATGCCGTTTCATATAAATTTGTAACTGAAAATTATAGTGATACCTAATTATGTGATTGATTTCTAAATTTTCTAATATTATAACTTAGTATCAGAGGGCCAGACTTATAAATCTTTGATGTGAATAACACTATGGTTGGGGGTACCTTTAGCTGAAATAGGAGCATTACAAAAAATGTAAACACTTTAGACACTTATATCCCCAAACCTAATAGATAAAAATGTAAACATCTTTTTACTTGTTTTGCTGGAAAAAGGGTTCTATTTATGAATATATATAAATAATTTCAATATTTTAATCTTTTTCTTTTCTGAAGAAACTAAAAAGACTTTCTAAGGAAGTTTTTGCTTCACTTTGCTTATTTTCACTCAAAATATCTTCTAAACTACAAAAAAATAGATATACACAGTAAGCAACAAAAATGTTCAGTAGGAAATCCAGTTTCAATTTTAGTAATTTATTTTTAAAGCATTTATAGTTCTTGAGGAATTGTCTGTAAGAAGATTGTACATTTTCCTATTTTCAAGTTTATAATGCTTATGTCTCAAAAACTGAAAGTCTTAGTTGTGAATTATAAAAAGTAATGTGTAGCCCTCTGAAATCCCTACAAGGATATTTAATTGGCTTTTAGATCAGGTTCTTAATTTTTTAAATATAGTGGTTATAATTTTGATATTTCAATATTTTGAACTATTTTGAAAATGTTGTTCTAATCTCAATATTTTAATACTTTGAGCTCTTTTGAAAATGTTTAAAGAGGGGAAACCACCTACAAAGAAATATGTTATTCACATAAAACTGTTTCGGTTCCAAAAGAAAAATCTGCAGTGTGTTCCTTATCAGTGAAAAACAAGTAATAAAAATGGAAGGTTTAATTAAGTATTAATGCTTATGAAAAAGAATTGAAGAATGCAAGGAAACTGTGTGAAACTCTCAATTACAGAGATGAGAGCAATAGTGACTACTCTAGCAATTTGAATGATACAGATTTTTGAATGAAGTATGAGTAATACACAGTCTTTAATAAATAGACTGACAGGTTGGATCTGGCCTGCGAGCCTGGGCAATCACTATAATATATTAAGCAAATTTATTTTTATTAACCTTTAGTAATACTACTACTGAATTATTAGCTAATAAAATATATTATTACTATATTATCATTGTAATATTTCAATAGAAATTTCAATAGGGGTGGTAAATACAAACTATTATTTTTTTTTTAATATTTCTCATATTTTATTATGTGCATAACATCATCTATAGGATACATAAAATAATAAAAGCTTATATGATTGAAACTGTGCAAATGAAAAATAGTACTGGAAAAACTTTGATACATGTTTGTGTTTGATTTGGACTATGGATTTGTGCTACATTTTTTTTATTACTTTACAGGAGCCACTTTCATTAGTTCTGCCTGGGTTTTTTTAAAAATCCATGCCATAAGGGCATTGGACCACTTCCAATTGGATTCTCAAAAGCCTCCATAGTCGTGTGTCGCCCCCCCCCCCCCCCCACACACAAAAAAAGAAAACTTTAAATATTAAAAGCAAAAATGCTGTTTGCATTGGGAAAAATTGGTTTGTTTCTTAATCAAAATCAGAAAAGTACAGATATGAAACTTTATAAGTATGGCAATATTAAATGTTGAAATATATATCTTCATACAATGATCATACAACTTCAAGATTCATTTAGAAAGAAAGCAGTGATTCAGATGACAATGACAGGAAATATATAGTATAATATAATATACAATATTTCCATAATTTGTATATTTATATTTTAACACTTTAAATAAACATAAACTTACAAAGTTTCATATCTGTACTTTTTCATGTTTTGGTTGTTAAGAAAATATACACCTTTTTCCCCAATGATCAGCATTTTTGCTTCTAATATTTTTTGGTTTTTACTGGGTAATTTGTTTTTACTGACAGTCGATTTGTTGTGAATGGTATGTTTGTTAGTTCAATGTAGTTAAAAATTTAGGGTATAATATTTCAAAAACTATTGGACATAGGATAATAAAATTAAAAAAGGCGCACTTCTTGAAATCCAACATTTCTAGAAAGGTAACACTTGTTAAAATCAGATAAGGTATTCATGAGTTTTGGCCATTAATAATAATCCCGCTGGATGGTTAACAGGAATAAAAATATAAAGCAGAAAGTGATTGCTTTTTGGGATGAAATATAAAATTTCACTCTAACTACTGTCTGGAATAATCAAAATTAATATTAATATAGCAGCATAAAAGGTTGATTAAAAATATTAACCGGTTTTGAAGGCAAAGAACTGTTTCCTTCAGGATAAAAAGATAGAACATCCACACAAATGAAGCAACAATGTGCCTTTCAATAAATAGTGGTATCCTGTGTTTCAAGAATTTGTTGAAAAATGGGAATTTGAAAAAATGAAAATAAAATCCTAGCAAGAATAAAAAAACAGTAGAAAGATTAAAAAAAATTTTCAGAGTTACTACAAGCATTCCTTATGATAACAAATGGGAAAACAGGTAGTTGGAGAAAAGATACTCGTACATGTGTTAATTCATCCTCTAAATAATTTTTGATCAAACTAATTTAAAAAAACCAATGAGTAAAAGACTGTATTTAATAATAAAAAAAACTATATATAACAAGACTATATAATAAAGACTGTAAAATAAAACCCTAGCAGGAACAAAAGAACAGTAGAAAGATTTAAAAAATTTTCACAGTTACTACAAACATACCTTATGATAACAAATAAAAAACAGGCAGTTGGAGAAAAGATACATGTGTTAATTCATCCTCTAAATAACTTTTGATCGAACTAATTAAAAAACACCAATGAATAAAAGACTATATTTAATAAAAAAAAATATGTAGAAAGTAACCGGTTTTGGAAGTTACAACTAGTAGTTATGCTAACTTCATCAACTAAATTGAAATTATATTTTTTTACTACATTAAAAAAATCATTGAATAACAGCCTGCAAAAATAGGATTATAACAGAAAATTGAAGGAAGCAACCAGTTTCATGAGCTACATGAACTCATTTATTAACTAAATTCAAGTAACATATGAACAAATTGCTTTAAAAATAAACTGATCTGGGCATCACATACATAACTTTCTCTACAGACTCAAATTAATTTTCTCTTTCTTTCTTTCATGATTCATTGAGTTTAATTACACAAAATAACATGGATAATTTTTTGAAATTACACTAAATTTGCAGTTTTAATTCAATTTTTTATTTCATTTAGTGACTGGACATATTTCAATGTGACAAAAATGTGAGAAAACTAAAATATCTCGAGATTGGTTAGTCTTAGAGTTATGAGAGTTGGTCTTATTCTTTTTGTTGTCAGAAATTACATATAAAACAAGCATTTAATTGATGCATTTGAACATAGTCTTTTATTTTAGATTTTGATAATTTTTGCAGGCCCATCTCATCAAAATAAGACAGGTTCATTTCTTTTAATTGTACCAAAATCCAACCAACTCCAGCGTAAACCACAAGCAATGTATGTACCAAATTTTGTGAAATTTAGTCAATCAGTTTTTCAGCTAGAGTGGGTACATACATTACACAGATGGCAAGCTAAAAGTAGTTCTTTAGGGGGATTTAGAGTCATCGAAACGTGTAGATCTATTGAAAACTCAAGTTGCGATTTTCGACACAATTCCAAAATATCTTATACATAACCCATGCATTGTAGGGAAAGTAAAAAACAATAAATAAGACAGGAATTAAGAATAATATAATTAACAATGAAGAAAGCAACTGGTTTCGGACACTAAATGAACTAACTTCTTCAACTAAATACAAAAAAACATACAATCAAGCTTCTTTAAAATTACTAGTGAATAAAAGACTACAAAATTAAGAAAAATATAATATTATTTAAATTGAAAGATACAGCTGATTTAAGTCAATAGTAATATAGCTACAAGAAAGTTATTGCAAGGCAAGAGTTTTTTCAAAAAGCAACTGAACTAATTACATTGAATAAAATGTTTATTAAACTGATGTTTATTTAAATTATAATTAAATATCAAAGTATTTGTATTTTCATATTGTTTAAGACCACAATTTCAGCAAATGTACTATAATTTTAAAGTGGTTTCATCAAATGTTATTTGAATTTAGTTGATGAAGTAGCTCTTATAGGTTTCTGAAATTGATTGTTCCTTGAAATTCTTGTTATATTCTTAGTTTTTTATTTTTGTTATATTCCGTAGTATTTTATTCATGAAATTTTGTTGTAATTTTTTTCTGTTTTAATTTAGTTGTTGAAGATAGCTCATAACTTTTAAAACTGATTCTTTTCTCTCTCTTTTTTTTTTTTTTTCCTTTATTTTATTTTTTTTTTATTTTTTGTTAGTTTTCTGCAATTTTTTATTTATTGGTATTTCAAAAGTAGTTTAATCAAATGTTATTTAAATTTAGTTGATAAATTTGCTCATGTCGATTTCCAAAACTGTTAATGATATGACTATGTCATAGTTATGACTTTGTTCATTCTGCCTGTCTGTCCATTCGCGCGATAACTGTCATAAAAATGACTTTATCAAAATGAAATTTTAATATGTTGTTGAGACGGTCTGTGGGACATATGGGAATGTAAATGAATAATATCACCCAATTAATTTTGGATTGAACCTGGTTTGAAAAAATGAAATACATTGAACCCTATGGGACCTAATTTTCCAAACATTTTAAAGAATATTCAAATTATCCCATAAAATATATAAAAAAAATTTCAACAAATATGTTTGATAGTTTTTAAATAGAAATTTAAATAATAATTACACCCATATAATATGGCCATCTCGGGTGCGGTATCCCCGTGGTTTGCGCGCTAGATTTGCACGCTGCCACAAATGCCGCCGTGTTCATGCGGAGTACGATCACGTTAAACATGTGGGTCCGTAAGTCCTTCCGAGAGGTTGGTGGTAGGGGAAGGAGGGTACGGTCCCTGTGGATGCCTCCCCCACTGGGTTCCGGTCTAAATTGGGTGGCACTTCCCGGCCGTCCATACAGTTACCTTACACCTTTCTGGTAGGTCGGACGGTCTGGGTCTCAACAACAACAACCCATATAATATGAAGCGATCACGTGACACACTTCAAAATAATATATGGCATCCATCTTCTTTTCCCAGTATAAAACTCATGATTTTTGAAGTTCTTCTAAATTTATATTTAGTGTTGCATCCATCCTAAAACCGCTTTATTTTTGCATATTTTCTGTTCATCTATATTCTTTGCCAATGCAATTACAATATTTTTGAGTTTAAATGATCATTAAACTTTGATTATTTCTACAACGAAGCTTAATTTTAATGGATGCAGAATGTAAACAAGTGATTGTAAGATGAGTTGTATAAGAATTGCTCAATTTTTTCATGCAAAATTATTTAACTCTGGCATCTGGAATAAAAGTGTATGAATGAAATATTCACTGCTTTTACATAGCGAGCTAGACGATTTATATTTCAATAACGTCATTTGAATAAAGTTTAGTTTTTTTGATGAAGTTTTAAGTTTTCAAATGTAAGAAATTAGTGTAGTACTGTGGTAATTTAAAATATATCAGCGCTGAATGTATCGCATTTTAGAGATATTTAAATAAAATTGCATTTCAGTTGGAAAATGTTTCATAATCAATGCTTTATGCATGATTGATCTTTCTTGTTATTTTTGTAATCCTTTATAGCTTTTTACAGAGATTTAAATGAATGGTTTTTGATGAAGTTCATTTAGCTTTTGAAGCAACTTTTTTTGCTTTTGTTATATTCTACATTATTTTGTAGCTTTTTAATACATAAATATTTTTACAATAATTATTGTGTATATTTTATGTTAAGTGATGATGGTGCTCCTGTAGCTTACGAAATTGGTTGATTTTCTATTCTTTTTATCTTAGGGCATTTAAGTTCAGTCTTATTCGCTGAAAAAATGTTTTTAATTTTTCTGTTTTTTTCCTTCCTCCTTAATTTTTCTTTTCTTTTTTTTTCTATCTTTCATTTTGTAGGAATTTTCTTTTTAGGTAATATGATGCAACTATTTATTGACATTTATTGTCTTTTATTTTAGATTTTGCCTTTGCTAATGTGCTTCTTCTGTCTTTTTCCCCTTGAAGGAGGGTTTTTATTTACCTCCAAAATTATTTGATACATTTTATTAACTGTTTGTGCTGTTTCTAATGAAGTATATGTATTTTCAAATTATTTAAGAAACAAATTAAGAGAGAGAAGCAAATTTATTATATTATGCTGTATATTGTTTTATTTGTATAATTTTACTATTGAATTTCCCAAATCCTTTCTGGCTAAATGATTTTTATTTTATTTCTTTCAGATTAGAGTATTTTTGTTTGACTAGAATAATATTTTATTTAACTTTTATCCTTTTACTTTATTTAACATTTTACCCTGTCTTACATTCTAAGAAGTTTAAACAATTTTTTCCTTACAGTCTTTAATTGAACAGTTGTCACGGTTCCTTTGTCTGGATTATCCTGCTTCTTTGAAGAGTTTGGTTTTAAAATTTCTTTTAATTTTGGTTACTGTAAGTATATATGGCATATGCACATTAAAATATCTTATAATTTTTATTAACATCACATTCAGCATATGATTATTAGAAATATAATGATGAAAAGAATGATGGCAAAAGAAACACTAACATTTTCTTTTATTATGTAAAATTGTATAAGATTTTATTATTAATTAGAAGATGTACCAAGCCTTGCCTAGGAATTAAAGCAAGGATTAATGGAATTCCATTCACTTAATTTTTCAACTGGCATTGTTGCATCCTGTTGATAAGATAATAACATATTTTAAGAAATGTAAATAATATTTTTTATATTCGCTAAGTTAGAAAACTGATAAATAAAATCCAATTCACTGGATATATCTGCCATTTTATCTTTATCCCAGAGTGCCGCAAACCCAACAATATGATATGCTTCAATGCTTCCCATAGCAATATATAGGTTGTGATGTTGGTTGCAACCCCTACTGTTTAGCAACCAGCGAAACAGTGTAAGATGACCTTTGCTCATGGCATAGAAAATAAAAATTTTTTTTGTGGCTTTGGTTGAAAATTAGAAAGTAGAGTAATTAAAAAAATTTTGTTGTTAGAATGCAAAAATGTACCCATAGATATACATAAATATACCCATAGTTTTACAAAACTAAATAATTGTGCTAATCTTCCTTTTTTAGATGTGATAAAATAATAATAAAAAAAATAAAACATGTGTATTTCAATGTATTTAGAAATAAAAGATAAATATGATGGACATGTCCTGTGTATTTGGTTAAAAAATCTAGTGTGCCAGTATAAATGAATAAATATTTTACTAAATGAAATAATTTTTAGCATAAATGGTGGGATTTCGCAATTCATTTTGTACTGTGATGCATTATTGAGAGTCTGCAAGCATATTTTTCCTTCCATCTGCATCCTTCAATTATTACACAGTAGGCAGACTAAACTTGTGTATTTTCATATGGTTAATTTTAAAGAAATATTGTGCATAATTAACCAAATATTATGAGAGTTAATAATGGTGGAAGCAAGATGATATTTGTAGTTAACATTCTCGTGCAGTGCTTTGAATCTAAAGTTTGTTTTTATTTTTGCTGAGTTTATTTTAAAATGATCCATTGCAATCGCACTTTGCCCATTCTTAATAGCTTGTGGCCACTAGCTGTGACATCTACTTAATATTTGGAATTTTCGAATTTTTCATTGATTTGGAAGCTGAGCTTGATCAAATGAGACTAAAAACATACTTCTGGCTTGAGTAAAAGTATTCTATCATTTTGAAAAATTGATTTGAATTGTTTAGTTATTCCTCTACATCATCGCCCCTAATTCGAATTTTTTGAAATATTAGATTTTTCTGTTGACATAGAAGATGAGACTAAAACCAAGGTTCTAACTAGAGTGGAAGTGCTCAATAATTAGGCAAAGAGGTTTTGAATTTTTTTATTATTCCTTTGCACTGTTACCATTAATTCAATATTTTAGGATTTTTGTTTTCCCTTAATCTTGAAACTGAGACAAATTAGATCACATCAAAAAAAATCTGATGTGAGTAGCACATGACTTTCCTTATATAATGATATAAATTTACTACTTTTTCAGTTAAAAAAAATAGGTTATTCTTATAGTAGATACTTATATTCTTTCCAAGATATTGAATTTTCGTCAATTAGTCGTCATTTTCATTGATTTAGCGTAATTTTTATCCATTTGGCGAGATTTTCGTTAATTTGGCAACATTTAAAAAAGTCGCCAAATTAGCCACAGTCTGCCAAAATCTCGCCGAGCTTTATGGATGGAGAAATAAGTTATTCTTATAACAGAAAAATGACTATCGGCATTTAAACACAAAAGTATTACTCAAAGTATCTTTTCTCATGAATGGAATGAGCTAGATCTACGAGAATGATGTCACCAAATTGATCGCATGACATTACATATGAAAAGTGACCATGTTTCTTAACAGTTAATATATTTTTTTTAATTTATGGAATTTTTTGATAAATTTATTTGAAAAATGTGCAATATCTCAAGAACAGTTCATGTTAGCATTCTAAAGTTTACGTCAATCGTTTTCTAAAGAAAAATTACATAAGAAATGTCTATTTGCATAACTTTATCAAAGGTTTTTATTTTTTGATGATTTTTTTGATTTTGAAAACAATGGGCTTCCAGTATTCACGGATTGTGATTTTTGTACCAAATTTTATTCGAATCGCTGCATTCGTTCATGAGATATCGTCTCCACAGACTCACTGACACACACACGCATACTTTCACACACACACATACTTTCACACACGCACATATAAAGATCACCTCAAAAATATTTGATTCGTGATCAGGGATGCTTGAAACATGCTCTCCCGTCGAAAACTTGAATTCGAATTTTCGACCCTGTCACAATACTTTCCTTATACATTATGTATATAAGGAAAGTAAAATATATATATATATATTAATTGATAACATGTTAAACAATAAGTAAAAATTTAAAAAATTTAATAAATATTTGTTATTCTTGTGCAGAATTCTTATATATGTAAATTTGTGATAAAAAATACTTTGAATGAATTTCCACTACTAGAAATCATTCGAATTGTACATTGGCTAGAAAACTGATATGAATCTTAGTTTCACCTGATACTTATTTATGTTATTAATATAGCACTTTATTGTATATTAGGATTATTTAAAAATTTATACGAGATTAGGCTGAAAAGTAATGCACACATGCTTGTAGAGCGCGAACGAAATGACCTTCAGAAGCATGCCAGGTGGCATGTGGAAGTAACATTCCCCCTCAATACTCATGTGCAGGTTTGAGGTCATTGCGTTCATCCAGTGTATTTCGAGACGCGGAAGTATGGAGACGTGTTCTGGTGCTATGTCAATGCGAGTTAAACAACGTGCTGTTATCGAATTTTTAACTGCTGAAAAAGTTACTCCTACTGAGATTCATTGTCATTTAAAGGCTGTTTGTGGTGACAATGCTGTTGACAGGTCTACTGTAAATTGATGGGTAATAAAATTTCGTGGTTGCGAGCCTGGAAAAGCCATAATTATTGATGAAACACACAGCGGACGTCCGATCACTGCCACAGATAATAAACATCGCAAACTCGTCGACGATTTGATTCAAAATGACCGGCGAATCACTCAAAAGCATATCGCAAACCATAGTGGAATATCCAAGGAACGTGTTGGCTTCATTATTGAACAATTGGGATACCGTAAAATCTGACATGACAACGCTCGTCCACACACCTCACGTGCAACTGGAGAGTCTCTGCAAAACCTGAAGTTTGAACCTATTCCACACCCTCCTTATTCCCCCGATCTTACGCCTTGCGATTTTTATTTTTTTCCTCTACTCAAGAGAGACCTCAAGGGTAATCATTTCACCTCGGACGATGAGGTAAAGGCAGCTGTCAAGTCCTGGATTCGAGAAAAGTCGGAAGAATTTTTCAGTGACGGAATGAAAAAACTTGTTACACGTTGGGAGAAATGTGTTAGCCTTAATGATGACTATGTTGTAAAATAAATATATGATTTTGAAATATATTTATTTTACAACATATGAAATACATTATTTTACAACATTTTTTTATATGATTAAGAATTGTAATTTAATGTACTTTTTGCCCGATCTTGCTATTTGTTTTTGTTTGCGCTCTACAAGCATGTGTTGTTGTTGAAACCCAGACCGTCCGACCTACCAGAAAGGTGTAAGGTAACAAGCATGTGTGCATTACTTTTCAACCTACCCTCGTATATATATAATTCAAGAAGCTGTGCAGGCGTTAATTAATTTTCTGGAACATATTTTTCTTTGGATAATAATTCTGATATAAAGTAGGAGGGTTTGAGAATGCAATCTATAAACTTCTTAAAAAAAATTATATGCCATTAAAAATTCTTTAATTTTTGTTTTCAAAATTCAGTATGAACGCTGTTGATGCACATGGCAAACTGCGCATTCTGGCTATAATTTAGGTTTGGAATCGGTTGTGAGTGGTTGTCGTGGATGTAAAAATTGGTTTATGCAAAAACCATCTGAATTGGTACGTTGTGTGTAAAAACAACCTTTCTCTCATGGATAATGCAGTTCTTCCTGCACAAGTTTTTGACTGCATGTTATCACCCCCTCCCCCTCCAAATAATAATAATAATAATAATAATAGGATAAAACTAATGGATCTAATGCCAAAGAAACGTGGATAAACATCCCCCACTCTACTTCTTTCTCCCATTAAAAGAAACAAAATGCAAAAAATACATTCCCTCTTCCAATAAACATAAACTTTCAAAGCTGTTTTCGTTTATTTATTTTTTTAACTTAAAATTTTGTTGAATTATTCCATGTTTGGTATGCACTTGATGTAAAAAGTTCTAAAAATTTGATCTCTGTAAGCATATTTGCTCTAAAACCAATGTTTAAATATTTATCTTTCTGGATTAGGTTTTTTTGTGCCGCCATTTGCAGTAACATGTATGTGTTTATGTTGAGTCTGTCAAAACAGAGGATGATTGAGGGGAGAGAGAAAAGTTATGTAGATTAGCTCTTTTCATTCGTTCTTTGCTGGCTTTGATGAAATATGGAAAACTATTTTTGCCTCATGTTATTTATTAACCGTCTCCTACGACCAGCCTTGTTGCTTTTTGAAAAAGCTCTTAACTTTTAATAGATATTTTGCTGTAGCTATCAATCACGTGCAAGTCATGGCTAACTGTGCAATTCATAAAATAGCTGTCGAGACATGTGTAAACCACAGCTAACTTTAGTTCATTATGTAGCTGTCTATCGCACACCTCTGCTATGCATGCAAGTCACAGCTAATGCCACAGTTCATGAAATAGCTGCCAATCATGCACCTGCTCTATGCATAGAAGTCACGGCTAATGAGATAGTTTATAAAGTAGGTGTTTATCACACACTTCCTTTACATGCAAAAGTCATGGCTAACAGTGCAGTTCATGAAGAAGCATTCGTTCACGCACCACCATCATGCATGCAACCCACAGCTAACAGTGTAGCTCCTAATGTAACTGTTGATCACATACCTCTGCTATGAGTGAAAATCACAACTAACAGTGCAGTTCATAAAGTAGCTGTCAATCATGTACTTCTGTTATGTGCTGAAGTCACCGCTAATAGTGCTGTTGATGAAGTAGCTGTCAACCCGGCCACTACTCCAGCTCATGGTTAATGATGCAGCTGTTATGAGAGTGCATGCAATTTGCATTTATTATATACAATAACGAAAATCCTGTGCAATATCGATATGCACGTTGCGTTGGTATATGGGATTCACATACCAGATTTTCAAAATGAATCACCTTTTATTAGCAGATGTAGGTAATACATGCAATAACAATAATTTCACTACATGTAATAATGATATGTGCAATAACTGTTAGACACTATAAAAATAAACAAACGGCGTATCGTGATAGCATTATGGTTAAAAGTTTTAAATATTTGGATATTTCCAGTTAACTGTTTGAATTTCAACTGTTAACTATTGACTCACTTGGTTATGGGGCCAGTAAAACCCAGTGTGCATGAATTTTAAAGTGGATTTTTCATCAAGCAATTCAACAGGGGCCATGGAGCTTAGCTCTAACAGTGAACCACCATGTAGTTTACGTTTTTGAAGTTTCGAGCAGGGTTGAGTTGTAAAAGTCATGGCGGGAATGGATAAACTCAACCGGAACAACTATGCAACATGGAGCTCAAATATGAAATATGCCTTGAAAAGTGAGGGTTTCTATGGCCATATCACAGGCACAGAAATCAAGCTAGAAGAAGCAGCTACAAGAAAAGAAAGACTCGACTTTGAGAGGTGAAGGGATAAAGTCATTACCATGCTGTATTATGGAATGGAAGAGTATTACAGAGAGTTAATCTTATGCACGGATGACCCGAAAGTGACATTTGATATTCTGAAAGAGCACTTCGAGCCGAAGTCCTACTCTAATCTAATGCAGCTAGTAGATGAATTTTTTGAAGATAGACTGCAAACGGACAAATCCATTGGCATCTTTATCTCCTGTATTAAACGGAAAATGCAAAGACTGAAGGATTTGGGACACCCCCTTGCTGACATGTATGTGTCATTCCAAACCATCTGTCATTTGTCCAACGACTTCTGAGGGATTCTCCAGATCCTTTACCGGATTCCAGATGAAGAGTTCAAGCTTGAAAAGATTGAATCCGACCTCCTGACCAAGGATGATCACCTTGCATAACAGGAAAAGGACCAAAATCACAATGTGAGTACTGCTTCAGCTTTAGTTGTTGTTGAGACCCAGACCGTCCTACCTACCATAAAGGTGTAAGGTAACCGTTTGGACAGCCGGGAAGTGCCACCCAATTTAGACCAGAACCCAGTGGAGGAGGCATCCACAGGTACTGTACCCTCCTTCCCCTACCACCAGCCTCTCGGAAGGACTTACAGACCCACATGTTTAACGTGATCGTACTCCGCATGAACACGGAGGCAGTTGTGACAGTGTGCAAATCCAGCACGCAAACCACCGGGCTACCATGCCCGAAATGTGCCAACAGCACGCAGTGTTCCCAGGTGGTCACCCATCCAAGTACTAACCGTGCCGGATGCTACTTGACTTTGGTGATCTAACGAGAACCGGTGTCTTCAGAACTGTGGGGCCGTTGGGCTGCTTCAGCTTTAGTGTAAAAGACTCTAAATTTAAAAATGTATATAAAATTTCTAATGTATCTTATAATAATTCTAAATTTAAGTTAAATGACAAAAAAAGTAGACCCTTGTCATTTATGTATTTTGGCCATTTAAAAGTTAATTGTAAAAAGTTCCATGCTAATATTAATGAAGTGGTAAAAAACAATTGTTTTTCACTAGAAAATTACAATGTTGACTATTGACAAATTTAGCTGTGTAATAGACACAGTAGCAACTAGACATTTTTGCAATAATATGAATTTATTTTCAAAAATTAAAAAGTTAGTAGGGATATCAATGCATTTGGCTGCTGGTGATTATGAAAGTCCTATTGCATACCTGCCAAATCTCCCGAACTCCCGAAAACTTCCTAAATCTCCCGAATTTTTACAATAATTAGAAAAAATCCCTACAAAAGGGATTTTCCTAAAAAAGTCCCTATGCAGACGTGCCAACTCTCCGGATTTTGGGCGGAGACTCCGGATTTTTCATTACTTCTCCGGCCTCCGGATTACTAACGAAATTCTCCTGCGTTTTTTATTGGAAATTTATCAATTAACCAGACATGGTATAATTCCTCGAAAACACCAATTTTCCGCATTTTTAGCACTGATTTTTATCATTCCCCGGGATCGTAGCAATTCCATAATACAATGCAGGGTAATGCCAATCAAATTAACGGAGATTTACGGCCGCGTGTATTGTAAATTAAGATCTCGATCGCTTATTTTATGAAAGTAATAAACATACTTCTTCAAAGGTTATTGAGCATAAATCGCTAAACTGTTATTTTGTTCATTTATTTCGCATAAACACTGCGATTGCGCAATTCAGTTTGTTCTCATGAATCGCCGAGAGTACAATAGTATCTTTTTCCATCCATCTCAATCTTCTAAATATTGCATTTTTGATTTACTAAACTAGCTTATTTTCATATTATGATTAATTATTATGGTTAATTTCTTAATTATTTTCGCATAAATAATGCGATTGCGCAATTCAGTTGCTTCGCGTGAATTGCCGAGAGTAAGTTAGTATCTTTTTCCATCCATCTCCATCATTTAAATGTTGCATATTAGATCAGCTAAACTAGCTTATTTTCATATTCTGATTAATTATTGTGGTTAATTTCTTAATTATTTTCGCATAAATAGTGCGATTGCGCAATTCAGTTACTTCGCGTGAATTGCCGAGAGTACGTTAGTATCTTTTTCCATCCATCTCCATCATTTAAATGTTGCATATTAGATTGACTAAACTAGTTTATTTTCATATTATGGCTAATTATTAAGGTTAATTTTTTGATTATTTTTGCATAATACAAATTTTTCTATTTTGAAAAATCGGTATGAACTCTGTGAAGGGATAGTGAAGAATTTAGTAAGGAGTTCTTAAAAAAAGCAAAAAGAGCTACTACTTTATTTTTAAGTAGTAAGAAGGATTGAATTTGACATTTTTTAATTATATAGAACTTTTACATGCTGTATTTTTACTTACCAAAAGATTTCTTTCATTCAATATTTTATCTGCAGAGAAGTGTTTCTGTGTCAAAGACATGTGAATGATTATTAAACAGTAACCAATGACATTTTTCTTTATGCATCATATTCAGTGTAATGAACATTGTTATAGACTCTGATGAGAATAACTAACGAATGTGCTTATTTTTGAAAAGATGATTTAATTCTTTTGTATTTGTTGAAATTAAATTGTGTTTATAGATACAATACAGATTTTTTATCATATTTGTCTATTTTTTATGGTGCAGTTTTGTAGTAGAGGGAAAAAATCCCTATTCTGTCTTGAAAATTCCCTTTTATGCTTTCTGTAAAAAAAGAAATTGTTATCGCGCTGTGCAATTTTTCGATTTTTGTCGCGAATTGCAAATATATAAAAATCTCCCTAATTTTCATTTTCCAAGGTTGACAGCTATGCTATTGAAGGTGTCGGTACAATAAAAATGTTTGTTAATTACAAAGGAAATCAAAACCAAATAATTCTAACAGATATAATATACACTCCTAAACTTAAAAGAAACTTAATTGCTGCCTCAGTTCTAGAGGAAAACAAATGTAATTTAATGGGTGCTAATGGTAAACTTTGGTTTTATGCACCAGAAGGCAAGAATTGGTTTTATGCCAAAAGAAATGAGGGTCTATATTTCCTCAGACCTCAGTATGATCTTAAAATTAATTGTAGTAATGTTGAAAATTTTAAGATTAAAAGTGTTAAACCTCTAGATAAAAAATAAAAAGCATAGTAAAATCTAAAGAAAAGATTGTTAAGGTGAAAATAGTAATTTTAAAGTTAATGATTCCGATGATATTTTTAAAAGCAAATCTGTGAATCATAATGGTGAAGTAAATGTTGCTAATGACAAAGTTTTTAAAAATAAGACTGTGTGTAACAGTAATTTTTAAAATGTTAATTCCAGTAAGATTTTTAATAGTAAAAATGTAAGTTCTAGTAGTACTAAAGTTTTTAAAAGTAATGATGCTAAGCCTTGTAAATTTGGTATTTTTAAAAGCAAAAGGTAAGTTAAATCCACTACTGAGGTAGGGGGAAATACTGGACTCAGGCATAAAAGGTTTTGTCATATTAACTTTGAATATGTAAGATTTCTGCTGTAAATTGTCTACCAAAAATTAGTTACAGAAAGTTAGATTGCAAATGTTGTAAACTTGCATAATCTAAAAGAGTGTCATTCAAACCTGTTGGTAGAATCAGATTTCAAAGACCATTAGATTTAATACATATGGATGTGTGTTGTCCAATGCCGAAGCCATCACATGGTGGGGCTAAATATTTTCGAAGCATTACTGATGATTACTTTAGGAAAGTGGCTGTTTTCCCATGAAACAAAAATCAGAAATATTTGACAAGTTAAAACAATTTCAGAATAGAGCAGAAAGAGTTTTAAATCATAAAATTGTTAGTGTTTGTACTAATAACGGAATTGAATTTTGTCATAATGAGTTTAATAAACTGTTAGAAAATCAGGGAATCAAAGCTGAAAAAACAAATAGCTCTACACCAGAGCAGGTAAAGCAACAGAAGAAGATGAAGACACTGATAAAAGCAGTGAGGAATGTTGATCACCGCTTGGTTACCTATTTGGGTGCTCCTTAGGTCAAGAAAGTAATTCCTAGGAAAACTGGATCAAGAATAAATGTGTATTATTATTATAAAGGGAAAACCCATAGGCTGAGATCCATAAATGATGTTAAAAAATTTTGTGAGGAAAATAAATTAAAATATGAAGAAGAACTATTTAATTTTAAAGCTGATCAAGGTACTTCAGGTAATCAACCAGAAGCAAATAATATCAGAGATCACACTCCTGCGCCAATGTGTGCCAATCGGAAAAAGCTGATACATTGTGATACAAATGTATAAAATTTCGATTTTCTGCACCAAACTATATAATATATACGAATCCGCCACTCGTATCAATTGTGCCATTTTCACTCCGGTACAATCGTGACAATTTCTATTTAAACCTACATTTTATCTCCCATTTCCGTGCACCTTTTATTATTAGTTTTTGTATAAATCATGTATGTGTATTGCGGCAGATTAACGGCAAGAGATATACAAGCAGCAAATAATCATCGCTTGTCTGGGAAGACCTTGACTTTCACCTCAGCGGGGAAATGAGATTGAAAAAGTTATCAACATTTGATGTCCAAGAAATAAATACTTTGTCAGCCACAGAGAATCTGAAGAATGTTACGACTAACTAAAAGTAAGTATTTTATTTATTTTATAAATATGTTTTAAATTTATCCATAAGATGAATTACATTTATAATATTTCTGAAATATATTTAACATGTTTTACAAATAATACCTTCAGATAAGTACAATATAGAGACGAATTTCGTTAAAATTAATTTCAGAAGACTGCCGAAGTATAAACGTTATTACGATCGAAAATTTCTGGAAAACGGAAATCGATCAGAACGCATTCTTAAATTATTGCGATCGCTTTTTATTCAGTTTCGTTTTTCTCTGTGTGTCGGGAAGAATAAAATTAGAAATACAGATTTAATTTTAAAGAGAAGAATTTGTTTCACAAAAATTTCACGTGGGCAACTCGTGTATATGTGCCCATACGGGGGCGGTAGACTGCCAATATTTTCTTTTTGAAACATGAAAAATTCACAAAAAAGAAAAAAATCAAATTGGAAGGGACCCGTGATAAATGCTTGTATTGTACACAACTGCTGTTGGCGACCCTGGCCTATTACTATGGAATGACCGTAGGCGCAGTAGTTCAAAACTACAATAAAATTAGTACAGATTGCGGTGTTACCCCCCTTTGTTTCTCTCCCCCCCCCCCCCCCCCCCCCCCCCCAATTCATTAGCCGAATCAAAAGTAGAAATGATAGAGCAAAACACCCTCTTCTAAACCTGAAAATAACATAGAGGAGAGAGACTGAAAGTTTGTTAAAATAGTGAGGGCATTACCCCACTTGATAAATTACTACAGTTTTCTTTTTTTTACAAAGTTAAAAATTTTCAGGATTATTATTTGTTTGGTATCGATTTGTGGTTAAAAGTTCTGAAAAATTGAACTCTTTCAGAATTTTTGCTTTAAAACCAATATTTACAAATATAGTCATTCGGACTTGGATTCTTTTGAGTCTCATTTGAATTAACCGTATTTTTGCCTTTAAGTGTTTACGTCATCGAGTTAGTCAAAACAAATAGGGGATTGAGAGTTCTGTCTGCCATTGATGCTCTCGGCCTTGGAGGCTTTAAAGAGATTAAAAGGTCAAGCTGGGGTAATTATCTTTTGCACTCCAACATAAACTATTTCCAAATATTATTTATTTATAAAACCTTTAAGCTGGATTTTTGCTGTTCTCGTTTTTTTTTTTCTTTTGGCGCTCTTTCTTGTTTTAATAGATACATTTTATACATATAATGTGTTTTGTTTTTTCCTTCGAACGGTATCGAGCATATTTTAAAAAGAGAAGTGTATTAACCTCTTATAGAAAATATTAACCGATACAAATTACAATTCTTTCATTTTAATCCATCTACTCAATTCTAACGATTTTGCTGTTTACATTTCATTCATACATCAAATATAATAAAAGATTTCTGTGTCGCCTGAAGCGGAAAATCGAAACTGCGTATCACTGTGAAATTCAGTACATAGGTACTTCAGATCCTCGGATGATATGCCTCGTCGTGATTTTTTTTTTTTTTTTTAGGGGGATTGGGCGAATAAGTTTAAAAGTTATGAACATTTAAAGCTGAAAATTCGTCTTCCAAATCAGGTTTAGATTTATTTTTAGCTAACAATAGTAATATGGCAGACATTTTTTCAGACAGAGAAATGGGTGTTCAACAAACGAAATGGATTTCATTTATCGGTCATTTTACTTCGCGAATTTTAAAAATACCATTCTGATGTTTTAAACATTACATTATATATCATTACTTGAATGAATTACCCGGGTTCTAAATAGGCGTCTACAACGTATAAATAAATAAATAATTGTACGCAATTTACCACAAAACAAAAAATATAACCACAATTGATTCAACTGCTCATGAAACAGGCAATTCTGCGAAAATCTACATGCACCCTAATAAATATGAAACACCATCCATCAGGAGTTTTCCAGCTTCGTGACCGAGATGCTTGTCTATGATCTTGCTACTGTGCCTTGAATGAAATTCGAGCCTCATTTTTCTCCATTCGTTTTATTGAGTTGTTAAATGAGTTGTTATTTATTGAGTTGTTAAATAAAAAAATATTTCGAAATTAATTTTATTTTTCAACTGCAACTGTCACACTAAGCACTCGTTCTTGTTTTATTTTGTTCCTTCAGAATCTCCACGAGTATTTAGGGTGTATTAGGTCTGCTTATGCTGTTTGATTTAGGGTTAGACATTTAGTGGCCTACTCACCAGCTAAGCGGGTGTGTACGCTGATCCGTGGCCATTTAACAAAGGCCTCTTAGTGCCCATGCATCGGATCAAAGATGAGTAAAATGCGCTTATTATGGGTGTATCATGCCCGCTACGCAAGTGTACCTAGATTTCACGCGGCAACTGAGCAGCCTATGTTCCCGTTATGCAGATGCTTATTAACAAATTCTGCTTATTAATTAAGCCTTAGCGACCAAAGTATCGAGCTCCCGTGCAACGGTTCAAAACAGTTCTTATTCATTTGCTTAAAATAAGGAATTGTTGAAAAGTGGGAGGGGTATGAATATTCTTTTTGAAACATTGAAATAAATTAACTGAATTAATGCCTGCTTTAAATCCTGGCAATCCTACTTTTTCTAGTTATGTACATAATTTACTATATATTTTATTCATATTAGTTATAAAATAGTGCATTTCTTATTTCTAGGAAGATGCAGTCATTTTAATACTGATGTGTGAAATGATATTGATGGAAATGGTGATAAAATTAGCACATGGTGCAAAGCTGCTGCTAAAGAGGAAGAAGCAGTTTTTTACATATGCAATATCAGTATTAATTGCCTCCAGCATGGAATCGCTTATCAAGTAACATTAAAAAAACAAAAGCCATATAGATAATTGTGTGAAGAATCGTGGACAAAATTACATACTTAAAAAGCTGTTACAATTGCAAATTACTACTTGGTTTAATTTCCAAGGAATTACACATGCAGATTTTGTTAGATCTGCAGAAACAATGCTGTGTTTGGCCATTGCAGTTCATCATATACCATACTCATTTAGTAAAACTGCAACTAATATAATATATTCCTGAAGATGTTTACTGACAGTAAAATAGCCAGTGATTTTAAATGCAAAAGTTCTAAGTTGTCCTACATAATATCTGATGGGTCAGGATAATATTAGTTCAACTTTTAAAGACTATCATGGGTAGGTTTCTGAAAGATGAATGTTTCAGAAGCTAGAAAGGAGAAGATCTAAAGTTAATGTATGTGGGAAAAGGTGAAAATTGGTAAAACAAATTGGAAATAGGTCCAGATACAGAAAAGGCAATGGAACATCTAACAAGTGCAGAAAAAAGTCTATTATTATGGGAGCCAGATATTTTTATATAACTGTATGCAAATACCTAATAAAAGTTTTACCTTTATGTAACTGAATTCTCAAGAATTTAAAATGTCTACACCCCTTACAGCAAATTCAAGCTGAATTTCTCATCTCAATAAATTTGATTCCTTCTGAGCTTCCTGAAATAATTTCATCAGAAGATATATCCAGTCCAGGTGATGAATGGATCAGACTGCTAGCAGAGTGTTTTGCTGATCTTGAAGAATGGAGACAATTTAAAACATATTTCTAACCCAGCTGAGTCTCTTGATGTGCATTGGTCACATATTTTTAAAATGAAAGATATTACTGGATCGATTAAATATCAACTAATTTCAAAACTTGTCAAAGCTCTTATCTCTCTTTCACATGCAAATGGTGACAATGAAAGAGGCAAGTTTTAGCTTTTATTTCAAGGAAATGATTCAGTTTTTCTTATTTTTATAATGTATAGCAAAATTTTCATTTTAAGTGTGTGATCCTTCTACTGGTAAGTGCTTTAATTCTGTAATTTTAACTTTTATTGTTTATTCAATTTCAATATATAAAGTAATTTATAATTTACATAACATAAATTAAGGACAAAAAGAAATACTTTACCTTGCTACAAATGATACAATTTGGGCATTGGTCTGCTATGAAATTGATACTAAACTTAGCTTTAGCTGCTATGAAACTGATACCAAACTTAACTTTACCTGCTACGAAACTGATACGAATCTCTGTTTTTCCTGATACGAAAGGTGATATGAAGCAAACTAGTGTGAGTGTGATCCCTGTAATATGGAAATCGCAATCCCCAAAAACTTCATTGAAGCTGTTAATTCACCCCAATTCAGAGAGTGGAATACTGCAATGGCAGATGAATTAGGTGTCATGAAGGAAAGAGGTGTCTGGGACTTAGTGTCTGCACCTGTTTTCGACAAAGCAATTGGCTGCCGTTGGGTATATACACTCAAAAGGGATGAAAAGGGGTGAAATTGGCAGATTTAAAGCAAGACTTGTTGCCCAATGGTTTAATCAAGAAAAAGGGCAATCTTATGATGAAGTTTAAAGTCCAGTCATAAATTTTACTATTATTAAAATGTTTTTCATTGTATTTATCTGTATGTTAGGATGGTTACATTTACAACTTGATGTTAAATGTGCATATTTATATGCAAAATTGACTGATAAAATTTATGTGTATCAACCACCTAGCTTTGTTTATAATAATAGAAATATATATGTTTGTCTTCTGAGAAAAGCTATTTGTGGCCTACATCGAAGTGGCCAGGAATGGTATCTTGAATTAGATAACGTACTTAGAAAATTGAATTTTGTTAAGTTCAAATGGTGCAACTGTGCCTATATATTTAATAACAATGTTCTGGTAATTGTGTATGGTGATGACATAATTGTGTTTGCTAAACATCAAAAAAACCTACAATACGTAGTTTCACTACTGAAATCTAAATTTGACATCAAAGCTCTAGGCAAAATAAAAATGTTGTTAGATATTGAATTTGAAGAAAGCCAAAATAAATAATTTATTCATCAAACTCAATATATTAAAAATATATATATGTGATACATTTTCAAAATTTAAATATCCTATCTCTAGTTTACCAATTGCAAAAGGTGTTGTGCGTAGTAAATCAGACTGTCCATTTAATTACTATGAAGTTGAACAAATGAAGAACTTACCATACAGAAATATGTTAGGATGCCTTTCATTGCTTTCGAGTAAGATTAGACCAGACATTTGCTATGGTGGAAATATTCATTCACAATTTCAAGAAAATCCAGAACACTGAGGTGATTTACTTAAATTGTTAGGATATGTAGATCAATTAAGGTTTTTAATTAAATTTATCAAATATTAAAAATGTAACTTTTGAGTGCTTTTCTGATTCTGATTTCGCAGCCAAGCGCGGTGACAGAGTGTGCACGATATTTCTAATAAATAATGTGCTCCAGTGTTATGGAGAACTTTTAAACATAAATGTGTTAGTTTATCTACCATGGAAGCAGAATATATTTCTTTAACTGAATCTGCAAAAGAGATAGTGTGGGTGCAAAATATCTTGGGAGAATTTAAAAAGCTTGGAATTAAACTGGATAAAGGTATTTTATATTGTGATAATCAAGCAACCATAAACTTTTCTAATTAACTGATGCGTGGGTTTTCACCACACGTTCGATCAGGACGCAAGTGTTATTAATTTTCCCCATTAAAGTTAACTTCGACATTGACCATGTCCGACATAAACACATATAAATCAATTCTAAAATATAAGTGGACAATGAGGACAGCGAATATAATATAAAACAATAACAAATTTATTTACAAATGATTAAAATAATAACATATTTAATTAACATTTTAACTTAAACATAATTATTCTCCATATCATCTTCGCAAAGTTACTCTAATTAACACAACATTAGTGGTATTCACATCTAATCTCATTGAAATAATAATTGCTCTGTTCCATAAGAACGCCTCTCATAATTACACATACTTGAAACAGATAAATAAATTCCTTCATCTTAAGATTAAAGTTAAATTGTTCCAATCATATATTTATATACCTATTAAAATACAGTTAAAACAATTTGCATAAGGATCAATTTACTCAAAGGCTAAGGTTTATAAAATGTCGAGAGAGAGCGTGAAAATTGTGCCATCAAAATGTATGCAAAAAGACATGCATGGCATACCTCGAGGCTGTTGTGTGGCCCGTCATTGAGTCAGAAGGTGTCGGATGCCCGTCATCTCCGCAGTTGTTTTAGGACACTTCTCTCGCCAAATTCACAAAATCAAGTAAGTTACTTCTCTCAAAATCTGACTCTCTCTTGAACATCTAAAAATTGTCACCTCCTACAAAACTACGCCCCTGGATGTCATTGGCCTGACACTGCAGCCCTGCTATTTCAATTGGACCACGTAGGGTTACGTATCTGTTATTGGGTGTTGTCATCTCGTAGGTTTGGTTAGGACCCAAGAATTAATATGTGTCAGCTGGCAGAAAGTTCTCATGACCTCGAGTGCACATGTGACCAGTGGCAGTCAAGAGGTCGCCTCTTTCCAAAGCCTGCATTGTGAGTCCTTCTGTAATTGAGATGCATCCGTTAATGAAGTCGAAGAAGCATTGTTCTCACTTCCTTTGCAGATGTCCTTCTGGGGAAACATATACTTATTTTAAAAGCAATACAGGGACCATATTTATAGGTTGCGATCTATCCAAAACTTACGATGTTACGTATTTACCATGTAACATTCACCCCTTTCCCTCAATTTTTGGGAGTGAGAAACCAGGTATCCATCTAAGATCTGCAAATAATGTTTACACATACATATAAAAAAACACAATAATACTATAAAGCAGAACAATGACATCTGAATATTGAAAAAACAAAGCAAAAAAATTTTTGTGACCGAAACGTCTATTTGTTATGACAGTATACGTTGTTCATGTAGCGTGACTGTAAAAATTCCTTGTCCATTACATCAATGGTTCAAGAGTTTTTGTTACATCCATAGTTCAAAAGTTTTTATGCTGTGATAATAGTTCAAAAGTTTTATTCAAATTGAAGAGTTTATAGGCCGAACATGTCGTGTATCCTTTCAATGTTAGCAACCGCGTGGAAAATTGTGCACTTGAAAGTCTGTGAATATAGCACGCCACTGCCTCATATTTACTGTCTGGCAAGTATTTGCAAAATTGTGAACTTGGACATCTGCGAATGGAGCACACCACTACATCATCTCACTGTCAGGCAAACGTATGAAAAATTGTGGACTTGAAAGTCTATGGGTAGAGCACACCACTGTATTATCTCACTAGTACTATGGAAGTCCATACTCTTTGCCTTCCCCTGAAGTTTTGTCCATGGTAATTTTAATTAAAACAAACACTTTGTATAGACCAATGCATATATATACACAGAATCTGATAACACAAATTCTCTCTCTCAAATACTTCCTGCCATTGTGACTTTAATCAGAAAACATATTTAACCTTAAATTCTTGACATTTTTATACAATACTACTCCCTCTTTTATTCACCATTATTTATTATTCGAAAATAAACAGTGTTTCTCCCATGTCACTTTTGTATCTAATTCTCTATACATTCTCTAGTACTCCAAAATGAACCTTATTCTCCCATATTATTATTTCATTTATTTCTCCATCTGTTCACCTTTTTATACACTTTTTACCAACAAAAATTTCTCAATGCTTAACTTATTTATCAATATCTACAAACACAACATTCCTTCTCACTGAAAATTTTTTTTCGATATTACCACGGGTTGCCATGCCATATAAAATTTCATAATAAACTCATAGCTTTTATAAACATACGAAACATTTTCTCCAGATTATTAATTAATTTTCCTTTCTATTCTCTTATATACATGACCAAAATTTTCTATTCTCATTCTCCCTTAACATTTCCTACTGTCCCGTTACATATTTTGCAATACACTCATATCAAAGAAACTTCTATCATTAATTATTTTTCTCCGTATTAAATTTTATTCATTCCTGACCTTGTAAAATTCGTGATTTTCTTATATTTAAACTCTCTCATATTTCTCTGACAACCAAATTCATAATCCTTTTTCCAGTAAACATTTGCTTCGTAAAGAGTAAGTATTTCTTTTATTTTTTCTGTCGTTCGTGCCTGGGACGTTCTGTCAACCCGGAGGTAAAAGTGACCCCTATCTTTCTGTACAAGTTTTTAGGGGAGGCGAAACATGCCGAAAGTCCCACTTTCTCCTCAACCAAAGGTGGACGATTCGTCTGCTAGCGTGAGGGCTTGTAAACATGCCTTAGGTAATTGGCTTGGGCAGGAAAAACATGGGTTTTTAGGGAAAATGATACTTCACAGCCTTTCGTGCAAGCAAACCTGAGTATCCCATAGAATTCCCATATATCGCTGAGCTGGCCCGCGTGTGATTTGTATAGATGTGCTTGTCTAATATTACCCTGTGATGTGAAAAACAAGTTCTATGTTTGGATTACCATACAATACTGGATTAATGCTATCATTACCTTTCGGATTGCGGTAAGTTTTCACTTTCCAACCTTATTTTAAAGAGTTGAAATTGTTATTAAGAGTTATCATTACACTGTTAGCTATTTCCCGCATGTGAATTTTAACTTGTGCTAACTTCTGAATTAGATGGTTAGGTTCCGCGTTTTTAAAAAAACAAAAGTTGATCAGGCTTTTTAATTTTAGAAACCCATACACCGTCCCCAAAATTTTACTTTAAACTTAAAATCATTTATTTACTTTTTTGTCTCAGTGTTATTTTAAATTTGTTTATTTGTATAAAAACAAGAAAGATCAATCATGCATAAGCATTGATTATGAAACACTTTCCAACTGAAATGCAATTTCATTTAAAAATTTTTAAAATGTTCAGTCACATTCAGTGGTGATATCTTTTACATTATCACAGTAGTACATAAATTTATTATACTTAAATAATTAAAACTGTATTGAAATATACATCATCTGATTCTCTATGCAAAATCAATGAATATTTCATTCATATAACTTGTATTCCAGACTCCAGAGCTAAATAATTTTGTGTGAAAAAAATTCAGCAATTCTTATGTAACTCACCTTACAATCGCTTCAGATATTTGCATTCTGCATAAGTTAAAATTAGGCTTCGTTGAAGAAATAATGAAAGTTTAGAAATCATTTAAAATCACCACTATTGTAATTGCATAAGCACGGAATTTAGAAACACAGATACGCAGATAATATATGTGTGTGTGTATGTATTCAAAGTATTGGAATCGTGCCGAAGATCGGAACTCGAATTTTCGAAAGATCTACACATTTTGGGACTTCCAGAACATGAAAAATCTATTTTTAGGGAGACGTCTGTGTCTGAAGGGTCTATCTGTGTATATTTCTGTGTGTCTGTGAGGATATTGTATCCACTCTAATTGAAAAACTAATGTACCGAATTTCATAAAATGTGGTAGGTAAGTTTTTTATGGGAAAAACTGATGTTTATTAGATTTTAGTACGATTCGTAATAAAAGAATCTGCCTTCTTTGCGAAATGGCCGGCAAAAATTGCCTTTATCCACTCTAGCTAAAAACTAATGGAACAAATTTAACAAAATTTGGTGTATAATATTTCAATGACCTACAAGTGATTTATATACCAAATTTAACAAAATTTGGTACATAAATCATTTGTAGGTTATTCTAGTACAATTCAGGAAAAAGGAACGAGCTATTTTTGCGAAATGACCCGAAAAAATAGTTAAATATAAAAATAAAGGACTACGTGTGCTCAATTATATCAAATAAATTCCTATTTTATAGGTGATTTTTGACAATAAAAAGAATAAGACTAACCCCATTACTCTAGGACTAGCCGTTCTTGAGATATTCTAGTTTTTTCGCGTTTTCGCTACGCCACGTTTGACAATAAGTCCAGCTATCAAATGAGAACCAAATGTAAGTTTAATGTGCAAATTCAATGTCATTTAAAATACTTATGGCTGTTATTTTGTGCAGATAAACTCAAATTATTATTGAATAAATAAAGAGAACGTGAATATGAGTCTGCAGGGAAAGACATGTGCTGATCACATCAGAATTTTTAACAATATTACAACAATGATTTATAGAAGTGAACGGGGATTATTTGCAGGCCATTTTGAAAGAAATGTATGATCTATATTTAAGATCCACCAAATTTTTGTAGAATAAAATGTTCAACAAATTTAAGCTGTGTACCAAATTTTAACTCTCTAGGTCGTAGGAAAGTGCATTAAAAAAGCTATCAAATAAGTATATCATGAAGAGTTATATAAAATTAAAAAAAAAATTGAAAATTGTTATCTACCAAATGTATTTTAAAATGTGAAGCCTTTCTCATATACAAAATGATTAAACTCTTGGAAAGATATTTATTACATAATATATCTTTTTTTTCTTTCTGGAGGATATCCCAAAAGTCTGAATTTAATTGAATTTGTTTTTTTCCCAAAATAAATAATTTTTAATTAAAAAACTACTTAACATATTTTACTGAAATTTTTTATATATATTTTATGGGATAATATGAATATTTCCTAAAAATTTCGAAGCAATTTGTGAATTTTAAATTTTCTTAAAAAATGTTTGAAAAATTAGGTCCCATAAGGTTCAATGTATTTCATTTTTTCAACCCGGGTTCAATAAAAAACTAATTGGGTGATATTATTTATTTATATTCCTATAGGTCCCACAGACCGTCTGAAAAACATACTAAAATTTCATTTTGATAAAGTCATTTTTACGGCAGTTATCGTGCTAACGGACAGACAGAATGAACAAAGTCATAAACACTTTTCAACTATGTTGTAAAGTGTTAAAAATTTATATCGATTTGCTACTTATTATATTTTCATAATTGCATTTTACCCGCATTATCCTTTCCTGCTATCATTATTAATCTTATGTTATTGTTAAAAAAAATATTCTCTTACATAATCCGTGCGTAATTTTACTCTAATGACCATTCCTTCGTTTCCCAATTAAAATTTTATTTTCCATCTTACTTTGTATTCATCCATAACCCAAAAATTTTCTACACCTTATATTATAATTTGTTAAACTTCCATGTAATTAATATTCAATCAGTAATTTTAATGTAGTTTTCCTTTATCTTTACATTTAAATCTTTGTTAACATTTAAAAAAAAAATTTTGCAATATCCATTTTTATATATTTTGATTTATTTACTTCGTTTTTTGTCACAATTACTCCCTTCAAATACCTAAATTCTTGTACCTTTAAATCTATTCCATATCTATTTATTTCGCTCACACCAAAATCTCTCTTAAGAAAAATCTCAGCTTATCTACCAGATAGTGGTTTTTCTCGTTATTATAATTATTTACTTTATATTTTATTTTACCCGGTTCCCTGAAATGTAATATTTCTTTTCATTCACACAAAACATTATGTATTTTCCCGCACAAAGTTTAACGTATTTTTATATTCTATTTCCATTCTGTTCTGCTCCTGAAATTAAAATACTTTTTTCTTTCGATACATAAATCTTACCTATTCTGTTAAACTTCAATATCCTGTTTCTAAGTATCATTGTTACCCCACCTTAATCCAATTTAATTTTACTTCTCAATGTGCGTACGAGTGTGTAGTGATAGGGTTTTGTAACATCCTTCACCTCCCTTTTTGTACTAGATTCGTACTCTCCTCCTGTGCCAATTGAACTTGGAATTCGTCCCCCTTTTGAGTTTCTATTCCCCCTTTCTTTCTAACCGAAAATCGACCTTGGGAGAAAGCTTCTTCTTCTTGCTGATCTGAAGTCGCCATGGGAGTGTTCTGAATCCCTGTATTTCTTGCCACCGGAGTGTTTTGGAGAATTCGCGACCTGCACTCTCTTGTCCCTTCCTGCAAACCAGTTTTATCTCATTGCACGTATTCCTGGCTGGTTGAGGGGGTGGGAGAAAAAATTTTTGTTCGCTAGGGATGTAATCTGTGTTGTTGTCCTGGGAGGTTTGTTTACCTTCAGGTGGGGCGGGGGTTGTGATTGATTACCTTCTGTCACTTGTTCATCAAATAAGAAATACGGGAAAGGAGTGTTATTTTCTATTTGTGATTTTTGGACTGGGTTTATATTTGGTGTAGATAACAGAGGAGATTTATATTTTGTAACCTGTATTCGCTCTTCTGCATGTTTTAAATGTTCTTCTGTCAATTATTGTCCTTAGACGGTTTACGTGCGCTCTCTGTGTCTTAGCAAACTGTTTCCCACACAACTGAATGATATAAACAAACCTGTTAATTTTATTTATTATCCGATATGGACCTGAAAAATTTGCTGTTCCAAAAGCATTTTGGCCTTCCAAAAATACCCTACTACCTACTTTTAATTTCTGTATGTTGGCTCTCGATAATTGCTGTTCCTCTTGTTTGGTTTTTGCTTGATTCAAATTTTGTGTCACTGCCTTAAACGCGTTTTCCGTTGTAATTTTGTTCGAAATGTAATTTGGGTATGCTGTCACTTGTTCTTCTATAACCTGTGTTTCAAATAATGTTGGTATATCCCACCCATAGAAAAGAAAATTGGGTGTTTTCCGTGTCGATGAATGTACCTTCACGTTGTACATCATTACATGAATTTGTACAGCTGTGTCCCAATAAGGCGAGTTTTCTGTAAACGTGTGTAAATTATATTTTTAGAGACGTTAATTTTGAGACAATTTTGAGTCATAATTTTATACATGCTCGACGTAAATTGCGACCCCCTGTCACTTAAAATCGAAAAGGAAACGCCTTTAACTATAAACCACTGTAACAGCTTGTCTGCTATCGTTTTTGCATGTATGTCCAGAATTGGGAACACCATCAGGTACATGGTAAACTGACAAATCATAGTGAGCAAATATTTGTTATTATTAACACTTGTTTTGAATGGGCCGCATATATCAATCGATACATTATGTAAAGAACCTTCCAGTGTAGGATTTCTACCCATGATTGCCACCTGTAATTTTCCTTTTTTTTGCACAGCATATCTCACAAGGCAATATATAATTATGTGTGTCACCATACATACCGCGCCTAAAATACCTATCTTCTAAAAGCTTAAAAGTTTTATCGACCCCTGAATGAGTGACATGGGCCATAATCAAAATATTCCTCTGTTAATCATGCGGTATCACAATTGTTTTTTTTTTAATCCTCACGCCAAGGGCGGTCTTTCCATCTTCCTGCATGCATAAGTAATCCCGTTTCTCCATCGATATAAAACGCTTCATAATTCTTATTGTTTTTGTTTTTATAATTCCCCACATTTTCTTTTAATTCCTTGATTTTTGGATCCTTAGCCTGTTCTCTGAAAATATCCTGTATGCTTGGAATACCCGTTATTTTATTTATATTTTTTATGTACACTCCTTCTGCACTCACATATCCATTCCCTTCATTTTACATCAATTGTCCAATATTATTAATGCACTGCCTGCTCCTTTGTTGTCTATTTACAAATTCGCTGTTTTCCCCCTCTTCGATCTGCTTCCCAATGTTTACATTTGAAGACCGGTCCCCAATGTTTATGTTCTGTGGCGGGTTAGTCCCCTTTGTTGGCACTGTATCCTTTCTTCCGTCTCTGTGATCCGTGAAATCCTCTCTGCTGAGATAATCCGCTAATACATTTTCTTTACCTGGTAGATGAATAAACTTAAACTTATATTCCGATATTTGTAATGCCCATCTCTGCATTACTGATAGCAGGTTCTGCATCTTTAAATGGTCTCCTAATAATTTATGATCTGATAGAATGAAAAATTCTCTGCCATATTGGAAATTCCTAAAAAATTGAATGCCTTGATGTATTGCAAGCAGTTTCATTTTCACCACTGGATATTTTTGCTCTTGCAGACTTAATTTTCAACTGTAATATGCTATAGGTTTTAAAATCCCATCTCTCTTCTGAAGGAGAGTGGTGGTGATTGAAATGATTCTGGCATCGGTGCTGAGAAAGAAGTCCTGATTAAAATTAGGCTGAAATAAAATGGGTTTTTTGTAAAAACACTCCTGTAATTTTTGAAACGTGTTTTCACACTCTGAATTCCAATGAAATTTTTTATCCTTTTGGGTTAAATCTGATAACATGGCTGTGATTTGTGCATAATCCTGATTAGAGTTTCTATAAAAATTACACACTCCCAGGGAACTTTTTAATTTTCTTAGGGTTTTAGGAACCAGAAAAGAAGTAATTTTCGTGATATTGTTATCCGTTGGGCTTATCCCCTTATGAGTCATTTCATACCCCAGATAATTAATTTTAGGTAAAAAAAAATCACATTTGTTTGGGGACAACATTAATTTATGGTCTTTAAGCTTTTTGAAAACTAACTGTAGCTTTCTCTTCATTTCCTCATATGATTCTGCTGGTATTATAATGTCATTGATGTAAGCAAGGATGTTTACTTCCTGTAAATCTGCCAAAACAATGTCCATTATGTTTCGAAAAATGGGTGCTGAACTTACTTGGCCAAACACCATTCTATTATATTTAAAATTTCCCCAAGGTGTAGTGAACAAAAAAATATCTTGTGCATTTGGGTTAAGTACTACCTAGTTAAATGCACTATTAAAATCTAATTTAGAAAAATATTTGAAACCTGCTAATTCAGTTATGATATCATTAATTTTAGGGATATTATATGGAAATATTGTTGATATATTGTTTATCAATCTAAGGTCTAAGCATAATCTATGTTCTCCATTTTGCATCTTCACTAAGATTATTGGGCATACATATTTAGATTGTGTTCTCGCTATAATCCCCACCTGTTCTAAATCTTTCAACTATGCTTTCAAGCACCCATGATCCACAAATTGCATGAAGAAATAGAGAATGTTCTTCATAGCTCGTGTTTTGAAGACTCCTGTCATTAGAAAAATCACTAATTTTTCTAAAGTTGATCTTGATGAACTTCAGTTAGTAATCTACTTCCTCTTGCAGAACTTGTCATTAATGAGGAGGTCACAGATGAACTTTCTAAACTGAAAGAAAATGATAAGTTATTTCTGAAAGAAGCTCGAAATCATTACATTACTGCTTGTAAGCATATGGAGAAAAAGACTTGCTTGTCAAATAAATCACTTAAAAGTTTTAGATTTTTGGACCCGAAAGAAAGAACGAAGGCTAGAAGCTGCAGAGACATATTGAAAGTTGCAAAAATTATGCCATTTCATGTTCAACTAGATTATTTATTAGATGAGTGAAAAGTTTTACAACTGGAAAAAGATGATACAACATTTGAAAACAAAACTATTGATGATTACTGGCAGCAACACATCTCAAAAAGAGACTCATTATCAAAAGATATTAAGTTTCCGAATGTTTCAAAAGTTAAAAGGCCTCTCTTACTTTGTCGCATGGAAATGCTGACATAGAAAGAAGATTTTCCATTTCTAAGCATATATTAGGAGAAGACAAGTCAGCAATGACAGAAAGATTTTAAAATAGTATATTAATAGTGAGGGATGCCTTGAAACAATACCCTCATTTTCTTTTTGTACCCATTGATCCAGAACTTATTAAGTATGGGCAACAAGCACAAAGTACACTGCCTTTATGGAAGATTGTAAGAGGAAAAAGAAAATCGAATTAGAAGAAAAATAAAAAGAACAAAGAAGAAAGGATTATGAAGAAGATATAAAAAGATGGAAAAGATAAAAAAGTCAATTGAATGTGAGACTATGGCACTGAATGACAAGAAAAAGAACACCTACAAACTAAGGAGGCTAGAAAAGAACTCTTCTCTGAAGCTTCAGCTAAACTGAAAAAAACACTTGAAAAATGTGATTCAAAAGCAGCAAAATTGGCTCAAGGCATGCTCGAGAGTGTACGAAGTATGAAAGCGAAAGAAAAGGTGCAAGAAAAGGAGGTTGAAAGCATTCAAAGGAATCTTGAGAAATGAAAATCAAATATGATTACGTTATTTTTTGCTAAGATGCCTAAAAAACAATAGGCCAGACAGTTTTTTTCTTTAGAATTGTTTTTCTGAAACATTGAAAAGAATAAATACATAGATTTTCAGAATAATTTTATGTAGATTTTTTGTTTTTATAAATTTAATAAACCTTATGTATAAACTTTTTGTATAATATTTATATGACCATACCCATCCAGGATCATAATAAAAAAAATCTATTAGGATTTTGCTTGGCCTTTTTTGGTAGGGCAGTATAATTTTTTTTTTTTTAAATTTTGTAACCATATTTGTTGTTTCATTCTGTTGGCAAGAATTCTATTTTTTAATCACCTTTTAGTCACCTTTTTGAAAAGATTTGTCATCTTTCTCACCTTTTTCAAAAGTCACTTCCGCTCCTCATCCTGAAAGGAGGGGTTAGCATTGTTTAACATAAACTGTAAAAAGGGTAGCATTTGGTTATCACTAAAAAAAGTAGATGTTGATTCAGCAGTAAGCAAATTACTATCTTATCCTCAGCAGAAAGATTTCCTCCATAATATTAGAAATGGTTATATTCCAACTTCTCAGTATTTACAAACCAAGTTGCCACTTTGTAACCCATTGTTACATGATCTACAGTATATAAACCCAATTCACCAAAAACCCCTAAATCTAAAGAAGGCATCCGTCTTGCTGAACATCAGCAAGTTGAAAGTCACAAAAACAGATGCAACTTGTAACAAGATAAAATCAGAATATCTTATGTATATGTGTGAAGATTTGACCAAGCAGCAAGGCCTCTTTTCAAAGGGTAATGATATTTGTAAACATTGGAGTGAAATATCAAAAATGAAAGACATTTCATTAAATCACAAATATGACAATTTAAAAAATTAATTAAATCTTATTTGACTCTTTCGCATGGAAATTCTTCCTGAAAGAGGTTTTTCTGTTAATAATCAAATTGTATCTGCCGAGAAATCTACTTTGTCTGAAATGGGCATATGTTTCTTATGAATCTGCAAAGATTATATCAAAAGAGAAGAATCAATATCCAATTTGATTTCAAAAGGAATGATACAATACATCCAAAAAGCTTGTACTGAATATGGATCATATTTAGACGAAAGAAAAAGTAATCAACAAAAAGCAGCTGTGAAAAGAAAAATTGAAGAAGCTGGGGATGAAAAAAAATTACTAAAGAAAAAAGAAAATGACTCACTTAAAAATAGACTTGATGTGCTTTCTTTAAAAGAAAATGATTATTTTATTGATGGAGCAACTTCGCATAGCCTGTTAAATGATGCAAATGATAAACTTCGTAATGCTATCAAAAATAGTGACTTTAATGTAGTTAAAGTTGCACAAATGATGCTAGATAGTACAAATAATAAGATAAAAGATATAACTAAAAAATTGTTTGATACTAGACAAAAGATGTCAGAAATTCAGAAAAAAGTACAGAATTAAAAATATTTTTCCTTATTTTAAGTGTTATTAATTATTACTATTTACTAATGGATATTATCTTTCAAAAAAATAAAATAGCAGTTATGGCAAATAGCTAAGTATTCTATTTTGCAACGGTTTGTGTTACTAAAAGATTTCGTAAAATTCTTATTGTAAAATTCTCTTCGTAAAAGTATTTTTGTTAGATTTTGCTTTTCATTAGTTTCGAGATGAAAATATTAGTCATTAATTTAATGTTATTAAAGCAGATGTTTCTAAAATATGTTTTTTTAACTATAGGTATCACTTTATTATAAAAACATCATTATCAGACCTTATAAATGTTTTTCTTTTGAACTTCAATTATAAAAATACACCGTTTTTATAATCTTTTGTCCTAAAATTTTGTAAAATTGGTGTCGTGAAATTTTATATTTACCAATGCTCCCCTGCATGATTCATGCTCCACTCACAAACTGATTTACAGATGTCTAATTTTATATCTGGTGTATAAGTCGTCCCCTAAACTTTTGACTCATTTTCAAATGCCAAAAACTCGACTTATACACTGGAAAATATGGTATTTGTTTTTAAAATTTAGTTCAATATAAATAGTTTTAATCTGTTATTTTAAATTTGTTACTTTGGCACTCTAATATTAAAAAAACCAAAAAAAACCTGGGAAATTGAAGACTTTTCAGATTTTGCATATCCAGATTTTTGAGGTTGTACTGTATATACATTTGAAAGAAAAGAAGTATTTTGATTTTTTAAAAATTACAACTTTCATTCAAGACATAAAAACAAAAATCATTTACATTCGTTTCCAGCTTTCTGATTTTTTTAGATTCTGAATAATTGATCCGTACTGTATAATAAATAATTTATTTTTATATAAAGATCCGTATTGCATAATGAATAATTTATTTTTATATAAATTTCATAGGCTTTTTTGGCCATATATCGAAGCAAAAAACATGTCCATAATTAGAAAATACAGTTATAGGGAAAAGCTGCATAAAGATCAGCCATATGGGTGTATTAGATTGATTTTAAACTAGCTTTTTTTCATGTTCTGGTTAATTATTAAGATTAATATTTTAATTAATTTTGCACAAAGAGTACGATTGTGTAATTTATGTTCTCTTAAATAGCCAAGAGTGAGAGTCCATTAATATCTTTTTTCATCCATCTCCATCTTCTAAATGTTGCATATTAGATTGACTAAACTAGCTTATGTTTATATTCTGGTTAATTATTAAGGTTATTTTTTAAAATTATTTTCGTATAAGCAGTGCAATTCAATTTATATTCTCTTGAATCACCAGGCGTCCATTGCTATCTTTTTCTATGCATCTCCATCTCAGGTCTAAATAACCTTTCGATTATTATTTCCCTCAGTTTCATTATAATTTATGTTTATTTATTCTAACGATCCTAACTGCTTCAGTTATTAGATGAATCACCAGCCTAATCAGCATTTTGTGCATTCTTACTTTTAGAGTAGGATAAGTTTCGGAATGGAAAAGAGTTCAAGAGGTGTTTTTCTTTTAAGAGTTTTTGATCGTGTCTGGTTGGCTCATGATTCAAGAGAGTTGAATTGAATTGAGTGGTTCTTGTCTGTCGTAAGTTCGTTCTGGTCGTGTGCTGATCATGTCTTTAAGTATGTTATCATGAAAGATGCCAATTGTAAGCATAATAGCTTTACTGTCATATCCATTTAAGAGTGAGCACCAGGCTAGTTAAGTATAGTACCATGTATATTGTGTAATTTAGTCTAGTCTAGACGTGTACAATAATTGTCTAGATCTGCAATTGCTTTAAACAGCCAGATGCTGTTAATTATCTGATGCTCATAATAAATATTAGTTTGATTCAAGCCATTGCAGTCCTGTGTTATTGGTCTTTGACCAAAAGATCGAAATCTCAAAGTTTGAGTTAAGTCACTATAACATATCCAAATAAAAGTATCTTGCATATATAGTAGATTAGTGTAGCAAGAATGTTATGTTCAAAACGAACTTTACAATGGCTCCCGAACATAAGAAAAGTCAATAACATAGGTAAATTGTGTTTCACAAAAGTTTGGTTTAAAAGAAATTTGAAAAATGGAATAAGAACTGAACAACTGAATAAGAGTAGAAAAGATAAATCCGCCAATTTGGAGGAGGAAATACTCGAATCAAAGGGAAATTTACCCACATCCAAGACAGGGTGTAGAAAACCCCCAGAAAAGGAAATTCAAATATATAAAGACCGAAACAGATTGCCAAAAAAAGTAATGATCTATAGTAATACAAAGCAGTTTTCTACAGAAGTTAGATAACAAGCAAGAATCCAAATTCGGACACTAGAAAAGGTTTGAAACTAGAATTAGAAGTATAGGAAGAAAGGAAGTTAAGCCAATTATTAGAAGAGAAAGTTGACTCTGTGTCAGAATGTGAATCTAAAAGCAGCAAGAAGGAAGAAAAGCCATCTCAGCCCATACACGCAGTGAATGTGAAAGATAGTAACCAGTCGCCCGTAATAGAAAAAGTAGAGAAACAGCCTGTGGAGAAGTTAAGAGTTCCTCATCTAGATGATGCAGAATGATGAAAAATAATCAGTTACCTTTCTCTGCTTTGACTTCAAAAGTACAGCGGTCATGCATCGACTTTTAAGGCATTATAAAAAAATTCAAATACAAATCGGGGGAATTGGGTAAGGTTTGAATAAAGTTCTGGAGTTTTTCAACTTTTTCAACAGTTTATTTGGAAGACATATTGGACATGGGCATCCTCTTCACTGCTTTCTAGATCTTTTTCATTCTTGCAGCTTTATTTCACCTTATCTACAATGTCCTCATCTGTGTTTTCGCAATACACCAATAAACATCTTCTAAATGTAAATAATCTTCCATGGTCACTGAAATAGACATATTGCTTGTTTCCACCTAAATATTGATTGAAGTTTTAAGCTCCAATACACATGCTTCTTGCTCTGGGTATTTGCAGCTAATTATTTTTTTTCTCCAACATTTCATCATTTGGTGAATCAGAAAAGAACCCTCTATTCTATCAATTGTTTCTGATCATTGATTGCTGCACATAGCTACAACTAGAATTCATGTCATAAGCTTGTTTCATGCAAATGTCTTATTTGGTATTAACTTGGAAAAAACAGTTCTGTTTCATTGTCATTTTATTTTTCTTGAATCTTTATTAACCCTTTCGCGACGAACGGCACGCCCAGGTGCCAGCTGCAAACTTGCATTCAAGGACGAACGGCACGCCCACGGGCCGGAGGAAATTTTACCCTAAAGGACGACTGGCACATATTGGTGTTTCTATGTGGAACGTTTTAATTTGAATGTATTTGTCTCCTAGATGGCGTTAAATGCCCGTGGAAGCAACTTAAATGTATTTTGTAGATGTTTGACCTTGGCACAAGGAGAATCCAATGAATTATTTCTCCATTTGGAGCGGTGAAACACATGGTTCTGTAAAGTAAACAGAGCAAGCACTTCTCGTAGCATCAACAATTTTATAATTGAGTTCCGGATCTCGTTCTGATTTTGTCTTTTATTGATTTCGTTGTTGAATTAGAGGAATATAAGAGAGGTTTTTTTTTTTAGGGGAGGGGGTAAAGGAATGTGCGGCAATGAAATGATTAGGTTATTTATGTTCTCATGGAAAGGAAGGCTGGGATTTCGTTAATATATCCCATCGAAAAGGTCCAGATATGGAATAAAAATATATAAATCGTCAGAATAGGAATGAGACCATGAATGGAATTTCCTTGTGTATACTGGAAAGGACACGGGATTATCAAGCTCTGATGGTGGGTATGGAGAACGCGTTGTGAAAACATTTCTAAGTGAACTTTTAGGAAAAGGATATACTTTATATTTGGATAAATTTTTTACCTCTCCTGTACTTGCAAAGTATTTGTTGTCTAAGAATACGCATGTATGTGGTACAGTTTTAAAAAATCGGAAGGACATGCCAAAGAATTATCCATCTGTACCTAAAACATATATACACTAAAATTTTTAATATTTTGATAAAAGAAAATTTGTATAAAAAATATACATCAAATAGAAAATAAGTATTTCCTTTCTTCCTGAAAAAAGTAGAATGCTGTGTTGAACGGGTGATTTTTAGTGAATTTTTTTCGAGAGTTAGGCTTAGCGCAAAAAAATAGCTGTCTTTTGGGCACATTTCGGAAACGAAGCGCTTCGTCCTTTGGGCCACGGTAGTTTCGGAATGCCGCCGTCCCGAAAGGGTTAATACTTCCTTATTTCAGGAATTGATGTCTTCCAATAGAACTTCTCCTCACCATCAATTGTCTAAAAAGATCATTTTGAAATTTTCAACTTTTAGCATTTCAGCAAATTTTCTCATTCTGGCTTAGGAGAGGCCCATTTATCAGGACATTCAGAGTCCTCATTTCATTGAACCAGCAAATCATTGTGGCATCCATATCATCATCAACAGCATCTTTTATTTGTTTTATTTTTAAATCCATTGAACCACCTTTTAAGTAGCATCTTCAATTTCCTTCCTTTTTTAAGATTTGTGGTGATTGGAGACTAGGGTATGCCATATTTTCTTGGCACCTATAATTGTTTATTGCCACTGTCCAATTGTTAAATTGTTAAGTTTTCTTTGAATAGTAATGATTTTCTTGGGGCCATCAAAACACAATGCAGGATGCCTCTAAACTTATCAAACACTTTGTGGCAAAAGGTTGAGAGGAAAATTATTTGGCTTGAGTTCAAAAGTCCTAAAATTATCATTATAGACAGGTTTGTTCAGAGAAAAATATTGTAATGAGAAGGTTAAAAATACATTGTTGTTAATGCGATTCTGCCAGGACAAAAAAAAAATCATTATAGACAAGTTTATCATAATAGACAGGTTTTACTCTATTAAAATTGGATATATGCACATCTATAAATGCATTGCTATATTTTACTTTTTTATTAAGAATCAATATATTTGATAGAATTTTAAATCCAAAGTGTTTTTATGTGCTAAAGTATTTGTATATCAATATACAGATGGGGGACAAAATAATACGAGCACCTGTGAAGTAAGAGAAAATCTTTATTAATAGGGGGTTGAACCACCCTTTGACTGAAGTACAAATTGTATGTGACGTGGGATAAATGCATAGAGATCATGCACAATATTTAAGAGAATATAAAACCATTCCTCCTGCAGAGCAGTTTCTAAATCCGAAAGTGTGTTTGGAGGCTTAACTCGAGCACGTTTAGACTTCAAATATCCCCACAAATGTTCAATAATGTTCAAGTCAGGAGACTGAGTTGGCCAACCGAGATGTTCTATTTCATCGTCATGCTCTTTGAACCATGCTTGAATACACTGCACAGTATGGCGTCTTGAAAAACTGGTCGCTGTCCAGAGAATAAAGTCTGGACAAAAGGATGGACATGATCCCCCAGAATGCTCCGGTAGTGATCAATTTTGATCTTCCCATGCAGAGTAACAAGTGGTCCAAGACCGCGCCAAAATATCACACCCCATACTAAAAGGAAGCCACCTCCATGCTTCATAGTTGACAAGAGGCAGTCAGGAGAAAACGCTTCTCTGAGAATTCCATTCTCCAGACATAAACAAGCTCGGTAGTCTGAAATAGTGTGAATGCAGATTCATCAGACCAGATAACTTGTTGCCACTGCTGTGGGGACCAGCTTCTGTGAACGCTGCACCACTGGCATAGCTTGAAAGCATTACATGATGTCACCAACGATTTACGAATTACCACTCTGCCATAAATGTTCGCAGCAGAGTTTCCTTTTGACAGTTTTGGTTAAAATGGGATCCTGCAGATGACTGTTCATTTCGGATGTTATCTCTGATAAAGATTGCTTGTGCTTTCGGACCATTATGCACTTTAACACCCATCTATCGTTATCATCAAGCTTTGTCTTTCACCCACTGTTGTGCTTTGAAGATACCACCTTAGCATTTTCCGTGTATGCTGTCATTACGGCTGATACCGTTCTTCTTGCATGCCCCAAAAGGTTTGCTTTTTCCGTCACCGAGATTCCAGCTAAATGCGCTCCAACAATCATGCCTCTTTGGAACTCTGTCAGATCTGACATTGCAGCGTGTCTCAGAGAGTATAATAGAGATATGTAACACCAATGACTGCTGTTGAGAGAATGATACATTCCCTTTCATGGCCACTAGGTGGCAGACTTCTGTTCCAGGTGGCCCAACTGTACTTTTTCACAGGTGTTCGTATTATTTTGTACCCCATCTGTATATTTTAAATATTTGTTGAATGTAAAATGATGTTAACTATTACATTTATACATTCACAAAACATGTCTACTTTAAATAATCATAATGTGAAATATAAATGGAGATGGGGATCTCTAGAAAAAGCTGTTTCTCATAAAGTAAAATTTGGTTTGCGGTGTCAAAAAATTACTAGGTTATTTTTAGGAAATAACTAATGACTATTAGGAAATAACTATAACTTCCAGTTAGTGAGTTTAATGATTTTTTATGTTTTATTTTCAGGGGGAGGGAATAAAGTTAAAATATTTTCAGTCTTGTTCAGGTACCCTAACTTGCACCCATGGGAAAGTATGAGCGCCCCACAGAGACATTTAACAATGAGTCTTGTCATGGGAGGTCTGATATTTTCATGCTGATAAACAGCACCTGAAAGATGCGACAGTACATGCCATACAATTGGCTGCAGAATGTTGTCAAAGACATACTATCAAAGTACTTTGTAGCAAAACTAGATAAAACTGTAACTCCAGGTGTGGTGGCTGTGTGCTGCTTGATTACTGCAACCAGATCAGAATAATAACCAGGTTTTCATACATGGATATGGTAATCTGCACCAGGAGCAAAGCAGAATTTGTTGCTGAGCACTATATGACTCCAATTGGAAGCCATCCAGGATTTCTGGGCTCATCATAACTTCAGACAGTGTTACCTGTATTGAGTGGTCAGTGTTAGACATTTTAAGGGATGATAGTAATGAGTGTGGCCTTTGACAGTCTTTACTAAATGGTGTGCCTTGAAACTATATGATGCTAAGAAGAACCTTTGAGCTTTTGGATTGCGGACAGGGATGTTATTATTGTTATACCTGCCCTCATGATTGCACAGAACCCGAAGCTCTTCTTGCTGTTGGATGTCCAGATCCTTCATGACAGTTATGCATGCTCTCCTGGACCCAATTCAGCCATCATTATCTTAGTGCAGCATTGCTCCAATCAAAATGACGGCTGATACAGAGATGCCAACTTCTATGGACTTTCCATAGTTTGTATGGATTTTTACTTTATCTTATGGTTTTACAGGCATTATCCCCAAAACTACAGAAAACCCCGTGAACCCCACCCCAGAAAGCTTTTATTTTCACTGCATTTTTATCGACAAAACACACTTTACAAATTGTCTTTAATTGGGGCCTTTGCGATTTTTTTTTTCCCTGCTCTTCTTTCATAGAGAAGAGAAGATGGAAAAAGTACAGTAGCATCAAGTCAAGATTCCCGCAAGTTCCATTCTAACTTCTTTATCCACCATCGGAAATGGCGCTTTACTTCTCGCCACTCCCTCCTCCTAGTTGTTTATCATGTCACGTGATTTCCGTTTTAGACATTTGAGAGTGAACTTTGGGGAAAGGAGAAAATTCTGTTTTCGCTTTGTTCTGCATCATTGTTGTATTGCATTGCAGGATTTGTGCTTGTGAAAATTTCATTGTTATTGTTTTGATTTAGATTAAAATGAAATTAAACATTGTAATGAAACAGCTAAGAAAGCAAAACGGGCAAAGTCCGATAAAATTTATCGTCAAGTGTATCGTGATTTGTACAGCAGAGAATGGCCTTTTTATAGCATTCAAAGTTTTGCCGAATCATGTGTTTTGCAAGACATATAGTTGCGATTTTTGCATATCGCATGGTGGCCACGATGATTGTCGGCGTCATGCCAAGAGCAAAAACAAACATAAAGACTATATGAAAATGAAATTCCAGTCATTGGAAAAATGTTTTTCTATAAAAACTAATGATGCTACTGAAGCAGAGCTGTTATTTACATCATTCATCATTGAACACAGCTTGCTTATCGCAGCAGCCAATCAAGCCAAAAATATCCATCCATTATTTAGCAGATTCAACTAAAGAAAAAGTGTTATCTTTTATTAAAAGCAAGCATTTTCTTTAGCAACTGACTGAACTAATGATGCAAATGAAAAAAAACTTTATGTACTTGTTGTAACATACTTCAGTGGGTCAAGCGGCTGCAATAAAACAGTTATGCTTTCAATGATGGAAACATCAGACAACACAGCTAAAGGAATATTCACTGTTATTGATAATGAACTGAAAAAAAAATAACATATCTTGGAATAACTGTGTATCCTTTTCATGCGACAATGCAAGTGCGATGATAGGCAGTATTAAAGATGTAACAACTCTAATAAAAGAGATTAAACCCTCTATCATCATAATTCTTTGCAGTTGTCATCTTATTCATTTGACTGCAAGAAAAAAGCTTCCTCACAGCTTAAAAAGTTTGATGTGGAACAATTTATAGTTCAGTTATTTTTCTACTACTTGGATAAAAGCTTAAAAAGAAAAAATGCATTAAAAATTAGCCAAATAATCTGCAATTCAAAATCACATAATATATTGAAGTATATAAGTACCCGATGGCTGTCACTTCTTGAAAATGTTAATAGAATAGTAGACCAATGGGAAGTTCTAGAACATTTTTTTTATGCTGGTGATAATAATAAACAGTTTAAAAACTTGCAGTCTTCAATAAGGAACCCATTATCAAAGTTATACTGTTTGTTCGTATCTTCAACACTTCCAGTTTTTACTGCTATTAATTAATAATTGCAGCATAATAAACCCTTAATATTTAAGCTTAGAGGTAAATTGAACAATTTATTAATAAATTTAGTCTCAAGATTTATCAAAGCTCATGCTTTTGATAATACCAAAGATATTAAACTTATAAAAATTGACAAGGTGGAAATCCAGAAAGATGATAGCGATTTGGTAATAAGAGCAAAAACTCATACTTACATTGCTAATTGTTCTGATTTGAGCAAAAATGGTATTGGATCATTTCATTCTTGTGTGAAAGGATTTTATGCTGCTGCATGTTATTATATTATAAAGAAATTTCCCTTAGATGATGATTTTTTATCACATACTGTAGTAGCTGATGTGAGTTTGTAAAAGAGTATTTTTTTTTCATCAATACAGTTTTTATCCTCCATCTTTAATTTCTCCACAGATAAAATTGATATGCTAGAAGTGAAATTTGCTAACTATCAAACTGAAACTTTTGATTTTAACAAATCAGGCAGAATGGATAAAATATGGCATAAAATTTGCCTTCCCATTATCATAAAGATGATAATGGAAAGGCAAAATTTGAAACATTGAGTAAATTAATGAAAATTGTTCTAATTATTCTTCAGCAATGTTGCAAGTGAGAGAGTTCTCTCTTTGGTAAGGAAGTGCTTTGATGGTTGAAAAGAATATGAATATTGCAAAATCAGAATGCTGCTATGAAAAAAAGCTTACAAAACATGAATTAAACAATTCTAAAAAAGCAACTAAATTGAGATATGTATAATATTGTAACAATTTTTGATAATCATGATTTTTGATTGTTTTTTAATTAAAAGATTCTCTGTATAATAAATTTAATTATTATAATTTTTATTTTTTTAGCTGAAACTTATTTAACTCCTATGAAATTACTAGAATAAATATATTTTTAAATAAAACTGCATTTTAGAACCTATTCTAGGATTTTAAAATACATTTTTTCATTGTACTGAAAATCTTACTAAAAGACGATGCAGTTTTACTGAAAACTCCCAAATTTTTAACACTTTACAGCATAGTTGAAAAGTGTTTATGACTTCGTTCATTCTGTCTCTCCATTCGCATGATAACTACCATAAAAAAGGCTTTATCAAAATGAAATTTTAGTATACACTTATCCCCCGATTTACACGGCATTTGTTTTACACGATTTCGCTTTTACACTGTTTATAAATTAACAGATTTCAAAAAATTGATAAAAATGTATATTCCACTCCATATACTCCTATTATAGAAAGATTTGATGACATTTTTGAATTTTATTCCTTTGGTAACACTGATGAAAACAACAGGGGATTCCCGGTGTTGTAAAATATATACATTTAGGGGAATCCCTGTATAGGGAAATCCCCATAATAGGGGAATCCCTGTATGTATTTCACAACAGTAAAGCTATCTGGTTCATGCAAGTACATAGTGCAGAAACATTTTAGCAGCAAAGCTTATATTATTGTGCATTTAACTTTTGAACTGGTAAGTTTTCAACATTTATAGTTTTTCTTGTATCTTTATAGTTTGCATAAATTTGTTAAGGTTCTATAATGTCAAAGGATTTGAAGAAAAATCAAATGAAAAGAAAAGTTATTTCTTTAGAAACTAAAATTCAAATATTAGACCGTCTACGTAATAGAGAAAGAGTAACGGATGTTGCTAAATTTTACTCCATGAATGAAGCCACAATAAGGACAATAAAAAAAATGAAGACTTCATTAGAAAAAGTATAGCAGCTGGAACCTGCAGCAGTATGAGTACGACTTCATATGTTAAAGATGTTATAATGGAAAATATGGAAAAAGCCTTAGTGATATGGATAGAAGACCAAACTCAAAAGCGAGTCTCGATCGATACCAATGCTATTACAAATAAAGCTTTGACGATTTATCAATCACTTAGGAATCAGTCGCCATCGACTTCGTCCGATGAAAATAAGGTATCTTTTTCCACAAGCCATGGGTGGTTCGAGAGATTCAAACAAAGACATTTTTTACATAATCTGGGAATGAAAGTTGAAAGTGCATCTGCTGATTCGGATGCGGCACAACAATATCCGGCAAAACTTGCTGAAATCATTGCCGCTAATTCCTACACTTTTGATCAAGTTTTTCAATGCTGACGAGTCCGGATTATTCTGGAAAAAAATGCCGGAAAGAACCTTTATAGCCAAAGCTCACAAATCAGCCAGTGGTCATAAAGTAGCGAAAATTCATATAACAGTTATTTTCTGTTGCAATGCTTCTGGCGATTATATGATGAAACCATTGCTGATTAACAAATCAAAATCATGATCATTCAAAGGAATAAATATCAAAAACCTTCCCGTCTATTGGATGGCTAAAAGAAAAGCATGGGTCACTGCCACAGCTTTCAATGAATGGTTCCATAACTTCTTTGTTCCAGATGTCAAAAATTATTTAACTAAAAAGATATTGCCTTTTAAGGCTCTTCTATTAATTGATAATGCACCAGGTCATCCTCCAGATGTACAACACGAAAATGTAAAAGTTGTTTTTTTACCAAAGAATACAACTTCCTTATTACAGCCATTAGATCAAGGGATAATTTCGACTTTTAAAGCACTGTACATCAAGCAAACTTTCAGGTATATCTTAGAACAAATGGAGAATGATGAATCTCTTACTCTGATGGATGCTTGGAAGAAATTTACAATTTTAGATTGTGTTAAGCATGTTGGACTGTCATACACTCAGATCAAACAATCAACGATCAACCCCTGCTGGAAAGCAATATGGCCAGATGTTGTTGAAAGTGAAAATGATAAATCACCAATAGAACATGAATATTCTCAGATCACTGAGTTGGCCCATACTATAGGAGGAGAAAGTTTTGAAGATTTAGCTCAGGCAGATATTGAAGAAATAATGGCTGATGAAGAATTGAATGAAGATGATTTAATTAACATGATTCGTGAAACAAACAAACATGATGAAAACAATGATTCTAATGAAGAGCAATCTGAAATAATTGCGTTCACAGCAAGAATCATAAGCGTAGGACTTGATTTGAAAAGAAAATTGGGCAACCATTTCTTACAATATGACACAAATGTTGATCGAACTCTCCGATTCCAGCGAGACCTTCGTAAATGCTTAAATCAATATGAAGAGGTCTATAAAGATTTAGCAAAAAAAACCTACGCAATTGTTAATTACCGATTTCATGACAGTCTTGTCAACCCGAGATCTTGCCTAATTCGTCAACCATTGAGCCAGAATCGCATCAAGAAAGCTCAAGTGATGAAAGTGACATCATACCTATCAGAAAAAAAAAGACTGATAGTACATGAAAGTGATGTCAGTAATTAAACTTATAATTAATTTTTAAGGGTCTTTTTGTTTTTTGTTCCTAATGTAAAATAAATTAAATATGTTATATTACTATATTCATATGTTTGTTGTTTTATAAACTAAGTATAATTTTAAGTTTTCTAAGATGTCCTACTTTTGTTTTGCTTAAATAAATGATTGAATTGTGCACATTTTGGGGTTATTTTCGTTTTAACGATTTTACTTAGCAAAATCCAAGATTTCAATTTGCACGGTTTTGTGCAGAACCCATCTTCCGTGTAAATCGGGGAACAGGTGTAGTATATTGTTGAGAGGTTCTGTGGGACATATGGGAATTTAAATTAATAATATCACCCAATTAGTTTTGGATTGCACTCGGGTTGAAAAAATGAAATACATTGAACCCTATAGGACCTGATTTTTCAAACATTTTTTAAGCGAATTTAAAGTTCATAAATTGATTCGAAAATTTTAGGAAATATTTAAATTATCCCATAACATATTTATAAAAAAATTTCAGCAAAATATGTTTGGTAGTATTTTTAAATAAAAATTAAAATAATAATTGCATCCATATTGTATGAAGAGATCACATGACCCACTTCAAAATAACATATGGTTTCCATCTTGTTGTTGATGTTGTTGAAACCCAGACCGTCCGACCTACCAGAAAGGTGTAAGGTAACAGTTTGGACGGCCGGGAAGTGCCACCCAATTTAGACCGGAACCCAGTGGGGGAAGCATCCACAGGGACCGTACCCTCCTTCCCCTACCACCAACCTCTCAGAAGGACTTTCGGACCCACATGTTTAACGTGATCGTACTCCGCATGAACACGGCGGCAGTTTTGGCAGCGGCTGGAATCGAACCCGGGCCTACCGAGTGCAACTCCAGCGCGCTAACCAATGGGCTACTTGTGTCAAAATCGTGATATTTAGAGTTCTTTTTAATTTATATTTAGTGTTACATCCATCCTAAAACTGCTTTATTATTTTTTTTTTCTGTGCATCTATATACTGCACCAACGCAATTACAATATTTTGGAGTTTAAATAATCATCAAACTTTGATTATTTTTACAACGAAGCCTAATTTTCATGTATGGAAAATGTAAACACATCAAGCCTTAAGATGAGTTGTATAAGAATTGCTAAACTTCTTTAAAGCAAAATTATTTTGCTCTGGAGCCCGCAATATAGCTGATATGAGTGAAACATTTATTGATTTTACATAAAGAAGCAGACTATAGTATTGCTTTTTCTATGAAGTTTTAAGCATAGAGTTAGAAAGTACTTTTACCTCCATGGTTTTATGTTTTAAGTAAAATAAATTATTGTAGTATTGTGATAATTTTAAAAGTATCGCCACTGAATGAAAGGAATGGAAAAAAGTTGATGAATGAAATATTCACTGCTTTTATATAGAGAGTCAGGTGATTTATATTTTGATGTTATTTGAATAAAATTCATTATTGTAATATTGTGATAATTTTAAAAATATCACCGCTGAATGTATTGCATTTTAGAGATGTTTAAATAAAATTGCATTTCAGTTGGAAAGTGTTTCATTATCAATGCTTTATGCATGATTGATCTTTCTTGTTTACTGATGACCCCTTTCATAAGTTGGCATCTTTGCTGATATGCTTACATGAATATCCAGCTTTTCTTTAATCTAAAATGTGACTTCTCTCAAACTTAGTTACTTGTACTGTCGAGGGATATACGATAGAGGTATCATCACAGACTAATTAACATAATGAAACATCAAATCCAGTGATATTTGACTATTTATGCAAATGGCACACCTTATATTGGCCCTAGAATGCACCTTTTGCACTCTGGAAATAGCTGGTGCATTTATTGGTAATAAAATTTTAGTCATTTGTTTATCTAGTTGAAATACATTTGCATACCAAGTTTTACAAAGCTCTATTTTTAGAGGTGTGTCATTTTTACAACAAAGTGTATATTAGAAGTCTGCACAGGTCAAAATTAGCAGCCTGAACCCGAAAACAATTTTGGAGCCAGGCCGAATCAAAACCTACAGTTTACTCAAAAATTCAGGCCTGGTCAAAGTCCAGATTAAATTGGAAAATGAACTCTTTAGGTGAGACATGAAGTTAATAAGTTTATTCACTGTGGAGTACTACATCCTGTTGGCTGGTCTTGTGTTGCATTGTAAGTCAGGTTTTAGATTTAGTCTCAAAAGTTGATGATCTTAAATCAATAAATGAATGCTTATAATTTCTTTTTCTGACAGTGATTTGCTTGATACAAAGAGTTTACATCTAATATAAATGTGATAAATTGTTATGGCCATAAAATGAACTTAGTTTGAAGACGCATAGATTTTGTATAAAACCACTACAAAACTTTAACAACCTTGCTCTTTTGAAAATATATCCTTCATTCCTAGTTAACTTTGTTGTGAACTAGTTGGTAAACATAATATAAATGTGTGAGTATGTAAGTTTTATGAGTGTTTTACTTAAGTTTTTGACATTCTATATATTTAAACATTTCTCATAGTTCATTTCAAACATTTTTTTTTTACACTTGAACAACTAGTACTTAGATCAAGCCTCTGTCCTTAAGCAGGGGCAATCAGATTCCATGTCCCGGCCCCCTCTTTTTGAGGTAGATTAGGAAACATGGCTGCTTTTGTGCCGATGGCAATGCCATTTTTTGACATTCATATTGTACACATTATTTTCCACCTCTGCTGAAAGATGGGATATTTTGACAAAGAATATTCTAAATTTGACTTTAAAACATTTATTGGAGATCAGGTGAGAATGCAACTTCAATCAGTGAAAGTTATCAGATATAATTTATTTAGTATCTAGGATGCTTTGGAAGAAGTAAGCAAAATAACAAATGATTAAAATTGAAACATAAATATTATCAGTTAACAAAAAAAATTTGAAGAATTGATTCTGTTAACATAATATGGTATGACTTGTTGCTTGCTCTTGATATAATCAGCAAACAAGTAAACTTGAGATGTACTTTATTATTATTAAAAGAATTAAACCTTTATAATAATATGTTTTTCTTTTCAAAACATATTGTAACTGAAATTTGTGAAACAAATGATGTTGAAGCTAAATTTTAGGAAACAATAAGAAGAAAACACTAAGGACTACAAGAATAGGATGGAGAAGACACGGGTACAAGTGATCCAGAATTAATATTCTATCGAAATTACTTTCTCCCCATCATCGATTGGGGAATTGTCTGTATAGAAGAAAGATTCCAGCAATTGAAAAACATACAAATTGTTTTGAATTTTTGTACAACATATGTGAATTGAAAAATAAATTGGCAGAAAATGATTTTTATAAAATGCTGCATTTATCTGGACACCAGTTCATATGATAATTCTCAGCATGATATTTATGGAAGAAAATTTTTTTGGACATATGTTGTAAAATTTAATAAACCCAAATATGTTATAAAAATTTAATTTTTTTTATTCAAGTGTGTCAACCTTCTTCATGGAAACCCCCTACATGATGTCAATTAACAATAAATATTAGTTCCATTTTGCACTAGGTCATTTAAAGATGGCACATTAAATATGTATTTTCTAAGTGAGTTTAAATCGCCCTGGAAATCGTTTGTTTAAAACATGAAAGTGAATTAAAACTTTATCTCTGAGTTTAGTGGGAGATTTTTGCTCTAATTAGTCACTTTTTGAAAACATTAATTGTTTGAAGCATGAATTTAAATGGAAAATCTATGTTTATTTTTCACAAGCTTTTATTCAACAATGACAAGTATTGAATCAAAATGGTTATTTAATTATTAGCGATTTATGAAGAAGATTCTATCTTATATGATGTTGCTCAGCAACGCAATTAAATTAAATGTGTTTGTTAATTTTTATTATTATTTTTTTAAATTGAATAATAAACAAGATTAATCATGCATAAAACATTGATTATGAAACACTTTCCAACTACAATATGATTTTATTTAAACATCTCTAAAATGCGGTAATATTTTTTAAAATTATCACAATACTACATTACTTTATTATATTTGAAAACTTAAAATTTCATTTAAAAAATGAACTTTATTCAAATGACGTCGTTGAAATATAAGTTGCCTTGTTTACACATATCTAAAATGCAATACATTCAGCGGTAATATTTTTAAAATTATCACAATACTACAATAATTTACTACATTTGAAAACTTAAAACCTCATCTAAAAAAATGGAACTTTATTCAAATGACATCATTGAAATGTAAATCACCTGGCTCTCTATGTAAAAGCTGTAAATATTTCATTCATACACTTTTATTCCATTCCTTACATTCATCACAATACTACAATAATTTATTTTATTTGAAAACTTAAAACCATGGAGGTAAAAGTAATTTAACTCTATGCTTAAAACTTCATCGAAAAAGTCTGCTATCAAACCATCTGTTCTGTATGTAAAATCAATGAATGTTTCATTCATATCAGTTATATTGCAGACTCCAAAGCTAAATCATTTTGTTTTACAGAAATTCAGCAATTCTTATACAACTCATCCTACATCATTATGTGTTTACATTCTCCATAAGTGAAAATTAGGCTTCGTTGTAGAAATAATCAAAATTTGATAATCATTTAAACTCAAATATATTGTAATTGCATTGTTTCAGAATGTAGGTGCACAGAAATTAAGCAAAAAATAAAGTGGTTTTAGGGACGCATACAACACTAAATATAAATTAAAAAGAACTTTATAAATCGCGATTTTGACTCAAAATGGATGGCATTGATCATTTAAACTCAAATATATTGTAATTGCATTGTTTCAGAATATTGATGTACAGAAATTAGCAAAAATAAACCCATTTTAGGAATGATACAACACTAAATATAAATTAAAAAGAACTTTAATAATCCTGATTTTGACACGAAATGGATGCCATATTTTATTTTGAAGTGGGTCATGCGATCTCTTCATATGGTATGGGTTGAGACCCAGACCGTCCGACCTACCAGAAAGGTGTAAAGTGACTGTTTGGACGGACGGCATATAGTATGGGTGTAATTATTATTTTAATTTTTATTTAAAAACTATCAAATATATTTTACTGAAATTTTTTCATATATTTTATGGGATAATTTGAATATTTCCTAAAACTTTTGAAGCAATTTGTGAATTTTAAATTCTCTTAAAAAATGTTTGGAAAATTAGGTCCCATAGGGTTCAATGTATTTACATTTTTCAAACTGGGTTCAGTCCAAAACTAATTGGGTGATATTTTTCATTTATATTCCCATAGATCCCACAGACCATCTGAACAACATACTGAAATTTCATTTTGATAAAGTCATTTTTATGTCAGTTATCATGCAAACGGACAGACAGACAGAATGAATGAACATAAACACTTTTCAACTATGTTGTAAAGTGTTAATAAATGGATATAAAAATATATCTTTTAAATGAATTATTTGATTTTTTTTTTAATTATATTAATTGCGGACTGTGTATATCACTTTTATTTATTTCAGCAACGAGTTTTTAAGCTTATATATTGTGTTTAGGTAATAAACTCATATATCGAGTTTAGCCAATAAATTCATTTAGCCGATTGTTGAAACAGAAAAAGAGTAGAACGAGTATATCTTCTAATACAATTTTAGTGTTTTCATTTAGTATATACAAATGGAATCAGGATGTTTTACTCTTCAGATCTGCAAATTCAGAGCTACGAGTTTGGCGGGATATCGCTAACATGGCAACTTTTCTTAAATGTTGTTACATTGACTGAAATGTTGCTAAATTGATAAAAACGACGCAAATCAATGAAATTAAATTTGTTTTGGACAAAGTACTGAAATTATGTTTCGTTAGCATTTGTCTCTCAGTCCAACCGTCCTACTTGGTAACACATTTAGCGAATTTTTAAAATGCTACCAAATTGATAAAAATGTTTGTAAATGCATAAAAATAGCTTGGAATTGATAAAATTGCACCAAATAAATGAAATAAATTGTGTTTTGTTGGGGGGTAGTATTGTGATGATGTTTCATCAATACGTCGCCAAGTAGGACTGTCAGTTCTTAGTCCCATTTGGCGATAAATTTGTCGATTTTTAAAATGTCACTAAATTGATGAAAATGTTGCCACACCTCCTATAGAGATAGCATTATTCAGACAATATTTTTCCACCAATTTATTTGAAAAAAATAATATGTCACTTAACAATGGATTTAAATCCAATGTGTTTATGCGGCAGACGTTTTTTATTAAATATTTTCCGATTTGAATAATGAAGATATGCATATAAAATAAATTTCATTGCAATTGCATTTTTGGCTGGATAATATCAATTACTGTCTTCAGGTGGGGACCGAAACCAGCCTATCTCGCCCATGTTAAATTTGCTATTTCCATGTTTCTTTTTCTCAGAAACTATAAATACTATGAGTACAAAAATGTTACAGTTCAAAGATGTAATACATTTACAAATTTTAACAGCTCTTTTTCTTATTTACTGCAAAAAATTTTAAATTATGATTTTTTGTCTAACAGTCACGATTTTTCGGCTAAATTTTTTAACGTTTATTTTTATTAAAAAAAAGTAAACAACGTACGTTCAAAATCTTCTGTTTAAATGTGTACACACATGGTCTAAATATACTATAAAAATTTCAAAATATTTTGTCCAGTAGTTGCTGAGAAAAAGAAACATAAGTACTGAAAAAAAAAACACATTCTGAGAAAAACAGCTTCTAGAACAAAACTTTCATTTTTCTCAAAATACATAGTTTTTAAGGCCTAATATGAGTCACCAATAATAAATGCATGCATTTTTAATAGTATCCTGATTTGTATTAAGGGTCATCTGTTTCCTCTTCTATATATCTATCTTCTAACTTCCTTTTCATGTTTCTTTTATTTATTTATTTTTTTTTTTTTGTCAAGCTTTTTTTTGAGAAATCTGAACGTTTCTTCTCATTGTCAGTCTTTCTTTCTTTATCCAGTTTTTGTATAGTTTTTAAGCAGTGTACACCTGAATTTATTCCAAGTTTGGATAAAGGGTTGCATTTTACAATGTTACCGGAATTATAACAAGAAACTGCATTGTTTGTTTACTCCAACTTTGAGAGTTTGCAGCCACACAAATACTCTCTTTGGCAGACATGTCCAGATTACATTATTTAGTGACTCATTTGGATTTTGGGTCATCCCATGAACACATTTTGTCAACAGTTCTGGGTGCAACAGGTCTGGAAATATCGTTTTTAATAGTTCCATTATCGGTAACGGAGTGTGCGTGTGAGCTGCATGGTTATATGTTTCTCCATTAGCTTCAGTGCACCTGCAGGACAGAGTCTGTGATTTGGATCCTTATCAATTGACAAAAGGTGAAAATATTCTGTCCAAATATCCCTTTTCATGTTCTCCAGGTTGCCAACATTTCTTCTAATTGCCAAGCTATAAAATTTCTGAAGCATCAATATTAAGGAATCAATCAATCTGTGTTTTCCACTCAGCAATTTACCATCACTGAGCTTTTTTCCAGTATATATATATTTTTTTAGTTCTCTCAATCTACATCCCTTTCTTTTTTGAATGTGTCCTACATACTCCAACTTCTATATATGCACATCCCCAAAAACTTTTGCTGAAAGAATTGATTTGAAATCTTTCGAATCTCCATCTCCCAAGTAATGAAGGTACCAAGGATTATGTGTAGTTTTGGAACGACTAAATATTTCCTTCCCACCACTAACTCCACTGTAATTAGCACTGCACTTGTCAGTATGGATCTGTAACTTTTTTGATACCTTGTAGCTTCTTTGGGCAAGTACCAAAAATTTGACAAAATAGAAATGTCTATTACTTTCCTAGTGTCAACACTCTTTGCGTAAACAACACCGTTTAGTGATGCATTCCCACACTTCTGCCATGTGCCATCCAAAGTGACGCATGAGTCATGACTGCCACTGATATTCATAGCTTCTTCTTCAGCTTTGCTTATTTCTTCAAAGCAAACAATTTCTGAAGCTGCGCTTAATATATCGATGTGATACTGAAATTTTGTTAGCAGTGCAGGCAGGTTCATTATTAAAAAACAATCCTACCTGCAGTATAACCCTTGCCAATGCTGCGTAAGGCGTAAACAGCTCTAAAATTTGTCATATACAGTTCTTCCTTCTTTATTGAGAACATTTATTTTCTCATCATTGCAAAATTGTTCAGTCTTATTACAATCATTACAGCATAACTTGAATTTTACAGCATAGCCAAAGCTTGAATGCACAGATAATGAAATTTTAACCTCTGCAGTTTTTGCATATGGCAATTTCATTCAGAGCTTTCTGAAGTAGTAGTAAGGACAAAATTTCATTCCCAAAACATTCATTCGGAAATTCTTCATACTGCAAAATGGATGATGACAATTTGGAGGAACAGACTTGATCAGGATCTTCTGGTGGATTACTACCAGCATCACAGGTCTTATAATGCATACCCACATATTTACTCTTTTTATAGACTCTATTACTTCGAGGCATTAAGAACAAAATTACCTAGTATAAGTTAAAAATATATACGCTAAACTTTACACAAAACCGAAAATGAAATCTAACATGCAAACGTTAGAAAAACTGAGTAACACGATATTAACCACATTTGAATAAACAGATAACGATTAAGGTTAAAAGAGATGTTGCCACTTGCCTGAAATGTGCTTCCAAACATAATAAAATAAATAGAGTAGTCATAGGAGGTATGATAACAGATAGAGCATCATTTGCTAGATTGTTTACATTTAAAGGTCTCAGATTTTGTAAGTGGCATATGGAAAAAACAAAAATTTATAACTTTCACTTTGCGGATTAATTAATAAGTCATTGGAAAGGAAACATTCTGAATTATCTAAATCGATAATTAAAAAAAAAAAATTGAATTTTTTGATAAACTCTTTGGTTCTGGTCCCCTTACACATTATTATTATTGATATTTTTGGGGTTATTGATTCAAAGATTATCGATATTTTGGTTATTATGCCATTATTTAATTGCGGCAAAAAATTGTTGAAACTCATATATTGTACGTTGTACAAGTAATCTTCTATAAATGCACAGGTATATCTTCAAATCTAAGAGAATATAAGTAGTACAGGTATATTGGCATATCTTTTGACATATATTGACATATATTGGAATCAATTACTGCCTTCTGGTATGAAGATTACGGGAATTATTGATATTTTCAATTTATTATGTCATCTGTTTTATTTTGGCAAAATTTTTTGTGTCTCATATTGTAATACGGATAATATTCTACTAACACACAGACATATCTTCGAATCTACAACATTATAATTAGTACGAGTATATCTTCCCATATAATTTTAGTGCTTTCATTTTGGCATATATTGGAATCAATTACTGCTTTCAGGTTTAAAGAAAACAGGTTTATTGATATTTTCAATTTATACATGTAATCTACTAATACAGGTTATATCTTCTAATATTCACGAAAATAAGCAGTACAGGTCCCATACAATTTTATCTCTTTTATTTTGTATGTATTGATTCAGTTTCATATTTTTTGTAAAATTGTTTACAAAAGAGGCCAGGATGTTTTATTTTTCAGATCTGCCCATGAAGATAATTTTGTATAGCGAAAACAGAGATTCTTAAACATCTTTTTAGGAGCATTAAATTAAATATTTTAACAGAATATTTTGATTAACAATGTAATTTATTATACTATAGGAATTTGCATATGTTTGTGAATTTTTAAGTTTCTTTATATTATATACTCCATTTGAAGAATGGGTATGCTGCTAGTGTACAATAAAAATGAGCATTTTGAGATGTTATAAATATAATACACCATAATACAAGTGCATACAAGGTCCCAAGTGTATGCTATGAAGAAAATATTTATGATCTTGCATCATTGTATCTATTTTCTTATATACAGTACAACCTCGAAAATCCGGACTCGTCCGGACTTTGCCGATTCCGGATTTTCGATTTTTCCGGATTATAGAATTTGAATAAAATTCAGATTTGATATTAACTAAATACACTATAAAGCACTATTTTTAGTAAAAATAATGGCAAAAGTTAAATTAATCAATTAAAACATATTATTTAATCTAAAAAATAGGGCAAAAGAAATTTCTAAGAAAAAATATACACATTAATAATTTAGAATGTGTGAATGAAACGAAATGATAAAATCCCATTTTATCATTTCAATTAAATATTTGAATTAACATTTGTTATTTCATTAATTTTTGTTTATGGGAAAGCAGTTTTCTTTATCCTGTAGATGGACATTACTTCTGCTCGGTTATAATGCTTCTTTGTTCAAGACCTTTAATTGCATGATCGATTTTTTGCATAAGATTATCAATGGGTATTTTTTCTTCTCCACATTTATCGTCACTACTTCGATCTTTTTTATTTAATATCATATCTCGAATTTCGCCATCATTCAATTTATTTACGATTGGCGCATCATCATCAAAGTGCAGAACTTCCGTTATATCGGCTTTGTCGAGATTTAATGAAGTGCCGGAAGATTTAATGCAGTGCTGAGATTTAATAAAGATCGAGGATTAGCACTTTTAACGATATATTTAAAGGTGTAAATGTGTTTAAACCGTTTTCGCTATTAACGAACGAAAAACAAAAAAATAATAACTTAAAAGTTTTATTTATTATCTAGCATCTATATAATGTTATGTTTAAAAAGACTGATGACTCTGAAAAAAGTAAAAACTTTATTAGTAATAGTCAAATGTGTAAAAAATATCGCAGTAGATAAAATAAATATCTTTTCCAAAAAAGAAAAATATCTCTCCTCTCAATGATTATTCTAAATTACGATGAGTCATTACTAGGTTACAGCAGCACCCGGACGTGGTGGGGCAGGGAAAGCGAAGAAAGGAATTTGCTTAGTTCCTAATCGTAAACACAGCCGACTGTCACCGGTGGCAAGCCGACCCCTTTGAGAGGTCTGTGTGTTAATGACCTTGTTGCTCGGTTCTGTGCGATACGATATTATTTAGTTATTTATTTGCTATTTATAGTATGTAAATATGGCTTTCTAAACAAAAAAGGCAAAATATACAGTCGATTTCAAGCTGACACGTTCGACGAGAACGAAAAAATCGTCAGATATCGGGAGGGGGAGGAGATTCTAAAGACAAAACAGAATACATTGAAGAATGGAAATCGTACTACGAAGTGAATAAAATAAATTTCCGTGAGCGTTAATATGAATTCTCGGGATTTTTAGATTTAATTGAACATCTGTGATAAAATGTTACGATAACGTTTTAAAGTGTTTAATATTAAAACTTACATTGTTTCAGAAAAATGTCTTTTTCAATAATGAGAAAGGAAATTTTGATAATAAAAATTCCGTATTTAAATAACGATGTATATTTTACGCGAAATAATTCATCGGGAGTTGTGACTTGAATAAGGGGGAGGAGGGATTAACGCTAACAACTCAATTCAAGCTCCAACCACGAGCCTATCTATCTACTGCCGTCCATTTAAACCTTCGTTTCATTTCCGGGTTCAGAAAGACGACCGGAAAATACGGTAAAATAAATAATCTTATGTATAAAATAAATAATCTTACCTTATATCTTTTTTAAATCCGCGACTTCGTCAGTCCGGGGGGGGAAAAAAAAAAACGAAAATTTGGAAAACGTCCGGATTTTGGAGGTCCGGATTTTCGAGGTTGTACTGTATATATATATATTTTCATTTATTTGAAATAATTTTAAAACCTAGTTGTACCCCTTCGTAATATGAGAGCCTAAGCTGTAGTTTATTTAGCATACATCTAAATCCACCTTCATTGTTACAAAAGTGTATTTTACATGCTTTGAAATATGATATGATACAATTTTGTGACATTTTGTCATTGATTATTATGTTGTGTGTAAACGTTATCAATATATTGTGCAATTCTTATACTCACATAGTATTCTCAAGCCCATGCATATCTTTATCCTGCCAGCAAACTAATTGCCATCCACTGCTGTCATTTGTTCATTTTCCTGCATAATTATTAGAATTATTATTGCTTATATTTAGGTAGGCTGCTGCTGCTTTGCTTACCTAAATATAAGTAAATATTTTTACTTCATGTTGCTGTATTTTTCATGTTTTGTTCTGGAAGCATTAGTTACAAAGCATTATTTATTGTATTCTGATTCAAAATCATGATTTTATACTGCATTTACACTTTCAAATTTTTTATAGGCTTCAGAAAATGTTAGCCAAAATACTCTATTGGAATATCTTATGATAAATAGTGCTTTTGAATCAATCATACAAGTAAGACATTTTTAATATTTTCATTAACATCTTGAACATTTTCAAGGTGCACAGTTCGCCAAGCTCTTCAAAACAATAATTTTTTTTTTTGCAAACTACTAAATAATATATAATTTCCTGTATTTCTATTTTCCAAATGTGCTAAAAAAGCCTAATTTACACGCAGCCCACCAGAAACTTGGCATTGCTTTTCACATTTTTACCACACTTTTAAAGTAATAAACACGAGCTATGATGTTAGTGATCATTATTAGAAGTTGCTGTACAGCATATGCATTAGTGATTACTAGAGCATGGAAGTCAAAACTCTAAAAATTAACAAAATAAGCAGGCAAAAAGGTACTAAAGATAATTAAAATAGGCATTGAAAATTTGAAAAAAATTGTACTAAATGTCTGGTATACAATTAAATCTACAAAAATAGATTTCCAATAATAGCTCTATTACTGTAAAAAATTTTATTAGAAGGAATTTCTGTTTGAGACCAGTATCAACATGTTATTTAATGTTTGAAATGCAAAGTCATGCTATGTAAGAATATAACTATTTGTTTAACCAATTCTTATTACACATCACAACTACATGTTTTCTATTTTTCATTTTCATATTGCAAACTCGGACATCTATCTATTAACCTGTTCATGACCAGCATGTTATATATGCCTGGGAGAACTTCCTTGTTCCTCGGCCCATCAGTGCAAGTTTGCCTAGAACGCGAGGCGGCTATTGGAACCCATCGATGCAAATGTGCATTGCAAAATTAGGACGTTTCTACCAAAAATTTTAAATGACACTAGATGGTGCTAGAACACTAATTTTTGCAAAGCTAGTTCCTTAGATCATTGACCTTCATATTTCAGTTTCGTTTTCTATTTTTCATTAGGATGCTGACTAAGTTGATAATATAAACAAATGCACTTGCAAGCACTTGTATAGTCCGGCTCCCATGAGTTGGCAGATGACCTTGGATGAGTCCATTTCGTTAGAGGGAAGAAAGCTGGAAAAACAGACGATCTGTGCACTACAATGAAAGGGCTGCCAAACGCAGAAACCTGTTTGGCGATCGCATTTGCTGCGCGTATTTCGCCAATTGTTTGAAATTTAGAATAGTTGGAATGTTTTACTAGCATTGCGCTTGCGACTAAGAAAATGTCTAACATCTGTTCCAACTTCTAACATCTGTTTATTTAATTAATTAGAATCTGATATTTGTGAACCGTGCTTTTATCGACAAAATGTCTGTAGAAGTAAAAGTAATTCGTTCCAAGGAATGAAATGTGGTCCACAAAGTCCTCGATTTTTTTTTTAGGCTGAAGCAAATTCAGAAAAGTTATGCACACCCATCCGACAGCCCTTGCCAGCATTACAAAGGAGCAGTGGATTAAATATTGTGAGCACGCAGTAAAAGTTAAAAATAAATATTGGGAAATTGACAATTTAGTGGAAGAAACCATAGAAGAAATCAGTTTTGTGGTAGGTGCCGACTCCTCTTCATAACATGACTCAAGAGTCAACTGAAAGTATAGAATCAGATTTCGAGAAAGGCGACAGCGGTACAATTTTTTAAATATTTTATATATAAAATATTATAAAATAATAACAAATATATATATATAAATATAAAACAGATATTTTTTATATATTTTTACATTTTTCCAAATTTTGTAACTCGGGGGGGTGGGGGGGGGGGTTGATAGATTCCTTAGATGACATGGCCATGCAATGTAATCTCTAATGATGAACTGACTGTCCGAATAGTGGCCCACGAACAAGAGATAACATATTTAAAATTAATTAAATTACGGAAATTTATTTTAGAATTAACAAATATTAATACTTATAAAACTGAAATATGTAACTGTATAAAATGTGATTCATAGAACTTACTGAAATGATTTTCAATGGCAGCCAAAGTATTTAGATTGAAGCGTTTTCTTTGTATTTTATAGAAATTAAACAACGTTATATAAAAAGTAAAATGCACAATGATAAAAATATAAAGATGTGTGTATGTCAAGGTATTTTTCCCCTTTTATAGATGGATCGAGGGTCTTTCCTAAAGAAAATGTCTTATTACATAAGCGAGCAACCCATAAATTACGGGGGGAGGGGGTGGTAATCTCAGCCAACAAATTTTTGGAACTTTTAAACACAGCTTTTCAGTAATTTTACAAAGTTTCCAGCAAAAAAATTGAATTAAAACTGCAATTTCAGTGTAATTTCAAATAATTATTCGTGCTAGTTTGTGCGTATAACTCAAATTAATGAATTATAAAAGAAATAAAGAAAATAAATATGAATCTGTAGGGAAGGCATGTGCTGTTCACATCAGATTTTTCCTTTTAGGAGATGAATCATTCATTCATACGCACGAAATGCATTGTGCATTTCTCCTAAATAAAATAGTTTAAGTTACAAGAAAAGTATTACAACCGAACACTTCAATTTTAACAAAACATTTACGACCATTATTGTTTTATTATAATATAATTTTAATTATTATGAAGAAAACATTTCCACCACATCCCAACAGTAACACCGAATGTACTTATACATATAAAGCTCTTTATCGTTCTGCATAAATCATTTTCGTACTGCACAAATTGTGCATTATTAATTCGCACTAAAGGCGCCAATTCTGGAAACCCGTTCTTCCTAGTACGTTTCTACCTGTCATTGAATTTAACTAATGGATTCGTCCAAAGTCACATGACTCAAATGCCTTCTCGTTGGAGTCGCACTATAGTTGTCTGGCAATTTAAAAGGCACGTTGACTGGGATATTTAAAGGAAATATTTCTAACATAGTAGTTGTTTGGTGCTTATTTTAACTGAAGGGTCATGCGAGTTATATTTAACATGTTGAGGGGGAGGGTGGTGGGGATTTTGTGTTGCTGTTTTCAGGGAGAAGAATCATGGCAAAGAGAATTAACTGGTCAGCATTTTCCTAGCTTACATGTTAATTCAAATGGGAAAAAATCTTGAAAAAAGTGTATAGTTTGTTTTAAAAGTTCCCTGAAAGAAAAGTGCTAAAAGCAATCTTTTTACGAGGGCAAAATTTACAACATAGGACCCTGTATTTCTTTTGAAGAATTTCATATGTTACAAAACATTCAATAGAGATGTGTGATTACATAAAAAATTGCAGGATATATAATAATATGTTTATAAAAAGTTATATTTTATATTTAGAATAAGTGATATTTTTAGATTTGTAGTAATGTTTAGATTTTTGAGTTTAGAATTAAGATTTCATTTAATTGCTTTATAACCGTATTTCTGCTATATTTCATATTATATTTACATTTTATATTGCTAAACAATTATTCTTTTAATCGCTAAGTTGGTGTTCATACGACAATCCAGTTGTAGACGTATTTCAAAGTAAAGTTGATTTAATAGTAGTAGTATACAGTAGTATGCATGTGCAATATGTTTTTTATGATTAGCGCAAACGTTTTTATACCCAAAATGCACACAATTTTTCTCATATACACACTATGGCTAACAGTTTTGTACCTGACCATCCCTGTAACCCAAACAGTGAAGTAATTAGAGAGCGAAAACCAACTAAATCTACAGCTGTTTATATGTAGAAATGGAAGAACTATTTTTAATACATGTTTAAGAATGAATTTGGAATTTACAGAAAATTTTTATGCTTTATGCTTATCTCTATTCATCTCTAAAAAGATACTAGCGAGTTCTACCTGCTAGCAGTTATTATATATAGCAACAGGTTTTTATAGCAATGAGTAGTTCGCCTATTGCTCGGACGTAAAACATGTAAAGCAACAAAAATGGATCAAAGTTTAAAGTGAGCAGATCGAATGGATTCATTGCAAAGTAGAAAATACAGTGTGAAAATTGTATCAAAATCGGAGCAAGAGTCACTAAGATAGATAAAAATGCAAATATGAAAAGGAGGGGAGTCTCCCCCTTCCATCACAGTTGTTTCATTTTACATAATAACAGACGATGTTTGTGTGTAAGGTCTGTAGTGAAAAATGTAAACATCATGGAACCTAGAAATGTGGTACACAGGTATTTCAGGAACCAGGACAATGCACATTGGTGAGACTTTTGTAAAACTGAAATATGAAATTGAGGCTACTTAAAGTAAAAGTTACGCCCAGGGGGTTGACACAATAAGGATATATAATCCAAGTGACACGTACAAATGCCGGGTGGCACAATTGCCACCGGCAGAATTTAAATCACTCAATTAGGAGGCAAAATAAAAAATTGGGGGGCTAGCTGAAATGAAAGTTACTCCCAGGGAGCTGACACAATAAATATGTATATTCAGGTCACATGTACAAATGGTGCCGGGACTATAGCCGCCAGCAGAAGCAAAATCGCTCAATTAGGAGCCGAGATGTGAAATTAGAGGGGGCTACTTAAAGTAAAAGTTGCGTCCAGGAGATTGATGTGAAAGAGATGTATATTCCGATGATATAGAGACTATACCTGTCAGAAGATTCACAATATCTCAATTTAGGAACCGAGATGTAAAACCGTGCGGGCTAGTTAAACTAAAAGTTATGCTCAGGAGGGTTGGATAAAAAAATATGTATATTCAGGCGATACATGTACAGATAGTGCAGAGACTATAGCCACCAGTAGATTCAAAATCGCTCAATTAGGAAGTGAGATGAGAAATTTTCAGACCACCAAGTAAAATTTACACCCAGGGTGTATCTGAACAATATTGGTCTGCAATGAAATTAGAAGCAAAACCAGAGGGATTGGGTAGTCACCGACTAAGGGGGGGAATGGATTTCGAGGAAAACATCAGATCAAAGAATTAGGTATCAGGTTGAAAATTGATTTTTAACATTTTTTAACAAATATTTAGAATTTTTTAAATCTTTATGTATTTTTTAATGTTAAATAGCTGAAAAAGTGAGACAGCTGAGTAAGTCAAGTGACCCCTCAAACAGCACATTTCTGAAAGTGTCACTAAAAATATCCATAGGTATGCCACAAATACAATACCCGTGACTTTTAAACAATTAAGAGAGATTCAAATGCATTGAAATTCATCACAAACAGAGCATAGAACCGCTCTACATCAGAAATGATGAAATGACCCTCCCCCCTCAGTGCTTATGGAGCTAAATAGCTTCATTAAGTAATACGGCTGGATGGGTCAGACTGATTGCCCAAACAATGCATTTTTCTCCTGAAGAACAGAGCCCCCTAAAATACCGTAAATATCCTCCAATTATTCAACTAAGAAGAACAAAATATGTATCGAAACTTTTTTGAATTTATATTTTCTGTATCTAATACTAAATTATTTCGCTATGAACCAAACTGAAAGAACTAGGTCAATAGAATTAGTAAAAAGACATCAGAATTACATAAATACAGTAATTTGTTTTCAAAAATTTATTTGAACATCCAAATTTATTAATTTGAAAAGAAGCGAGAGAGAGAACACATATTTATCGAGAAAATCGAAGCCAAATTAGCGAAACTTAGCCAATTCGAGTCAATCATTCACAGTATACATTTCTCCTTCCGACACAGCTGACCTTGGATTGCAATATTGCAATGTCTGTTTTTTAAACTCAAATTTCAATTACCATTATATTAACATACTATTCGCTCTTATCAGCCAGAGGCGATAAAGGGAAGCGACCCTCATTAAAAATGCCTCATCTTTCCCTGTAATGCAGTATTTTTCCCTATAGATTTTGTTGGATAAACACCACAACTAATTTTCTGGGAAAAGAATATTTTTATTTACACTGGCCTGGCACTCTGGAAGCCTTACAGTAACCGCACATTCGGGGTGGTTTAGAATTAAAATATCTCAAGGTGGACAATCTCTGTGACCATCCTAGAGCGTTCTCTTACAATTTCTTTCTCCTCCAAACACTCATCTAATTAAGTTTACATCAGCGTATGTAGCGCCATCTCTTGTTATAAATATGCAGCTACATTCTCCCGATGTTGCAATGTTTACATTCAAATGTTGGAGTATAATGAAATACACTAAATACATACACTACATGTTATATCTATTTACATTATAAGCAAGTAATTGAAATTCAAAATAAATTTAAATCATACAATAACTCAACACTTAAAAACACAATTCTTGAATTTAAAAATTACAGTTAAACATAGTGAACATGTAAAAACCTCAAATATAATTTACCACACACCGCGTGGGTGGCTGAAAGAGAAAGGAATTAGATGAGGCTAAAAAAGAATAGGGTTAGAGCAGAGCTGAGCCGGCAGCTCTGAACCTAAAAAACCACCACTTGGGTGGGAGGACAGCTAGAAAACAGATGGCAAGGACAGTACCCCAACAACATGAATATACCTTAGGCCTCAACATAAGGCTATCACTACTTAAATGGAAAAACAAAAAATAATAAGGAACCGCTGGGACAAGACCCCAACAAGTGGCAAATAATGAAAATGCTAGTAGCACAATAGGAGATCCCATTGGGCTGGAGGCCACGACTTAGGTGGCCTGGACACAAAACAAAATACTGGGACAATCCCCCAATTGCTGGGAGCTGAAAAAGAAAAGAAAAAGAGGTAACCCACGCAGGCCAAAGAAAAGAATAGAAAGGAACCTGCCGGGTAAGGAAGGAGAGAGGAGAGATTGAAGAAAGCCTATTTGCGTAGGAACCGCTGGAGGTGAAAGGTCCTCCCGCGGCAGAGTGCCAGCCAGAAGTAGAGGTCCTCTCCTATCATGGTAGGAATATCCTTCCATCCATTCCCAGCCATATCCTCCCGGTGAAGAGAGACCAGCTTGAGGGTTTTTTTGTTTTGTTTTTTTTACCCTCACTACCCCTGATGCCATGAACACAGTGATGAATTGCGCTAGGAGCTTGAGAGAGGAGACTGGAGAGTCTGATGTAGATTGGAGTCAAAGATGGAGATGGTATAGAAGTAGTGCAGCAGCATAGACTATGTATCCAGGATGTGGTCAACATTGTCCATTAGCCAATGTATCGTCTTTCTAACCTTGTTCTGAATAGCTGTTTGCTTTGTTATGTTGTACCTCCAAGGCTGCCAAAGGTGTAGAGCTGGTGTCCTAAGGTGATATTCTTTTGTTAGCGGACAGTCTAACAAGTAGTGTTGGAGATCACTTTCTTCGCTGCAGGGTCAGACCGAAGATTGTTTTATATTAAAACTCTTTAGGTATGTTGGGAATGCCCCATAATTTGTGTAGAGTTGCATAATTTGTGTAGCCTACAGCTCCAATACCTGGAGGGTGATATGAATCTGAAGAAGGTGTATGCAGTCCTACCGTCCTGTGCATGATCCCAGACATTTTGACATGTTTCGGTTGATAGGGTCTTAAGCCTCCTTTTTAGTTGTGAAATTGGCCATGGAGCTAATTGGCCATGGCTCTATGTTGCTAAATGTGTCATTAGTTGCAGCTTTAGCCTCTTGGTCTGCTAACTCGTTGCCATGTATACCAATGTGAATCCTTACCCATTTAATTGAATACCTTTGCCGGAGAGAATTGATGGTATTCAGTATGTCTTGTACCAGAGCGTTCATGTTGAAGGGATTATTCAGAGCCGCTATTGCTGATTGGCTGTCTGAATGAATTGTGAATGTGTTGTCCTGTCTTCCAGCCCACTTTAGTGCTTAGAGGATGGTTATGAGTTCCACTTGGAAAACACTGTTGTAGTTACCCAACTTGCTGCACCAGGAGAAGGTCCTTTCAGAGCCCTCGAGTACCATGAATGCAACCCCTACTCCAGTGTCCATCTTTGAGCCATCGGTGAAGATGTTAAGTCTGGTGGGTCTACCATCCTGAATAATTACCATTACATTTGCTGAGTGAGTTAACTGCGAACTTAATTTGCTTTCGTAGTCCGAAGGAACAAATGGTTTATCAAAAGCTGTAGTTTGCTCTCTGAGCCTAGAGATATGACCTATTGCCGACCCATATTTAACTTTAATAGCTATTGGAATAATACCTGTTAATACTAGAATTGCTGAGGTTGGAGCTGTCCTGTAAACTCTTGAACTTGCATGTGTAAAGTGCCTTTGACACTTTGCGAAGATTGCTACACAAGTTTTATTTAAATTAGTTGCCCATGCCGATGCAGCATAAAGTAGGACTTTCTCTACAACACATTCATACCAGATTTTAGTGAATTTTGGGTTTACGCCCCACATTTTAGTGGTAGTTCTATTCAGCATATTAAAGGTTTTGTATACTTTAGAAACCTGGGCTCCTGGGTTCGCAATGCGGAACCCAGCAGAGCTTGTTCTGGATCAGGACACCTTGGTACTTGATACTATTGGTTGGTTTAATGAGGTTTGATCCCACCTTGACTCTTCTTATGCTGCTTCTACTTTTCACAGATAACGAGTGGATCATCATCAGTTTGGATTTTTCGAATTTAATGACCAGGGACTCGCCACTGGCCCAGCTGTTAAACCTGTTTACCGACTCTGCTATATTGCTACTGAGGTTGGGTGTAATCCTGCCTCTGATCAGCAGGGCGAAATCATCTGCAAAAGCTTGAATCTTTGTGTGAGCTGACCATGGGATCTTGAGTGCCGAGTCTGCTACCATGTTCCACAGAAGTAGGCCGAGGCAGGAGCCTTGAGGGCACCCTCTAAAAGTTATCATTGGAACAAGGAGACAATTCCAGGTGCTTGACTATCGATGTCCAGGACAGGCTGTCTAATGCTCCACTGATTTCAAATGATACTATCGTGAAGTAAACTTCTTTCATCTTGTCTTCTCTAATTCTGTTTAGAAGGTTCTCTCTAGGGTATGCTCTGTCGATGTCTGGCTTGAAGCCAAATTGCTTGGGGTGCCAGTAGTTGTTGGTGTAGAAGTTATGATTTATTCTGCCGTGTAGGATCCTCTCCAATATCTTCTCCAGAGCCGGGAGTAGGCAGATCGGTCTGTATGATTTAGGGTCACTGGTGGGTTTTCCCGTTTTGTGGAACAAGACAAAGATTGATCTTTTAAGAGTCAGAAAATGTTGAAGTTGTAAACACTTGTTGATGTAGCAATGCAGTAGGGCCAGCACTGACTCATTTATCCAATTTAATAAGGTATAATCTACAAGATCGAAGCTCGGAACTTTGTTCTCTTTAATTTTACTCAGGATACTGGATATTTCCCCGTGAGTTATTCCTGGGAAAGTCGAGTTGTCTCTGGTGTGGTTTAGGTCTGTGTTGGATTGGTGGTCCGTCTTGTATAGTGTGTCAATGAAGTTTTCCAAGATGTTGAGAAGATCTTCTTCTGAGATAAGTTGCAGAGTGTTGTAAATAGAGTTGGATGGAGTGTTCTTGTTAGTGAGGATCTTAAATCGTGAGCCAAAGGCATTCATTGTGTCCGAGCAGAATTTTTTCCAGGTATTATTCCTAGCCTTAACGAGCTCGCTTTTTTATTTTGCTCTCTCCTTGTTATGTTCCAATTTGTATTTATCTTTTGTCTCTAAGTTCTCCTCCTTTTGAAACCTACGATGGAGAGCTCTAATCCTGCTTCTATTAGTTTTTGGTTCTGAAGCCCACCAGTTAAAAGCTTTCTGTGTTTTTTGTTTTCGAAACTTGTAATGCTTCGAAGCCATGTCCGTAAGGCTTCCCAAGAGTTCCTCCATTGCTTTATCTAAATGCTGTGCACTGTTAACAATATTTATTCTTCCCACCCATTGGTTAGCTATTGTTTTAACTTCTTTTCTGAAGCCCTTATAGTTGCCATATTTGGTTTCTAATCTATGTCTTGAATTATCAAATTTAATGCCTTCGTAGTCTCTCACTTGGAACTTTATGTAGTTGTGATCACTGAGAGTTGTTTCATCTAGAACTAACCAATTGGTTATGTATTTTGCTAGATTATTTGTTGTCTCTGTAATATCCAACCATCCCTTACAAGATGGAGTCTGAAATAGGACCTGCTGCCCAGAACATTTACAGCGTCAAGATTTTGGAAAATAGGAAGTCGGTTAAATCTGTGCCCCTTCTATCTATGTCTGAGTAGCCCCAAAGTGTTGAGTGGACATTGAAGTTGCCGTAGACCACTATTGAGTCACTTAGTGCTCCAAGTACAGTACAACCTTGAAAATCCGGACTCGTCCGGACTTTGCCGATTCCGGATTTTCGATTTTTCCGGATTATAGAATTTGAATAAAATTCAGATTTGATATTAACTAAATACACTATAAAGCACTATTTTTAGTAAAAATAATGGCAAAAGTTAAATTAATCAATTAAAACATATTATTTAATCTAAAAAATAGGGCAAAAGAAATTTCTAAGAAAAAATATACACATTAATAATTTAGAATGTGTGAATGAAACGAAATGATAAAATCCCATTTTATCATTTCATTTAAATATTTGAATTAACATTTGTTATTTCATTAATTTTGGTTTATGGGAAAGCAGTTTTCTTTATCCTGTAGATGGACATTACTTCTGCTCGGTTATAATGCTTCTTTGTTCAAGACCTTTAATTGCATGATCGATTTTTTGCATAAGATTATCAATGGGTATTTTTTCTTCTCCACATTTATCGTCACTACTTCGATCTTTTTTATTTAATATCATATCTCGAATTTCGCCATCATTCAATTTATTTACGATTGGCGCATCATCATCAAAGTGCAGAACTTCCGTTATATCGGCTTTGTCGAGATTTAATGAAGTGCCGGAAGATTTAATGCAGTGCTGAGATTTAATAAAGATCGAGGATTAGCACTTTTAACGATATATTTAAAGGTGTAAATGTGTTTAAACCATTTTCGCTATTAACGAACGAAAAACAAAAAAATAATAACTTAAAAGTTTTATTTATTATCTAGCATCTATATAATGTTATGTTTAAAAAGACTGATGACTCTGAAAAAAGTAAAAACTTTATTAGTAATAGTCAAATGTGTAAAAAATATCGCAGTAGATAAAATAAATATCTTTTCCAAAAAAGAAAAATATCTCTCCTCTCAATGATTATTCTAAATTACGATGAGTCATTACTAGGTTACAGCAGCACCCGGACGTGGTGGGGCAGGGAAAGCGAAGAAAGGAATTTGCTTAGTTCCTAATCGTAAACACAGCCGACTGTCACCGGTGGCAAGCCGACCCCTTTGAGAGGTCTGTGTGTTAATGACCTTGTTGCTCGGTTCTGTGCGATACGATATTATTTAGTTATTTATTTGCTATTTATAGTATGTAAATATGGCTTTCTAAACAAAAAAGGCAAAATATACAGTCGATTTCAAGCTGACACGTTCGACGAGAACGAAAAAATCGTCAGATATCGGGAGGGGGAGGAGATTCTAAAGACAAAACAGAATACATTGAAGAATGGAAATCGTACTACGAAGTGAATAAAATAAATTTCCGTGAGCGTTAATATGAATTCTCGGGATTTTTAGATTTAATTGAACATCTGTGATAAAATGTTACGATAACGTTTTAAAGTGTTTAATATTAAAACTTACATTGTTTCAGAAAAATGTCTTTTTCAATAATGAGAAAGGAAATTTTGATAATAAAAATTCCGTATTTAAATAATGATGTATATTTTACGCGAAATAATTCATCGGGAGTTGTGACTTGAATAAGGGGGAGGAGGGATTAACGCTAACAACTCAATTCAAGCTCCAACCACGAGCCTATCTATCTACTGCCGTCCATTTAAACCTTCGTTTCATTTCCGGGTTCAGAAAGACGACCGGAAAATACGGTAAAATAAATAATCTTATGTATAAAATAAATAATCTTACCTTATATCTTTTTTAAATCCGCGACTTCGTCAGTCCGGGGGGGAAAAAAAAAAACGAAAATTTGGAAAACGTCCGGATTTTGGAGGTTTCCGGATTTTGGATGTCCGGATTTTCGAGGTTGTACTGTATATGTGACAGGTCTAGGAGGACTTTGCCAAAATCTGTCAAAGGAGGATCATATGTGTTAGTTATTGATAGCTTGTCCATTCCATTTTGGAGAACTATAGCTGTTGATTGTGTGCTTTGTATGTTGATAGGCATTGTGCCTGTATTTGTTGCTATTACGGCCTTATTGTTTGATGAAAATTATTGTTTAATAAAACAGCTGAAGAACAAATCAAAACATGACAAATAGAAAGGGAAGGAATAAACTGGGGGGATGAAAAATACAAGGACGTTTAAGGGTGACCTTAGAAGACTTCTGGAGAAAGAATTAGGGAGGCTCTGGAATTCAAAAACAAAAGTTAACGTTAACTCTATGGTCATGGTGACACTGTCAGGGGATTATTGATGTGAAAGACGCTACTCCAATTGCAGTTCAGTGTGATCACAACTACTGTCCTTAATGTGTAAGCTATGTAGAGCATGAGTAAGCAGTGGATGTTTGTGATCTTTAATGTTGAATTAACATTTGGCTATCAGTTTTCAATATTCAAATCTACACTAAAGTCCATTTGTGATAATTAAATTTTAATACCCATTTAAAAAATAATAATAATGAGTGCAAAAAGAAAATGTGAAAGTGATTCTGTCACCAAGAAACGTAAGTGGTTCACTTTAGAACAAAATTTCTATGTAATCAAGCTTCATGAAGAAGGTGCATAATTAGCTAAAATAAGCCGTGAAAAAGGAATGGACGAGTCATCAGTTCAAAAACTTATCAAAAAGAAAGATCAATACAATACGAATCACAAGGTATGGCTACGGCTTCTTATTTATCAAAAGTAGTGACTAAAACCAGAAGCACTCGAATGGTAAGCCTAGATCGGCTATTATCCATATGGATCAAAGACTTAAATCAAAAACGAGTTCCACTTAGTCAAATGGAAATTCAAGCCAAAGCATTAAGTCTTTACAATGACTTGAAGACTATTGATGATATAGAAAACAAAGATGAGGGAACTAGTGAAAATTTTACAGCAAGTCGTGGGTGGTTTTTCCGTTTTAAGCAACGAACTGGTATTTACAATGTTCGTATTGTTGGTGAATCTTCCTGTGCAGATAAAGAGGCTGCTTCAGTATATCCGAAGGAATTAAGTGAAATCGTACGAAAAGGTGGCTACAAAGATGAACAAATATTCAACGTTGATGAAATGGGTTTATTCTGGAAAAAGCTGCTATATCATGCACCTTTATAGCAGCCAATGAAAAGTTGTGCCCTGGATATAAAATTTCAAAAAACCGTCTTACACTGTGTGAACACACTGTGTGTCTCATGCTATGCACTCAGCATTTATTAGGTGGAAATGCAGCAGGGGATTTCAAAATAAAACCAATTCTTGTGTACCGTACAGAAAATCCTAGAGCTCTTAAACATTTATCAAAAAAGAATCTCCCAGTGTTGTGGTATTCAAATAAGACAGCATGGTCACAAAAGCTTTATTTAGAAATTGGTTCATCAACTATTTTTGCCTTACAACAGAGACGATGGATTAGATTTTAAGATTTTATTGATCTTAGATAATTCCCCAGGTTATCCGACTAGTCTCTGTGATTGAAATGAAAATGTACAAATAACTTTTCTTCGACCAAATACAACGTTGTTGATCCAACCAATGGATCAAGGTGTCATTGCGACATTTAAGGCCTATTATTTGCACCACACTTTTACAGGCCATAAAAGCTACAACAGGAAAAATGTGCCTATTTTAACAGAATTTTGGAAGAGCTACAACATCATAAACATTATCAAAAATATAGGCGAAGCATGGCATGAATTCATGGCAAACAATATGAGGGCAGTATGTAAACATCATGCCACATTGTGCAAATGAATTCATTGGTTTTGAAACTCATTTTGCTGAAGTCACTAATAACATAGTGGAAATTCGACAGCAACTTGGTTTTAAATAGTTAGATTCCATCAATGTAATTGAGTGCATCAAATAGAACACTAATGAACTAGATAATGAAAATCTTATTAACATAGGTAAACAATGTGCTTATGAAGAACTAGAGGACAACTTAGGCAACGACACTGTGTTGAAATGCCTGCACAAGAATTAACAGCCGAACAACTATAAAAAATTATTGGAATGGTTGAAACCTTGTCAGAGCATATTATGGAAGTTGATCACAATATTGAATATAGCCTTACAATTCGCCGAATGATAAACAATGCAATTCATTGCAATAAAGAAATGTTTGAAGAGAAAAAGCCAAAGAAGAAAAATGTGCAGACATTGATATTGCAATTTTTAGGGAATGAAAAATGAATTACGAAAAACATGCATTTTTTAAAATTATTTCTAATAAGACATTTGAATTTATTAATTGTGTTTTATTTATTGAAAAACAGGGAAATTTTTTTTAAACCACTTATCATTTTTTGTATGTATTTAGTTCCTTGATTAATCCGATTTCAAATAGTGAACTGATTACCCTTTCCTATGCAAGGTATTGCTGTATAGGCAAAGCAATGCATTTTGCCTCAACTTCCAAGAGTTTTAGTGATTACAATAATTGATAATTATTTATAGCACTGTCTGTAGCACTTAACTGCTGCTGAATTTTAATCAGAACAAAAGTGGTATAGTGAAATTGTTTGCTGCAATGAGGATATTATTTTAGACTTTGGGACTCTCCCTTTCAGAGTGTTTCATAACTATAAAAATAATTTATTTATTAGTATCATTTTAAAAACAATGTCAAAATTGCTAACAAAAAATGGCAAATCCAATTTATTTTGAAATGTATGTATTATATATGCAAATTTTCATAATTAAATGAGTGTGTGTGTATTTCTATGTAATACAAAGGACAAACTATGGAATACCTGAATGTAGGTAAGTTAGTCAGATGAAAATCTTTATTAATAATCTACCTGAATAGTTTGACATTTAAAACTGAAATGTGAAATTTTTTCCAGGTAAAATACATTGTACATAAAGGAGTTGTTTAAATTAGAGTTTTCATTAGAGTGTTAGAAAATAATCTTTATTTCATTTTTCAGAACACAAGACCACATTTGTTCTATAGATAAAAGATAAAAATATGTACTATTTCTCATAAAATATTTTATACAATAAATCTTTAGAGAAACAATTTAATTGCTCAATCACATATTACACAGTTAAAGTTAAATCTACCATAAAAATTTGCCTTAAAAAATAAAAACCATAAAAAATTGCTGTGCCTTTTTCGACATCAGCATAAAATTTAAGAGAAAAAAAAGTAAACAAAAAAAATCCTAAAATATTAAAGTATTAATATTAAAAATAAAAAAAAACTAAATAAATGAATTTAAACTTACTTTTAGTTTATTCAATGGCCAACATCTTACTCTCTAAAAATTCGGAAATTGCGTTGTGATTTACCCCAAAACAAAATATGTTAAACAAATAATTATTACACAGAGTCATAGTGGTAAGAATTGAATGAAAAACCAGATTAAAAATAAAAGAAAATTTATTAGAATTTCTATTAAAACTTAACAACAATTAATTTCACCCAGGGTTTCAAAGAAATAATAAAAGGGAAAATTTTGACAGCTCTGTTCAAGTACAAAGTAAAAACAAAACAAGCATGTAAAAATATCTAGCGATGGCATCGCCATTTACTATGTCGGCTCTTTGAGAGCTCAAAAATACTTGCGTAAAAATTGACGTTGAGATTAAAGGACTTTCTTAGGCATTTTTGTTAACATGCCAAAACTCACAGCTCTTCGCCTCAGTTTGGAGGCCACTATTTTTCTTGATGAATATTTGCGCACACACACACACACTTCTTCTGCCTCTCCCCGTGAGGCCACTAGCGCTGGTGATCGGACGGCGCCGGGACAGGCGTCTGCTGCGGGCATAGGCGTCTGATATTAGAAGGACCCGGCATTACTACGGTCTGATGAACCGGCCTAGTTAAGTGCAGGGGCTTCGGATGTTGAACTGGAACGGTGGGTGTTGGAGCGTCAGATGTTAGAAGGACCCGTCATTACTACGGTCTGATGAACCGGCCTAGTTAAGTGCAGGGGCCTCAGATGTTGAACTGGAACGGTGGGTGCTGGCGCGTCAGATGTTAGAAGGACCCGTCATTACTACGGTCTGATGAACCGGCGTAGTTAAGTGCAGGGGCCTCGGATGTTGAACTGGAACAGTGGGTGCTGGAGCGCTCTGAGGAGCGTCAGATGTTAGAAGGACCCGTCATTACTACGGTCTGATGAATCAGCCTAGTTAAGTGCAGGGGCCTCGGATGTTGAACTGGAACAGTGGGTGCTGGAGCGCTCTGGGGAGCGTCAGATGTTAGAAGGACCCGTCATTACTACGGTCTGATGAACCGGCCTAGTTAAGTACAGGGGCCTCGGATGTTGAACTGGAACAGTGGGTGCTGGAGCGCTCTGAGGAGCGTCAGATGTTAGAAGGACCCGTCATTACTACGGTCTGATGAACCAGCCTAGTTAAGTGCAGGGGCCTCGGATGTTGAACTGGAACAGTGAGTGCTGGAGCGCTCTGGGGAGCGTCAGATGTTAGAAGGACCCGTCATTACTACGGTCTGATGAACCGGCCTAGTTAAGTGCAGGGGCCTCGCATGTTGAACTGGATTGAAAGGAACATCCTGTTCTTAAAAATGTTAGAAAGGCACTGTGCAGCTGGTTGAGTGACTCCGAGGGGAGGGAAAAAAAACTTTATGTCATCGGACAGCAACCTTACGTGCTGGAGTTTACATCCCGACTGAGGAGAAAATTCTCTCTTGGCGTGAGGTCTCGGAATGGCAACCCCTTTTGGCGTGGACGAATTTGAATTTCGGTCGCCGCGGTTACAACTGATAACCCGGCACCGGACTTCTTGGCGAGCTGAAGATGCCAAATCCGTCAACCCGGCGTTTCACATCTGTTTTCTCCTTTGGACATTTGATATGTCTGTTTTATGTTGCCGGTGACGCTCAGATAGCGTTGTTTTGATCGCCATCTTGAAAGCTTTTGTATTTTATGTAAAAATGCAGTTGAACTTACGAAACATGCACATTATTAAAAGTATAAACATTTACATATCATTATTAAAACATCGTTAATTTCCCTGGGTGAAAAAAAAGACATAATGTTTACAAAAACTTGTGTGCTACATCGTGTTTTGATTGCTTATAAAGCAGCTTTATTCCGGATATTGGGGTGGGAAATTTCCAGCCGGTATAACATTTACTGGGAAAAGGTGTATTTAAAAAGATCACAAAGTCCTGTTAGGCAGGTAAACAATTATTTATATTAAAGTTACGTTTATTGACACCTCTTCAAGTTTAAATAATCATTACTTGATCTGAGCAATTACCAGAACAAAACAATATTAAGTTAAGTCAAATAAATTTATATAAGTTAAGGATTGCTCAATTTTAAGTTCACTAAAGTTAAACAAATATAAGAATCAATTAGAGTTATTAGTTTAAAAATTTAATATATTCATTAAAAGGTGAGTTATTTTAGTTTAGTTATCCTTTAAGAGTTACTTATTTACCTTTCATTTGGCAGAATTAAGATTATACTATATTTAGAGTTATAAATATTTAAGTTATTTATTTTATATTAGATTAAAATTATTTATTACTGCTTTAAGAGCATAGCAATTTAACTTTCTCAGAAATCACCATAACATATTACCTCCCTGACCACCTTAAAATTTTTGTTTCGTAGAAAAAAAAATTTTACTTCTAAAACAGGATCAAAAGTGCAAAAAAAAATTCCCTAAACTCTAAGCACATGAGACGATGAGGCAGTCAAGATGTAAAACATGTATGAAATCTAAAAATAAAATAAAATTGTAAAAACTGAAAAGGGTGAAACACTGTGGTTTCAAATAACAAAATGTGAAAGTACTTGTAAAATGGATTGATTGAATATGAAACAAAACAATGAAATGACTGTGGGAAAATGAAAAACAAACACATGATATGTCTTTTTACATTCGACATAATTAAGTAATATCCCATTAAAAAAAGGGGTGGGAAAAATTTTCAAAAATCTTAAAGAACCAAAGGTAATTGGATGAATACCTTCAACAGAAGGAGAATAAGATTTTTCAAACAGATATAATAGAGCCATATACTCTGCAGGCAAAGGAGGGAAAATTAACTTTAACATGAATCAGAGTGACTCGAACCAGCAAGATCATTCGAAAAACTATTGTAGGCCCACAGCAGTATACAATCCTAAATATTCCATCAAATTCACTAAACATGAGATTTTTTTTTTAAAGGACATTCTCCAATATCCCAGAAGTTCAGTAACTCATGAAAACAAACTAGCCTAACCTTGCAGACTAACAACAACAAAATACTAAACTACTTAAAAAAAAATTCCCACAACATAAACTTAAAGAAAATCATGACAATATAAACCTAAATAAAAACTCATGAAAACATTACTAACACGGAAATTTTCCAAAGATTGGTTTCTACTTAAACCTTCAAGAAAATTTAACACAATCTTCCACTCATAAAATTCTATAAACACCATTCAGCACTACTCATAAATGCACTTCGACTTGATATCTCTGTCAAGAAGACCGTAATACTTTTTACTTAAACACATAAACACAAACTATCTCAAAATTGGAAGTGTGCTAACCTCTGGAACCAATCCCTAAAGACTCATAATATGTACATGATTGGATTGCAAAACATGGAAAATGCAAATGAAACATTCTAAAAGTATCAACCACTTAATTTAACCCGTGGGAGTACTAATGCTTCAAAAATTGTAGTAAAAATGAATAAAACTGAAAAACATATAATAAAATGAAAACTGACAAACATGAAATGAATAAAACGACAAAATCGAAGGATGGGGAAAATGTTCAACCCAATTAAATTCTAGGTCTCAGTGCATATCTATGCTCAGGACTGTTAGAAATGCTAGGTAAATTTCTAGCTGAATCAGTGACATTGGAGTCGTTGAGTTCCTGGCTTGTAGAACCTGTTGGCATAAGAGCCTGCTGTCTATCTGTGATGCGAGTGAGCCTATTTACATGAATCGTTTGTGTATCAAAAGGAGCCTGAGTGTTTGTGATCACGAAATTGACATTTGTTTTCTGTGATATCACTGTATACGGTCCCTTATTGAAATTTGTCAACTTTCGAGCCTGACCTTTGCGAACAACTGGAGTGTACAAGAAAACTAGATCACCCACTTTGATGTTTTTGTTAACAGCATGTTTATGTTGGTAACTCTCTTGCTGTTCAGCTGCTCTAACTAAATTTTGATTTGTAATTTTGAAGGAGTTTTTCATGCGAATGACCAAATCATCTGAGTAATCTTGTACAGAAACAAAGCGTGGTGTCTTAATATTAGATAATACATCCTCAGGTAAAGTGATGTCTCTTCCAAACAACAGAAATGCAGGTGATTCTCCTGTCGCACTATGTTTTGCTACTCTATGTGCCATAAGGGCAAAGTGCAAGTGCCTATCCCAGTCATCTTGTGTGCTGGAAATTAAGGTACTGAGAGACTTAATTAAGGTCGAATTTAAACGCTCACAAACCCCATCTGCTTGAGGATTGTAACTTGTCGTATATGTTTGTTGATCCCTAATTTTTTGTAAAAGTTCCTAGCTACCTTCGATATAAAATTCGATCCTTTATCAGTGACCAAGTGTCTAGGAACACCATGAGCAGAAACCCAATTTTCTAATCAAGCCAAAATAGTTTCGGATTTAGTGTTTTTAATAGGATAAGCTTCAGGCCACCTTGTAAAGTAGTCAGTAACGACCAAAATATATTTATTTCCAGCTATAGTCTCTGGCAAAGGGCCAACTATATCTGTAGCAATTCTCATAGGATAAGTTGTGACTGGAAATCGTTGAATAGGTGCCTTCTGGTGAGCCTTATAACTACGTCTTTGTAGACAAGTGTGGCAGGACTTAACATAATTCAAAACATGGGCATACATTCTTGGCCAATAAAAATGTTTTTGAATTCTAGTAAGAGTTCTTTTGAAACCACCATGAGCTGCAGTGGGAGAATCATGACACAAATTTAGAATATCAGGGACTAAGTCTAAGGGAACACAAATTCTTTCCATAGTTTGATATCTGTTCTTGGGTCTCTTGTGAACTGTATACAGAACATCATCTTTCAAAAAAAATTTAAGAGTTTTAGGGTAAGTTTCCTTATTATTATTTAACAGAAATTTAATTTTATTACATTTAGCATCTGATATTTGAGAATTAGAAATTCAAGTAAAAAGGCTAGAATCAATAGTTAAATTTTTGGGTTCATTATCATTTACAGTATCTATAGTATTTATGCACCTTGAAAGGAAATCAGCGGTAACATTTAATTTTCCTGGCTTGTGAATAATCTTAAAATCATAACTTGTAAGACTCATTATCCATCTAGCAATGCGTGAAGTGGGATCTTTGAGTTTTATTACATGAGACAGGGAAGCTTGGTCGCAATACACAACAAAATGCTTCCCCAAAAGATAATGTTTAAAATAGGCAGTGGCCCAAACAACACCTAAAGCTTCTCTTTCTACAGTGCTATAATTTAGTTCAGCTGCTTTCAACTTTCTACTGGCATAAGCCACAGGATGTAGGAATTTGTTTTCATCTTCTTGACATAGAACTGCTCCCAAAGAAAATTTTGAGGCATCGGTGCATAAAGCGAAAGGTTTTGAAAAATCAGGAAGTTGCAAAATGGGTTTTTGAAGCAGTTCTTGCTTTAATGTATCAAAGGCAGTTTGCGCCTTCTCTGTCCAAACAAAATTAGAAGAATTTTTTGTTAATTCAGTTAGTGGGAGTGATTTTTCAGCATAATTTTGAATAAACCTACGATAAAATCCTGTAAGGCCTAAAAATTGTCTAATATGTTTTCTGCAAGATGGAATTTTAAAATTTTGAACTACTCGTAAATTAGTGGGATCTGGTTGGACAATACCTTGTGAAACTTGGAATCCTAAATAAGTAATGGAAGGTTTAAAAAAAATGCACTTGCTCGGTTTAAGTTTAAGGTTATGAGTCTGCACACGATCGAAAACAATTCTCAACTTATTTAGATGCTCTTCAAAAGTCGTAGAAGCAATCACAATATCATTGATGTATATACCTATTTGCATAGGAGAAAGGTCAGCCAAAACGATTGACATTAAACGTTGAAAAGATGAGGGGGGTCATTTTTGAGTCCAAAAGGTACCCTTTTCCACTCATAGTGTCCAGACGGCGTAGAGAACCCAGTCTTATATGTGTCATCTGGATGGAGCTTCATCTGGTAGAAACCTGAAGTTAGGTCTAGGGTTGAGAAAAATTTGGCCCCATTTAAATCATCGATCATCTCTTGAATATTGGGAATGGGAAAATTTTCTGCAATTGTAATATCGTTTAATCTCCGGAAATCGCATACGAGCCTAAAAGTGCCATCAGCCTTTTTAACAAACAAAACAGGGCAAGCAAAAGGACTACCAGATTCTTGAATAACATCAGCTTCTAAAAGCTCATTAATTTGCTTATCTAACTCGTCTTTAAGATGGAAAGGGACACGGGGGGGGGGGGGGGGGGGGTAGGGTCTTAGTCTTACAGGGACAGAATTATTTAAATTAATGTTGTGATAAATTGTATCACACCCCTCGAGGTCAGAAACAGAATTAGCAAAAACATGCTTAAATTCCTTGAGTAAGTCTAGCAAGGGCAACTTGTGCGAATCTTGCAAGTGTGAAAAATCAAATTTCCCTCCCCAAACCTCAAAGTCATCTCCCTCTTCTGCCTCAGAATTTTGAATAGCATTAACAGGGTAGGATGGGACAGAAAAAACAGATGATAGGGTGGCAACCTTAGTATTTTTATTGACATGTATGCTTGAACGAGAAAAATTTGCAATTTTTATAGTATAAATATCATCTGAAGAAAAATTATGGACTGATCTAGCAGCAACAATGTTACTGTTATGAGAATTAGGTTCTATTAAACCGATATCAGAATAAAAATTTTCTATTAAAACGATATCAGAATAAAAATTTTGGCTAGACTTGCAGCGAACTTTAATAAAACATTCAGAAAAGGGTTCTAAGTTGAATTTATTAAGGGTGAAACAATTAAAAGATTCCTGTGCTTGGTGGGAAGAATTTTGAGAAGAATTTACATTATTATTAACAGGCAAAGGCTGGGCAGGCTGATTTGACATTTCAAAAGGCACAATAACAACATCATTTTCCAAAATTTCATTTTCAAAATCAATTTTAAATTTATGTCTTGATGAAAATTTAGTACCTAAAATAGCTGAATAATGTGGAGGGGTAAATGAATCATTTAAAATAAAAAAATCTACCTCTATACTCTCTCTTCCAAAAAGAATGGGTAAAGTAACTTTCTCTTTTACATTTAATTGTTGTCTAGAGATTCCTTTAAGAAAAATATTGCATGGTTCAATGTGTGACTGCTCAATAGACAAAAGTTTAAGTGTACTGGTGTATATAACATTAATTGATGCACCTGAATCTGCTAAAAATAACAGGTTTTGATTCTGAATAGTGCCTGATATCAAAGGAAGTTGGGCTCTGACAGATGAAACTGCCATCCCAAGAAATGACACCTCAAAATGGGTCTGTGACGGTAAGCTTGGGTGAGTACTTCCGTCACCCTCACCTAGTTTAAATGACTTGAAGGTGCCTGCCATGACTGCTGTTGGACTTGGTTAAAAGGGTTTGTATCCCTTTGAGGCCTAGGTGGAAGCACTGGCTGGTGACCCTGAAAATTACTTTGTTGCGGAGGCATGGGTTGGTTGTGCTGATCAAATCCTTGGAAAGCATACCCCTGATTATTTTGTGGTGGTATGTACTGCCTTCTGTACCCCTGTTGTTGGAATTGGCTGTGCGATTGATTACGACATTCTCGTGCTATGTGCCCTTTTCTATTGCAATTAAAACAAGTAGGAGAGACGTTTCTTGCATCTTGAGACCCTTGTCTCTTTTGTGGGTAACCTTTTGTGTTATTCCCCTTAGGAGCAGAAATTACTTCCTTTACTTGTAACTGTAAGGCAGCTACAGAATCAGTGAGCGCAGCTATCATGGTCTGTTGTTTTAAAATAATGTTTTTAAACTCATCTGATTCAGAATGTAGAAGACCCAGACCGTCCGACTCGTCCAGGGGACTAAGAGCACTGATTCAGAATGTGTAATACTTTTGACCTCCTCTACTGACTGTTGTGAGTTCTGCTGACTCCAGACTTCCTCCTCAGCCACTGCCTGATTTCTGGCATTTTTGAAGGTTTTGTGGTTCTGGGGTAGGACTAGTCTCCTAATATGCGGGGTAAGATCCTCAATAAAAGCTGATGTCAGAACATCCTGGCGATTTTTATCAGCCACAGAATTTTGGAGTAAGTCAGCAGGAACAGTTTTAAAAGACAAGGACTCCACCCTTGCAGCGAATTGCCTCACCGTCTCGTATGGGCGCTGATAACTTTGAAGGAGGGACCTTAAATGCTTGTGTGCATATTCCGGTGATGAAAACCTATCACGGAGGGCTTTAATTAGCACAGTTAAATTTTTCTCCACTCTTAAATTCGGATTATCTTTAATGAGATGTGCCGCCTCTCCTCCCAACTTTAGCTTTATCACTAAAAGTTTGTCGCTCTCTCCCCAATTTGCATAGCTTGCAATCATGTCTATTGTGGATATGAAATCTTCAAGTGAAGAATCACTTTCAGTTCCACAAAAGACAGGAATGCTATCCAGGAAACCCCCCAGTGGAGCAGTATGTGTAATATGTTGCACAATCTGGCTTGCTCCAACCAATGAAGAAGATTGACCACTAAAGTGTGTATCATCAGCTCTAGATAACATGGGAGGACCTTGATTCTCAGTGGTAACTCTTGCATTAAATCCATTTTCCTCCATCTCTAAATTGTCTCCCCTGTTATGAAAAGGGTTTGGACTAGAAACCTGACTTCTATTATGTGGATCCTCCACTGAAAAAGTATTATTATCCTCAACTAAGTTGTTAAACATTTTTCAAGAAAAGTAAAGTTTAAAAAAAAAATAAATGATATTCCTGTGGTCAGGTAAGGGTTAAGGTTAACTAAAATATAAAACAGACTGGAAATATCTCCCCCAAAATGCACAGTAAACATTCAAAAGGTAATTTCAAACATATTATACCCAAACAGAGCTCTCAAAAGACTGGTCACATGCACCAGTTAATATGCTGTGCCTTTTTCGACATCAGCATAAAATTTAAGAGAAAAAAAAGTAAACAAAAAAAATCCTAAAATATTAAAGTATTAATATTAAAAATAAAAAAAACTAAATAAATGAATTTAAACTTACTTTTAGTTTATTCAATGGCCAACATCTTACTCTCTAAAAATTCGGAAATTGCGGTGTGATTTACCCCAAAACAAAATATGTTAAACAATAATTATTACACAGAGTCATAGTGGTAAGAATTGAATGAAAAACCAGATTAAAAATAAAAGAAAATTTATTAGAATTTCTATTAAAACTTAACAACAATTCATTTCACCCAGGGTTTCAAAGAAATAAAAAAAGGGAAAATTTTGACAGCTCTGTTCAAGTACAAAATAAAAACAAAACAAGCATGTAAAAATATCTAGCGATGGCATCGCCATTTACTATGTCGGCTCTTTGAGAGCTCAAAAATACTTGTGTAAAAATTGACGTTGAGATTAAAGGACTTTCTTAGGCATTTTTGTTAACATGCCAAAACTCACAGCTCTTCGCCTCAGTTTGGAGGCCACTATTTTTCTTGATGAATATTTGCGCACACACACACACACTTCTTCTGCCTCTCCCCGTGAGGCCACTAGCGCTGGTGATCGGACGGCGCCGGGACAGGCGTCTGCTGCGGGCATAGGCGTCTGATGTTAGAAGGACCCGTCATTACTACGGTCTGATGAACCGGCCTAGTTAAGTGCAGGGGCCTCGGATGTTGAACTGGAACGGTGGGTGCTGGAGCGTCAGATGTTAGAAGGACCCGTCATTACTACGGTCTGATGAACCGGCCTAGTTAAGTGCAGGGGCCTCGGATGTTGAACTGGAACAGTGGGTGCTGGAGCGCTCTGGGGAGCGTCAGATGTTAGAAGGACCCGTCATTACTACGGTCTGATGAACCAGCCTAGTTAAGTGCAGGGGCCTCGGATGTTGAACTGGAACAGTGGGTGCTGGAGCGCTCTGGGGAGCGTCAGATGTTAGAAGGACCCGTCATTACTACGGTCTGATGAACCGGCCTAGTTAAGTGCAGGGGCCTCGCATGTTGAACTGGATTGAAAGGAACATCCTGTTCTTAAAAATGTTAGAAAGGCACTGTGCAGCTGGTTGAGTGACTCCGAGAGGAGGGAAAAAAAACTTTATGTCATCGGACAGCAACCTTACGTGCTGGAGTTTACATCCCGACTGAGGAGAAAATTCTCTCTTGGCGTGAGGTCTCGGAACGGCAACCCCTTTTGGCGTGGACGAATTTGAATTTCGGTCGCCGCGGTTACAACTGATAACCCGGCACCAGACTTCTTGGCGAGCTGAAGATGCCAAATCCGTCAACCCGGCGTTTCACATCTGTTTTCTCCTTTGGACATTTGATATGTCTGTTTTATGTTGCCGGTGACGCTCAGATAGCGTTGTTTTGATCGCGATCTTGAAAGCTTTTGTATTTTATGTAAAAATGCAGTTGAACTTACGAAACATGCACATTATTAAAAGTATAAACATTTACATATCATTATTAAAACATCGTTAATTTCCCTGGGTGAAAAAAAAGACATAATGTTTACAAGAACTTGTGTGCTACATCGTGTTTTGATTGCTTATAAAGCAGCTTTATTCCGGATATTGGGGTGGGAAATTTCCAGCCGGTATAACATTTACTGGGAAAAGGTGTATTTAAAAAGATCACAAAGTCCTGTTAGGCAGGTAAACAATTATTTATATTAAAGTTACGTTTATTGACACCTCTTCAAGTTTAAATAATCATTACTTGATCTGAGCAATTACCAGAACAAAACAATATTAAGTTAAGTCAAATAAATTTATATAAGTTAAGGATTGCTCAATTTTAAGTTCACTAAAGTTAAACAAATATAAGAATCAATTAGAGTTATTAGTTTAAAAATTTAATATATTCATTAAAAGGTGAGTTATTTTAGTTTAGTTATCCTTTAAGAGTTACTTATTTACCTTTCATTTGGCAGAATTAAGATTATACTATATTTAGAGTTATAAATATTTAAGTTATTTATTTTATATTAGATTAAAATTATTTATTACTGCTTTAAGAGCATAGCAATTTAACTTTCTCAGAAATCACCATAACAGAATTAAAATGCATGAAAAGTATATATTTTAAAAAAAATTATCTATTCATTGTATGGACTGTGTTTAAAGTTTGTTTGAAAGAGATTTTTTCAATCTTTTTGATGGTGTCAAGATGGAAATTCTGTGATAATATTTTAGATTGCTAAGGAACCGATTTGTGTGAAAATTCTAAAACATAAAATAATTAAAAACTAATATGATATTAAAAAAATTACTCTGAAGTGCACCCTCCCAGATCCTCAAGTACCTGTGTATCAAATTTCATGGCCGTATGATGTTTAGATTTATCACTACAGACTGCACAGACACACACATCTTCCTTTATTATGTAAGATGTGCATGCTGATAAGAAAATATTTGTCCTAGCCAACTTAACTTGTGGCTGTAGATATGATCTCACAAAAATACCACTTCATAGTAAAAATCACCCAACCAAGTATAAAAAACGGAAACTACCTTTCAAAAAGTTATGAAATCTCAAAGTGGTTTGCACCAAGTTTCTGCAGAACCAGAGCTGTACATTCAAGTTTGGGTACTCTGCTGAAAGATCTTAACCCATCTTCAAATTGCACGTAGTCTGTTTTAGTCAGATTTTGATTTTGTACTCTTCGGGAAATTTTTCTACCATGTAATGGTGGTTTTGTGAGATTTCAATACTTCATGTAGAAATATTTATCAAAATGATTACATGACAATGATATAGCTAGCATTGCAAATTTTACTTTACTACTAATCATCATCTATTTATGTTGTTTCAATTTTTGAAATTCTAAATTTAATTTATCAAATTTTAGAAAATATATTTGTACCTGCCATCAAAACACACTAAATAAGTCACCATTGATTAAAATCACTTTAGTAGTTTAGGTTATAGGTTCATCAGTGCTGAAGAAAATAGCTAAAAAAATCATGCTTTTTCAGATTTTGAAACTATATATCCATCTTATTATCAAATTTTAAAAAAAGTAAGGTGCATCTCAAAAGTTTATGCAATTTCGTATAAGCAATAGATTCAAAAGAAGAAGAAAATAAGAAATGCAATTTCATAGCTATATATTTATTAACAACTAAGAAGCAATATAAGACTATGAACATACCTGTTTGATTTGCAGGTTCCAATAAACGAAGTAAACACAAAACAAGCATCAAAAAACTTGTTTCAAAAGTTTATGCACAAGTAACAAAACATTTGGAAAATCAAAATAAAGTATACAAATAAGGTATAATAATTTGCATAAAACAGTTCTGCAGACGTTTGCCCACTATATATGATTGCTGCATTTCACCTCTCACCATTCAGTACAATGTCGCATATGAAACAATTTACAAAAGTCGAAGTATGTGAAATTTGGAGATTAAAAGCTTATAGAAAGTCTGTTCTTGATATTGCAAAAATATTAAATTGGTCTAAACGAGGCATTTATGCTGTGCTACAAAAAGAACGTGATTATGAAGAAAAGGATAGATCAGGCCGTCCAAAATGTACCAGTTCTCGAGATGGCAGAAAGCTTTTTCATATAGCATCGACTCAAGAACTGTCGTTATCTGAAATACAAAGTGATCAGATTTAGAAGTATCTCAATTTACTATTCACAGATGTTTACAAATTAATTGCAATATAATGCTCACACGTATGAAGCGAATTCAGAGTTTAGCTGAAAATCATAAATTACATCGTATGGAATTGGCTCGGGAACACATGAACTGGGATGACCAATGGATAACTGCTGTATTTAGTGATGAAAAGAAATGGAATATTGATGGCCCAGATGGATGGGCATCATACTGGTATGACCTGTTCAAAGAACCGAGAGTTTTTTTCAGTAGAATACAAAGTCGTTCCTTGATGGTGGGGGGGGAGTATTTTGCTTTAATGGTACCTTATCCTTATCCTTTCTTAACTGTAAGCAAAATGCACTAAATTACCAACAAATGTTAAAGGATCACATATTACCAGAAGCTGTGAATCTAGCAGGACCAAACTTCTATTTTCAGCATGATCATGCTCCCATTCATGCGGCAAAGTCAATGAAACTTTTGTTGCAGTGTAATAAAATTATGGTTATGGATTGGCCTGCCAAAAGTCCTGACTATAATTCCATAGAAAACCTTTAAGGGTTCCTATCCAGAAGAGTTTTAAGTGAATAGGTGACAGTTTTCGTCTTTGGCTGAATTAAAGTGTGAAATTGAAAACTGCTGGTATAAGACTGCTAGTATAGACCCAGAAATTCTTCATTCTCTTATTCTGTCAATGCCACATCATGTTTTTCAAGTTATAAAATGAAATGGACATCAAATAACTTTATTTTTTGTTACTTGTGCATAAACTTTTGAAACAAGTTTTTTTATGCTTTTTTTTGTGTTTACTTCCTTTATTGAAATCTGCAAATCAGACAGGTGTGTTCATGGTCTTATATTGTTTATTAGTCGTTATTAAATATATAGCAATGAAATTGCATGTCTTATTTTCTTCTTCCGATATCTATTGCTTATACTAAAGTGCATAAACTTTTGAGATGCACCTTATGTACCTCCCACTAGAACACATAAAATGAGCCATCATTCATTCAAATTGATTCATTAATTAAGGCTGTAGGTGCATCAATATTGAAAGAAAAGGCCGGACCAAAAATCATAAAATGTGAGCTTTTTAAAGGTTTTTTTTTCTTGTCTGATATTGCATCAATTATAATTTTTTTTAAATTTTATTTCATTTTACCAGCTTCATGACGATATTACATACAAAAATCAAGTCTGTAGTTGATTCAGAAATGATGACTTAGTAGAGCGGAATACTGCCATGCTCTTCAAATAATTTTGAGAGGAATATTCTGTTATTGGCTAATTTAAAGTAGTTGCATATGTAATCTTATCAGCATGTTCAAGAGGGAATGCTTCTCCATAATGGAGAAAGAAGTTCTGTGTAGGTTAGAAGAATATTATTTTGCTTCTTAAAAGTGAGTCAACAGCAAATAGATACAATTCCGCATTTTTTTTTTTCCGCTATAAAACACTTTTAACAGTTTTCAACAAAATTGTTTTAAATATAAATATATTTGCTATCACTGAGTACTTCTGCTAGGAAGCTACAATCTGCCATATCCAGGAAACCACAATCTGCCACATCCAGGAAACCACAATCTGCCACATTTAGGAAGCCACATTCTGCTTCCTGGATGAATCTTTTCAAAATCCTCTCCCAAGGATATAACATTAAATAAAAAATAAAATAAAATAAATTGTCTGGTATAATTATCAGAATTGTATGATTTTTTGTGCAAATTACCTTTAGCAATGAAATATGCCTATATATTGTACCGGATTCAGAATAAAACCACTGGATTCACAGCATAAAACATTTATTATGTACACATATTTACACTTTTAAATATAGATTTTCATTCATTTTAGCAGACATGCTTTCTATCCGCATACATCTTGCTTCTTCCCCTACACAGACTGCTCTCTGCGCATCGCCTTCTGTGCATGCAAAGTTCTTGTTCTTTTGCAAAGTCCCTTATGCTGCAGTCTTCTCCCTCCTTTGGAGAAACTTTTTCCAATGGGAAAAGTTCTTGGCAAAATAATCTTATTTTAAGTTCACATAATGAAATTCACATCTCAAGCAGTAAAATATTCTTGGCCGAGCTTCGACCGGAGATCGGCTACAGAAGCATGACCAATCGGGCCGATCACGGGAGATATGTTCTGCCCCTGCATGGGGATGTCCGCCTGGCAGATTATCTGCCAATTGCTCGGGGTGATGGTTTACCTATGATATAAAGAGCAGATTCCAAGCATCCACCGATCGATTCCCAAATGCTTGGCCTAGCTCATATTCAGATCATTCACTGATCATTGGGCTGTCCCACTGACTTGATGATCTACCGATGATCGGGATATTAACCAAATTGGATGAATCGCTGATCATCAGTATTCCATCTCACTTGGATCTGTTCCTGATCATCAATATTTGCCCTGATTAGGTGGTTTACCAATTATCGGTATTTATCCATGCTTGGGAAGTTTGCCGATTATCAGTATTTCCCCTGCTTAGGTGGTTTACCGATCATCGGGATTTACCCATGCTTGGGAAGTTTGCCGATTATTGGTATTTCCTCTGCTTAGGTGGTTTACCGATCATCGGGATTTACCCATGCTTGGGAAGTTTGCCGATCATCGGTATTTCCCCTGCTTAGGTGGTTTACCGATCATCAAGATTTACCTTGACTGGAGGAAACACCGATCATCAGTACCTTATACCAATTCGATCTTTTACTGATCATCAGCATTTTCTCACACTCAACTGATTTACCGATCATTGGAATTTCCCCTTACTTGGTCAGTTAACCGATCACATCAGGATTTCTCCCAGCTTAGTCAGTTAACCGATCGTCAGGGGTTTTCCCTTATAGGATGATTCACCAATAATTGTAGAGTTGCTACACAACTTTAGAGATTCCATATGTTTAAAGCAATCCCAAAATTCCCCGTCCTTAAAACTATATCTGTAGATTTCCTCTCAAATTTTAGAAATTAAAAAAATAAAAACCGCACTAGTTAATACCCAGGAAAATTTCCTTAGAGTTGCAGACATTTCATTTGCATATTCAAAGAATTACTATAGTAGCCACAATATCATTTGAGATTTCACTCAAATCAGGTAATTAGCACTTATTTGTGCATGGCAAATCTTTTCTATCTTAAGTAAAATATCCGATTATGATAAAAGTGTGGTGATTCCTTTAATATGCAAATGAAGTGTTTCAGTGCTACTTAAAACACTATTAAATTCTATTTTTCAAAATATCTCATGAGCTGTTAATAAAATTAATTTATAGTTAAAGTATATGTAATTTTATAGCCTTTCAAAATTTGATACCACTATGAGAAAATATCAAGTTTACTTGATGTATTTATTCCCATACGAACTAATTTTTGCTGAAAAAAGAAATTTGAAGCAATACGAATTTCAGTGATGTGATTACTGCGCCAAACTGCGCATTTCAAAGTATGCTGCGCCATTCTGATACAAAAAGCAAAATTTAACTGTTTTTACTCAAACGCTGCGCCATTTCATAAAAAGTACCACGGTACGTGATTCTTGTTTTGCCAAACAGAAGGAGTGATTGATTGACGGGTAAGAATGCTGACGCGGAGTGCTTCTGTGGGGAGAAAGGGCTAAGTCACAAATTCATGCAGAAGAGTGGGAACATAGGGGAAAGAAAGGGGGAGGCGATTCCGGCGAGACTCTGTGATTTATGGTGGTTTATGGGAGATCTTTGGAACAGGTTCTTTGATCGTGAGCTGGTTTGGAAGAATTTTTTACCTCGTTGTTCAATATCATCTTTGCTGTGTCTGGAGAAGAGAGGGGGAAAAAAAAAAAAAAAAAGGATCTTATGTAAAGCAATTAAAAAAGTAAGTGGAAATTAATTTACTCATATTACCTCCTTTTTTTTTTAACAGTAGTAATCATCATCAATTTCATTTACCGCGAATTCATTGAAATTAATTTTTGTACGTTTATCAGTGCGTACTAAATGTACTGCTTTTGAAGTTAAAGAAAAAAAAAAGCCCTTGATATATGATATGAAAATTTCAAAAGATTTTTGAAATTCATTTGCTTTTGTATAACGGCCTGTTAATTAACACCGGGCAGTAAACAAGCTTTTAAGTAAGACAAAATCTAATGTTGAAAAGAATCTTAAACATCGGTAAAAATATTCTTATTATGAATTTATTTATAGAATTTTCGTAAAATAGTTTTTAATGTAATTTAATTGCTATTTAATTAGCTTTTGCTTGATTTTTATTAACTTTTCAATTTTCCGCTAATGTTTAATGAGTTTTTTTTAATTTTGTTCATTTTGTTTTTCACATCGCGTGATATTTATTTTTAAGATTATATATATATATTTACAATTTCTTATTTTAGCGCAATATAAACAGGCCTGCTACTTTTTCGCGGAATCCCGGATTTTCGCTTATGGAATCGTGGTTTTTAGTTTTTTTTTTCGAATTCGCTATTTTCGTAAGTTTAGGAGAATAGCCCCCCCCCCCCCCCCTTTAGCGCGAAGCAAACAGAATACGGAATAGAATTGGGTTACAATACTATTCCATTTTCATCGCCAATCTGGTAGCCCACGACATTCTGACATTTACCGTAAGTTTTTTTGCTTTTTTCCCCTCTTCAATTTCCACCATTTTGCGTCATTTCAAGAAATTTCCGATCATTTTCTTTCAAATTACGATTTCTTTCTGTTTCTATTCTAAACTAGAATTCTTTATTTAAAAGCTGCGGTCAATCGGATGCGAGTTCGGTCCGTCCCGGTATTTTCGGATTAAATTTATCTACTTCCCGAAATTCGGCACGAAACAGTGTTTAAAAATTCAAGCCCATCTTGAGCCAATATGCCAGGCCCTAGCCCGTACAGATTTCTAATACAAATATCCTTTTCCATCCGTCGCCATCTTCAAATCATTGCACATTAGATTGACTAAACTAGCTTATTTTCATATTTTGATTAACTATTGGTTTTAATTTTTTAATTATTTTCACTTAAATAGTGTGATTGCGCAATTCAGTTTGTACTCTCCTACATTGCTAAGAGTCTACTAATATTTTTCCATTCATCTCCATCTTTAGTATCTTTTTCGAAAAATATTGCAAATTTTAAATGCTTTACATTTTTATAAAATTATTTATTGCATTTCTTTCTTTCTTTTTTTTTAGATCCCTTCAAAAATTATTTTGTGGGTCTTTGCCAACATTATTTATTACAAATTTTTAGATTAAAAAAAAATATGTATTTTAAATTTTATCTTTTTAAAATTATTTAATACAATTCTTTATTTTTATATCTTTTCAAAAATTATCTGTTGCAATTTTAAAATGTTTTTATAGGTTGTTTGTAAACTTTAGTTCTTTTTTAATGTGTATTGAATTTTTTTTAATTTTTACATTTTTACTAAAATTTTATATTATTTCAGGTATGTCTTGCAAATGGAAAAGTAAATTTAATTCGGAAGTTTTGAAGGAGACTGTTGGAAATGGGGATAATATAGGTGCATGGTGCTCTCCTGGATTTAAACCAGAAGAAGCACTTTGTATTATTTGTGACAGTATCATCAACTGTTCTCAGCATGGTGTAGCAGCAGTAAAAAGGCATGCAAATTTAAAGAAACACATTGAAAAATGTGCAAAATTTAGAGACTTTTCCGGTCAACTGAAAAAGAAAAAAGATCAAAGGGTCATCAATAGCTTTCAAAGTTCAGGTGTTTCGTTGCCTTCTCCAAGCATCATGTCTCATAATGATAAAGTAATATCTGCTGAAGCAAAATTTGCTATTGCAATTGCTGTTCATGATATACCATATAGCTCAGGACATGCATTGTCAAATATTTTTGTAGATATATTTAGTGATTCAAGAATTGCTCGTGACTTTTCATGTGGCCGGAACAAGTTATCTTATTTGATATCTGATGGCTTGGGTCCTTATTTTAAGGAACAAATTGTAAATGAGATCTTTAAAACACAAGCTTTCTTTTCACTGCAAATTGATGAAACTCCATTGCCTGAAAAAAGAGTCCAGCAATTGGACATTTTAATACGCTATTACTCGGAATGAAAAAAGATTGTTGTTTGTGAACATTTTCAAACTTACCATTTAGGTTCAGCAACATCGGAGATACTGCTTAATCATATCAGTAATGCTCTGTCAAGTTTACCACAGGACAAACTTTTGAGTATTTTTTCAGATGGCCCAAATGTGATGAAATCGTTGCATACAAAACTTCAACAACTTCATAAATATCTTCTGAACATGGGCACTTGTTCACTCCACAAAGTCCATAATGCTTTTGCTTTTGGATTGGATACATTTGCAGATATTGAGATATTATGTATTGATATTTATTATTTCTTCAAGCAATCTGCCACAAGAAGTGAAGAGTTTAGAGATAAGCAATTAAGCTTGTGCTTGCCAGATCATATATTTTTACGCCATGTGTCAAATAGATGGTTAACTTTGCAATTGGCATTAGACAGGATAATTGAACAGTATGAGCCAATTAGAGAATACTTTCTTAATTCTACTAAAAGAAATATGAGAGGGGGAAATGATAGACATGAAAGAATCTGCAAAATGTTAAAATGCAAATTTACCTATTCTAAATTGTTGTTTTTGAAAAATGCTGCAGAACTTTTTACATCTTTTTTAAAGCTTTTTCAGCAAGAAGGACCACTCTTACACATATTGTATGATGAGGTATGCCTTTTGATAAAAAAGGTCTTGCGGCGGTTTACTGTGCCAGACTTTCTTCTTAGTCTCAGTAACTCAGATTTAAAAAAGGTTGATACAGAAAAAAATTGGCTTAAGAAAGCTGAAGTACGGCTGGACACAGAAAGAGCTCTTAGTGGACTGTCAGATACAGAGAAGAAGGAATTTTTTATGTTAGCGAGACAGTTTTATAAGAAATGTGCATCAAAATTAATAAAAACAATACCACTAGATAATAAAGTTCTCAGATACCTAAAATGTCTGCATCCATTAGCACGAACAGAGGCTTCCTCAATTTCTAAAGATTTTTGGCATCACAGATGCCAATTGTTATAGAATCATCATCAATAGTAAAATTAACAGATGAGTGAATTTCTCTACAGTCGGAGAGTATAGATTCATTTATATTTCTGAAACAGCAACTTCCAGAATCTATTGTTGAATCAAATGATGAGGATAGTAATTATTTAGAATCTAATTTTGCACGACTTGATACTTACTGGACATACATATTTCAAATTAAAAATAATCTAGGAATGGCCAAGTACCCTTTGATAAAGAAAGCAGTTAAAGCTTTGCTTTGTTTGCCACATGGTAATGCAGAAGTGGAAAGGGGATTCAGCGAAAACAAAAGAATGCTGAGTTTTCGGAACCAGTTAAGCTTTCATAGTATTGACGGATTACGTCACACAAAATCATATATGAAGCGATATGAAAATGTGTGCCAAAATTTACCTGTGACACACGAATTGTTAAAGTACATGAAGGAGTCATCGAAAATATATAGAGCACGGATAGAATCAGAAAGGACTGAAAAAAGCAATAAAAGATGTGATGTTACAGATGAAGATATCTTTAAAAAAGAAGAAAGAATTAAGCATCAATTGGAAGCTTCGCAGAAAATGCTAGATAGTGCTGAGGAGCTGATTTCAAATGGAATATCATTAAAGGATTTTTCAAAAATAGAAAGTGGACAAGCTGTTCTGCAAGACAGTAAGAAAAAAATAGAATTATATTTAAACGAACTAAAAGTAGTACAAAAGGAAATTGAAACAGTGAAAGGTGTAAAAGGAAGGAAAATATGAATTTGTTAATTAATGATATGTTCAGATAAGTTTTCTATTTTTTGCAATTTAAATTCAATAAATATTTTACAGATATAAGCATTTTTTAGATTTTGTATATTATTTTTTGTTCATTAATAATTCTAGTTCTAAAAGTTATAAATTTTTATTTTTTATACTTAAATTTTATTAGATTTTTAAAACTTGATTGTCTTCAATATCTGTTATATATACGGCAGACTGCTAAAATTAAAAAAAGCCTCAAAAAATTACTTGCTATAATATAAAAAAACTGTTTACTACGAACTGCTACAATTTTTTAAAAATGCCTGCTACAAACTGCTACAATTTAAAAAAATTATCTGATACAAGCTGCTCCAATTTTGAAAATTTGCCTGATACGAGCTGCTCCAATTTTGAAAATTTGCTGCTCCAAAAATTGCTCCAAAACAGTTTTTTGTAATCACATCACTGTAATTTCCTTCAAAATTCATTATTGATAGCATTTATATTGCAGTTATACAACAAAGTTTAAGTTTGCAAGGAACATTATAATTTTGCATCGATATACTCTAAATTGCGTCAAGGATCGTAGTGTTTTTCTACTCTGAATAGATTTTCAATTAATAATTTTTTTATAGGTACATATAATTTCTACCATATCTCAAAAACCACAAATGTGGTTAGTCTTACAATATTATATGGAATTTAAAATAATACATGAACAAAGTATATATGACCCAGAAGTGTCCATAAAGCTATTGATATAGCTGCGTGGACATATTATTTTTTTTGTTTAATTTATACAAAATTCTAGCACTTGTGCCATTTCATTTATGGTTATAAAATTTCTTAAATGTTTTTAGTAATCATGAATTCTTTTAAGTGCTTGTATAACATAAGATTAAATAAAATTATTTGGCAGAGAAGAGAAATTAACATTATGATTTTGATGAATTAATATTAACGGTATGAGCATAATTTTATATAGGAATTTTTAAACTCTTCTACTTAGATAAATATGAAAAAAGTACCAAAGAACTTTGAAGCAAGATTGATATGCCATTCATGAAAAATAATTCCCCAAGTTTTTAAATAAATTTTGAATTTTCTCTACAATAACATATATTTTTTTCAGATTAAAAAAAATATTTTATATATATATTGCAAAATGCAATTTCTTAATATAATTTGATGCTATTACAAGGTGACACTCATTTTTAGAAAAATTAGAAATTGATAGAAAATTTCCCAGTAATAATTTTTAAACTCCACCATTCCATTCTAAATTTTAAATATTTTCCATGCAGTACAGCAACCAATCATTTATACCAAACTTTTTTTTTGTGGTATTTTCAAAATTCTAAATTTTGATAAAATAAATCCAAAAATATAAATTTAAAATGATGAAAAATATATAAATCACATTTTCAACAATTTTTATTAAATATAATACACATTTAATTTTGCATTAACAGATCAATACAATATACATTGCTTTAATTAAAGTACATTTGATAAACATTACTAATTTTATATTTCTTTCCACCATCACTCAATGCAAGTTTCTGCAAGACCTAAAATATATATATATATATATTAGAACAGAATATTGAATTTACTAAGCATAGAAAATTTAAATTTATACCCAGTTTAATTTTGTGCGACAGACACATTGTCTTTCGAATACAAACTAAAGCAATACAACTCAGAAAATTAATTTGTTAAAGGTAACCACTGAAATATAAAATTGGAATTGTTAGTAAAATTTCAACATGCAGTACAATGTATTACCAAATCCTAGTGCATTACCAAGTGTATAACCAAATTATATCAGTAAACTTTCTACATGATTACACAAAAACATAAATTAACAACTACATTTGAGTTAATGAAATGCAGAATTCATGTTACTTTTATCGGATTATAGTCTGTTTTGATCTTTTGAAGTATCTTAAACTTTTTCAGTAAGATTTATTGATTTATTTACTTATTAATTTTACAGGGTTACAAAAAAGATGGCTAAAATTAATAAAAGCCACGCTGGTGGCTTTTATTGGTTTTAACCGACTTTTTTTGGCCAAAATTGACTTTTTTTTTGTAAAAAAGCTTGAAGGATTTTAATTTTAAATTACACATTTTAAAGTGTTCTTTAACTAATTTTAAAGGTATTTTATTAGGTTAGAATTTAATAAATAACTTTATTTCTCAATAATGAAAACATTAATATTGGAATACCTGTTAGTGATTTATTGGTTGCAAAAAGGCCAGCTAAATTTTAAAAAGGCATACCAACTGTTTTACTTGATTTACATTGGCTTTTAACACATTTTTTTAAAAATGTTATTGCTTTAAATAATGAAATATTTTATTTTAGGACAATAGTTGCTTAGTGATATATTTTATTAGTTAACTAATTTTAAGGACTTTATTGATATGTAAACATGAAGAACTCAGTAAACGTGAAGAACTCCGTAATGCAATGCATGTGCTGGTTAACTTAGTGCTCTTTGAAAATTTTGAAAATGTGCATTGAATAACATGCTTATAAGCACAAACTCACAAGCATTTGATTTAAATATTCATCTATTTAAATTTATGAAGATTATTATAAATGCCCTGGACATTCTATAAAAAAAATTGTCAAGTAAAATGAGTCAAGCCTATAAAGAAAGTAATGCTATAAGATAAATCTTATGGCTCATGTGGTATCACAATGGAAATGATGCAAATGTTAAAAAGAATATTTGTCAGATAATTATTGGAATCTTTTCTACATTTACCAGCATAATTATAATTGTGCAATTTATGAGCATTTTGGCTGAGATTATTAAAGACATTCATGAAAGGCATCCATTTTATAGCAGCATGACTGCAGATGAATTAATTCCTTTCTGTGGATACAGCATGCATAAATTTTATCTAGAATTCAAATTAAGAAATTACAGAATCAGTATATAATTCAAATTGGCTCAATCATCTACAGCAGACACTGTGACAATATTCATAAATCCCTTAATACAAACACAGATTGATTCCAGATATTAATACAGATAAAAAATTGTGGAAGCTATTTTAATATGTTTTTACAATTTGCACATACAGGGTGATTCGAAATTACTTAGCCAAACTGATTGGGTGCACCAAAATATACTATTTGTCAAAAAATGTATATCTGCAACTGTTGTGCATAGACACTAACACACGAATGGGTCAGAAAGTGAAATTAAACATTTTGCTTCATTTTACAGTAGAGCTCAAAGGAACATCAATGACCACCAACAGTAATATTTGCATAACAGCATCGATTGCCATATACTGTCAAAAATACTAGGTATTTTGCAAACAGTTGCAGCAGCAACAGAAACCTTTATGATGAGACCCTCAATGGAAACAAAGGGCATCTCGTACACAAGGGTCGTCAGGTATCCCTACAGGAAGAAACCAAGACATGTTAAATTAGGCTATCATGGTGGTCCACCCTGGCCAATCTATCGGCAAAGTGGCATTCAGATAATTATACACATCAATAATGATGAGCGCTGGTGCTCCATCATGTTGAAAACACATTCAATGGCAATCAGACACAGGAGCATCATCTATCAGTTCTGACAATGCTTCATCCAGAAAAATATAAATTCTCCACTGAGTCAAGATGCAGCATATATGGTCCAACCGAAAAGTCGTGGATGGCATATGGCCATGTAACATATAGATTGGCGTGCATCCACACATGACCATTATGTTCATGAAACACTCCCTCACATGTAAAACAACTTCATCTTTAAACAGCACATATGTAGAAAAATCTGGCTGCACTGCACTCTGCAGTAGAAACCACTTGGCAAATTCTAAACGCAGAGTAAGTATATTTAAGCATATGTGATCCATCCTCTGTGCTGCACACAGGCAATGTGGTATGATAGCAAAATGCCTGCTAAATAGACGAATAATTTAATTATTAAGGCATACTCATATGTCATCATTTTGTTTACAAACATGTTTTGCTTTACTGTTGATCAACTAACAAAATTATATCAAAAATTTATATAGCTACCAAACTGAAGTTGCTATGGGTCCTTTTGAAAAGCATGATAGGGACTTTGATTATAATTGACAATATTAATATGCAATTATGCCTGTACATAGAAATCTACAGGGAAGTAAAAGAGCAGTCTACCATACAAACCACAATATAGTTATTTAAAAAAAACTGGACCAGTATCCACGCAAAATATGTCTTGTCCACCAAGTCAAAGTGTTGCTAGACCATTAATGTCTACTTAAAGCCTTATTCCAGCTATTGTTTCAACAAACCCAACTCAATTTTCAACAAAAGAACTTGGATTTGGATAATGATTTAACATTTAATATAGGTATTCCTTTGCTTTCGAATTTCTTACAATACATGATTTTTACCATTTCACACCAGGGTAGAAGCCAGACAGTGGCGAGGGAGAGAAGAGCTCCTTTGTTTAGCTTTGTTTGCTAATGTGGTTGTGGTTCTTGCTGTAAGGCACAATTGATTCCTCCTCGAGTGTGATGAAGCTGAAAGTGAAGTGTGATAGCATTTACCTTTGATAATCAGCTACAGTAGACAACTGTAATGTATAAAATGTCCTTGCATAATGGAACACAAAGTATTCCAAATGTCTGGTGATGACCTCCAATAATCAGTGACTGAAGTTATCACCATAAGGTGCAAGTGATTCATCTTCAAGTGCTACGAAGAAGCAGAAAGCACGAAATACAAACCCAGTGTTAAGATATCAAACTTCAATAATCAGTGGTAATGGGCAGTGATATGTATAAAATGCGACTGTATGATGGTACACTGAGCATTTCAAGAGTCCGGTGATAACCTCTGATAATCAGCAACTGTTGTTATCACTGTAAAGCATATTTGATTAATCAATGAGTGTCACAAAGTGATCAACAATACGACATGAAAAGTTGGAGGCCAAGTATCGTATCATCGACCTACCATAATCAATAGTAACAAACAATGGACAATTCCAACCTCTTTTTTTTTATTTGATTCAAAATTCTGCAAACTGGACAAAAGCATAAAATTTTTTATTAGCAGTCAACGTTCACCTTTCTGACTGTCGCTGGAAAACGACCCATTTTGGTGCACACAAAATGTGACATCAGAATGCTCAACCGTGACTCGCATCTTCGAGAATTGGTGATTAAGTTTGGTTACATTTGGAAAATAATGCTTGTTATATTTGTTTCTTCCATCCCAAACTGCCAAATAGTTGTAAGTATTGTATCGCTCCAATGTGCACGACTACTAGTTTTACATCATCAGATACAATATTTATATCTGTGCCAAAAAGTGATGTTTTTCTTTATATAAAAAAAAGTAGCTGATGCCACCACTGACACAGCTGTTTGACAAATTTTGCTTTTCTAAAGTTTTTCTGTTCCGTAGTGAAAAATTCATAGCATACAAAAATATAAAATTTGGTGCATTTGTAGAGAAATATTAGGGGACTGATACAAACCAATTTTTGATTTAAAATATAGTTTAGAAAATATTTAATGTCAAAGTTAAAGGAAGAGTTTTTTTGAACTGTGAGTTTGCATCTTGAACAGACCAACAATAGCAAGAACTCGAATTTTTGGTGGCATGTACCTACATAGTTGAATTTTTACAGGACGGAGCCCTTTTCTAAAATTTCAATTTAGTAAATGAGTTATTCAATTTTTTATGCAAAATTTTCTTCTTTACGGGCAAAGATTTGAAACTGTTGATGTAATGAACATTAGAATTTAATTATTATATTTCACAACAATTATATGGTTTATTGTTGTAAATCTCTCTATGCTGAAAGTGTAACATGATATTTTGTCACTCTATTATGAACAAATGGCAAAACATACAGTTATGAAACTTTGCAGTTTGTTCGTAATACGATAAGCAATTGTTCTTAAAAGCAGACTACATGACACAGACTGCAATGCAGGCTCAGTGAGCACCAGGAAGTAGGAGCTGAAGCCTCCCACTTTTGGGGTTGGTAAGCTGGGAGCTAAAACTTAATGAAATTGTTCGTAAAACAAGTTAAGGTGAGCATCAGCTAATAAGGGGGCAAAGTACCAAAGGGTGCATCACACCTACGGCGAGCTCAGATTAATGAGTGGCAGGAATGGAGGGTGAAATCTTAAAAGTTTTAAGAGTTTCAACAGGCAGAGGAAAATGTGGAAAACTGTAATATTTGAAAGAAGTGGGAAAGCTGTAATATTTGATAAAGGTGTGAAAGCTGTAATATTTGAAATGCCACGATTGTTGCAGCTCAGTTTGGTTACTTACTCTTTTGTGAAATATTGGTACACAAGCACAAGATATTTTGTTTTATTTAAAATAAATTAGGAAGTTAAATGAACTTGGGGATTCTAAAGATGTTTAATGATTGGGGAGGTTTGAACAGAATAGGTGGAAGTATACGTATTCAGGTACATATTTATGTGCCACAAGTTTATAGAGAGTCGGGAGAGCACATTTCAAGCACCCCTAAATACGAATCAGGCATTTTTGAGATGATATCTGTGTGTGGGTGTGCGCATGTGTGTCAGTGAGTCTGTGGAAACAATAACTGACGAACGAATGGAGCGATTCGAACAGAATTTGGTACAAAAATTGTAATCCATGAATACTGTAATGCCAGAAATGTAAAGTAATAAATATTTGGAAGGATTAAAAAATAATGGAACCAGGAATGCGGGCGGATTATCCCCACGCTAAGCAGATGGGCGATAATATACAGGTGGCCCCATATCTTACATACCACGCCCATGTTTACATACTACGCTAAGCCGTTTGGCGGCAACCGAGACGGCGACGCCATGTCTACGGATTAGCCCTCAGCTCTACATTTCAGCACGTGGACCGCCGACCGAAAAAGGGATATAAGTGAGAGTTGCTCGAAGTGGGGGTCAGAATTGGTCAAGGCAGGCTGTTGGAGTTAGACTAGTCAAGAAGAAGCGACGGTAGCAGAGTTAAGAGTTGTGTGTGCGTCTCTGATATAGGAATTCGAAGGAGAGCTCATGTTCATCTGGTATTGCAAGTGTAAAGTGTGACAAAGCATCGGTGTTACCCAAGTTATATGAAAGAAGATCAGGTACCGTACAATTAAACTATATGAGGATAACCTTTTTGTCTAAATTTGTGTTTTTAAGGAAAAGCTAATTAATGCATCCCACCACGTGCTCCAACCAAATATCAATTCATCTGGCATTACACCCCCCCGAACTACCATTGAGATGTATTCCACTATTGTGATATTTATTTAATTTGTAAAACTAAAGAGTGTAAATTGAGTATGTGATAAATAAATGTTTGTTCCTTTACTATTACCCTTAATTTTTAGTTTGTTAACTTAGTATCCCGTTAAGCACAGAAATAGGTGGGTTTTGCGGCCACCAACGCAATGTGCACAGTAGTAAGTTTTAGAACAGATTACATGTATAATTAATATACTAATAAATAATTAATTTAATGTAAAATGCATTTTTGACAATATTAATTTTAATCAACAAAATTAATAATCGGCACATTTGGTGCTCGTGACTTTAGCAGTAACGGGAATAAAATAAGGATTTATGAAATTAATAAAAATAAAAGGAATAATAATAATAAAAAATAAATATTGATAAGGTTGGACAACTGGTGGCGACATAGATGATTGTGAAAATATTGTGCACAATTCTCATTTCTCCTTATGTTATATGTATGATTATGTAAAGTTTTATCAGTGAAATGGAAAAAATGGTGCTTCTAAATGAGATCGAAGGTATAATTAGAAAAATGGGATATAGGAATGGGACCAGTTAAAAAAGTGGTGAAAAGTTCAATTATAACAAGGAGTTCAAGTTTGAAAGAAGATTCAAAAATATCAAATAAAAATTATAGTAAATTGGATAGAAATAATAAAAATATGGATATTCCAGTAATGCAGATCCTGCCATTATTTAGTGGGAGTAAGGAGGAAGATATAAATTTCTTTATAAAACAATTTGATGAATTAGCGGAGTTAGCAAGTTGGAAGGAAGAGCATAAAGTGGCTATCATTAAAACCAGATTAAAAGATAAGGCTATGCAGTTTTTAATTCAAAACCCTGAATTACAAAACGAAAAGGAGTTTGATAAAATAAAAATATTACTAATAAATAAATTTTCAAACAGAATAACGATAACGCAAGAACAAGACGCTTTCAATAAAATAAAACAAACGCCTGATATGTCAGTGGACGAGCTTGTGCTAAAAATAAAAAACGCAGCACGTAAATTTTTGAACCTTAAGGATACAACAGATGGAGAGGTAGAGAAAATAACCAATAAAATAATGTTGGGAAAATTCATTAGCGCATTACGCCCTGATTTGGCAATTGAAGTGAAGAAAAAAGATCCGCAGCGGTTTGAAGATGCCATAAAAGATGCCGAACTGTTTGAAATAATTCTTAATGATAGGACTCCAGAAGAATCACATAACGAACTGAAAGAAATGTTACTTACAACACAGGTTCAAGATTTGACTTTAGAAATTAATAAATTAAAATTGCAAAATATACCAAATCAATCCATGGAACGAGCTGTTTTTTGCATAGGGTGCGGAAAAAATGGACATTATATCTCAGATTGCTGGTACAATGAGTGTAATACTGCATTTGCAAGGAATCCCAAACGAATGAGTTATCAGCAATATGGGTTGGAGCAAACAAATTATATCAGAGGAAACAGAAACGAAAATCTCAGAAATTTTGAACGAGGAGGATATAATAGAAATAATAGGGAATATCAAGGAAATAATAATGATCAAAGAAATTATTACGATCAATTAGAAACCAACGTAGAAAATAGAGAGAGGCAAAGTATAAGAGGAAATTTTAGGGGGCGCAACGGAAGAAATATAAGATCAAACACATATGAGAGAAACAATAATAATAGTAATTTAAACTAAGAGCTGGAATTTGGGACCAAGGAACGAATCGTACAAATTCCAGAGAAATAAATAAATTCGGTTCACAAACATATAGAAATAACAAAAATGGAGATGACTGGCAAAACTATACAAATTTGAAGAGAGGACAATATTATGAAAATAATGATAAAGCAAGATATGATACCAAAAGTATCCTTTCAAGCGAATGTGAAAACGTATCTAGCCCACAATTACCGATGGTAGAAATAGATTGCAAAGGAATAAAAATAATAAGTGTAATTGATAGTGGGGCTCAAGTTAGTATTATAGATTTGGAAACATTTCAAAAACTAAAACAGAATAGAAATATAAAAATAAAATACATAACCAGAAGAGTAATACTTCAGACGTTTACTAAAGAAAATATAGAATTTTTAAATTGCATTCAATTTTCATTTAGAATTGGGGAAAAGGCATGCAAAAATTATTTTTTCGTGACAAAACAGAACTTTCAGGGGCAATATAATATGCTTTTAGGCTACGACTTTTTATCCTCACATAAAGCAATTTTAAATACAAAAGATAACGAAGTACAATTTGGGAATACTGCGATTAAATTGTATAAAAGTGAAAATACAAACCCAATACAGAATTCAAAACAAAAACCACAAAGCCAGGGAATTCGCGATGAAAATAGATATAATAGTAATTATGAAAATTATAATACTGATGACGACGAATATGAGGAAATAAATAGTTGTTATAATGAATCCAATAATGAGAATGAAGATAGAATAAGCGATGATAATGATGACGACGAATATGAGGAAATAAATAATTGTTGTAATGAATTCAATAATGAGAATGAAGGTAGAATAAGCGAGGATAATGAAAGCGATAACGATAGAAAAAACTCTAATATGCAAAATTGTAGCACTCGCGATAATGTAAATGATGAAAAATGGTTACCAAGTTCTAATGAAAGTAATAAGAATAAGAATGTTAAAAAGAAAGAGGAAAAGCAGATTTTCGCTAAATTGAAAAGAAAAATAACATTAAAGCCAGGGGAGTCAGAAATAGTCCAATTGATTTTGTCACAGGAATTAAATGAGGGACAGGATGTTTTATTTTCTCCAATAAAAATGGCAAGAACATTAATCACGGATGAAGCGATCCAAAGTATAGAAAATAAAAATAAGATTAGAATGTTGTTATACAATGAAAAAAATTGCCAAATTACACTTAATAAAAATATGAACGTGGGTATAATAACAGAACAAATCGAAATTGTTGATACAAAAAATAAAAGCAGTAAACCCACGTTGGAAATTAATAATATTCAAAATTTAAATAAAACAGATTATCAACAAATTCGGGAATTAAGAAAGAAAGAAATATCTCCAGACGATTTTCAAGTACAGCACTTAAATAAGGAAGATAGAAATAAAGTTATTGCATTAATGATGACCAATACAGAGGTTTTTTCAAAGTCATATGCTACCCTAGGTAAAACATCAGCAATAGTACCGAAAATCGAACTTATGCACAATTATCCTATTCAGAGTCGACCATACCCAATTCCGAGAGCAGTACGAGAAATTGCGCAAAAAGAAATTAGGGAATTATTGGAAAATGACATTATTGAAAGTTCACAAAGCACGTACGCTAGTCCCATTATTCTTGTAAAGAAACCAAGTAAACCAAATGAAGAACCTAAATATAGACTTGCTATTGATTATAGGGCCATAAACGCGTATTTACCACTTTTGCCAATAAACTTACCAAAGGTGAAGGATATATTACAAAATATCGCTGGTAGTAAAATTTATACAGTTATGGATTTGAAGGCGGCGTTTTTTCAGATCGAACTAAGAAAACAAGATAGAAAGGCCTTAACGTTCACAACTTTTATGGGAAATTTTAATCCTAAAAGAATTCCGTTTGGTCTTAAAAACTCAGGAGCATATTTTCAACTTTTAATGAACAAAGTGTTAGGAGATCTATCAGAGTTAAAAATATACTTTTACTTAGATGACTTAGTCATATGCGCACAAAATAACGACGAAATGTTAGAGAAAATCAAAATTGTTTTCCAAAGATTGAAAGAAAATAATTTAACACTCGACCCGGCGAAGTTACAGATATGCAAATCGCAAATTGAATTTTTAGGATATAAAGTAAATGCGAATGGTATAAGCCCATCAATAAAAAACTGTGCAAAAGTGCAAAATTTCAAACAACCCCAAACGGTTAAACAAGTAAAAAGCTTTCTTGGGACAACAAACTATTTTAGAGGTCTGATAAAAAATTATGCACAAATTGCAGAACCGTTGGTAAATTTGACAAAAAAGAATGTTAGGTTCGAGTGGAATAATGAATGTAGAAAAGCTTTTGAAAAATTAAAAAATGCAATTTTTAAAGAACCAGTTGTAAGACAGCCTGATGAAGTAAACCCGTTTGTCTTAACTACGGATGGCTCAGGTAAGGGAATTAGTAGTATTTTGATGCAAAGGGTAAATGGAGTCGATCATGTTATCGAATTTTATTCAAGACCTGTGAACCCGGCAGAGAAGTGTTATCCTGCAATAAAGCTAGAATTGCTAGCTATACACGCATCCTTACAACACTTCAGAGAATATCTGTTCGGAAGGAGTTTCACCTTGCTGAGTGACGCAAAATCCCTTATGTACCACATAAAATTAGATAAAATGCCAAATATCATATCGAGGTGGCTAATTGACATAAGTCAGTATGATTTTAAATTCAAATATCAAAAAGGTGAAAATAACGCAAGTGATTATTGCTCGAGATATGTATTTGACAATGATAACCAAATCAAATATGTAAATACTTTAATTAAAAATGATGAGATAAATGTGGAGAAAATATTAGAGCAACAAATGGTAGATGAAAAATTAAGTAAAATTAGAGAGGAATTACAAAAAGGAAGAAACCGATATCACAATAACAAGGTATACTATATTGATAGCCAAAATAAACTGTTAATGGTAAAGAAGGAAAATAAAAGACAAACGTATAGGAAAATAAATGAGAATAAGATTGTAATACCGCACTCGCTAAAGGGAAAGATAATAGAGATAGCACATTTCCCTCATTTCGGAGTAAAAAAGACATACCAATTACTTTTAAGAAAATATTTTTGGATAGGGGCTTTCCAAGACGTGGAAAATTTTTGTAAGTCTTGTAATCAATGCTTATTAGTAAAACACAAAAATATACCACCAGCCAGACTTCAGGCTATGCCAGAAATATTAAAACCAGGAATATATTTACAACTGGATTGCGTAGGAAAACTACCGCGCAGTAATGGAGGAAATAATTTTGTAATTACAATTGTAGACATGTTTTCACGATACTTTGAGGCCTATGCAGTCAGAGACATTACTGCTAAAACAATAGTGAATAAGCTAACAAACTTCGTGACAACTTATGGAGTTCCAATTATTATTCAAAGCGATAATGCTCAAATTTTTAAAAGTAAAGAATACATAGATTTTACAAATGCATTAAATATTGAAAGGCGATACAGTTCGGTTTATTTCCCAAGTTCTTTAGGTCGTTGTGAAAGAATACACAGAGACATGAAACAATGTATAATGTGTTTGTCAAAGACTACGTTTGAATGGGATGAATCTTTAAAATGGTTTAAGTTTTATGTGAATAACACTATTAACAGTAATACAGGATTTGAGCCTTCATTCCTGTTCTATCTTAGAGATTTATCATTGCCATTTGAAAATATTAAACAAACAAACATACCAAGTAAGGAAGAAATAGATATAATGTATAGTGATGTAAATAATTATAAAAATTATGTGGCACAGCATTTAAAAAATATAGATAAAGTCGTGAAAGACGCATCGGAACAACAAAAGCTGATAAATGACAAACAAATAAAAAAATATAAAATAGTGAGAAAAAACGATATATTTATAGGAGCGACAGTGTACCTAAAAAAGTTCCTAAAACCAAGGGTATTAGAGGATCGATATGATGGACCATTTAGAATTACGAAATTAGTCCGAAATAATAATGTTATAATATGTCTTAAAAGTGATGAAAATAAAACTTATAAAGTGCACATAAATAAACTATACATGGCAGCGGAGCGAAAACAATATTTGAAAGATAGTGACGAAAGCGAATCAAACCACACACACACACAGGACAAAGAAAAAAATCAAAATGAGAAAGTGATTAGAAATAATGATCAAAGTCAAATTAAGGAAGGGAAGGTCACTAAAGAAAAGCAATTAAACTGTGAAAATAATAGAAATGATGATGAGGTTTGTTATAATGCCAGAGGGTATAATTTCCGCCCTCGAATTGTTGTAAATAGTAATTTCATAAAACAAAGAATATGAAAAATATGTAAAAAGTTTGTAATTAATGTCATAAATAGAAAGTGATAATTGAGTGTATATGTATATGTTTTAAATTGTGGATATAAGTATATTTCAAAAAGTATGTTATGTATTTCTGACATTACATATATGGCAAGTTCAAAAAAAAAAAAAAAAGTGAAATAACAAAGTAATTTATAAATAATATGGTGGTATGGAATTCAACCATAACCAAGAATCGGAAGTTGATAGTTGCACTACTACAATATGTTACAAAATGAAATGATAACAAGAAAATGTATAATAATAATAAAGTAATGAATGCTGTTATGTAATGATATGTCGTATGTAAATAATTATGTAAAAGGAGAAATGAAAATTATGCATTGCAAATAATATATATCAAAATTTACAATTTAATAATAATGTGAATGTTGGTAATCCTCATGTAATTTATGGTACATTATGTCAATTATGAATAATGGACTAACTTGACAGGGAACTATCAAAGCTATGAGTTGTACGAGGCTAAAAAGTGGAACTCAGCCTTTCTCACGATGGATGAACTTATGTGTTTGCGAGGAACCATTGTGAACTTAATTTCTTACCACTGGGGTGAAACTGTGGGAGAGTAACTTTTGGACTTTTTTTTCGCGGGGGGGGTGAGAATGTAATGCCAGAAATGTAAAGTAATAAATATTTGGAAGGATTAAAAAATAATGGAACCAGGAATGCGGGCGGATTATCCCCACGCTAAGCAGATGGGCGATAATATACAGGTGGCCCCATATCTTACATACCACGCCCATGTTTACATACTACGCTAAGCCGTTTGGCGGCAACCAAGACGGCGACGCCATGTCTACGGATTAGCCCTCAGCTCTACATTTCAGCACGTGGACCGCCGACCGAAAAAGGGATATAAGTGAGAGTTGCTCGAAGTGGGGGTCAGAATTGGTCAAGGCAGGCTGTTGGAGTTAGACTAGTCAAGAAGAAGCGACGGTAGCAGAGTTAAGAGTTGTGTGTGCGTCTCTGATATAGGAATTCGAAGGAGAGCTCATGTTCATCTGGTATTGCAAGTGTAAAGTGTGACAAAGCATCGGTGTTACCCAAGTTATATGAAAGAAGATCAGGTACCGTACAATTAAACTATATGAGGATAACCTTTTTGTCTAAATTTGTGTTTTTAAGGAAAAGCTAATTAATGCATCCCACCACGTGCTCCAACCAAATATCAATTCATCTGGCATTACACCCCCCGAACTACCATTGAGATGTATTCCACTATTGTGATATTTATTTAATTTGTAAAACTAAAGAGTGTAAATTGAGTATGTGATAAATAAATGTTTGTTCCTTTACTATTACCCTTAATTTTTAGTTTGTTAACTTAGTATCCCGTTAAGCACAGAAATAGGTGGGTTTTGCGGCCACCAACGCAATGTGCACAGTAGTAAGTTTTAGAACAGATTACATGTATAATTAATATACTAATAAATAATTAATTTAATGTAAAATGCATTTTTGACAATATTAATTTTAATCAACAAAATTAATAAATACTAAATTAATACTAAAGCCGATTATTAATATAAATTAATAATCGGCACAAATACTGAAAGCCTATTGTTTTTATACGCAATCGGATGTTCAGAACTCCCTAAATTTTCGAGTGGAATTTTGAAAAAATCATAAAAAAATTAAAACCTTTAATAAAGTTACGTAAATAGTCATTTCTTATGTAATTTTTCATTAGAAAACGATTGACATAAATTTTAGAATACTAGCATGAACTGTTTTCGAGATATTGCACATTTTTCAAATAAATTTATCAAAAAATCCCATAAATTAAACAAAAATATTAACTGTTGAGAAACATGTTCACTTTTCATATGATGTAATATCATGCAATAAATTTGGTGACACCACTCTCGTGGATCTAGCTCGTTCCATTCATGAGAAAAGATACTTTGAGCAGTACTTTTGTATTTGAATCCCAATAGTCATTTTTCTGCTATAAGAATAACTTATTTCTCCGTCCATAACGCTTGGCGAGATTTTGGCGGCGAATTTGATGAAATGTCACCAACTTGGCGACTTTTTTAAATGTTGCCAAATTAAAGAAAATCTCGCCAAATGGATAAAAATGACTCTAAATCAATGAAAATGACGACTAAATAACGAAAATTCAATGTTTTGGACAGAATATAAGTATCTATTGTAAGAATAACCTAATTTTTTTACTGTAACAGTAGTAAATTCATTGCATTATACAGGGTGTTTCTAAAGTCGGGCAAACCAACATTTCGGTTGAAATCTCTCATAAATATAAAGACAGATGTTTGAATTTCGCACTATTTATACATCATATAAAGCACAATAGATGGCGTTGTTAGTACAGAGTCAGTTAAAATAGTTCTAAAACGGCGCTCAGTCTTTTTTGTATTGGGAAATATCAAACGAAATGTGGGTTGTGCGACTTTAGAAACACCCTGTGTAAGGAAAGTCACATGCTGCCCATATCAGATTTTTTTTAAATAAAATTTGAATTTGTAATTAATTAAATCTTATGAATTATTTGTACATCTTAGCAGTAAAACATTATAAACAAATTAAACAAATGATCTCATGAACAAATTAGGAAAGGGGAGAGATGAAGGAAAAGGATATAATATAGCAGGGCAATTCAGAACTTTATAGGTTATTATCAGCAGCTTATTTAAATAACTAATATTTAAATATTAAATTAAAAATGCAAAAATATTTTAATTTATTGCTTTTCTGATTTCGCAGATAAAAAACTGGAATCCTATTTCGAAGCTGTTTGTTACTGTCCATTGTAGCCCCTCTAAAATCTGATTCAAATACTGCACGGACATAGATACAGAATAATGGAATACTAGCCAAATTACAAGAAAGTTTTGCACCTTGACGAATTTAACAGTTGTTTTATTGTATCACTGGAAAGAATTACACGATGTTGACCAGGATGTAAATAAAGCCCTGCTACATAAATAATACATTTACAGATAACACTACTCAATTTTCTTCAAATCCTAAACAGGCGTCAAATTACCAGTACGCTATCTGCAAAGCAAAAAGAAAATACATGCTCTCTGTAATGTAAAAAATAAATGAATGAAAGATTAATAACCTCCAGGAGATGAACATGGCATTAGATCATTATGGTAGCTGTTAAATCGTATGGGTAGTTGTTAGATTATATCGATGGCTCGAGGTTCTGTAACAGTTAAATCGGGAATATAGCTGTTAGGTCATATCAGTAGCTCAAGATTAACTGATTTTAGAATTTAAAAATTTGTTAAAAAATCTAATTTAAATTTTTAAAAAGGTCTTGGAGACACATTAGTTCAGGTATAGATGCGACTGTGTTGAAGACCCAGACCGTCCGACTCATCCGAAGACATAGAGCATCCATTTGGACGGCCGGAGATGCGACTGTGTGAAAAAATTCAGTGAAGTAGATATCGCGAGATATTGTGGACAAACAAACAAACAGACAGATTCTTCTTTTTATTATAGATTCACTGGGGGTGAAGACTATGGAAATGTAATGTTTAAAATGTCCCCAAGTTTGTGACAAGTGAATGAAAATATTAAGGAGATACAAAACCTAATCCAAAGGCACAAAAAATACATAGAATAGAAAAGGAAACAACAATTAGGAAGGAAAGGGGGAGGGGAGTAAAAATGAAAAATATTCTATTTTTCTGCCAAAAGATAAAGTGCATCACAAAACTAAGAAAAGAGGGGGAAATCATATTTACAATCATTGGAGGACTTCTTCAGTAATTTTGTAAAATATAATAAATGAAAACATCTGAAAAGAATTTAGAGATACATGGGCCCAACAGAAACACAGGGAAATACCCAAATGCTTCCAAATTAATTCAAAAGAGGGAGGGTGGTAGAAATTTAAAAAAATACTTTTGAGTGGGAGTAATAACATTTTCCATTCGTTGGAAAAGAGGAACGTCAGTATTTCATTTTTTCTGGGTTTTGAAAAAAAAATGGACACTTATCATACAATAAAACTTTATATAAAAATAATAATAACTTGAATGTTTTAAGTTGACTAAAACATGAGGATAGGGGTAATGAATTGTTTGAGTAGAAATAAAAAAAATTACAAAAGATTGTTTACTTAACATTTTACCTAAAAGTGTATTACATTATAATTATAACTAAAAGTATAATTATGCAAAATTAAAATAATATTCACAGATTATTGAACATATATCAAGAGAGAAATTTGTATATATGAGCAAAAGAATCTGTCAAATTTGCAGTTTGGGTCTATAGAATAAATTTATTAATTTATAAAACAGCTCTAACGATTTAGAAACAACTTTTGCACTTTTATGCAAATATCATAAAGGAATATTTAGCTTCACAAAAATCTTTTATACCATTTTTTTTTTCAATGAAACTGGAAAAATTACAAAATTAAGATCATTTTACACCATTGCTTAATTATTTGCCTCTGAAAATTCTTCATTGAACAGCCACGAGGCCTATAGATATTATTTTGGATAAAAACGTAAAAAAATTATTCTTTTATCAGTATTATTCAGGGACTAATACCATAGACTGAATTCAGCATCAAATTTATTTTATTTGTTAAAAAAGATTAAAAATCAATACAACACATAGTCAATTAAGAAATTTTACGAAAATATTTTAAATAATTGAAAAAAAAGTTACTTGAATACTTAAAAGAAGCCATTTTTTAAGTATTCAGGTAAAAAGGTGAATTTGTGAATCTTGCACAGCAGCATAACACAACACTCTGAATACTAAGACATAGCTTTTTACCAAGATTCGTAAAATAATATTAGATGGCGTTTTACTTCTAGTCACTGTGTTATCTGCAACTGCAATGGCCTCCAGCTAGGCTCAATGTCTAAATGAGCTAAAATGATAGATGACCAAAATAATGACCATCTGGATAAATCTCCCCCCCTCCCATCCTTTTAGAAGTGCGATCATAGAGACCACATCCATGTGTTTGTAATTTGAATTTAGAAGCAGGAACAAATTCTGAGAATCGCCCCTTGGGTTTTATCCAGTATTTGGTGGAAACAAGGTCAGCCTCAGGGATTGCAGACTGCACCCAGCTGCAAGTTGTGTAAAATCTAATAATCTCCTAAGTGTTTGAGTTTACGTACTTTCAAGAACTAACTATACATTGCTTCAAAAAAGACATAATTATGGGAGAAAAACAATTTTATCCTTTTAATGTTTTAATACTATTTAAAGAAGTACATTAATTCATTTATATTAAAGTGGCACAAAATTGGTTCAATTTCAAAAATTTTTTGAATATGACCACAAAAGTCATTTTTACTATACCTAATTTCATTTCCAAATGGCCACCCCGAATTCAGCCACCATGGACAATTGCCCACGCCGCCCATGCCTTAAACCGGGCCTGTTTGTCCCATATAAATATATCTAAATGCTGTGTCATATACATAGAAACTATGTTAACATAACATGTCTCTGGGGGTGCAAATACTCATCTCTGGTGGAGGCGAAGTCCCCCCCCCTCCCCCCCGAGGTATGACTGAAAGAAACAGTGCTTTTGCATATGATTTATTTCAAAGCATGGATGCACTCATAAATCAACATTGCGGATTGTGATTTTTGCATTCATGAAATCTATCTGAGCTCATATTTTTTACTTCTTGTAGTCACTATCGGCATGTTTTTCATTATTATCCAGTTCCTTTAATGCACTAGTATAGTTTTTCTCAGACTGAAAATGTCTTAACCTAGTAATTTTTTAATCTGATATAATCAGGGCCTGCTCAAGCCAAAGTGGGGCCCAGGGCCTGGTGTTGATTCAGGGCCCCCATACGCATACTGAAAACATGCAAAGCATCATCACATAACAAATTTGGGGGCTCAGGATCACAACCCCAAATTTTGTACATGTAGAAAACACCCAAACATTTTATTTCAAAGTTATATATAACTTTGAAGGATATATAATATTTAAAATTACAGCATATTTTATAATTTAAATAAAAACTAATATTACCCGATGTAAATTAATTAAAAAATTATTTCTGCTTAAATTTTTTATCACATACAATATTTATGGGGTCCCTTAAAATTTGGGGGCAGGGGGCTGCAACCCTGGAGGTCTGTGCGTTAATCAAACTCTGGATATAACCTTAAATTCCACTTCCGCATATCACTTCAAAACTCAAACTTCAAAGAACATAATCTCTTACATTTCAGTAGCTGAGTAACATAATCATTAAGCTAAAATCAGAATGAGAATCCATATTAAATTATAACAGAGATATTATCTATGATGGATGCTTTGTTTGTTTATATTATAAAACCATGTTGCAGAACTTCAAATGATTTGATGATTCATTAAACCCCCCCCCCCACACACACACACACACATATACTAAGGTCAGCAATCTGAATAATATGTTGGAACCATTAGAATGAAATTCTAGTGCCATCTAGTATTCCAGTTGAAAAACATTCCAGTTGAAAATATACATTTGTGTCTTTCATCTTTTAGGGTAAAAATCTCATTGATGCAAATGTATAAGTATCATCCTTTTACGTAATATAGCATTCAACACACAGGTGTGTCTGCCGTCCTCATAGGGTTAATATAGTTCTTCATACTTTATCATAGTGTAGAATGCTAGAAGATTGAACTGTACAATAATTTTTTCATAATCATGTGGGAAAATTGTGAAAGTTGCTCAAAATTCCACTTAAATAGTAACACAAAAACTAAACCAAATAAAAAAAAAAATCCCTCAGAGGAGGTGTCTCTGGGGCCTGACCTAAAGTATTCCTATATCAAATTTTGTCACTATGCATCGCTTTCTGCTATGGTGCAGACAGACGCACATGGACATGCTATTTTATTTTATATAGATTAAATACCATATATGAAATATGAGAGAGAAAAGTCTTAATTAGATTCTTCAAATCGAAACTCTCATATTTGATTATTTGAGGATTAATTTGGTTATTCCAAGAATATTTTAATATTAAAACTGTCTTATTAAGAAAATCATATTTTGAAATTCAGAATAGGAATTAGTGAGGTTAATCTAATTTTGAATTATTAATTTTATTTGAAATCTTTTATGATGAAAATATTTATTTTTAGAAAAATATATAATATTGTTTATAGGACTGAATATCTGATAATTGTCAATTTACAGCTTCCAAAAAAAAAATTGTTTTTTAACTTTATAATTTTTGGAATCTCTTGCTTAGAATGAGTTCTTGGAAATGTCTTTTTGATTTCTAATGGATGACAAAGTAGCTCAACATAAATAATGGAATTTTAATAACATTCATTATGCTCCTGTGTCAGAAATGATTGTTACCAAAATAACACATGGGTTTGTTTTTGTTCTGTATAAAACTGGAAACTTACATTGGGAAACCAAGTAAGCACTATGCATAACTCACTTTTATACACTATCAGGAGACAGTATTGTAAAATTTTCATTCATATTAATAATATTAATAATGTCAGAAATGACTGGCAATAAATATGCTCATCAAAAAGTGTTATCTAATAAAATTGAGATTTTCACTTGCCTGCTAAAAGCAAACTTTCAAAACTTTAAACAGATGTGGGTCTTCAACTGACTTAAAATCACTGCAGGCATCATCTGATGGAGGAAAGGATGATTTTTCGAACAAGATAATGTCGGTAATTGTTAGGGACAAATGTGTATCGGCAATTTGACAAAATAATATCATTAAAATTTTTCTAAAGACGGATTTATATACAAGTTAAAAATTTAAGTAAGTTTCACTTATTTATTTCCATTATTTATCTTGTTTTCTGATATATTTAGGAAATGAAAACTGAACTGGGGGAAAGTGACAGAAGTGACACATTTGAATTTTTATGGTCAAAACTTCATTTAATATTATTGAAAATATTTTTTTTTTAAAAAGCACATAGAACATTTTGTATTATAAGCAAATGCTGCAAAAAAAAATAAAAATCTTATTTATTATTTTTGGACGCAAAACTGGCAATTACCGATATTCAGCCATAAAACTCCATACATAAAGGGGGAAAACAATCTTATATAGATCATATTAATATGAAGCATATCTTTACAGACACTATTTTTTTTTTCCATTTTAGCTGTTGAAAGATGCAAAGTCCCGTCAATATCATGGGTATGATGCCTTATTACTGCTGACTACATTGGTGAATTATAGGAAACATGAAGTAAAATATATTGTTATTTTGCATATTGTTTAATTTTTTACATGTTATCCTGTGTGATGTTTCTTTTATTAAATTCTTTTAATTTTAGTTCATTAATATGCAGTACTTTCTTAGCATAAAATATCAGATAGACATCAGTAATCTAGACTTCAGATTTGTAGCAACACTATGTCTATTCACATGAACACTTAAAAGACTTTCTCTTGCCATAGCTACTATTATAGACATTTCTTTAATGTTTTAAAATTGTTTTAATCTACCCAGATTATAAACCTTTTATTTAATTTCTTATTTACCAGCATAAATAACTGACTTTACCTGGAATTTAAGATGCAGCACTCTAATCAAAATTGTACTGGAACATGCAGTGAATTGCAAGGAATCAAGCAACGCTTTAACCCACGGATGCAAATAAGCAGTCGCCACTGATGTCTTAAGTTTTTTCAGCTGGTGACCACAGTTTTTTATTGTTTTTTCAAATTAAAAAACAACTATTGATGATTTTAAAGTATTCAACATAGCAACTTGGCCATATGGAAGAAAATTAGCTGACTTTGGAAATACTGAGGTATTGAAAATTGCCCAGTGTTTCAAAAATTCCTTTTCTGATTTCAAAAAAGACAAAATTCTTGAAGATTGGTACAACTTGAAATATACATCTACTGATCTTCCCTTTGTGGTATTATACTCAGGCTCAGATTAAAGGGGTCCCAGGGAGACAATGGATCTGGGGCACCCCTCCCTCAAGAGGCATCCCATTATTCTCTACTTTTTTTTTTCTAAGGCAGTGGGAGACCCTTCTCAGAATTTTTGTGTTGATATATTCCCTTTGATGAAACTAATTATTTTTCTGCCAGATATGTTTCTTCTATTTTCTACCTTTTTTTAACAGAGTAGAGAGGGACTTAGCCTTTAAAATTTAGAAAATATTTAGTCTGGGTCTGCAACCATTTTTTTTCTTTCCTATTTGAACCATTATTTTTCCATTTTAAGAATGGGCTGTTATAGTAGAATCATATCTCCTTCAATTTTCATGCAATTTTGATTGAAAACGGTATTAGCATATTTGGGGTTCTGATGGGTACGGCCACCCCAATGCACTATTTAATGAGAGTGGTTCTTTTTTAGCAGAACTGTATCTTGATTATGGATCCCCTCTTGTATTGTCAATTTTATATATCTATATTATTATATTCATGTTTAATTGAGATTGAAAATGTTTGTTTTGGACACATTGAAATTCAGGAGTTTTGACATGAGTCACATGTATCCAGGGACGTAAGTGGGCAATCTTGGCTGGAGGGTGTGTGAAGGAAATTTTTCCGACTAATATTGAAAATTTCCGACTGTACAAACAAGGCAGTTAACTTTTGGTTTTGAACGAGTGCATTGCTGTTCTAGTGACCTTTATGCAGTTCAAAGTCTACACAGCAATTATTTGTTTTAATTTTCGAATGTTTTGTGTATATATCCAAATCATACCCCAATTTATAAAATGAAAAAAGTCTCAAAACCAAATTTTTGGTTTTGATGGTTTTGTTTTATAAATAATTTTACATTTGTTATTTAATTATCGGATGTGTTATGCAAATGCCCAGATTTTTAGCTATCATTTGAAACAAGGCAATTTTTTAGGGCAAGAATTAGCAGAATGTTAAATATATTTGAAAAAGTATTAAATTTCGTATGTTTTGGGATTTTTTTTCGAATGCACTTGATACATTCCCAGATGATTGCCTAGCACTTAAAAACCCGCGAGTTTCTATGTCAAGAATTGGTTGTATAAATTTTGGAACATGTATCATTTGAAACAAGGCAAGTTTCTAGGGCAAGGATTAGCAGAATTTTAAATATATTTGAAAAAGTATTAAATTTCGTATTTTTTGGGATTTTTTTTTAATGCACTTGACACATTCCCAGATGATTGCCTAGCACTTAAAAACCCGCGAGTTTCTATGCCAAGAATTGGTTGTGTAAATTTCGGAACATGTATCTTTTTTTAGCTAAATTTGGGTCTTTTAATAGGTTTTTGTAAATAATTAAAACTTTATTATTTTTTTCTAATTTTGGATGCACATTGCACGTTTCCAAATAATTTCCCCAAAAAAGGAGAAAAATACGCGTTTCTAGGCCAAGAATTATCTTTGTAAAACACGGGATGTGCATAATAGCATACATACATTGTTCAAAGGAAATTAATATGATATGATTTGTAGTGCTCAAAAGGGGTGCCGTTGTTTCATTTCCTCGCGATATTTGTTTTCAAAAAATCGTCTAGACATGGACTTTAAAAAAAAAAATTCCAAATGGTTCACCAGAAAACCTACTTGCATGTGGCTATACACATATTTTTAAATACATCGAAATTGCATTTTTTAGTTTATATGATACTTATTTTGCAGCATCCAAAACAGGAAGATTAGCTTAATTCTACAGTTTGAATTCTATAGAAAGTTGTGTTTATTTTCGCAGTCTAACAATTTTTTTTAATTACTACATTCTTTTTTTAAGAAAACGCATCAAAGCAACAAATGCATCTCCCTTAATGAGATGCATAAAACTGCGGTTTCTCCCCGGTAGATTGCACATGCCTGAGTACTCTCCTAGAGAAGGGATCGTTTATTTTCTTTATTTTTTTTTCCAGGTTTGTGGATCGCATGCTTATAAATTTGGTTTGAAACTAACATTGAGTTATACAGCGTTTTTCAACGTGTGTTATAGTTTCGTGTAAATTTACGTAAAATTAAAGAATTTTGATGTACAATTTAGACCACAATTGGACTTTTTCTCATTTTGGGGTTCCGGTATTAAATTAAATTTCCAAAAGGGGTTCCGAGACCAAAAAACTTCGAAAAACAGTGAGCTATAGAATACAACTGGAATGAGTGCATATTACACTTTAACATTGTTGGGCCGCGGTTTCTTTCGGAGTTGGCGAAAATCATCCGTGTTTGAAAATACAATTCTTTATGTAGTATAGCGGGCTTTTAACTAAGACCTAAATATGTGGGTTACAAGAAGTTGGTGGTAGGAGGATGGTACGGTAACTGTGGTTGTGTCCCCCACTGGATTCTAGTCTAAATTAAATGGGAATATCCCGGCCATCCAAACAGATACCTTACACTTTGGTGTATGTCATATGGTCAGGGTCAAAAGTGGAAAGATCTCCTCTAGTTGTTACAAGCCAATCTGAAGACTCGCTTGTACGTTGACGATATTCTGCCGCCGATTGTTCTGCCTATACTGTCAAGTCGCGCAGGTTCCATTTACCAACAAGACAAAGCTCGAACATATACTGCACAAGTTTCTCAACAATGTCTTCAAGGATTTAATACCCTCCAATTGCCATCCAGGTCTCCAGACCTATCACCAATAGAGAACGTATGGGACATGCTGTGACAGCAATTGCAACCTTCTCTAAATACCACTGAATTAGCTGATCAGTTGCAACATTTGTAGCAGAATCTTCCACAGAGGGACATAAGCAATCTAACTGACCCTATGCCGCACCAAATATCGACTTGTATAGTCGATAACCACTTAATAAAATATAAGCTTCTTGTTGTCACCATTTCTTAATAAAAAGTTTTTATTGATTCCAAGTTCTAATTATTTGCATATTTTCTCAAACGACACATACATGCCAATCTTCGTGGCTGTAGACTCAATTTCTTATGGGTGCATGCAATTTTTTGTGTGTGTAGCTTCAATGTTTTTTCATCACTGATTTGAACGAATTTTTAATCACCTTTTTAAAAGGTCAGTGTGATCATGTCAGAGCATCAAATGCAATTTCGAAGGCTAAAAAACTTCTGTTTGCTGATTTTACCATGCTGAATTCAAATCTGAAAGTCGTTTTTAAAATTAACCCTTGGATCTGGGAAGATAGCCTCTCAAAGTTTGGCCTTTTTGGTTATTTTTGTGTTTATAATCTCAGGTCAAAGATGTTGCCACATCATGATGCAATTGCATGGTTATGAGAACTTAATGCTTGAAGAAATAACAGGAAAAATGTATTCAGCTCATGAAGTTAGAGATGAGGCCACCTCCATGATTCAGCTGACTAGGAAATTTAATTTTGTGAGGTCATCCCTATTTAAAAATTCAGAATATGAATATCTAAGCCTTGGAATTAGAGAGACTTATTTTCTGCTTTATCTTCAAAATCACCTTGTAAACAATGCAATTATACAAACTTTATTTATAGATAGATTGGTTGGAGCTGAATTATATGATCCATAAAGTTAGAGAGAGTTAGACTCTTTTCTTCTCTGGTATGGCCAGACCAATTAAAAACTTAAGATGAAAAGTTTGAGGTATTAAACTTGATAAATTGATTTGCTAAGGTTATAGGGGAATGTAACTTCATTGCATTATGTTAGGATTTGGTATAGTATGTATGTCTTTATAGGGAGATATTATCCTATAAGAGATAATAATATTGAATAGGGTGGGGGGGGTATGACTGGTATGTGACTGTGGATATTAGAAGCGGATGGGAGGATCGGTGGTAATTGATATCCGCCGGTCCCTGTTTCTCATGCATGGCCGTGGTGTACTTAGGTGAGCTTAGCTCCCGAAGTGCGCGGAAGTTTGCTGGTTTATACAAAAAAATTTCAACTTCGATCAAAGTCTTCGAGAAATGAATACTTCGAAAGAACGTAAGATTAAATAAACCAATTGCAGAAATGGGAAGTCCACAAAATATAAAAGCAATTTTTTTTTTTAATTGAACACCAAAATTTTTAATATAAGTAAATTATTACTGGAAACGAGTGCATATTAAATGGTGCAAACAGAATCAGAAATGAATGAAGTAATATAAAGCATCACCATATTTTATGGACAGCTGACTTTCAAAACCAAAAAATTATGTTATTCATTATTTTGATCTATTTCACTGGCTTCTTCATCGAAATTTAATATGTAAGATCATTTCATTACTTTTATGTTTCCTATTTATAGGGGCAACTCTAGTAGAGAGGTTGTGACTATATAAATACCAAATGATGACCACAAAAATCTGAATATAATATTTCGCAACTATCAATGTTGGTATATTATTTTGAAATAACTCTATTTAATTTTAAATAATATTTTGGGGGATTTTTATTTGAACAAGAAAGAAATATTTTAATTTAAAAATAAAATAATAGTAATTATAAATAAATTAATGATTTTTTATTAATATAAATATAATATATAAAATGTGTCTACAAAATGTACAACGGTAAAATTATAACTAATGGAAATTTTGATTTATTGGAAGCTCAACTATTTAACATATTTTTCTCTATTAATAAAAGGTTTATAAAAACATTTTGACGTAGTTAACATTTTACTGTAGCATTCTAATTTATATACAATTTAATATTGAATGACCGAGTGCATTATTATTACATGGTTTAATATTTTTCAAAAGGATGTCTGTTTCTGTGTGTGTGTAACGTGTAGCAGAAAATTCAAGCTTTCAACAGCTTTGAAGATCTGTATAGAGTTGGCATCTCAGCTTATGCAAATATGCACCTCGCTGGGATTTTTTTTTTTTTAATTTCAATTAGTTTAAAGGTTATGAATATTTAAAATCGAAATTTCGTTGTTTCTAAATCCATATATCCCAGCAGACTATTGTTTGCAGAATGGCAGATGTTAATAGACAATTAGCGCGTCACAATGTGGGTGATGAAATCAAAAATTCTAAGTTCCAGAATTTTACAGATATCATTTTGATTTTTTTTAAACGAGCAATTATTTTATAAGAATTCGCTCGACAAATCTTTTCTATAGCACGAAAATATTCGGAGATAGTATTTAATTATCTAATTTTACTTTTCGGCATTTATTTCACTAAAGTGCAGCAGACGAAACACATAAAGTGATTTAAATTGAGAAGTTTTCTTATTCCTTGAATTTTAAAGATATGATTTGTATTTTTAAAAATACAATTATTTGCCATTAAAAGCATTGTAAAAAAATCATTTGAATCGGATAACTACAACCATAATCCCGATTTTTACCTCCTTGCTTTTTCTTCAATCCTAAAGGTGACGCACTGCAACGAGAAAAGGCGTTGTTGTTGAGACCCAGACCGTCCGACCTACCAGAAAGGTGTAAGGTAACAGTTTGGACGACTGGGAAGAGCCACTCAATTTAAAACGGAACCCAGTGTGGAGAGGCATCCACAGGGCCGTACCCTCCTTCCCCTACCACCAACCTCTTGGAAGTGCTTTTGGACCCACATGTTTAACGTGATCGTACTCCGCGTGAACACGACGGCAGTTTGGGCAGCGGAGGGAATCAAACCGAGGCCTACCGAGTGCAATCCGCAAGCTAATCACTGGACTACTGTGTCCCACGAGTAAAGGCGTGTTTAAGCGTGTTAATGTGTTTTTATAGATCTAATGCAATTTTCGAGGAATCTTCTTATCAAGTTTAAAAATATTGATAATATCCTGTTTTTAACACTTTACAACATAGTTGAAAAGTGTTTATGACTTTGTTCACTCAGTCTGTCTGTCCGTTAGCACGATAACTGCCGTAAAAATGACTTTATCAAAATGAAATTTTAGTATGTTTTTCAGACAGTCTCTGGGACATATGGGAATATAAATGAATAATATCACTCAATTAGTTTTGGACTGAACCCAGGTTGAAAAAATGAAATACATTGAACCCTACGGGACCTAATATTTCAAACATTTTTTAAGCGACTTTAAAATTCACAAATTGCTTCGAAAATTTTAGGAAATATTCAAATTATCTCATAAAATATGTAAAAAAAATTTCAGTAAAATATGTTAGATAGTTTTTTAAATAAAAATTATTAAAGATAGGGAGAAAAACAAATTCAATTAAATTCTGACTCTTGCTATATCCCCCAGAAAGAGACACGAGATATATTATATAATAAATCTCTTTCCAAGGGTTTAATCATTTTATATATAAGAGAGGTTTCATATTTTAAAATAAATATGGTAGATAAAAATTTTTCAAATTTTTAAATAAAATAATTTATTATAGTATTGTAATGAATGAAACGGTAGGAAAAATGTTTATGAATGAAGTGCTGCCTTTATAGAGAGGCGATTTATATTTCGATGACGTCATTTAAATAAAGTTCATTTGTTTTCGATGAAGTTTTCAAATATAATAAATTATTGTAGTATTATGATAATTTTAAAAATTTACTGAGGAATATATCACATTTTAGAGATGTTTATATAAAATTACATTGAATTTGGAAAGTGTTTCATAATCAATGCTTTATGCGTGATTGATCTTTCTTGTTTAAGTTTATAAATGCTTATTTCTCGAAAACAAAAAGTGGTAGCTATAAATAATATTAGGTTATTTGTAGTCCTTTGAAAACCATATAGGAGTGTACAATTGGATTTTGGATAGGTTATTAGTTTTTGAAAAATAGTGGCAACAATTTCAATATTTTAATATTTTGTAGATGTGGTCCTAATTTCGATATTTTAATAATTTAAAAAAAAAATGAAAGGTGGTTCTAATTTCGATGTCTTAATATTTTGAACCATTTTGAAAAAGTGGTTCTTAATTAATTAAAATTATTTTTAAATTGTCAAAAAAGATGAACTTTCTACATAGAAAAATGTTATTCAAGCGAAATCATTTCGACTCGGATCGTGCTGGAGATTTAGAAAGCTGTTTCGTGCCGAGTTCGAACTTGACTTTTAAAAAAGTCCAACCATATTTGATTTTGAAAATTTTTCTGGGGTCGAATATATTTATTTCGCCAGGCCCATATTTAATTTTGAAAATTTTACAAATGCGTTTTAATTGAAAACATGAAATAATTGTCTTTATTTCAGCTATATATAGATAAATGTTTAAAAAAAAAACCTTTTATCTCAATTCTTCGTAGAAAATTTTCACACATTCATGTTTCCGGCCGTCCAAGTGGATACTCTATGTCTTCAGATGAGTCGGACACGGTCTGTGGGTCTTCAACACATTCATGTTTGCATCTACCACTCACTTCGCTGCTCATACCCTCGGGCGAGTCGGGTGGCCTGGACTTTCTACACATTCATGTTTTTAACACATATGAATATAAATTATTTCAGGCCGGATCAAGCCGAGACTCAATGGTCTTCGGGACTGGTTTAAGTACTGGCATTGTCGTGCCAGGCAGGGGAAAACTCTAAATTTTCGGTCCGTTCTGACTCGTATTGGAACCACTGCTGATCTTTTTGTATAGTTTAGTGTTTCATTCACAATTTGCGATTTTATTTTGTCGCAGAAAGTTCATTTAAATGACGTATGAATTGTTAAATGATACCTTTAAAAGCACAATTTTATAACAAAATTTAAAAAAGCAATAAAAATAAATAATATTTATGAGAAACGTATATAAATGATTCTTGTGCATGCCTTTATATAATTTTAAAATATTACCTTACTTTACGCAGTCACAACCTAGCTCTGTAAAAAATTGAAGCAATCTGAACTGAATGAAGATTCCATGCTTTTCAGTATTTTACAAAAAAGACATTCACATTTTCTGAGAGTCATAAATTACTTGCCCAATTATAGACACTTTTAAGGGAATACATACTGGGTTTACTTTCCAAATCCCTGGGCAATGTGTTTCAGTATTTTTCTTCTGCTGTTTTGCCGACAGCATAGCGAAGAAAATAGGTGTTGTCTGAAGAACTCGTACCAGAACCTAATTGCTCTTTCATGGTTTTGTCCCCACCAAAGAGCTAGAATCACATGATTGCTTCTCGAAGGTCCCTACATATGTGTACTACAAATGATCTGTACCCTCCGAGGCTTCTTCGAATTTCCTCAAGAAAAATGCCGACAAAGTTTGGGGACTTCCTGAACCACACTCATTGTCATCCAGTCATCGCCCTTATCCAGGTGGCTCATATGTATTTAAATGAAACTTATGACACCGCAAAGAAACCATTTCCCCACGTTCATCAGATGGCTTTGCTTCAACATGGACTTCAAGGATTTTGTTTCACGAAAGAGAATCTGTGATTTTGTAGTGAACATTTAGAAAATTAAAGTAAAAAATAAGTTTTTAAAATGAAATTTATGGAGAACAAAACACACTCTTATTCCGATTTTTTTCCCGAGTGATTGCCAAATTTTCCGACTTTTTTGAGTCAGGGTGTGTGTGACCCCACTCCGGTACTTACGTCCCTGCATGTATCTTTTGATAAAGACGACCTTTATTTTTTAGTAGAATCTTTTTTCTGTTATAGGGACAGGGATTGCATTCGTCCTAAAATTCCTAAAAGTTTGAAGCTTCTCTTGAATTCCTAAAATTCACCTAAAATTTTGTAATGTTTTGCTGCGGCGTCAAATTTACTCTATTATCGCCCGAATACTTTCCATTCATACGGCAATCAATGTTAAAAAAGACTTCAGAAATTAAAACGTTGATCAAAATAGCACTCATCTTTTACAAAGTTAAAGACGACAAAAGTGTCAATCACGACAAAATTGCCGATTCTCAATGGTTAAAACCTCTCCGTCCACGGGCGGTTTTAGTGAAATATGATCGCAAGATGAATGGCGACCCACGTGATCATTTACGACTGGAGTTTGGGGGAGGAGATTCTTTTGTTTGTGGGAGTGGGAATCTCCAGCACAAGCTAACAAACCTAGAGGCCTTTAACCTCTCAAAGAAATAAAATAGAGGCGGGTTCGATTGTTGAATAGCGTGCTTCCTCATATTTACTAGATAAATCACGAAGTTTCTCTTTCTTTGCAAAGTTAAAATTTTGCTCAACTATTCTTTGTTGGGTATCAATTGTGTGTAAAAATTTTGAAGAATTTTAGGTCTAAATCCAATAATACAAATATAGTTAGTCGGATTATGATTCTCTTGCGTCCCTCATTACGTAATATTTGATCAAAATCATGTCAAAACAGGGGAGTAGAGAAGAAATTTTTGTCTGCTGTTAGCAACCTCTCTAGGCATTGATGATATTAAAGGATATCTCTTCAAAAGGATGCATTGTGTAGAGGCCTGGACCACATAGTAGTTTAGGAAGAAAAGCAATGGATAAAATAAAATACGGCATAGTAGGGAGGTCCCGCAATTGGATCGACATGCTCCCTATAAAAAATAAATTAAAAACAGTGAAAGAGCAGAAATGTGAAGAATGTTACATAAACACATTCCCGCTTCCAACAGATAAAACTTTTAAACAGTTTTCATTTCTTTTTAAACTTAAAATTTTGTCAAATTATTCCATGTTTAGTATGCATCTGGGATGAAAAGTAAGATAACTCTGTAAGAATTTTTGCTCAAAAACCAATATTTAAAAATATTGTTTTCTGGACTAGAGTTCCTTTGAGCTGCAGGAACTTGTGTATGTGTTTTTGTTGATTCTATCAAAACAGAGGATGATTGAAGGGAAATAGCTGTGTCTAGATTAACGTGTTGCAGTAGCTTTGATGAAATATAGGATAACTTATTTCCCTCATATTATTTAATTACTGCCTTCGGCGACCAGCCCTATTGTTTTTGAAAAAGTTTTTAAACTTGCAATACCTTTCTTGCAGTAGTTGTCGATCGTGCACCTCTGCCACGCAAGCCATAAATAACGGGGCACTTCATAAAGTAACTGTCGATTGCACACCTACGTTACGTGCGCAAGTCACGGCTAAGTGTGCAGTTTATGAAGTGTTGATCTTGTACCTCAGCTACGCGTGCAACTTATGGCTAACAATGTAGTTCATGAAGTAGCTGTCGATCACACGTCTCTGTTACGCGCTCAAGTCATGACTAATGGTTCAGTTCATGAAGTAACTGTCTATCGCACACCTCAGCTACACGTATAAATTGTGGCTAGCTGTGCATTTCATGGAATAGATGTTGATCGCACACCTTCGTTATTCTCACAAGTCATGGCTAATGGTGCAATTGATGAAGTAGCTGTCATTCGCACACCTCAGCTATGCAAGCAAGTCACGACTAACAGTACATTTAATGAAGTAGCTGTCTATCTCAGTTACGTGTGAAAATTACGGCTAACGATGTACTTCATGAAGTAGCTGTCGACCACACGTCTTCATTATGCGCTCAAGTCATAACTAATGGTTCAGTTCATTAAGTAGCTGTCTATCGCATACCTCGGCTACATGCATAAATCGTGGTTACTGGTGCAGTTCATGGAGTAAATGTCGATCGCACGCCTTCCTTACGTGCGCAAGTCATAGCTAACGGTGCAGTTGATATAGCAGTTATCAATTGCACACCTCAGCTATGCGGCCAAGTCACGGCTAACAGTACAGTTGATGAAGTAGCTATCTATCTCAGCTATGTGTGCAAGTTACGGCTAACGATATAGTTCATCAAATGGCTGTTGATCACACGTTTCCATTACGCGTGCAAGTTATGATTAATGGTGCAGTTTATGAAATAGCTGTCAATCACACACCTCAACTACACACACAAGTTACTGCTAACGATGTAGCAACATGCGCAATTCATGGCTAATGATGCAGTTTATGAAGTTACTGTCGATCACACACCTCTGCTACGTGCGGAAGTTACGGCTAACTCATTAAGTAGCTGTTAATCGCTTTTCCGACCGCAATGCGGGCACACAGGTAATGATACAGCTGCTGCGTATAAAATGAATCGTCTTTTATTAGCGGGTGCATGCAATCCACGTACGACATATGCAGTAACGACAATTCTAATGCATGTAATAACTATATACACACTGCGCAGACACATGCAAGCTGCACAGATTTTAAATAGCTGTCAATCGCATTCCAGCCCACTATGAGGGTTGAAGGCTAACAAATAAACACTTTTCCCAGAATAAATTGGCTTTTATTAGCATTATTTGCTTTAAGCCCGTCCGCTGCACGGGTGCATGCAATCCTTGTACGTTACATACAATAACTACTAACTTACCAGCTAGATTTTTGCTCTTATGGCCAATTTATTTTACAATTCTTTAAAAATTTTAAATGTTATTTTGAGCGTTTTGGATTCTTTTTTTGTTAATTATATTAAGATTTTCTTTTTCTGTTTACATAAAGTTGTTTGAAAACTAAACATTTTTCTAACATACATATATATAGTGTGTATGTATGTATGTATATATTTACACAAAAAATACCTGTGATAAAGTGGCCACTGGATACTGAGTGATAATTTGAATTTTCAAGTCTACAGAGCATTAAAATGAAAAGTGAAATAGGAAAAATATTCAAAAGATTACCTTTTTCTTTCAATGATGTTTATTTTTTGTATCAATTCTCCTTTAATTAATGAAAAGAATGGTAATTAAACAGCACTAATAATAGAAATAATAAAAATTAGCTCCTAAAATTTTTAGAAAATCTGCTATGATCCCTGTAGGGAGTGGCGAATTGATCCCTTTTCATGTTGTAATTACTTACCTCCCAATATTTACATAATTATTCTTACTAGTAAGACCCATGGGAGTTGGGCTCCTTACTGGGCACTGCACCCTCAAGAAACACCTTAACATTATGGGCGTCATTAAAGATTCACTTTGCAGGGGCTGCAAATACAGCAAAGAAACTGCTGCTCACATTCTCTGTGAATGTTATGTTTACTCTGCTCACATATTCGAACACATTGGTCGTCATGTGATTGAACCCTGGGAATGACATCCCTGTCAAGTGCCTGCTCATCTTTGCATCGGCTACTGGTCTCTTTTCATAGAGATTTGTTCTGTCTGGGGTAGTACAAAATAGACCTCTGGTCGATGTGCTGGGCTCTTTTTGAGCCACCCGTCTCTCATTTCAAGACTCATGGGCATTCTGCCCATGAGTAATTTAGAAAACCAGTTTATTCGTAGGATATCAATTTTATTGAAGGATGACACTCAATCATTGTCTGTATAGTCACAACACAAAAGGAATATTATAATATCCATTGTTATAAATAAGTTAAAAATGAGTCCAATATCCAGCTTCATTTTCAGTATCTGATGTCATACGTAACGTAGGGTTCATTCTAGGTTGAGAGGTATTTCAAATAAAAATTTATGGAATGATAGAAAATGAAATAACATTATGGTCTCACTTTCAGTTTCTGATAGCATACACTACGTTAAGCTCCATGGTTATATCATAATATCAGCTACAACAGAAAAGGAGGTATAATATTCATTTTTGTAAATAAATTAAAAATGCATCCAAACTCTGGCTTTGTTTTCAGTATCTCAGGTCACTCAATGTAGAAGTCCAGAATACTTTTCTTTATATATAGACTAGTAACTGGTGTTACTCAAGAGTTAAAACAAGGTAGTTATATACAGGGTAGTTATAATAAAATTAATAAATTTGAACGAGCATGACCCCCCCCCCCCCCCCCAAAAAAAAAAAAATCACAAAACCGAAATCCGAGACGAAAATAAGCAGGTTTGCCACTTGCCACTAAAATGTCACTATTTCTCATTACTTTCACAGCTGTCGCTATTTTTCCTCTATTTTCAGTACTAGCCAATATTTTCTCACTATTTTTAATGTTCCCAAGATTTTTTATTTACAGCAGCCGATGCTTATACACTCATTGCCATAAAAATTTGTGGACCAAGAAGTAATTGTGGAATATTAACAAAACTTGGCATGAAGATACGTATCAGGCAGATATGCAAATGATTAGAAATACAGCGTAATTGCACATTACCACCAGAGGGCATTGAACTTCGTTCTCCCTGGCACAGAAAAAAAGGTATGCAGAAGCTTTTTGCCTGTACTTAATCTGTTGCAGAGGGACCGTTTTCCATTAGGGATGCCATTATGCCGCCATCAAAGACAATATGATCAGATGTCAGAGTTTGAGAGGAGAAGAAGAATCAGGATGATGGAAGCCAGGTGGTCATCTCGGCCAGTAGCCTGCCACCTAGGCTATTCTGACTTTACTGTGAGGAGGTGTTGGGACCAGTGGACGAGAGAGAAGTCGCATGCATGGCGGCCAGGCTCAGGATGCCCTCAGGAGACTAATATCCGAGAAGACCATCACATTACCCTACACACACACACAGCGCCAACTGCATCATTGTCCGCCATCTGGACACAGGCAGCACCATCACTACAGGCCCCTGTGTCTGTCCATGCCGTCACGAGGTGCCTGACTGAAAGACATTTGGTATCATGGCGCCCATTATGTGTGCTGCCAATGACACCCACCCACCATCGTCTCCGTTTGGAATGGTGTTGCACTCGACGGGATTGAACCGTGACTGAATGGAACCAGGTCATCTTCAGTGATGAATCAAAATTCAATTTCGGCAGTGATGACAACTTTGTACGTGTGTGGAGGCCCGGTGGTGAATGGTTCAATCCTACCTTCTCTTTACAATGGCACACTGCTCCCATAGCTGGTGTGATGGTATTGGGTGCCGTCACATACGACACCCGGTTACCCCTAATATTGATCCATGGAACCATGACAGCCCAGCGATACATTCGTGACATCCTCCAGCCACATGTGTTACCAGTCATGGCAGAGCTCTCAGGAGGCACATTTTAACAGGACAATGCTCGACCACATATAGCAAGGGTGTCACAGGAATGCCTCTGTCACATAACTACCCATCTCTGGCCTGCCTGATTCCCGAATTTGTTACCGATCGAGCATGTCTGGAATCACTTGGGACAGCAAGTTGAACAACCTACGAGTTTGGTTGAACTAGAGGCGTGCTTACAACTGTGGAATTAGATATACAGGACACACACACACACCATACAGAACCTGTATGCCTCAATGCCCACCCTTATTGCAATGTGTATTCACGCTAGAGGTGGCTCAACAGGGTACCAGTTCATTTGTAATTTTTCCCTGTTATAAATGATCCTTTTGCTTTGATTTTGTAATCACTTACTTATATCAACGTTGCACTTACATATATAAAATTTGTTCGATTCTGATAACTCTTTCTTGGTGCACAAATGTTTATGGCAATGAGTGTACATTTTGCAACCACTACACAAGTGTAAGGACAGATGATGCCGTTGATGCATCAGCCAATAAAAAGCCTGCATTTATTGCTATCATAGTCGATTTTTTTTGTGACCTTGTGAGTGATTCTCTTTCTCCCAGCAGCTAATCTAGGCCCATAGTGGAAAGGAACACTTTTTTTTTTGTGGGGAGGTGAGTGGGCTTAAGAATCATATCGAGAATCACATATATGCTGGGAGAATGTAAACAAAAAGATCGTGATTCACTATTCTCCTGAGCGATGTTCAAAAACACAAATTTATTTAATTTATTTTTTATTTACTTAGCTTGTTCTCGGGAGTGACTCACGGCATTATTTCAGCAGAAGTCTTCATGCAAATTTGAATATCCGATGTGTACACAAACTCATTTGCATATTCAGGGGCAGACTTCAGAAATCGTTCCGATAGGTGCCGATCCCAGTGTATATAGGAAGTTCAGTTTGGAAACATCAATGTATATAGGACGTGTGTTTGGAAACAATGTTTGGACAATGTTTGGAAACATCAATGTTTGCAATTATATAGTTTTGCATTCGTATCGTGGTATTGGATTGTATTACAATAGAGCTCGGTATTGAGCTGACGTTGAGTCTGTCTTCTGCCGATGTAATCGAAGTAGTTGTTGTTTGAGATAACTAATTAATGACGGTTTGTAAATATGTTTGTCTTGGTTAAAAAGGCAATTATAATGGTAACAAGTTGTACTTCAACATTAGTTTAAGTGAGTGATAGTGCTGATCACAATAGAACTTTTTACGTGATGCTTTACTATTTTATCGTTCATGTGCTAATCTAGTCATCTGTAAATATGTCGAGTTTCCTTATGTTCAGGTGTGGGACCTATAAGTGGGTGCAAATTGAAGGCAGTTTGTATTGATGTTTTCCAAAATGAACTTCTTAGCCATATTCTCTCAATTTCAAAATCTGTAAATACATTCTAGCTACATGTTGATGTCGCAGCCAGCCTGTTCAACTAGTCAAAACTCTGTTGTTTTTTAATAAACACTAATTTTGTATTTCAAAGAAATGACTCTGTATTTATTTTTCTCTGCTTGAATTCTGCTACATGGAAAGTTTAAATGCTAGACTTTCACTACCAGGAAGGTTATGGGCCCCAGGAAAGTTATAGGACCAGAAAGTTTATGGGCCCTAGATAGCTACTGACGCAGTAAATACACAAGGCTAACTCCAAAGAAAGCTGAGTCAAATTAATGGGGACCACTCAAGTCTGCCCATCGAAGATAAATGAATTCATTTAAGGGAAACATGGAGACTGTAAAAATGCCACTGCTCACAAGATAAAATTATGCAACCTGGAGCAATTGCATGACCTTTGCCCTCAAGACCCAAGGCTGCTATGGATTTGTAGAAAGAAGTGGGAAGCCAATTGATGAAACAAGATCTTGACAAGACCAGCAAGAATTCATCCGTAGACATGATAAAGCGCTATCCATGCTCTTCTATGGCTTATCACCGGAATATCAAGAATTAATTAACATTTCCGATGATCCTGCTGATGCCGGGGAAAGGTTGAGAGATCATTTTATGCACCAACCAGAGCTAATTTAGTATGTCTACTCGACGAATTCTTTAGCATTCATCCAGATATCGATGAGCCAATTCATATTTTTTGTGCACATCTAAAGAAAGCAGTTACCATGCTAAAGGACATTAAACATCCAATAGCTGAACTCTTTTGTGGCTTTTCAAGTGATCCGGTATCTCCCAGATGTGTACCACAATATAGTGCAAATTGTATATTGATGACCGGATGCAGACTTTACTTTGGGCAGGATCAATCAAAACTTTCAGCAGAAGAAGGTCTGTTAAGGCAGCTGAGCCGGGACCTTAATGTAAGTGGCAATTCTACATATTCTGTTTCATGTAGAAGTAAAAATGTTTCTAGAAATAATCCATTAAAAATTTTTCAGGCTAAATCTAAAGTTAAAATGACACAAATTGAACCTTGCTATCTATGTAAAAAGATAGGTCATTTAAAGAAAAGTTGTCCTAAATTTAAATTAAAGAATGTGACTAGTATTGTAGAATTAAATGTAAAACCAAATATTGAGACCAGTTTTGCTATGGATCCTATCGATGAATTAAATTAGGTCATAGATAATGCTGCCACGCATCATTTCTGCAACAGTAAATCGTTGTTTTTATATTATAAAGAAATGAAGGATACTTCTATGTTGCTGGCAGTAGGTAACATCTAAAACCCAATTGAAGCTATTGGGACAGTCAAAATGTATGTTGTCATAAATGACCAAAGAAATTATATCATTTTGAATGAAGTTATGTACTCCCCCCTAAATTACGTCATAATTTTCTAGCAGCTTTAGTACTAGAAGAAAGTAATTGTTGTTTTCATGGGGGAAAAGGACTACTTTGGTTTTATACACCCAAATGGGGAAAAGTATTTTTATGCTAAATGAAGAGTAGGGTTATACTTTTTAAAACCCCAGTATGATTTAGATAGTTTAAATGATATCAAGAATCAAAAGAATAAAAATAGCAAACCTGAAAATGAAGATAGACAGAACAAAAGAAATGTCAAAAATAAGGATAAAGATGTTGATTTAAATACTAAAAGGATTTCAAAAGGTAAAAAGTTAGGATCCGATTTTGGAAATTCTAAGGGAGTTAAGAAACACATCAACGAAAAATTTAACATTTACAAGAGTAAGCTTAGTAGCTCTTTTTCTGAATCTAATGTTATTACCAAACTTTGGCATAAGAGGTATTGTCATCTTAACGTTGATTATATGTTTCAAACAAGTAAAGTTTCAGCTGTAAATGGAATTCCCAAATTTAAGTTCCAAAAATTGAATTGCAAACATTGCAAATTAGCTAAAACGAAACTGATAACTTACAAACCTATAGGTAGAATAAGATCCAATAAACCCTTAGAATTGTTACACATGGACGTGTGTCCGGCCACCCAATCTGTTACACATGGTCTTAGGACGAGTCGGTTGGTCTGGGCTTTCGACATGGACGTGTGTGGGGGCGCGGTAGCCCATTGGTTAGCGCGCTGGAGTTGCACTCGGTAGGCCCGGGTTCGATTCCAGCCACTGCCAAAAACTGCCGCCGTGTTCATGCGGAGTACGATCACGTTAAACATGTGGGTCCGAAAGTCCTTCCGAGAGGTTGGTGGTAGGGGAAGGAGGGTACGGTCCCTGTGGATGCCTCCCCCACTGGGTTCCGGTCTAAATTGGGTGGCACTTCCCGACCGTCCAAACAGTTACCTTACACCTTTCTGGTAGGTCGGACGGTCTGGGTTTCAACAACAACAACATGGACGTGTGTGCTCACTTTGCTGCTCAAGCCCTCGGGTGAGTCGGACGGCCTGGGCTCTCCACATAGATGTGTGTGGACCCATGCCAATACAATCATTAGGCGGTAATAGATATTTTTTATCGATCACTGATGATTACAGTAGAAAAGTTTTTGTATATTTTTTAAAACAAAAATTGAATGTATTTGATCTCTTTAATGAGTTTCAAATCAGAGAAGAAGGACAGTTAAACAGGAAAATTCTAAGAATGGATTGCGGCATGGAATTCTGCTATAATAAATTTAAAGCTTACTTAAGCAAACTAGGGATTAAAGCTGAAAGGGCTAATGTATATACTCCTCAGCAAAACTGAGTTTCAGAAAGATTTAATCTCACTGCTTTGAATTGCATGAAAGCAGTGCTTAATGATAGTAAGGTAAATGATAGATTATGGGCAGAAGCAGTCTTGTGTTTTACTTATGTTAAAAATAGAATTTGCCACAAGTTTAACCTTCTGCTTACGGGTGGGATAGCATCAATCCCAAATGAAGAAACTCTCAAAATGTCAGGTATTTGACATACCCTATCCCAAACAGTTTGATCCCCCTTTGCAGGCATTGGCACCAATGCCTGCAAAGGGGGATTGAACTGTTTGGGATAGGGTATGTCAAATACCTGACTTTTTGAGAGGCCAGTCAAATTTTTGACATTTGGCTGACTTTTTGCCTGACTTTGCCTGACTTTTTGACATTTGGGATTGATGCTGCCCCACCTGTAAGCAAAAGATTAAGACTAAAACACCACTAGAATTTTATAATGTTACGAGACCCTCAGTAGATCACTTCAAGATTTTCGGTAGCAAAGTATATGTCAGAAAACACAAACATAACAAGAAAAAAGCTGAATATAAAAGCCCAAGAAGGGATAATGGTAGGTTATGCTATGGATACAAGAGGCTACCGGGTACTGTTAAAAGGGGATTCGAAAGTTATTGAAACGAGTAACCTCAAGTTTGAGGAAAGTATAGATGCAGGGGAAAGTATCCTGGACTCAAATGGGGATATTAGAAACCTCCCTACTGTCACCTTTCAGGTAACCCCAGATTGCTATTCTATAGGCTCTGATGAGGAATGTTTGGATAGGATATCGGGTGAAAAGGCAGGCGAGAATGAAGATACTGACAATTGTTTATTTGAAGACAGTGAGGAAACGGACTCTCCTGCTGATCCCAACCTAATTCCCTGTTCGGACAATCCTTGGGATTGTGAAACCATCCCAAGAGCTAATGGTAGTAGAATAGACATATATTATTATATTAGTGGGGACAGTAGGAAGTCTTAGATCCCATAACGATATATGAAACTATTGTAAAAAGAATAATATACAGTATAACCAAAACCTCTTTAACTTTAGGGAAAAGAAAAGCAAAATAGGATCAAAATGGGTTAATAAACCAGAAGCTAGTAATGTAGAAATTAGCATTCCCCAAAACTACAAAGCCGCCCTAAAAAGTTCATGGTTACACAATTTATACTCAAGATACATTCACTTGTATCAATGAGGGCGTAATAAACAATAATGTATAATAATGCCATATTTGAAATATAAAACTATTCAATTTAATTTTGAAAAGTTAATGGTTTTAAATTACATTTTAAATATCTCATTACAAAGATTAAATATCCTTTCTTTAGTCATAGGTTTAGTGAAAAAATCAGCTAAGTTATCTTTACTATTTACAAATTTGACTTCAAGTGACTCATTGACTACTAAGTTCCTCAAGAAATGGTACTTTGCATCTATATGTTTAGTCCTATTATTTTCAATTGGAGAATTAGAAAAATTTATTGCTACTTGGTTATCACAAAAAATGACACTATTATTTTTGTTAAAGTTTAACCCTAGCCTTCTACATTCTTCAATTATATTCTGCATCCAAACCATTTCCTTAGCAGCCTCTGTAAGTGACACATACTCAGTTTCCATAGTTGACAAACTGACACACTTATGTTTAAAGGTTTGCCAAGAAATGGGTACTCTATCAATTAAAAATAGCATACTCCCTAGTGACACACAGTCATCTCTGTTTGTTGCAAAATTAAAGTCAGAATAGTAGTTTAAATTTAATTCACTGATATTAGAGAAGTTTAACATGTAATTCTTAGTTTTCTCAATGTATCCTAACAATTTTAATAATGCATCCCAGTGTTTAATCCCTGGATTTTCTTGAAACTGATATAGTATGTTTATTGCATAACATAGATCTGGTCTCGTTCTACTAGCTAGAGAAGCCAAACATCTGATTAAGCTCCTGTAGGGAAAGTCATGCATTTGAGTCAACTCCTCATTTGTTAGCGGGCAATCAATTTTACTAAGAATACTGCCTCAATAGGAAGTGAAGTGATGGGCTACTTGAAGTGTTTAAACATTTGACACACTTTTTCTATATACTGGCCTTGATGTATGAAATACTTGTCGTCATCAAATTCCTTAAATTCCACACCTAACAATTTCTTAATTTTTCCTAATACAGTCAAACCTGTCTATAACGATACTCTAGGGACCAAGAAAAAATATCGTTATAGACAATTTATCGTTATAGACAGGGCTGAACTTGCCACACTATAATGGAAGTTATTTAACACGGGTGTGACGTTATTATAATAATATATGTTGAACTTACATTACTGAATAATAGTACAGTATTATGTTGAACTTACATTTTTAATTAATGTATTACAGATTAGAAGTAAAATATGAAACATATGTAGTATCTTATGAACCTAAATCATAAGATTCAAATTGCAGTTAGAAAATGTGACACGGCGTATATTTTAACTACATTTCTATTACACAATTTAAAAATGGATAATTATAATGATAAAAATAAAATTGGAGTTATATTTTTAAATCAAAAATAAAGAATACGTTGAAACAGAAATGAAATGCGTATCGTATAGAATTCGAATTCTGATATAGGACAAAGAAAATTTAACATGCGAAGTAATCCAATATTTTCTTTTGCTTGGATTTTGCAGAGAATGCTGCCGTCATACACATATTTTTTAAACCTTCTTGAGAATTCAGATATACATATGGAACATTTGGTAAAGTAGGAATAAAATTCTGCAATGTTTCGATCATTGTAACAGAATCTTCAGATGTTATGTTGGATGGTGATTCCGTTCCACACTCCTCATCTTCCACTTCGCTAACATCATAATTTTCTTTCAGTTCTGTAATTATGTCCTCATCGGTGCTCCCACTGAACACTAATAAACCTTCATCCAAATTCAAATAGTCTTCTAGATTTATTGAACAGTGCATATTCGTGGAAACTTTGAATGCATTCAAAGAATTACTTAGGTGCAGCACACAATTTTCTTCTTCAGAAATATTTTGTTGAGAATTCTCATCGCTGTCAGACTGTTCTTCATCACTGCATGAGCTGAAATTAAAACCTGCCTTCTGCCAACAATTTCGTATGGTAGATGACTGAACTTCAACTGCCAGAGATCATGTCACATGCTTGTTTAACATTTATGCCAAAGGGTTTGGTAATCTTGGAACATAGTCGGTACATAGAACATTATTCCCCTTTAGGATGAACTTCAGCCTTTGTGTTAAGTCTGCCATTGTAAAAGTCTTGGTCCAAAGTTCAAAAAGTCTTGGACACAACACAGGGAAAAAAGTTTGAAATACTCAAAATTATTGTTATATACAGGTTCACTCAAAAGCAAATCATTGTTATAGACAATTTCGATATACACTAAAACTATAGGAAATCCGCGGGGACCATGGAAAATATCGTTATAAACAGGTTTATCGTTATAGACAATATCGTTATAGACAGGTTTCACTGTATCTTAATATCAAATTTATTTCTAAGTAGAGAAACAATATGGTCTATATCCTTCTGATAATTAGAAGAGAGAATTATATCATCTACATAAATTAGCATTAGAACTTTGTCATTGTATATGTAAGCACAATTGCACCATTTAAATTTTGAACAGCTTAACTTTCTTAATATGGTGTCAAGCTCCATATACCATTCCCTTCCACTTTAAAGGCTGTATATGGCTCTCTTTAATAAACAAACATAATCATGATGTTCTTGACTGATATAGCATTGAGGTTGTTTCATATAAATTTTTTTATTCAACTTAGCGTAGAGATATGCTGATTTGATATCAAGTTGAAAATGCATCCAGCCGAGCATACAAACAAAAATAAAGAAAAATGCTCTGATTATACTGAAGTTGACAACAGGACTAAATACTTCATTGTATGAATCTCTTTTCTCTTGAGTATACCCTTGAGCTACCAAATGTGTCTTATATCTTTTAATTTCCCCTTTCTCATCTTTCTTAATTGTATAAACCCATCTACTGACTATCTGCTTTTGTGAGGTGGATGCTGGAACTAGTTCCCAGACATCTCTCTCTTTCATTATGATTATTTTCTCATCCATGGCCCTACATCATTTTTCAGATTGGGGAGATTTAATCACAGCATTATAACTCTTAAGTATCTGAATTTCCACATTGCTCGCTTCCGATTTATTTTGGATCTCTTTCATTGTTTTCTTTTCCCTAAAATTAAATAAGTGCTGATCGTACTGCACATTTGCTTTTGCACAATATTTCTTTATGTCATTATGTGATCTCAGCCTTTTCTTGTCTCTCTTGACGTAATAATAGACATTTGTCCTACTGCCATCAGGTCTTAGTACAACTTTCATTCCCAAGTAATATCCAAGCAAGGAGTCAGGTTGAAGTCCATAGAAGAGTCCATTTCTTCACTGGATTCAGACATATCCTCACCAATGTCTTCACTCTCTCCTGCTTTATACTCTAACCTCCCACTCGGACATTCCTCCTCAGAATATACTGAACAGCTATCTCTCGGTATTCTCAAGGAGATTGTTCTGGTATAAGTAGCGTCCAGGATGCTTTCCACTGAATCACCCTCATCAAACCTTACATTGCAGGTTTCAACAATCCGTTTATCTTTTGAAATGAAAAGTCTATACCCTTTGGTGCCTATGGCATAAACAATCATGACTCCCTCCTGAACCCTCATAGCTTTTTTCTAAGTTGACCTCGTTTGCCAACATAGGCTTTGATACCAAAAGTCCTGAGGTGATTAACTGTTGGCTTTCTACCACTGTAGAGTTCTTGTGGAGTTTTACATTTGAATTTATGACAGATCCTGTTCTTTGTATAGGTAAAACATAAAATGGCTTCTGCCCAAATTTTGTCATCAATCTTGCTTCCATTCAACATAGCCTTAACACAATCAAGGGCTGTTAGATTAAAGCATTCAGAGACCCCATTTTGTTGTGGTGTATAGGTGTTTGTTCGTTCTGCTTTAATCCCAAGATTTTTTAAGTAGGCTTTGAACTGATTGTGACAAAACTCCATCCCGCAATCCGTCTGCATGCTTGGGATCTTTTTACCTAACTGCCTCTCTTCTCTAGCTTGAAACTCTTTGAAAATTTTAAAAACTTCTAATTTCTGTTTCATGAAAAATATAAACACCTTTCAGCTAAAATCATCTGTTATTGACATAAAGTATTTATTCCCACCAAGTGAAACTCTATGTAAGGGACCACAAACATCCATATGTAGCAACTACAATGGTCTAGTGGACCTTATCCTACCAATAGGCTGGTATGAAACTCTCCTAGATTTAGCCAATTTACAATGCTTACAGTTAATTTTCCTGTTCTTAAGTCTAGGGAGTTCATTAACTGCAGAAACTTTGGTAGTCTGATATAGATAATCAGCATTGATATGGCAATATCTCTTATGCCATAAGCTAATATCATCTTTCAGCTCAGTTGCTGAATTGCTGGCGTTAGCATTGCCGCATCACTTTTCCGCTTTGTCCTTGACTTTACCGAATCAGAATTTTTAACTTTAGTTTCATTAGACTCAGACATATTATTTACAATTTTAGAAAAACTAGTATCTTTGTTTTGGGTTTTTTTTTATTCCTTTTTGGAATCCTTATCCCCTTCCCAATCCTAATTTTTAGGCTTACTGTCTTCAATATTATTATTTTGCTTACTAGCATCATATTGTGGTTTTAAAAAGTATAGATCCTCTTTCCTTTTGACATAGAAAAATTTATTGCCTTCAGGCGTAAAAAACCACAATACCCCATTAGCCCCCTTAAAACTAAAGTTTTGTTCCTCAAGAACAGAAGCTGCTAATAGGTTACGCCTAAGTTTAGGTGAATACATCACATTATCTAAAATAATAACACTTTTCTTGTCCTTAAACTGGACAAACATTTCCACCATACCGATAGCCTCAACTGGACTTTTGATATCCCCTACTGCTAGTGACATTGAAATGCCTTTGCACTCACTAAATTTTGAAAATAACTTAATGTTATTACAGAAATGTCACACAGCAGCAGTATCTACTAACCAGTTTAGCCTATCACTGGAATCGATAACATTATTGGCCTCAATACTAGTGGATGTGTGTACCTCCACTATATTAGTAAAGCTAGATTTTAACTTTGGACAATTTGACTTAAAATGACCAGTTCTCTTACAGTAAAAGCAAGGTCCTTTTACTTTACACTTAGAATTTACATTTTTAGGCAGTTTAGACATACTATTTACATTATTTCTTACACTTTTTGAATTTGAAGTTAAAAATGCAGAACTATTAACACTCACGTGATTCATGTCCTGGTTTTGCTGGCGCAGCCTTCCTTCCTCGGCCGAAAGTTCAGCCTGTATCTTTTCCAGCTTAAAGTCTTTACCGTCCCATCTATAGATTATCTGGACAATTCCCCGGTACTCTTCTGGTAAGTACCTGATAGCCTGTAAGGCGACTTATAAGTCCACAATCGGATGGTTTATGTCTTTTAACTTAGTCACAGTTTTTCAGAGTCTTGAACAAAAAATGTCTCTAGGTTCATCATGTCCCAGACAAACAGAGAAGAATTCATCCAGTAACCGGACCAGGTTTACACAAGTAAGTGCATCCAGGGATGCAGTGGGGCCAGGGCGCACCTGAGCGGAGCCCTGGTACTTTTTTTGAAGGCAGGGCCCTGATTAATAAAAATATCAGCTCTTAAAAAAAGTCCGCAATTTCAAATGTAAGATGTGACAAATTTGTCGGCACTCCATTTCTGCCGAGCGGGACACTTGTACTACCTAATTTGTCTTTTATTCTTTTCTTTTGTGAAGAAGATTTCTTCACAGTTAACACTTCCGAGGAAAACCCCACCCCAAAATAACTGATATGGCCAACCATTTGAATTTCAATGATAGAGAAAGACGCACGTGGCAATGTTTCCCTCCTTGCTATTAAGATCTATGGGGCCAGCGCCACCTATAGGTACTTTGAATCGCGAATGCATAGGAACTGTTTTTCTCCAAAACACCACATTTATTTGCTCCTTTCGGCAGTGAAGTGATGTGAGTTGTGTGCAGTGAAGTGATGTGAGTGTGTATCGTTATCTGATGACATCTCACATCTTGTATGTTTATCTATTGCAGAATCATATTATTGTTAGTATTTACATATTTTGTTTTTTGGAAGTAAAATTTTGATTTTTTTTTAAAAAGGTTTTTGGTCGAATTTTTTATTTTACATTTAACGATGAAGAGAACTGCAGAAAGAAAAAATTTTTCATCAAAAATTCTGATAGTAGACGATGAGGCTTCAACATCATCTATCAAAATATGTAAAGAAACAGAAAAGGCAAGCAAAAATGAAAGTAATATATCTATATCGTCGATGTCGAAACCCAACGAAAATGTCCGTAGTAATGAACTTTTAAGTGTCGAAAAAGCAGAGAATAAAGAATCAACTGGTATTTGGAATGTTTAGTATGAAAGCCAATGTTTGGAACGGAAACAGAAGCACACATGGTTAATAACAAAAAATGGTTTTTTGGGATGCAACTATTGTTCTGAAGGGCAGACATTAGGCTCATATAAAATCAAGGTGTCTCATTAAGTCCAGAGTGAATTTGAATGATTAAGTCCAGAGTGAAAGGTGTCTCATTAAGTTCATTGCTTATTCACTTTTAATGGTTTTGACAGAAATCAAAAACTAAAATCATTGCGGACTAAGATTTCTGCACATCAGTTATCAAAAGCTCATGAAATTGCTTTCAAAATTGTACAGGAGGCTAAGAAAACAATGTTGGAAAAAAAACAATATTAAACAGAAGGAAGCTTATATTGAAAAAACTGAGAAACTTTTTCACATGGCTTATTACACTATAAAAAATGACAGGCCCTTTACAGATTACGAGAGCTTAATTGAACTACAAATGAAAAATGGTGTAGATTTAGGAATTGCGTTACATTCTCGTACTAGTGGTACTGAAATAATAATGCACATAGCCGCAGAATTTAGAAAAAAATTAACAGCTAATTTAATTGAGGAAAACAAAAAATTCTCAGTTTTAATTGATGAGTCGACTACATTAGGTGAAGAAGCAGTTCTAATTATTTATATTCAAACATGTGTCAGAGAAAAAGAAGAGCTTATATTTCTTGAATATATATTATTAAGTTTAAAGATCTTTAAACGTATAATCTGCACCAGTTATTTTGGAAGCACTCTTAGATTGTTTTTCGTCATATGGCCTCAATGAAGAATTTTTACAAAAGAACTTGATATGTTTTACTTCAGATGGTGCTAGTACAATGCTAGGGAAAAATTCAGGTATTTCCAAATTGTTAAAAGACAGATTAAAAAATCCGGACATTATTATCTGGCACTGCCTAAATCACCGTTTAGAATTAGCCGTGGATGACAGCATCAGTGATATAAATGCTGTTAATCATTTCAAATCTTTCATGGACACTTTATACGCTTTAAATAGTCAGTCTCCAAGAAATTCAAATGAATTAAAGAGCATAGCAACAGATTTGGGGATCCAAGTAACCAAAATTGGTAGATTATTAGATGTTCATTGGGTTTCCAGTAGTTTTTGGACAGTAAAATCAGTCTGGAGTATGTATACTGCCTTAGTGAAACATTTTAAAGAAGCCGCCAATGACACCTCTAGGACAAGTACAGATCGCAATAAATACAGAGGCCTGTTTGAAAGAATGGAATCTATTGAATTTCTTAAAGATTTGTCCCTGATGTATGATGTTTTAGAAGAATTATCTGGTCTGTATTTGCAGCTCCAGGAAAGATTATGTACTATCGTCAGAGCCGATAGATTAATCAAATGAACCATTAGAGTTATAGGAAGTATGAGAGATAAACCTCGATCTAAGGAACAAGAATGTATTAGATCTGCAGAAAAGATGAATTTTAAAGGGATAGAGCTGAGTAGTAATAGAAAAATTGTTTCTATAAATAGAGAGCAGTTTATTGCTAGCATCAGAAACAATTTGGAATCTCGTTGTTTTACGTTGACTGCATCTAAAAGATCGAAAAATAATGATAAATTTGAGGAGGAGAGGTCCAGATATAATACGATGCTAGAAGAATTTGCAATTCTAAATCCTAACACCTGGCCCGAAGATGTAGATACTGATGATGACCAAGCAATGTCAAGATACGGAGAAGAAGAAATAAGAAATATGTGCACTCGTTTTAACATTGGTGATGAGTGTTTAGTGATCAGCAGCTTCAGAGATTTTTTTTAATCAGGCGGAAAAATTACTCCTGCATATCTTGCACCACTCATGGATATCCTAAAAATAATTCCTTGAAGCAGCAGTGAATGCGAATTCTGTTTTAGTGCCATGAATTTCATTATTACTTCATTGCGCACAAAACTTCTAATAAAACATGTGTCATCCTCACTGTTCATTAAACTTAATGGTCCTCCACTTCAACAATGGGACGCAATACCTTACGTGAAAACGTGGTTGTTTCGACACAGAAATGCTGAAGATAGCCAGTCTCGTCATGTCAATCACCAGTGTTCCACGAGCCATATTCAAGGAAAAGGGGAACTGTGGTCGTTGTTCTAAATTAATTGTTTTTCCTATTGTATCTTGTTGTTGTAAATAGATAAATTGTGCATTTAATAAACACTTTATGGGAAAAAAAGTTGGCCATGCCCCCTTCTTTAAAAAAAATTTTAAGGGGCTTCCTACGGGCCTCTTTTCGTAGCCCGGCACTTTCTATTTTAGGACTGCATCCCTGGGTGCATCGTAGTGTTGTTTGAGTTTCTCTCAAGCATCGGCTGGATCGTCAATGATGTTAATCAGTTCTCTGTACTCCGGAAATAAACTCTGGAAGATTATGGCGAGAGCTTTATCTCTATGCTGTATGAACTCGTCATAGTCACGGAGTGACGTATGTTCATCCACTGGTTTCACTGTTCTCTCTATGTACCCGTAACATCCTACTGCTTTAAAGGCGAATAAGATTTCTGTGCTCCATGTGACGTAGTTTCTACACGTAAGCTGCTCTACCTTGCTGCCTCCATGGCATGTGGTGTAACGAAGAAGCACAAGAGTTCATGACATGTTTGTTTACTTTCATGTAAATGGTGCTGTCACTGCGGCCCCCATTTGGGAATTCTTTGGCTCACAAGAATTAAAAAGCTTAGGTCCTTCCGAGAGGTTGGTTGATGGGGAAGGAGGGTACGGTCCCTGTGGATGCCTCCCCCACTGGGTTCTGGTCTAAATTAGGTGGCACTTCCCGACCGTCCAAATAGTTACCTTACACCTTTCTGGTAGGTCGGACGGTCTGGGTTTCAACAACAACACTGGATAATATAAGGCAAATTAAAAACAGTGCTATATACAAAAGTTAAAAGCTGACAAGCTCATCATTTGTTTCATTACTAGCTGGACCATCTTAAAGCACTATAGAATATCTAGATAATGGTAAACACATATATTACCTAATTTTGATATGTGCTCTTGAAGAAGCCACCATAACTGGTGTCACACTTGGCAAGTATGGTTCCTTTGGAACCATAATTCCACATAAATTTAACACTGCCAAACACCTTCCGCGACTTCAACAATTAACTTAAATGAAACATAATGACCATTTATTAACCAGATCATACAACATGGTCATTTAAACACAGAACTCCAAACTGAGTCTCGACAAGTCGTCAGCGACGTCTACTCGTCGAATGGTTCCAAGAGGTCTGAAGTGCTTTAAGATTTGGGCCACTATATATATCCGAAGATGGGATCGTTCCGGAACACAATCATAGTCGGAAATGCCCCCGGATATGCAAATTATCTGCGTATGCATCGAGCACACGATTTGCATGAATTTGCATGTCAGAAAAACATCACGGTTCACTCCCGAGAATGAAGTGAGTCATTCACAAAGAATTATATGAATAAACACGTTCAGGGGGTATCGTGAATCGTGATGTTTATATATATATACCTACATTTTTCCAACACCTTTCAGGATTTTTTCACCAGGGGGGGACGAATGACATTTTAGGGGGGGGGGGGCAAGTTTGCTATTTGCCCTATATAAATATATCTAAATGCTGTGTCACATAAATAGAAACTAGGTTAACATAAAATGCCTCCGGAGGCGCAGCCCCCTCCCAGGAAGTATGCCTGAAAGAAACATGGATTACAACTGTTGATTCAGGGTTAATGAAAAAGTCGACTCAAATAATAAATAGATGGAAGCCAGATATTGTTTTGATTACTCAGTGGGTCAAGGACGCTTGGGACAAGGATGCGATCAATACCTGTGAGAAATGGTGGCAAAATCATTCAAGAAATATTGCTTTAGTAATTGATGGCATAGAGGATTATGGGTTTTTTATAAATGATGGTGATAGTGATTTTTATGGCATGGGCATAGATGGGATTGCTGATATTTACATGACGTGCCAATGGTTTTTTAAACTATTTGGAGAACTTGACTATGACTATATGTATTAGACCTATGACACATGAGCTTTGTCTCCCGTTTTGAGGATACTGTGTGCTGGGGGTAAAAGAATGGCTGGAGCTTGTCACATGAAAACGAATATCCCCAAAATGGATGGGAGACAATGCTCGTATGTCATAGGCCTTTTTGCTTGGACTCAGACTTTAAAGGGTTCCAACGATATTTTTATTATACACTAGCCGCCTTTGGCGACCAGCCTGTTCGCTATCCTTGAAAATCCTGACAGTGGCAAGCTCGCTTTTTAACGATGCTGCTTAGCGAAAAAGTTTTTTTTTTTTTAAGATTGTCCCCACCACCACCCGATGCATAAATGCACCGCGACAATCTCCATAACTTTCTTTTTATTTATTTATTTATTTATTCAGTGTTTAAGTTTTTTCATTGTGGTCCCAACCACCACCCGATGTAAACAATACATCGCCACAATTCAATCCAGCATAATGAGCCAGAAACCTTTAAAAAGCAAACACTAATTCAGTTTTTAATTGTGCCTAGGCTAAAAAGTGTGTAAGAAGCAAACACTTATTCGGGTTTTAATTGTCCTTAGGCCAAAAACCGTATAAAAAGCAATCAATGATTAAGTTTTTTCATTGTGGTTCCAACCAGCACCCGATGTAAATAATACATCGCCACAATTAAGTTTTTACAATACAACAACAGAGTACGCCACAACAATACGTCGCCACAATTAAGTTTTTTCATTGTAGTCCCAACCACCACCCGATGTAAACAATACATCGCCACAATTCAATCCATCATAATGAGCCAGAAACCTTATAAAAAGTAAACACTAATTCGGTTTTAAATTTTTTTTTTTTTTTAAAGATTGTCCCCACCACCACCCGATGCATAAATGCACCGCGACAATCTCCTTAACTTTATTTTTATTTATTTTTTTATTTCTTCAGTGTTTAAGTTTTTGCATTGTGGTCCCAACCACCACCCGATGTAAACAATACATCGCCACAATTCAATCCAGCATAATGAGGCAGAAACCTTATAAAAAGCAAAGATTAATTCGGTTTTTAATTGTGCCTAGGCCAAATGTTGGAAAATTTAAAATTTGCAGATAGCAAAGCACGCACTGTCAGAGTCAATAAGTGTTGGCTGGGTCATGAAAGTACACAAGTCCAGTTTTAAAGGAAAACTTCGTTCACTTTATTTGGTGAAAAACACAACTCAGCATATTACACATACCTGGTAATTTTCCATGCCGTAAAACATCAAAATAAACTATGTACAAAAGATTTTTAGTTGTAAATGACTAGACAGAGATTCCTTGAAGCATTTGGTAGTAAATTACTATACTACCTCTATCAGTTGCGTATATTTCAGTCACCATCACTTGGTAAAGGGAAACCAAAGGATATAACATCAGGAAAATATTTAAAGCGGCTTCCGAACGTTTGTAAGTAAATTTAACGTTCAATACATCTGCATCCGTTTCGACTATTAACCGTCGTCAAAAAGATATTCCACAGTGCTTCTGTCAAAAACATTTCTGTCTGATCTCGATCGACCTTTCTACTGTCGACCTATCTCCAATGTCTCCTGCAGACGTCTCCTTAATGTCTGATTGCTTCAAGAAACCTCTGCCCTATATATCCGAGAATGGACAGTTCCGGAAACGCCCCTGGATATGCAAATCAGATGCGTACGCATTGAGAACTGATTTGCATGAAACCTCATGTTGAAAAACGTCACGGTTCACGCCGGTGAACGGGAAGAGTCGTTCATATTAAATTTGCATAAACGCCCGCTCACGGGAACGTGAATCGCGATGTATTGATTATTTCCAACAATCGGCCCCCTCATGCAAATCCTTAAGTCTCAATGCATATGCAAAAGAAAACTTACTCTGAGAAACCAAGGTATATCAATAAACACCAAGGCCCCCAGTATCCTATCAAACATAATGAAGGAAAAAATTTAAAGTATTATATCATTATTAAATTTAAAATAAAATGCATAAGTACTTATAGCATCTGAAAAATAGTTAAGTATTGTCGACAATATTGTAACAACAACATTTCACATCAAGTAGAAATTTATATACAACACAACTTCAATGCTTAAGTATCATCATTCAAAAATTTAAATTTTAGTTTAAATTTAATTATAAGTATCCAAAATTTAAGTATAAGCACATTATCATTTTAAACAAGTCAACTTTAAAAGATTAAGATTTTGTATAAGCATAGAATTTAAGTTTACTTTAAATTTGAGTATAAACACTATAATTCAAAAAGCTTAAAAAAATTTAGTCTATTAACACAATATAAGTATACATAATTAATACTATTAGACTGCATTGATATACCAAATATTTAAAAATACATGATGCAAGTAATTAGATAATAAAATTCCTTTATCAAAACTTTCAACACATACTTTTTACCAAGTTGAAAAAATACAAAATTTTATACACATAAGCTATTATTTAGCATCATGCGGGTCATGGAAAATGGATGTATATACAAAGGTGTAAAGTGAAAAAGATTCAATATCACAAAAATTTATACTCAAGATATACTATCTTATATCAATGAGGTTTAAGATAAACAATAATGTATATATATGACATCTTTAAAAAAAATTCCCAAGTTGTAAATTCAATTTAGTATTTAAAATTTTCTTTAGACTAAACATTTAATCTCAAAAAGTTTTGATTTAGTTTTTAAAAATTTTATTACAAAATTTAAGTATTATTTCCTTAGTCATTGGTTTAAGAAAGTGATCTGCTAAGTTATCTTTACTATTTACAAATTTAACATTAAAAGATTCATTGACTATTAAATTTCTTAGGAAATGATATCTAACATCAATATGCTTAGTTCTGTTGTTTTCAATTGGAGAGTTAGAAAAATTAATGGCTGCTTGGTTGTCGCTAAAAATAACACTGTTACTTTTATTAAAGTTTAACCCAAGTAAATGACATTCTTCTATTATGTTTTGTACCCATACCATTTCCTTAGCGGCTTCAGTTAGTGATACGTATTCAGCTTCCATGGTTGATAAGCTGACACACTTATGTTTAAAGGTACGCCAAGAAATAGGTACATTGTCAATAAAGAGTATCATGCCTCCAAGTGAAACACGGTCATCTCTGTTTGCAGCAAAGTCAGAATCTGAGTAACAATTTAATTTTAACTCCTGAATGTTAGATAAATTCAACACATAGTTTTTAGTCTTTTCAACATATCCTAAAAGTCTTAACAATGCATCCCAATGCTTAATTCCAGGGTTTTCTTGAAATTGAGATAATATATTGATGGCGTAACAAATATCAGGTCTAGTCCTACTAGATATAAAAGCCAAACACCCAATTAAGCTCCTGTAAGGAAAACTTTGCATTTGCTTTATTTCTTCACTTGTCTTTGGACAATCTATTTTACTTAGAATATTCCCTTTAGAAATGGGAAGTGAAGTAACTGGATATTTATACTGTTGAAACATTTGACATACCTTATCTATATACTGACTTTGATGTATAAAAAATTTATTGTCACACTCTTTAAATTCCACGCCTAAAAGTTTTCTAATTTTTCCTAATACCTTGATATCAAATTCTATGCTAAGTAATGAAACAATGTGGTCTATGTCCCTTTGATACTTTGAGAAGAGAATTATGTCATCCACATAGACTAGCATAAGAACTTTGCTATTGTAAATATATGCACAATTACACCATTGAAGTTTTAAAAAATTTAATTCTTTTAATTTGGTGTCAAGTTCATTAAACCATTCTCTTCCACTTTGATGAAGACCGTAAATGGCTTTCTTCAACAAACAAACGTAATCAGGCTGTTCCTGATTGACATAACCTTGAGGCTGTTTCATATATACCTTTTGACTCAATTTAGCATAGAGATAGGCAGATTTGATATCTAATTGGAAATGCATCCAGCCAAGCATGCATACGAAAATTGAGAAGAATGCTCTAATTAAGTTGAAGTTAACAACAGGGCTAAAAACTTCATCGTATGATTCTCCCTTTTTCTGACCATACCCCTGGGCTACCAAATGAGCTTTAAACTTTTTGATTTTCCCATTCTCGTCTTTCTTAATGGTGTAGACCCATCTACTGCCTATATGCTTTTGTGAGGTGGATGCAGGAACTAGTTCCCAGACACCCCTCTCTTGCATTACGGCCATTTCCTCATCCATAGCTTTACACCATTTTTCGGACTGGGAAGATTTTATAGCAGCGTTGTACCCTTTTGGTATATTTATTTCAATATTGCTTGCTTCTGGTCTGCCTCTGACCCTTTTAAGACCTTTATTTTCCCGAAAATTAAACAGTTGCTGATCAAATTGTATATTCCTTTTATCACAATATTTCTTAACATCATTGTGCGACCTCAGCCTTTTATTATCTCCTTGAGCGTAATAATACACATCGGTTCTACTCCCATCGGGTCTTGTAACCGTCTTTCGCTGCCAAGCAATATCCGAGCAAGGAGTCATACTGGAGTCAGCAGGAGAGTCCGTTTCCTCACTGGATTCAGACGGATCGTCACCAGTGTCTTCACTCTCTCCTGCCCCCCCATCAGACTGCCCACTCGGATATTCCCCGTCGGAGTATTCTGAAAGGTTATCTCTTGATATCCCTGAGGAGATATTTCTGGGACAAATTGGGTCCAGGATGCCTTCCACTACATCACCCTCATCAAACCTCACATTGCAGGTCTCAATTGTTCGTTTCTCTCCTGACAAAAATATCCTATAGCCCTTAGTTTTAGTAGCATAGCCTACCATCACCCCTTCTGTAGCTTTCATGTCTAACTTCTTTCTGAGCTGAGTGGGTTTGCCTACATATGCTCTACAACCAAAGGTTCTAAGATGTTTGACTGAAGGTTTTCTACCACTGTAGAGCTCATGTGGTGTTTTTGTCTTAAATTTGTGACATATTCGATTTTTAGTGTATGCAAAACACAATATTGCTTCTGCCCAGAATCTGTCATGTAATTTGCTGTCGTTCAACATGGCTCTAACACAGTCAAATGCGGTTAAGTTGAATCGCTCTGATACTCCATTTTGCTGTGGGGTATATGTGTTAGTCCTCTCAGCCTTAATACCGATATCCTTCAGGTAATTTTTGAACTTATCATGGCAGAATTCCATCCCATTATCCGTCCGGATACATAGAATTTTAGTACCTAACTGCCTTTCTTCTCTGGCCTGAAACTCTTTAAAATGTGAAAATACTTCTGACTTCTGTTTCATGAGGTAAACAAAAACTTTTCTACTATAATCATCTGTTATAGTTAAGACATACTTGTTCCCACCATATGAGGCTGTGGGTAAGGGACCACACACATCCATGTGTAACAATTGCAATGGTTTAGTGGACCTTATCCTACCGGTGGGTTTATATGATACTCTCCTAGACTTAGCCAATTTACACGATTTACAATTTAACTTTTTGTATTTAAACCTAGGAAGTCCGTTTACGGCAGAAACTTTGCTGGTTTGGAGAAAATATTCAGCGTTTATGTGGCAATATCGTTTATGCCAAAGACAGTTTGTACTATTAAGTTCAGTTACTGAACTGCTAGGCTTAGATATTGAACTATCCACATTTCTATTCTGCTTAGTTTTTGTTTTGTCAGATTTAAATTCAGTTTCTTTAAGATTAGGTGCTATTTTTACTTTGTCTATTTTTCTGGAAGCACTAGGATCCCTATCCTTGGATTTCTTATCCTTTTTGTGTTTCTTGTCTCCATCTCGATCCCTATCTTTAGATTGACGGTTTTCTACGTTATGTTGTTCCTGGGTACTATACTTAGGTTTTAAAAAATATAACCCATCCTTTCTTTTTGCATAAAAGAATTTCTCCCCTTTAGGTGTAAAAAACCATAGAACCCCATTAGCTCCATTAAAACTAAAATTTTGTTCCTCAAGAACAGATGCAGCTAATAAATTTCTCCTAAGTTTAGGAGAATACATAACATTTTCCAATTTGATAATACTTTGCTTATCCTTAAATTGGACATACATTTCCACCGTCCCGATAGCCTCAACTGGACTTTCGACATCCCCTACTGCTAGCGACATTGAAGTGCCTTTGCACTCATTAAATTTTGAAAATAACTTAATGTTATTACAGAAATGTCGCGTAGCAGCAGTGTCTACTACCCAGCTGAGTCTATCGCTAGGATCGATTACAGTATTAGCCTCAATCTGTGGAGACCCAAGAAATTCCACAATACTAGATCCATTATTTCTACTGCAATTAGATTTAGTATGACCTAGTTTGTTACACTTAAAACACTTAATTTTACTTTTAGAAATATTTACATTATGACTAGAAGTATTTACATTAGACACATTATGAGATACATTTGGAAATTTAAGTTTAGACACATTTACTCTATTTACAAATTTCTTAGAAGTAAAATATGCAGAATTTGAACTCACAGTTTTGGAAAAGTCACTTGCTTGCTGCCTCAGCCGGCTCTCCTCCGCTGCTAGCTCTGCTTGTATTTTGCTGAGCTTGAAGTCCGAGTCATTCCATCTATATATGAGTTGAACGATACCTCGGAATTCTTCCGGAAGGTACCGAATCGACTGGAATGCTACATACAGGTCTTCAATGGGGTGTTTCGCGTCTTTAAGCCTCGTCACGGCCTTCCGCAGTCTTGAGCAAAAAATGTCAACAGGCTCCGGCCGAACGTCGAAGAACTCATCTAGTAATCTAACCAGGTTGGCTCGGGAAGGCGCTTGAAAATGTTCTTTCAAGGTATTCCATACTTGACTAGGTTCGTCGGTGACGTTTATCAACTCCTTGTATTCCGAGGATAAGCTCTGATAAATTATGGCTAATGCTCGGTCTTTCCGGCGATAAAAATCATCGTAGTCGCGGCGACTTGCATCTTCCTCCAAAGGCCTAACGCTTCCATCTACATGTCCGAAACATCCTTCTCCCTTGAGGACGAATGAGATGTCGGTACACCAGGTGACGTAGTTGTCCCGCGTCAGCAACTCCGTTCTACTTGCCTCCATGGCCACTCGTAGTTTTGAAGAAGCAGAAGTAAAAGTTCTTGTACACTGTTTACGTTTACACTGTTGCGTTTCGTTGTTCACACGAACTTCAAAATGGTGCCAGGTGCGGCCCCCATCTGAACACTGGAACGATTTCTTTAAAGATACTTGCACTTATGACTCTATTGGGCGTTGAACTGGCCCATAACCGTTTTACTGTTGGAAAATTTAAAATTTGCAGATAGCAAAGCACGCACTGTCAGAGTCAATAAGTGTTGGCTGGGTCATGAAAGTACACAAGTCCAGTTTTAAAGGAAAACTTCGTTCACTTTATTTGGTGAAAAACACAACTCAGCATATTACACATACCTGGTAATTTTCCATGCCGTAAAACATCAAAATAAACTATGTACAAAAGATTTTTAGTTGTAAATGACTAGACAGAGATTCCTTGAAGCATTTGGTAGTAAATTACTATACTACCTCTATCAGTTGCGTATATTTCAGCCACCATCACTTGGTAAAGGGAAACCAAAGGATATAACATCAGGAAAATATTTAAAGCGGCTTCCGAACGTTTGTAAGTAAATTTAACGTTCAATACATCTGCATCCGTTTCGACTATTAATCGTCGTCAAAAAGATATTCCGCAGTGCTTCTGTCAAAAACATTTCTGTCTGATCTCGATCGACCTTTCTACTGTCGACCTATCTCCAATGTCTCCTGCAGACGTCTCCTTAATGTCTGATTGCTTCAAGAAACCTCTGCCCTATATATCCGAGAATGGACAGTTCCGGAAACGCCCCCGGATATGCAAATCAGATGCGTATGCATTGAGAACTGATTTGCATGAAACCTCATGTTGAAAAACGTCACGGTTCACGCCGGTGAACGGGAAGAGTCGTTCATATTAAATTTGCATAAACGCCCGCTCACGGGAACGTGAATCGCGATGTATTGATTATTTCCAACACCAAAAACCGTGTAAAAAGCAAACACTTACTCGGTTTTTAATTGTCCTTAGGCCAAAAACCGTATAAAAGCTTTGGCGACCAGCCTGTTCGCTATCCTTGAAAATTCTGACCGTGGCAAATTCTAACCATGGCACACTCGCTGGCGCGACCTACCAGAAAAGTGTAAGGTAACTGTTTGGACGGCCAGGAAGTGCCACCCAATTTAGACCGGAACTCAGTGGGGGAGGCATCCACAGGGACCGTACCCTCCTTCCCCTACCACCAACCTCTCGGAAGGACTTACGGTCCCACATGTTTAACGTGATCGTACTCCGCCTGAACACAGCGGTAGTTTTAGTAGTGGCGGAAATCGAACCCGGACCTACCGAGTGCAATTCCCGCGCGCTAACCACTGGGCTACCGCGCCCTCCACGACAATCTCCATAACCTTCTTTTTATTCACCCAATTTAGACCGGAACCCAGTGGGAGGGTCATCCACAGGGACCGTACCCTCCTTCCTCTACCACCAACCTCCCGGAAGGACTTACGTACCCACATGTTTAGCGTGATCGTACTCCGCGTGAACACGGCAGTTTTGGCAGTGGCGGTAATTGAACCCGAGCCTACCGAGTGCAATTCCCGCGCGCTAACCACTGGGCTACCGCGCCCTCCGCGATAATCTTCATAACTTTCTTTTATTCACCCAATTTAGACCGGAACCCAGTGGGGGAGGCATCCACAGGGACCTACCCTCCTTCCTCTACCAACAACTTCTCGGAAGGACTTACGTACCCACATGTTTAACGTGATCGTACTCCGCGTGAACACGGCAGCAGTTTTGGCAATGGAAAGAATCGAACCCGGGCCTTCCGAGTGAAATTCCCACACGCTAACCACTGGGCTACCACGCCCTCCGCGATAATCTCCATAACTTTCTTTTTATTCACCCAGTTTGGACCGGAACCCAGTGGGGGAGGCATCCACAGAGACCGTACCCTCCTTCCATTTAAAATATCCATAAATTCAAATATCCATTTATAAAATCCATATCATTCTATGAATCATCCATATCGTTCCACCAATCCATAAATATAATAATTTCAAATACATCACCAGAATTCAATCCACCATAATACAATCATTAAAATTATTTAAAACATCCATAAATTAAAATAACCATTTAAAATATCACATAAATATAATTATTTCTCTCGATGTATCCAATACATATGCTAAGCTCTTAATACATTTAAAACCCGAAGCGTGGTGGTCTCCATGGAGACGGGGGAAAAACTACTGCGGTGGGAAATGTCGGGGAGAATCGGTTCTTCGCCGAGTATTGGGCAAGAAATATAAAATCATGACGTCTTTAAAATTGCGATCCTACAGGCAATTTTCACTATTTCTTGACCAGATTGGACTTGTAAGAATGCCAGATGTTTGACCTTTCTAAAAATGTAAATTATTAGTCGAAATTCTGAGTACTTTTTACTATGCGAGAATTTAAAAACCAAAAATCGTTTTTTTGAGTCAAAAGTGACTTTTGCTTTAAAATCATAAAAAAATATTAGAATTTGTCCCTGAGATTTGAAATTGATATATTTTTACTCGAAATTCTCTGCTCTTTCCGATGGTGTGATTTGTTTTTTTCTACGATGTCTGGATCGTGGAGAAAAAAGAGCAAAAATGTCAAAAAACGGTCGAAATCTCATAAAACATTAAATAACAAAAAAAATAATTAAAATTTTAAAAATCGGTTTTCACGTGTCCCCTTCCCACCCCCCAGGGTCTCCGATTGCCAAATTTCATAGCTCTCCGACGCGCGGTCGCGAAACGTATAGTGTATAAGACAGACAGACAGACAGACGCACAGACACACAGACATTGCCTTTTATTATTTACTAGCCGCCTTTGGCGACCAGCCTGTTCGCTACCCTTGAAAATTCTGACCGTGGCAAACTCGTTGGCGCGACCTACCAGAAAGGTGTAAGGTAACTGCTTGGAAGGCCAGGAAGTGCCACACAATTTAGACCGGAACCCAATGGGGGAGGCATCCAAAGAGACCGTACCCTCCTTCCCCTACCACAAACCTCTCGGAAGGACTTGCAGTCCCACACGTTTAACGTGATCGTACTCCGCGTGAACACGGCTGCACGGGAATCGAACCCGGGCCTACCGAGTGAAATTCCCGCGCGCTAACCACTGGGCTACCGTGCCATCCGCGACAATCTCCATAACTTTATTTTTATTCGGCAATTTTGGGAATCGAACCCGGGCCTACCAAGTGCAAATCCCGCGCACTAACCACTGGGGTACTTCACCCTCCGCGATATTCTTCATAACTTTCTTTTTATTCACCCAATTTAGACCGGAACCAAGTGGGACAAGCATCCACAGGGACCGTACCCTTCTTCCCCTACCACCAACCTCTCGGAAGGACTTACAGACCCACATGTTTAACGTGATCGTACTCCGCGTAAACACGGCGGCAATTTTGGGAATCGAACCCGGGCCTACCGAGTGCAATTTCCGCGCGCTAACCATTGGGCTACTTTGCCCTACGCGACAATCTCCATAACTTTCTCTTTATTCATCCAATTTAGACCGTACCCTCCTTCCCCTACCACCAACTTCTCGGAAGGACTCACGGACCCACATGTTTAACGTGCTCGTACTCCGCGTAAACACGGCGGCAATTTTGGGAATCGAACCCGGGCCTGGTAACTGGTTGGACGGCCAGGATGTGCCACCCAATTTAGACCGGAACCCAGTTGGGGAGGCATCCACAGGGAACGTACCCTCCTTCCCCTACCACCAACCTCTCGGAAAAACATACGGACCCATATGTTTAACGTGATCGTACTCCATGTCAGTGGCGGAAATCGAACCCGGGCCTACCGCGTGCAATTCCCGCGCGCTAACCACTGGGCTACTTCGCCCTCCGCGACAATCTCCATAACTTTCTTTTTATTCACCCAATTTAGACCGTACCCTCCTTCCCCTACCACCAACCTCTCGGAAGGACTCACGAACCCACATGTTTAACGTGATCGTACTCTGCGTGAACGTGGCGTAAGTTTTGGCAGTGGCGGGAATCGAACCCGGGCCTACTGAGTGCAATTCCCGCGCGCTAACCACTGGGCTGCCGCGCCCTCCGCGACAATCTCCATAACTTTCTACATATTCACCCAATTTAGACGGGAACCCAGTGGGGGAGGCATCCACAGGGGCCGTATCCTCCTTCCCCTACCACCAACCTCTCGGAAGGACTTACGGACCCACATATTTAACGTGATCGTATTCCACGTAAACACGGCGGCAGTTTTGGCAGTGGCGGGAATCGAACCCGGGCCTACCGCTAACTTCCCGCGCGCTAATTTGCAATTTAAAATGACCATATGCTTAATTCCATCATCCTCATTCCATTGTTTCATTGTTCCATCATTTAAAATATCCATAAAATTAAAATATCCATTTAAAATATCCAAAAGTTAAAATATACATTTAAAAAATCCAGATCGTCCCATCATTTAAAATATAAATATAATAATTTATATAGAGCAAAGGCGCTCTATTCAGAACTGTGACGTCACCTCCACCTTGACGTCCCCACCCACCACCTTCCCTGCTTCAGCGGGGGAGAAACGAACGGAACGCCGAGAAATTTAAAATCATGACGTCTTTAAAATTGCGATCCTGAAGGCAATTTTCATTATTTCTGGACCAGATTAGACTTGTAAGAATGCCAGATATTTCAGCTTTCTAAAAATGTAAATTATTAGTCGAAATTATGAGTACTTTTTACTATGCGAGAATTTAAAAACCAAAAATCGTTTTTTTGAGCCAAAAGTGACTTTTGTTTTAAAATCTTTAAAAAATATTAGAAATCGAAATGGAGATTTGAAATTGATATATTTTTACTCGTAATTGTCTGCTCTTTCCGATGGTGTGAGTTGTTTTTTTCTACGACGTCTGGATCGTGGAGAAAAAAGGGCAAAAAAAGGTCGAAATCGCATAAAACATTAAATAAATAAAAAAATAATTAGAATTTTGAAAATCGGTTTTCACGTGTCCCCTTCCCTCCTCCCCAGGTCTCCGATTGCCAAATTTCGTAGCTCTCCGACGCGCGGTCGCGAAACGTATAGTGTATAAGACAGACAGACAGACGCACAGACATTGCCTTTTATTATATAGAAGACTAGCCGCCTTTGGCGACCAGCCTGTTCGCTACCCTTGAAAATTCTAACCGTGGCAAACTCGTTGGCGCGACCTACCAGAAAGGTGTACGGTAACTGCTTGGAAGGCCAGGAAGTGCCACACAATGTAGACCGGAACCCAATGGGGGAGGCATCCAAAGAGACCGTACCCTCCTTCCCCTACCACAAACCTCTCGGAAGGACTTGCAGTCCCACACGTTTAACGTGATCGTACTCCGCGTGAACACGGCTGCAGTTTTGGCAATGGCGGGAATCGAACCCGAGCCTACCGAGTGAAATTCCCGCGCGCTAACCACTGGGCTACCGTGCCATCCGCGACAATCTCCATAACTTTATTTTTATTCGGCAATTTTGGGAATCGAACCCGGGCCTACCAAGTGCAAATCCCGCGCACTAACCACTGGGGTACTTCACCCTCCGCGATATTCTTCATAACTTTCTTTTTATTCACCCAATTTAGACCGGAACCAAGTGGGAGAAGCATCCACAGGGACCGTACCCTTCTTCCCCTACCACCAACCTCTAGGAAGGACTTACAGACCCACATGTTTAACGTGATCGTACTCCGCGTAAACACGGCGGCAATTTTGGGAATCGAACCCGGGCCTACCGAGTGCAATTTCCGCGCGCTAACCATTGGGCTACTTTGCCCTACGCGACAATCTCCATAACTTTCTTTTTATTCATCCAATTTAGACCGTACCCTCCTTCCCCTACCACCAACTTCTCGGAAGGACTCACGGACCCACATGTTTAACGTGATCGTACTCCGCGTAAACACGGCGGCAATTTTGGGAATCGAACCCGGGCCTACTGAGTGCAATTCCCGTGCGCTAACCACTGGGCTTCTTCGCCCCCAGCGACTATCTCCATAACATTCTTTTTATTTACCCAATTTAGAACGGAACCCAGTGGGAGAGGCATCCACAGGGACCGTACCCTCCTTCCCCTACCACCAACCTCTCGGAAGGACTTCCGGACCCACATGTTTATCGTGATCGTACTCCGCGTGAACACGGCGGCAGTTTTGGAAGTGGCAGGAATCGAACCCGGGCCTACCGAGTGCAATTCCTGAGCGCTAACCACTGGGCTGCCTCGCCCTCCGCAACTTTCTTTATATTCACCCAATTTAGACGGGAACCCTGTGAGGGAGGCATCCACAGGGACCGTACCCTCCTTCCCCTACCACCAACCTCTCGGAAGGACTTCCGGACCCACATGTTTATCGTGATCGTACTCCGCGTGAACACGGCGGCAGTTTTGGAAGTGGCGGGAATCGAACCCGGGCCTACCGAGTGCAATTCCTGAGCGCTAACCACTGGGCTGCCTCGCCCTCCGCAACTTTCTTTATATTCACCCAATTTAGACGGGAACCCTGTGAGGGAGGCATCCACAGGGACCGTACCCTCCTTCCCCTACCACCAACCTCTCGGAAGGACTTCCGGACCCACATGTTTATCGTGATCGTACTCCGCGTGAACACGGCGGCAGTTTTGGAAGTGGCGGGAATCGAACCCGGGCCTACCGAGTGCAATTCCTGAGCGCTAACCACTGGGCTGCCTCGCCCTCCGCAACTTTATTTATATTCACCCAATTTAGACGGGAACCCTGTGAGGGAGGCATCCACAGGGACCGTACCCTCCTTCCCCTACCACCAACCTCTCGGAAGGACTTCCGGACCCACATGTTTATCGTGATCGTACTCCGCGTGAACACGGCGGCAGTTTTGGCAGTGGCGGGAATCGTACCCGGGCCTACCGCTAACTTCCCGCGCGCTAATTTACAATTTAAAATGACCATATGCTCTCTAAGCTCTTAATTCCATCATCCTCATTCCATTGTTCCATCATTTAAAATATCCATAAAATTTAAATATCCATCGTTCCATCATTTAAAATATCCATAAAATTAAAATATCCATCGTTCCATCATTTAAAATATCCATAAAATTAAAATATCCATTTAAAAAATCCATATCTTTCCATCATTTAAAATATAAATATAATAATTTCTACAGTGCATATGTTAAGCTCTTATTTCATTTAAAATCGGAAGCGCGGGAAACGGAAAGTAAAAACTAATTCGGTTTCTTATTGTCCCACCCATCGCTATGCATATACAGAACCGTGACGTCACCTCCACCTTGACGTCCCCACCCACCACCTTCCCTTCTTCTGTGGGGGAGAAACGTCGGTTAAGAAATGCTTTAGCGGATCGCCGAGAAATTGAAATTCGGAAAATCTTAAAATCCCGATCCTGTGGCCAATACGGAATATTTCTTGACCAGATTGGACTTGTAAGAATGCCAGATATTTGACCTTTCTAAAAATGTAAATTATTAGTCGAAATTCTGAGTACTTTTTACTATGCGAGAATTTAAAAACCAAAAATCGTTTTTTTGAGTCAAAAGTGACTTTTGTTTTAAAATCATAAAAAAATATTAGAATTTGTCCCTGAGATTTTAAATTGATATATTTTTACTCGAAATTCTCTGCTCTTTCCGATGGTGTGATTTGTTTTTTTCTACAATGTCTGGATCGTGGAGAAAAAAGAGCAAAAACGTCAAAAAACGGTCGAAATCTCATAAAACATTAAATAACAAAAAAAATAATTAAAATTTTAAAAATCGGTTTTCACGTGTCCCCTTCCCACCCCCCAGGGTCTCCGATTGCCAAATTTCATAGCTCTCCGACGCGCGGTCGTGAAACGTATAGTGTATAAGACAGACACACAGACATTGCCTTTTATTATATAGAAATATCCATTTAAAATATCCATAAATTAAAATATCCATTTAAAATCCATTTATAAAAAAAATATATATTGTATATAATCATTTCACCCATTGTATACAACACATATCTTAATTCATTTAAAACCGGAAGGGCGGTCTCCATGGAGACGGGGGGAAAATTCAACGGGAGAAAACGTCGTTCGCCGAGAAATTGGAAATCCTTAGGTCATTAAAATCGAGATCCTGTAAATATTTATAATTATTTCTTGACCAGATTGGACTTGTAAGAATGCCAGATATTTGACCTTTCTAAAAATGTAAATTATTAGACGAAATTCTGAGTACTTTTTACTATGCGAGAATTTAAAAACCAAAAATCGTTTTTTTGAGTCAAAAGTGACTTTTGTTTTAAAATCATAAAAAAATATTAGAATTTGTCCCTGAGATTTGAAATTTATATATTTTTACTCGAAATTCTCTGCTCTTTCCGATGGTGTGATTTGTTTTTTTCTACGATGTCTGGATCGTGGAGAAAAAAGGGCAAAAATGTCAAAAAACGGTCGAAATCGCATAAAATATTAAATAACAAAAAAAATAATTAAAATTTTAAAAATCGGTTTTCACGTGTCCCCTTCCCACCCCCCAGGGTCTCCGATTGCCAAATTTCGTAGCTCTCCGACGCGCGGTCGCGAAACGTATAGTGTATAAGACAGACAGACGCACAGACACACAGACATTGCCTTTTATTATATAGATATATATATATATATATATATTTTTTTTTTCGTTTACAAGTATTTTTGAATAATTTATTGAAAAAAAAAAATACTCTATTTGGAATCGACTTATATGCAAGTTTTGGATTTTTCCAATTTTTTTCTCTGAAAGTACAGGGATTGATTTATACGTGAAGTTGATTTACATGCGGGTATATATGGTACATGAATTATTATATAATATAAATGAAGAAATTATTACATTACATTAATATAGTCTTGTTGGTCTTTTCCTATTCAATTTGGTACTTACCAGCAGTTCACAAGTTTATAGTATTGACACATTTTAGAAATTTTGGCTTTCTGTGAATTTAGAAAATAGCATACATTAAGTATTTGCAAGCTTGCTTTGGTGATAATATACATATTTCATCTGTTTCTAAAATAAGCTAATTAAATTTATATCCCTAAATAAGTTCTAATTAAAATTGCTTTAAAATATTTACTACAATTTAGCAATTTCATCGTTTTGACGAACATAATTACGTTCATTTCTTGAATCTTTAAATAAGCGTCCAACAGAACTTCGAAAATAAATTGTTATACATTTTCTCCATTCACTTTTTAAGACTTTCCAACATAGTTGAAAAACTTCTGACTTTGGTCATTCTGTCAGTCTGTCTGCATGATAACTGCCATAAAAATGGCTTTATTAAAATGGCATTTTAGTATGTTGTTGAGATGGGGATGATGTGGATGTTCTGCAGGATGTTTTGGAATGAAAATAAATAATATCACCCAAATAGTTTTGGTTTTAACCTGGGTTGAAAAAATGAAATACATTAAACCCTATGGACTTATTTTTTTTTTTTTTTCATTTTAAACAGTGTTGAAATTCGCAAATTGCTGCAAAATTTTAGGAAATATTCAAATTATCACATAAAATGTGTAAAAAGAATTTCAGAAAAATATGTTAGTTTTTTAAATAAAAGAAATAATAATTTCTCTTATGGTATATGAAGAGATCATGTGACTCATTGCAAAATAAAATATGGCATCCATTTTTTTCCCACTGTGTAAAAATTGGGGTGTTAAGATCATTTAAATTTATATTTAGTGTTATATCCATCATAAAACCACTTTATTTTTGTGTAATTTCTGTTATCTAAATTCTGTGACAACACAATTACAATATTTTTCATTTTAAATTATCACAAAATTTTGATTATTTCTACAACAAAGCCTAATTTTAACGCATACAGAATGTAAACAATTCAAGTGTTTATAAGGTGATTTGTATAAGAATTGCAGAATTTTTTTCACATAAAATTATTTAGCTCTGGTGTCTGAAATATAAGTGATATGAATGAAATATTCATTGATTTTAGAGAGAATCAGATGATTTATATTTCAGTGACATCATTTTAATAAGGTTCACTTTGTGTAACTAGCATTGTCTTTTTCGATGAAGTTTGAAGTTTTCAAATATAATAAATTACTGTAGTACTGTGATAATTTAAAAATTATCAGCACTGAATATATTACATTTTAGAGAAGTTTAAATAAAATTGCATTTCAGTTGAAAGTGTTTCATAATCAATGCTTTATGCATGATTGATCTTTCTTGTTTTTGTCCTGAAGCAATATAAAAACAACTTAAACAGCTTCTTTTTTAAAATAGTATTCTGAAATAGCACTAAAAGATTTACAGCAGATAATTTGTTAGTTCATTCCAAATGTACAACTTTGGGTTGATTGGTAAAAAGCTGGCTTTGCAAATGAATGGTTTTTAGTTCGAATTCAAGTGGATACTTAAATTTTATAACTTGTGCTGCCATCTGTTATAATAATACTCAAGAGAAAAATTTTCTTTTTAAAATTATTTTAAGGGTTGTTCACGAATTACCTAATTTCAACAAATTATTTTTAAGTTTATATGTTTATAAAATTTATTTTGAAGTTAATTTGAAAAATTTTCGAAGTGTATGTTATACCATCTATAGATAGAATATACATTTTCTGCTATTTTCTTAATTGAAAAAGTGTTTGTAGAAATAGTAAATATGCATACAAAATTTAGCAAAAATAATGGAATATCCTTATAGTAGTTATCACTAGACATGGAAATTTAAACATTTAAGATAATAATAGCATTCAAAGTATCACGCTTTGATATTATATGGAGTTTTGAAACTTTTAAATGTTGAAGAATTTCTATGATATATTTTAAAATAAATACTTGGATACGAAATCTGAAATATACATTTTTTACTTTACCTACATAGATATATTTCCACCAGTGGTGTAGTCGTAAAAAAAAAGGTGGGGGGACGCTCTTTTTTTGAAGAATTTTAGCCAATACTGTATAATTTCTGTGATTGACATAGGGCTGGGAAGTATCGCAATACAAGTATCACCCATATAAAATGTCTTGAGTAACGACCCTAGTCTCTAAATGTATCGTGGATTTTGTATTGAGATACTTTTTCAATTGCATCCAGTTTTTTTTTTGTTTCTTTTTTTTACTTTCCAACTCGAACTCTTAACATGTTGATAAAATCAAAAAAATAATAATTATTTTAATTTTATTTAGTTATTTATTAAAAACCAAAAATTGTGCTCCAAAGCATATGATTCTCAGCTCAAGAAAGAAAAATCAATTAAGATTCTTGCATTTTGCAATGAAATTATCTCAAAGAACTTTCCATAGAGATACTTTTTCATTGATTACATTGATTGCTCATTGAATACATTGATTCATTGATTACATTGATACTTGTCATTGATTTCTCTAATGATTTTTTTAAAGCTTTTTAGTTTTGGAAAAATTCTAAAATCCGAATGTAAATAAAATATAAATAACATTTTTTTGTCTACAAACGTTTTTTTTTTCTAAAAGAAACCGAAAACCGGTTAATTTTGTAATAACAGCCATCCCTATCCATATGTTTTTTCAGAGGAAGGGTGACCAAAGAATAATAATCTGAGGCCATCGGCCATGCATTCCATCTATGCCAAGCTGCAGAGAGATTATATATATATATATATAAATTAAATAAAAAGCGTCCCCTTACAAAATAAAAAGTGGGGGTACGCTTGAGATCAGGAGAAAAAGGTGGGGGGTCTGCGTCCGCCCGCGTCCCCCCTCGACTACACCTCTGATTTCCACACTTCAGATATTTTTAATTGCTGCTCTAAAGTTAGCAGCTTAAAAGGTTTTTAGAAGAAATGATTAAAAATATTTTTTCATGCTAAGAAAAGCACAAATTATATTACTCTAAAAATAAGATTCAATTAGAGCTTTTGCTGTAAATGTTTGAATTTCACTTTTGGTGTGTATTGCTTCTTTACTAACTTTTTTAAAATTTGAAATTTAAATTTTCTATCAGATCCTATAAATATCAATTCTTCCTATACATTTTCATGACTTCACGACCAAACATGTCACGTTTCAATGGAGAAACCTTCTTTACGTGACGGTCTGATCTAATGGACTTTTGTAAAGCTCCTTTACCAAATTGTACCCATAAAAGTTTTACTTCAATAGGGAATTATTTTTTGTTCAGAAATAAAAAATACATTAATGCATAGAAATCAAAACAAAATGCCTATTGTACAATTAATTTATATGTACCTTAAACAAAATTTAGATCATTGAATATGAAACCGAAAAAATTTAGCCTTTAATTAGAAAGAGAAATATTCCGATGTTTTTATTTATTTGGTTTTTGCACAGAATACACTGGTCATATGCATTTTTAAAGCCATCTAGTGAATTCAGATATACATCTGGAACATTCGGTAGTATACGAATGAAATTTTGTGGTGTTTCAATTAATGTAACAACATCTAGAGCTGTTAAGTTGGGGGATTAATCCATAAGACCAGCTGCCTTTGTGTATGGTATCCTTCATAATTAATGAATTATCAAAAGGTCTATTACTTTGAAAAGTCTTGGACAAAACACATTGCCAAATTAAAATAATATTAATTGAAAAGTGCTAAATTATCATTATATACAGGTTCACTCAAAATTAAATTATCTTTATAGATAAGTTTGATATACATTAGTACTATAGGATATGGCTGCAGAAAATGTTGTTATAGGCAATATCATTATAGCCATGTTTCATTGCATTTCTATTATGTTTTTAAGTTGAATAAATTCATGTTTTCTTCAGTAAATTCTCAGCATAAACATCCAAGTATATTCAGTCTTAAAAATTTTGAGAGTTTATCTTTAGTAAAATGAAATTTTCTACATTTTAAAAAATTACGAATTTTCATTCTACCTCTTTATACAATTACTGTAAAAAGTTGAGGAAATTTTCAAAACCACCTTATTATGAATAAGTATATAAATAATAAAAACACAGTTTTCTTGATCTGGTGTGAAATGGCACATTGAAATATACAGTGTTTATTTTCCTTTTGTGTACAAATTTATTGCTCATAATTTTATGTGTTCATGATGATTTTATTATTTTAATTCACTCTTTTGTTTTATATATATATTAGGCTACAAATCCCTATATTGTAAAGCTCTCAATTATTGATGATGAAATGGCTCTTAATGTGAGTAAATAATGTATATATTTTTTAATGATTTTCATATATGTTTTAAAGTTTAAAATAGAAATAAATCTAGTACTTAATGTTTTTTGAAAAAAAAAATGAAATTATAATTTATTTATATTACTATTATTATAAAGTAATAAAAATTTGTTTAACAATTTATTTTATTTTATAATAAAATATCTCATGTTTTGTTCAAAAATTTAAGTTTTGTTTCATGACATGCATATCTATATACTTTGATTCAATATTTACCGCATATCAATTTATGTCCAGGAGCACATATTCCAGGCTATCAAAGTTAGCTGCAAACCACAGGGAGTTTCAGGTATTAAAAAAAATAAGATTAACAGAAACATTAATGAAATCATTCACTTTGTCTGAAAAAGAATACCACAATAACAAGCACAATATCTTCCTATCTTCATTCGGTGATATGGAAGCTTTGTGTGATAGTTGAGTCTTTCTTATCTATGACAGCAGGGAAGAGGGGTATTTTAGGGACTGAACTGTATTTCTGTTGAAGTAAAAGAAACAATGATTTAGGGCAATAGATCTTTAGAGATGGCAAAAAGTGCCCTAAAATAGAACTTTTAATAAAATATATTGTTAGTACAAAATCCTCCAGTTGGTTTCACTAAAAACCCAAAGTGGAGTTAAAAAAATAGGCACCAATCAAGGTAGGCATTTAATAAAAATTTATTGATGTACAAAATGCATTTATGCATTTACTAAGTTCATTTTTAATTTAGTATATGGTAGAAGATAAAATCTGATATAACAGTTTCACTGCTATTTATTTTTTAAGAATTTTTTTGTATATTATAGAATACTTGTGAAATGTGACATAGAAACATAGAGTAATAGAAGTAAAAATTCAAATAAACTTTAGTAGTTTGGTTGTCCCCCATTATTTAAAAGCATCTGCTCAAAATCTCATTTTTTTATATGCACATTCTTTTTTTTACCTGAGCAGGGAAGCCACTTTTAATGTCCTCAAATTATGCATTGTGGTTGCTTTAATATTGATTGAGAAGTGCTGTTGCAATTGTATCCCCCCCCCCCCCATTGAATGTGTAAGTATTGGGATGGGGTCGAAAACAATTTGATGAATTTACATATTTTGAGTATTACTGAATTCAAATAATTCATAAAAACTGAAATTGGCAGCATGTCTGAATAAGAAAATTACTAATACTAAAAACTTTTTAGATAAAAGTTTATTTACAACATATAAGGCATATACTTTTTTTTTTGCATTAATATTGCCTTAGTGCTTTTGGGCATCATCAGGGGTCAAAAATTCGACCCAGTCCAGCCCTGCATTAAAGAGATATTTGACATTTTACTTTCTCCCTAAGTAAGTGTGATTTCTCTCAAAAAATATTTTGGATTTCATATGTAAAAACAGAAACCCTTGTAAACAGGGAAGACTTTTACTATTGTGAGAACATGTGTAGGATACAGTTCAATCTCATTTATGTTGCCTAAATATCTTATATGAAAGGTAAAATTCAACTTTATATATATCTGCTTGAACTATGCCTGAACTTCATGATGCATTTTAATGATTTTTTAGGGGGAAGGGGAGCAATGAGGCTGTGTAGTAAATATTCTGATATAAGTTTTGTGACCCTTCAGCAAAGCATAGGGTAACAGGAATTTAAAAAACTTGTTTCTGTCTGTTATGACCACTATGAGAATAGCCCAATGGATTTCATACATTTTTTCAATGATTTATTAGTTTATTAGGGAGCAGATTTATGGCTAAAAATACTTCAGATTTTGTATAACTTTAATATTTAAAATTTAAAGATGTTTTCAAGCTAAATGCCTCCTAAAATACACAGTACAAAAAGGTAGTGGGTTGTGTTGCCCAGTTCTCCACTTGTAGAGAGATTCGAAATTGATATTTTTATTTTGTAGAGGAAGAGGCTATGATACAGAGCATCCAGGAAAATTGCTTGTAGGATGTACAGAAATTGGTTTTGACTTTTGGGAATGAGGTTAAAGGTCAGTGGTGCCAGAACCCATGGGTGCATGGGTGCAACTTGCACCCACAGATTTTTGTCTGTGGGTGCAGCGCACACACAGGAATTTGAAAAAAAATCAATTTTTTTTTTGTTGCTAATCATCTTTAAATCCTATTGGAATGAGATTTTTCCAAAAAAATATTGAAATGAAAATGGCGTGAATGAATAATCCAACCTCACAGTTCAGAAAACAGGTGGGAATTATTTAGGTTGAAGCAAATTACTTACGCACCCTTCCCTTCTTTGACTTTGAATCCTATGTGTTTAGCTGATGAAGAGCCTAAAATGTTTGGTGGAGTTGGTGGTCAGGTTGAAAAATAGTGTTGTTGAAAAGTTAGCTCTCACACTCTCGGGATAAACTGTTCGAACAATTGTAGTATTGTTTGCCCCACTGTGGGTGTATTATCATATCTAGGATAATCCTGTTTAAAATATTTTGTAATAAATTCTAGGGTATTGGTGCTAAAAAGACTTAAAATTACCAAATAAATTTGCTATGGGTGCGTTGCACTGTTACCCCTCTTGGTGGCAAAGATTACACCCACTGCAAAATTCTGCACAAATATATTTTATTGTTGAAGAAATTGTACTACTCCGTTTCAATGGGTGCAAGAACAATATTGATAGAAAAGTTCAAACTATTTATAGACAAAATTCAAAATGCATATGCTAAATATTTGTATAATATTTCTCTATATTAAAAAAAATTAGCTGCCGCTGTTTGACAAATTTCTCATTTCTCGAGATTCTTTACTTCGTACCGCAAAAACTATTGCATATAAAAATATGAAATTTGATACCCTTGTAGAAAAAGCTTTGGGGAATACGCTGAAATAAACTGTTTCTTTACATATATTGTTTCTTAAGAAATATTTAATGTCAAATTCAAAGACAAAATATTGGAGCTACGAATTCGTATCCTGGATAGATTAATAATAGCAAGACCACGAATTTTTGCAGGCAGGTACCTACATGGATGAATTTTTCAGGGCGGAGCCCCTATTTTTTAATTTCGATGTAGTTTTTGAGATATTTTACTTTTTACGCACTTCTCAAGTGAATTTTTTTTTCATATCGGCACGTCTAGCGATTTCTCTGTCTCGTACCTTAAATCTCTGGCATACAAAAATATGAAACTTGGTACATTTACAGAGAAATAATAGGGTAACGACGATGAAATGAACCGCATGAAAATGATGATGGCATGAAATAGCTCATGATCAAGGAATTCACTTTTTGGATTCCCTGAGATAAGGAAAATCCCTGCGGAAAATAGGCAGGGATAGAAAAGATATTTTTGAAAGTAGAATTTTTAGGAAAGATAGATATTGTTAGAAAAACTTCGGTTGTAAACAAGCACGTACGTGAATCGGTCGATGTACGGTCTAAATCCTAAAGTAACTTCGTTCTGATTGACTAATCGTTTTTGGATCACTTGTTAAGAAGTTTTACCCCAATGGTCAGTAATCCTGCAAACTGAGACGTCAACTTCTGGTTTATGCTAATTTCTACTTCAACCGATTAGAGATTAGCATACTCCGGAAAGAAAACATTAACTTCAACTTCAGAGCCCCTAGTAGAATAACCAAAGGTTAGCTTGAAAATTTTCAGAATTTTACATGGCTTAAAACTTTACTTCTCTTTATTTAGTGGAAGCAGTATCTCTCTATATTAAAAAAAGTAGCTGCCGCCGTTTGACGAATTTCTCATTTCTCGAGATTCTTTGCTTCGTACCGTAAAAACTTCTGCATATAAAAATATGAAATTTGTTACACTTGTAGGAAAAGTTTTGGGGAATACACTGAAATAAACCGTGTTTTGAAATATATTGTAGTTTAAGAAATATTTAATGTCAAAATCAAAGACAAAATATTTGAGCAACGAGTTCACGTCATGGATAGACTCACAATAGCAAGACCACGAATTTTTGCAGAACGGAGCCTTTTTTTTAATTTCGATGTAGTTTTTGAGATATTTTACTTTTTATGCATTTTTAAAGTGAACATTTTTTTTTTTCATATTGGCACGTCTAGCAAATTTTCTGCCTCGTACTGTAAAAACGATAGCATACAAAAATATGAAATGTAGTACATTTATAGAGAAATAATAGGGTAACACGATTAAGTAAACCATTTATCGATTTAAACTTTAGTTTGGCATGAAATCGTTCATGATCAAGGAATTCAGTTTTTGGATTCCCTGGGCAAAAAATAAATCCCTGCTTTTTTCTCCTGAGAAAAATGAGCAGGGATAGAAAGAAGATTTTTGAAAGTGAACTTTTTAGGAAAGATAGATATGAAGCGAGCTCTGCCAGCGCAACAAGTAGGAGGCAAAGCGTCCCGAAGGGGGTTGCACAAGCAGGGGGCAGAGCCCCCTACTCCTACAAAAAGAGGAATAATGCTGTTAAGCTTTTCCATTTGTGTAGTAACATGAAAATTTGGAAAAGGATTCTGAGCTTAAAATATCTGAAGCTTTAGACATCGGGCAAGAATAAGCAGATAATGCTAGGTAAAAGCACTATTCTCTAAACTGGAGCTAATTTCTTCAAAACTGCAATTTTTAAGAAATATAGATTGGTGCATGCATTGGAGTTTCTTCACACGTTATGTAAAATAAATTACTTATAAAGCATTATCACTAAAATATCATAAAAGTTGTTATATTTATTTATTTTAATTTAATGATATACAAATAAAGGACGTTGGATGTGATGTGTGTACATGTGAGGGGGGAGGCTCACACCTGCTCCTGTTTACTGTAACATTTCAAACATTGAGTACCAGACCGTCTAAAGCCTTTATAATGGTAAAATTAATCTTCATAAAAAAATACTTCATTCGTTCATTAATAACAGCATAAAGATAATTAAAAGCATCAATAGGTTTCGGAAACAAAAAGTAGCATCCTTCTGTAAGATAGAGGGACAGAGTAGCCGTACCAGCAAAGATAAGAACGGCCCTGATCAGCGTTTAAACTTTGATCAGCTGTTACTTTTTATCAGTTTTTATGGTGTTCATGCCAGAAACAGGGCTGAAGAGGATTGATGATTAATAAAGTCGGGCTATTAGAAAATGAATGGGTCTCTAAAGCAGTATGGTTAAACTTTTTTTAATGTCAATTTTTGCTGATTGTATTTGATCTTTTTATTAAATATTTTTTAATGTATTACATACAATTTGTGCTAGGGCTACCTTGCACAGAAAGTCAAAATATTTTTAGAATGTTATTTACTCTTTTATCTTTACTTTCCTTACCTTGTATAGGGGAAGTATTGTGATGCGGTAAAAAATCCATTTGTCAAATTTGGGGGGATCTACATGTTTTGAGCATCCTTGAATACGAGTCAACCATTTTTTCAATGATGTCTGTCTGCAGACACAATATCTTTCCAGCATCGAATACAATTTGGTACGATAACTTCAATCATCAAACGTCAGAAGCCTATTGATTTTTGGAATGGCATCACAAAGAAAAAGCTAAAATTTTGAGAATATATTTTTTCTTTTTAAATTGAAATAAAGCTTTGCAAAAAGATAAGAACTCTTACGAAATTAAATATTTTATTATATGTATGTTTCATTTAATAGCGAATTCCATGATTTATAATACTTTTATTTACGCCGTTCTTGAGATATTTATATTTTATTTTAAATCTGAATGGATAAATCTATAAAATATAAAACAAAACCCACTATGTATAGTTAGCCTACGTACCATAAACAAAAAATTAAGCAGATTCAAAATAAGCATTGTATTGTAACAGAGGGAAAATCTTAGATTTGTTGAGCCAGTTAGACTTGATCCTAAATTAGAAGAAGGATAAAGTGAATTGTTTTTCTCTCAAGCACAGATTAATATAGTATTCTGTGCTCTTAAGCTAGGTGGTGACCCAGGCTGTAGAGAAATGGCATGAATGAACAATCCAACTTCACAGTTCAGAAAATAGGTGGGAATTATTTAGGCTGAAGCAATTACTTACTTCCCTACCCCTCTTTGACTTTGAATCCTGAGTGTTTAGTCCATGAAGTATCTACAGGCACGGAAGTTTTTATTTGCAGATGTTTCTTGAACTTTTATGTGACTCCATTTAAACATATGTTTATAAAATACAGTTGGAAAAGTAAATGCAGATTGAAAACATATTTTATGTTCTTTTGCATGTTATAAAGATGTCAATAAACATAGTGATTGATTACTCACAAGACTGGGCTCTAACGGATTTCTTTTTATGAAACTCTGGAGAGCCTCCCTGAAGGAAATTCCTGACAGCGCATATGCTTCAAAATCTTAAGAAAGTCTGTAATGTGATAGGGGTGGCATGTGATCAATATACTAGTTTATCTACTCTAATAATAGCTTTAAACCATTTTATAGGGGTAAAAGGTAAGGACTCTACACCGGAACCTTTCTTTCTTTGTAGGTGACGTGATAGAAGTCCAGGAATGCTTTATTAGTTTGAGAATTATTTTTGCGAATATTTAATTTTTTCGAATTTTTGAAAGTATTCTGCAAAAACCCATATCATTAACTCATTTTTAAAAAACTCAGAGTTCTTGGCTACTAATTAGTTTGTAATAAAAGAGACACATATTTCCAATATTTTGTCTATTTTTAAAAATATGCCAAAAAATTTATTGAAATTTGTTTATTTTCGATATTCGCAAATATTTCACATTTATAGCTTTCAATAACAGAAAGGGGAGTGGAAGATTTCAGCATAAAAATTAACGGAAGAGAAGGCTTTTGAGAAAATGTTGTTTTGGAGGGTTGTTTAGAGATTTTTTGTAAATAATTAGAAAAGAATATTTTTTTCGAATTTTCGAAAGTTGTCTAGATGCTCAAAGCAAAGTCCACTTCAACGATAGTAAAATCTGAGTCCCAGTAGCTCAACGGCAGATCATCGTCTGACCAGTAAGAACATCGGTGGTTCGGTTTCCAGTTGGAAAAGCAAGGTTACAATGGCACCTGAACAAATCAACCCTTCATGTTAGTGCAATGATGTCTGGGGGTCTGAAAGTGGCCCTAGTATGATTTGTACAAATTCAGTGGACTCTGGTATTGAGGACCGATTACAAATCGTGAGGTCAACGACCACGCAGGAAGCTAACCTGGGGATAAAAATAGCTGCAAGAGAGAAAGCTAAGTTGAAGTAAATCTAGCAGGAGGTAGTTAGCCAGATTGTTAAGATACCTGTCAATTTGGCATTGAGAGAGAAAAATGCCGAGTCCACTTCAACGATAAAAGTTTGCAGTTTTGTCCCAGTAGCTTAACGTTAGAAGTTCGGCTGGTCAGTACAAAGATCCATGTTCAAATCCTGGTTGGGGCAGCTGGTTTCTTTACAGGTTTTAGGCTAAGTATTAGATTGATGATAACTGTGACACAAATTTCATCTTTAGAGATCCATTTCGAAAGTTTTGGAAAAGTGCTCGGAACATTAGCACACTTAAAAAAAAACCACGAGGTTCTAGTCTTTATTTAAAACAGTTTATTCTGAGTTAAATTGCAAGGCCTGCCTCTTCTCACTTAATCTGCAACAGATCCAGTTTCTTGAAAATGATTTACTTAGCATGTAATTGTTGGATTATTGGGGGTTTCATAACAGGAGCATTTCTTCTAAATCTATTCAGTGACACTCGCATAAGAATGGTTAAAAAATATTGCTCTAAAATTCTGTCACTCTTTTGGAAACGTTATGCTCTTCGATTGATAGAAATGGTGATATGTAAATATCATTTGATGTATTAAAAATAACGGATGATATTTTTATATATTTTTGTGGATTTAATAGTGTCATTTAAGAGAAAAAAGTTATGTTTTATTTCAATTTCTTGGTACATTATATGATTTTAAAATATGATGTGCGCAACTTTTTGATCACACTGTATATGTTCCCTCATAATATGTTTTTCCACAAATACTGCTGTGTGTTCCTTCGTTCTTACTGAAAAAACGTAGAATAGTTTATTAGAATCAACGGTAAAGTAGTTCAATAGTAAGATTTGTGAAAATTATAAAATTCTTTGAGCTGGAGATATCTTTAGTTCAACTCGATAATGCTTGTTTATCACAGCTTCGATCATCAGTTTCTTTATCTTACTATGCAGTTAGGAATCCAAGGCAGAACTTGCTAAACGGATATTATCGCATTGGAGCTAAAAATATTACCAAATTAAATGTACTACAGTGTACTGATGTATACGATTAAAATGAAGTCTGTTCATTTTAATTCCTGTGTATACTTACGATAATATAGTACATTGTTACTTCAGTAAAAGAATCTGTCTAAGTCAATAGATTATATATATATATATATATATATATATATATATATATATATATATATATAATTTTTATTAGCAATCTTGCACCCACAGTGCAAAATGACTTCCGACGCCTCTGTTAAAAGTATAGGTTATTAATGAGGTTATTATTCAGTCCTTTCATTTCCTGAGGATGTATTTTTTTCTGTGCGTTTGTATGCAAAATTTTGCATGGGATTGGTAGTGTCTCTTGGTGGCATGGGATTGGTAGTGTCATATTGGTAGTGTCTCTTTTGCTAAAGTATCAACTCTTGTTACCATTGATTCCTGCATTGGCTTTTACTCAGTTTATTTGGAGTGTAATAAGTGGGATTGTGAGTACAGTATGGAATCTATTATCCAGAATGCTTGGGACTTGGACTAAAGGGTTTTTCAGTAATTTGGAACACTTTTTCTAAAATGTACTGGAATGTTCTACAATGTTGTAAAAAATTATAATTCCATTTTTAAGCTTAAATGTATTACATAAAGCTTTATTTGGCAATCTATATGAAAAGTATACCTCATTAAATAAAATTATATATATTATTAAAAATATATGATATGTAATTAGATTTGAATCATATCTAGTTGTTAAGAAAACATTATGAAAAAGAGTCAAAACATGAAAGTTGATGATTGAGGCTTGATACTGAGGCCACTAGTTTATAAAGATAATAACAATGATTAATTTTAATTAGCACTACACCATTATTTATAGATGGGAATACATCAAATGTTAATATATCCCATCAAAATGTCTGCTGCTGAAAATGAATGCCACATTCCCATCTCCTCCTTTCCCATAATCACCGATGTGTTTTGATTCATGATAGGGCCGGATAGCATCTTTGACGCGCTCTATCCATTGACCTGCAAATGGAATTAAAATTGCACTCTAAAATAAAAATGGTGCATGAAACTCACCCCTCTACTTGTGAATTTATTTATTGACTAAATATTCATTATAACATATTTTGCATCATGATAAATTAAAAAAATGAAACTATATGCAAGAGTTTCGGGAATGGGAATACGATGCAGCTGGGTCCGTCGCGAGCTGGGCGCCTGGTGCGAATAAAGGACATCAACCTTGGGGAGGGGGGAATCTCACTGTAGGATGCCTTTCTGAGCTGAATTGTCAATATTACAATGTAATGTATTGTTGTTCTACTTTAACCTACATATGTATGATCCATAAACAACCATAGCTAGTGTGCCATTGGCTATATTAGCACATTTGAGTTTGAAGGCTACTGTCCCGGACATACATCGTAAGAATTATGCCCAAGGATAGATTGCTAGAATTCGAAAGTGATAAAATGTCTCGGTGCATGACATTTTCTCACTCAGATAAATTTTATATTTCCTTTTATAGATTATATTATACCCTGTTTAAAGTTATTAATTTTTCATCGATGATGTAAAAAACTAGAAGTGTATGAATTTCTAAAATGTTTACAGCTTAGTTGTGTTTTCAGAAGTACCAACTGTTAACAATTATTAATTCAAAGTTAAATCATTTCCATTTTCACCTTACCCACACCAAGGATGTTTCAGGCCCCTTCCCCTGTTAATCAGAAAATTCGAGTAATGCAATAAACGGCATATGTTTTTAGCGATACAAAGTTAAATTTTTTAGATTCAGAAATGTCGAAATGTTAAAAAAAATCAATTTTTATCAAAATAAAACATAATTTACTTCTTATGAAATAAATATATTGGGTAAATTTTAAAATGAAAAGGGTTGCTCGTTCATAATGTCCCATAATATTATAACAGGAAAAATTAACAAAATATTGTGATTGCAATGATTGAAAAGTTACAGAGTAAGATATCAAAAATAAAAAAAGAATAATAGCAGAAAAATTATATATAAATTAAGATCACTAAAAATCATTGGTATAATCCCCTTCCTAACTTATAGAAAAAATTAGCAGCTGGCCTTCTTGAGAATAAATAAGAATAAATAATAGTAAATGCTTAGTTTCAGCTTGGAAAAGTAAAATATAAAAAGATCAAGATGAGAAAATTTAAGACAGAAACAGGCATATTCAGAAATAATCTGTAATTTGAGCAAATAATTAAAGCTGAAAAAATGTTGAGTAATTAAAGTGTTATGGTGGAAAATGAATTTAAACGCTATCCCTCCCCCCCCCCCCCCCTAAAAAATAGGATTTGAATGCTTTATGATAAATGATTATTTTTTAATGATGTTCTGAAAACCAAATATTATAAAACACTTGAAAAGACCTATAATGAAAACATTGGTGAGATTTAGAACAAGGTTAAAAAATTGGTGACAATAAATAAAATGACAAAAAATATTCAGGAAAGGGTAAAGGAAAAATCTAAATTTGGAAAACCTTCAAGAAATGGAAAAGATGGGAATACTGACAATGACTTACAGTAAACTTAGTTTAAAAAAAAAAAATACCTAAAATAAATTTTTAAAATTTATTAAATGTCAAAAATGGGAAGATAGAAATGCATGTTAACAATATTACTCATTAAGAAATAAAAATATTTCTGTGAATATGTCTTTATGTTATCAGAAAAAATACATTTTGTATTTTGCCAATCCAAACAACTTTCGAAATGGATTAACCAAAAGCAAATTTAAAAAATATTATGCTGCTTGCTCTCTTTAGAAGATCCAAAGATCTAAAAAGCAAATGGTATTCTGGAGAAAGCGAATGAAAAATTTCATAAGACAAAAGAGAAACTTGGTAGTTTTTAAATACTATTGCAAATACTATGTGCTGGATAATTTTTCTATTTAAATATAGTAAATAATACTTGTATTGTATGGATTGTAGTACTAGTTTTATTTTGTACAAGTTTGTAGTATCATTCGTGGTTAATAATTTTAAGAATATTTCTTAAATTAAATTTTAAAGGATCCATATTTCCTATCAAAGGACCCACATTTCTCACATTAATGGGTCCCTACTACCCAGGTTTGTGAACATTCAGAGCGAACATTGCATTGCACAAATGCAGAAATGACATACTTAGAAATTTGCATAAAGCCGCTGTAGCACAGAAATGCGAATCCTATCATAATAAATTTTTGGAAAACATAATAATTTTTTATGATTTTTTTTAGCGAGAAAAACAGATACTTCTCTCATATCTAATCAGAAAGCCCACCATAATTTAGGAGGTACTGGATAGAGGTAACAATCTTGATGATCCATTTAGCCATTTATGCTAAATTTAGAAACTTCTTAAAAAGCATAAAATACATTATATCCAAGAAAAATGAAATATTAATTAATGAATTACACTGGCATAAATCCCCATTGTTACATAAATTTACATCATACTTGTGTGTGTGGACTGTAAATTTTCAACTGGCAGTGACAACTTTCCGTGGGATGGAAATTCCACAATTCGTATTATGAGGATTTTTTCCATAGAAACTACAAAAACATCCATTATAATTGACAATTTTGATCATTTGATGAGATTTAAAAATAAAGCAAAACACTATTTCACCTATTTTTTGTAAAAAGGCATTTCATGATGCCAAAATTGACATTCTACCCAATTACAGTTTTTGGAGCATTCTGGATATCGGGATGCTGGATAAACAATCCTATACCTTAGTAGTTTTTGAATTTCAAAAATGATAATATATAATATTGAGAATAATAAACCAAGAATTTTGAATCTGGATTTTCAGTTGATCCAGGTATTGTATGAGTTGGAATTTTGTAACGAAAGCATTTTTTTGTTTTGAATCTTGTTCTTTGTTGGTTTTCTAGTTTTGTGATAAAATTGAAGATGTAATTGAGTAATCATTAGTTGTCGGTTTGTTGAGTAATTGTTAGTTAAGTAATCGGAGTTGAAGGTATTAATTTAATATTTTATAAGAACTTTTGTTCTGAAATGAATGGACACTTTTGTTTAGAAAGTTATTACTAGCCATTAAAGATATATTTGAAATTTTACTTTCTTCCTACGTGAGTATGATGTCTCTCAAAAAATATTTTGGATTTCTAATGTAAAAACAGAACCCTTTTAACCAAAGAAGACTTTTATTATTGTGAGAACATGTGTAGACTACAATTCAATCCCATGTAACTATATATTGATTACATATCTAATCTTGAAAGGCAAAATTCAAATGGATATATATCTGCCAGGACTATATGATGCATTTTAATGAATATTTTTTCTTGCAATGAAGCTGTGCAGTAAACATGCTGATATAAATTTATGACCCTACAGCAAATCACAAAGTAACAGTAATTTAAAAACCTGTTTCCGTCTCTTATGACTGCTATGAAAATGACCCATTGGATTTCATTCATTTTCACTGGTTTATTAGTTTAATGAGGAACAGGTTTATGGCTAAAAAATTTTCTGATTTTTTTTCACTTTAATACATATAAGTGAAATTTTAAAGATGTTTTCAAACTAAATATCTCCTAAAATGTGCAATTTCAGTAAAATATATTTCTGGCAATAAGACTGGGCTCAAGGAATGTTTTAATATAATTTTTATCATCCTATACCTTCCTGCAAAATAACAGGGATTAAAATCTCAGTTTTTGACTGTTTGTAATGACTTTGTGTAACTCAAAAGCAATTCAAATGATTTGCATTGTAGCAACTGCCGACCATCCAAACAGCTGCTCATGTCCTAGGACGAGTCGGACCGTCTGGGTTTTCGACATTGTAGCAACTGCAAGATGCAGCACTTAAATACCATAGTCATGTATTATATAACACCTTTAAAAAGTAGAAATGAGAAAATGTAAAGAATGTTATTAAAATACAGCATATTTTAAAATAAGAAATGAAAAAGTAATGAAGGGTAAGCCAGTAAGAAACAAAATGTTCAGGGGATTAGCACTGTACAACCAGAAAAAATATGAGAGCTAATCAAAAAAGAGTGAGAATGAATGTATTTTTAAAAACACAGATGATATATGGCAGCGAAATAAAGTTTCACAAATAGTTTGGTTATCATCTGCATGGGGGAAAAATGGTAAGTAAAGCTGGCAATGCATTTGGCTGAAATAAAACACAAATACGTGATGAGTTCTTTCTCACCTATAGAAAATGGAGTCTGTTCTTGATGAGCTATATGCAGCTTTGAAATTTTACTTTCATTTGCAGAAATCTGCTACAGAAACATATGAAATGTTGCAACAAACATATGGTAAATATGTTTTACAAACAAAAACACTGAATCAAACAGGCAAACACAGCCTAGAAATCACCAAGTTCTCCCATGTCAAAGAAAGCCAAAGTTGTAAAGTCTGCAGTATAAGAAATGGTTATTTTTTTCTTTGATTACCATCGAATGATTTATCAGCATACAGTGCCTGAGCATACATCTGTTACTGGACAGTATTACATGACAGTTTTGAAGACCCTGACTAAACATATCCGACGAAAACGACCTGAGCTGCATGCATCTGGTTGGTGCTTATATTATGATAATGCACGCCCTCACGTTTCAACATTGTTACCCAATATTTGGCACAAAAAGGTATAGAATGTGTGCCACACCCTCCATACAGCTCGGAGCTAGCTCCGTTCGATTATTTTTCATTCTCTTATCTAAAATCAGCGCTTCGAGGCCACCATTTCGATTCATCAATGGCCATTTTGAAGAAGGTAGAGGTGGTTTTAAAGATGATGTCGAAAAGTTCCAGAAGGGACATACACTTTCGGTCAAGTGTATAGCAGTTAATGGTGACTACTTCGAAAAACAATGTATGAAGATAGATTCTCTCTAATGTATTTCGTGAATAATAAATTCATTCTCATTCTTTTTTTACTAGTCCTCGTAATATATATACACACATGTACAGTATGCACCAAAATGATAGACACTTTGAAAGTTGATTATATTCATAAGTATATTGTACAGAATTACAAAAACTAATAGAAATTAAAGAGTAATTATATGAGTTTTATAAAACATATCCTGCATGTGTCCGATGTGTGCATCCGTGGAAAACACATACAGACAGCAAGTGAATTTTTTTCTACATTTTGATCATTCAATATGGGTGGTTTGACGTTTCTCCACAATTGCAGTAATCCTGCTCTGCAAATCAGGTATGCTCGCAGGTAGCAGTGGTACAAACATTTTTTCCTTCACTTAACCCCAGGATAGTATTCACAAGTGGTTAGGTTGAGGAATCATTTGGGTGTACCAAAATGGTTGGAGTGGTTTCAAGTGACCGTAATGACTTGGGAAATTCTTGCAGAAATATGTTTCCCACATGGAACAAAACAGCAGGTGCATGGGTGTATGCTGGATTTTTCCAGGGGGGAGGGAGAGGGGAAGTAGCACTAAAATCAATTGCATTCAACATTTGGAGATTGCTATCAACCTTTCATTCTTAACCCTTTCGGGATGGCGGCATTCCGGAGCTGTCGCGGCCCAAAAGACGAAGCGCTTCACTTCCGAACTGGTCGAAAAGGATGGCGCATTTTTAGCGCTAAGCATAACTCGAAAAAAATTCACTAAAAATCACCTATTCAACACAAAAATCTACTTTTTTCAGGAATAAAAGAAATATTTATGTTCTATTTGATGTATAATTTTCATACAAATCTGAATACAAAATACTCGTTAGTTGCTCCCATTCTTTTATCCGAAATAAACGAATAATTTTACTGCCTCTAAAACCCAAACAAAAAAAAATACTCTCTTATATTCCTATGATTCACCAACGAAATCATAACGCTGAAATAAAAATAAAAACCGAAACTCAATTATAAAATTGTTGATGCTACGAGAATTGCTCTGTTTGTTTATGTTACAAAATGATTTTCACCTCTCCAAATGGAGAAATAATTCATTCGATCCTCTTCTGCCAAGGTCATGCCTCTGCAAAATACATTGAATTTAGTTCCATGGACAAGTAACACCATCTAGTACACAAATTAAAACGTTCCGCGTGGTGGCACTTATAGGTGCCACTATCCGCTTGCGGTAAAATTTCCTCTGGCCCGAGTGAGTGCCGTTCGTCCTTGAATGCAAGTTCACATCTGGCACGTGGGCGTCCCGATCGTCGCGAAAGGGTTAAAGTCTTGAAATTAAAAAACAGGTATCCTGCTTACAGATGCCTGTATTAGTCTCTAATCCCTCTCTCCCATATTTTAAATCTAACCTATTTATTTAACAACCTTGAAAATTAACATTCAAATGTAGATTTAGAGGTCTAATAACAACAAATTGACAAATAGTGAAAACATTTAAATTTGGAGGGGGGATTTCGGTCAAAACGTAAAACACATATAAGCAAATATAGTTGGATATCAAAGAAAAAGCATATAAAAATATGAAGAAATATATCAAATTTTTCTTTTTTAATTGCATTGGTGTGGGGGTGGTAAAAACTTAAAATTTTTGTTTTGTCTTAGTTTTGGAAGAAGTAATGAACGAAAAATTCTGAAACAGCTTTTTGGAATTCCAACCTAAACATGAAATATAACAGTTACACTTCAGGTCAATTAGAAAAAGAAGAAAGTGAAAGAATATTAGGGTTTAAAAATAAAAGAAATAAGAAAAAATATCAAATTGAGTGGGGTAGCAAAAAATCAATCATCAAGACTAAGAGAAAGAAAAACAAATTTTTTTTTATTTTCTCAGTCACTGGAGAAGAATAGGAGTGGAAGAAATAATTTGTTTGTACTTTGTTTTGGAAAGAACAATGGACAAAAAAATCAGGAAATTTATTTGGTGATAAACCCACCAAACCTTAACCTAAACACAGGAGAAATATCCCAGACACTTCAGGTTAATTACAAAAAGAGAGTGAGAGAGTAATAAAATGATGAGGAGAAATAAAGAACAAACATATTCGAGATGGGTATCAAAACCCAGACACTTTAAGACTAAGAGAAAATTATCACAGTTTTAATATTTTTGGGGCACAGAAGTAAAAGATCAAATTTTTGTTTTCTTAGTTGTATGAAAAGTAGCAAGCACAGCAGAAAAATTTTTCAAAGGTATCTCTCGCAGTAAACTTAGATTTTACTGGACATATTGGGATTTTTTAATTATGCAACGTTGTGAGTACTAGCACTGATTTTTTAAAAATGTATATGAGAATTACAGGCCAGAGCTACACCATTTATCTTCATTCAACAAAAAAAAAAAAAAATACACTTCCCGTGGGAAAGAATGTTTCAAAGCAAATTCATATGCAGCTGTACAATTCTACAAAAATTCCTGACAGATGCAGATGTATTCCCATAGTTAAAAAGAACCTGTGCCAAGAGGCACACAAAAGATATGGAATTTTGTAGTACTGCATATAATAGAAAATGCACAAAAAAGTGCCAATTAAGCGCAGTTTCAACTGTCAGGCATCAATATTTAGTGCTGCCAGCAGAAATGACAAGTGCAGTTTTTTTTTTTTCTTTTTCTTTTGGAACTCTGAGAACACACAGAATTCCAGGCAGTGGGGCTTGACCACAGGACCAATGCATATGTCCCAGCGCAAGGACACAAGGGAGAAAGACAGGAGCCTTATCACGTCTATATTAGTGTGCAAGTCTATGGTATAGTCAGGGTTCGTGCTAGCCATTCGCCTACGCACCAAATGCGAAAAGATCGCAAAACTGGCGATAAAAAAAATACTTTGGCGAAAAAAATGGCAAATTATTTTTTGGAAACTGGAAATTTCGTAAATATTTTTTGGGAAGTAATATGGAATAAAAGTCCGATTCCAGACAAGTAGGCCTATGACATACGAGCGTTGTCTCCCGTCTGTTTTGGGGACGCTCGTTCTCGTGTGACAAGCTCCAAGTATTCTTTAATTCCCAGCACGCTGCTCTATAAACGGATGGCAGACAGCGCATTCCTGTCTCTCAAGTGTTGACCCACCGCGGCAATCAAAACATCTGGATTCCGTCCGTTATGTGAGCCGATTTTTTCGTTAACCCTGAATCGCACAACCGTTAATCCCCAACACAGTTATTAGATACTCTCCAATAAACAAAACAAAAAAACACTTTCAACTTAAAATCCTGCATTATAGTTTTAAACAATCCGTGTTACCGAATTATTTCTGAAAAGAGCCATTTTTTAAAATAAATAACTTTTAGACTTACGATGCTTTTTTTTTTTTTTAGACTCCGCATATAAATCGACTTCCCCCCCCCCCCCCCCCCACACACACACACACTTTGAAGTTTTTTTGTCACAAATTTCTCGACTTACGCGAGTATATACGGTAAATAAAAAAGCATTTAATTTTAGACCAACTGAAAAAAGGTCACTGCTGATTGTTATCACAGATGCCAACTTGTGGTTTACTGTTTTTGTCATACGTTGAATCGTAGTTTATCTTTTTGTTACGAATTTTTAAGCCTGCCTGGCTTGTTTTAATTTCATCTTCATCTTTGTGGTTTTTATACAATCCTTATGCCTGCCTGAATTTTAAAACCGACATAAAAATTTATCCCTTAGATAGTTTTGGTGCCTAATTTTAAAGAAATATAATGATATTGCATATAAAAATATTATGGATGTAGCAAGAATTGGTTTCACATGTCCTATGACAACAACCATCGTTGAAAGAGGCTTTAGTAAACAGAACATAAACTTCATTAAGTAGTAACATCAGAGTTGAAAATCTCAGTGACTTGATTCTTATAAATAGTGAAGGGCCAGATATGAAAGATTTTAACTTTAAGGCAGCTTTTGAAAATTGGTGTATAGTACAAAAATTCGACGCTTGCCTGGTTTATATGATAATGAAACTATGTGAATTATAAAATAAATTTGTCATTTTTGTAACTCATTGTGATCTTTCATTGGTAAATACAAGTTTAATTTACTAATAGCCTATTTAATGATTAAAAAAATGAAATCTACCTATCTTTATATCTTGTTTAGAATGAAATTAATATTATTAGCTGCATTATGGCTTAAAAGTAGAATTTTTTTCACCGATGACGACGATAACTTTGACTAATAATCATGTAATTTGGCTAATGATTTTTCAATTTGGCTAATTTGTTGGCTAACAATTTGAAATTCCTAGCGCGGGCCCTGATAGTACATGTACAAAAACACTATAGCAGATGAAGACAACCTTTAGGATGATCTGATCATGCGGCCACATCATCCTGAGATTTTGACTGTATGCTTGTTTTTGCTGTCACTTGACATTATGAATCGGTTGAAAAGAGTCACATAGTTTGCGAGCTCCTTTGTATCTGCTGATTAAACCTAAGTCGGGTATGATACTGATGCTGGTCTGCTGATACTAAGATGGAATTTAGAATATATACTAGTTCATTGGAACATTCTCACTAGTAATGAAGCAAGGATGCTGAATGTGATGAAACTAAAGCGATAGACTAAATTCTTATTACCTATAAGGAAGCACCACTGCTGTGTTAAGGAGCTCAGGCGATCCTCTCAAAATGATGACTTCTGATTACTTACAAAGCTGTGGAAGGAGATAATAGATGATGTAAAATATTGATTACGCAAATTCCTGTGGATCCCTTAGTCCATACGGATTGATTAAGAAAATGCCCGCAGATCCCTTAGTCCATGGGGACACCTGAAGTGACAGCCCAACAACAGTGTAATTGTAGCCCAAAAGTAGGTTGAAGACCCAGACCGTCCAACTCATCCAAAGACTTAAGCAGCAGTTTGGACGGCCAGGCTCAATAGTAGGTGTAAAAACTCAAAAGAAACTGTGGGACCTTTCATTGCTATAAGAGAATGACTCTAGCGAATATAATCTTGAATTGCCTTGGACGCTGATACTTAGTACCTGACACAGAATTAACTCTGATGCCCAAAAATGATTTCAGCCATTAACAAGTATATGACAAGGCAAGCACGTAAGTTGATTTTGAGAATTATATATTATAGGTAAAAATTGAGAATTTTAAATAAATTAAGTAGGTCTACATCTGTTTTTAGAAAAATCTCAGATTGTAATAAATTTAAATATGAGCAATAAGCATAAGAAAATTAAAATTGATATATATTAATAAAGTAAATATGAATGGATTATATGAGCATCACATTTTAAAAACTAGTGTATACCCACACAACACAAGTACGTCCAGTAAGTCCAGAGGAAGTCATATGCAGAATTTCAGTACATCCTAAGGAAGGCCTTTATTTTCCTAGAGACTTCCAGAGGAGGTAATTTAAATAAGAGGAGGTAAGCATATCACAGGAGGCTTATAGGAGCTATTTTTAGACTAGTTTTCTGTGCCTTAGGCTTTTCATAGGATTCTTCAGGAATACTATGAGTTGTGTTTTGGCATATTCTGGAAGATTTTAGGATCCTTTTCCTCCAGCCACTTCAAAATCCCCATGGAAAATAGTCCCTAAAGTTCTAGTTAATTTACTTTTTTGAATTTTTTACTGATGTTTTTGTCAAGCATAGATGCTGAGAATAGGAATGTCTGTGTTTTTTTTTTTTTAAATATTGCTAAAATAATTAAGAGTATGTATAACATACAATTAGTGGCGACACGTCAAACTTCAAATCGACAAACCTTAAAAACCAGATTTAAACGTCACTTTATTAAAAAACATCCTACAGATGTACAACAAATAAGTACGATATAAATAAATAAAAAGGGATTTGTAAAGTGAAATAGAGCGGGGGTTATTACATCAAAAGAAAAAATTTTTCAAAAAGGGGCGAAAATTATCTTTAGTCACTAATTGGGCAAAGACAGTCATTTGTTTACCATTTTTTGCATCGCTAGCATGTTCAGGCAAATGAATGCCAATACGTATGATTGGTATTTGTTTGGCTGGCATTGGAATGTACTTAGGTATGTTGGCATCTGTTCTGATTCTATCGCCACTGAGGAAGAGCATGAAGGTGTTTGAAAGCGCTCTGGCTTAAAATTATTTGTTGTACATCTATAGGATGGTTTTTAATAAAGTGATGTTTACATCTGGTTTTTAAGATTTGTCATTTAATTGGTTGATTCAGTGTATGTATAACATTTTTGTAAAATGAATGCATTATTTTTCAATACATATTATAAATACTTCTATTTTACATATTTTGTTAAAAATGCATAAACCTTCCTCTTTTTTTATGATTGGCAGAAATCAGCAGGAAAGCTAGTAGTTAGGGACTATTTTCCAGAGATCAATGTGAAAAAAGGAAACAAGCAGTTGGTGGAAAAATAATCACTTAATGAATGATTTAGGTTTCAATATTAATATATATATATATATATATATGAAATTCCAAAAAGGATTTATAAAAAAAAAAATTAGAGAGAGAGGGGAACTCGCTTACGGGGAAGTAGCAAGGTCAAGGGGGATTGTGACCCCTTTTCCTGGTTGAAACATGCTTTCAGTCCCGGGAAACACTCCCAGAAACCACTAAATGCCCAAAGCAATCACCATCGTGAATGTGGGAAAAGCAGAATCCCTAGAGGAACACTAAGACCAGAAAGCGATATAGAAGTTGTAAATATGAAAATACATTGCGAAAATTGTAAAAAATACTTGTCAATACTGTATCACAATACCCGCCACAATACACATCAAAGTCCAAACAGTATCTAAAATAAACACGTAAGAATAAACGCCATTATAGCGAGTACCGCAGTCACAGTTACAGTGTTTATCACACATTTAAGGAATTACATGATAACCATTCATGGAAATAAGTATACTCTACTGTTCTATATTTTTTGTAATATGACATGTAATAATGTCGCAAAAAGTTTTTAGGAAACAGTTGAATCAATGCTTCCTTTATTAATTGACTTTCACAAGTGAGCCGATCCTGTTGATTAGAATTTAATTTTCCATACCGATTAAGATGATTGATGATCAAATTTCTTTTCACACTCATACTTAAATTTGTGTGCCAGCTTGTTATGTAATTGATTTTACAGTTGAAATTTCTACGTTTATCAAAAATTTTAAAACACAATTTGTCATGTTGATCATCAGGGTTGCCACTCAACCTGGAAACCGGGAAAACCGGGAAATGTCAGGGAATTTGAAAACAGTCAGGGAAAACCGGGAAAAGTCAGGGAATTTCGTGGGAAATCTGGAATTTTTTTTAAAATTTAAATAATAAAATTCACGATGTGTACTAAGAACGATTGTTCAAAAGATCAAGGATCGGAAAAACCAGTTATTAGCTCGACGAACGCAAACATTTCTGGCAGCCGTCTAGGCTACGCGTAACGCGTATTTCAACCCAATAAACCAACCATCCAACTTTTGACGGCGCTGCGTAGTACCGTGCATTTTGCTGGCTTCAGAGTATTGTAGACGTGCCAACTCTCCGGGGCCGGAGACTCCGGATTTTTCATTACTTCTCCGGCCTCCGGATTACTAACGAAATTCTCCAGCTTTTTTTGTTTGAAATTTATCAATTAACCAGACATACTATAATTCCTCGGAAACACCAATTTTCCACTTTTTTAGCACTGATTTCTACCATTCCCGGGATCGTAGTAAATCCATAATAAAATGCAGGGTAAAGCCAATCAAATTAACGGAGATTTACGGCCGCGTGTAATGTAAATTAAAATCTCGATCGCTTATTTTATGAAAGTAATAAATATACTTCTTCAAAGGTTGTCTAATTCAGCATAAATCGCTAACATGTTATTTTGTTCATTAATTTCTCATAAACGCTGCGATTGCGCAATTCAGTTTGTTCTCATGAATCGCCGAGAGTACAATGATATCTTTTTCCATCCATTTCAATCTTCTAAATATTGCATTTTTGATTGACTAAACTAGCTTATTTTCATATTCTGATTAATTATTATGGTTAATTTCTTAATTATTTTCGCATAAACAGTGCGATTGCGCAATTCAGTTACATCGCGATAATTGCCGAGAGTACGTTAATATCTTTTTCCATCCATCTCCATCATTTAAATGTTGCATTTTAGATCGACTAGACTAGTTTATTTTCTTATTATGGCTAATTATTAAGGTTAGTTTTTTATTTATATTTGCATAATACAAATTTTTCTATTTTGAAAATGGGTAGCATGAACTCACTCTGTGAAGGGATATTTCCCAAAAGTGGTATTAAAGCAATGATTTAGGCAAATAAAAAGGAAACCATTTTAGCAGGAATATAATTCTATATATATTTATTAAAGATCAATATTTATTACTTTCTTTAGTGAAAACCTGTGTTTTACCAAACATAAATATTTGTTTTCATTATAAAGTAATTTTCACGGGATAAAACCTTTATATATTTTTTGTTTTATAATTTATTGTCCTGAAATTGGATGAACCACTTGCACCATTTCTTTATGAATCTGTGACAACTATAGCACAGTCAATTTTGCAGAGATTTGTAAAGCCTTGTGTTTTAGACAAAAATGCTTCATGTCTTTACAAAATTGAAAAAGATAACTTGATCCCAGCCTCTGGAGTGACGCTTAGTTTTCCTTTAAAAGATGAAATGAGAAAGATAAAGAATATAGACATTTTGAAAATGCAACAATTCATGTCTTAAAGCATATCAAAGATTTGTGCATAAACTTTTTGAGCGTTCACCTGTACGATTTCCATTGACTAAAGCAATATCGTTTCTTAATCCTGCAGTTTTTCTTCAAACTGATTTGGTGATTGAGCGTTTGTCAGCATGTCTAGAAATATTGGTTTCTAAAAAATGGATATCAGGATTAAAAGCTGACAACATTCATCAAGAGTTCCAAAAATGATTCAATGAGCCTTCAGTAGTAAACATGATGAAATCTTACAGAAGAAGTGATACTAGGCTTGACGATCATTGGATTAGTATACTGCATCTAAAACAAGTTTCTAATGATTGGACCTTTTTTATAAAATTGCTTTCCATTTTATCACATAGTAATTCATTTCTTGAAAGGGGATTTTCCATTAATGCAGAATGCATTATTGATAACCAAACAGAAGAAAGCCTTGTAGCATTAAGACAAGTTTATGGGGCAATAAACAATGCTGAGGGAGTTGAAGCAATTGATATAACAAAGGCCATGATTCAGTCAGTAAAATGTGCACATTCCAGGTACATTGATACTATGCAAAGAAAGAAAGAAGCAGAAAGTAATAAAAAACAATTGGAAGACAGTCGAAAATGTGTTGCTTTAGAACTGAAAAGTTTAGAATGGAAGAAAAGCAAAATAATGGTAGATGCTCAAAAAGAAGCTGCACTAATTGAAGACAAAATAAGAAATTTCCAAAAATAATATTTTTTCTACATACTATATTCACTCACTATCACATAACTTGTATATTAACATTTTTGGTGTTAATTTATTTTACCACATTTATTATAACAAGTGTACATGATTTGTCTAATTTTCCAAAGCAATTGATTTTTTTTATTTGTATATGTATGTCAAATATTATTTATTTGTCCCAATTTGTAACAAATTTTTAATTGAAGTGTAAATATTTTAATATTTACACTCCAATTAATATATTCCCAATTATAATATTATATTCTCTATGTTAAAACACAGAGAAAAGGTATACGTGTAAGCCTAGGTTAACTGAATAGTTTATTGCGCTGTTTTTTATGAACCTGGAATTTATCTGGAAAACCTGGAAAAGTCAGGGAATTTCATATTCTCTGGAGAGTGGCAACCCTGATCATGATATAGGCATAGATCCAAAAACTCCACTTCCTTGTTATTATTTGGAACATTCTCTATTAGTTCTAGATTTGCTGGATAAAATGTGAAATCAAATCGGTCGGAAGGGCTAAAATTTGCAATTAAAATGTCATCCACGTAATGGAAGAAAGGGATCTTGTTGAGTATGTGTGTTCCACTTTCGTACTTGTTTAAATAAAAGTCAGCCAACAAGGAAGAACAACCTCCACCCATTGGAACACCTTTGATCTGTTTGTAGAAATTACTTCCATTAAATAACACATTTTCGAACAATACCAACTTGAACTAACAATTCTGAGATGTGTTAGTTTTTTATACTTCAATTGGTCAAAACTAAAGTTTAGATCACTTGTCATATACGTATCCATCATAATATCATATAAGTCATTTAAGTTAATATTATTAAAAAGGAAACAAGCAGTTGGTGGAAAAATAATCACTTAATGAATGATTTAGGTTTCAATATTAATATATATATATATATATATATATATATATATTATAAAAAATAATCAATATAATTTATATTCACAACCCTCAAATTTCAATTAATAACAAGGAAACTAGTATTCATTTAAGAGTAACCAACTTATTTACAATGTACAAATAAGTTAATGTTCTTTAAATATTGAGATGCTTCTATGTTGTTATACAATTTAAATTCCGGGGATGAGAATATAAGCCAAATAAACTACCAATGCATTTATGATTTATATTTATTAAGTGCCATATCTTTTAATTCTGCGATGTGTTAAAAATCTTAATTGCAATAATTTAACTCACCCAGATAAATGTGTAACTCCATTTAAAATAGGTGCATTTCTAAATTCATAAAGAAATCAAATTTTTTATATAAAATTGATTATTCTCCAGAATAAATTAAGAAAATATGTATAACCTGATGTTATAAAATGGGCATGAAATGTAAATAAAATCTGTGTTATAGTTTTGTTCTTTTTTAAAAAAATAATTGTTTAGTTTAAGTTTACTATAAATGAACTAGGACCATTATACCAAATATTTACTGAGAAAATTATGAAATCTTCCCACTTTATATAACACAAAAATTCTGACCCATCTATTTCAACTGTTATCAATTTCCTTCAGTGGTAAAATATTCTTATAGTTGAATATAAAATTTTGTCATCTTAAATAATAAAAGGCAATGTCTGTGTGTCTGTCTTATACACTATACCAGGGGTGCACAACCTTTTAACACGTGCGGGCCAATTTCACATAGACTAGGCAACGGCGGGCCGCAAGGGGAGGGGGGGGGGTACCACCCAGAAATATATTTATAGTAAATACCGAAACAAAAAATTAAAAACAAATACAGAAATGAAAAAAACAACTCACTTGTTTCAAAAACGTACAGATATCACCAAAATCCTTTTATTTTTTTGTAGAGCTAGTGGGAAATTTGACATTGTTTAGTTTTCATTATTCTTTCAATGTCTGGTTCAATGTTGGATACAGCGATCCGTAGGTTTCCCTCCAAGTGTTCATCAGTTAGACGAGAACGACCATTTGATTTCATTTGTTTCATTAATGAAAATGATTGTTCACATAAGTAGGTGCTCCCGAATAATGTTATCGTTTTTTGAGCGTGAATTTTCAATTTTTCCATTTCACAAGGCAAATAATTTCTGTAAAATTCTTACAAAAAAACTTCGGAAAATTTAGCTTTCAATTCGGAGTTACTCTGAATTTCGATAAGTTCCATCTGAAAATTGACGGGCGCTGTTTCAATATTTGTCGCGAATGGTATTGCAAACACTTCCAAAGATTTCTGGGATAGGAAATCTCGGAACTGACGATGAGCAACTCCTCTGGAACGAATAAAGTTTATTACCTTAATAATTATTTTCATTACATGTTCTATTTTAATAATTTTTGCACAAAGGTTCTCTTGGTGTAAAAGGCAATGGCATGCTATGATTTCATTCCCCACGGCCTTGCTATCTGTTGCCAAATAATTTGCTAATCCTTGGTTTTTTCCTACCATAGCTGGCGCGCCATCGGTTGAAATACCATGTAACATTTTTAAGTCCAAATTATACTTTTCCAAGACTTTCTTAACTTCTTGATAAATGTCTGCTCCTTTTGTTGTATTTTTCATTGGAAGTAACGCCAGTAACTCCTCCGTAACATTGAAATTACAGTCAGTGCCACGAATAAAAATTGACAGCTGTGCAGTGTCAGTGACATCTGTGCTTTCATCTATGGTCAATGAAAACCATGTGAATTCAGAAATTTTCTCTTTTAATGTTTTTTCAATATCTAATGCCATTTCTTCTGATCTTCTTGCTACCGTCATACGATTAAGGCTTATCTTCGAAATAATACCTTTTTTCTCCGGAAACGCTATATTTGCCACTTCTTCCAGCATATTTTAACCAACTCTCCATCCTTGTATGGTTTCAGTTTTTTAACTAAAATTTTCGACACAACAAAACTTGCCTTGACTGCAATTTCCGAATCATCAATCACTCTTTTGAAAATATTTTGTTGGTTTGTAAACTTATGTTGCAGATCTTTAATTTTATCCTTTCTCATTTGTCCCGATAACTCCTTGTATTTGTCAACATGCTTTGTATCGTAATGTCTCTTCACATTGTACTCCTTCATTACACCAATAGTTTCTTGGCAAATTAAACATGTTGCTTTGCCTTTGTTCTCTACGAAAAAATAACTCTCACCCCATTTCTCCTGAAATGCACGATTCTCATCACTGACTTTACGCTTTTTAGACATAGTCATAGAAATTATAACGTAAATCGTATCAAACCAAAACGCTTTATTTATCGACCTCCAACTATTCTTTGACTTTGAGTCTTTGACTATACTCGGGAGACAAAAACAAATTCCCCTCCTACAACAAACACATTCCAGTTTCCGGTGTAGGTTTGCCGTACGGAAAATTCTCGCCAACAGCAAGCCAACGAAGGACTACCATGGCAGGGTATGAATTCAAACATTCCACTTCTCATTGTAAAAAGTAGACAATTTTTAATTTAAAGCTGTTTGATTTGCTCTTTTTATTTGTTTTGTAGTCGAAATCTTAAAGAAAATTTGATATAAAAAATAATTTTTTATAAAATTTTATGATGTAGTTTTTCTTTTCTTTTCTTTTTTTCGCGAAAGTCTTGGAATTTTTTTTTATGTATTCGCCAAGCTGAGGGTGGCGGCGGGCCGCACACGATTAGACCGAGGGCCGCGGGTTGTGCACGACTGCACTATACGTTCAGCGACCGCACGTCGAAGAGCTATGAAATTTGACAATCTGAGACCCGGGGGGGGGGGGGACACATGTGAAAACCGATTTTTCAAATTTTAATTATTTTTTTGTTATTCAATGTTTTATGCGATTTCGACCGTTTTTTGCCCTTTTTTCTCCACGATCCGAACATCATAGAAAAAAACAAATCACACCACCGGAAAGAACAGACAATTGCGAGTAAAAATATATCAATTTCAACTCTCAATTTCGATTTCTAATATTTCTTAAAGATTTTAAAACAAAAGTCACTTTTGGCTCAAAAAAAATTGATTTTTGGTTTTTAAATTCTCGCATAGTGAAAAGTACTCATAATTTTGACTAATAATTTACATTTTTAGAAAGCTGAAATATCTGGCATTCTTACAAGTCTAATCTGGTCCAGAAATAATGAAAATTGCCTTCAGGATCGCAATTTTAAAGACGCCATGATTTTAAATTTCTCGGCAATCGGTTCAGTTCTTCAGTGGCATTTCCCCCCATCCGCAGTAGTTTCTTCCCCGTTTCCATGGAGACCGCGCTTTCGGTTTTAAAGGAATTAAAAGCCTAGCATAAGTGTTGTATACATCGGGCGAAATTATTATATTTATATATTTTAAATGGATATTTTTAAATGGATATTTTAAATAATTTAAATGTTTGAATTATGGTGGTTTGAATTGTGGTGATGTATTTGAAATTATTATATTTATGGATTGGTGGAACGATATGGATGATTTTTTGATTTTAAATGGATATTTTAGTTTATGGATATTTTAATTTATAGATATTTTAAATGGATATTTTAATTTTATGGATATTTTAAATGATGGAACGATGGGACGAAGATGGTGGAATTAAGAGCTTAGCATATGGTCATTATAAAATTTAAATTAGCGCGCGGAAAGTTAGCTCGCGAGAATTGCACTCTGTAGGCCTGGGTTCGATTCCCGCCACTGACACGGAGTCCGATCACATTAAACATATGGGTCGATAAGTCCTTCCGAGAGGTTGGTGGCAGGGGAAGGAGGGTACAGTCTCTGTGGATGCCCCCCCCCCCCCCCACTGGGTTCCGGTCCAAACTGGGTGAATAAAAAGAAAGTTATGGAGATTGTTGCGGAGGGTGTGGTAGCCCAGTGGTTAGCGTGCAGGAATTTCACTCGGTAGGCCCGGGTTCGATTCCCTCCACTGCCAAAACTGCTGCCGTGTTCACGCGGAGTACGATCACGTTAAACATGTGGGTCCCTAAGTCCTTCCGAGAGGTTATTGGTAGAGGAAGGAGGATACGGTCCCTGTGGATGCCTCCCTAACTGGGTTCCGGTCTAAATTGGGTGAATAAAAAGAAGGTTATGGAGATTGTCGTGAGGGCGCGGTAGCCCAGTGGTTAGCGCGCAGGAATTGCACTCGGTAGGCTTGGGTTCGATTACCACTACTGCCAAAACTGCTGCCATTTTCACGCGGAGTACGATCACGTTAAACATGTGGGTTCGTAAGTCCTTCCGAGAGGTTATTGGTAGAGGAAGGAGGATACGGTCCCTGTGGATGCCTCCCTAACTGGGTTCCGGTCTAAATTGGGTGAATAAAAAGAAGGTTATGGAGATTGTCGCAGAGGGCGCGGTAGCCCAGTGGTTAGCGTGCGGGAATTGCACTCGGTAGGTCCGGGTTCGATTCCCGCCACTGCCAAAACTGCCGCCGTGTTCAGGCGGAGTACGATCACGTTAAACATGTGGGACCGTAAGTCCTTCTGAGGGGTTGGTGGTAGGGGAAGGAGGTCCCTGTGGATGCCTCCCCCACTGAGTTCCGGTCTAAATTGGGGGGCACTTCTTGGCCTTCCAAACAGTTATCTTACACCTTACTGGTAAGTCGCGCCAGCGAGTGTGCCACGGTTAGAATTTGCCACGGTCAGAATTTTCAAGGGTAGCGAACAGGCTGGTCGCCAAAGGCGGCTAGTTTACAAATAAAAAAGAACTCAATCACATTGTGTGTATTTCAATAAATGTAACAGTAATTCATATCATAAAAGAATATTATATATTGGTCAAATTAATATCACACCCACTACCTTGATATTTCATTAGAGATATAGTCTGTTTAATCTGAAAACAAATATGCAAAATTCAAGTGATATATAGAAAATTCTAATAAATTCGAATCTATTCACAATCCACCTGTATAGATTGTGGACCAAAATTTATGAAATACTGTCATAGAGAGATATGCAAACCATCCCACATTTTAAGGAATTAGTTTAAATTATTTTACACTTACTTTAGATGGACTGATTTTTGGTATGATACATTAAGACATACATACATAAAAACATTATTTTTATTATAGAATAAATTAAAACCTAATATACACAATTCAATTTATATTATTATAGTTTTACAAAATTTACAATGTTCAACTTTGTTGCAGCAATCATTCAGCGGTATTTTACATGAATGTTCCTTTTATCCATTGTCTTTATGTAACGATGTAGGCAATAACGATAAATGTATATACAGCAAGCATAATGATTATGTTCCACACTTCAAAAAACAGTGTAGGGATTCTATATTCGAGTTCATTCCAACAGGAATACCTAATGAAAAGCGAGTTCATTTTTAAATGACAATTCCAATTTAAAACACAATGAAATCACAACTCTTTATTTTTGATCCAAAACATGTGTGACTTAAATCAGTTATAAATTAAAATTATATCGACATTCTATATCCTTAATTTATTTCACTATATTCTCTTTTTCACGTGTTGTGAATCTGTGTGTAAAAATATACAAGTAAATATGTTGATGCCAGTTTTCAAACCTTACATTCCCCAAAGCAAAATGATGTCCATGGAATTTATATCACAATTTGACAGATAAATTCCAGAAGTTGAACTATAAACAAGCTAGTAGTTTTTGTAGATGTTATTTATTAGGAGTACACCATCAGTATACAAAACAATCATGATAAACTTTAGGATGATCGGTAGAGTCTGCTCTGCTTGAACACATACACACTCTTTTAGAATATGCGATGAAGTGAATCATGATAACTTCTTACTGTACAATAATAGAACCTCTCTCTATCTCTCTCTATCTCTCTATCTATATATATATATTTCAGAAAAAATGTGAACTAAGTAAACACAACAAAAATACTTAACACATACCACAGGCATTTAAATGCTCATGTCAGGATTCACACTAAGTCAGGAAAAGAGGGAGAGAATTTCTCTCCTTCCAGAAAATTTTGGGAGAGATTTTCTGTCATAAGGAGAGAAACTTAGAATTTCATTTTTTTTTTTACCATGCTAATTTAGAAAGTAATAAAAAAGAAAGCATTAACTTTAACTCATTTTCTTCGACATTTAAATTTTTTAATTCTTGAAACTAACATTCTTTTAACATTTTTACTAACATTCTTTTTAAAATTTTTTTAAAAATTAATTAGGAGTCGTTTAAGTATTAAGTAAGCACATTTTTGGTAATTTTATAACCCCCCCCCCCCCCCACACACACACACACTTATTAGCAAAAATACTCAAATTCCTGACTTCCTCCATGTTTACGTTAGGATTTTATTTGCTGACATAAAAGCCTCCACATGGGTTATTTTATGTAAAATGACTCACATGCGAATTTGCGATTTTTTTGTCTGTAAACTGCAAAAGTCGAGGGCCGACTGTATTTACTTTATATTTTGATTTTTAAAATCATTTTATGATTAATTTTTATGCAGCAATAGCAATTAAAAACCTTAACGATTTTTGATAGCCGAAGGCGAATATCGACGAAAACTATTTCACTAGGCCAATAGAATTAAGTAATAATTTTGACTTGATGTTTGAAAATGGATTCTTTTTTTTGTATTTTTTACAAAACTTGCAGAACATAAGGGTTGCATCGTCCTTTTGTTGAATTTCAAGCAGTGGCGGATTTCAGGAGGGGCGATCGAGGCGATCGCCCCCCCCCCCCCTCAAACGCCTGACAAACGTCGGCGTTTTATCACATAAATTATAAAATTAAAAAAATATATATATCATTAGGGAGATACTTTGGCCTTGCTTTCCCTCCCTCAGTTTATCCACGAAATCCTGCCCCCCATAATAAAAGTCAAAAGTCTGCACCTATGGAAGGCTGTGACGGCATATTTGGCGAGCAATGCTTGTACAAGACTACCGACTATGTACCACGTGAACAGTAGCCAATAAGAGCCTCTGGTTGGCTACTGCACATGTGGTACAGAGTCGGTAGCGTCGTAAAAGCATTAATCGTTCCCAAAACTTGCTGCACCTCTGATATTTTTATAACAAAAAATAAAAAGGATACGAAGTTCAATACCCTACAACTTTTGATGCACGGATACCCTGAAAAACACTTTTTGAGCGAAATTGAAGAACTTTAAACGCTTAACAAAACAAAAAATATTTGAAAAATTTTGCACTTTTCATTATTTAATAATTCACGATCAAAAAATGGGAAAAAAGCTAGAGGTTGAAAGAAAAAACTCGTAAAAACTAATTTGGAATAATAAATTTGATCATGGAAAATCATTAAGATATAGCTCCTCATGTTTATATGATCAAATTTATTATTCTAAATTAGTTTTTACGAGTTTTTCTTTCAGCCTACAGCTCTTTTCCCATTTTTTGGTTGTAAATTATTAAATAATAAAAAGTGCAAAATTTTTCAAACATTTTTTATTTTGTTAAGTTTTTAAAGTTCTTCAATTTCGCTCAAAAAGGGTTTTTTAGGATATCCGTGCATCAAAAGTTGTAGAGCATTGAACTTCGTATCCCATTGAAATAACATGGAAGTGATTCCATAATTTTTGCCAGGGGTAGTAAACTCGATCAAACCATTAGTCTTTTCTTTTGATGTTTTTGCGTAATGTTTTTGCGTGATGTTTATACGTAATGTTTTTCACATAAAAATTTATTAATTCCTGTGTAGCTGAAAATGTAAAAAAATGGGAAAATGTAAATCAATGTTTAGTGCTTATTAATACCTATATTAACTGTATTTACTCATGTTCATCCCCCTTTTCTACCACAGTCTAAGAAAAATAAAATTTATTTGTATTGTATTGTATGATAACCATATTTAGTGAATAGAATATACATGTGTGTTTATTTAGTTAGTATTCAGTATTAATCTTCTCACATGGAAATCTCTTACTTGTGTATACTTTTGTGTATACTTAATACAGAATATAATTTAGTTTCCTGTTTCGACTTCACCAATAAGTTTGTTTCCTTATATAGTCACATAATTTTTTTTTCTTCCAATCTTCATTATTTTTCTTTGGTCTTAAAAAAATGATAGGCCGTATTTTATAAGCTGCAAAGAACTTACTATAAACTTCCGAATTTGTTCTAGTTATTTCAAAAATGTCAAATATCCGTATATAGGAAGCCGTTAAGAAAATCCTAAGTGAACAAACCTCCGAGAACATTTCGATCGCCCCCCCCCCCCCCCCCCCAAACAAGAGGCCAAAATCCGCCACTGATCTCAAGCCAGTCATGTGATTTTAGCCATTTTGTTTGAAAAGTGTCGACTTTTTTCTTTTTGTTTTCAAAATAGCCCTTTATTTCTTAAATAATACGTTTGTAAAATAGTTTTTCTGTATAAAACGCGGAACAATTACAAACACTGTAGTCGATGCAAACAGATTGGAAAAGTAGGAAATATTTTTCAAATTAAACGAGGTATGCCGAGGATCGCGTACAAATGCAGATTATTGTGATGATGCTGCAAAATAACCCTTCATTTTATTAGTAATACGGTAGAAAAATGGTTTGGTTTTTTTTCTTTGTATATTAAACGAAATAATTATAAAAAAATTCAGTTGATGCAAATATATTGTAAAAATTGGAAAAAGAAATTCATTGGTCATCTCTCCTCAGAAACTGTGAGAATCGCAGTATGCGAACGCCATTTTCGCAATCGCGGAGAAACAGATTTTCAGATGTAAGAAAGGAATGTCTCTGATAAAAAATTCGTTGCTTTGTTCAAATTTTTTATCAGTTTGGGGCATATAAATTTCGGTTGCAGGAAATGGCGACTTGGCCACTGCGAATCTGCATCTCTAGTCATCGGGCATCGGATTTCTCGGTATCCAATTTGAAGGAAAAAATAGTTTTAGGCCGGAACTGGAGAGAGAGAAATTCTCGCTCAGTCTAAATTTTTACGTGAGATTTTTTAGGGATTTCACGAGAATCTCGCGGGTTCGTGCTGAAATGGGACCCCTGGCTCATGTAATGAAATATTTTCTTTTTCGAATTAAAAGTTATTATAATATTAGAAATATTACATAATACCATATATTAATTTATTTATGCCACTCATGGTGTACCTACAAATAATCTTTTAATGTTGTTTGCTTTGTCAGTTTTAGTATTACATTTTAAAATTATTTTGCTAGGCATAAAATAGATTAAAGTCACCCCCACTTCTCTCAAAGTGAAGACGAATAACAGTTAAGCATTTATTTACATTTAATATTGTATATAGATAAAGATTCAAATTTTCACCATAGCTTTCATTATTGGGAATAGATTTGTTTTGACAATATGGAGGAATTTTCCCTTCACTGCAATCATTTACTGTTAATTCATTTTAATTTCTTACTATGAAATTTAAAAATTTTAAGTATGCGGTAAATTGCAATTGACTGAAATCATAACTCCTCATAGTTCATTTGATAAATTGAGGCAAATAGGATTCTGTACCAAGAATTAGCATAGTGTCACTGTTTATACAATTAACGAAGAGCTGCCTAGCTATAAAGCATGCATATTTAGCATTACTACTACAACAGATTTGTTTTTATTTTGCAGTATTTTATACATATAATTATGCTATTCAATACCTGCTTAAATGGGGCCAACTGTATTACCACCTGAACATTAATGTTATAAAGCTAATGTTTCTTAGCTAAGCAAAAATTTATATGATATAATATGCAAAACTATTAATTTCCTTAACTACACAAAAATTTATATGAGAGAATGTATAAGACTGTTAATTTCCTTAACTACACTCATTGATAAACATTTTTTTACTGCTCCCAACACCTCCTCGTAGTCAAGTCAAAATAGACCAAATGGCAGTCAATTCAAAGATTTTGTAATAAACGATAAAAAAATTAGGTGATAAGCAATAAGAATGACTTATCCGACTGTAAAACAAATAATCAATATTGTAAAACAAGAAATCAATATAGTAAGGTTGAAATGTATTGCTCTTTCATTTACTTAGAAATAAAATCAGTAACTTTCTTTTGAACATTTGAATTTACAACACATTTGCATAGACCTTTTCCTCCTATTTCATCTAAATTGTCACTGCAGTTAGTATTGTGAGCTTCAAAGTATATATATATATATATATATATATATAGCCACGCAAATTTTGGAAACTTTCCACAGCAGTTCTTGATGTCCCCCTACCTCTTTTTAAATCCATTTGTTTTTTTATTCATTAAACGTATTTCAGCAACTGTAGCAATACTGGTCTCTTATGATTCTATTTCAACACAATCATCACTTGCAGCATAATCATAAAAAATAAGACCTCCTGGCAAAACTCCATTTTCTCATAACCCATTTCACATTGAACTATCTTCATACACAGAATCAGAAATGAATTGTTTGTTCTCTTTATTCTCTGTTTTCAGATGAGTATCATGCCTGTTATAATTTAAACATTCATAGGCAATTTTTATGTGTTTGGGTTTAACGTCTGTAGGGATGAATCTTTGCCACCAAACTTATTGTTGCTCCTGGAATTTTGCTTTTATTTAAAGAAGTAATGTGAAAAAAAAAATTTTACCTCTCCCAAACTGAAAACTTCACAATATCCCACATGCAGTCATTTAATTGTTCGCTATAAGCAATGAATATGTTTAACATTATAAAAGTATAAAAGATTCAAGGTGACAGAAAAAAAACTTGCTATAACGAATAGTTTGATTCAGCATCTGAGTAGATATAAGCAAGCTCCACTCTGGATTGAAATGAGTATTTTGGATCTACAAAATTCTAACGTATCTTTTTTATAACAACCTAACCAATGCACATCATGGATTACATGTGTCTGCACAGTGAATGCTGCTAATAAAAGGCAATTTATTTTATGGGCCGCATAATACAACAAATAAATAACTTCAGAATTGCATTCAAGTAGAACATTTTGGTAACTGAGTAAAAATGGTTAGGTGCTATTAACACCCGGCTCCTAATTTCTAACCCTGGCACCACTATATTACTTTTAAACAGCTAAATCAAAATTGTTGCTGATGGTTTTTAATTTGTCAGTTTACCAAAATGTCAGCTATATTATTGTGACTAATACGTTTGTTAGTCCAACTAGTTTTCCTTTAGCCTATGATGTGATCTCTCTCTAAATCCAACAATTGTTCTTAGAGCCATAGAATACGTTTCAATGGCATCTTTGTACACAACTTGCAGTATGAAAGCAGAAAATAAAGTTCCAGTTGCCCATGAGTGAGAACACTTAGCATTTAAAATAGTACACTGTGTCCTTTTAATGAGTCCTATAACATAATTGGCGCTGACAGTTTGATCATTTACATAGTATGCACATGTTGTTTTACAAGTTAAGTTTTGTGGCTGTAGCTGAATTTTTTGCAGCAGAGTGCATTTTCTTAACACAAAAAGGCAGTATAGTGGACCTTTCAATGGATAGGTTCTCTATAGAAAAAGAATAAGATTGCATACATTAGTTTACCTGTATTTTACTAAAGCTTGGGAATCTAGTAATTGAGGTGAGGATTAGAAGATTACAGAGTTCCTACCTGTTCAGTTAAGAAATTAAAAAAACTATCAATATTTAACATATAATATGCTGTAAATAATCCTACCGAACATAAAAAAACCAGGGTTTTTTGGGGTTTTTTTTAAAATAAAGTGTTTATAGGCACATGTCCACAAGATTTTCCATTACATATAGAAAGGACATTTCATTCACTCATGTTTATAATGTATTAATGCAATTAATTTATTTTTTATTAATTATATTTTTAATTAATCATTGTATTAATGCAGCTAGATGCAGAACAAAACTTGAACTAAAAACTTTTGATCGAAGGTTCTTCAGGTTTGACTTTTGTTCTATATAGAGTGAGTTTATACCACCTGAGCTATTTACGTTGTACAAAAAATCTTGCTAATAAGCAAAATAAAATTACAAATAAATTGGAGCTAAAATTTCTGAAACATATTGAAAATATTGCATTATTTTAAGTGTGTAGGATAAGTATAAAATGCAATTTTAACTGTACAATTAAATTTAACTTTGTAATAAGAAATAGGTGTAAAAAAAAGTAAATCGCATAGAAACACAAAATACTTATGACTTTCTTGTATAACTGCTACTAGTTTTCAAAAAAAATTTCATTTTGAAAATATATGATGAAATTGCAATATCAAGCACAAAAAATACAAAGTATAAATTCGTGAATGGAAACATAAGAAGCAAATTAAAAATTAGAATAAAAAGCTTTTTCATGAAAACCATAGCATGCAGAGTAATATAAAATAATATCTAATTGTAAATAAAATAGTATATGTCTACAGAACAACCAAAACAAAAACATAAATGTTAAAATGTATCACAAACTTTTGAAGTGCATAAGAATAAAATTGGGTAATTTATTAAAAAAAAAATTGTTTAAATGTGTAATTATTTGCAAATAGGTTCCAAATATTACAAAATAAGCATGGGATTTTTGTGTGTGTCAAACTGAGAAAATGTTTATTTTGTTTGAAAAGTATATGCAAAATTAGTTACAACTTTGGAAGTTTTTGCATGTACATTTCCATTTCATATCTCTGACTTGTATAGCAACATATTAAGATAGACTTAACAATATTAAAACTTGTTTATTGGCATTTTCTACCGCTCCATTAAATATTATAGCAGAAAACTTGAAATATTTATGTCAGATTTGATTATTACATACAAAAATTCAAATATATCCATCCATTATTTTCTGATGTTCAGTTAGATTTAACCAATAGCCAAGTAAATAATAAATATCAATATCACATTTTATTACACAAGTAAACCTTTTAAAATCTTTAATTACTTTGTAAGCAATAAATAAAAAATTGGAAACAAAAGTGCTGATTGCATTATAAACAAGAAAGATCAATCATACATAAAGCATTGATTATGAAACATTTCCAACTGTAATGCAATTTTATTTAAACATCTCTAAAACGTGATACATTCAGCGGTGATATTTTTAAAATTATCACAATACTACAATAATTTATTATATTTGAACACTTCATCAAAAACAAATGAACTTTATTCAAATAACATCATCGAAATATAAATTGCCTGTCTCTCTATATAAAAGCAGTAAATATTTCATTCATAAACTTTTTTCCATTTCTTTCATTCATCGGCAATATTTTTTTAAATTATCACAATAGTACAAAAATTTATTTTACTTAAAGACGTATAACCCATAGAGGTAAAAGTACTTTATAACTCCATGTTTAAATATTCATCGGAAAAGGCAATAGAATTGTCTGGTTCTCTATGTAAAATCAATGAATGTTTCATTCATATCAGCTATATTGCAGACTCCAGAGCTAAATAATTTTGCATTAAAGAAATTCAGCAATTCTTATACAACTCATCTTACAGCTTGATGTGTTTACATTCTCCACATACATGAAAATTAGGCTTCGTTGTAGAAATAATCAAAGTTTGATAATCATAACTCAAAAATATTGTAATTGCTTTGGCATAGTATATAGATGCACAGAAAGAAATAAAGCGGTTTTAGGACGGATATAACACTAAATATAAATTAAAAAGAACTTTAAAAAATCACGATTTTGGCACAAGATGGTTGCCATATTTTATTTTGAAGTGGGTCACGTGATCTCTTCATATAATATAGATGCAATTAATATTTTAATTTTTATTTAAAAACTAACATATTTTGCTGAAATTTGTTTTATGTATTTTACGGGATAATTTGATTATTTCGTAAAATTTTCGTAGCAGTTTGTGAATTTTAAATTCGCTTAAAAAATGTTTGAAAAATTAGGTCCCATAAGGTTCAATATATTTCATTTTTTCAACCCGGGTTCAATTCAAATCTAATTGGGTGATATTACTAATTTACATTCCCATATGTTCCACAGGCCATCTCAACAATATACTAAAATTTTATTTTCATAAAGTCATTTTTACAGCAGTTATCGTACGAACGGACAGACAGAATGAACAAAGTCATAAACACTTTTCAACTACATTGTAAAGTGTTAAAAACAGATTTATGTTTTCTCATAGAACCAAATGGGGTAAATACAGATATGACACTTTTGTGTTTATGTTTATTTACAGTATTATTAAAATATAAACTGACAGATTAAGGCAATATTAAATGTCAAAATATAGTATGTGTCATCCTAACATGTATCTTCAAGATTCATTTTATATGAAAGAAGTGATTGAGATAGCAATGACAGTAAATATATTATATAATATTGTCATAATTTGTGAGTTTATATTCTTAAACTTTAAACACAAAATTTCATAGATGTACTTTCCCCGTTTGTTTTTTTAAACAAACTTTTTCTACAATACAATCAGCATTTTTGCTTCTAATATTTTTTTTTATTGGGGAAGTTATGAGTAGAGGTTATGAATGGTATGTTTATTAGTACAATGTAGTGGAAAATTGTAAATGCAGTATGTCGGTATAATAAAATTTAGAAAAGTACACTTCTTGGAGCTAACAATTTTTGACAGGTATCACTTATTGAAGTTGGATAAAGTATTCATGAGTCTGTTAATAGTCATCCTCCAAGACAATTAATGCATGGGAACACTAACGGATCCAGTAGGGATAGAAGACTAAAACTACCCAAATTAAATAGTCTGCACTAGATGAAATGACATTTTCCCCGTATTGTACCTATACAGTACAGAATCTATTATCCTGACTGCTTGGGACTTTAGGCAGTCTGGATAAGGGGGTTTTATGTAATTCAGAACACTTTTTCTAAAACTTACTGGAATAGTCTAAAATGTTATAGAATATTAAAATTCATTTTAAAAACATGTATTAAAATAAAGATTTTTTACAATCCATATGAAAATATATACTTGGTTAACTAAAATACAAATTACATGTAATTATAGTATCAAATTTAGTGATTAAGAAAATTTTTGAAAGAAAAAGATGGCTGAAAAAAGTTGATTATTCAGGGTAGTTATTGGAAATCGTTTTTTGGAACATTTCAACTAAAGTGGGCCCTCACCATATTCATCTAATATTATAACAGAAGCACATTTGTTCTTATGTTTCAAAATATTTTAAAGTGCTTTTAATAAAATTAAGATGAGAAGGATGTTCATTTTTAATTAAAATGAGAGATTCAACTATGGGTGCAAATATATCAAATTCTAATTTATGCTCTTCAAATGTATTTCTAATAAGCCTTATAATTCTAAATGCCTGAATAAATAAAAAAATTTAATTTCGTTATCCTAAACATATATCTCAATTTCATCAACAATGTGTTTAAAAAGTAATATCCCAGCATAAAAAGCACAAAAGATATAAAAATATTAGGGGATGGAAACAGATTGAAAAAATTGAAAATATTTAAAAGTAAAACGAAATATGCTGGCGATCGTGTTTAAATAAACAATTTCGCGATATTGCTAAACTGTCTTTTATAAATTACTAATTAATAAATGTAACACATTAAAACCCCAGATATATACTGCAATGGAACTTTTTGTTAGGGTCAGTTTTCGGTCCAAAATAGCCACTTTCATCCAAATAATAGGATTTAATTGAAAATGATTTTGATGTTGGAATTCCATCAACGTTTTTTAAAATATTGAAGATGTGTATATTTCCATGGAAATGAAAAAAAAAAATTCAGGTATGCTCTGATGACTCTTTTTTTTTTCTTTTTCAATCTTTTCTAATAAATATTTATTAAATTGTGCAAAATAGTGTGAATTCTGTGCGGTACATCGCTTTTGAAGGGTGTAGACAAAGCAAATAGGATTTCTTTAGCGATATCAGAATATTTCTAGCAAAAAAGTTGGAATACTTTTACCGAAAATCAAAGTCCCGGAACAAAGCACACAAAAAAAAAAAAGAAAATGTAACGAATTCGGAAAAATTGAAACCTTTTACCTAGTGTGCTCTGCCCTATTCACCTAGAAAAAAAATGAAATGCCATTAAAAAAGCACCTTCCCGTGACTTGTCTGTAACTAAGCCTCCTATATATACAGGAACCATATCCGTAACTAGTGAAGAATGGAGTGACACGTCTTGCCCGTGTCGCATGCAGCCTCTTAGGAAATTTTCGGGAAAAACGGTGCTACTTCAGATGTTTTCCGGAAAAGAGGAGTTACGGAACTTCTTTGAAAAACATGATCCATAGAATATTTTATTCGCTCTCGCGAGAATTCCTCACATTTGTTTTCAAAATTTAAGAAGGATCAGCGGCGACGAGTGCTTGCGAATTCCCGCACGGAATTTTTTAATTTCGTGCGCAGTTCGCACGTCCTATTTCAAACCCTGGAAATATGTATGTTTCAACGCATCATTTTTTTTTATTGATATTGCTAATTAAGGCAAAAAACATTTGGTGGAATTTTAAACTAAAAATTGCTATTTGGCGCAATATTTGGCAAATAATACCTTGTTGGTGCAGAATTTGGCATTATTTTACCGAATTCCGATTTTGGGAGCATCCGGATATTGGGATGCCGGATAAGAGGTCGCGTTCTGTATGCATGTACTGTAACTTTGTACAAAGTTAAAAAAAGACTTAGCTCTCCCCAATCAAATTCTGCATCCGCTACTACATGGTAAGAACAGAATTACAAAACAGAAAGCTTTCAAACATTTTGTCCATGAATTGCATGATTAGGAAACTTGAAACATGTTAATAAATCACAAGATTAGAGATGTTTACCTAATTAAAACTAAAGCAAATTATGAAATTTATAGCATTATAAACATTATTGTTGTGTTCCGAGTATTTAAAAGATTCAAACTACAATATAATTTATTTTTTACCTGTTTAAATACACTTCAGAAAACCATTGAAATATTTTGCTATCCTATATTTTAATATCCAAGTGAAATTTCGTAAAAATTGAATAATCACAATCTACTGATTTCTGTCGGAAATCATTAAATTTTGCATAGGTGGACATTAATATATTGATGTCTGCCTCGGTTTTGCTTAACTATAGAAATTCCATATCAGCAGTAAATACACATTAAAAGAGAAACAAAATTGCTTACCAAAATGATTCAAATACCTGAAGAGATTTTATCCAAGATGGACACCGGAATCTGTTCCTCACAGAACGGTTGACTGATGAAGGACACATGGTGTGCCCTCTAGATCAATGGAAGTTCCTAAAGATGTTATAAAGCACTTCAAATGGCGTACGATTGGATCACATAGCAAGATGGTCTTGAGTAAGATGTCTGGGGGCATCGTGCTCAAGATATGACAGTTGTAGGATTTACGGGAGCTGTATTGGATGTCCACTGGATGTCTGTGGTTTTGTGGGTATAGCACTTTTAAAAATTAGTATGCACTACATTTTAAAAATTAGTGGACAACACCTTTAAAAAATATTCCCCATTTGATAGCATCCTGCACTCCTGGAGACAGGCAACCAAACTAACGAATTAGGCATTTATAAACATACCAAATGTAATAATCTTTCTATGTTTTCCAGTTAGGCATAAGTTTAAATTGTTTTTATTCATATACATGTGGGAGAACCCATATATTTGTGGTGGTGTTATGGTGATTGTTAGAAAAGTTAACTTATATATAATATGCTTAAACAATAGTAAATAAATTTAATCCAGCTTAAACTAGCAAATTTATACTGTTTATAAATTAAAATAAATTATAATTTTAATTCTATTTTAAAAGTAACTCTGAATTAAAAGGTAAACAAGTAACTCTTAACTAAATGATAAATGGACTAAAATAACTCACTCTTTTAATGAATATTACAACTTCTAAACTATTGGCTCATAATGAATCTTATGTTTACCCTTAATTAAAACTGAGTAATCCTTAACTTAATTAAGTAAATTTAACTCACTTGTTATTGTTTTTTCTAGTAATTGCTCAGATCAAATAATGATTATGCAATCTTTGAAAAGGTGTAAATAAACCTTAAAACTTTAATATAAACAATTGTTTATCTGCCTAACAGGACCTTATGATACTTTTTAAATACACCTTTTCCCAGTAAATATTACACTGGCTGAAAATCCCTCTCCCTAAAAATGGAAACTTGAAATTGTTTTGCAAACAATCAGCAAACGACCAAATGTGTAAAAACACTGTGTAACCAACATGAAAATCAATTAATTTTGTAATAATTATGTTTCATTTTACACCCAGGGTAAATACAACTATGTTATAAATAACTCATATGTCTAAATGATGTTTAAATAAAGTAATACATATATGTCCATATTTTGTGCTTCAATTCATATTTTTGTGCTCTACCGCAGAATTTTTCATGCATCCATGAAAGCACTTTTCCCAAAATATTCAAAATGTCTACCCAAGCGACGAGATCTGAGCATCACTGGGAAAGTACACATGGCTATCATATGACGAAAGTGAGAAAACACCTGTTGAGGTCAAGGTAGATAGAACAGTGACTTTGCATAGCTACCAAGAAGTTTGTTGCCTGTTAAGCGAACAAATTCTGTCATGCCAAAAGAGGTTGCCATATTGGAACCTCATGCCAAAACTAAGCCCGATGGGACACTGGGTTTGAGGACTGGTTTGTTTCAAGAGTATTCCAATCAATATAGAGAACATTCCAATGACCATAATAATCCAATCACAATCACTGGCAGGGAACATCTATAGGTTTTGGACTGGTTTAGTCAGTGGACTGAATAGGGGTCAGCACCTTATTATACAGTAATGGGACAGTCTGGGCCATCGAATATTAAAAGTTTCATGGCTAGTACATTGTTAAACAGTGAAGACTTGGGCTGATCATCCCACACTAGAGGTTTTCAATGGTGGTGTAGATCACTTTTGGGCTAGTCTGATCCAAGGCCAAACATGTGCTATTACAATAACTGAACCTATCCACTTTCATTGGAAACATTCATTTTAAATTTGTTTTTTAGAAACATGAGTTTTTAATAATTTTTTTATGCCTATAGTGCAAAATCGAATATTCTGTTTACGAAGATATTTTTTAACTTTTGGCCATTGTTAGCAAAGAGGGATAAAATAATGTGGAGAAACATAAAACCAAGAACCAAAATTGGAAAATAAATTGTTTTAAATTTGTCTTCTACTTTTTACTTATATTAAAATAGATGTTTGTATGGATCTTTAATATTTGTTTTAATTATTCCCCAAAATGTGTAATTTCCTGTGGCGAGCCTTGGATGGACTAGACCTGTCAGGTTCAAAATTCAAAGCTAATATATCACAAAAGACAATGAGTACCAGATTTGAACTTTCTAACTGGTTCTTGAGGGGGTGAATAACCCAGTGGTTAGAGCACGGAGGACCAGAGTTCGATTCCCGATGTTCCTGTGTCTACTGGGAGTACAAGCACATTACATTTGTGGTACTCAATGTCTTTACGAGAGGTTGATGGTGGTAGGGGAAGAAGAGTCCCTGTGGATGTCACTTCCACTTGGTTCCGGTCTAAATTACGTGACACTGCCCCAGCCTTTTAAACAGATATCTTACACCTTAGCACAGGTCAAACGATCTGAGTTGAAAGAAAGAAGCTAGTTCTCGATTTATTTCCCAATTACTTACGGGTCCAGAATGGGCTGGACAGTAAGGTTCAAAATCCAAAGAATCAAATATACAACAACAACAGACAAAATATGCTTAATTTGAGCTTTCTTGCTACTCCAGTTCTCGAGTCATTAAAAAAATATGTACCTTACTATTGCGGGCCCAGAGTCAGCTGGACTGGTAAGATTCAAAATCCAAAAAATTAAAATATTTCTACGAAACAATTAAAATATTTCGTGATATATGTGAAATTTAAGTTTTCTAACTGCTTCAGTTCTGGAGTTATTCTACAAAACATGTAACTTCCTACTACGGGGCCAGAACAGACTGATTCTACTTGATTTTGTAATTATGTACAACATACGAATATAATTAACTTCCATACTGCATCAATCATTTTGGTGCACCCTGTATATACCCCGTACCTCCAAGAAATACCTTTCTTAAACCTAAGCTTTCTTTCAAAAATTATTTCATTTTTTTATATAATTTTAATTTGGTGCTTGAAACATCATTACTGGAAGTTATTTTTTTAATTCTTGCAGTTTTATTTGTTGCTGTACTTTGTTTTTAATATATATTTTTTGTTTTTTCAATTCAAGGGATTTGGACAAGTTGTTTCACTTGCACTTTCAGATTTTAACAGGTATAATTTTTTTTTATAACTTTTTCAATTTTTTATTATTATTCTAATCAGCAGCTAATGTACTTCAGCATATTTTATATGTAGTTAATATTCTCATAGTAAAAATTCCATGTCTCTTAAATTATTCAAAAGACTTCATTTTTATTTAAAACTTTATTTTGCATAAGTACTGTAATTTCTGAAAGAAAAGCTTAAACACTTGAAAGTTAATATTTTATTGCCTACAACATATACATCATTGGTATATACAAGAAATTTTATTTTTCCAACATTGTTATTGAATTTGAGCAACTTGGTGTAAAAGTCATTTCCATCACATATTTTTAGGGAAAGCACAAGATGTTGATTATAATTTATCATTTTAAGTCTGCTTAAGTATAAGATTCAGTTGAACCTCAATTGGTTCAACAGTATAAAAAAATAACAGTTAGTATTGCTTAGTTTAGCTTCTGTATATGCATTGTCCATTTGATTCTGTCTTGTGCACTTTTTTTCACTGTCAATTTCACCACTGCCTGGCATTCTTTCAGAAATTGCAGTTGTATTTTGTCTTACAAATTCTAATAAAGCAAAACATATTTTAGGAAATTTTGTGAGGATGAGCTGAAACCTCATAGCTTTTTATCTTCATTAAGTACATTTGTAAGTAATTTTTCATAGAATTTTATTTTATACTTGCATAATTTAAACATTTTTCTTTAGTTACCTTGTTTTCTTATGCCTCAAATTTTTAGCTTTAAATTTTATAGTTTATGAATAATGTTTTAGTAATAACTTACTTATACATATCTGTTTATTGGTATAAAATAAAATTTTATGAATTACGTTTTAATAATATTTTTTATTTTCAATTTATTTGTTTGTTTGAACAAAATTTTGTAATATTTTATGAATACATTTATGTTCAATGATGACCAAAGCAGTAAAAGTCATTATATAGCTTATCAAGTCAACTATAATTGAAATACACTTCTTAGTTGCTCTCTGTGATGTAACCTTGAAGTTGATCTCTTTATCAAAGCAGTACTAGTCATTGAGATTCTTAATTTTATCTTTAAGATAAAGTTAACATAAAAAAAGTAAAAATTTTGCTTTTTCAAGAACTTATCTATACACAGGGGTTAAAAAATTTTTCAGGGTTACATGCTTATAAAATTTTCCTAATTTACCAGACTTTGCATTGACCATATGTTTTCATAAGCCACTCTTTAAAACTAGTTCCAGAGTAATTATAAAACACAGTTAAACTTTAGTCAGTATTTAGAGTGGCCTTTATTTTCGAACTTTGGAATATTTATCGGGACACCACTGGAATAAAAAATAATGAAAACATAATTCTGGCCAAATTTCATTGAAATATAATAAAATTTAAAAGTTGATAAATTTTATGTTTAATACAAAAGTAAAAATTCTGTGCATATTACATAGACATTAATTACAGAAGTACGAGGTATTACATTTTTTACTAGCAAAAGTACCTGTATTTCATACGGGGAAACCAATGTTCAACCACTTGAATATATTGTGCAAACATTAAATAAATAAAAACAGAAACATCTGGGATTTGGCTACAGCTATAGTAGCTTATAGTTGCAACCACTTGAATATATTGTGAAAACATTAAATAAATAAAAACAGAAACATCTGGGATTTGGCTACAGCTATAGTTGCTTAAATATTTGGCTTGTCGGACCACACTTGGAAAATGTAAATGGAACAAAGCTTCTCTCCAAAAATAGGTTTGTGCTCTCTTTTTTGACCATCATTTGACCAAAAAAGATACAGTTCATTCCAATGCCTTCTCTATCACTGATGCCATTATAGAAGTGTAGGATGAAAGCTGAGAAAATTTTTGATAAATAGACAAAACCCAAGAACAACAAGGAAAATAAAGTGCAAAAATTTTCCATTTCTGGAATCTGAAGAAAATAGCTTTCATTATCTCATTAATATTCTCATTCATTATTCTTTCATTATTCTTCTCATTCTCTTCAAAAAGGTACTATCGATAACCTTTTCGATGTTGCTTGTGCGAATACTCTGGACATGATCAGAATTGAAGAGAATAAGACTCTTCTCCTACTGCAAAGAGAAATAGGACCTCCAGTAAAAATGAGACCCATGGACACATAGGCCGCACCAGGCTTTCACAATTGGGTGTGCTATGCATTGTGAGGTACTGTGCTATTGGGGGTACTGATCTCAGATTTATATAAATCCGTAAAAAAATAATAACGACTTTAAAAAAGAGAGGCAGAAACTGAAAATTGTTGGAATAAGTGGCGGTTGTTAAATAAAAAGGAGTTTTTGCACAATTTGTAATGGGTGTGCTAAAGCACCCCTAGCATCCCCCATGGCGCCACCTATGCATGGGTACTACTTTAGCAAGAAATTAGTAGAAAAAATAAAAGTGGGAGGAACTGACAATTCAATGACAAGAAAAAGAGAAGTGTCATCTTACTACCACCACTGTCTCTGACTTTTCTAGTATTAATGAAGATAGGACTGATTCCAATGATGATTTTACTATTCTTAGTCAATTGTAAAAAAATCAAGATATCCGTGTGCCCCTTCCCATGCCCACATTGATGCCTGAAAAGTGTGCTTGAGTAGCTGTTCTCACTCCAGGATTATCTGCAATACTGGGATTGCACTAAAGTAAACAACAGGAAAACTACCCTTCTGTGTAACTTCAGTGGCAGATACTTTTGGACATGACATTTCGGATCTAAGTCTCAACCGTAGGTCAATTCAGCAAGCAAAAAACCAAGGAAAAATTTCTTGCAAAATCAAGGGTGCATTCAACCCAAGTCACCCCTTAACTATTTATTTGCATGGGAAGATGCTTCCTGACATGACTGAAAATGTCAGGAAGCATGACTGAAAAACGTCCTGACATGACTGAAAAAGCGTGTCGATCAACTTTCGAGTCTTGTATCTAGAGCAGGAGAGGGACAACTTCTGGAGGTCTTCAAGTTTCCAAGAGGAGCAGGCATAGCGATGGATACTGTAATTGACAATGCAATGAGATCATGGAACATTGAAGATAAAGTATGGACCATATGCTTCGAAGCCATAGCTTCAAACTCTGGAAAGGACAATGGTGCTTTTGTCCTCCTTCTAGAGAATAATTTACAAAAGAATTTGCTTCAATTCACGTGCAAATGTCATACATTGCACAGGGTTCGTATGCACTTTGGTAATCGGGAAAAAACTGGGAATTTACAGGGAATTTGAAATTGGACTAAAATGCCAGGGAAATTGCAGGGAAAATCGATATTTTGTTCAAAATTCTGAGAAAATTAGGGAATTTTCAACTTACCGACTTGCTCACAGAGATAGTAGGAGGTTCTCGAGATACTTCGGGAAACTTCCTCATACTGCGGGTTATGGAATTTGCAGTTTCCTATGGAAAATTGTCTTCTGTGAAGGCCAATGTTAATTTACGGGCATGTGCAAGGAAATTTAAACCGAATTAACATACACTGCTGGACAATTGCTAAGGACGGATGACACTATAATCCATAGCAACCACAGAATGAAAGAAAGCAAAATGTGAAAAATTAGAATAAGTGCGGGATACAGTAAGAAGAGGTGTGCGTATGCAAATTTTTCATTTCTATGCCAGTTCATCACGTGGTAGCACTGATAAGAGATTTAAAGGATTTGACTTGTGTGGAAAGTTGTTGTTCCAAGTAAAAGTTTTACGGGAAAGATTTAATTGACGAACTTGAAATTTTCGGTATGTCTTCTTGATATCACTTAGATGATTTTACACATGGCCGTATTATTGGAAAGATCGAAGAAGGGTGAAAAATAACAGATATTGCCAGGGAGTTCGACATGCCTACAGCATTGTTTCATGGCTGTGGCAAGCATTTAAAACAACTGGAATATATAGCAATCATCACGGGGGAGGTCGTGTTATTAGTATGACGCCTGCAGGAGACAGGTACATTATCCTATTAGCAAAAAGGGACCGGCTCACCACATATTAGCAGGTGGCAAATCAGTTTCTTGCTACCACAGGACAGCGGATCTCCCGAAAAACTGTAGCCAGACATTTGGGAGAAGGCGAACTATATGCCTGCAGACCTGTTGTGTGTATCCCATTGTCCAGACTGCATCATACTGCCCGTTTGCAATAGTGTCGTGAGCATCGCAATTAGACCGAACATGACTGGGCTTGTGTACTATTCTCAGATGAGAGTAGGTTCAGTCTGTCATCGGATTGTAGATACCAACTGACCTGATGTGAGAGTGGTACTATTTATCGTCCAGAAAATATCCAAGAAAGGGACCGATATCCGACATGCAGTATCATGGTATGAGCCGGCCACATGCCCCTACATGTGGTTCCAACTATGTCTATGACTGGCCAACGATACATTGATAATTCTACTGCCTCATATTCACCTTTTCCGTGGTGCTGTCGGTAATACATTTGTTTTCATGGACGACAACGCACCATGTCATTGAGCACTCACTGAGGATTGTCTATGCATTTTATGCTTCATTTACGTTCATGTGCATTTTTCCATTTCTCCATACACAGCATCTCCGTCAGCAAGGGTATTCAATGCCTTGTATGGCCAGCACGTTCTCCAAATCTAAACCCCATTGAAAATGTTTGGGATGCTTTTGGGACGCAACTTGCTGGTCGAAAACATCCTCCAACAAACAAGAACACCCTCATCCGTGCACTGATAGAGGAGTGGGATAACTTTCCTCAACAGCTGCTAGATAATGTTATGCAAAACATGACATGACATGTGGAATGTTGCATCGCACTCCACGGTGGACATATCCCATACCTACACCTTTCTCAAAGGTGCCTGCAGTCGATCATATGCATTTTTCTATTTCTCCGTACACAGCATCAAATGAACACTTTTTCCTTTCAGATGTTTCAAAACCTTCTGTATTTTCCAGAACAATAAATGATCTTTATTCTAATATCTGAACAGTGTGGCAACAATATTTTATCCTGCTGGGCCTCCACCCCTGCTTAATGTTGTGCTGCATTGCAATTTGTGATCCGTCCTTGGCAATTGTCCAGCAATGTAACAACAGGGATTTACAGCTGCATGGATATTAATGTCAATCAAATTAACCGGACAACAGGAATTCATGGCCATGTGCATGGTAATGCCAATCAAATTAATTTGACAACAGGGATTTATGGCTGTGTTTATGGTAATGCCAATCAAATCACCATGACAATGATGATTTATCACTGCATGGAATGTAAAAAATCCTTTTTTCATGGAAGTTATAAATGTACTTCTTAAAAGTTGTTAAATTTCTCATAAATTGCTGAACGGTTAATTTTATAATTATATGCTCATATGCAGTGCAATTCAGTTTATGTTCTGGTGAATCGCCGAGAGTCATTAGTATTTTTTCCATCTACTTCCATCTCCTAAGTAAAGTACAGAATCTATTATCCGAAATGCTTGGGACTTCAGGCATTCTGGATAAGGGTTTTTTTCATAATTCGGAACACTTTTTCTAAAACTTGTTGGAATGGTCTCAAATGTCGTTATAGAAAATCATAATTGATTTTAAAAGCATAAATGCATTAAATAAAGCTTTTTTACTATCTATATGAAAAATATACTGGGTTAACTAAAATGCAAATTACATGTATTAGTGTTTAAGAAAATTTTTGAATGAAAAAAAAAATGTCTGAAAAAAGTTGATCATTCAGATTTTAAACCCCTGTATCCTAGGAAAACAATTAAGCAAAATGTTGTAAATCGGAAACACTTGTTTTATTCATAATCAGTGCGTACAGTTAACAAAACGGTTAACTGCAAATGTCAAAAGTTAATTTTTATGTTAAGAATTTCAAAAACATGTGAAAATGAAGTCCATAAATTGAAAATTCTAAACTTAGAATAGCACGAGAAAATAAATTAAAAATCTCTGCAAATTTCTTTAGATTCCGTAGCTTTTTCCAAAAGCCCCAGTTACTTTGCAGTGAAAAACGTTATGATGTCACTACCACTATGAAGTCATTGAGGCATCAAACAAACATGCACCTATTCTAAGAAAGAAAATATGTTTTTTTCTAAAAATATAAGTTTTTTATATCGTTTCACAAACGAACTGTTTTGTCATTCGTCGAAAGTATGTTTATCTGACATGGAACAAATATATCCACCATGGAGGTAGAGTTCATTTTTACCTCCATGATACTTATAGTTTTCCTCTTCTTCCAGAAATATTTTTAGCAACATTTCCTGTGTGGTAAGTTGTGGATTCAGCCAGACCCCTTTCTTTATGTCAGGATCGCAAACAGTTGAAGTGAGAAAAATGTAGATTTCAATGCATTATTCTATAATATTAATATTGCTAATTAAGGCAAAAAAATCATTTGGCGGGATTTTAAACAAAAAACCGCTATTTGGTGCAATTTTTGGCAAATAATTGAGTGTTGGCTCAGAATTTGGCATTATTTTGCCGCATTCCGGTTTTGGGAGAGTCCGGATATTGGAACGCCGGATAAGAGGTCGCGTACTGTATTGCATAGTAGATTGACTAAACTAGCTTATTTTTATATTCTGATTAATTATTAAGGCTAATGTTTTAATTATTTTTGCATAAACAGCACAATTACACAATTCACTTTATGTTCCTTTTTTTTATTTTACAATATGCTGATATCGAAAAGGGCATGCACAATTCTTATACTAAGAGTCCATTAGTATCTTTTCTATTCATCCCCATCTTCTAAATGTTGCATATTAGATTGACTAAACTAGCATTTTTTCCATAGTTTGGCTATTATTAAAGGTTGATTATTTAATTATTTTTGCATATGTTCACGTGAATCGCCGAGAGTCCATTAGTATATTTTCCAATCCATCTTCTAAATGTTGCATATTAGATTGACTAGACTAGCTTATTTTTATATTCTGGTTACTTATTAAGGTTAATTTTTAATTATTTTTGAATTATACATATTTTCCTATTTTGAAAAATGGGTATAAACCTTTTGAAGGGATATTCTCCAAAAAGTGGTATTAAATAATGATTTAGTCAAATAATAAAGCCACCATTTTGACAGGATATATTAAAATTGATATATTTACATCTATAAATACATTGCTATATTTTATTTTTTATTAAAGATTAATATTTGTTATTATTAGTGAAAACTTGTACTTTACCAAACGGAAATGTTTGTTTTCTGTATAAAATATTTTTAACTTGATGAAAACTTATAAATATATATATTAATACATAAATAAATAATATTAATACATATTTTTAATTTAAGAAAAATAAATACAGTATTAGGTAATGAAAATTCACACAGAAAAGAAATCTAAAAATTGAGCAAAACGAGGAAACAATTTCTAAGAATTTTCAAGGAGTTAAATTTAATATAGTATCTTAAGAGCAAACAAACACTGATCCATATGCAAAATTTAAAATATTTTTTAGCTGAAAATTGACTTGACAGATGCTGTATATAAGTTGTTGTAATAAAAACTATCATGATCTTTAAATAAAGAATATACTAATTTTATACCTGGAATTTAGAATAATCTGAATCCTCTTGATGGGGGTCTAATATGTTATATGTTAATAGAAACAATTTTAAACAACCGTAAAATAATTATATCTTGCTTACCTTAAATTTTATGCAAAATGCTAGATGAATATTTTAGATAATATCAAGTTCAACTGTATAACATTTAGAAAGAAAAACAATATACTATTCTTTGCAGCAAGAAAAATTATGTTTTACATTTCTCACCGAAACGTATGACTTTACTGATTCACCCCAGAACAAATCTCACACAGAACAAAATGATTGATAAACACATGTTTCACAGCCGATGGGGCATGTATGACCATAAATTCTACAATGGTCCAAGATGCCTTTTGAGATCTGTCCTCATCCAGTTTCCTAATTATTTTCAATGCAGACACCTGTTTCAGCATGGATGTGAAAGAAGTCCTTTATTTACATATCTGGGTGATTGGGGGAGATGAATTTCAGATTTGAAGAGTAGGAGAATAATTAATAAAGGATGGGTAACCTGGCACGGCAATTCTGGGTGGAACCAAAGAGCTAGTATCTTTAGTAGAGCTTAGATTACTCCTCGAAAGCTGGAACCCCCATTGATTGAAGCAACATGCCCTCCCTCATTGGATATTTTCATGGAATAGTTAACAAAAACCAGTTTCACATAAAATCTTTTGCAGTTCACAGATAATGGTCAATATGCCGCCCTAGACGTACTGTTGATGGCTGGTACTGGACGCCCTGTGCGCTAAAGTAATTAGTTGTTACTTGTGTTGCAAGATAAACAATTAGGGGCGACATACTGGAAGTGATCCCATTTAGCCCTCTGGTCCTCTTTTTCCAAGAGAAGAATGAATGATAGCCATTTTCACTGGGACCAAATGGACATTTAATTAGGGTTTTTGTTTTACTTTTTAAGGCATACAACTGCCCTTGTAAATGTGGTTACTCGTACCTCAAAACTTTTTTTATTTAAGACCCAGAACTTTTTTTTACTTAAGATATTTCTTTTTTAGATTATTTTATTTAAGATATTTTTATTTCAGTTGACTGAAATGCTGCCCCAAGCAAATGCTTGCTTTGTTGGTGCCTTAAGCCGACACTGTATATATATACAGAGATACTAAACATTACGTATTTTCCATAATTTCTATTGATTTCTGAACAAAATTACAGACTACTGAAAAGACCTGTAAAATTAAGGAAAATGTTTATTTTTTCCATCCATCTCTATCCTGTACTCATTGCACATTAAATTGACAAAACTTGCTTATTTCTATATGCTGGGTTATAATTCATATAAATGTTTTAATTATTTTGACACATTTAGTACTAGTGCGCAAATCATGGAATTCTCGTTAGTCCTGGGAGTCCACAAGTATCCTTTTCCATCAATTCCCATCCTCTAAATATTAATCATTAGATGGACGAAACTAGCTTATTTTCACGTTTTGGTTAATTATTAAGGCTAATTTTTTAATTATTTTCTTATAAATAGAGGAATTGCATAATTCAGGTAGTATCACGTACATTAGTGAGTGTTGACTAGTGTCTTTTTCCATCAAAGGCATCGGAACGAATAAATCTTATAGGGGGGCAAGGTTTTTTTCTTTTGTTATGCTTACTAATGCAAATTTTAGAGATCTTCACTTTCATGCATTACTCACAGCATTTTATTAGCATGTATAAAAAAAAAAAGAAATATATATATATATATATATATATATATATATATATATATATATATATATATATATATATATATATATATATATGACAAAATTGCAAAGAAAGAAGAGGCAATTGCCTTCACATTGCCAAAAAAGTTGGCGGAAGAGCAATTGCGAACTCTTCTTAGTCCCGATTATAGCTTGTTACTAGGCCATGGCATTCTCTCGGATGCCAGCATATGAATTAGCAAATGCCCCGAATTGTCATCATAAAATCATATTGCCAGCATAATTCCAGCATAATTCCAGCATATTGCCAGCATAATTCAGGTAGTATCACGTACATTAGTGAGTGTTGACTAGTGTCTTTTTCCATCAAAGGCATCGGAACGAATAAATCTTATAGGGGGGCAAGGTTTTTTTTTTTGTTATGCTTACTAATGCAAATTTTAGAGATCTTCACTTTCATGCATTACTCACAGCATTTTATTAGCATGTATAAAAAAAAAGAATATATATATATATATATATATATATATATATATATATATATATATATATATATACATATGACAAAATTGCAAAGAAAGAAGAGGCAATTGCCTTCATATTGCCAAAAAAGTTGGCGGAAGAGCATTTGCGAACTCTTCTTAGTCCCAATTATAGCTTGTTACTAGGCCATGGCATTCTCTCGGATGCCAGCATATGAATTAGCAAATGCCCCGAATTGTCATCATAAAATCAGACATAAGGCAAGCATGAAGCCACAAGAAATCTATAGAAATTTGGACAAAACAGTAAATTAACCTATAAAAACCCTATATACAACCCCCCCACCACCACCACCACCACACACAACCATCATCAAGACATCAGCAACTTCATTTCCTCTTAATCTGTCAATCATATGTCCACTTTCCGTAATTCGAACTTATATGTTAATGGTTTCCTCTTCTTTTACCCTCATTGCCATTTACAAAATTGTAATTCTTACCCTGGCAAAAATCCTAACTTACAATAATCACACAATATATCTTTCTCACTCTTCTTTCTTTGCAATTTTGTCATGTATTGTGTTTTTTTAAGTTAGCAGCTATACAGCGCAATTTTATGAAATACTTTTTACATTTTTAGCATAATAATTTCTTCCTTTTGAATATTATATATATATATATATATATATACAGGGATGTATCTAGAGAAATGTGAGTGGTGGTTAATTTTCCAGTACAATTATAATTGAGAATATAAAATTTCGAAACGCGCTTCACGTTAATTCGCACACACAAACCATATTAGTATTGTATACTTTTATATTAAAGAAAACCATTTGATAAAATTGAATATAACTTTTTTTAAATGTTATTATAATATGTATATTTTTTTGGATCAGTGGTGGTCGGCAATTGAGAGGTGGTCAGAAATTCTGAGTGTGTGTGGTGGAAACCCCAACCACCACCGACCACTGTAGATACATCCCTGTATATATATATATATATATAATATAATACAAAAGTAATCAGATGAAGAAAACGTAAGCATACATAAGTATGAAAAAAAGCTTAACGTAGATGGCGCAATGCTGCACAAGTACGTAAAGCAGTTATATAGCAAATAAAAGTATGAAGGAAAAAATGGGAATCAAGCCAACGGGAAAGCATAAATGGCCGAGGGGGATTGTGACCCCTCATTCCCGGTTATAGCATGCTATTACACCTAGGTAACACTCCCGGAACCAAATACTTTGCCGAAACTTGACCTCCGAAATGGTGTCGAGCACAAGACACTGACCGTGGAAGTGAGTACAAAACTCAAGAATCGAAGAAAAGTCCGAAGTACAAAACCGAAGTAAAACACATAATGAAAAAGGCCAAGAGTCGTTAACAAAGGAGAGTGCAATCCATATATAGCATTATACTACCACTAGGTTACGACATTCAGAAACAAAACTTATGATCAAATACCTCTAAGCATTCTTGAAAGACATGTCTCACCTTATGCCCATACCTAACATCGAAATTAAATTGGCTTGCAGATTTGTTAAGACGAATGGTCGAAAAATTTTCAACTACAATCAAATTGGGCAAAATATAGAAAAGTACAAATCCAAGGAATGTGATTGCGAAAACAGCGTGTTTACCGATCGTCATCATGGACACATCATAACAGGGGACTTGAATTTCATCCAAGATACCAACCTGAAGTCTATTTTGCAACTTGGAACAAAATTCCGTATTCTAGAATTTGCAAATGTAGTGAATAATTTCAAGAAGGATCTTAATGATTTTATATATAGGATGGCCGTGAAATATGGTGTACCATTGGACGCATTTGAAGAATGGAAATTTAATATTACGGGGTTATTCAATTTTCATTATCATGGCTTATGTATTGATAAAAATTAACGTACTGACAAAAATCAAAGCAAGATCAAAGAAGACATTTTGAATAAATATTGCAACGATTATGTAATAACTTATACCAACAAAGTCGTTTCTAATTATACGCTTACATGCATCAAATATTACGTGGAAGTTCTTTGTAATCATTATCAAGATGAACTTATGTATACAAAATTACACCTTACAGGCCGTACTATAGAAAATAAAATCAAGGCCTTATATAAACGGATTGATTATGATTTAAAACAAGTTAAATTTCCTTACCTCATCCTGATTCCGAAGCTTCATAAAACCCCTGTAAAATTCCGTCCCGTAACTGTCGGTTTCAAGACTTATCTGACTATAGCTAATTCTAAACTATTAGCTCTGCTGAAACATGTCATGACAAAAATCAAGCATAAATGTTCCATTATCGTAAATAATAGTTATGAAGTACTCGACAAACTCAAATTCTTCCCTGATCGTATGAATTTCCGAAGTTACGATTTTAAAGATCTTTTTAATAATATTGACCTTGATGATCTTCTTATTATTTTATTAGAGATTTATGAGATTTATGAATTACAGGAATATATTATATTAAGTAAATATAAAGCCATGATCAGGATTGTTCTGTTCGAAAATATACTATTTAACGGGACCAACTATTATCAGCAAGTCAAAGGCATTCCAATGGGAGGAGGATGTTCTTCACTCCTTGCTGACATCTACCTGAATAAATACGAGGAAGGCACTCACATATTAAATGAAATACCATACTTTCGTTTCGTGGATGACATCCTTGTGGGCCAATACGAACAAATGCCTGAATTTGACTTCAGTTTCTACCCTGATAACTTGGATCTCATAGAAACACACATGGAAAATAAAAATCAAGTTGATTTCCTGGATATTAGTATCCTTTACGATAAAAACAATTGTTTATATACCATTTTATACGACAAGAGAAATACTTTCAAGACCAGCATCAATCACGTTATCGATTGGAACTCAAATTTGAGTAAAAATATATTACGTAATATTATAGTCAATCATCTGATATGCAATCAAAGAATCCATACCTTCAAAAAAGATCGAACTGAAAATGACAGAAGAATAATGCAAGAGGCGACAAAGAAACATTATCCCGCAAATTTCCTTAGACATTATTATAATACTGTATACAATGATGTAAAAAACGCTTATTTTAAGGATATAACTTGTACACACCTATGATGGTAACTGTACGATTCACCTACATGGAACTTGCTGATAGCGCACCCTAGTGGTAGTATAATGCTATATATGGATTGCACTCTCCTTTGTTAACGACTCTTGGCCTTTTTCATTATGTGTTTTACTTCGGTTTTGTACTTCGGACTTTTCTTCGATTCTTGAGTTTTGTACTCACTTCCACGGTCAGTGTCTTGTGCTCGACACCATTTCGGAGGTCAAGTTTCGGCAAAGTATTTGGTTCCGGGAGTGTTACCTAGGTGTAATAGCATGCTATAACCGGGAATGAGGGGTCACAATCCCCCTCGGCCATTTATGCTTTCCCGTTGGCTTGATTCCCATTTTTTCCTTCATACTTTTATTTGCTATATATATATAGGGTGTCCCAAAAAGATTGAAACACTCTTTAATTCTTTACCTATTGGAGATAAGTGGACAATGTAAATTGCAAAAATGTTGAAAGTAAGGTACGAAATAAGATAACATTAATGAAATAGTCCTCCCATTAATTTTCAAAAAGTTACACTTTTTGATTTTTATGACTTCCCCCCCCCCCCCCCCTCCCCTTAGACAAATTTGATCAATCAGAATTTTTTTATTTTTAATGCAATAAGATCATTAAAAAAACCCGCATATCTGTATCTTTAAAATTGAGCGAATTATATTTAATTGAAAATTGAACATTGTGAATGGAGATCATATATTAAATTAGAAATGTAAATTTGTGACAGATCACAAAAAAGATAAAACGGGATGATAATACATAGGATACCCAACTGCATAGTGAGTACCACTGCTTTACATGATCTCTGTCCTTGTAATGCTTTATTTAGATGCATTTGTGATAAAAAGGTTTGGCACATATTAACATATTTTTGATCTAAACAATTTCCATCATCAATTTGTTTATGATCCCTATTTTCACTGATGAAACAGTCTTACACATGGTATGGAAAAGTGGCATAAGTCACATTTTTTCCCTTTATCATAATTCAGTTGATTTTAAAGATATAGATATGCGGTTTTTTTAATGATCTTGTTACATTAAAAATGAAAATTTTCTGATTGATCAAATTTGTCTAAGGGGGTCATATAAAAATTTAAAAAGTGTAACTTAAAATTAATAAAAGGACTATTTCATTAACGTAGTCTTATTTCCTACCCTACTTTCAACATTTTTGCTATTTAAATTCCACACTTATCTCCAACAAGTAAAGAATAAAAGCATGTTTCAATCTTTTTGGACACCCTGTATATATATATATTTGCAAATAAATTCAGAACACTAGATTTTTTTTTTCTTTTACCGTGTTGAGAAATAAAATAAAGAATATTATGCAACCTATGAGTCTGACTTTCCCAACAAATTAAAATTCATTTTCTTAATTTTTATTCTATGGTGCATTAAATTGAGTTTAATTACAGAAAGTAAAATGAATACATTTCTAATATCATACCCAATTGACAGTTTTAATGCATGTTCGTTTCATTTAGCAACTTAATGCACTTTAAGTACTTCAGCTCTTCAAAATTAAAAAATCTAAAATATCTTGAGAATGGTTCATTCTAGAGTCATGGAATCAGTTTTATTCGCTGTGTTGTCAAAAGTAACATGAAGAACAAGTAATTAATAAATATATTTCAGCAATTTCATGTATCTCACATTTTCATTAACTTTGCGGGCCATTTCGCAAAAGGGTCCGTTATATTTTTCCAAACCATACCAAAATCTAATGAGTGTCAGAATAACCATCAAGGGATGTGTCTACTAAAATTTAAGAAATTTCATTAAATAGTTTGTACACTACAGTGAAAAATGTTTTTAGTTCCCATAAAAATTAAAAACTTAAATATCTCGAAAATGGTCCATCTTAAAATAATGAGGTTGGTCTTATTCATTTCATTATCCAAAATTGCGTATAAAACATGTATTTAATTGTTGCATGTTGCGGCGTAGCGGGTAGCATGGGTTTCCGGTCACAGCCAAATAACTCTCAAGTGACTTCAATTCTTTATTGACTTCGGTAATATACAAGTTAGGTCACAAAGGTACCCAAATCTGAAGTAAGGCGAATAGTCCACTGAGGTCACTGACGTGTTCAAAGAAAATGTCCAAATCAATTTTCCGTGGAAAGTCTATGAGAGGTGGTTCTCTGGCAAGGTTTATAGGATGATTTATCTCGTAAAGCTTCGGGTTGAAGCTGACGTAAGTCCACGATGCTGTGACGTCCTGTCACGGTAAATGCTAAGACCTGGGTAGTCTAAATTTCAAACTAGTGGTTGTCTATACGGATTGAGTCCTACAGGGCCCTCAATCTCTCTTCTGTTCCCATACTTAGGAACTTTCGCAGAAGGCTTCTGCTCAAAAACAAGGGTACAGGGCCTATGCCCGAGAAGCATTCTTTTTTTCAAAAAAAGACGGGCTCTCTTCTCGAAGATCAGATCTTATCTCCTCTCAAAAACTCTCTCCGGTCGCCCTCAGAAAGGCGCCACCAAGGGACATTTTTCTCTCGTGCCAGTAAGTCTAAGGGACACTCCCCTCATGTCTGGAAGTTGACGTTCACGTGATCACTCAGGGCGGTACATGCCAACTTAGCCTTTCTTTTTAACTGTCAATCTGGCAGACTTGACAGCGTGGGGTTCGCGACATCCATTGTTCTGGCGACCCCTGCCGTGTTTCAAGTTCAAAGGGTAACAGGGGAGCAAGGTCTAGAATTTCCAAGCCCCAATTCCATTTCGGGGGGGGGGGGGGGGGATTTAATTATGGTTTCATTTGGTGAATTAATTTAATTCAGCACAATGTGTAGTATTTTATTTTATTTCTTGGCGATTTTTGATGGCCATTTCATTAAAAAAGTAAAGTTTTTTTTGTTCGAATCGTACCAAAATCTAACCAACACCAAGGTAACCCACAAGTGACTTATCTCTTTGGTTCTCAAACCGTGGTCTGCGGAACACAGGTGCTCGGTGAAGCCACTTCAAGTGTTCCACGAAAAAAATCAAATACACAATTAAAAATTATTGCAGAAGAAAAATCAATACAATGTAATGGCTACCCCTGCTTAGCTTATGTTGTATTGTAAGTGTTTCGTGCAAAAAATTGTCAGAGTTTAGTGTTCCCCAACTTCAAAAAGAATTGTGTGAAATTTGGTTTCTTAGTTTTTTAGCTAGAGTGAATACAAGCAATTCCTCTAATTCTATGAGAAGTTCAGAATTAGAAAGGATGCCTTGAATAGAATCTTTTCGGACAGTCCATCTGGTTTTAAAGAAGTAAACTCCAAGGGTTTTAAAGAAGTAGACGCAGACTTGTGAGAATCAACTAAAAAGTTACTGTTGACTACTACTACATTGTTGAATTATTGGGTAAATTTTTGACCCCATTATTCAAGAACACCTCAGAAGGATTTCCAGCAAAGAAATTCATGACCACTACCTAGGCAAAAGAATCCAAAATGAAATAATCAGTATCATGAGTTCAAGGGAACATAATCCATACAATAAAAGAGGCCAAATATTACACAGTAATTTTGGATTGTACTCCCAACATTAGTCATCGCGAGCAAATGTCTTTAACAATTCAGTGCGTGTCAGATGGTACATCGCTCAATACATTGGTCGGTGTTGAAGACCCAGACCGTCCGACTCATTCTAAGACTTGAGCAACCATTTGGACGGACGGCCATTGGTCGGTGTACAGAGTACATACCTGCGAGCCCAGCTAACCAACTTGGGTTTATAGCTTTCAGTGGGACATCGAGGCGCAACCACTTCATCTCTTTTCCAGCAAAGCCACAACCTCGGTCGCGAAACACGGCGGAATCATTCACCGGGCAGGGGCCAAAGGCACATGCCGGGCCCGACTCCGGTCACCGGCCAGACCTGGGCTCAGGGCATAAATAGCCACAGTCCCGTGATCCAGCCACCTGGAAGAGTCCAGGGACTGCCTCGTCACTTCCGCGATTGCATCCGTGAGTCATCAGCAGCGAGGTTGATTACCCCCGGATTAATTTGCCCCCCAGTTTGGAGGATCAAGGCTACAGAGCCAACATCCGAAACCACAATCTTGGGTGGCCCGCATCGGGGGGGACCATTGGTCGGTGTGTATGAGCACTTCATAAAGTTCCTCAATGCTGAAAGCAGCACTGGTGAAAATTTGTAGAATGTGCAAGGAAAATCTGAGAGTGTTTTTTACGCCATGTGCTTGTCATAATTTCAATTTAGTCTTGGAAGACATGTCAAACTCATCCGGATGTGATGACCTTTTTCGGAATTCTTCAGCGACTTTACGTGCTTTTTTCAGCGTCCACAAAGAGGTGGGCAATATTTTGAAAGCATGTGACAGGTCTCTCCGTCAAGCTTCTCTGCGAAACAAGATGGAAAATGTAAAGGCTGCAAGATGCCAGACTGGCAACTTTTACGATGCATTCGTAGAGACAGCTGAAACATCTGAGGATGTTCAAGCTCGAAGCGAAACCGAAGCTTTTGCTTATCAGATAAAGGATTTTTAGTTTATTGTGCCATTGTTTTTTTGACATGATTTACTATTCCAAGTGAATTTAGTTAGCAAAGAACTACAGACAAATACAGCAGATATTGCAACGAGTCTTTCCTTGTTTGAAAAACTTTTGTTTTGGGTCAAAAGTTATAGAGACACTGGTTTCAAACAAATTTTAGTTAGTGCGAATGAGATGACTCAGGATTTAGAGGTAACTCCAGAGTTTTGAGAAAAACGACTGCTGAAAAGAAAAATGCAATTTATTTGCTTGTCTGATGACCATCCCATACCTAACCAGAAAGAAGCATACAGGATAAATTGCTTTAACCAAGTCCTTGACAGAGCTCAGCTGTCTACGTGACAAGTATAAAAAGCTCTTCAATAGAGCAAAAAAGAGTGGTGAATGGCAGATCTATAAATCTGCCCTCACTTCCTATAACAAAGCTGTTAGAGACTCCAAGAGAAATTCCTGGAGACAATACTGCGATAGTATTAAGGACGTTTCTGCAACTGCAAAACTCATCAAACTCATGTCAAAAGATAGAAACTGTAACCTGAATACTGACAGGTTGCCTAATGGTGGTTACTCTGGGACTGGAGAAGAGACCCTGACTGAGCTGTTCAGGGTTCATTTTCCGGTTTCTGAGTCAAATGTCCATAGTGCTATTCCTGATGCTCACCTCACCTCTACCTGTGATAGTAGTAGGTGGAGCATTGCTAGAAGTGTGGTTACTCTGGATAGGGTTAAATGGGCTATTAACTCTCTTAAACCCTATAAAACTCCGGGGATTGAAGGCATCATTCCAATTCTTCTCCAGGAGGGAATTGAGGTGCTTGCTCCCATTTTCTGTAGAATATACAGAGCCTGTATTGCCTTTGGTCATGTACCGTCTGCCTGGAGACATACAAAGGTAATCTTTATTCCAAAGATTGGTAAGGATAATTATTATGAGGCCAAATCCTTCAGGCCTATTAGCCTTACTTCTTTTCTTTTAAAGACTATTGAAAAGCTTATTGACAGGTATATTAGAGAAGTGATTCTGGCTACTATGCCTCTGTCTAACTCTCAGCATGACTATCACCCGGGTAAATCTACAGATACTGCCCTTTATAGTATCTCCTTTATTCTGGAGAGAAACTTAAATACCAAGGAAATTGCTCTTGCCACTTTTCTTGACATTGAAGACGCTTTTGATAAAGTGCCTATTGACACCATCCTACATGCTCTTGATAAGAAAGGTGTTGATATAACGATCTCCTGTTGGATCAAGAACCTGTTATCTAATAGGTACATTTGTCCATCTTTACTTGATAATAATATGACGGTGCATGCTTTGGCAAGCTGTCCGCAGGGAGGTGTACATCTGTGCCTCTTTACTTTGTGATAACATGATGGTTCATGCTCTTGCAGGTTGTCTGCAGGGGGTGTTCTTTCACCTATTTTATGGTGTTTAGCTGTAGACTATCTTTTGGAAAACATCATTGGTTCTGGTGTATCCTGTGTTAGATATGCTGTGATGATGTTATAATCATTGCCAGAGGCAAATTTGGTAATACTGTCTCTGACATGACGTCCACTGCTCTTAGGAGTGTTGAGACATGGTGCAAAAATGCTGGTCTTGCTGTTAACCTACTGCTATGGTTGTGTTTACAAGAAAATGCATTCTTAACCTTAGAGACATTTGCTTCTTTGGTCAGAAGCTTACGTGCTCCAAGGAGGTAAAATTTTTAGGAATCTATTTTGATATGGGTCTCAATTGGAAGAGACACTTGGAATACTGCATAACTAAAGCTAGAAGAATCTTCTGGTCTTGTAGGAATGCTATTGGGAAAACCTGGGGTTTGAATCCCAAGGCTATCCATTGGATTTACTCTATGGTAATCTGTCCCATCATTACCTATGGCTCCATTATTTGGTGGTCTAGAATTAAATGTGAAACTGCTAAATTAGACTTAATTAGGCTTCAAAGGATGATGTGTATTGTGATCTCTGGATGCATGAAAACCACTCCCACTGCAACTCTTGAACTTTTGCTTGGATTGCACCCTCTCTACATGCACATTCCAGCTGAGGCTCTCATCTGCATGAACAGACTTAAATATCTGAAACATTGGAAGGATTACTCAAAATATTTATCTTGGAATGGTCTAAACAGTAACACTATAAATCATCCCTATTTCCATATGCCATCTGATGGTATTCTTGTCAGATATACATTTGACAAGCCTTATGAAATTCAGGTCCCTACACGGGATAACTGGAAGAGGACTCCTTCCTACAATAAACAGAAATGTATTGTACAGTATACTGATGGCTCTAAGCTAGGCACTAGTACTGATGCTGGTGTATGCTGTCCGGATGATGGTTCAAAACTGTCTTACCCTCTCAGCAGTTATGCTACTGTCTTTCAGGCTGAGGTTTTTGCCATTCTTATGTGTTGTAGAATTTGCTACAACAGAAATTACAGAAGCCACCAAATACTTATCTGTTCTGATAATCAAGCTGCTCTTATGGCCTTAGAAAAGTCTACTATGACGTCATCCATTGTCTAGGAGTGCTATACTGCACTTTGTAAAATTGCTTGCAACAACAAAGTCATACTTTACTGGGTGCCTAGACATTCGGGCATTCCAGGAAATGAGTTGGCTGATGAATTGGCTAGAAAAGGCTCAAGTACTCTTTTTGTTAGTCCCGAGCCGGCTTTGGGTGTAACAAGAACTGTCTATGACATCGTCATAAAGCTTCATTGCAAGAACTGCCATAATACTAAGGGCCAAAGGCAGGTGAAAATACTTAACTGCAATTGCCCTAGCATATGTCAGAAGGAATTATTCAAGCTCAATAGAACTGGCATCAGAAGGGCTGTTGGGCTCCTTACCGGGCACTGCACCCTTAAAAGACACCTAAGTATTATGGGTGTCACTAAAGATTCGCTATGCAGAGGCTGCAATTATAGCGAAGAAATTGCCGCACACATTCTTTGTGAATGTGAGGTGTTCTCCGCCCATAGGTTCAAACACATGGATTGACATGTGATTGAACCCTGGGGAGTTGTATGACTTTCCTGTCAAGTGCCTGCTTATTTTTGCCTCGGCTACTGGTCTCTTTTCTTAAGGACCTTTGTTTTTCGGGGTAGTACAATAGACCTCTGGTCGTTGTGCTGGGCTCTCCTGGAGCCACCCGTCTTCATGTCATTCATTCAAGTCCTTGACAAGGCCATTCAGTCGTTAATAACATGGTTTGAGATGACTCTATGAAGTCTTCGGATATAGATGGCCGTATACTGGTTGAGGAAATGGAAGTTCTGAAAGCAGTTCTTCCATCTTCATCATATTATGGAAACCCACTGAAATTCCTGGAATTCCTTTCTCTGAATGAAAGAGCTATGGGATTTCCTATTTTTTTCCTTGCTTTATGTATATTTTTGACAATACCAGTTACAGTGGCATCCGGGGAAAGGAGCTTTTCCAAGTTAAAACTGATAAAGTCTTACTTGAGGTCAACCATGCTTTAAGATAGACTCAATTATCTAGCGATGCTATCTATAGAAAGGGAAGAAATGGAAAGCTTAAATTTTGAGAACATATGAAGGAGTTTGCTGATCAGAAAGTAAGACGTATTCCCATATGAGTGTTATTTTTCGTTACTCCTTTCATCAGGGTGCGTGTGCTCGTACGTATACTTCACACACTCAATCATCGTCATGCACTTATATATATATGTAAATCAAAGAAATTATATGTATTGCGGTTGCAGGCACACGTTCATTACTGCTAAAAGGAATGTCCATAACGGTTTCAAAATAAAGCAACTGAAAATATAATAATTGTTTTTGTTTTTTAACATGGCAAAGCTACTAGGCTATCTGTGGAAGGGAGGGATGCCTCCCTGGAGGACTTTTGTAGGGAAAGTGATCCCATTTTTTGTTATTACAATTGGGAAAACCAAAAACCCATCCCAGTCAACTCGTAAGGTTAGAGGCGTTGTCATCATCAAAAATCAACCATAGTAAAAAGGCTATGCGCTACTCGATGAGACAACTTACAATGCCATCTATTGCCAAATTTTGGAATTAGCAGTCCTATCTCGTAAACGGTGAAAGATACATGAAAAAAGTCAATTAGAAAGTTGTAGAGCACTCTTGATTTAGTATGAAAAGATACCTTGCGCACATTAATACTCAAAACAGAATGCAAAAAATGAACATTTGTTTGGTCACAATTTCGAAAATTGTCATGTTATAAGGAGTGGAAGAAAGAAACTGAGACACTTCCCTGTCTTCAGGATCATTTATTTACAATAGTATATTGCTGAAAATGCTTTCCGTTAGCCACTATACGCATTTGCACTCTGGACTGGATTTCTTGCTGCACTTGTGCAACATGGCAGGTGTTACGGACGAACAAGCATCAGTAATACGTCGTCGAAGATCCTGCAATGTTAGCAGAGGGGTCGCATATACCTGCCCTTTTATGTGTCCTCATAAGAAGAAGTCCAATGGGGTCAAGTCAGGTGAGCGCGGGGGCCACTTGACAGAACCACCATACCCGATAACTTGATTCTGGAATGCCTCTATTAGGTACTGCTGAACGTTTGAAATCTTATTCGGAGGTGCGCCGTCATGTTGGAGCCATACATTTAGGAGTTGGTGCAACAGTAGATTCTCAACAAAGTTGGTTATTACATCCTGCAGAAGCTGCAAGTACGGTTGTTCCGTTAACGTGCCCTCGTAAAATACTGGTCCAATGAGCCTGTCATTAAAAATTCCGCACCAAACATTAATCTACCAGCGTTGTTGATGTTGAACTTCGACACAATATCTCAGATTTTCCAGCGACCAGGTATGAACGTTCTGTCTATTAAACATTCTGTTCCTCAAAAAACTTGCCTCATCCGTCCATATTATGTCTGCCAGGAATGTTGGGTGGACCTCTAAGTTATTCATTACAAAGTTGCACCACGTGTAACGTCTCTCAGCATCTCTTGACACCAATCCCTGCACAGGTGTGGATCGATATGGATGAGCACCTGATTCATTCAGGATTTTTCAGACATGGCTTTTTGAGAGGCCACAATTTTCACTGATCATTCTTGTGCTGCTCTGAGGATGGACGAGAGCGTATGTTAGCACATCTTCAGGTTGCACTTTGCGTCCTACATTACAAGGTGTACGAATTCAAGGTCGGCTAGTCATGCAGCCCGTCTCCCTTAAACGTTTTACAACTTTTAAGATGGTCTGCCGTGTAGAATGCGGGCCTTGAGGGAAACGTTCACGATACAGCTTTGCAGCTGATTTTGCCTTACGCCCACATTCACCGTAAATTAACAACATCTCACAATACTCGTTACTGCCAAATTTTGCCATAACTCTCCGCTTTAACGTACAACCCAGCAGAAACATCCTTTTTATAGTAGTAGTCTCTGGTGAACAGGTATGAAGTTCCATCCTCATTTGCATAATACATGATCTATGTGATTTTTATACCAGACATCGTTGAGTTGAGCTGTGTGTTTGGAGAGATGATTTTGCAAGATCAGCAGAAAGTTTTCATGGTTTGTAGATGTTGGAAAAAAAATAAATACATCGCGATTCACGTTCCCTTGAACGGACGTTTATGCAAATTTAATATGAACGACTCTTTTCGTTCACCGGTGTGAACCGTGACGTTTTCCAACATGAGGTTCCATGTAAATCATTTCTCAATGCGTAGGCATCTGATTTACATATCCGGGGGCATTTCCGGAACTGTCCATTTTCGGATATATAGAACAGAAGTTTCTTGAAGCAGGCAGATGGAAGCATGCAGATTGAAGCAAGCAGACTGAAATGCTTTAGACAGGAACACGGCAGACAGAGGCTCTGCGAGATACTGTTAGATGACTGTTTTAGTCGAGACGGACGCAGATGTAGTCAGTTTAGACCAGTATGTATTGAATGTTAAATTTACTTACATATGTTCGGAAGTCACGTTAAAATTTGCTGATGTCTTATCTATTGGTTATTCTTGTGATACCTTCAATGGTGGCTGCAAATACACGCAAGTGATATAGGTAGTATAGTTATTTACTACTAATGCTGCAAGAAATTTCTGTCAGATTATTTGCATCTACAAACTTTTGTTCATAGTATTATTTGTTGTTTTGTGGCATGGAAATTATCTGGAATGTGTAAGTTGCCTAGTTATGTTCTTCACGTAATAAAATGAACGATGATTTTTTCTTTAAAACTGGCTCCGTATATTTTAATGACCAAATTATGATATTTTAATACCAAATAATACCGTATATTTCATTATTATACCGTATATTTTATTATTATTTACCGTATATTTATTTTACCGTATAATTTTAATACCGTATATTTTAATACCAAAAGGGTACAACGCTGCTATTATATCCTCCCAGTCCGAAAAATGGTGTAATGGTATGGATGAAGAAATGGCCATAATACAAGAGAGGGATGTCTGGGAACTAGTTCCTGCATCCACCTCACAAAAGCATATAGGCAGTAGATGGGTCTACACTATTAAGAAAGACAAGAATGGGAAATTCAAGAGATTTAAAGCTCGTTTGGTAGCTCAGGGGTATGGTCAGGAAAAAGGAGAATCATACGATGAAGTTTTTAGCCCTGTTGTTAACTTCAACTTAATTAGAGCATTCTTCACAATTTTTGTATGCATGCTTGGCTGGATACATTTCCAGTTAGATATCAAATCTGCTTATCTCTATGCTAAATTGAGTCAAAAAGTATATATGAAACAGCCTCAAGGTTATGTCAATCAGGAACAGCCTGATTATGTTTGTATGTTAAAGAAAGCCATTTATGGTCTTCATCAAAGTGGAAGAGAATGGTATAATGAACTTGACACCAAATTAAAGGAATTAATTTTTTTGAAACTTCAATGGTGTAATTGTGCCTATATTTACAATAGCAAAGTTCTTATGCTAGTTTATGTGGATGACATAATTCTCTTTTCGAAGTTTCAAAAGGACATAGACCACATTGTTTCATTACTTAGCATTGAATTTGATATCAAGGTATTAGGGAAAATTAGAAAACTTTTAGGCGTGGAATTTAAAGAGTGTGACAATAAATTTTTTATACATCAAAGTCAGTATATAGATAAAGTATGTCAAATGTTTCAACAATATAAATATCCAGTTACTTCACTTCCCATTTCTAAAGGGAATATTCTAAGTAAAATAGATTGTCCAAAGACAAGTGAAGAAATAAAGCAAATGCAAAGTTTTCCTTACAGGAGCTTAATTGGGTGTTTGGCTTTTATATCTAGTAGTACTAGACCTGATATTTGTTACGCCATAAATATATTATCTGAATTTCAAGAAAACCCTGGAATTAAGCATTGGGATGCATTGTTAAGACTTTTAGGATATGTTGAAAAGACTAAAAATTATATGTTAAATTTATCTAATATTGAAGAATTAAAATTAAATTGTTACTCAGATTCTGACTTTGGTGCAATCAGAGATGACCGTGTTTCACTTGGAGGCATGTTACTCTTTATTGATAATGTACCTATTTCTTGGCGAACCTTTAAACATACGTGTGTCAGCTTATCAACCATGGAAGCTGAATACGTATCACTAACTGAAGCCGCTAAGGAAATGGTATGGGTACAGAACATAATTGAAGAATGTCATTTACTTGAGTTAAACTTTAATAAAAGTAACAGTGTTATTTTTAGCGACAACCAAGCAGCCATTAATTTTTCTAACTCTCCAATTGAAAACAATAGAACTAAGCATATTGATGTTAGATATCATTTCCTAAGAAATTTAATAGTCAATGAATCATTTAATATTAAATTTGTAAACAGTAAAGATAACTTAGCAGATCACTTTACTAACCAATGACTAAGGACATAGTACTTAAATTTTGTAGCAAAATATTTAAAAACTAAATCAAACTTTTTGAGATTAATGTTTAATCTAAAGAAAATTTTAAATGCTAAATTGAATTTACAGCTTGGGAATTTTTTTAAGATGTCATATATATGCATTATTGTTTATCTCAAACCTCATTGATATAAGCTAGTATATCTTGAGTATAAATTTTTGTGATATTGAATCTTTTCACTTTACGCCTTTGTATATACAGTACAAGATCTATTATCCGGAATGCTTGGGACTTCAGGCATTCTAGATAAGGGGTTTTTCCGTAATTCGGAACACTTTTTTCTAAAACTTACTGGAATGGTCTCAAATGTCGTTATAGAAAATTATAATTCATTTTAAAAACATAAATGTATTAAAAAAAGATTTTTTACAATCTATATGGGTTAACTAAAATGCAAATTTCATGTAATTATAGTATCAAATTTAGTGATTAAGAAAAATTTTGAAAGAAAAAAATGTCTGAAAAAAGTTAATTATTCAGGGTAGTTATTAGAAGTCTTTTTTTTTTTTAACATTTCAAGTGGACCCTCATCATATTCATCTAAATCTAATATTTTGGCAGGAAGCACCTTTGTTCATATGATTCAAAATATTGTAAAGTACTTTTAATAAAATTAAGATGAGAAGGATGTTCATTTTTAATTGAAATGAGATTATTCAACTATGGGTGCAAATATATCAAATTCTAATTTATGCTCTTCAAATGTATTTCTAATAAGCCTTATAATTCTAAATGCCCGCATAAATAAAAAAAATTTAATTTCGTTATCCTAAACATATATCTCATTTTCACCAACAATATGTTTAAAAGATGATATCCCAGCATAAAAGGCACAAAAAATATAAAAATATTAGTGGATGGAAGCAGATTGAAAAAATGGAAAATATTTAAAAATAAAACGAAATATACAGGCGATCGTGTTTAAATAAAAAAGTTGCGCGATATTGCTAAACAGTCTTCTATAAATTATTAATTAATAAATGTAACACGTTAAAACCCCATAAATATACTGCAATGGAACTTTTTGCTAGGGTCAATTTTCGGTCCAAAATAGCCATTTTCATCCAAATAATAGGATTTAATTGAAAATGATTTTGATCTTGGAATTCCATCAACGTTTTTTAATATATTGAAGATGTGTATATTTCCACGGAGATGAAAAAAATGGATTTTCCCGAGAAAATGACAAGTTTATTGCTTAGGTTAAGTATTTAAAGAGATCAATCAGAAGGCCCTGAATAACATTTTATAGCTGCTATACTTTTCTCTGCATTTCAGCAAAAGTTAACTCTCATTAATTTCGGGAATTCCTTACTTAAACGTACTTTCTATCATCTCGTAAATGCGCTGATGACTCTTTCTTTTTTCATCTTTTCCAACAAATGTTAATTAAATTGTGCAAAATAGTGTGAATTCTGCGCGGCACATCGCATTCGAAGAGCGTAGGATTTCTTTAGCGATATCGGAATATTTCTAGCGAAAAAGTTGGAATACTTTTACCGAAAATCAAAGTCCATGAACAAAGCGCTGAAAAGAAAATGTGGCGAATTCGTAAAAATCGAAACCTTTGTGCCTAGTGTGCTCTGCCCTATCCAGCCAAAAAAAAATGAAACACCATTAAAAAAAGCACCTTGCCACGACTTGTCCATAACTAACTCCTGTATTATACTATACAGGAGTTAGTTATGGACAAGTCGGAGACTTATCCGAAACTAGTGAAGAATGGAATGGCGTGACTCGCTGTCAAAGTGACGGTCTCGCCCGTGCCGGATCGTCACCTCCGAGAGCTACTATCGGGGGTGACGGCCGGATGCAGCCTCTTAGGAAATTTTTGGGAAAAACGGTGCTATTTCGGATGTTTTCCGGAAAAGAGGAATTGTGGAACTTCTCGGAAAAAACATGATCCACAGAATATTTTCATTCGCTATCGCGAGAATTCCTTGCGTTCGTTTTCGAAATGTAAGAAGAATCAGCGGCGGCGAGTGCACAGGGCACTTTTTTCTGTGCGGGAATTTTGAATTTCGTACGCGGTTTGTGCATCCTATTTCAAACCCTCTAAGATAGTGGGTTTCAATGCATTTTTTTTTATTGATATTGCTAATTAAAGCAAAAAAGCATTCATTTGGCGGGATTTTAAACAAAAAAATCGCTGTTTGGCGCAATATTTAGCAAATAATCGCTTGTTGGCGCAGAATTTGGCATTATTTTGCCGTATTCCGGTTTTGGGAGAGTCCGGATATTGGAACGCCGGATAAGAGGTCGCGTACTGTACATCCATTTTTCTATTACCCGCATAATGCTAGATAGTAGCTTATGTGTATAAAATTTTGTGGTTTTCAACTTGGTAGACAGTATGTGTTGAAAGTTTTGATAAAGGATTTTTATTATCTGATTACTTGCATCATGTATTTTTAAATATTTGGTATATCAATACAGTTTAATAGTATTAATTATGTATACTTGTATTGTATTAATAGACTAAAATTTTTAAGCTTTTTGAATTATAGTGTTTATACTCAAATTTAAAGTAAACTTAAATTCTATGCTTATACAAAATCTTAATCTTTTAAAAGTTGACTTGCTAAATATGATAATATGCTTATACTTAAATTTTGGATACTTATAATTAAACTTAAACTAAAATTTAAATTCTGAATGCTAATACTTAAGCATTGAAGTTGTGTTGTATATAAATTTCTACTTGATGTGAAATGTTGTTATTACAATATCGTCTACAATACTTAACTGTTTTTCAGATGCTATAAGTACTTATGCATTTTATTTTAAATTTTGTAATGATGTAATACTTTAAAATTTATTCCTTGATTATATGTTTGGTAGGATACTGGGGGCCTTGGTGTTTATTGATATACCTTGGTTTCTCAGAGTAAGTTTTCTTTTGCATATGCATTGAGACTTAAGGATTTGCATGAGGGGGCCGATTGTTGGAAAAAAAATCAGTACATCGCGATTCTCGTTCCCGTGAACGGATGTTTATGCAAATTTAATATGAACGACTCTTTCCGTTCACCGGCCTGAACCGTGACGTTTTCCAACATGACGTTTCATGCAAATCAGTTCTCAATGCATACGCATCTGATTTGCATATCCGGGGCCATTTCCGGAACTGTCCATTTTCGGATATATAGAACAGAAGTTTCTTGAAGCAGGCAGATGGAAGCATGCAGATTGAAGCAAGCAGACCGAAATGCTTTAGACAGGAACACAGCAGACAGAGGCACTATGAGATACTGTTAGACGACGGTTTTAGTTGAGACTGATACAGATGTGGTCAGTTTAGACCAGTATGTATTGAACGTTAAATTTACTTACATATGTTCGGAAGTCACGTTAAAATTTGCTGATGTCTTATTCATTGGTTTTCTTTTGCCAAGTGTGATATCTTCAATGGTGGCTGCAAATACACGCAAGTGATATAGGTAGTATAGTTATTTACTACTAATGCTTCAAGAAATTTCTGTCAGATTATTTGCATCTACAAACTTTTGTACATAGTATTATTTGATGTTTTGTGGCATGGAAATTACCTGGAATGTGTAAGTTGCCTAGTTATGTTCTTTACGTAATAAAGTGAACAATGATTTTTTCTTTAAAACTGGCTCCGTATATTTTAATGACCCAGCCAACACTTCTGACTCTTTGACTGTGTATACTTTGCTGCTAAACTTTAAATTTTTTAAATTTTCCATCAGTAGAGACATTCGGTAAAACACGCAACCGGTGAGGACAGAACCATGGTCCTCATGAATGCGAATCACGTGCGTTTCCCTTGACCACAACACAGGCTCGTATTTAGTCCGTAAGGTGGTCTTTTCTCACTTCGCTTCACAATCAAACAAATGTTCATGTTTTGCATTCTGTTTTGAGTATTAATGTGCGCAAGGTATCTTTTCGTACTAAATCGAGAGTGCTCTACAACTTTCTAATTGACTTTTTTCACGTATCTTTCACCGTTTATGAGATAGGACCGCTAATTCCAAAATTTGCCTATAGATGACGTAAGTTGTCTCATCAAGTAGCGCATAGCCTTTTTACTATACCTAGACACCAACTTTATGGCCTATGCTGTCACCGTTTAGAAGTTAAGTGGGGGTGTAACGGATATAAGTGGGCACCCTGTATATATATATATGAGTATATAATATAAACTATGCATGGGGGCCCCACAAAAGTGGTCCATATTGGGCGCCGCATTGGCTAGGCCCAACCCTGGGTGCACAATGTACATCAAGCATGTCACACTCGCGGCCCACAATGAATATCTTTGCGGCCCAGTCTATATAACAGTATTTGTAAAAAGTTTTGAGAAAATTTTCATAGCTTAATTTTTGTTTTTCTAAGTATACATATTTATTAACAGAAAGAAAACATCTTGGCCCAGCCATTTTTTATCTGAAATAATCTAATAATTTCACTACCATACATTCCTCTAAAACCTAAACTAAAAAAAAATACTCTCTCATATTCCTATGATTCACCAACAAAATCATTAAGCTAAAATCAAAACAAAAACCGAAACTCAATTATAAAATAGCAGAGGTTATGAGAAGTGCTCTGTTTGTTTATATTACAAAACCATGTTTCACAGCTTCAGATGGAGAAATGATTCATTTGATCCCCCTATGCAAAATCATCCAGTTTCGAAACTTTCCATTGCCTGTGATGAGAGTACAGACATTGGAGGCGTAGCTCAGTTAGTTGTTGTTGTTGAGACCCAGACCGTCCGACCTACCAGAAAGGTGTAAGGTAACTGTATGGACGGCCGGGAAGTGCCACCCAATTTAGACCGGAACCCAGTGGGGGAGGCATCCACAGGGACCGTACCCTCCTTCCCCTACCACCAACCTCTCGGAAGGACTTACGGACCCACATGTTTAACGTGATCGTACTCCGCATGAACACGGCGGCATTTGTGGTAGCGTGCAAATCTAGCGCGCAAACCACGGGGATACCACACCCGAGATGGCCAACAGCACGCGGTGTTCCGAGGTGGTCACCCACCAAGTACTAACCGCGCCCGATGCTGCTTGACTTCGGTGATCTAACGAGAACCGGTGTTTTCAGCACGGTACGGCCGTTGGCCTAGCTCAGTTAGTTGTGTTTCTTCGTGCTTGCGATACGGATTTCAACATTTTTGAGGAATTATTGGAACTAGTACCGATGCGTAGCACCACGACAAGATATTTTTAATTGTGTCTATGCAAAAATTGTATTGCAAAAATTCAATCTATCTTTGTCTAAAAAATATGATGGTTCCAAGATTCATCATACGTATTACATTATACATCAAGAAGTATTATGTACAAAGGTAATAAAGATGGAAAATGTGTTGACACCTATAAAAAAAATTATCAATTTTATAAGATCTCGAGGCTTAAATCAGCGACAATTCTCTGTTTTATTAAGTGAATTAGAAAGCGAATATTCCGGGTTGTCCTACTGTACCGAGGTACGTTGGCTATCCTGTTACAAGGTTCTTAAACAATTCTGGGACTAGAGAGAAGAAATATGTCAGTTTTTAATAACGAGAGATCAAGACCTGAGCTTGTTTTTTGATCGAGTATGGTTGCAATATTTATCCTTCTTGGTTCTTGGTTGATATAACAAAACACTTATCCGATTTAAATTTAAAACTGCAGGGGAAAGATCAGATCATTACGAAAATGCGTGACCAAGTTAAAGCATTTAAATGTAAGCTAGCTCTTCGGGAAACGCAGTTGAGAAATAAAGATTTGACGCACTTTCCGACATAAAACAAATCAAGTTTAGGTAAAATTGCATCCTATCAAAAATACGCAGGAAAAATGTTAAGCCTTAGAACTTACTGTATTTGAAACAAAGTTTGCAGATTTTAAATTTTTGAAAGACAAGTTATTTTGGTTTTCTTCGATTTTCTTGATAAATATGGAATTAGTACCAAATCATATGCAAATGGAGGTAATCGAGATCCAGTGCTATTCAGATTTGAAGGCAAAATTCAGTGAAGTTGGTGTGCCTGAATTTTACAAATATTTGCCAGCCAGGTTTAAAAAGACTCGAAAATGCGCATCTGAAATTATTGCCATGTTTGGAAGTACTTATCGGTGCGAGCAATTATTTACACTCATAAAAGGAAATAAGTCACCTGTCAGATCAAGAATTACTGACATTCATCTTGGTTCAGTTTTGAAAATAGCCACTGCGAACAAGATTTTCCCCGAATTAAAAAAGATAGTAGCAGAGAAGAGATGCCAAGTGTCAGGAAGAAAACATTGATTTTGCCACTGTCTCACATATATATATATATATATATATATATATATATATATATATATATATATATATATATATATATATATATATATATATATATATATATACTATACTTTTCGAAATAAACCCATTTCTCTATAAAAATTGAAGGGTTTTTTTTTTGCAGCCCACATAAACTTAGACCTTCTTAATTTGGCCCATTTTAACCTTTGAGTTTGACATGCTTGATGTACATAAATAGCGTTAGGCTCTCTTTTGCACTGAAATGCAGGTTGCTACTTCTGAATATGTGCCATTCAGTTCTTTATGCGCACATGACCATCCTCATTTCTCTTCATCATTAATGCTGACCAATGCCTGGAGCTCAATGACCGCCCCTGTTCACTGGCACTCCCTAATCGCTGGAGTTTGCTTCATAAACTCTTTCATAATGCCTGCTACACAGGCGTAATACGCCTGTAAGGGCTTTGCCTCTTGTTTGCTTATGCTCACCAACCCCTAGAACTCACTTTACTAGCTGTTTCAACTCGCCTGACCTTATTTCCCAGATTACTGATAATCAGTAACCAGAGCATGAAGGCACTGCTTCATGTTTGTTGCCGCTCACCAACCTCTGGAACTTTCTTCACGAGCTGTTTCAACACTCCCAACCTTATGCTCCAGCTTTCTGACAATTTTCAACCATTGGAGTATGAGGGTTTCTGCCCCATGTTCATTGCCTTTTACTTACTGTCAGAGTTCAGTTTGCAATATTTTTTGTATCGCCTACTACAGCCGTTATAGCTCTGCTCCTGGTTTGCTTACATTCTTAAAACCCCCGGATCTGGCTTCACAAGGTCTTTCAGCCCACTCCCATGTAAAAAATTGTAACTTTCAGTCGCATATGTACAACAAAAAGACATATCTTTGTTCTGCAATAATAATTACATTTTAATCGTATTTGTTCATGACAACAATAGTTGTGAAATGTTCTGTTTGTTTGTAAGGTTCCACAATAAAGTATATCATTGTCCACATTGCTCATAGCGTAGTAAATAAATTTAGTCTACCATGTTTGACTATGTAGTCATGGCTTTTCTGCCAGCAACCAATCAGAGAGAAGTTGAAAATAGGCTCAACCAATTAAATCTTTGTCCATACCAAAGAACATTTTTCATTTCAGAAGTGCATAAAAAATAGAGTAACTCATAAATTAAATCGAAATAAAAAAGGCTCTGTCTTACAAAAATTCAACTATGTAGGTACATGCCTGCATAGACGGCACCAGGCTTTCACAATTGGGGATGCTATGCATAGAACATGAGGTCATATATCAGGTTCCTAACTCTAAAAACCTGGTTTTTTGGGGGGAAAGGCAAATAGCTCAGTAGGCTCTCAGCTATTTTCCTGTCATATATTACGATATATCATTTTGGCATGATGCCAAAAATCATCATCAGTAATGGAAAAGGGAAACTGGTGACAGAATGTTTGGACAAACAAGAAAAAGTTTTCATATTTTTTAAATAATTTTGTGGGCGTAAGCATTAAATGTGCAGAAATGTTCTGGATCTTTTAGATTTCTCACCTAGAGTGCAAACTAATTAAATTAATTACACTCAGTCAATTCATAAGTAATAAATTAATAGTTAAGACGTAGTTGTTAAGTAAAAAGGAGTGTTTGCGCAGTTTGTAATGTGGGTGCTGAAGCATCCCTAGCACCCTCCGTGGCACCGCCTATGCATGCCTGCAAAAATTCTCAGTCTTGCTATTGCTAGTCTGTCCAAGACGCTAACTCGCAATTCAAATATTCTTTCTTTTGCTTTGACATTAAATATATTTTAAACTAAAGTTTAAATTGAAAAACAATTTATTTCAGTGTGTTCCTCTAGCATTTCTTTATACTATATATGTTCCAAATTTCATATTTTTGTATGCTATATGTTTTGTAGTATGAAACAAAAAAACTCTAGATACACTTAATTTGTCAAAATGCTTAGGCATTAGCTACTTTTTTTTTTATATACAGGGTGAGTCAGAACTCTTAGGCCAAACATTAAGGGGTGATAAATCACATCTAAACAAGCAATTTTTGTCATACAAAGCAGGGTCATAATGCAAGAGGTAAACCACTAGGTGCTAGCTCATGAAATGAGGGAATAATGACTTTCTCGTGAAAACAGAAAACACAAAAATGGCAAAGTAGGTATGAAGTATGTTTTACTGACAGAAATTGCAGAATGCATGGACAAAGTTACAGAAACTGCTCAAAAGTGCAACCACCAGCAGTAATGCAGGCTTCACACCTGCGACGTAGCGAGCGGTGCACCTTTACAAAAACACCCTACTTATCTTAGACAATGCCGGCAGCAACAGTGATCCTAGCAAGAAGGTCCTCCTCGTCGGAGTTGATGGGGCTATCGTAGATGAGACTTTTCATATGGCCCCATAAGAAAAAGATGAGACAGGAGAGATCAGGCAATCGTGCGGCCAAGCTATGGGACTACCCCGACCAATTCATTGCCCTGGGAATGTAGCATCTAAAGTGTGCTGCATATCCACACTGAAATGGGGTGATGCTCCGTCATGTTGGAACCAAATACATGCTTTAATGTTGGCAGGAACATGTTGCAGTAACTGTAACAATGCCTCCTGTATAGGAGGTATGTTCTGCCGTGCTCTAGCGGTTCAGCTCTTGTGGTTCACCTCTTGCATTACGACCCAGCTTTGTATGACAAAAATTGCTTGTTTAGATGTGATTTATCACCCCTTAAAGTTTGGCCCAAGAGTTCTGACTCACCCTGTATATAGAGGGAAATACCCAGACCTTCCGACCTAATTAAAATATTTGGTAACTGTTTGAACAGCTGGAATAGTACCACCCAATTTAGATCAAAATCCAATGGGGGTGGCATTCACAAGAACCGTACCATCCTTCCCCAAACCCATCACTTTTCAGAAGGACTTTCGGACCTACAGCTTTAATGTGCTCATACCCCACAGCGGTGATGAAGAGAAGAAGACTAGAGTAGAAGAGTATGACTCGCCAGAAACTCGCTTGGGACCTCAAAAAACCTTGGGACGCCACTGCAGGTGTATTGACTCTTCAAATATAATGTTTATCATACTTTTATATCACGTAAATATATAAATCTAGAAAATTCAGTTAGACATGGTAATTTATGTTTCCTACTTTCCTATCAATATAAAAATCTAATAATTTCTTTAAAAACTAATACATCGTTTCACATAATTTGCTGTACCTGACCATGGTATTAAAAATATCAGACGTACAATTAAATAATCACAAATAGAAATACATTTCTTAACCCTTTTGGGACGGCGGCATTCCGAAACTACCGTGGCCCAAAGGACGAAGCGCTTTGTTTCCGAAATGTGCCCAAAAGACGGCTATTTTTTTGCGCTAAGCCTAACTCTCGAAAAAAATTCACTAAAAATCACCCGTTTAACACAGCATTCTACTTTTTTCAGGAAGAAAGGAAATACTTATTTTCTATTTGATGTATATTTTTTATACAAATTTTCTTTTATCAAAATATTAAAAATTTTAGTGTATATATGTTTTAGGTACAGATGGATAATTCTTTAGCATGTCCTTCCGATTTTTTAAAACTGTACCACATACATGCGTATTCTTAGACAACAAATACTTTGCAAGTACAGGAGAGGTAAAAAATTTATCCAAATACAAAGTATATCCTTTTCCTAAAAGTTCACTTAGAAATGTTTTCACAACGCGTTCTCCATACCCACCATCAGAGCTTGATAATCCCGTGTCCTTTCCAGTATACACAAGGAAATTCCATTTATGGCCTCATTCCGATTCTGACGATTTATATATTTTTATTCCATATCTAGACCTTTTCGATGGGATATATTAATGAAATCCCAGCCTTCCTTTCCATGAGAACATAAATAACCTAATCATTTCATTGCTGCACATTCCTTTACCCCCCCCCCCCTCCCCCACCCACTCAAAAAAAAAAACTCTCTTATATTCCTCTAATTCAACAACGAAATCAATAAAAGACAAAATCAGAACGAGACCCGGAACTCAATTATAAAATTGTTGATGCTACGAGAAGTGCTCTGTTTACTTTACAGAACCATGTGTTTCACCGCTCCAAATGGAGAAATAATTCATTGGATTCTCCTTGTGCCAAGGTCAGACATCTACAAAATTCATTTAAGTTGCTTCCACAGGCATTTAACGCCATCTAGGAGACAAATACATTCAAATTAAAACGTTCCACGTAGAAACACCAATACGTGCCAGTCGTCCTTTAGGGTAAAATTTCCTCCGGCCCGTGGGCGTGCCATTCGTCCTTGAATGCAAGTTCGCAGCTGGCGCGTGGGCGTGCCACTCGTCGCGAAAGGGTTAACTTACCATTTCTATATCTACCTCTTCCACCTTATACATTACTTTACAGCCTTATACAACCTTATACTTCATACTTATCCATTTTGATTTCTATTTTGTTTAAACTTTGAACTTTTCCTCATGTTTGCAACTTGTAAACTATGCTAAATCTAAGCGTACATACATCTACCTACTTTTGATTTTATTCTGATGTAAGTTTTGGTTTGTATTATGCATTTTGCTTAGAGTGATGCCTGGTCTGGCAAAGCTGCAAGTAATATTGTTTTGATGTTTAGTCTTGAATGATTAACATATAAGATTAAGCACACAACTTTGAGAGAAGGTCTTTTATTACACTTCTTATAAGATGTACAAAATAGAAAAAGACCAGAGTGCTTTCGAGCGTTAATATGCTCTTCATTAGTGGCTACATAGAAAGTAAAAAGAATTGTTCATATATAGACCAGTAAAGATGACAAATTTGCATAAATACAATTAGTAAATGAACATTCGATTATTTAAGGAAAAATACATAAAAAACATAAAATATCTATTTTTTTTAACGGATCCAAAAATGAGTAAATCTCAAGAAAAGTACAATTAAAAATACTTTTATTACAGGAATGCAAATTCAAAAAGGACAGTTAAGCCCAATCCCCATGAGGATGATATCAAAGATAACTATGAAGAGATTTGAATTGCATAGCGTCAAGAGTGAGTCGCCAAGCATAACTTAAAATGTGAATGGGGTCAAAATTACAAATCAAACGCACGATAGATATAAATTAAAAGATATTCAAAAATAAGAATATTACGAAGGTTATTACAACACATTAAAAGGAAAGTTTTTTCAAAAATGGGCAGAAAATTATCATTAACAACATAATGAGCAAGGGCTGTAGAAAGTTTACCACCTTTGACATCCTGAGCATATTCTGCTAAACGGATGCCAACATTGTGTTTGGTATAAAATTTATAGTCACCATCGGTAGGCAACAGGGGAATCGCATACACCCCAGCATAGCTTTTATAGTCATCCATATCCCCAAGTTTATCAGAACGAATACTGTTAAATAAAGTAGTAATATTAGAGTGAGCAGGCCTAAAACCAAATTCATGACAAAACTGAATAAAGGGACGGAAAATCTTAGGATGGTGCGGAAAACTGGATTTATAAGTTAAACGATCTTTTAAAGCAACAAGTTTAGTATCAATTTGAGTAAATTTACTGCGGACATGAGCGAAAATCTTATGTATAAACTCAAAAAAATTGACAGCCTCATGGCCAAGATTAAAAATAAAATTAATTTCACCACTTAAAGCAGAGATAGAAGAACAAACATTAAATGCACGATTAAAATGCACATAAAAGAAGCTTTTTTAGAGGAAATAGGATGGTAAGAATTAGCTAGTATACAGGAATTAGTAAAAGAGGGTTTGCAGAAAACAGAAGTGTGAAAACCAACAGCAGAACGGGTAACCAGAACATCAAAGAAAAGCAAGGAGCAATTGGATTCATGCTCAACAGTAAAATTAATCAAAGAGTAAAAATCATTAACCTTAGACAAAAGAAGAAAGAAATTATTTAAAGCACTATCCCAAATAATAAAAACATCATCCACGTAGCGGCACGTAGTGGATAATGTTTTTATTATTTGGGATGGTGATTTAAATAATTTGGGAGAGTGACTTAATAAATTCACCAGTATCCCTGTGTGTTCCCTTCCGGCCTTTTAACTTCACATAACTTTATTCACCAGTTTGCGAAATAGCGCACATTTTAAGTGAAAAGTGGACCCTTTACCAGCATATCTCCTGCCACCTGCAAACAGGGTGCCAGACATTCCATTGGGTTTGCCATACATGGTAGATAGAGTTTGGCGACAATTTCGCTCCTCGCAGTTCTTGGCGAGGCATCATATTTTATTCCGCGGTGTATGTGTAGGCGCTCTGTGGGAAGTGCAAGTTTTCAATCGCCTAGTTTGGTGGCTTTTGGAAGCGAACGTGTTGTTGGCGAGGCATTCGATCTCTAGCAGCGAGAGAAGGAAGTCCAAAAGCTTGAGGAGTCGCAGACAGGGGCTTACAAGGACACCCACACCCGACGGCGATTGTGTGAATAATTTAATTTGGAGTATAAATGTTTTATTGTGGTGTGTTATGCTGAGGCTCAAAATATTGAGTGCTTCATTGTGTACGTTCCTTCAATCTGGACATTACTGCAAACCAAATTCCTGCACTGGTTCTTCTATTTGTAGTGGTGATGTTGGGATACTTCCAAACGTACTCCTCATGGATTTCATCTTGCTGTAGTCAAGACTAGTGCTGATCAAGTGATGCAATGTGCTCCTGTGGTATTCTCTTTAATATTCTTGTGTTCCGTGCCGCCTATGATTAATCCATCACTTGCATCAAAGTGCAAAATTCAAGCTGTCATTTTCAACTTCATTTTTTATTAGATCCTAAGTGCTCCTAAAGGGTGGAGATCTCTTGACTAGTTTTTAGTGCTACACAATATTGTCTTCATAATTATACCTACCTACAGTTTTCATCAGCACAATTTCTGCAGATTTTCCAGTTACTCATATCTAGTGCTGACATTTACTGTTGGAAGTGAGAACATTCGCTGTGTCCCCAAATGGTTTCTTCCATTCATCATCTTTTAAGTTCTAATTTTTATACATGCATTATTCTCACATGCAATATATAATTTACTAAAAAGTTCTGAAAATGTGTTTGTTGTAGTGCCATTTAATTTGAATATCGCTTTAATTCGGAGGAAGTTTCACAATTTGTAGAGAGAAAAAAATGAGATTTGATGTATTAGCTTGCAGATATTTTTCTTTGTTTAGAATTCATTACATTTAAATTTTTACATTTTTTTTTCTTTTGGTGGATAGCTTCCTAGGCAGGCCAAACTCTGGTCTTTAGACGAGAGTGGATTCTGAACCTGGGTATTTAAATTGTTGACTGGGGTTATTTTGGTTGGGGTTTTCAATTGTTCTTCTCTTTTTAAAATAATACAATGTACGGTTAATTTATCCACTATACAATTTTGAAGTAATATCGATTTGGAATATGTTTTTTATTTGTTCTTAAGTTTTGAAAGTTGTTAATAAAGAAAGTTTCATTTAACATAATTTGGCTTGAGTTTTTTACTGTGCTAATTTAATTTTTGTTTAAAGGTAGGTGAAATTTTTTTAATATGAAATGATTGTTTGAGTGCAATTGAAAAGATAAATAACAAAGTAACGTGTATGTGTGCACAAGTCAAGCAATTAGTAGAAAAAATTATCAAATAAAATCTAAATATAATATTAAAGGTAACTTTATTAAGTAAAAACTATATGATCAGACCAAATCTAAATATAATGATAACTTATTTAATTTGAATAAAGTAAAAAAATAAATAAAATTATAAAATAAATAATAAGCTTGTTTCAACATGACATAAGCAGCTGTAACATTTATTGATAGCCGCTTGTGGCTATGCTCAAATTGTGGAGTGATGTTTCTGAGTAACTTGTTATGAATTGCCTGTTGTGGCTATGCTCGGTTTATAGAGCAGTGTTTTTTCTGATGTCAACTTTTTTTCATGAGCTGCATCGCAATTAAGGATGCAGATTCTTGTGTTTGTGAGTAATAAATATTATTATTTCTGAAACTCACTTCATACTGTGATTTTATTCAGTCATATGCACTAGCTACTCTGCAAGCACTATGATGTTTTACATTTCACATCCCAGAAATTTGACCAAAAATTTTTCGTATTTCCACCATAAATCAAGTTATTTTTATATTCTTCTGTTTATTTAACTGTTTGAAATCGAAACTAACACAGAGAATAACTTTCCTTTTATTTACAGCATCAGAAAGGGATCTAATTAATATATGACAACAATCGAAAAATACTTTTAACATTTAATTGTATCTTAATACTGTAAAATTATTCAAACCTCATTGACTAATGATAAAATATTAGAAAACAGAATTTAATAGTCTTATTTTTAAATTTAATAAATTCTAAAATTATTAAAATTCAATAATTGTAATTGTTAATGAACACAACTGCTTAAGACTGTAAGCTCCTTTAATGTACAAATACACTGTTGACCATTAAAATTGCTACACCAGGGAGGAAAGCAAATAGCAGAATCTTATTTATTGTACATATACAGTATAATGGGAGGAAGACACGATCAAATTTGCAGGTGGTTTGGAGTACACAGCATGCAGAATTCAGCACACTGAGCTGCCACCTCTGTCAGCAACAATGGCTGTAATCCGGCTGGGCATCAAGTCGAATTGAGCTTGGATGACAGATACGGGTACGTCATTCCATGCAGCTTCAACTCTATGCCACAGTTCATCAATCATAGTGACTGGTGAGTGGTGGCATGTCATAGTCTTTTGGCAACCCATGACCAGATGTTCTCAATGGATGACAGATCTGTAGAACGTGCTGGCCAGGGCAATAGTCAAACACCCTCTGTATCGAGGAAGGTCAGGACAGCATGAACAACATGTGGTTGTGCATTATCTTGTTCAAAGATGGCATCATGCAGAGCTCGAAGATAGGGAACAGCCACGGGCCTTAACACATCAGAAATGTGGCTGTCCACATTACCGGGTATGTGAACAAGAGGTGACCGGGTTGTGTACCCTGCTAGAAAAACTTTAGTATAAACAAGCAACACGTACATCAGTTGATGTACAGTCAAAATCCAAAAGTTACTGTGTGTTGATTGGCTAATCACTATTAGGATGACTTGTCACTAAGTTTTTACCCCATGTTCCGTATTCCTGCAAATTGAGACGTCAACATCTGGATTATGTTAATTTCTAATTCAACCGATTAGAGGTTAGCATACTCCGGAAAAACATTAATTTCTACTTCAAAAACATTAACTTCTACTTCAATGACGCAGCACTAGTTAAACTGGTGGATGTGTCAGTAGAAGTTGTCTCTGTGACTTGTCTTGTCACTTCTCCAATGATGTGTCGGTATTACTGTTCATATATTTCCTCTTTGTGAAATGTTACTATGTTATGAACAATGTCATACAAATTTTCAAATGTGATTGCTGGTAAATTGGCAAAGTACGTGGCCGTTCTGTTAGGCCTAGTTTTTCTGTCTGATATGAATTTTCAAAACAGTGTTTCTATCTTTGCAAATACCGTATCAAAGTGAATGATACATGTAGTATTTATGTTATTGTTATATTGATTTCGTGAAAATAAAACTTCATTATTTTTCACGTATGGGCTCTTCAATTCAACTTCAACTAGATAAACAACTACTGCTACATCTGCTAAATCTGCCTATGGCAAACATGCAATATGGAATTAATTTTTATCAGCTTTTAAATTTTTACATTTTATTGTGCATGCCAACTAGTGGTCAAGAGCCCTAGTAGAAGCAAACATACCCAATGACACCCCATACCATCACACCAGGTGCTGGGCCCATATGATGATGACAAATGCAAGCTGGCAACGTTTATTCTCCTCAGTGCCTCTACATACGGGTACGTCCATCACGATGCTGTACACAGAACCGGGATTCATCTGAAAAGACGACGTGGTGCCACGCCTGTGTCCAGTATCATCGTACATTGCACCACTGTAGGCCCACCTGCTTCTGTTACAGCATCAAGAGAAGCCACAACAATGGTTGCCGTGCTGACAGTCCATGGTGCTGCAGACGTCGTCGCACTGCTTGTGCAGATATCCTGCAAAAGAGACAAGTTCCTGATTCAGGGTACGTGATGTGACTGTACAATCCTGCAAGGCCGAGAAGACAACATGTCTGTCCTTTCGGGTGTTAGTGTCCCGGGGTTGCTGAGATCCTGCATGGCATTCAGTATGTTGAAAGCTATTTCAGTGTCAGTTGAAATATATGTAATAAAGATCAAAATATATACCACATCCAAAATGCTTTCATGCCTTTCAAAGTGTAATCAGTGCATTTGTGCTCTGTTATCAGAGTTCATATAATTTTTGAGAAACCAAAATTAAGTAGTTTTCAAGAGTAAATTTTACTACCATTGTATATTTATATTTTATCACTATAGCTAGATTTCACTATCATTTCATTTATTTATCATTTTTTTACTACCAAAAAGCATGTGCAAAAACAATAATTCTAAATTCTAATTTGTTGAAAAATTGCACTTAAAGGCCATTAAACATATTTAACTTGCATTAAAATCCCTCTCAGTCAATAGGTATTGATATATATATATATGCTTCCTATTTTTGAAAAAAATTCTTTTTGCCGTAATTTTTTTTTTTTTTTTTTTTTTAATTTAGGAGTACTAAAGTTCACAATTTTTTTAGTAAGGGCTCAAAAATTTGTGATTCTTATGAAATAACGATAAAATTCGTAATTTTTATGAAAAGCAATGAAATTTGTGATTTTTATGAAAAGCGATTATAATTAGCTATTTTTATTTTTTTTTTTTTAAATTCAAAATTCGCCATTTAAATTAAATTTCATTTGAAGTTCATCTCAATTGAAATTCATTTAAAGTTTTTTTTTAATTAAATATGTTCGGCCTGATCATACCTGACTTTTTAAGAACCAAACCCGAGTCTGGTCTGTAAAAGTGTTAAAAACTAGGACCTATGTTGCCAGGCTTGAGTGCGTGCAGATCTAAGAAAACGCTACCTTTATGATGCACACGAAAATGACAGACTTTGCAGAAGGTGAAATTGCTATCTCCCTCTGCAGAGCAAGGAAGCATGTGACAAGTGACTAACTACACAGCGATTAATTGGCGAATTTGACATTGCGAATTTGACATTGAATTTGAGCGATATTTTGTTGCTAGCGCTTTCACATTAGACGGAATGGAATGTGTGTAAAGATTCTTTATCTATTACAAAAGATAAAAAGAGGAGAAAAAAATGAAAGGAAAAAGAATGAGGAGGAGAAATATGTATAGAAATGAAATCATGCAGTCCAGTGAGGTACTTGTCTCCATCAGAGCACCTATATTCTTATTCTTTAGTCTGACCAAACTTTTACTGGTCTCAGACCAGCAGACCACCAATGATTTTGAACGCTATATATATATATATATATATATATATACATACATACATACATGCAATGTCTGATCAAAGAGTATCATATCCAGCCATTTTGTATTACAGAAACTCTTTGCAATGCATGAACGGGACTAACGCATCATTTGACCTTGAACTTTACTGCGCATGTGTGATTTTTTTTCATAACTGCTCTGCCATTCAGTCGCTATCTGGCAGTTGCTATAATAGTATCATGTGTTCGTAGTAATTATGTTTGGAGTGAAAATGACAGAATGTGTTTATCAAAGGATTGCATTAAATTTTGCCAGAGACTTGGTTATATACAATAGGAGACAATTGAAAAAATAGAGCTTTAGTAATAAAGCTATGGGTGTTACGCAGAATAAAGAGTGGTATCATAGTTAGCCAAACATCAATTGAAAGGGACGAACATTCTGACAGACCCTCAACCAGCAGAAATCATCAAAAGATCAAGGAAATGCGGCAAATAGTGATGGAATACTGTAGAGTAACAATTAGAGAGATTGAGAATGGAGTAGGCATTTCATTTGGTACAGTGCAAGTAATTTTGACTGATGATCTTGGCATGCACAGTGTCGATGCAATATTTGCTCCAAGAATCCTCACTCATGATCAAAAGGAAAAGTGTCTGCATGTTGTGTGTGACATGTTGGAATTCGCCAATGCTGACTCTGATTTTGCTGGGAATATGTAAACAAAAGATCGTGATTCACTATTTTCCTGAGCGATGTTCAAAAACACAAATTTATTTTTGATTTACTTACCTCGTTCTCAGGAATGACTCACGGCATTCTTTCAGCAGAAATCTTCATGCAAATTTGAATATCTGATGTGTACCCAAACTCATTTGCATATTTAGGGCTGGACGTCGGAAATTGTTCCGGTAGGAGCCGATCCTGATGTATTTAGGAAGTTCAGTTTGGAAAAATCAGTAGAGCAAAATAGGATTGCATCAGTAATGCATTAGTATTGCTATATTGGATTGTATTACGAAAGAGCTTGGTATTGAGCTTATGCTTGATGATCTTGTTGATTATGACGATGTAGTCTATCTTCTGCCAATGTATTCGAAGTAGTTATAGTTTGAGATAACTAGTTAATGACGATTTGTAAAGATGTTTGTCTTAGTTAAAAAGGCAATTACAATGGTAATAAGTTGAAATAACTCCCTTGAAATAAGTTTATATTATGTATGTCCCTGTTATATAAGTCCTGGCATCTGTATCCATGACATTAGACCATGTGCCAGCCTGCCTTCCTTTTCCTACCAGGCATTTGTTTTTAAAAATTAAAAACATAGCTGCCAACACTTTTCATGAAGATTTCCTAGAAGTTTGATGATGTTTATACAATCTGCTTGTTTTCCAGTTGGAATTTATTTTCTTCCGGATTCGAAAATTTACAGGATTTTTTGCTGAAAATGGGGCTATTGTTGAAACATAAAATATATTTTTTTAAAAATAAAGACAACCAAAGTTGGTTAATTAAAATGACTTTAATAAAAACACCATTAATGATGTACATGAAAATTACACAACCATGGTGCTTTCAAACATTATTATGTCCTTCATCAGTAGCAAAGTAAATTGTAGGTGACAAACATGAGCTCTAATATACAGATCACAACTGCGAGACAAGATTTGCATACTGATCATTTTAAAATCGATATATTTAAAAAATTTAATTACAAAATACATAAATGATAAGAGATCATAAAATACAGGGTAATCAATAGATGTGTTATCAGAAGCACAGAAAAAAGTTCTATATATCCAGAAAATTATACAATAGTGTAACACGCACTGAGTCGAGAATAGTGTCCTGTTCTTGGCATATTGCTCTCAACTTACTGCGTGTTAAACCATTATATAATTTTCTGAATGTATAGAACTTTTTTCTTTGCATCTGATGAGAAAAACAAATTCCTGTACTTTTTTTTAAATCTTGACCAATAAAGCTCCTCAAGGTTTGTTTGCACTCTGAAACCAGAAATTTACAGGAAATTTAAAAGTGAACTACAATATTAGTGAAAATGCAGGGGAAAGTCTGTTTTTATTCAAAATTCTGGAAAAATCAGAATTTGCAATTTGTAGATCAACACTAAAATGATTAAAGACGGAAATAAATGATAATGCAGAAGTGTCTTGATGCAGCAGTTCAAACCAAAATGAATTTTGGTAATGTATAAATTGGCCAATGTTTCTGATCACTTGATTAGCTGACCAGTGATTTTCGGTAGTTCATAGGGAAATTGACTCATGCGATCACAGAATAGACCAACCCCCATGTCAACCTTTAACTCTTTCATGACGGTTGCCACGTCCACACATCGACTGCGAACTTGCATTCAAGAACAGCCATCACGCATTTATGGTGGAGAAAACTGTACTCTAAAAGACAGGTGCCATGTATGCTCGTTTTTATGTCGAACGTTTTTATTTGTCTACTAGATGGCGTTAAATGTCCGTGCGAACAACTCCAATGTATTTTGCAGATACTTGACCTTGGCATAGGAAGGATCCAATTAATCATTTCTCCATTTGGAGTATTGAAACATGGTTTTGTAATATAAACAAATAGAGCACTTCTCGTAGCATCAGCTATTTTATAATTAAGTTCTGGTTCTTGTTTTGATTTCAGCTTAATGATTTCGTTAGTGAATCATAGGAATATAAGAGAGTATTTTTTTTTTTTTTTGGGGGGGGGGGTTAGAGGAATGTGCAGCAGTGAAATTATTCGTTTATTTTGGGTAAAAGAATGGGAGCAGCTAACGAGTATTTTGCATTCAGATTTATATAAAAAATATACATCAAATAGAAAATAAATATTTAATTTTTTCCTGAAAAAGGTAGATTTCTGTGTTGAATAGGTGATTTTTAGTGAATTTTTTTCGAGAGTCAGGCTTAAAAAATTGCGTCCTTTGGGAACAGTTCGGAAGCAAATCGCTCCATCCTTTGGGCTGCGGCAGTTCATGAATGTCGCCGTCGCGAAAGGGTTAATGGTTTATGCCACTACAGGGGGGGGGACAATTGGATGATTATCTGCCATCCAGCGAGACCACGGCCAGGAGAGCAAGGATCTACAAAACCATTCACTGGGCATGGCAAAGGCAACCCACCGAGACTCTCCCATTCACCGGCGGGACTAGAAACAGGTCACAAAGATCTGCTCTTCTCCGCCACCTGAAAGCTCCTGCTTCAAAACCTAAAGCATATTAGCACCCAGTCTATCCACATATTGATTTACCCCCCGGGTGAAACAAGGATTAGAGCTGTGAGGAAGCTAAGTTCTATACACCACTGTCTTGCAATGAGCCCCCCCCCCCCCCCCCCGGGGGGAAGGCTCATTTGATCACATGTAGCTTAGATGGGGAAGGAGTGACATATGCATTTGTTGATGAAAATCTTTATATATTTCACTGAATGATGTAATCAAAGTTGGCCACTCGGCACTCAGTGAAATTGGGCATATTTGCAACTATTTATTTACAAACTTCCTGCCTGTAATAGTGTGGTTTCTCTGTTTTAATTATTATTCTGAAAAGGGCTTGCTTTTTGCTTTCAAAACCAGTTGATACATTTAATCAACTGCTTATACTGTTACTAACAAAATATTTTTTGTTCAGATAATTTTTTATAGCAGTTTGATGAAATTTATATATTATTTCATATAGTCTTAAAGCAAAATCTATCTCAATTTGAATCTTGAATAGGTTACTGAAAATGATTAAATTTGTAAAAATAACAGCTCTGCAAACTCAGAAATAGTGATTAAAATACTATTGAGTAATATTTCACTCAAAACCTGAACAAAAAGAAGTAGGTCCAATTGATTCACGAAATATATCTGCTGTTACAAAATATAACCAGTAATGAATCTAAAATAAAACGTGCAACAGCTAATTCGACAAAGTTGTTATTCTATGTAGTTGTCAATTAAAATGACCTATTTTCAGTTAAACTATTTTCAACATTGCTGTGTTCACTGTAATGAATTGCAGTGAAGTTGCAGGTGATAAATTGTTTTTTTTATGTACTCAGGGATCACACGATTCCTTCTTTTTCCTACTTTTTAAAAATGATTCCTACTTTCCTTCTTTGTCCTACTTTTCCACATTTGGAAGCTCATTTTTTACTTGTGTGACTAATCGTGAGTATATCAAGAAAAATATTCGAGAAGTTAATGATTCGATGTACAAAACAAAGTGAAGAAAATTGGTCTGATGAAGTCTGTTTTTATTAAATAGTGCTAAAATTTTAATTTTTATGTAAGAGCAAAAAAATGCATGATTTTTGAGAAACAACGTTAAAATTCTCATAATTTTTACTTTCTCATACTATGTAACTTAGTATAGAGAAAATATTGTTTTTGCAAACATTTTTGAATTAAGGATTTTGATACTGATATATGTTTTATGACCTCCTGAACACTTTTGAATATTTTTGGAGTTATGTCCACTTGTCTGTCAGTCTGTGGTGTATACTTGTGTAAACAATAGCTTTCACAAATATTAATGGATTTTCATGAAACTTTATATCCGGCTTTGTTATCGAAAAATCTAGAACTAGATAGAATTGTTTTAAATTCGAGCAAAAATTTTGAAATTTATTAGAAATTTTATATTTTTTTTAACATGATAGCATAGGACAAAAATTAGCATAATCATGCATAAAAGGGGTTATTTATGGCTCAATAATCTGGAAACTTAATAGTTTCAATCATTATTGTGAAAAATAGCCACAATACGATTTTTGTGTTCATGATGTAATTAGCCCATTGGGGGAAGAGGAGGTAGTAAAAAACAGTAAATTTTCAGCATAAATTAAGGACACAAATCATAGGTAAAAAGGTCATTTAATCAAATAAAACCATCCTATAAGACATATAAATATTAAAAAGCCAGACTGCTTTCGGGCATTACCATACCCTTCATCAGTGACTACATGAAAAATTACTGTGGAAACAAGCTTATATATAGACCAAATTGGCAGACAAAATTTGTATAAATCAGCAATGGAATAATGACAAATCTTATTATAAACAAGCTACTAAAGATTAAACAATTACAAAATTACAATAAAAAGTGTTATAAATGGGAGATTTAAAATTTAAACAAGTATTAAATACAAACACAAAAGAAAAGACAATGAAACATGCCCAAATTTCAGCCAAATATAAATTACATTAAATAAAACATCACAGATAACTGTTGAAGACCCAGACCGTCCGACTCATCCTAAGGACTCAAGTAACTGCTTGGACAGCCGGGAAAATCACAGATTACTGTGTAGAAGTTTGACATGCATAGAGTCAAGAACAAGTCACCAAGCGTATCTTAAAATTTGTACAGGATCAAAATTACAAATGGAATCACGGTAAATATAAATAAATAGGGATTCATAAATTACCGTGGAAACAAGAAAACCTTGGAAAATTGCCGTGGAAACAAGCTCATATGTAGACCAGATCATCAGACAATTTTGCAAAAATCAGCTATGGAATATTGATAATATAAACAGGCTATTGATGATTAATTAATTATAAAATTACAATATAAGTGTTATAAACAAGGGATTTTGAATTTAAACAAGTATTAAATACAAATACGAAGAAAAGACAATGAGAAATGTCCAAATTGTAGCAAAGCATAAATTACAATAAATTGAAATGTCACAGATAACTGTTGAAGACCCAGACCGTCCGACTCATCCTAAGGACTCAAGTAACTGCTTGGACGGCCGGGAAAATCACAGATAACTGTGTAGAAGTTTGACATGCATAGAATCAAGAACAAGTCACCAAGTGTATCTTAAAATTTGTACAGGATCAAAATTACAAATGGAATGTAGAGGTTTGACATGCAGAGTCGAAAATGAGTCACCAAGCATAACTTAAAATTTGCACAGGATCAAAATTACAAATGGAATCACGGTACATATAAATAAACAGGGATTCATAAAGGATATTACGAGGGTTATTGTAATGAATTCAAAGGAAAGTTTTTTCAAGAAAGGGTTGAAAGTTATCATTAACAACACATTGGGCAAGAGCCGTAGAAAGTTTACCATTCTTGACATCACGAGCATGTTCAACTAAACAGATACCAACAGTACGTTTAGTACTACCAATATAAAACTTGTAGTCATTATCAGGAGTTGAAAGGGGTACAACGTACACCCCAGCATGGCTTTTAAAGTTTTCGCTATCCCTAAACTTATCCGTATGACTGTGATTGAATAAGGTAGTAATATTCGTGGAATCACGGTACATATAAATAAACAGGGATCCATAAAGAAGAATATTATGAGGGTTATTGCAACAAAATAAAAGGAAAGTTTTTCAAAAAAGGATTGAAAATTATGATTAACAACACATTGAGCAAGAGCTGTAGAAAGTTTACCATTTTTGATGTCACGAGCATGCTCAGCTAAACGGATACCAATAAATTCCTATATTATTCTAAATGACATTCTATTAAAATATTTAAATTAATGCTCCTAAACAAAGTTTAAAAATCTGTTCTCACTATACAAAAATTTCTTCACAGACAGATCTGAAGAATAAAACATCCTGGTCTTGCTTATAAACAGATTTACAAAAATTTTAAAATGGAATCCATGTATGCCAAAATGAAAGGACAAAAATTTTATTAGAATACATACCCATGCTACTTATATTCTTGTAAATTGGAATATATGCCTGTACTACAATATAGGAGTTTGAAATATATTTGCCAAAATAAAACAGATAATGTAAGAAATTGAAAATATCAATAATCTCTGTAATCTTTAAACCAAAAGGCTGCAATTGATATATTCCAGTCAAAAATACAATTCCAATAAAATTTATTTTAAATACATTTCTTTATTATTTAAATCAGAAAAGACATAATAAAACTTGTCTGCTTTATAACCCTCTCCAGACAGTCGACATGCCCGCACGTCGACTGCGAACTTGCATTCATGGACGACCATCATGCATCCACATTAAGGAAAAATTTACCCTAAAAGAAGACTGTCATGGATGTGCATTTTCATATGGAATGTTCTTAATTGAATTTATTTGTCTACTAGATGGCATTAAATGTCCATGCGAACAACTCCAATGTATTTTGCAGATACTTGGCCTTGACATAGGGGGGGATCCAATTAATTAATTCTCCATCTACAGCAGTGAAACATGGTTTTGTAATATAAACAAACAGATCACTTCTCGCAGCATCTGCTGTTTTATAATTAAGTTTCGGTTCTCGTTTTGTTTTTCGCTTTATGATTTCGTTTGTGAATCATAAGAATATAAGAGAGTATTTTTTTAAGTTTGGGTTTTAGAGGAATGCACGACAATGAAATTATTGGGTTATTTCGCATAAAAGAATGGTTGGGCCAGAACGTTTTCTTTCTGTGGAAGAATATACTCGTATGATAAAGGAACCGGGCAGTAATGAAGTGATGCATATAGTAAAGATTCGTGGAACTGTGGTATTTCTGAAGATGAATATGAAAATGCAAGTGATTCTTCAGATTCTGAGCTTACTATTATTACAACGCCGCCAGCTTCAGTAGCTGTTTCTGCGAATGATATTTGAATGGGAGATTTAAAAGATCTGAATTCTTTTGAGTTTTTGAGCATACTTGGAATCAATCACAATATTATGCCGCCTAATTTAGATAAGGAAATTATTTATTTTAGCATATTTTTCGATGATGAATGGTAGAATTCATAGTAACAACTGACGAGTATTTTGTATTGAGATTCGTATGAAAAATATACATAAAATAGAAATTAAGTATTTCTTTTATTCCTGAAAAAAAGTAGATTTCTGTGTTGAATAGGTGATTTTTAGTGAGTTTTTTTCGAGAGTTAGGCTTAGCGCAAAAAATAACCGTCCTTTGGGAAGAGTTCGGAAGCAAAATGCTCCGTCCTTTGGACCACGGTAGTTCCAGAATGCCACCATCTGGAAAGGGATAAACACATTGGATTTATCTCCATTGCTAAGCAACATGATATAATTTTCTTCAAATAAATTTTCTCAGAAAAAAATATCTTCTGCATAATGATATCTCTATGGAAAGTTTAATTTTGCATTTTTTTTTATTAATGTCTCGACAATCATCATTCCTCAAAACTCAAAACTTGGACAATATTGTAATTGGGACTATTCCAAGGGTTTCCCTGAAATTTCATGAAATTCGATGTAGCCATTCTCCCACGATGATAATACATACATACATGCATACATACCCATGCATTCATGTATAAAATAGATGAATACCTGTGGGAATTTACCATCTCTACTCCTTAAGATTTTGATAACTTTCAATAAATTTAATCAGCATTGCCTATCCTGCTTTCCTTACGATATATAATGCTGTGTATCTCCTTTCATTTAGAGGACCTAGATTTCTAAAATCTGGGTATTTTTGCTCTACGAACCTGTGCAATGTATTTCTTTACATATAGTTGCTTAGCATAGAACCTTGATTTAATGATTTTTAACAAAAGTGTTATTAATTAATCTAGTTAAAATCTATATAATATTCAAATTTCTTTGCGAATTTTTAGTAGAAATGTATTAAATTACTATTGAATATACCTTGAAATGTGAATAAATTTCTGTGTCATTTGATTAATGTAATTATCAATATACATATGTGCAATATTTGATCTTATTCCTTAAGGAAGTTATTGAATTATAAAATATTAAATTGCATCATCATAATGCTTATTTAAGGCTGCCTGCATTTGACAAATGAAACTACATCTTTGAAAATGTACAAAAATTGGTAGAAAGCAAAGTTTCAGTTTTTATAAGGTTATGCAGAGTTATTTTATAGACTTTATCCCTTTTTAATTATTTTATTGCATATTCATGAATATGCAATAAAATAGTGTTTTTCAAACTTTTTTGATTGCAGAACCCTTTTCAAATTCAATGTGATGGCATAATCGCAAAATGATAAGAAGTCCACTATGGCCCAAATTATGCATTCATATTTTATGCAGTTTTGTCAATATTTATGAAATTTTATATGGGACTGTCATGTTGCAGAACCCCTGGAATACTGTCATGGAACCCCAGGGGTTCTGTGGAACAAACACACTTTGAAAAGCACTGCAATAAAGGAATTGAAAAGGAGATCAACTTTTGTGAAAATCTAAAAACAACAGCTATTGTGTACAACATTGAATTTAACATTTTACAGAAGGTTTTCACATGTTTACATGAACTTTAATATCATTTAGATTCTAGCTGCTTTCTGTTTCCTCAAATAAGTGTTATAATCAACTTTTCAGTGATGCAAAAACTTTCTTACTAAGTGCAGATATTTTTTTAGAATGTGGATTTCACTGTGGACTTTATTACATAATGGGAAAATAACAGTATTTTGGGGATTATTACATTATGGGAAATTAGTATTTTTATTTAAAAAAAGAAAGACTTAATGGATTTTTCTGTTTATCTTCCATCATTTCTATCAGTTCATTGGATAAGAATTGTTACTTAGCATAATTTGGACTTCAAGAATCTTAAGGTCAGAAAGAAGCGAGTCTTGTCGATGGAGAATTTGAGAGAGAATGCTAATTTAACTAAAATTATTTTTTATGTAAATTGAATTAAAATATACTTTTAGTTAATACTCACTCACTCTTTAGTATTACTTATAGTCTAACAGCATATTTGGCCTATTTTTACAATCGAAATTGAATAAATAATGAGAAATACAATTTTTATGCCTTCATAATTGACTTAAGTATATATCTTTTTATCCCTTAGGTTGAAAGTATGTTCATATCTGAAGGCATAGAAGCAGATCATTATAATATTAGGTATTTATTTAATTAATGAGTATATGTGTAGTTTGGCTATCATTTATAAATTTTTTCACTTTACATCAAAACACTCTTAATGGAACATTCTTAAACAAACTTGAAGGAAATATCTTAAATCTAGAGTCATTATAGTGACTCGCCACCAAGTGCTACCAACTAATTACATGCCAAATTCAACAGTATCATGAACATTACTATACTACAAGACCTAAAATAACTGCTTTTTGACTATAAATCTAGTACTACTTAATTTAGACTTTCTTAATTTGAACTATGTTAAGACTACTTAATTTGAATTCTGCTTACTACTTTTCAAGCTTCTCCAATAAATTTCCAAGGATATCTGAGTTTCCTCTCAATAATATTCCTCACTTTTTGTTTATCAAAAGATCTATATATATAGTAAAAATATGCAGGTGTAGTTTTATCTAGAATAGCCCAGTCACTTTTTAGAAACAAGTGAAACTTATGATAGCTCTGAGATATCCTGAGCAATAGAATTTAACTTCAAATCAGCTTTCAAAAGCTAATTATTTAATCAACAAATTTATTTGTTAAATTTAAAAAATTAATCAACAATTTTATTTGCTTTAATAAAAGATCTAGACAACGAAAGAAGTTTCAAAATGTCCTTGGTGATAGCGAATAATAGTGTTATAAAGATTCTAACATAAGTATAAAAACAGCTATCTAGCATACCTTAGACAAATGTTACTAATTAATTTCAATGGCCACCAGATTCAACGGGCCCTTGTTGTCTTTTTTATTAACCCACTGTAGCTCAATACCTGCTTACCCTCTTTGTGGCTGAGTAACCTACTATGCACCAGTATATTAGGGTGTATAGTAATAGTCCATACCCTAGTACTGACCGCTATGTGAGCAAATTATGGATAACAATAGAGACAAAGCTTACTCAAAACAGAACAGCCTTCGTGACCTTAAGTGGAGAAATATTTCAAACACAATGAAAATAAAATCACTAGATGAGTTTAAAATGCACGGTGCTTCAATGCCAGATGTCATTTTATTTCCCAGGTCACTCCAAGTTCATGTGTTCTCATAGAAGCTGGTATCATTTAAGCTGGTATCATTTATTGTGATGTCAGATATTTCAAGTGTTTTTTTCAATTGGATCAGTTTGTCTTATGATTTTTTACTTCAGTGTAAATATTTTAATTCAAGAAGTAAAAAATGACACATTAATATTTTTTAATAGAAGGCAAACATTCAAACATTTATGAATCTCTGCTCATCAAATTTGTATGATTAATGTAATGAGTCCAATTTTATGCCTTATTTATGTCATAATGCAGATTAAAGAAAACGGCCTTTTTGGCCCTGAAAAGGGCCTTTCCAAGCATCAAGTTGCGAGCCCTGCCACGGGTAATGGTACCCCCCCACTTCCCATCTGTTGACCAAACAGGTCGCCACCACCAGTAGATCATCAATAAAAATCCCTAATGCTGTACAAAATCTTTTTACTGATTTTGATAATTTTACTCAGACTGGTAATTCACCTGCTACTAGTGAAAATGCCGGGTCCTGTGCAAGTAAGCACCCCCTCTCTGATACTGATGAAGAAGGTTTTACGAAAGTCGCGAAAAGGCACACTGCCAGAGCTGCTGTGAGCTCCCCCCCCCCCCCCCCCCCCCCCCCCATCGTTACGGCCAAGCAAGTGCTTGACCCTGAGGTTCCTGCCCCTGACGCTGAAAACGTCATTGATGCTCCTGCTAAAGAACGCCGCCCTCCTCCTTTATTTATCGTGCCCAACCATAATTGGTATGATTATTTAAATCAACTTAGAATTGAGGCCCCCTCGATTGAGAGTAGCCTCAGAGGCAATCTGGTGAAAATTGATGTAAAAACTAGGGACGATTTTATCTACCTTCAAAGAAGGTTACTCGACGACAAGGTGTCCTTTAGAACCTTTCTGCTCAATGAAGAAAGGCCACTCAAAGTGGTCATTAGGGGTCTGCCTGTACCCACCAACCCTGAATTAATTAAAAATCGCCTGGAAGTTGGAGGATTTACAGTCAACAGTGTTACCCAGCTGTACAAAGGAACTAAAGCACGAAAAATTATGATGCCTCTCTTTTATGTCCAACTGGACAAGAATAAGGATAATCTTAAAATATATCAAATAATTAAGTTGTTAGGTCTCGCTGTAAAAGTTGAACGGTTTAGAGGGCGCAAGGGCGCCAGTACTCAATGTTTTTCGTGCCAGCAATGGCACCATGCTGCGAACACGTGTCACCTTCCGCCCAAGTGCGTAAAATGCGCAGGAGACCATAAATCGTACGAATGCCCTAAGAGGCCTGATACCAAATGTACTTGTGTCAACTGCGGCGGTGAGCATCCTGCGAGCTACCGTGGTTGCCCCAAATTCCCTAAACCTAGGTTCCAGCCCAAAACCTTCGACAACCGTTTAGCAAACAGCCAAAAATCCTATGCTGCTGCCACGTGCAACCTTGTTAATGACTTCCCTGAATTGCCCAGCAGCAAAACCCAAAATAAGAATAAAGATCAAATCGTGAACTTCGATGCTAGCAAGGCCCCCCCCCCCTGAAGGTGATGACCTTCACAGAGATGACTGGCTGGAGGTAATTGACTTGATAGTTCGTTTCGAAAGGAACGGCTATCAAAGAGACTTTCTCCAGCGAGCCCTCAAAGCTGCTCTCCCCAAACTCAGAGAAACCAAAACTGTTATAGATAGGATATCGGTACTTTATGATAGTATCTGTGATTTAGCTAAGTCCCCTTAGTAACTTGTAGTTAGGGTTTTTTGGGACCTGCTCGTCAGGCCCTGTTTTTCTCCCTTCTAGAACTTGGTAAATTTGCTAAATTCTGATAGGTTAGGCCTGGATCTCCCTCCCTGTTGGCTCCTCCCCTTGTCCCGCCCCCCTGCTGCACTTGTACGCACTCATCGTCTCAAGACCGAGTTCCACGGAACTCACCCCTGTTTTACCAAAATTTCTCCCTTTTCTTTCTGGAGATATTGCTCCTTTTTCCAAATTATGCGACACAGAAACCCAATTGGGACTCGTCTCAATTCGGAATCATGTGCACCGCTAAGATCACTTGGATCTCTTTCATACTTAAAATCCCTTTTTATTCTCTTTCCATTTCTTAAGATCGGAGGTTAAAGCAAGCTTACTAGCTTTGCTAGGCACTCCAAATAATCCCACCTTGAGACCTTGAATGCAGATTAAAATAAAGTTACTTCAGTACACAAGTTGTGATACATGCATACATATGTTACAAGGCATAGTCTCAAAGAGTGCAATCAGTGTATGTGTATAATGTGTTGATATGCAGATTTAAATTCATGATGGTAAAAAAATTGTACTTCACCATATATGTGGTTACAAAAATCTGCATGCTATTTCTGAATTATTTGATTAGATGCATAATTCACATGAGATCTTGATAGTCTGAATATATTTTTCTTAGTAATTATAGTAATGCTTTCTATTAATAATTTCATTGTTAAATGATATTCTTTTTATATGAAACATTTTAGGGTGTGTGGTAAAGAGAAAATCATGAAAGAAATGTGAAGGGAATGAAATGGCAGTATGTTATGGAAGTGGCATCATATTGTTACGAATACCTAGCATGAAATAATTGGAATAATTTGAAAGTTCATATCACTTGACTTTCGTGACAAATTTTGCGAAATATCACAAACTTTTGGCAAGAAGGTTGCCAAATTTTGTAGATATGCTAAATGTTACATGCTTTTCCCAGAACTTTCCATAGAGGGTATATAAGCTCAATATTGTTTAGTTGTGTTATATCAGGATAGAGAGATAATGCATGATAAAGGGTCAGAGACCCAAGTTAAATAATAAATCTTACCAAATTCACCCTCATAATCCCGCTTAGTTAAAATAATTAAATAGTCAAAGGTATTTACAATATATACACACATCAAATTCAAATTAAATTTTTTTATTGAAATTAGCCATCATGAAGTTATATTCAAATATCAACATCTCACTTATTATCACAAGAATACTCACTGGACCCAGGCAGATGCCAAATCATCATGATATTACTTTTATTACAATAATTAATTACACATGTAACAATAAAATTGATGATATTTCTAAAAATAGGTATGATCAAATTTTATGGGTTGAGCACTCTTGATCTTTGTAAAATGAATATAATTAAATGCAATAAAATTCAGTTTAGTAACAAAGTTAGTAATAAAGTTAAATTAGATGCAAATGCTTGTTTTAGCTCTGAGAAGCCAATTAAAGAATAACTTAAATAAGCACAAGGCTCTAATTTCGTTCATAGTTTTACTCTCGAATTGAAGGCTACAGGCCAAATAGCAGGGGAAACTATCATCGTCCTCATAATTATGTAAATGAAAGGAGCTTGCCTCCAACCTTGAGCGAATGAAAAGAAAAGAAACACAAAAGATAAATGGTCATGAACTTCAGCAGGCAAAGTATCCAATGAACATGCCATTTTCATGAGAAAAGTCCGGCGCACCTTGTAGGCTGTCAGTAGCCTCGACATGATAGAGGCAACTCCAGCATTCATCAATCCGCTATTCTCGAGCATCCCGCTATTCTCGAAGCTGATGGATGATCAGGAAATCATCCATCACAAGCTCAAAGGGATCAATCAAGCTTCCTGCTCATGGACTCTGAGAAATCAGCTGATTAAGACTAAAGTCCCGAAAATCCATGACGTGGACAAAAAATTTCACAGTGTGTAAAAGCTCCTCTGTTGGAGTCTCAGAGTTGTCTTCTTCTGCTCTTCTCCTTCAAAAAATGGCACACACATTTTTTATACTTCTCAAGTTGATGCCAAAGAAAGGTATCGAATGTTCTAGAAATAATTCTCCGATGATAAAAATCTTTCCCATGCAATACATGCAAACAATAACAAAGAAGATGATAAGTCATGAAAATTTTCTAGTTTTGCCTTCAAATTAAAAACATCTACCAACTTATAATGAATGGAGTCAGAATGGATAGCTTTTACATTTACATTGCTAAAAAAAGTAATGCGAAATAATCATTTTAGATAGTAATGAAGCTTGACTAGGGTTTTGCAATATAAAAGACCTTGATAAAATAGAATTATCACCTTTCAAGTACTGAGTTAAACAAATAATTTTAACTCATGGTGTTAAATGTAATATTTCACACAAATAATATAAATTATAAATATTCACACAGAGGGGGATTTTACACAAAATTTTTGACTTTAAAAAAATTACACAATTTTAATACAGTTGTTATGCTGAGATAAATTTAGTCATAACACACCTTGAAGCCTCCACAAAAATATTTCCAAATGCAGTGAGGAAATTTTTCAAAAAGCAAGCAGGTGTATGTAGGCATCAAGCCCTTGAATTCCTAGGATTCTTCAAGAAGCAAATTTCAAGAAAATTTTATTATGGGCATCATGCCAAAAAAGTCCTTGACATGAATGCCATCCCAAGGTTCATGGTGAAAAACACAGGCCAAAAAAACCCCGAAAAATAGCTAAAATTTAGTCAAAAATCCTATTATCTACATGCTCATCATAAAACAATAATGCATAAAATAATAAACTATAATTTAAAATTTTTATCCCCAAGACTCACAAAACAATTAGCCAAATTAAAATTAAATTTTCTTCAAATATTTTCTCCAAATAAAAATTTTCAATTAAAATTTAACAGTAGAAGTCATCAGCTTTTTCAGCAAAAAAAAAAATCAATTTCGAAAGTGATTCATTTTCCTTTTAGAATCTTATCTTTAGTATTTAATGTGGTCAGCAGCAAAACTTTTTTTTTTACTTGCAAATAAGAGCTTAATTTATTACCAATAATATTTTTCTTAAGAGTGGATTTCAAATATTGCATGATTATATTAATTTTCCACAACCACTTCAGGTAATCTCCAAAAAATAAATCCTTTCAAATTTTCAAATGGTTGTCAAATAAATTTCTTGTTTTTAAATAAATTTCTTCATGTTTCATTTTCAAATTAAAATATTGTAAGAAATATAAAAATACCATTCAGTAACAAAGGATAAAGTTTCAAATAGTAATATAAATAAACAAATATGGCTATGCTACAAAGAAAAAGAAAATTCAAAAATCAAACCTGGTCCAGTGAATTCACATCCAATTATTCATCATCAGATTCTTGCAAAACTAAAAAGTGTCCATTTGACTCATAAGCAGAATGTATTTTCATTAGTTGTAAGACAATTCAAGGTAAATAACTAAAGAGCAACAAGTAATTAAATTCGTTTAAAGTTTTATTGCAGTTATCATATATATTTTCTTTTCATTATGTTTCATCTAATAACAAAATTCTTTCAAAATTATTCAGTTACCTCAATCAATTATTTTCAACCAAGATTTTATCGTATATCATATTCTTATTTAAAATATCATCAATCATAAAATAAATTTTATAAATGCTGGTGGTAAAAAGAAATCAAAAATGGCAAAAAACTTTCAATTTCTATTTATGTTCAATTTAAGCTCAAATAGTTTTCTCAAATGGATTTCAAATAAATTTCCAATATTTCCATTCTGAAATCAATTCTCCATGTATTGTATCAACAAATTCAACTGTATTTCCAGATATTCAACATATCCAAAGTTCATTGACTCTTTCAAATGGATTCCACAATATAAATAAATAAGTTCAAAAATAAGTTCAAATAAAGTTTTTAAAACTCCAAATTTCAACAATAATTTCACAAAATCATTCAAAGTATTTCAAAATGTTTCCAAAATTCTAGACAAGTAATAAATAGGAGTCACAAAAGATTCTTAAATTCCAGTAACAAAATATTCTGCAAAGTTGAAATGGAATATTCATCAGTCAAGAATCAAATCAAGTAGGTGTCAATAAAATCAAAGTTCCAGCTCACCTCACACATTTACAAATTGGGAAGAGAAAAGAAAAAGTGTTAACTCAAGCAGAGGAGGAAAACTCCACTCCACACACTCACATTCACACAATCAGAACCGAGGGAGGAACAGATTCACAATTCAATTTTGTGAAAACGAAGCAATGGGAAGATTGGAACAAGAAATATCATTATTCACTTTTTTTCAAAATTACTCCATATTCATCATTTTCTTCCATAAATCAATCGTTTTTCAAATTCACAATTTTCATATATTTCAATATTCCAAATTACGCAGGGGGACTCAACAAGGGGACACTGAAGCATAAAACAATAAAACACTTATAAATAAAATCATGTTCAAAATTCTTGTAAATCAATAAAACACATTCAACCATTTCACATTCAATAAATTTCATGGTTTCAAAATTCAACATTTTCAGATTCTTCAAAATCACTTGCCACAAGAAACAAGCAACCCATCCTCACAGAAATATTTTCAGGAATTTCAACCTTTGCCAAAATCTATTTAAAGGCATTTCAACCTATTGAAAGTTGGATTTTTGCAGGACTTCAATCAGCTGCAGGCAATAAATTTAGACAACTTATTTTGAGCAGGAATGCTGTCTCTTTTGTTGTTTTGGTCTTATGGTGGTTAGAAGTTAGTGGCTCGTTATTGTTTTATTTGCATTTTTAGTTTTAGTTGATGGTTTCTGTGCCATTCAGGTGACATAAATATTTTCCTTCATAAGAAAAATATATTTTTTATTTCTAGCAGCAGCACTTGATACAAATCATTCACTGGTGTACAAATACACAACACCAAAAATACAGGAGAAAAACTATTATAAGAAGCATGAACAAGCAACAAAAACAGTAATAAAACAAACATAGGAGATACATGAACGGTAGCCAAACACACAAATCCAAACAGTCAAACAGCTTGAAGGGCCTGCATCCTCTCCCTTGCGTGCCAATACCTTTTGTACATGTCACCAGAGAGTCCTGGGCAGTTCATTAGATGATCAGCTTCCATAGCTGCGTTAGCACCACACACTGCACAGTTCGGGCTTGGAATTAGATTAAATCTATGAAGATATTTAGCTAAACAGTCGTGACCAGTTTCCAGGTGAAACGCTGCAACTGCATGGCATCTCGGAAAACTGGGGATCTTATTAAGCTTAGACTTCCAAGTCTTGTTTTCGATTAGCCTTGACTGTACAGATTTGAAATTATTTTTCATAGTATGTTTAATGATTCTTGTCATAGTTGTATAAGGGATTGAGCTATTTGGGGATTGAACTATTCTTGTTTCTTCCTTCGCCAGCAAATGAGCCCTCTCATTACCAATAATTAAGAAAAATATGTTAAGTTGTTAGAATTCTAAGAAACTCTGAAAAGATCAACCTTGAATGATGTTATCTATTTGCAAAAATGAGGCTAGTAAAATCCATTTACACAGAAAGGTTTTACCATTTACAGTTTTCTATAAAAATTTACACCTAAAGTGGAATTTCATTAAAAAATTATATTTTTACAAAATAATTATCCAATATTTACACATTATACATTAGAAATAATATGTTTATTTACTTGGTATACAAAAAAAATCTAGTTTTTTTATATTTTGCACATTTTTAGCACAAATAAACATATGTCACCAAAATGATGTTTTTATCAAGTTTGCATTCAAAATATGCATTAAAATACCAGTAAATCATGCTAAACAGCTCAGTCATCTATTAGAAATCTTAAAAAACCTTACAAACTTATTCCAAGCAAAAGTTTCTTGAAACTGTGAAGTTAAAAAAAAATTTTTGGAATCTGAAAATTAACAATTATCAGAAATTCAGGTATATATACTTTAAGCTGTATTATAAAACAATTCTGGTAGTAAAGTGTATAAAATTTAAATTTTAGATCTGCAATATCTATGCACTGACATCTGCACTATATGCTATATTTATGCACTTATTGCTTGCCTGGTGAAGCAACTGCAAAATATACATCTGAAGGCTTCATCATCGATAACTTCGCCATTTGTGGTCTATTTATGGATGAAATAAACTGCATTCTATTAATCTGTCAAATTTGTAGAATTAAAAATATAAAATTTAAAAAAAAATTTAAAAACCCAACAAATATTGAAACTTTTCCCTAGGTACAGGGCCTGATTACCGAAAAGGCACAGTAAGCACCTGGTTCCCTTTAAAAGATACAAAGAGGCCCCAAATTGCATCCGTGATTTACACTTATTTTTAAATGTAAATTATTTTTCAAATAGTTAGACTTACACTTTTTTTAATGCAAGATATTTATCAAATAGTTAAGTTAAATAGTATCTTGCCCATACAGGCAAACAAAGAAATATTTTGGTTATCTGAGCCCTAATTTGTGTTACCCATACTTTCTATTTTTTCCATTTAAATATTAAACTGTTAACGAAAAAAGGTTGCATGATAGTTAATATTTATGTTAGAACTAATTGCAAAAGTAAACATGGACCACCCTTGATTAAATAATAAAATAGGCTATGGTTTAGGAATTTTGGTATGCAACCAATTTAAAAAATCAGTTTGTTGATGAGAACTGTTTGTTGACCAGAGCAATGCGGTAATAGAATTTTTCAGGCATTGATGAGTACATGAGAATTTCTTGTGTCATGCTCACAAAATCAAAATGGGGCCACCAAATTTGGTTGTGCTTCCCCTAAATTGATTGGTTAATCAGGCCCTGCCTAGGTACCTTGTACCATCCTCATACATAACACACATCAACTTTTCCCACTCGAAATATGCGAAAACTATGATATGTGATGTTTCACATCAATCTATAATAAGTAACAGAGTTACTCACTTTTATTTTTATTTACACTGCTCTCCAAAGTTAAACACAAAACATTAAATTGGACATAATTCGTGAAATTCTGCACTAATCAATTCCAAATTTCATAGGAGTACTTTGCTAAGTTATTTAGCCATACAAACTTTGAGACAAAAATGTACATATAGGGGTGTTATTTACCCTTAAATTGCTACAACAAAATGATGCATAGAGAGAATAAACATTCTGAATGATGCATGGAGGAGTGAAGTGGCATTTGACCCCCTCCCCCACAGACTCTGATATGGGCTTTGTACCAATGATTTATCCTCTTAATCAAGTGATCCAAGGCAACAAAGGGAGGGGGTATATGGATAGTGACAGCTCTTCCGAGGGCATATCAAATATATCCAATAATAAGATTGAGATCCAGGAAATACACTGTCCACTCCAGTGGTTAGAAGTAGCATGCTACAAGTAACGAAACTATAGTAGTCACTACTTTTTCTTGTAGTTTGTAGTATAATGGGCTACTTTTAAAAATAAGTAGTTTAGCGCGATACAATAAATTGCTAGTTTGTATCAAGTTTTGATGTTGCTTTTAACGTTACTTCATTAAAACAAAGTACCATTCTACATGTCACGTGATCACCCTTTCCTCCTTTATACAAAATGTAGTGTTCTGGACAACGATGTACGATTCTCAAAGTGCCTTGGAACGAATAAAAAATGTTTGTTGTTAGACAAGATATCTTTAGAGATAATTGCCCTTCTCATAATACTGAATAAGACAAGATGGAACTCAATGCATTCTGCCATCGAATGTATATGCCAGTTCTTGAAAGATTGAGGAGAAACTACATAAGAGTTTCGATACTGCAGGGTAGGAAGGATATTGGTTCATGAAGTTGATTTTTTGTTATATCCCAAAAGATCCTGCTTATCTGATTGCAATTTTGAGATGCAAATTCTACTAAAAATGAACAAACATGTTTTTAAATAAATAGTTATTACTTTTATTTTATGTTAAACTTTTATTTTATTATTTTCAGAAATGGGCAAAAGTGTAAATATTGATAAGTTGATCAGTAAATTTTGCTTATTCAGAATAAGTATGTTAAATTACTACACTATATCCATACCTCAACTTTTTGTGTAAATTAAAGCTGTGGCAAAATTCGTCTTATAAAAGTAGTGAAGTATTGACTACATTTTAAAAGTAGTTTATAGTCACTACATTTTTAAAAAGTAGTTGTAATTGTAGTTAACTACATTTGTCTTAAAGCAGCTGTAGTTTACTACAAAAAATGTAGTTTTTCCAGCCTTTGGACCAATCCAAAAGTTCAATATTTTCACTCTAAAGGTAGTCCTTCACTAGGTTTGCTCTATGTGGATGAATATGTTGTGCATTTACAGGGTGTCTACAGGTCACGAAAGTCACAAAAATATAGCGAAAACGAAAAATGAGTCCTGAAAGTCCCAAAAAGGTCATGAATTATGAAATCGAGTCACAAAAAGTCTGGTCGCGCCTCAAAAATTCCATAAAGTTTCTGTGGTTTTTATTTCCAAAATGCAAAAAATGTCACGGCAGCCATCAGCCATGGTGTATTGAGAGAAAGTTATGAGTTATTGTGGGAGGTACTATGATTAAACGTCATTCCCATTTCGTCAAGTTAACAACTTTTTCATTGATTGCTCTCTCTCTACCATGGATTCTGATTTTGTTCTAACTTTTTGTTCTAGCAAGAAAATTGGAAACTGCGATATCTAGCATTATTTACATGGTAAGTATATGTTTTGCTTTAATATTTTTAATGTGACTGTCGGTAATTTTCTGCACGTAATCCAAGGATTCTAAATATAGAAAATGCGATAAAAATTGGGATCTGCACTTCTTAAATTATGAATTTTTGAGATGTTCTTCAAAGCTCTTAATTTACGAAGTTTAGATCCCAGTTTTTATCGCATTTTCTATATTTTGAATACAAAAAACAAAATGATTTGTTTTCAAAGTTTATTCTTTACTGATGAAAATCGGAAATATCTGTGGAATAATTTGTAACAAATTTGTTAGGTTCGATAGCCCTCTGAAACTTTCTTTTAACTTCAAAATTGTCTACACTCCCAATCCAAGTGCTTTTACATTCTGTCTTGTTTTTATTTTGATTGAGAATTCGGTGTAAACAATTTGAGTGAAATGCTTTGATTAAGCATTCCGGGTGATTTATTTCCCTTTCGAGTGGTAAGATTATTTCTTTACTGCCTTGAATTGTGAATAGATCTTTTTCGTTTTGCAATGTCATTTTTCCCTGGCAAATCGGAAGATAGATACCCCAAACTTCATTGAAATTTATGCATTGGTCAAATTATGGATAGATTGTGCATGAACTTCCGAAATAGTTAGTCAATTTTTTTTTATTTGTAGAGGTTCTACCTGTGTTTCATACACAATAATTCATAATAATTTAAAAAGTTTCGAACAGTGTTTCTTTTAGGACTTTTTGGCTGGAGGGGATGAAATTTTAGGGGGCAAGTTTTCTATTTGCCCTATATCATAGGTTCTCAATGTGGGCGATAACGCCCCCTTGTGGACGTTTGAGACTTTCAGGGGGGCAGTAGAAGACCCAGAGAAAATTAGGGGGCGTTGAGATGGTAAGGAGGGGCGGTGGGCAGATTAAAAAAATATAGTTTAAAAAAGACAAAAAAAAAACACGCTAATCATGTACTAACTAAAGTAAACTTTAATATTGGTTAATTTTTATTATTGTATGTATTTTAATCATTTTTATCACGTTTGCGAAAATTCACGTATTTCGGTAGTTCGGGAAGTGGATAAAAATTGAACTTAAAGATTCCATTACATTCAGATCTACATTAAATTGGATGATATAAAAATTTTTAATTTTAGATTTGAATTAAAAATTTTCAAATCTTCCAATTTCACGTGAAATATCCATATATAAATACAGGTAAAGTTAACAAAAGCCTGTTAATAAAAAATAGCAAAAAATATGCTTGTAGAAATTCAGTTATAACAAGTTTTTGTTAAATAACATGATTTTTGCAATCCTGCAAGAATTGACAGTATTATCTGTGCTTGTTCTAACCCACACTCTGCTCCTGCATCTCCCTTGCCCCTGTTCTTTACTTCGGCGCCGGGTGTTATAAACGAGTCACTGCATGTTTATCTTATTCCTGTCGATGCGTGTTATATGTCTCCAACCTATATAAAGGCAGTGATTGTTCATTTTATTTTCATTAGCATTATCGCGCGCAATTGATGACAGGATTTTAAAAGTGCACTAATAGTACTCACGTATCTGTAAAGTAAAAACCATGTCGGAAGCAAAAAAGAAGAGGCGGCAGTATAGTGTGGATTATATTAAGTACGGATTTATCGAAAATCCCACAAATCCATCATCGCCAATGTGCCTTATTTGTCAAAAAACATTTTCAAATGAAGCGATGAAGCCTTCTAGGCTTCAAGATCATTTTAATAAAATACACCCGGATAAGAAAGACAAAGATGTGACCTATTTTCAAGACATGAAAAAGAAGTACGAAATTCAGCCAACTGTATCAAAACTTTTTTCATCAGCTTCTAAGCAAGACGATGACGGACTTCGAGCTTCGTTCAATATCTCATTGTTATTTGCTAAAACATGCAAACCACATACTATTGGGGAAGATTTAATTTTACCAGCAGTAAATGAAGTAATAACCACTGTGCTTCATAAACCAGCTGCAGATATTATCCGAAACATTCCTTTGAGCAATAGTTCTGTGCAAAGACGAATTGATGAGATGGCTGAAAACATTGTAGAATCATTGTGCAATCATCTGCAGACTTGTCAATTTTCAATTCAGCTGGATGAGTCCACTTTACCAACCAATGAAGCATTGTTATTGTCATACGTGAGGTTTATCAAAGATGAGAAAATATGTCAAGAACTATTGTTTGCTACGAATTTGGAAACAGATGCAAAAGGAGAAACCATATTTAATTCACTGGAAAATTTTTGTAACGAAAAGGAAATTCCTTTTAATAATATTTTGTCAGTTGCTACGGATGGCGCACCGGCTATCACAGGGCGTCACAAAGGCTTCATAGCGTGCTTAAAAAATAAAGTTCCTGATGTGCTTGCTGTGCATTGCGTAATTCATCGCCAGCATTTGGTTGTGAAAAATTTGAGTGAACGCCTCCATACATCACTGCAATATGTTATCAGAGCTGTTAATAAAATCGGAAGTAACTCGTTGAATGACAGATTATTTAGTCAGCTTTGCATTGCCAATGATGAAGATTTCAACCGATTGCTGCTTCACACAGAGGTGCACTGGCTGTCAAAAGGTACTTGTTTGACTCGATTTTCCAATCTGTTTGCGTCTGTGATAGAGTTCCTAGGAAACAAAGACACGGAATTGCGCGACAACCTTATCTCATCAAAGAACGATATTGCGTACTTGACAGACCTGTATAAATTGTTTAATGATGTCAATCTCCAACTTCAAGACGACGCCTTAAACTTGATTAAGACAAAAAATAACGTTGCTGCTTTCGTGTCCAAACTGCTATTATACAAAAGAAATATCGGCAGACGCGAATTCAATAACTTCCCAAATTTATCAGCAGTATCATTCAAGCACGACAACTTGCTTGTTTACTGTCAACACTTGGAAAACCTCCACAGTGATTTCAAGGAATAATTCCAGGACATTTTAAACATGGACATACCAGACTAGGTTTTGGATCCTTTTTCAAATGTCCAAACAGCAGGATCATCCCAGTTAGAAGAAGAACTAATAGAACTGACGACAAATGAGGAATTAAAAATTAAATTCAAGAATGGCTACCAAGAATTTTGGCTGCAGAAGCCGATTTTGCAACTGTACCCAGGATTATGGTCGATTGTTCAACGATTTCTGATAGCATTCCCATCTTCTTATTTAGCTGAACGTGGATTTACTGCTATAGCAATGTTGGTAACTAAAAAGAGAAATCGGCTCCATGTTACTGAACGCGGCGACTTACGGTTGTTTTTAAGTAAAATCGAGCCTGATATTAACAAACTCCTTAAAATGCATCAAATTCAATCTCCTCATTAGATAAGTTATAAATTCAATGTCTTTTGAATGTTAATCAAAATGCTTTTCAATATAATTAAGTTTTAATTGTTCTCATTGAAACAGTCTTCTTGAAACTCAGAAATTGGATAGGGCCATATCCTATCTTACGACTATAGTATATAATATTACACATTTAAATATAATCGTGGCAATAGCTGTTTCAGATTCGCAAGTAAAAAAAAATTGGGGGGGGGGCATTAGGAAAACAAATATTCCCAAAGTGAGCAGTGGGCAAAAAAAGGTTGAGAACCTATGCCCTATATAAATATATCTAAATTCTGTGTCAGATAAATAGAAACTGTGTTAACATAAAATGTCTCCGGGGGATGGGACTTCGCCCCCTGGAAGTATGCCTGAAATAAACACTGGTTTCAAATGTATTCGGGTGTGGTGCTTACAAAAATCGTCGACGAATAGATTTTCTTTATCGTATTCAGGTCTGCCCATGCAAATTGCATCCCCTCCCCACACACACACACCATATTTGATTTTCCTTTCTTTGTAAATTTTTTTTATGTCTTTTCTATCCTCCAAATAAACATATTGTAGGTCCAGGCCCCCACTTAAGTGGCGCCTGTTCCCTCTATGTGTGGCCCTGCTGCAATTTTTGCCATATTCTTTCTTTGTGTGATTTTTTTTATCATTTATAATAGTGTTTTATTAAAATTTGGGACAGACACTTGACATAAACAACCGTTCTCGATCCTCAACGTATATTTTTTGTGAATTTCTGTGATTTTCCATCCTATATTTGAATAATCATCATTTCATTAGTAGCTCACTTTAATAAAAATTTAAATATACCAGTAAACAAAATATATTCTAATTTTTTTTTAATATTTCTAAATTTAGTTTTTTAGTATATATATATATATATATATATTTGATTTCTATTGAATTCTTTTGAGGCATAAATTCTATAAGTTGTTACATTTTAAATTCACAAAAGCTATTCTTGAAAGTGTTTGATATTTTATTCTGTATTTGTGTAGTTTATTTATTTATTTATTTATTAATTTTCAGGTGTAATCTCATAATGCCTGGGAAATGTAAATTTAATGATTTATAGCTGTGCTCTGAAGATAAAAACCTATCTAAATGGTCATCTCCAGTAACTAATGATATATATAAAACATATTGCAAGATATGCAATTCTAAATTTGACATGTCATAGTGGTATTGGCTGCATTAAAACTCATGCTAAGGGGAGAAAACATTCAACTCTAGCAAATGCATTATTAAATAGAATTCAAATGAGTATTCCTTTTAAAACTTCTGAAAAGCAAGACAGAAAATGTTCTGCAAAGGAAGGAAAAGAGCAAGCTGCTGATCCAACTGTAAAAAATACAGGAAATAAAAATATACAGCCTGCTGATGGGATGAAAAAATTTCTACTAAATGATCACGTCACTAAAGCAATTTTATGGGCCCTGAACACTATGCTTACTCACATTTCTAGTCCAAGTGGTAGAGGTACATCTAACCTTTTTAAGATCATGTTCCCAGATAGTATCATAGCTGAGAAATTTAAAATGCACAAAGATAAACTAGCATATGTTATTACATATGGCTTGGGACCCTATTTCCAAGATCAACTAGTAAATGACATTCGAAAATATGATTACTTTTGCTTTTCTGTAGATGAAAGTCGTAATAAAGTGGCCCAGAAGGATCAAATGGATGTTCTTGTTCGCTTCTGGAATTATTCCTAGAACTTGGTTAATACACGTTACTTATCTTCTATGTTTCTAGACCATTCTAAGGCTGCTACTTTACTTTATTCCTTTATAACCTGCCTTAAAGATGTAGGTTTGCCATTTGAGAAAATCCTGCAAATAGAAACCGATGACCCAAATGTGAACTTAAAATTTTTGAAGGATTTTGATGAACATCTTAAAATGGAACAGGGTAACACACTCTTAGATGTTGAAACTTGTTCTCTTCGTGTGCTTCATGGATGCTACAAAACAGCACTCATGAAATCAAAATGGGACATAAATGATTTTTTGCTTGCAGCTTATTATTTATTCAAAGACTTTCCTTCTAAAAGAGCAGATTATCAGCATTTTTCTGGCTCATCATTATTTCTATTAAAATTATGTGCGGTCATATGGATTGAAAATTCAAATGTAATTGAAAGGGCAATTAAAATATTATCATTCATAAAGTTGTATGTAGAAGGCGTGAAAGCTCACCCTCCAGCTACAAAATACTTTGAGACTGTGTCTAAATTCCTTAGAGATGAAGTTCTTGCCAAGCTGTACTTCTTACAGTCAATTACCTCAGAATTGGAGAAATTCTTAGTTTACTTTCAATCAGATAAGCCCTTATTACCATATCTATATGATGAATTAGTATAGTTATTTAAAAGTCTAGCTTCACGTTTTTTTTAGAAATGCATAGTATCAGTAAAAAATCTGTGTGACATTGTGCTTGTTGACATCAACAACAAGGATTATCATGTACCCATTAAAAAAAATTATGTTGGGTTTGGCACTTCAACTACTATCTTAAAGGTGACAGAAAATAACAAAATAGTCTTTCAGACAGAATGCAGAGATTTTCTAATAAATCTTTTAAACAAACTGAAAATTAAATTTCCTTTGTGTAAAAGACTGGTCAAAGGGCTATCATGTTTTTCACCACAGGTAATATCATAATCAATTAGGTCAAATGGAGTGTCTATAGCATTAAAGGAATTTGTTGAGAAAAAATATTTAACTCCAATTCAGGCTGATTGTGTTAAATGCACATACTTAAAGCTTTGTAAAGATCCTACAGTAAAAACAAAATTGAGGGTTTATAATATAAAACATGACAAACTAGATGAGTTTCTGATGGATCTTTTGAGAACTGTGGATAAGGGTAACCCATTAGTAACATTTTCTAAAATGGTACTAACCATGTTCCACGGCAATGCTGCTGTTGAGTGAAGTTTTTCATTCAACAAAAAGTGCATTGTTGAAAATTTAGAAGAAAATTCATTGGTCACTCAACGTTCAGTTCATTCTGCTGTTCTTCATGCAGCAGTTCGTACTGCTTCTGGAAAAAGGAATGAGGCTGTGAAGCAACTGGGAACTTGAACAAAAGATGGCTGAAGCTAAACTTAAAAACATGAAGAAAATTGCAAATAATGCAAATAGCAAATGAAGAAATTGAACAATTGGAAAAAAAAATTGGGCTAACTAAAAAGAAAATAAAGAAATTTGTTTGATGAATAAAACAAGTAATACTTTATATAAAACGCAATAAAAATTCCAGTAATTCCCAGAAGTGGAAAATTTGAGCAATGTATTTAAGTGCAAATAAAATAATGCTGCATACCACTGTTGATATGCTGGAGCTCTTTTGTCAGCACTAGGAAAACTAATTTACTTACCTTTTCCAAGTGTTTTTTACTTATTGATTTCCTTGGTTTCAGGTGCCCATTTCATTTTTCTTTACATCGGGTTTGTTGATTCTTTAGCACTGACGATGAGGTAACCAGCATATCCTCGAAGCAGTTGTTTGCTGCATTATTATTGTATTTGTACGTGAATATGTTGCTCAAGTTTTTCTTATCCTTTTCACATTGTGTTTTTTTACTTATAAATTTCCGAAAACTGTGTCATTAGCGAAAACTTGTTCTCTTTTTATTAAGAAAATAAATACATGAGAGTGTTGGGAGTTGTGATGTTTTATACAAAGTGATAATTGTTGTATATATTTTAATATTGAAGGTTGCCATTTTTAAGATATAATTTTATATCGTTACACTTTTAATTTTTCCCTTAAAAATGTCATTTGTATATCAATAATTTGTTTGTTTAGGTCAGCAAAATAATTTCAATACTGAAGTTTTTATTTGTTTTTGTTTTTTCCTAAAGGGAATCTGTAATAAGTACAATTTAAGTTTCTTGTTTTCTGACTTATGCTTTGTCTTCATTTTGAAAACTGTTTATTGATTAAACCTAAAATTTGATACTTCAATAGCCTTTTAATTAATTTTCCAGACCAGACTATGAGCAATATATAAGTAAAAGAATAGTGTTTTTCAAAAGATATTTTGAAGTATAAAAAATTACATATAATTGACTTACATAATTAAGTAAAGTCAGGAATTTATTTTGGTACGTCCCCAAAAAGTCGTGAAATTTACTTTTAGAAACTCTGTAGACACCCTGATTTATACAAAATTCTGCTCAGACTGTGTCTGCATAGTCTGACATAGAGAGTGCCACCTGAGAAAACATAAAGGTCAGTGTGGCCACCCATATCATCACACTACCATGACTAAAAGCATGATGTTAATGGACTGGTTGTGTGTATTTGCCACCATTTTTGATCTTGGCTTATTTTCGGGTTTTCTGGGGTTTGCTAAAGTGACTATAACTCTATAACTATCCAAGATAACTAAACAGACTCCCCCCCCCTAAAAATAAACATTTTCAGCTTTCAGAATAGGTATTTAAATTGTATTTAGTTTGACAAGATTAAAATGGACTGAAATTCAGCAAATATGAATTGCAAAATCACTATTTTCAGGTGGCTATAACTCCAGAAGGGCTAAAAACCAGAAACTAATATTTTTTCCTCACAAGCTAGAGAAAGACAGTTTTTATACATATTTCAAGATCAAATATCTTGAGGACTTGACAAAAATTTGAAAATTTTTGTGTTAACTACTCTATTTATCCCCTATAAGTGGTATTAATTTCATTTTGTTGTTCAATATGGTTTTATAATTATGAAGACTCAAAATGTGGTAGAAAAACACTCCAGATAAATAAAAAGTTAATCCTTTAGGCTATTTTTATGGTCAAATGTATTTTTTATATACAGTAGGGGATCTATTTATCCGGAATGCTTTGAACTTTGGACTTTCTGGATAAGGGGTTTTCTCCTTAATTTGAAGCACTTTTCGAAAATCTACCAGAATGTTTGTTGTGCAATGTTGTTGTAGAAAATTATAATTCAGGTTTTGCAGTTTTTCAGTTTTTAAGCATGAATATATTATATAAAACTTCTTTTTATTCTTTTTCTTTATAATAAAAATTATACTTAATTAAATAAAATTATACATTATTAAAAATATATATGTAATTAAATTAGAATTAGATCTAGTTGTTAAAAGAAGTTTATTATTGAGGCTTGATAGAACAGAAGTTTACACTAAAGATAATAACATTTTTTTATTTTTAATAAAATTATAACACTATATTTATAGATAGGAATACATTAAATTTTAATATATCCTATCAAAATGGCTGTATTTCAAATGCCCAAATTGTTGTTTTAATACATTTTTCTAGAAATAATCCTTCATTTCATTAACTACATGTTTGAAAAGCAATTTTCCCACATAAATCATAACATTATTAATAAAATCTTAGTCGATGCAAACAGATTGCAAATATTGAAAATGTCTTTACATTAGAAATGAAATATAATGAGGATCGAATACAAGTGCTGATTTTCATGATATTGCTAGAGAATATTTTCTAAATTGCTACCAAATAAATAAAATGCATTAACCCATTCATGACCAGCAAGGAAAGGAAGAAGCATTTTTTCACTTTACTCCAGGCCCAGGCACTTTTGGATGCTAAGCCTAACATGATGAAAAAATCATATTAAATAAACTTTTCTTTAAAAATACATCTACTATTATCACAGAACTACACAGATGTTGTTACATTTGCGGAACTTGACCTTATCATTTTATTTCTAATGTGAATCTTGAAAAGTTTGTTTTGTTGATTATTACTTATATAATATCATTACTGCAATATGGATTAAATAAATAAAGTTAATTTCCTTTAATGAGGTTTTGAACTCTTTATATTTAGTCCAGAATTCAGAAAACTGAATAGATGGCAGGTCTTCGACATTTGAACTCTAATTACCTGTACAAAAATATTAATATAATTATCACACACATATGTGTCCTTCATATAAAGTTTCACATTAAAGCACAACTAACTATTTCATTTTATTCACTTATATCACTACAAGATTCATTCATAAATCGTAAAATATTACTTTCGAAAAATTGTTTCACTCTTTTCACCATCTGGATTCTGGTCTAAATTGGGTGGCTCTTCCCGGCCTTCCAAACAGTTACCTTACACCTTTCTGGTAGGTCGGATGGTCTGGGTCTCAATAACAACAACTCTTTTTGTCATAATTATCACAATTCTTCTGACTAAATTGTTACTAGCTCATACCCACTCCCCCTGAATACCAGCGATTAGAATTCCAAGCCCAAATCCTCTTCTAATCATACCACTTAGCACCCTCTTCATTAAAATAAACACAAAATAACTGCCATAAAAGAAACCATCCATTTAAATCTCTCAGTCGACATGCCTTTTAAATCAGAACTACCACTGCTTTCACATATGTTTGTTTATACTATCAAATTAGTCAGCATCCTAATGAAAAACAAAAACTGAAACTGAAATATATAGATAAATATTCCAAGTAGCTAGCTTTTCAAATATTATGGGATTATAGTGTTATGTAGTGCTACTTAAAAATTTTGATCAAAACATTCCAACAGCCAGTTGCTTATACGCATCAATGGGCTGCAGTAGACATCTCATGTTTATAGTGTGGATGCATCGGTGGGCTGAGGAATAAGGAATCTTTCCATAGTGTATATGCTTCGCTAGTCCTCAAGGGGTTAAAACCTTATCAAGATATGAATTTAAAATTTTGGATTAAATTTAAGGCATGGTTGCCAAGTGAGCTATTTTTTATTAAAAAAAAGGAAATTTCTCCTTAAACACCAAGAGATTTGCATATTTGCGTGAAAATCAGCAGAAAATGTACAAATCAGGTTTTCATGAGAAACAGCACTGTCTGAAGAAGTAAAGAAGAGATTGGTTTTAAATTACATTTTACGTCCACTAATTTTTTTTCTCGGCATTTTGGACAAGGATAACTCAAATTAATTTTGGAAATCAGTATTTTAAAATGCTTTTTAAAACATTTGATTAAAAGAAAAGAGTATCGGACCAAACTTACATTGCACAAACGTGGAAGTGATATATTTCTATATGAAAAAAATTTTCATATAGCCACTGATGAAAGGCTAATACCCGAAAAGTAATACCCGAAAGCTCTCTGGCCTTTTAACATTTGTACGTCTTATAGAATGGTTTTATTTGATTAAATGACCTTTTCATCTATGATATGTGTCTTTAATTTTATTGCTTATATATTGAAGTAGACGTGATACCACCTGATTATTAATATAATCATTTTAATAAAAATGATAAAATAGTTAAATTTTGATTAAAGATGTAATTACTAGCATTTGATCTGACCAATTAATTTTTTATCACCACCATTTTCTTTTTCTTAATGTATTTTGGATTATTTTGCCAAATTTAATATTAATTCATGCATTTTCATATCTGCCAACTCTATTGGTTTCTCCGGGAAACTTCCAGTTTTTGATGATTTCTCCCAGTTTCTGAATTTTTAACAAGAATCTCCTGGTTTTTGTTAATTTTTTTAGAATTTCCTAAAGTTAGGGATATTTCAATAAAAATTCTCCTATTAAAGGAAATTTTAATCGAACTTGCGTCCGCCATTTTGTTTCTTCCATGCATGAACCTAGTACTAGTACTAAGTTGCATCATTTTCATTTTATTAATGCATACTGTTTCAAATAAGTGCAATTTCACATATATAGATTACATTGTCATGTAATGTTGAAACATTCTTTTCCATCCATGTTTAATTTCAAATTTTGTGAATCAAAAATACACAACATTCATTTCTTTGTAGTAGGTTTCATTTTAAGTGTGATTTCGTGGGTATATATTACTACATTCCTGTACAATGTTGAAATATCTTTTTCCATCCATGTTTAGTTTTAAATTATTTGAATTAAAAAATGCACAACATTAATTCCTTTGCAGTATGTTTCATTATTAATTAATATCCTTGTAAAGTATTTATTATTTTTTAAGTGCGATTTCGTGTGTATAGATTAAATTCCTGTGTAATGTTTAAGCATCCTTTTCCATCCATCTTATTTTTGATAAAATCTCAAATTAGCTAAGCAGTACTTTCACACCTATGCAGTTTACAGAAAAATGAAGGATTATTTTCTTTCAAAATCTGCTCAAAATGAATGATTGCACAATGGAATTTTTTTCCCATTATTTTTCTGGGCATTAGAGTTCTAAAGCACTAAATTATAATGTGAGAACTGAACATCTTTTGTTTCTGTGAGCATCCTCTAAAACTTCTCTATGTTTATGCCACTGGGTTTTTTTATACACTGACTATATAAAAACACTTTCCTTATGCAGTAGGCATTTTCAATGTTATAGTGAGTTATCAGTTTTTGGAAAAAAGTATACATTTGTTGTGTGATGTAAGAAAAACATCCCTATTTTCCCCTAAGTGATATTGAACAAGTTATACACTGACATGTAGAGTACTTTAAAAAATGTTCACCGCACTATCTACCATATTTTTATTCTCTAATGTTAGCAAGTATACATTTTTATTACAAGAAATATGAATGAAAATTTAAAATAAAATTAAAACTTATTTTATTTTTTTCTAGAGCCAACAATGCAGTACTTTTGGCATTATATGAAGCAGTGCATTTAAATAGAAATTTTCTTATTACTCTGACTCACGTAAGTATTTTCCTTTTCTCCATTTCAAAATTAAAAGATAAAATGCTTCGAAGTGCATGTTTGTTACAAGGTGTGCACAAGACTGGGTCGTGGGAGAAAATTTGAATAAGTACGAATTAGTATTTGAATTGGTAAGGTGAATTGCTAAATTTTCATTCCAAAAGAATCATAAATGACAGGTAATGCCATAAAATAAGGGATGAATAGGAATAAAAAATTCAAAATGATTTGAAAATTAAACAAATTATAGATTCACTGTTTCAAAATACTTTTAATACTGTGTATGGTGATCCTATATATCTGTAAAAGAGTCATAGCAATGCTGTATGCTATTTATGATGAGAGTTAATAAGTTTCTAAGACAGATTTTTTTCACTACTGTTCAAGTGCAGATTGAAACTTTTGGAGAGTTCTGGGAGGCAAGTGCCGACTTCTAGTACATCTATGTAATGTGCACCACATGTGTTCCATTGCTGTATTTTTCAAACTTTCCACTCTGGAATACCTTTATTAAAACATTCATGCTCTTGATGTGTCATATTTTTAAACATCTATATTGTTGGCATTGTTGTGGGAATTGGAATTGTTGAATGAGGAAGATCAGCTCAAATTTGATAAAATATTGTATTGTCATTGTAAATATGTATGCATACTGACTCACTCAGGATCTTTAGCTTTCCAGCAGTTAGTGGGTCCTGCCAATAATCTCGAGCCCCACTCTAGCAATCTGCAAATTAAAACAATCATAACGGCTTCAGAAAAAATAGCCTTCTGCTTGCTGAGTTGCCATCATGGTTGCCACATACATGAGCCTTTCTTTTCAACATTCTTCCTTCAAGATGTGTATGCACCCTGGATCCAAGTGAGCTTATTCCTTTTGTCTAGCTCAATTTTGCAAAATCTGAGACAGAAAGGCCCTTAAGACTAATCCATTTTTCTCCATACAAGTACCTGATAATTTGTTGTATGTGTTGGAAAATAAATCTAAAACTAGTTTCCTGTTAATCATAAGTGTTATATTTTTGTGGCATGATGTCATTGGTTGTGTAGTGATGTCATGATTCTGTGTATGTTGTCAAGGATCGCAAGTACGATGTCATCGACCAGACGGTTTTAGGTTTTCCGGTTTTGATTGGTGGTCATGTGTTGTGATAAAGACTGCCAGAGAATTAATTAATATGCAAATTTATGAAATCATGCAGCTTCATCACATTACCTGATTGATCGGACACCCATATGCAATAATTTTGAAAGGTTAAAGTAAATAAAAAAAGTAAAAGTCTTAATAAAAGGAGACTATATAGTGCAGGCATGTCAAAGATATGGCCCATGACCTCAATTAATAATACTCAAATTTCATTAATATTTTTTCTATGCATTGTATACATAGGTACTGATTACATATACCTATTGAGCACACACTTATCTCTGTTACAAGTACCGTATATACTCACGTATAAGTCTAAAAATTTGTGACAAAAAAGAAGCTTCGAAGTGGGGGATTGACTTATACATGGAGTCTAAAAAAAAATTGTAAGTCTAAAAGTTACTTTTTCCCATGAAGCAATCCATCCTAAAACGATGTGGTAGTAATTACGCAATTGCACACTCCAAATTTCTTTGCACTTCAAAACTCTCCTGTGAGTCACTCCCCTCCCGATGCTCCCAACTACCAGTGTATCTCGTCGTCAAAAAACATGCATACATTTTCATTGGATGTTTATCTCTTGCTTCCCGGAATACGACCCATCGTTTTCGATAAAAAATGGCTATTTTCAAAAATAATTCTGTAATATGGATTGTTTAAAACTATAATGCAGGATTTTACGTTGAAAGTGGTTTTTTTTTTTGTTTATTGAAGAGAGTATCTAATAACAATTGTGTTAGGGGTTAACGAAAAAATCAGCTCAACGGATGGAAACCAGATATTGTTTTGATTGCGTGGTGGGCCAAGGATACTTAAGACAGGGATGTGCGGTCTTCTATCCGTTTTGAGGATGCTGTGTGTTGGAAGTAAAAGAATGCCTGGAGCTTGTCACACGAGAACAAGCATCCCCAAAACAGATGGGCGACAACGTTCATATGTAATAGGCCTACATGTTGGAATCGGACTTTAAAGGGTTCCAATAAAGTTTTTATTATGAAAATTACATTTTATTATTATATATATTTTTTTGTTTTGTTTTCAAGTGTTTTTGAATAATTCATTTAATTTTTAATTTTTTTTCTCTCTTTTTGGAATCGACTTATAAACGAGTTTTGGATTTATTCTGATTTTTTTCTTTGAAAGTAGGAGGGGTCGACTTAAACGCAAATATATACGGCAAGAATTCTTTTGAAATTGAGTAAGCCTGTAATAATATTGATAGTTGGACATAAGAATCTCACCCAGGCATTATATTTTCTATGTACTAGACACTGTCATACTTTGAAAGTGCACTAACACCATCATAAAATATTTTTTTCAAATGCCGTATGAGTGATGCAATTATTATGCTCATAAACAAACATCGTGACAAACAATGTATACAAACATAGTGATTCACCATTCCCCTAAATGATGTTCAGAAACTCAATTTTATTTTTGAACCACTTACTTTGTTCTTGGGAGTGACTTACGGCATTCTTATGACTTATGACTTAGAGGTGGGTGGCTCAAAGAGAGTCTAGCACAGTGACCAGAGGTCTATTGTACTGTTCCCAAAGGATGAAACAGTCCCTAAGAGAAGAGACCAGTAGCTGAGGCAAAGATCAGCAGGCACTTTACAGGAATGTCCTGCCACTCCCAGAGCTCGATCACATGTTGACCCAAATGCTCGAACCTATGGGCAGAAAACACTTCACACTCACAGAGTATGTGTGTGGCAGTTACTTCGCTGTACTTACAGCCTCTACAAATCGGATCCTTAGTGACACCCATAATGCTTAGGTGTCTTTTGAGGGTGCAGTTCCCAGTAAGGAGCCTAACAGACCTTCTAATGCCAGTTCTATTAAGCTTGAAAAGATCCCTATGATGCACACTAGGGCACTTACAGTTCAGTTCTTCCACGATTTGGCTGGGGTGGAGGTGGGGTTTTTACACTCTTTGGTTGGGTGGTCCCCTGCACATTTCAAACATTTATAGTCTTTTGTACACCCTGGGCTTGAATGTTGCCGTTTCTGTCATCTATAGCACTGTTTGAATCCTTTGGGTGTAAAGGGGGCAATTTCTGCATATATGTAGTTGATATGGTTTACCTTGTAGATGTTTTCCAGATCTGAGATGGGGGATAAGATTAAAAGGAAATTGGGGAGCGGTTGCTTGTTTTTAAGGCTTTTTATTGGGGATACTCTTATTACCAGGAAGCCCTGGAATTCTAAGTACTCTTTTATCTCTTCTGGGGGATAGGTGGGTGGTAGGCCTTTCACAACTACTTTTAATTGTCTGTCAGCTTTTAAGTTGATAGAGTGGAATTTGTAATTATTTTCTATGAGATGTCTCTGAACTCGCCTATAGTGGTCATCTTTGTATGTGAAGATTCTTAACATTTCGCCCGAGAATTTCACTCTTGCATCACCATCTGTGATTTTGGCTATCTCATTCATTAATTTTTTTGGGGTTGTCATCTAGCTCTACAAAAAAAGTTCAGGGTGTTTGGAACTGTGGATTATTTTCCTGCTGGTTGGGTTTGTTTTTCTATTTTGGGGAGGGGGGCCATTTTCCTAACTTTATGAGGGATCTGCGATTCTTTTGCATCAGAGAAGTGACTTTCACTTTCCGTGTCATCCGTGATGGGTACCATGGAGTGCCTTTTATTTAAGTCTGCATTTTAGGGGGAGGGGGAGTCATATCCAGTGGAATCTCTTTTCCTTTTGTTGTCTCTCTGCGATTTCCTATTTCTATTTACAACTCTGAATTCCTGTTCATTGTTATCATTAACAGAATGGCTATCCGAATGATCGGCATCATTTTCATTTGAGTATGTTAGGAGATTTGAGTTTAGTTCGAAATTCATCACCTCTTTATCTACATTTTGGCTATCAATAACCATTATGTTTAGGTTCTTACCCGAGTCATTACTGACTAGATCTTCGTTATCACTTGCATTAGCATCAGTGTCTATCATTAGTTCTGTTTCGCTATCACTATCATTATCATCTCTCAATATTTTAGATTCATTATGAATAGCCCTATCACTTTTGTCATTGCCTAGATCATGATTGGGTTTTTTCTTTTTTACACGGAGATTAGATTTGGATTTAGGATTGGCATAATTAGATACTGTTTTCGATGTATAAGTATTCGCAAGCTCATTTATGTTTCTAAACATTTGGAGATCAGATTTTACTTCTTTAACATTGGGGGAGGGGAGCGCGATAGTATAACAATATCATTGCACATACCTCAGATGTCTTGAAGAATATGCTGCTTTGCATCAGAGTCCAGTGAGGGGTCCGTGTCCTGGTATTTCATCGTGGCCTTTGCTATTTGCTGGAGGCTCTGTGCTGCCTCTAGAGATCTCATATGTTCTGGGGTTAAGTTCGTTGACATATATATTTTCTTTATCAGTATCATCAGCTCAGAACTTCTGTAAGGAGTGCATATATTGAAATGGAGTATAGAAATGACTACTTTCTACGACTCCTCCTCTGTCCCACCCATACTGGGGGCAGGCCATTGTGACGTAAAACCCAAACGTCACTTCTCTTCCCGTACATGTGCATTCTGTTTTCTTTACGCCATTATTTAGCAAGGTATAATTTTTCAAACAATTTAAAGTTATCTGATGTATTTCAGAAAGAGGATTTTCATAAATTCCCATTTATGTGTTCTAAAACACGGAGATTTAATTTTTTTTTTTTTTTTGTCTTCGTCGTATTACAGATGGATATCTTTTTCTATTTACGTATGTATAATTATCGAAACTCATTTTAACTACGATTCGTATTAATTTGAGCACATAATGTAATTTTTTAAATATTTCAGTGAGCTGGGTATTTTTCTTTGGATTAAGTGGATTTTAAAACATCTGATTCATTGTAAATTTATCTTGCTCGCATTTTTAAAATCATTTTAATCATCAGTATTATTTTGTGTTGAATTCGAGTTCCTATTACTTTCAAGTTTTCTACAACATATTTAAAGCTTGCAAACATGAATGTCAAATATTTTTATTCTGTTTTTAATGCTTTCTTGCTACAATTACAAATGACAATTAGTAAATACTACTGCATGATTCATGTATGTAGTTACAATATTTCAAAACTGCCTAATATTTCACCAGAGTTGGGCAGTATCGAAAATACATGTATTTGAAATACATTTTCAAAATACATTTGTATTTTGTATTTTAAACTGAAAAACTTAAAAGTATTTTGGTAATGTATTGAAAATACATTTTCAGAGTACTTTGTATTTTCAAAATACATTTCTGCAGGTTTCAAACTATTGTGTTTAAACCGCAGATGAATGATTCGCAAAAGAGGAAATGACTAATGTATATCCTGTATTTTGTCTAGCCATTGAATGCATTTCTAGGAGTCAATCTAAACAGCCTTTTGCAATCTGTTGCCGAATTAATGAAATGTTTAGTATCTGTGGTGGACTCTGAAAAGTATAGTTTCTGCGATAAACTTTACGTTCATATAGGAATCATATAATGATGTTGTTTGGTAGATGCCTCTTTCCCGTCTATATAAAGAAAAGGGGCATTCTTTGTGAAAACAGAAACACAGGCAATCCCAGCTCTGCTATGCATTGTATATATTTTTTAAGTAAATTAAAGAGATGTAAGGCAGTTAGTTATTGTAAAAATGTGAGAAAAGATGGGAAATACTGCCGCACATGATGCAAATGTATTTTGGGAAGTATTAGATGAAAAATCTTTCAAAGTTATATCATAATAATGGAGTAGTAAGGCGGAATGCCAATTATGCAAACCAAAATGTACGGTTATAAATAGGACTTTCGAAGCCACAACAAATTTTAAACTAAAGGTAAGATTTTAGTTTTATGTAGGAGTCCCTATGATTTAACGAGTATGTATGCTAAGCCCTTGGCATTTGTTTAAATGAGGTAGTGCTATATTATGTAATAAGTTTTATTGCTGGCAAACATTTGCTATACTATATTTTTTCAGAAAAATGCTTCCTTGAAACATCTCTTTCTTGAGATCTGCTATAGAAAGCTCAGATGATGACTGATTTGAAGTTAGAATCATATTTTGAAGGGGTTGGAGGTTCACTATGGATTTCTACCCCCCTACCAGTTCTTTTTTCATTTACGATTCAAACATTATTCATTTTGCTTGAAATGTCTATATCTCAAAATTGGCTGTAGATAGAGCTTAGATGATAACTGATGATATGGATTCTGCATCAAATTCTAGAGGGTGTAGGGTGGTTCACTAAGAATTTGCACTTCCGGTTTCATTTCCACATCTGGTTCAAAAATTTTCCATAAAATATCTAGTTTTCAGAATTGGTTAGAATTGGTTTTCAGAATTGGTCCACTTCCGGTTAAAAAATGTTTTTTAACACTTTATATATATGTTTTTTAACGCGTTCCATTGGAGTTCCATTCAGTAAATTTAAGCAGTTCAGGGTCCGTATTTCAACGATGTAGCAAGATGGAGATCGATTGCAGGTGGTGCTGTGCCATGCGGTTCAGCGGCTATGGAGTGAAAACTAGCAGGAAACGTGGTGATCTGGGATCTCTGAGGAAGAGCTGCTCACCGGTCGAAGGACGGGGAGCCAATTGTATTGCAACTCTTCTAGACCATCGTTGCCACAGAATACTGACCAACTTCTACTGACACATCCACCAGCTTAAATAGTGCTATGTGATTGAAATAGAAGTTAATGTTTTTGAAGTTGAAGTAGAAGTTAATGTTTTCCCGGAGTATGCTAATTTCTAATGAGTTGAAGTAGAAAATTAGCATAATCTGGATGTTGATGTCTTAATATGCAGGAATACATAACATGGGGTTAAAACTTAAGTGACTAGCTGACCTAATGTGATTAGCCAATCAGCACTCAGTAATTTTTGGATTTAGACAGTACTGTAACTGATGTAACTGTTGCTTGTTTACGCTAAAGTTTCCTAACAATTGGCCCCCTCCTGCAGATTGAGTTGCTCAACCACAAAAATACAAGTTATCAAATTTCAAATTTAAGTTGAATACATACTGCTTTATAGAATTTCAAAATATCATGTATAAAATATAGTGTATAATCACATTTCAAGACAATGTTTTAAAAAGTATAAACACATCATGATACAATTTACATGAGAATACAAAGTTAATATATCTCTGTGTAAAAAACAGGAGATACAATTTTAAATTCAAAAAACTTTTAACTCCTTCGCCACGCAGTATAAACTCAACAGTATCTAAACTACATATTGAGGGAATGTCAAAAAGTTTGTATATCTCATTGAAAAATTTTTTTAAATTTTTAATCCTTCATCGCACAGTTTAAACTCATTAGTATCTAAACTACTACATGAGGAATAGAAAAATATTTATAAGTTATTTTTAGTATATATCAAAAAACCTTAAAAATCTTTGTCACACAGTTTAAACACATTGGTAACTAAACTACACAATGTGGGTTTTAAAAAAGTGTTGGAAGTTAATTTGAAAAATACTACTATACAATTTAGACAAGTTAAATTTTGATTTCAAGTTACAATTTAAACATTTTTAAGAAGTTTTAAAGATTTCACAGAATTTAAAGATTGCTTCTTTGGTAATTGGTTTTGTAAAGCCATCAGCCTCGTTATTTTTGCTGTTTACAAATATTTAATCTCAATGAGTTTCTTTTCAACTAAATTTCTCAAAAAATGATGTTTACCATCAATGTGTTTTGTTCTATCATTCTCAATGGGTGAATTGGAAAAGTTTATGGCTGCTTGGTTGTCACAGAATATTACACTATTTCCTAACTGAACGCTAAGCCTATTACATGCAAGTAATATGTTCTGTTCCCACACCATTTCTTTTGCAGATTCAGTCAATATAGCTTCCATTGTAGATAAACTCATACATTTATGCTTAAATGTCCTCCATGAAATAGGTAGCCTATCTACAAAAAATATCATACCTCCCATTGATACTCTATCATCCCTATTAGCTGCAAAGTCAGAATCAGTAAAGCAATTTAAATTTACAGATTGAATGTTAGATAAGTTTAATTTAAATTCCCTTGTTTTGTCTACATACCCTAGAAGTTTAAGTTGAACATCCCAGTGTTTCATGCCTGGGTTTTCCTGAAATTGGGATAAGATATTTACAGCATAGCTTATATCGGTCTAGTTCTGCTGGCAAGAAATGACAAACAACCTCATAAATTTCTGTAAGGTATATTCTTCATTTGTTCAATTTCAGAATGATTTGCCGGACAATCTGCTTTGCTTAAAACTACATCTTTTACTATGGGTAAACTTGATGATATCAATTATCTCTTATGGGGTGGCTGGATTATTCTCAGCCATGACCGGGGAATTCCTGAAGTTGTTTAGAGTTTGCCTAACCATTCTTAGAGTGTCCTGACACATTAGATCGTGGTTTGGTTCAAATTGCTTCTCGTAATGCCTAGCAAGCGCCTCTGCTTTTTCTTCGTCTGAGTACGTGATTTTAACGCCATCCATTAGTGGCGGGAGTTTAATTTGAGGTTTTCTGAGTCTTTTAGCAAATTGCCAGAGTGATATGTCTTCCGTGCTAAGGGATTCAATTAACTCTTTGTACTGTTGCTGCTTTTCTGCGACAATTTTATCCTTGACTTTCCACGTGAGTCTGTTAAGCTCCCTTTTGAGGGTAGGGTCTCTATTAGCCTGTCATGCCTTACGCATTGTTTTTTTGCCTAACTAATTGTTTGACATGGTGGGAAAGTGTGGGCATTTTTGGTGACTCACGATGTGTTGTGGCAGAGGCAATAGCTCTCTTGATTTCTGTTGTGAGTGTGTGTGTGACAGAGTCAATATCCGCCATGCTCATAATGTTGGGTACTGCTAAGTGCGGCTCAAAAAGTGCTCTTTTGAAAACGTTCCAGTTCACCCTCTCTTGTCCCAGAGAGGCTAGAAGGGGAGTGTCCAGATCGATTGTCACCAATACCGGTAGATGATCCGAGTCGAATTCATCCAGGGTATCGATAGTGTGAGCGTATTCTATGTTTCTCGTTAGGACAAAGTCTATGAATGAGCCGTTGGCACCTGAGAAGCAGGTTGGTCTCGACGGTGCAATGATGTTGGTGTTTGTTGTGTTCAGTAATCTGTGTACCGCGTATGTTGGCTCTCCTGCTGCCCCACGCTCGGTGGTGTGCATTGAAGTCGCCCGCGAGTATTGTGTTTAGATATCGCGAGAAAAGCAGTTCCAGCTGCGCAGCTACATTTATACCACTCCTGTTTTTGACATATATTGAAGTTAGGATAAATGGGTTTACATTATTTATTTTAATTTTTATGCTAGTATTTTCTATACCTTGAAGATTTATGTTGTTTATTTCCTCGTAGGGAATATTTCTTTTAATATATATTGCTGTTCCTCCATGGGGGGTTTCTAGCAGCTGTATTTGAGCTAAGGTTGTGATAGCCAATATAGTTTGCTATATTTAGATTTTTATTTTCTCTAACTTTAGTTTCCTGGATTAGCAGGGCATCTACATCATTTTCATTTACGTAGCTCCTAAGTTCATTTATTCTTGGAGATATGCCGTTCGCATTCCAAAATATTATTTTAAAGCTTTCTTTTTGGGACCTAGCCATGGCGGGTTTGATTCTCAATGTTATTTTTAAAATCCGCGATTAATTTAAAAGCCTCAAAAGACTATTTGCATTGGATCACTCCTTTTTTGTATTAGCTCTGCGAACTGCATCATCAGGTGTTTTATTGCATCTAGGTCGAACATGGTGATAAACCCTCTGATGAGGTTGAGGATTTCATCCATCTTTTCACCATTGGTTTTACCAGCAGGTTCAGTCTCAGCTTCCATATCCTCAGCCTCAACTGCGGTTTGATCTTTTTTGTGAGTATCCTTTTGGATCTCGGTAGTCTTTTGTTTTTTTTTCCGACCGTTTCCTCTGTCAGCTGTGTTTGCGTGAGCTTATCTTCTCAGGCACATTTAGTTTGTCGCCATTCCTTGACCTTTTTTTCTAGTCTTAGTTTTGCATCTCTTGCCTCTTTGGTGGCGTTATCAATTGCTAACCTCTGCTTTATGTCAGCGGTAGCTATTTTTACTTCCTCCACAGTCATTTCTCTGGAGGTCGATGGTTTAGGGGCCTGCTCTTGCACCGATCTGGTAGATGCCGAAGTTTGAGTTCTTTTTACCTGTGGCACAGAGTGCGAGGAGCCCTGATGAGGTACCTGGGAGTTTAGACTGAGGGCCTTTTGCTTCCAAGGGGGTATCTGGTTTTGGGAGGGAGGGGGGCATACCCCGGTGCCTTTCCTCTATTCCAGGGGTTCTTCGGGCATTGCCTGAAGTTCACCGGGTGGTCTCCATTGCAGTTTGCACACATCGCCTTCTCTGTCCTTGGTCTTTAACAGTCACGTGTGAAATGTCCTTCTGCACACTTAAGGCACTTTGGTGGCATACTGCAGTTCTCAGAGGAGTGATTGAACTGTTGGCACCTGTAGCAGATTTTAAAGCCCCGTGCTCTGAAGGCCTCTACCTTCTCAGCCAAGTATCCTAACCTTGTGAGTCTGTAGACCCTCTGCCAGTCTTCCATAGACCTAACGCTGACTAAGAAGATCGGCAGGGGCAATCTCGTTTTTGTGCTTCTCAGTTGAGAAACCCAGACTACATCTAATCCTTTGGATGTTAGAGTGATTTTTATTTCCTCCATGCTATAATTTGTTGGTAGCCCCTTCAGAACTACCTTTTTTGGCCTTTCCGTCTTTAGGTTTAAGCTGTGGAAGAGGATTTTCTCACTACTTAAATGGCGCTGTACAACCCTGTAGGTGTCAGCATCATTTGGAATCAGTTTTAGTATGTCTCCTGTGAGCTTGCCAGATACTTTATTTCCTGAGATATCATTTAGTTTTTTAAGGAGAACCTTGTAATTATCATTGAACTTGATGAAAAACATTCCGCTTTTGGGTCTTTTTTCTCAACCTCAACTGTTTTTAGCCTGTCACTATTTTCGACCGTTTTAGGTTTAGGGGCACTTTTAAACACAACTGGTTGCGCTGCAATCTCAGCGTAAGTCTTAGTTTTAACATAATCATTGTCAGTTACATTTACAACATTATCAGCTATTTCATTACAGTCCATGTTATCATGGACATTTAAGTTTTCTTCTACAATCTGGCTTTTAGTAGGAGCATCCTTAGTGGATTGCCCCTCCAGCTTTCTTTTTTTTATTTGGATTTTCAACCGTTTTAAGTTTGTCTTCATCTTTAATTTCCTTATTAAGCCTAGCTCTCTCATTTTACGTTTGATTTTAACACTAGAATTACATCCCTCACATTTAGAAATCTCATAAATATCATAATCAATAAACCTATCCAATTTCTGGGCAAACAAAAAAGAGTTCACAGAAAGTAACGAACCTAGAATCTTGGAGACTTGGTCCTCTTCCTGTCCCAGTAGTGCATTCATCAGCAGCTCCCTGATGTGAAGAGTCATCACGTAGACTGCCAGGGTGCAGAAGTTGACGGTGTTCTTGACTTCATCCTTCAGTCCAGTCATCAGTCCATCATCAGGTAGAGTTTCGCAGTAATTCATCATGGCACCCTTGAGAAGCCCGGATTCTTCCTCGTCCAGCTCACCAGCAAGTTTGCGAGTAGCTGCCACGTTGCCTCATTCCAAATCCATATCGTCAGAGTAGAGAAGTTCCAGAAAATAGCACTACCACGTGGTAACAACACACGTGGCACTCCAAAATGAAAAGCACAAAATCCAAAATGGCGAATCGTCCATACACAGCAAGCTGTAGAATTACTTTGCCCGACGTGCTCTATCGTAACTAGATATAACACGCCCAAGAGGAAGCAAGAAGATCACCAACTGGTAAAAAGCAGGAACAATGCTAACCCAACTTCTACTGACACATCCACCAGCTTAAATAGTGCTGTGTGATTGAAGTAGAAGTTAATGTTTTTCCGGAGTATACTAATTTCTAATGGGTTAAAGTAGAAAATTAGCATAATCTGGATGTTGATGTCTCAATATGCAGGAATACATAACATGGGGTTAAAACTTGATGACTAGCTGATGTAATGTGATTAGCCAATCAGCACCCAGTAATTTTTGGATTTAGACAGTACTATAACTGATGTACCTGTTGCTTGTTTACACTAAAGTTTTATAACAACTAGAGGTAAAATTATTTCCCAAATGCCGCATTACGCGCTGGAGTGTGGCATGTAAAAATTAATCAAAATAAGAAAAATAAGTAACAATATGCATTATTTTTGTATGAAACTGCATCACAAACAAATATATATATTACAAATGAATTTATTACGAGTTAGTTATAATGATATTATTACAAACAATATATTTCAGAATGTTATTTGTGTATTATCTTTTCACAATCTAAACAATAACCGGGAGATCCTTCACAAACTTTACAGCTATAGATGGTATCTTTACGTTTTCCTTGGGAATAGCAACTATTGCACTGCTTTCGTAGTACTTTCCCACCTTTTTTTCTTCCTGCAGTTTGAGCACATGTTCCGATACAGATGAATCACACACAAGAGCACGAAGGTCAGAGGGCTGTTTCAATAAGCATCTTATCATCGATAAACGAAAGTCATAAAGTGATATATTTCCATTGTCATATTTGTTATAAATAAAGTGTGAATTCATCATCATTTGCAAAATAAGCAAAAATATTTTGGTAGGCCACCTAATTGTTTTCCTTTCACATGGATAGTAGGCAAGCATTTGATCTTGCTTATCAATGTCTGCATTAAATTTATTATATTGAATTACAGGTAGTGGTTTTGATTTAATTTCGCCTCTTTTGTTTGTCATTTGTATAATATCATTTTTGTATTTATTAGAAATGTAAGTGACGTCTCACTTATCCTTCCACTTAGCAATCATTACACCATTAGCATACTTATGCTACAGTTTGCCCTTTCTTTAGTTTTTTTTTTTGCTAACCTCTTTTGGAAATGTCTTCCTGATTGTCCCAGTACAATGAGTTTTTTTATCAGCAAGACATTTTGCCAGTTCATAGCTATTATAATAATTGTCCATAAATACACTATGCCCTACATCTAGCATCCCATCAAGTATATTCAGCACGACTTTATGTGCATGTCCTTTTCCACCAGAATCATCCAACATACCTGTATATACCATAAATTTGAGAACCATACCATTAGGTGTTGTGATCATATCAGATAATCGTACGTTGAACAAATTCACCGTACTTCTGACTTTATATAGTCAATCCTTTGGGAGTTTTGCATTCTGCTCTGGGATTTTTATGCAGATGTCACAGAACCACCTTTAAAGATGTGTAGCTTTGTGCGATATCCCTTTGAAATTTCAGCCCACATCATGACACTGCCACCTCTGAATGTGTGATGCCTGATGATGTTCTTGGCCTGATTCCATATGCTTCGTTTTCTTCAGATCCTTACATGCTTATCATCTGATTCCAGAGCAAATCTGAACTCGTCCCTGAACAGGACGTTGCACCATTCTGAGACAGTCCAATTGACATGTTGACGACACCACTCTAATCTTGCCCCTCTGGCTTGCTTGGGCAGTTAGTGAAACACAAAAATGTGGTACTCGGGCATACAGTCCCTTCATGTGGAGCCTTCGGCACACAGTATTGGCAGGTATTGTCTTACAAAGTGCCACTGCAATCATGGATGTAACAGTTATAGAGGTCACTCGTCGATTCTGCTTGGCTACTATAATAATATACCAACCGGCGCAAATAAAGGATATCAACCTTGGGGAAGGGGGAATTCTTTTTCAAGCTGAGTTGTAGATATTGCAATGTTATATATTATTTTTCTACTTTAATCTACATATTCATGGTCCATGAAAGACCATATGGAAATTATGAATGGGTGTAACATTGACTAAAATATCGCATTTGAAGAATACTAACCCGGGCATATTTTGTATTATTTTTAAAACTAGATCATGAGAATTTCACAATTTTTAAAGTCTCTATGCACTACAGTTTTTTGCTCAGAGAAATTTTAGATATCCTTTTATAGATTATACCCTGTTTTAAGTTATTAATCTTTCATCGACAATGTATAAAACTAAAAATGTGTGGATTCCTAAAATGTTTGCATAGTTGTGTTTTTGCGATGATCAATTGTTAATATAAATTCAAATAGTTAATAATAAATTCAAAGTTAAATCGGTTCCATATTCAACTTACCTGCAGCCAAAGATTGTTAATCCACCCCCCACCCCCATTGATTGGAAAATTTGAGTATTGTAATAAAGTGTCATGTTTCTAGCGATACAAAATGACATTTCTTAAATTCAAAAACATCGAAATATTAAAAAAATCAAATTTCTTTAAGAGGATAAAGAATTTACTTGTTATGAAATAAATATATTGGGGAAATGTTAAAATAAAAGCATTCATAACGTCTGATAATATAACGGGGGAAAAAGACCAAATACCGTGATGATTGAAAATTTACAGAGTAAATGAATAAAAAATTCCTAGTTAACATTTTCGTCTGAATTATGTACAAACGACCATCATCTGATGCAATGAGTTCTGAAAGAAAACATGTTTCATTATCTATGAAAGATAAAATGATCATTTTGAAAAGTATGAACAAAGATGCTTTTGCTAAAATATTAGGAGATGAATATGGTGAGGGCCCGCTTTAATTGAAATGCTCCCAAATAGAAAAAAACTTCTAATAACTAGCCTGAATAATCAACTTTATTCAGACATTTCTTTTCTTTCAAAAATTTTCTTAATCACTACATTTGATTTTATAATTACATGTAATTCGCATTTTAGTTAACTAAGTATATTTTTTCATATCCATTCCAGTAAGTTTTAGGAAAAGTGTTCTGAATTACTTAAAAACCCCTAACTACATTGCGTATGACATCAGATACTGAAAACGAAGCTGTATATTGGACTTATTTTCAATTTATTTACAACAATGGATATTATAATACTCCCTTTTGTGTTGTGGTTACACAGATAGTGATTGAGTGTTGTCCTTCATTATAGTAGAAGATATCTCATGAATAAACCAATGTTTTAAATTACTTACAGGCAGACTGTCTGCAAGCTTCATTAGTGTTGGAACCTTTTTGAACAACAAAGGAATTTACATTGAACCATTAAGTGACGCCGTTTTCGGCTCACACAGAAATTACATTGAACAATTAAATTATATCTTAATTTTAAACCTTTGCATTTAATTTACATATTTTAAACTCTAATTGCATTAAAACATTTAGTCATCACTTTAAACATTACATTCAACTCATCATTAAACTCATCATTAAGTAATTTGCCTTCATTTTCGATTTTTTGTTACCTTGACATTTTCAAATTATACCCTTTTATCCAGAAACGCATTTAAAATTTAAACATGAGTTGACTATCTGAAATACACATATCGGGTGTAAATTCAAGAAGAAAGGCTGATATCTTCAAATATTGATTTTTTTTTCTGATCAATGGGTATACTTCTTCAGACACACGTAATATACAATGCTTAGCAAATTTGACATCTGTAAATTGCCTACTTTTGCAAGTAATTCTTCAACTGCAAAACTAACACCACCAATTGATTACCATCCTACATTTTGCTTTTTAAATGTACTTCATTGAGCAATTAAATTAATTTTCAATTCTTTTAATTTATTTGTCCTGCTTTCATCTTTTAAATATTTATATTTACATTTCATGCTCATGTCATCCGATATTGTATCAATTTCTGACAGATAAGAGAAATGGACTTACCGTCACTTTATGTAATAAAGTATTTTGTGCTCCACTCATTATTAAGTAATTTGCTTTCATTTTCAATTTTTTGTTACCTTGACATTTTCAAATTATACACTTTTATCCAGAAACTCATTTAAAATTTAAAAATGAGTTGACTATCCGAAATATACATATCGAAAAATTTGAGGTGCTAACATAAATTAGCTTAATGATAAAACTAAATTGGCAGTCATTTTATGCAAGGAAAAGATAAAGCAGCCTTCTAAAAAAATGATAACTTGTGCAATAGGTCATAATAACACTATAATTTGCAGTTTGTGTGTAATGAACTTAGACAAGAGACAGTTCAATGAGTCATTGCATGGCAATTGAATAATAGTATGTATAAAATCACATAGAAAATAAATTCTAGAAAAATTTTATTTTAACATTAAATTTTTCAATATTGTTGAAGTTTGTGGGCCACAAGGAATGTAAAAATGAGAAGTCTAAAGCCGCCAAACCCAAAGTGGTTTGTCGACCCCTGTTTTTTTCCCCCCTTAAACTATAATTTTTCACTTAAAATAAAAACTTATTTTTTTCCAACCCTGGTTGATTGAAAAAAATTTAATTTCTTTGAATTGGCAACAAATATAATGAAAAATATTTTCTGTATTTGAAAAGCATATAGCTACCTAAATCCACTAAAAACTTAAGAGTAATATATTGATATAATGGCTATATATCACGTTATCTCAAGTAAAATTATCAACAACTAGACCCTTTTCCTGTAAAGCATCAGATTATTCCCATATGGTTTGTCATAAAACACTTATCAGCAGATAACTCCAATGCAAATGCTCTCATAGAAATTCAGTTACCCCATTCCTTTAATGATGCATAACAATCATCATTCAATTATTACAACCTGCAGATGATATTTTACATATTGTCTAAGAATGTTTCCTGTCAATCTGTACCTTTACTACTTCAGAAAAAAAAATCAATGCCTTTAATATTGTTTTAATGGAATTATTTATCTTATTTTTCTAATAGTGTCAAGTGGATGCTTCAGGACAGTTAAGAACACCATCTATAACAGAGATTCCTGATGTTAAAATACTGTGTATGTATTTTATAATCAAGTTTCATACTTTTATATAAATATGTGCTTATATTACAATCATATTGCTTATATTACAATCACTATAATTAGTAAATCATTATGAAAAATTCATATTACTTAGGGTTAAATTGTCTCATCCTGTGTTTCTAGTGTTAAAAATTTTAATCATTATTTTTGTATTATTCATAGTATTATTTTGTTAATTTATTTTTTAGCTCCTGTTCAAGATGATTGTGATCTTCCTCCTTCTAACTTGCTTGTTACTTTCCTAGAATTTTCATCAATTATTATGTTGAATACTAAAGGTATATTTTAACATTTATCTTTTTTTTTTAAATAATTTTCCAGCTTAGCTTTATAGTTACCAAAGATCATATGTCTGTAAAGTAGGGAGTTATTTTAACCATATTTATGGCATTGAACTTTATTAAATAATTAACCATCTTGCTCATATGTTTAATTTTTCAGTATTACTGATTTTATTTTTGTATTCATTTAAAGGGTTACATTATTTAAATAAGTTAATTGCTAATTTAAATCATGTAATCCTTTTTGTCCTGTTCAAAAAGTATTTACTTTTAAACTTCAATCTGTTAATCCACCTATGTCTGTTTTTAGATCATACTGTATATGTAATATATTTGACTGTAACCTATTGTTATCACTGGCATAACTAATTGATCATTATTTTAACATATTTATTCCTGTTTTAAAGATTATTTTATGTAATGAAATTTATTTGGTAGCAATATTAAAATTATTATGTTATTATCAACATTATTATGCTATTAAATCAGACTATTAGTCTACTGTAGAGAATTTAATATTGATAATTATTCAGGATTTTGAGATTGTGGTCAAAATGTAATTTATTTTACTAAGAAATCTTCAGTGGAAATAAATGAGCTGGCAACTCTCGAAATAATTTCAAATCTTAATTTAAATCATCCTGAGAAGTAAGATTCTTAAAAGAGGTTGGAATTGTAAGCACCGGTTTTAGAGAAGCTTGATCATACATTAGCAGATCATACATTTAGCTGCCAACTGCTACAAATTGTCTAGTTTATATATAATTATGCATCAAAATACAGAACTATGGGATTTATTTTTAATGCTATGGATTTTTTATTTTCTGTTTTTTTTTTTCACTCTTTTGTTTTCATTTCGAATTGCAAATGTTGTGCCCTAGAACGACAATGAGTAATCAAATATGGCAACCCTTGATCTTCTTTAATGCTGGAAAATCAATTTTTCTTTGCCTCCTATGCAAGAAAGAAGTGTAAAAGTAACATTTCTTTTCATGTTCTTTGAGTAAGGATGCTCTTTTCACCACAAAGGTGCCAATGTGGTTGTTTTAATCTTCTCACCCAATATGCTTCATATTGAATGAAATAGCCCTTTTTTTGTTTGCTTTGTACTCTCTCCCTTCATATGTTTAGTGGTAGCTTGGTTATTCTGGTAGCACATTTAAATTAGTTATTCTGCTAAGTTTGTTTGTATATTTTATATTACAATTTTTATCATTTGTTCATTTTTTATATATACAGGGATTACACAGTTCCTTCTTTTTCATATTTTTCTTACTTTTTAAAAATGATTCCTATTTTCCTTTTATTTCCTTATTTTCCTTCTTTTACACATTTGGATGCAGAAATTTCAGAGTTCGGCCACGTTGCTCATAGATTTCATGCCATAAACCAGCTGCGCCAACCTGTTCTTTACACATGATATCTCTGCTACTCATCGCTGATTGGCTGGTTGTTGAAAAATTGTCCCAAACGAAAATCTTTTTCTACTCTGTCCAGAAAAGTTGTTCAGGGTTGTCCCAACTTTTTGTGCTTATCACACAAGCGTTTTCCCCCAACTCGGGGTAAAAATTGTTCAAAAAGTTGGTTGTCCGAAAGATTACCTGAAAAGTTCTTGAATGTGGTATGGCCTTTACTGGCCCTCAGTCAGCTTAGCCCAATGATTGCACCGGATGAGTTAATGACCAGTCTGCCCATAATTAGTTGAGTTTAACAGAAGGAGAGATATTTTAAATTGTAATCGCTTAATTTTAAAGTACTGAAATTTAAGAGCATATAGACTTAACCAAGAGTCTTTGTTTTGAGAATTGACTTTGAAAGAGGCAAATGGTTTATTAATCTAGGAACTAAATAAATTTATTACATAAGATATGTGCTTTTAAAATTAAAAAATGTATTTTTTATTTGCTGATTTATTTAATTTCAGATGAGTCAAATATGAATACTTGCAAGTTGTGCTTTATAATTCTGACTTGTATTACTGAGGTAAAATCTGCTTCATACTTTGTTAATCATTGAAATAAGCATGTATGATTTTGTGAAAGAAATTACTGATTATCTGTAAATGTTTGACACTATAAAAGTTGCACATTGCTAAATAGTGATTCTGTATTCTCACTCTAACATAGCTTGATGGCTCACAATAATGATTATTCATGTGCCTTGAGGAATTTTTTTGAACTATAACTTATGCCATGTCATTTTACAGTCTCATATAGTAAATTTATACTTGGGTAAATTTATAATTTGAGTATGAGCTCCTTTAACTAGCAAACATTGGAAATGAAACACCCAGTGTGACCACTTGCATTACAAATGACTGTATTTTTGTGTATAGTTAAATTTTCATATATTATTTTAGAAAAATGTTATATAGTGTGTTTAAATAAGATTGAACAGCAGTTTATTTCCTTATTGGCCGATCCGAGACTCATACTTAAATTATAAAATTTGTTAAAATCATATGCAGGATTTTATTATGAGTCTTTCCTATGCATAAAAATGTGAAATATTATTTAAACTTTTTGTGTAATCTATTTGTATATTAACTAGAATTTTTATATTTATTTTAAATTATATATGGAATGATAGTCTTTTATTTCATAACATATTTGAAAAACAATCTTCTAAATATAATTATAAAATAAATGATTTAAGAACTCAAATATGACCATTTTGAAAACATTAATTGGGAATTTGTTGTACAGCACAGGATCTATTATCCGGACTGCTTGGGATTTCAGACAGTCTGGATAAGGGTCTTTTACTTAATTTGGAACACTTTTTCTAAAACTTACTGGAATGGTCTAAAATGTTAATAGAAAATTTTAATTTATTTAAAAGCATGTATTAAATAAAGATTTTTTATAATCCATATGAAAAAATATACTTGGTTAACTGAAATGCAAATTACATGTAATTATAGTACATGTAATTATAGCAATAAACATCACTTATTGTTTGTTGCTGTCTCTCTCTGTTTGCCGATTTTCATCACTTTCTGCCTTCTCCTTTTTGGTGTCTCATTTTCACTGTCATGTGTAGAATCAAATTTAGTGATTTAGAAAAAATTTTGAAAGAAAAAATTATCTAAAAAAAGTTTTATTATTCAGACTAGTTATTAGAAGACTTTTTTTTTTGGAACATTTCAACTAAAGTGGGCCCTCACCATATTCATCTCCTAATATTTTAGCAGAAACACCTTTGTTCATAGGTTTCAAATTGATCACTTTATCTTTTATAGATAATGAAACATGTTTTCGTATAGAACTCATTGCATCGGATGATGGCCATTTGAACATTATTCAGACCAAAAATGTTAACTAAGAATTTTCTTCAAATGTGTCACAACTTAGAAGTGAAAACTAACAACTCTCAGACTGATCTAAGGTAAAAACAACCTGAGCACTCATAATTTTCATGCCCCCAGAAAATACTGCAAAAAATTTTGCTTCCAACGAAACTAGCCCTTTCTCAATTAAATCTATCCACTTTCAGCGAAAAAAATGAAAATCATGCATTTTCCCTTTTCTCAACACCCCCAGGATTGCCTGATAATTGTAAACGTCTGGAAAAAACATGGTAGTTCTATGTATCATTCATAGTAGTTCTATGTATCATTCATAGTAGTTCTATCAGTTCATCTATGTTTTATTTACCTTGTAAAAGATTTTAAACCCCTGTATCCTAGGAAAACAATTAAGCAATATGTTGTAAATCGGAAACATTTGTTTAACACCTGTATCACACCTTCGCTATTATCGTAGCAGACCACCGTGAAAAAAATCTAAACAAGCTGTTTTAACATGATTACAGTTTATTCATAATCAGCACATACAGTTAACGAAATGGTTAACTGGAAATGCCAAAAGTTAATTTTTATGTTAAGAATTTAAAAAATATGTGAAAATAAAAACCAAAAATTGTAAACTTACTAGTAAACGAGAAAAAGTTTTAAAATCTCTGCAAATTTCTTTATATTCTGTAGCTTTTTTCATAAGCCCCAGCCACTTTGCAGTAAAAAATATTATGACATTACTTTACCACTACGAAGTCATCAAGGAATCAAATGAACGCACCCATTTAAAAAAAAAAATGGTTTTGCTAAAAAGCGAAGCTCTGTATTTCGTTTCATAAACAAAATGTTCTGTGACTCGTCGAAAGTATGTTTATCTGACATGGAACAAATATATCCACCATGAAATTAATGAGTTCGTTTTTACCTCCATGATACTTGTCGTTTTTCTCCTTGCCGGAACTATTAATTTTTATGTTAAGAATTTCAAAAATATGTGAAAATAAAAACCAAAAATTGTAAACTTACTAGTAAACGAGAAAAAATTTTAAAATCTCTGCAAATTTCTTTAGATTCTGTAGCTTTTAAGCCCCAGTCACTTTGCAGTGAAAACATTATGACATCACTTTACCACTACGAAGTCATCAAGGAATCAAATGAACGCACCATTCTAAAAAAAAAATGGTTTTTCTAAAAAGAGAAGCTCTGTATTTCATTTCACAAACAAAATGTTCTGTGACTCGTTGAAAGTATGTTTATCTGACATGGAACAAATATATCCACCATGGAATTAATGAGTTCGCTTTTGCCTCCATGATACTTGTCGTTTTTCTCCTTGCCGGAACTATTTTTAGCAACATTTCTGGTGTGATTAGTATGAATTCAGTGTGATTAGTATGAAATACCTTTGTTTATGTCAGGATCACAAACAGTTGAAGTGAGAAAAATGTATGTTTCAATGCATCATTTTTTTTATTGATATTACTAATTAAGGCAGAAAAGCATTTGGCACACTTTTTGCAAATACAGTACAACCTTGAAAATCTGGACATCCAAAATTCGGAAACCTCCAAAATCCGGACGTTTTCCAAATTTTCAGGTTCCCCCCCCCCCCCCCCCCCCCCCCCCCCCCGGACTGATGAAGTCGTGGATGTAAAAAACAACAGGGTAAGATTATTTATTTTATACATAAGATTATTTATTTTGTATGTAAGATTGTTTATTTTACCGTATTTTCCGGTCGACTTTCTGAATCCAGAAATGAAACGAAAGTTTAGATGGGCGGCCATAGATCAGCTCGTGGTTGGAGCATGAATTACTTTGTTAGTGTTAATTCCTCCGCCCCCTTATTCAAGTCACAACTCCTGATGAATTATTTCGGGTAAAATATACATCGTTATTTAAATACGGAATTTTTATTATCAAAATTTCCTTTCCTCATTACTGAAAAAGACATTTTTCTGAAACATTGTAATTTTTAATATTAAACACTTTACGACGTTATCGTAATATTTTATCACAGATTGTTCAATTAAATCTAAAAATCCCGAGAATTCATATTAACACTCACGGAAATTTATTTTGTTCACTTCGTAGTACGAATTTCATTCTTCAATGTATTCTGTTTTGTCTTCAGAATCTGCTCTAATTCTGATCTGAATTTATAGCTCTAATTAGCAGTTTAGAAAATGTAATGCTTTAAATTTCTTTCTACATTTCTTTCTAAGCTCTCAACTCCACCTCCACCCACAGCAAAGTTGCTGGTTTCCTCCTTTTGGCCATGATCCAACCTCAAAGGAGTTGTTTCAATGGCTGATCGGGTTTCACCCGAAGGTGTACCCAATCCTTTAACAGGTTCATCACTGTAGAGACATGAAGAGCTAGACAAAAAAGGCACGTCTGAACTCTCCATGCTGTATCCACTAAATAAAAAACCACAGATTACTTCCAGTTTGATCGGAGCCCCTCTAGGCTCTGTCTCTCCACACTTTTCTATCATGAAAAGTGTAACCGCCAGAGTCATTTGCAAAGCTAGATGATATGGAGTGGGCCATAACGTGCACCTGGTGCACAGGGCCCAAGGACCAACAAGGATCCAAGGGGGATTTCTCGATATGAAACACTCCACACCATCCAACCAACACAACCGAGGGACTCACCTCTGGAACTGTTTACTACAAACATTTCTTAAAAGCAATACTACAGATGCACGCAGCTCTGCGCCCTTTTTACATCATGTCCGCATGAACCCATTTCCGAGCCCAAATGGTATACATTACGGCAGAAGCCAAAGGGTGGTACTAGGGCTCATAGAGCAGACATGATGTTTACTAAGGGTTCGGCATTGATGACACCTGCAGTTAAGAAGAGAAAGATAGGTCAAGTACCTCGAGATTGCAACACCTTTATTCACTAAAGACATGAACCCCTGGGGATTTTTATAGGGTGAGGTAGTTAGCCTCACACCCAACTCCTAAACCTGGAGGACCGGGATGTCTCATTTTGTCAGGAACTTCACCTTTGACCTGTCCGGCATGGGAAACCCTACCAATAGCAAAAACTACTGCCGGCATAGCTCTCAGGATCATTGGAACACACAAGTCCCACCACCACGACAAGATACAGACATCATTCAGTGGGGTTTAAGTTAAATTCTGTTGGGATCCTTGTCCAAACAGAGTGACTTATTCATACTTGCTTGCATTTTGACTGTTAACCAAGTACAGTTAGTACAATTAACTTCAATTGATTAACAGTTACATCCTCATCCAAATACAATTAACTGTTATCAGTATCATTTGAAATAAATGACTATTGGTAAATTCTTTTGCTAACTAGTACAAATGCAAAACTAGTACATAAAGTATCTTCTCTCATGAATGCTATGAACTATATCCACGAGAATGTTGTTAACAGATTTGTTGCATAATATTGCATATGATAAATGAACATATTTAATGATGTTAATAAGTATAATACACTTTATGCAAAGAATAAAAAGCACTTAAGCAATGTATAAAAGCACAAATAACACAATGCACCATACAGCTGTTTTGAGGATACACTGAATTCCCTTTATCAGTGCAGAACCAATAAACCTAAAGTCTAAAAGAGGAATGGGCATGAAAGGAAGAAGCAGGGGGATTATATACTCAAGACTTGGATTAAGAGAGAGCCAGAGTCCATGGTCTGGCAGAACGCCCAGTAACCCCCTTCCCTTTCTTTGTTCTATTCCTTTGGGGTTCTTATGTAATTTTAACCTTTTTTTCATCTTGTTGGGTCTCATTTATTCTTATTCTGATTTAACTCGTTTTGTCGGGATATTCTTGTTGTGTTCTGGAGCATGCCAATCTTGTGTGTTACTTATTATTTTGGATTGGCTGGATTGTTCTTCATGCTGCTTTCTGATTGACTTTCTCTTAATCCAGGTCCTGGGCATATAAACCCCCTGCTTCTTCCTTTTATGCCCATTCCTCTGTTGGTTCTTGTACTGATAAAGGGGATCCAGTGTATCCTCGAAACAGCTGTGTGCTGCATTATTGTGTTATTTGTGCTTTTTATATGTTGTTCAAGATTTTCTTATATTTAATAATACTTTAATTTTGTAATTTTTTTCATAAATTTATTTTAAAAACATGCACTATCTCAAGAACTCTTCATGCTAGCATTCTAAAAGTGGTGTCATTCGTTTTCTAATGAAAAATTGGAAACATTTGATTTTATTTAAAATCAGTATGGTTCCGGTATTCATTGATTGTGATAAGTGTACCAAATTATTTTTGAAATGCTTCATTCCCTCTTGAGAAATCATGTCCACAGACTTGCAGATACATATACATACTAACATACCTACATACACATATTAACATACATACACATGCACATACAGACATCACTTCAAAAACATTAAATTTGAGTTCAGGTATGCTTAAAATGTGCTCTTCCATCAAAAACTATTAATTCAAATTTTCAACCTTGTTATAATACTCCCCCTATGCATTATACTATGTATGTAGAGAAGACAATTCTATTAAATGTAACATTATTTTGATGACAAGTGAAAAATTACTAGTATTTATTGAATAATAATATAGTAAGGATAAATTAAATTATGCTAACAGTATTTTCTTTTCTTTTTTCATTCTTTATATAAATTTATAAAATCTTACAGATAACTTTTTTTAGGATCAATATGCCAACTCTATCATCCATGATGTGAATCTAGTGTATAAGGTTCAACTGCATCAAATGGTAAGAATTAATTATTTTTAATTTCATATAATCTTGCATAAACAACATCAATTTTCTTTATAATTATCTGTTATTTATGAAACTGTGATAACTATCTGTGTAAATCTGACACCTTTGTATTAAGATGTAAGATTAATTTTGCTATACCCTGTGCAACATCTGTGACTACATTATTAAGCCAAGATGCCAAGTTTCAGTCACTAGAGTTCATTCAACCTAATGCCCCAACTCCACATCACATATACAGCATTAATCTATAATAATAAAGGAAGATGTTTGTCTGTGTCTTTTGTAGTGGAAAATCTAAGTTGCGTACAGCCATGAAATTTGGTACACAGGTACTTTAGGATCTGGGAAGATACATCTCAGAGATTTTTTTTTTAAATTCAAATTAGTTTTTAGTTATTTTATGTTTTAGTATGATTTTCACACAAATGCTTTCTTTATACCAGGGTTTGTGCACACTCTAGAAATTGGGAAAACCGGGAATTTGAAAGTAAACTAAAATGTCAGGGAAATTGCAGGTAAAATTGATTTCTTATTCAACATTCTGAAAATATCTGGGAATTTTCAATTTGCCAACTTGCTCTGAGATGCTGATTACTATGGATTCTCTGTAGTTTTTATGGGAAACTTCCTCATACTGCGGATTACAGAATTTGCATAGTTTCCTAAGAAAAATTATCTTCTGTGAGGGCCAATGTAAATTTACGGCCGCATGCACGGTAATTTCAACCAAATCAACATAATAATGGGCATATGGCCGCATGGGCATTAATGCCAATTAAATTAAAGTGACAATGATGATTTACTGCTGCATGGAATGTAAAAGATCGGTTTATTTTCATGGAAGTAATAAATGTACTTCTTAAAAGTTGTTAAATTTCACATACATCACTGAACAGTTAATTTTATAATTATTTGCGCATAAGCAATTTAATTACTCAAGTCAATTTATGTTCTCATGAATCGCCGAGAGTCGATTAGTATTTTTTTCCATCTATCTCTCATTTAAATATTGCATATTAGATTGACTAAACTAGCTTATTTTTATATTCTGATTAATTATTAAGATTAATTTTATAATTATTTTTGTATAAACAGTTCGATTATGCAATTAACTTTATGTTTCTGTGAATTGCCAAGAGTCCATTAGTATATTTTCCCATCCATCCCTATATTCTAAATGTTGCATATTAGATTGACTAGCTTTTTTTTATATTTTATCTATTATTAAGGGTTGATTTTTTAATTATTTTCGTATATGTTCACGTGAATTGTCGGAGAGTCTGGCCCGGTTTAAGGCATGGGCGGAGTGGGCAATTGCCCAATGCGGCCGAATTAGGGGCGGCCATTTGGAAGTGAAATTAGGTGTAGTAAGAATGACTTTTGTGGTCGTATTAAAAAATTTTGAAAATGAACCAATTTTGTGCCACTTTAATATAAATGAATTAATGTACTATTTTAGATAGTATTAAAACATTAAATGGATAAAATCGTTTTTCTCCCATAATTATATCTTCTTTGAAGCAATGCATAGTACGTAAGCTCAAACACTTCGGAGATTACTAGATTTTATACAACTTGCAGGTGGATGCAGCCTGCAATCCTTGAGGCTGTTTCCCCAAATACTGGAAAAAACCCAAAGGGCGATTCCCAGAATTTATTCCTGCTTTCAAATTCAAATTGTAAACACATGGATGCGGTCTCATACGATCGCACTTCTAAAAGGACGAGAGGGAGGAGATTAGTCCAGATGGTCATTCTTTTGGTCATCTATCATTTTAGCTCATTTAAGCACTGAGCCTAGCTGGAGGCCATTGTAGATAACACAATGACTAGAAGTAAAAAGCTACTTCTTAGTGTTCAGAGTGTTGTGTTAGGCTGCTGTGCAAAATTCACAAATTCATTTTCATCAAAAATGGCTTCTTTTAAGTATTTGGGTAACTTCTTTTCAATTATTTAAAATATTTTCGTAAAATTTCTTAATTGACTATGTCTTTTGTTGATTTTTAATGTGTTTCAACAAATAAAATAAATTTAATGCTGAAATTAGTCAATGGCATTAGCCCCAGAACAATACTGAGAAAAGAATAATTATTTCACTTTTTTACCCAAAATAATATCTATAGGTCCCGTGGCTGTTCTATAGAGAATTTCAGAGGCAAATAATTTAGCAATGTTGTAAAATGATCTTAATTTTGTAATTTTTCCAGTTTCATTGCAAAACGAAAAAAAAAAAATGGTATAAAATATTTTTGCGAAGCAAAATAATTCCTTTATGAATATTTGCATAAAAATGCAAAAGTTGTTTCTAAATTGTTAAAGCTGTTTTACAAATTAATAAATTTAATCACTGGGCCCAAACTACGAATTTGACAGATTCTTTTGCTCATGCATACAAATTTCTATCTAGATATACGTTCAATAATCTGTAAATATTATTTTATTTTTGAATAATTACACTTTTAGTTATAATTATATTGTAATACACTTTAAGGTAAAATGTTAAGTAAACAATCTTAAAATTTGTAATACACATTTTGATATTGTGTTTTTTTCTTATATTTCTACTCAAACAATTCATTATCCCTATCCCCATGTTCTAGTCAACTTAAAACTTTCGAGTTATTATTATTTTTATATAAAGTTTTATTGTATGATATGTGGTATTTTAATATTTCCATTTTTTTTTTCAAAACCGAAAAAAAATGAAATATTGACATTCCTCTTTTTCAACGAATGGATTTTTTTTTTTATTCTTAATATGCCCTATTTTTATTACCCCACTCGAAAGTCATATTTTTTTCATTTCTAACCAACCCTGCCCCTCCTTTTTTTGAATTAATTTGGAAGCATTTGGGTATTTCCCTGTGTTTTTGTTGGGCCCATGTATTTCTAAATTCTTTTCAGATGTTTTCGTTTATTATTTTTTCCAAAATTACTAAAAAATATTGCTTTTTTTACCACCTTGTCTGCCAATGATTGCAAATATGATTCCCCCCCCCCCCTCTTAGTTTTGTGATGCACTTTATCTTTTGGCAAAAAATCAGAATATTTTTAATTTTTACTCCCCTCCTCCTTTCCTTCCTAATTGTTGTTCCCTTTCCTATTGTGTTTTTCGTGCCTTTGGATTAGGTTTTGTATCTTCTAACATTTTTTATATATTTTTATTCACTTGTCACAAGCGCAGGGACATTTTAAACATTACATTTCTGTCGTCTTCACCTCCAGTGAATCTATAATAATAAAAAGAAGAATCTATCTGTTTGTTTGTCCACAATACCGCACGATATCTACCGCACTGAATTTTTCCACACAGTCGCATATCTATACCTGAACTAATGAGTCTCGAAGGCCTTTTCCCAAAATTTAAATTAGATTTTTTAACGTATTTTTAAATTCCAAAATTGGTTAATCTCCAGCTACTAATATAACCTAGTAGCTATATTCACGATTTAACAGTTATAGAACCTCCAGCCATCGATATGGTCTAACAGCTACCCATCGATTTAACAGCTACCGTAACAATCTAATGCCACGTTCATCGCCTAGAGGTTATTAATCTTTCATTCATTTATTTTTTGCCTTACGAAGAGTGTGAAAGCCCCAGGCCGTCCGACTTACGAAGAGTGTGTATTTTCTTTTTGCTTTGCGGATAGCGTACTGGTAATTTGACGCCGGTTTAGGATTTGAAATAAATTGAGTAGTGTTATCTGTAAATGTATTATTTAAGTAGCGGGGGTTAATTTACGTCCCAGTCAACACTTGGTAATTCGTTCAAATGATACAATAAAACAAATGTTAAATTCGTCAAGGTGAAAAACTTTCTTGTAATTTGGCTAGTATTCCATTATTCTGTATCTATGTCCCTGCAGTATTTGAATCAGATTTTAGAGGGGCTACAATCAGGGCCCCCACAAAGGGGGGGGTCAGTTGGTACTACGGTACTGGGGCCCGGCAACTTTTAGGGGTCCTTGAACATTGTTGAGGATAAAATATTTATACATTTGTGTATGAATATATAGTTTTTTTTTCTAAATTACTTAAAGTTTTTGAAATTTCATATTATGCGTAATTATAAAATTACAAATATAAATTAGATATAAAGCCTAAACACAACCTATAAGTTTGAATGAAAGAAAAGTACAAAACATTTTGTAAACATCTGTTTGGATTCTGTGTCTCATTTCTGAAATAGATAAAAAAGCCTCAAAGATGGGCCCCTTAGTTCAATACAAGTCGTCTGGGTACAGATAGCTTCAGTGTCATGTTCAGAATCTGTCCATTATTTGTTGTTAAGAAAGGCGAGATCAACAAGGCAATAAAAACCGATCCCTACAGGAAGAAATTTTCTAGAATTACACCTAAATGGATAAGTTTATAGCCCTAGTGGGTAAGTTTGCTCATTCATGTTTACAGTTCATATCAATCACATCCAGCTAACTACTGAGACGAACGACCCTTCTACAGGTTTCTTTTGTGAAATTATCAGTTTGAGGAGGGGGCGATCTTTATCTTCCTGCTCTTCGAGGTCGTAAACCTATTAACGCGACGGGGTATCCATGGTCGTGTTCGACTGAATGCAGGGATGTTGAAAGAAAAATTCTGGTTTCTTCCTCCCTGGCATGAACTTGCTTTCCACCTTGATTTCAGTTTCAGTGATAGACAATATTTCTTTAAAGCAAGTTTATTTTAATTTCTCATGCAATTATATGGTAATCTCATATGCAATTATATGGTAATCTCATATGCTAGTGCATCTCTCAACACGTGACTAAATCTTATAAAAAAAATTATTCACGGAAACAAATCTCAATGCAAAATCAAAATTTTAAAGTATGTTCAAAATAATTTTCTTATATTTTTCAAATATTATTTTCAGATATATTAATCTTGAAACAAAGCTAATCTTAGAATGAATAAAAATTTATTTTATGAAATTCCTAATCTGTTTTGTAAATTTAATCCTTTAAAATAACTATAATTAAATATGTACAAAACTTATTGCATTATAAAAGGGAAATTAATGCTTTTGTGTTTATAATGCGTTTCTAAACTTTCACTTTATATTGTATGATTTTATGTTGAACTTGGTAATTACTAGGAACTGTGCTCAGTGGAAGAGAAAATTAACACCATCTCTATCATATATTTATTACATTTTGCTAAGGAATATCCAAGAAAGGGGAGTGAGGAGATTTTGGTTTTGCCCCCCTTCCCCGAAATCCAAAATAAAGAAGGTTTTTTTTATTATATGGGATCTTTTGTATATATATTCAAACAGTGTTGTTTGGCCTTACAGTTTGTGTGACCTCACACGCTCGAAAAAGAATTTTGGAATCGCACTTGGCATTTTATTTCATAAACATTAGAATTGATACATTTTGGAAGAAACATTTTATGGACATAATGAACACATGACAATATAATATTGAATTAATTTTATGTTTTCATTCTTTTACTGTAACTATAAAAATAAATTAAAATAAAATATGTAGTTATGAAACAAGAACATTTTTAATGAACTTTATCAACTTTATATTGGCGGATCGTCCGACTGTGGGAATATCTAGGCAGTTTTTGTATTCACTGTAGTTTAAAAGACATTCACTAAATTTCCTTAAAATTTGGTAGCTATGTTGGTTAGGCACCGATTTGATTTTTGGTGAAAATCAAATGATACAAAAGAAAATAAAATGTTACTGCTCCCGCTATGCTGGTATAAACTGTTCTCAACATACCATCATTTTCTCAACTGAGGTATAATAATTGATGAATTGGCATTTAAATAGGGCTAATGCAGCATATAAAAGATGAAATTCAATGAAAGATTTCAAAACCATGTAATTTAAAAAATATTATTTTGTAGCAGTTTGATATAATGTATTAAATCAAAAACAATTTCAATCGGTAAAGTTTCCAAAAATATCTAGATTCAAATCTCTTAGAGTAATTTAGGTAGAGTATTTGGAGGATACAAACTTTTACTGCTAACTGTTAAAAAAACGTTTTTTTTTGTTGTTGTTTTCGTTTTTTCAAATGCAGATAACTTTACATCTTGGGATTTTTAGTGAATCAAAACGATTGATGCAGAAAACCGCATGTATATATGCACGTGCTATTTCCATCTAAAAAGTTAAACAAATGAAAATAGATCATCTGATAAGATCCAGAGATATTTCGGACATATTTTATTTTATTTATATGTTACATAGCACATTGATTGGAGGTAATTCAGCTGTAACACTGATAACTGTTTTTTCTGAGTGAATGTTGGTGGCAAAATTGTTGCAATACCATTGCTTTTTCCAAAAAATTGTTTTGAAGCATCAATTTCTCAGAATGTATCATAAATGGAGCTTAGATAAGGACTGGTATGGATCTAGCATTAAATTCTGGAGGAGGTGGTAGGGAAGTTCACTAAAGATTTCCATATCAAGTTATGCTTCCATTTTCAGTTCAAAATTTCCTGTTTTCCTTAAAGCATCCATTTTTTAAGATTGGTTATAAATAGAAATTTGGTGATAACTAATATGGAATCAGTATCGAATTCTGGATTTAGGAAGAATTTTTATTTCCTATTTTTTCCTATATCCGGTTCAAAAATTTCCCTTGAGTCATCTATTTCTTGGAATTGGCTAAAGATAGAGCTTAGACAATGATTTATGCAGTATCAAATTTCAAAGGGGATAGAGGAAATCACTAAGAATTTCAACTTCTGGTTGTGGAGATGTCACTTCTATTTATAAAATTTGCATTTTCCTTGTAGCATCTATTTTTTAAGAATGGGCTTAGATGATGACTGATATAGATTCAGCATCATATTCAAGAGGAAGTAGGGAACCTCCTTCCCCTTCTGGAATTTAGTTTTCTAAGGATTTCTACTTGCAGTTTTTCATCTTGCGGTTCAGAGCATTTCCTTAAAACGTACATTATGATTGACTATAGAGCTTAGATGATGACTGATATGAATTTAGCATCGAATTTCAAGGATGTTAGGGGGTGAGGATTTACTAAGGATTTTCACTTCCAGTTCTTTTCCCAATTCTGGATTAAAAAAAAATTCATTTTCCTTCAAACATTTATTTCTCAAAATCGACCATGGATAGAGCTTAAGTGATGACCGATATGTATTCAGTATAAAATTGCTTAGGGGTTATGAGAATTCATTAAAGATTTCTATTTCTGATTCTACAGATGTTACTTCCGATTAAAAATATTACAATTTTCTTTACAATACCCATTTCTCAGGCTTGGCTATAGAAATAGCTTAGATAATGACTGATATGGATTAAGCATCGAATTTTGCAGGGAGTTGGGGTCACTAATAATTTACACTTCTGGTTCTGGAGATATCACTTCCGATTTTTCCTATAATTCATATGACTATGCGAAATGAAATGTACACACCACTTTCCGTCATATGAACGATCTTTTATAGACTTCTTATTTTTCTATGTTATATTGTGTTAAACCTTGTACTTGATATGTTTTATTAAATTCATTTCTACCCCAAAATAATACATAAAAGAAAAAAATTGGCACTTCTTCCCCTTTACTTTTATGTAGGGCCCGCAGCTTGACTTAGCACCCGGGTCCGAAATAGAATGTGGGGGGCCTGGCTACAATGGATAGTAACAAACAGTTTCGAGATAGGATTTCAGGTTTTTATCTGCGAAATCAGAAATGTAATAAATTTAAATATTTTTGCGTTTTAATTTAATATTTGAATGTTAGCTATTTAAATAAATTGTTGATAATAACTTGCAAAATTCGGAATTGTCCTGTTATATTATGTCTTAGCTTTTTAGGAATTGGAGTGCTTTTCCTCCATATCTCCTCTTCCCTAATTTATTCATGAGATCATTTGTTTGATTTATTAACACTTTACAACAAAGTTGAAAAGTGTTTATGACTTTGTTCATTCTGTCTGTCTGTCTGTCTGTCCGTTAGCACGATAACTGCCGTAAAAATGACTTAATCAAAATGAAATTTTAGTATGTTGTTCAGACGGTCTGTAGGACCTATGGGAATATAAATAAATAATATCACCCAATTAGTTTTGGATTGAACCCGGGTTGAAAAAATGAAATACATTAAACCCTATGGGACCTAATTTTTCAAACATTTTTTAAGCGGATTTAAAATTCACAAATTGCTTCGAAAATTTTAGGTAATATTCAAATTATTCCATAAAATATATAAAAAAAATTTCAGCAAAATATATTCAGTAGTTTTTTAAATAAAAATTAAAATAATAATTACACCTCTTATATGAAGCGATCACGTGACCGTGATATGAAACGATCACGTGACCAACTTCAAAATATAATACGGCATCCATCTTGTCTCAAAATCGTCATTTTTAAAGTTCTTTTCAATTCATATTGAGTGTTGTATTCGTCGTAAAACCTCTTTATTTTCGCTTAAATTCTGTGCATCTACATACTGAAACAACGCAATGACAATATATTTGAGTTTAAATGAGAATCCAACTTTGATTATTTCTCTAACGAAGCCTATTTTTCACTTATGTGAAATGTAAACAGCAAAATATGTTGGATGAGTTGTATAGGAATTGCTGTATTTTTTTAATGCAAAAGAATTTAGCTCATGGAGTCTGCATAGCTGATATGAAAGAAATATTCATTGACTTTACCGAGAGAAGGACGATTTTTTGTGATGAAGTTTTAAGCATAGAGTAAAATTACTTATAGCTCCATGGTCTTAATTTTTAAATAAAATAAATTATTATAGTATTGTGATGAATGACATGAATGGGAAATTATTTATGAATGAAATGCCGCTTTTTTAGAGAGAGCCAGGCGTGTTATTTTTCCTATGACGTCATTTGAATGAATTTCAGTTGTTTTCGATGAAGTTTTTAAATATAATAAATTATCGTGGTATTACGATAATTCTAAAATTGTTACCGAGTAATATATCACATTTTAGAGATGTTTAAACCAGGCAATTTATATTTCAATGCCGTCATTTGAATGAAGTTTATTTTTTTCGATGAATGTTTAAGTTTTCAAATATAATAAGTCAATGTAGTATTGTGAGAAGTTTTAAAATATTACCGAGGAATGTATTGCATTTTAGACATGTTTAAATAAAATTGCATTGAAGTTGGAAAGTGTTTCATAATCAATGCTTTAAGCATGATTGATCTTTCTTGTTTATAATGTTTTACTGCTAAGATGTACAAATAATTCATAAAATTTATGCAATTACAAATTCAAGTTTTATTAAAAAAAATAATGAGGGCAATTTTTATGATACTACATGCAGTAAGTTACTTCTGACTCCTGATAAATTCAAAAAAATATTATCGGCGGTGGCTCTAGTTCAATGGAGCTGAAATTGTTTTACGTGAATAATATTTTGGTAAGATAAAACTCCAGTAAAGTTAAATAAGTTTATTCGATTTCTTCAGATTTATTTGTTTTGTTTACAGGCTTTCAAAACAATGCAAATTATTTGCTAACTATTTATAGCTAGCTAGCGCTTTTAGTTTTCGCCCGGATTTCATCTGGAAACTCCGACCATAGACTCCACTTTAATATATCCGATTATTTTACTAACTTGATTTGCTGTATAAAAATTAAACTTTTAACAGCTTAAACTGACGAGATTTTACATTTTAGCTAATCTATAAACTTGCCTGGTGGCACATAAATACGTACTCAAATACGTATATTTCCACCTATTCTGTTCAAACCTTACCAATCATTGAACATCTTTAGAATCCCCAAGTTCATTTAACTTCCTAATTTATTTTAAACAAAACAAAATATCTCATGCTTGTGCACCTCAATTGCAGCTCAATTTGGTTACTTTCTCTTTTGTGAAATATTTTTCACAAAAGAGTAAGTAACCAAATTGAGCTGCAACAATCGTGGCATTTCAAATGTTACAGCTTTCCCACCCATTGGAAAACTTGGATTCTGAAGTATAGTAGTTATAATTTCGATATGTTCAAATATCGAAATTATAACCACTATACTTCAAAAACCAAGAAAGTGACCTAAAATCTAATTATATACACTTGTAGGATTTTTAAAGAGCAATGAATTCATGCTTATTGTTTTAACTATCACTTTGTTTTTAAGATATAAGCATTACAAACTTGAAAAACATTAAATTTTCAAACTTCTTTTAAATTTTCAAAAGACGATTACTCGAAAACTATAAAAGCTTTTTTTAAATATATATATAAATTTAGAAACTAAATTTCCTCATACATATTTTTGTCACTTACTAATTATATCGATCTTTTATATTTTCGAGGATATTTCGAGTGAAAGTCTAAAACATGGAAAAAAACTCATTTTTGAGTCTTAAAGTTTAAGCTCCCCCCTCTTCCCCTCTCAAAAAATGTTCGATCCAAAATCCAATTATATAGACTTGTAGGGCTTTCAAAGAGCTTCAAATTCATGCTTATTGTTCAAAACTAGATCTTTTAGTTTTTGAGATGTTACAAACTTGAAAACTGAAAAATTTTCAATCTTCTTCAATTTGGCTAGACGATTACTCGAGAACTATAAAAGCTTTTTAATAAATATAGATTTTAATACTAAATTTCCTAGTACGTATTTTTGTCGTTTACTATTTATATCTATATTTTATAGTTTAAAATGAAAACAAGAATAAAAAAAACACTCGCACGGACAGATACTTTTTTGTTTTCTAAAGAAAAGTTCTAAATATTAAAATTATTATTAATTGAGCCCCATTTTCCGTAACGCTTTGTTTTCCCTCCACAGAAACCCCAAACATAGATATTATTCACGTAAACAAAACACTTATATTCACGTTCTAGAATTTATTTCACAATAATATTACAGTTTATTAATTAACGTAAACAAAAATTTATAGCACTATTGAACAATACAAAATTAACTTGTCTTTTCTCGTAAATGAAACGCGCTATATATACGAGAATGTTGATAATAGATTTATCGTATAAATACTCTTTTATTAATTTTATGCATCATTTTTATTCTTATATTTGAAAAACGTGCAATAGTAAGAGAACGGTTCATGCTGTCGTTCTAAAGTAAGTTCTATTTGATTTCTAATGAAAACTTACATATAACATGATTGTTTATTTACTATTTTTGGATGTATTTTTTTTATGATTTAAAAGAAGTTTCATAATTTGCTACCTTTCGAATGTTCTTTTCCTTTAAAATCATAAATTTTATTCGCTTCATTCCATTAATTCTAGAAATTTTGTCTCTCTAGATTCCTATACGCACCCATACATACATTACACTCACATACGCACAGACATTCTTTTAAAAATAATTGATTTGGGTTAAAGGATGTCCAGAACATATATTAATCTGTCGAAAATTCGAGTTTTCGACCCCATCAATATTTCTCCTATGCATTATTTGTGTGCAGGGAAATTACAAATAAAGTTCAAAATTCAGTTATGTATTATAAATTATTGCTGCATTATATATGTATGTATGTAGAAAGAAATGTAAAGCATTACATTTCCTAAACCGCTAATTAGAGTTTTCTCTTAGAAATTTAGATGAGAATAAAATTTGATAGGTCATTGAAATAAAATAATTTTTGTAAGGTGATGGTGATCCTGTTTCTAAGGGAGATTAGTCCCCCTCCTGCTCTTGCCTAACTAAGATGCTTTGCTCTTAATAGCTTTCTCGTATAATCATGAAAAACGTCGAGTCCTCATCTACACACCTATGCGGCAATCATCAGTACTGAAAAATAAGCGGAATTTGTCTCTAAACATGCCTCTAATCGGACCTAGGCTGACCGAGCTAAACACTTAGAGGAGAGATACTTCTTATTCCTGCTCTAAGGCTAAACACCAATGTAGGCGGCACTGCCTATGTTAAGGGGTCAGTGGTAGATGGACGTTATGGGGATAGTCCACCTTAATGGATGGCAAATGCCTTCGATTGACTGATAGCGACGTCATTAGTGTAGACGTGGCTTCTCTCCTGACGGCACGATCCTCTTGAGCAGTTGTCTGTCTGAGGCATTTTGAGCGTCTACTACGGTTACATAGGTCTTCTCTGATCCACTGTTTCCATCACCGAGTAACTACCTATATCGCTCCGACCAAGATGACGACTGATAAGTCTGTTGGACCAACCAGTTTCCCTTGGGCCAATGATGCCATTTCTCTCTAAATCAGACAATTGTTCGTAGTGCTGTCGAGTACGTCTCAAAGGCATCTTTGTACACAATTTTCAGTATTAAAGCAGAAAATCCAGTTCCAATTGCCCGTAAGAACATCCGTTGTTTTAAATGCTGCACGATACGACAATACGTCGTTCTTATGTTCGTTACATGAGCTTTATAATGTCATTGGCTTTGACAGTTTGATCATTTGCATTCTCAATTTCATGGCTATAACTCTCTCACTCTCTCTCTCTATATATATATATATATATATATATATCAATATGTATAGTGATTTAGATATTGATAATAAATTTTTGACATTTCCATATATTGTGCTTATACCTAAATTTCATAAAAATCCTATTAAATTTAGAACTGTAACCAGTGGTCTTAATTCATACTCTACTACTGCTAGTAAATTATTACTAAATTATTTAAATGCACTAAATAGTAATTTACGAGATTCTAGTGATAACTACATTATTCTAAATAACTGTAAAGAATTAAAAAATAAATTAAAAACACTTGGTAAAATAATAGGATTTCAAACTTTTGATTTTAAAGATCTATTTAATAATATTAGGATCACTGATCTATATGATGTCATTTTAGCTTTATATAATGCTTATATTACTTATCATTCTCATCTTACTAAATTTACCAATTTTCCTAAGCTTCTCCATTTTGTTCTTTTCAATAATTATATCTTTCAAGGTAATAAATTATACTTACAAGTCTCAGGTGTTCCTCAAGGTGGCTGTAGTAGCAGTATGTTAGCTAATTTATACCTATATCAATATGAAAAGTTCTTTACTTCAACAGATTATAAAATTTACAGATATGTAGATGATCTGATTTGTCTTGTATTTACTGATAACTATGTCATAGATATAGATTTCTATCCGGATAATTTGGAATTAATACCTAATGAAACTTCTATTAGTAATAATATTTATTATTTGGATTTAAATCTAATTATAGAACCTGCTCATGGGATAGTTACTAATTTATATGATAAAAAAGATTTTTTTTAATTTAATATTAATAAATTATTACCTTTTAATTCCTGCAACTCGATTCAATTGTTTAGAAATATTATACTTAATCAGCTTTTTAGAATTTATAGATTATCAGATAAAAAATTTCATGCTTTGCACATTAATAACCTCAAAATTACCAGTAAAATGTATAAATATCCTGCATATTTAGTAAATGGTATAGTTAATAAGTTTCGATTAGCCTAAAATTCTCATATTCTCCCCTTATTATCTTATTTTAGCCGTACTTCTTCATTCTCTTGAAATTATATTTTCATCTTTTTATCTTGAAGCTTTACTGTTGAATATCTCTTTTTATTGATTTTACGCAGTACAGTTTTTATTACTCTCTTTGGCAACAGCAAATCACATCTTTTCATTTCTGCATATGGCAACATTGGTCTAGCCATATTTTGCTTGTCATGATTGCACTAATGAAATGTATTTCAAGGTATTTATGTTTCCTTTATTGTTCCAATCTATATGCTTGTCGTCTGTATAACACAAGTTTATAGATAAAATCTATCTTGTGTTTCAGAAACAAGCATTTTTGTGTTCATTTCGAAGGGATATATGGACTTGAAGAGAATTTTTTCAAAATGAACTTATCGTAAGCCTAAATCTCTTCCATGTGCAAGCTTTTTTGCTTGATTTTTTTGTTTTCTTATTTTCATTCCTCATTTCTGAAATTTGTTGATTGTCTTTGTCTTTATAACCTGCATTACGCTTTATTATTTCCTCTTTATGTCTTAATTTCTTTTATTTCTTTGTATTTTGTAGAAAATTTTGGAATAGTGTATTATGAGTTACTACTTACATTCTAACTTTGGATTTACTAATTTATATTTATATATATATATATATATATATATATATATAATGGGCGGCCACAAACAGTTTTGCCCACACACGAAAATATACTTGAGCCGGCCCTGCTTGTTCCATAATATTGAAATTTGTAACGAAATTCGCCTTTTTTTCCATCAAATTTGACATTGACAGAAACTTCCCGTAACATAGATAATAGTATTAATTTTTTAGATTTAACTATATATAAACAATCTAATGGTAAAATAAGTTTTAAATTAAATAAATTACGTAATTAATTGGCATTCCTGTCTGCATCGTAATGTTTTTAGAAACATTATTATAAATTTTTTAACAAGAAGCAAACGTTTAAATAGCAGTGCAGAAAATCGTGTTTTAAGTGATCTGGGCTATCTAAATGAAGCAATTGCAATGGGTTACCCTCTACGTTTTCTTAGTGACACATTATGTAAATTTTTCAGCATAACCGTAACTGAGAGTTACAACTTGTATTTAAATGGGAGTGCACTTTCAGTTTGATCTGAAGATGCGCAGCATTGCGGATGTCATTGTTTAACAGTCTGATGGAGTTCAATTTGTACAAAGTATGTGTCTATTACTTTTTGGAGGTTAGAGTGGTGAAGTGTATGCGGGGCTTGTTGATTTTGATATTGGTGTAAGATATTTGATATTTACAATGTATTTTGAGTTTCTGTTTGGATGTTGTAAATCTCGTTGTTTAGGTTTAGGTGTAAAGTCAGTATTGGTCTTTCAACTTTTATACATTTTTAGTTTTAGTATATGTACTAGGTTTGCGACATTGTATCTGCTTCCGGGAGTGTCGTCATGACATGAAGCTGGCTAAACTGGGAAGTGGGGGTCACAATCCCCCCCCGGCGAAATTTTGATACATTGTCATTCTTCAATTTTCTATTTCTTTTGTAGTATATATATATATATATATATATATATATATATATATATATATATATATATGAAGGGTGGCCACAAACAGTTTTGCCCACACACGAAAATATACTTGAGCCGGCCCTGCGGAGAGTCCATCAGTATATTTTCCCAATCATCTTCTAAATGTTGCATATTAGATTGACTAGACTAGCTTAGTTTTATATTCTGGTTACTTATTAAGGTTAATGTTTTTAATTATTTTTGCATAATATATATTTTCCTATTTTGAAACATGGGTATGAATCTTTTGAAGGGGTTAAAAAGTGGTATTAAAATAATGATTTAGGCAAATAAAAAAGCAACCATTTTGGCAGGGATATATTAAAATTAATATATTCACACCTATAAATACATTGCTATATTTTATTTTTTATTAAAGATTAATATTTTTTATTATCATTAGTGAAAACTTGTGCTTTACCAACGGAAATATGTGTTTTCATTATAAAGTATTTTTAACTGGATAAAAACTTATAATATAAATACACTGGCGGAAAATAAAATCCCAACACCAAGAAGGAGTTGTGCTAGATAAACGAAATTTGGGAGGCACGTTTTTGCACATATGGAAGGTGACGCCTATTCAAATTTCGTGCTAGATGAATAAGAGTGGCACTAGTAGCGCCACTATGATCATGCAAATCACGTTTGCTTTAAATACGCGATGTAAACTTTGTGAGCATTATTTATCGTCCAGATTGGACGTTGTGAGCTAGGTTTGAGTGAAGAATGCATTTAAGGAGATGAAGAAGGCAGTATCAGCCGCTTAGTGAGTTTGAACGAGGCCATATAATAGGGCTACGAGAAAGTGGATTTTCTTTCCGTGATATTGCAGAAAGACTTGGCAGGGATGATTGTTGGCAGCAGTGGTCATGGGAAGGCACTGTCTCAAGAAGACCGGGGTCCGGTCGCACATGGGCTACTACTGAGAGGGAAGACTGCCATATTCGCCGCACGGCTGTGGCGGTTTGTACTGCATCTGCAGCAGCAATTAGAGCGTCTGTTGTCCCCAGAGTGACACAGCAAACTGTAAGAATCGATTACTTGAGGGACATCTCCGAGTCAGACGTCCTGTAGTGTTCATACCACTAACTCCGAATCACTGTCATCTGTGACGTCAGTGGTGTCAAGCTAGGGCTCATTGGAGGGCGAAGTAGAGATTTGTTGTATTCTCAGATGAGAACCGTTTCTATCTTGGCGCCAGTGATTGGTAAGAAGGAGGCTAGGTGAGCGCTTGGAACCAAGCTGTCTGCGGCGTAGACACACTGGACCTACACCAGGAGTTATGGTCTGGGGAGCCATTTCCTATGACTGCAGGAGCACCTTGACAGCAAATTTGTACATCAGACTGGTGATTGAACCGGTTGTGCTACCATTCATAAGCAGTATTCAAGAGGGTGTTTTCCAAGAGGATAACGCTCATCCTCATACTGCTGCTGTCACCCAGCATGCTTTTCCGAGTGTCAACATGTTGCCCTGGCCTGCGAGATCACCAGATCTTTCTCCCATCGAACACGTATGGGACATTATTGGAAGACAAATTCAGTGTCATCCACAACCAGCATTAATCGTTGCTGATTTGGTTGACCAAGTTTAACAGGCATGGAACTCCATCCTATAAAATGACATATGGCACCTGTACGACACAACCCTGGTGACTACTGCAGTTATTAATATACCACCATTTCACATTTGAAATGGCTCTTCTTGCACATAATTTTACCTGTGACCTTGAAAATTTAATCAAATAAATGTTACCTACACAATTGCTTTGCCTAAATTTCATTCCTCTAAACTAATTTCTTCTTGGTGTTGGGATTTTATTTTCCGCCAGTGTATATATATTAATGCATAATTATATATATGCTTAAATAATTTTATGTATATGCATTTTTGTATTGTGGGAAATACATATACAGTACAACCTCGAAAATCCGGACGTTTTCCAAATCTTCGGGGTTTTCTTTTTTTTATTATTATTTTTCCCCGGACTGACGAAGTCGCAGATTTAAAATAACAGGGTAAGATTATTTATATGGAATTATATTTTATAAACAAATACCATATTTTCCGGTCGACTTTCTGAACCTAAAAATGCAACGAAAGTTTAGATGGATGGCCGTATAGATCCACTCGTGGTTGGAGCATGAATTACATTGTTAGCGTTAATCCCTCCTCCCCCTTATTCAAGTCACAACTCCCGATGAATTATTTTGCGTAAAATATATATTGTTATTTAAATACGGAATTTTTATTACCAAATTTCCTTTTCTCATTATTGAAAAAGGCATTTTTCTGAAACAATGTCATTTTTAATATTAAACACTTTGAAACGTTATCGTAACATTTTATCACAGATAGTTCAATTAAATCTAATAATCCTGAGAATTCATATTAATGCTCACAGAAATTTATTTTGTTCACTTCGTAGTACAACCTCGAAAATTCAGACATCCAAAATCTGGTAGTTTTCCAAATTTTCGGTTCCATACTTCAATGTATTCTGTTTTGTCTTCAGAATCTCCTCCCTCTCCCGATATCTGATGATTTTTTCATTTTTTTTTTCTGTCAATCTTTATTAAATCTCGGCACTTCATTAAATCTTCTGGCGCTTCATTAAATCTCAACAAAGCCGATAAACGGAAATTCTGCACTGTGATGATGATGCGCCAATCATAAATAAATTGAGTGATGGCGAAATTCGCGATATGATATTAAGTAAAAAAAGATCAAAGTAGTGACGATAAATGTGGAAAAGAAAAAAATACCCATTGATAATCTTATGCAAACAATCGGTCATGCAATTAAAAGTCTTGAACAAAGAAGCTTTATAACCGAGCAGAAATAATGTCCATCTACCGAATTAAGAAAACTGCTTTCCCATAAACCAAAATTAATGAAATTACAAATGTTAATTCAAATATTTAAATGAAATGATAAAATGTAATTTTATCATTTCATTTCGTTCACACATTCTAAATTATTAATGTGTATATTGTTTCTTAGAAATTTCTTTTGCCCTATTTTTTAGATTTAATAGTATGTTTTAATTGATTAACTTAACTTTTGCCATTATTTTTACTAAAAATAGTGCTTTATAGTGTATTTAGTTAATATTAAATCTGAATTTGATTCAAATTCTATAATCTGGAAAAATCGATAATCCAGAATCGGCAAAGTCCGGAGGATTCCGGATTTTCAAGGTTGTACTGTATTTCATTTCTTAACGTGACTACTGAAAAACTCTTAAAACAACTGATATTTTCTTTCTTCACTACTGAAATCTTCATCAGCTGAGTAGTAACACTATAATGATTAAAGTTTCATGATCATTGAGCCATAAATATTCCATTTTATGGGTGATTATGCAAACTTTTGTTTCATGCTGTCATAGAAAATATGAAATTTCAAGAAATGCTATCTAGTTCCAGATTTTTTGATAATAAAGCCGGATATAAAGTTTTGTGAAAACCCATCATTATTTAGGGCAGCTATCATGTACACTAGCAATCAACAACAGATAGACATTACTCTAAAATTGTCAAAATGTGTTCAGCATTTCCTAAAACATGTATTGGCAACAACATTTTTAAATAGAAAATGTTTGTGAAACCAATGTTTTCTCTATTCTATAGTATGAGAAAGAAAATATATGGACATATTTTGTCACTGAATTGAGGCATGTGGGGGGGGGGAGGAGGGGGGGGGGACAGAAAAAATATCTATTGATAATCATGTTCAAATAGTCGATCATGCAATTAAAGGTCTTGAACAAAGAAATTTCATAACCAAATAGGGAATAATGCCCATCTACTTACAAGATAAAAGAAAAACTGCTTTCCCACAAACCAAAATTAATCAAAATTAATCTTAAACTTTTAAATACTTCGCCATGCAGTATAAACTCAACAGTATCTAAACTACATGTTGAGGGAATGCAAAAAGTTTGTATATTATATTGAAAGTCTTAAACTTTTAACCCTTCATCACACAGATTAAACTCACTAGTATCTAAGCTACTACATGAGAGATTGAAAAAATGTATAAGTTATTTTAGTATGTATCAAAAACTTTAAAAATCTACGTCACGCAGTATAAACACATTGGTAACTAAACTACACAATGCGGGTTTTGAAAAAGTGTTAAAATTAATTTAAAGATTGCTTCTTTGGTGATAGGTTTCATAAAACCATCAGCTTTGTTATTTTTGCTGTTTACAAATTTAATCTCAAAGAGCTTCTTTTCAACTAGATTTCTTAAGAAATGATATTTAACATCAATATGTTTTGTTCTATGATTCTCGATGGGTGAATTGGAAAAGTTTATGGCCGCTTGGTTATCACAGAATATTACACTATTTCCTGATTGAATGCTAAATTTATTACATTCAAGTAATGTGTTCTGTACCCATACCATTTCCTTTGCCGATTCAGTTAATGAGATATATTCAGCTTCCATTGTAGATAAACTCGCATATTTGTGTTTAGATGTTCTCCATGAAATAGGTACCCTATCTACAAAAAATATCATGCCTCCCATTGATACTCTATCATCCCGATTAGCTGCAAAGTCAGAATCAGTAAAACAATTTAAATTTACAGATTGAATGCTTGATAAGTTTAGTTTAAAATTCCTTGTTTTATCTACATACCCTAGAAGTTTAAGTAAAACATCCCAGTGTTTAATGCATGGGGGTTTTCCTGAAATTGGGATAAGATGTTTATAGCATAGCTAATATCGGGTCTAGTTCTGCTAGCAAGAAATGACAAACAACCTAATAAGTTTCTGTAAGGTATATTCTTCATTTGTTCGATTTCTGCATGATTTGCTGGACAATATGTTTTGCTTAAAACTATACCTTTAGCTATGGGTAAACTAGAAATAGGATATTTAAACTTTAAGAATTTGTCACAAATTTTTGCGATGTACTGATTTTGATGGATGAAATGTTTATCATGTTTTTCCTCAAATTCTATACCTAATAAAGTTTTTGTTTTTCCTGACATTTTAATGTCAAATTTAGTTTTTAGTAACGAAGTTACAGAATTTAGATCCATTTGATTTTTGGCAAATAATATTGTCATCAACGTAAACAATCAATAAAGTCTTATTGTTAAAATTATATGAACAATTACACCACTTAAACTTTATGAAGTTAAGTTTTCTGAGAATCTGGTCTAACTCTAGGTACCATTCTCTACCACTTTGGTGCAAGCCATAAATCGCTTTATTTACCTGACATACATATCTACTTTTGTTTTTGTCAAAAAATCCTGGGGGCTGCTTCATGAATATTTTTTCACTGAGATTGGCATATAAATATGCACATTTGATGTCAAGCTGAGTATGGAACCACTCTAATAAACACACTAAAATAGTAAAAAACATTCTAACAATTGCAAAGTTAATCACTGGGCTAAACACTTCTTCATAAATTTGCCCCTTTTCCTGATTAAATCCCTGTGCTAATAGTCCAGCCTTATACCTGCTAACTTCACCCCTTTCGTCTCTTTTGACTGTATATACCCAACAGCAACCGATTACCTTGTCGGAAACAGGTGCAGACACTAAGTCTCACACACCTCTTTCCTTCATGACACCTAATTCGTCTGCCATAGCTATATTCCATTCTTTGAATTGAGGTAAATTAGCCACTTCCTTGTAGTAACTAGGGATTTGGATCTCTACAATGTTTGCTTCTGGCCGATCCCATTATCTCCCTTGATCCCCCTTAAAATTGAAAAGCTTTTCATTACATTTTATTTTATTTTTCTCACAAAAACTTCCTATTTCTTTTAGTGTCCTTAACCTAAGTCCCTTTCCTTTATAATAATAGTAAACACCCTTTCTCGTTCCTGTCATCCTTGGAATGACTTTTCTGACCCAAGTAGTATCTGGATCGGGAATTGGACGATTATCACCAGAGGACCCCATTTCTTCACTGCTTTCTGCAATGTCTTGATCTTCTTCTGATGAATCGTCTTTATCCCTCTCCACATACTCCTCATCAGACGAATCTGGATAGGTTGGGTTTGTGAGATGAAAAAGTAAAATTTTCTTTAGGTTTCTGATTTATATTGGATCCCAGACCGCCTTCCTCTGCGTTGCACTCTTTATTAAATTTTAACATTTTTAGTTTCTACTATTTTCCCCTCATTCAAGAGCCATATCCTATACCCCCGAGTTTTCGATGCATATCCCACCATAATGCCCTCTTGTGCCCTCATATCAAGTTTCCCCCTAAATTGTTTAGGCTTGCCTACAAAAACTTGACATCCAAACGCTCTGAGGTAAGCAACTGATAGCCTTTTGCCACTGTATAACTTGTTCGGAGTTAGACTCTTGAACTTGTGGCAAATTCGATTTTTAACGTATGCAAAACAGAGTAAAGCTTCTGCCCAAAAATCGTCTTTTAAGTTGCTGTCGTTTAACATTGCCCTAACACAATCCAAAGCAGTTAAGTTAAATCTTTCGGAAACCCTATTTTGTTCTGGTATGTATGTATTCATTCTTTCTGCTTTAATTCCTTGTGTTTTTAAAAACTTTTCAAACTCAGTGTTGCAAAATTCCATACCGTTGTCAGTTCTGACACTTAAAATTTTGGTATTTAAAAATCTCTCTGCTCGATGTTGAAATTGTTTGAACCTATCAAAAACTTCAGATTTTCGTTTCATAGGATACACAGTAACTTTGCGTGAAAAATCATCAATTATGCTAAGGAAATATCTAACACCTCCACGCAATGGTTTTGGCATTGGCCCGCATACGTCCATATGGATTAGTTCCAATGGTTTTTCAGATCTTATTCTACCTATGGATTTGAACAAAATTCTTTTTGTTTTTGCCAATTTACAATATTTACAGTTGATTTTCCTAACTCTGATTTTTGGCAATCCTCTAACAGCTGACACTTTACATGTGTGATGTAAATATTCAAAGTTGATGTGACAAAACCTTTTGTGCCATAGCCTTGTATTTCTCCCGACTTCAATGGGTAATTTTACATTACTAGAACTTTTAAAAATATCAAATTTACAAGGCTTGTTAGGTTTAAAAATACTAACATTAGAGTTTGCAACTTTGCGTTTAAAAACTTTACTGGCATTTCTATTAATATTACTACTTTGAACATTCTCACAATTTTTATTACATTTTTCAATTTTACAAGTTTTAAATTTACTTTTCTTACTTGTATTTTTAAAAACATGATCATCATTTTCAGTTTTGCAATCATATGACTTATTTATATTTTTACTTTTAAAATCACTAGACTTTTTAGATTTTTCAATTTAAGTTTTAGGCTTAGTATTTACATTCCCTGTAGATTTCACAATATTAAAATATTTGACTTTTGTCTCATATTGAGGTCAAAGGAAATACAAGCCGTTATGTCTTTTGGCATAAAACCATTTACTGCTATCAGGCTTGTAAAAAGTAAGGAACCCATTTTTCCCTGTGAAAATGCAATTTTGGTCTTCTAGAAATGAAGCAGTAATTAAGTTTCTCCTTAATTTAGGGGAATACATAACATCTTTCAAAAGAATTAAATTCTTGGTATTTTTCATTTTCACATACATGCTGATCGATCTGACACCTTCGATTGGGCTTTCTTGATCACCGGCAGCTAAGAACATTGTTGTTCCTTTTAATTATTTAAATTTGTCAAATAATTCAAGATTATTACAAAAATGCTTAGTTGCTGCCATGTCAACAACCCAACCAAATTTGTCGGTCGATTCAACATTACAATTTTCTATACCATGTTGGATTTCACTTAACTTAGCATGATAAGATTTACAATTTGCTTTTAAATGGCCATATGCCTTGCATTTATGGCAAGGGCCTACTTGTTTACTGGAATTTACATTTTTAGAAGTAATACATTTAGATTTACACAATTTTGTACTTTTAGATTTATATACATTAAATGCTGAAGTTTTAGTTCCGTTTTGTTGCTCGTCATGCTTTTGCTGGACTATCCGGTCCTCCTCGGCAAGCAGTTCTGTTTCGATATGTTTTAGCGTAAAGTCATTGTCTGGCAATTTATAGAGGTTTTAAACTATTCCTCGATAGTCCTCATCGATATGTCGAATTGTTTGAAACGCTACCAGAACCTCAGCCATTGGGTGGCCTGCATCTTTCAGCTTGGATACCTATCTTTTAATTCTTGCAATGAACAGTCCAATCAGTTCTCACGGCACTGGCTTCTTGCTGAAGAAATTATCAAAGAGTCTCATGAGTCCAGCCCTGGATTTAGGTTCGAATTGTTCTTTCAATATGTTCCATGCTGTCATAGGTTCCTCCACTGATGAAATTAAATCATGGTACTCCGTCTCTAGACTGTAATAGAGTGTTGAAAGTGCTCTCTCTTTGTATCTCTGGTATTCCACCTTTTCTTTCCTGGTCGTTTCCGCATTAGGTTTCTCCTCCGTACCGGTGACGAATCTATACAATCCCTCACTCATCGACATAAACTTTATGTCGGTACTCCAAGTGGAGAAATACCAAACCCACAATAAAAATCCAAAATCAAACCAAAAATTGAGTGGAATATACACAAACTGTTCGCAAAATACTCACGCTCGACAACCCCCTGAAATTACAAGTTGACAAAAAAAAATTTTTGTTAAACACAATTATAAAATTTTAATAATATATCTGACCTTTAAGTGAGGAGAGAAGCACAAAAAAAATTAATTTACTCTTAAAGAAAAGTCAAAAATTAAAAAAAACTTAAATGAAGCCCAAAAAAAATCATCTGAAACCTCTCTAAATTTGATAGATTTAAACTGAAACACGGAAAATACACTGCTCACAAACAAAAAAAAATCAAAATCCCTCTCAATCAAAACAAAAGCCAAACAACCTCAGTAGTGTGTAGCAGAACCTGGGCAATGTGACATATAAAAATACATTTCTCATGGCACCCCCAAGCATTCCTTGCTTTTGGGTCCGCCTCCTTTCCTATTTACATTGCATGTGCCCTCTTGGCTTCATGCTTACACCACCCTCAGCTCTGCCATGCACTACTCACTTAAAAGCAAATGGTCACCAAAATTTTGAGTTTAATTTGCACTGTGCCAAGGGTGACAAATCTCAAAACACTTAAAAACAGTCTGTCAAATCACAGTTCCATACCTAAGCATTCTCTCTTGGAATTGAATACATATATGAAGATTATAAACCTTTAAAAAAATGTTGATGAGCAAATCACCAGCTGTTGAAAATTTCCTTTCTGAGCAAAATTTCAATGAATGAACATAAATAAAATTTTCCTTGTAGCCTATCTTTCACAGACCATACACATTTTAACCATCTCTTCCACTTCTGCACTAGACACACTTAAAAAAGATTATAACCACAGCATTTTCTCAATCCTAGAAAAAATGCTAAAATATGATTTGTTCTTCTTCATGCCTTGATTCCACCTTCTCAATTTTACAAAAGGAAGAATTTGAAATTTCTAAATTTCTCCCGCTTGGCAATTTATTCTTTACTAAATCAAAAATACCAGAGTTATTGAGTATAGCATTGAGCAAATACGATGTCTTTTGTACAAACTTCGACATACTGAAATTTATTATTTTCAATATTACAGCTGATTTAAGAATTACACAAAATGACTTGATGCTTGGAGAATTGACATGCACACACTAAAAAAATACTCAGTTGTCACATGGTATATTAAGAAATAGAAGATGGCGAAAAGATGTCCCCGAAGGGACATCTTTCTTTTAACACAACCTGCACTCACGTAGAATATTCGAGAGAAGAACGAGTCAGCATAATTTCTCCCGCGCTAACCGGATGATGCCATACCAAAAAAACTAAATTCTCGCTGAACTGGGGAGATTCCTTTGCCAATCATAAAAAAAAAGGATGTCGTTTTGCCCAGTTTTGAAAGAGGGCGTGGACTGTACATGAAAATATGAATACAACAGCGTGTTATAATTTAATTTATGAAAAGAGACAATTGGCCTATTAATGATTATATAAAATAAAAGCAATTTTGAATAAGATAATTTGGAATAATACATTTAAAGTGAAATAAAATATTTAATGAATTATAAAAAAAAAATGTTAATTTTGAATAGTAAAAATTAAAATGTGTTGTGACGAGTCACAACATACAATCCCTCACTAAAAAAAAAAAAGAATTTAACCTTACGGTAAAAGAAATCTTGATAAAAATTTCATAAAATGTCAAAACATGATGCCTAATACAATATACATACAAATCCATGAGTAGAGTAACAGTGAAAGTAGTAAGTTATCAACAATGAATAAATACAAGTGGAGACGAGGTATGACATGAGTGTGAAAAATCTGTGGTGAATTCAGTATAAATAAAACAAAATTCTGAGAATAGAGACAAGTACCAATAATTACATAGAATTGAGTTCACCATATAAGTAAAAATGACTGTGAGATGAGTACAATAAATGCATTAAGATGAGTGTGAACAATTATGTAAACAATTTTTTCCTTTCAAAGTGAATGCATATATAAAAAAAAAATTTCTGAGTTGAGTACAGTTGCTAGCATATATAAAACAAAAATATTTTTCCCATTGAATTTGTCGCATAAAAGAATTAATTACCACCATTAAAGTAAAAAAATTGCCATCATTCTAAATAATATTATTAACTACTACCTAAAAAAAAATTCTAAATTTCAATCAAAAAAAGAATATAAAAATTCGAATAAGGATGAAAAAAGAACTGTATTTAAAATTTAACTTCAATGAACTACAATCCAAAATTTGGACAATTCATGAAACAAGGTTCATAAATGAATTTAATAAATCCAATGAATATGAAATAATTCTTTAATTTCTAAGTATCTGAGAAATAAACAACAAATTTGAACTATTAAAACATACCGACCATAAGTCATACAAAATAATGAATGCAAAATGCATATTAAAAACCTCGATAATGTAAAATGAAATTCAAAATTTTAACACAATGTCTAACAAATTAACTAAAATCTTCCAATGAAGTAAAAATAACTGAATTAGAGAAAATTCAACAATTCTTGCCAATTAATTTGAAATTTCAATTACTCGATTCATAAAAATATTTTCAAAACTGAACTGTTTTACCAAAACAAAATAATAAAATTCTCAATTGAAATCAAAGAAATGAAAAATATCAATGCAAAGAATCCTATTCATCAATGAATTAATTATAAATAAAATGAAATCCTATCAATAAAATGAAATTTTATCAATAAAATGAATTCCATGAATCAATGAATTATATTAATAAATGAAATATCTCAATAAAATGAAATTTTAAGAAAATGTTACCAAAATTCAGACCTCCTCAACAGAAATCAATGAAGAATCAAGACATAAGGTATTCCTGCTTGATCAGGGCAGAAAAGACCAAAGAAACCTGCTTCAATCATGATTTGAAAATAGATCACCCCAATTCTCCATCAATATATCAAGTAAGATGAAACTGACAACCAATTCTGTACCAAGATTCCAACACTTCCATTCTCGAGCAATATGTTGCTGAAACTATAAGAAATTTAAAAACAAAATTAGTACAAATCATATTTTAACCTCAGAAACCTGAAAATAAACCATTAGAAAAAATAAATAAACCATTAGAAAAATTTGAATCATAAAATGAAAATATTTAACAATGCAAAATGAATCTTAAACAAAAATGAATTTAAAAATTTTGAAATCCAAAAGTCACACAAATTCAACATATTCAAATAAACTGTAGATAGAGAATAAAGATTATGTGATTAATTACAAAAAGATTATCTCTTATAAGGAATAAAGACAATGATTCAAAATTTGCAATTAAAGACTGATAAGAGAGAATGAAATAAATAGCTGAGATGTATCTTATCTTCTAAATAAACTTAACGGAGATGCTATCAAGATTTTCTATCAGAAAATATCAATACTGAAATATTGAGAACGGGTCGGAGCTATAAATGAGCCCTAGCAAAAATTTGATGATATGGATGAATCATCAAATGCAATAAAAAAAGATAGAGCCGGATGATACCTACATATGTTCAATGAAAACCAGATATAACAATTGAATAAAATTACCAATTTGAAATTTTTAAAATTTTCTTTCAATTTGCAATACCAAAACAATATAAGAATTTCAAAGCGTAATGCTAAATTTTCTGAAAATGCTTATAAAATAAAATTTTCAAAGAGAAGTTTGAATAACCTGTAAAATAAAGTTCATAAAATAAATTATTTTGAATTATCAATAAAATTCTAAAGTTCTTCATCATAAAAAAATGTACCTATTTTCTATTTTACACAAAATTTAACTCAATTCTTCATAATATAAAACATGTAATTAAACTCTAATTTTGCACAACAAGAAAAAAATAAACTTAATTTTCCATCATTAAAGAAAAGAATTGCTTTAAGCAATATTAAAATTTTAATTTATCAAAATAATTTGTCTCAGTGGTAAATTTTAAGATTAATGCAAGGAAAATATAAAAATAAACACAATCAAAATTTTTTCTCATATTAATAATACCTAACATTCAATTGTAGTTCTATCAATTATATTCAAAACATAATACAATATAATCATTTCAAGAATTTTTTCCCATTAAATAAATATTTTGAAGTTTTATGAACTTCGACACTAAATACATAATTATAACACATAATTTGGAGTCTATGCTCTATGGGAAAAATTAGGCCAATTTCATACACATATATTTTTAATTATAATTTCTTTTAAATGTCACTTTTCTTGACATGCAGGCCTCTCATTATTTAAATAAACTTCAATAATATGTATATATAAACATTCAATTTGACAGAACTCTTCCTTGTCAGAAAATTTACTTTTAATTAATTTACTAGCATTTTAAAATTTAAAAAACTAGCGACAACTGTAACTGCACTCAAAATGATTATATTACTCAAAATGACACTCAGAATTTTAAATTTTGCAAATAAATCAACAAAGTTTTTGCCAAAGTGAATATTAAATATGAATCAAAATTACATTATTAACTTATTTTATACAGCACAAATAAAATACCAAAACATTTCATAAACATCTTGCCAAAATTTGTAAACAACACTTAGATTAATATTTTAAATTAACTCAGATTAATTTTTTAAATATTTTAATACTGTTTGTTTTAAACATTGATTGCTACACTTTTAATTTTACCAATTAAATCAATTAAGAATTACTTTTTAAATTTAAATAAAGAACATATAACAATAAATACAAAATATAATACAAATTTCATTTCTAGAATAATAATAATAAAAAATATCAGTTATGATTTTTAAACTGATAATACATATAAAATAATTGTGATTATGAATTTACTATCAAATAAGTATTTGATTATTGCCTCATCATTCCCTGATTGAGAGTGAAATGCTAAAAGAGCAAAAAAAGTACTAGCCTATGTTCCAAGTGAAAATTTCCATGAATGAGAAGAATTTTCCAGAAAAACAAAAGCCGCTCATTATATTTGAAGTTAAAAAAAAAATCACATACAATGCAAATTTGTAGCGAAAATGAATGATTTCACTACTATTGCTAAAATAAAAAAAAAATGAAATATGAATGATTTTAAATCAGCAAATGTGGCTTATTGCCTTAGCCTATTCATGTATGCTGTTGTTGTTGAGACCCAGACCGTCCGACCTACCAGAAAGGTGTAAGCCTATTCATGTATGCGAAAGACCTGACAAGAAAACACCAGCTACTGAATTTATCACAATATAAAAAAAAATCACATGTCTTGTAGTAAAATAATGTTTACTACTATTAAAAGTTAACACATAAATTAAAAAATTACTCACTTTATAATTATTATACCTATATTTTAAAATTATATTTAATAGTTAATAGTTAATTAGTATTTTTAAAAATTCTATTGTTATTGCTGAAAAAAAATTTCCTAGCAAAATTAATGATTTAAGTTTATTTTGAGTTAGGTGTTCAAGAATCTACCAGAGTGGAGGGTGCAAAATCTCCAAAAAAAAATAAAACAAGAGAAACAATTCTCTTCGACATAAATCAAATTAAGTTTGAAACAATTTATACCACCACGATTAAAGACCTGTTTCAAAAGATAAATAAAAAAATATACTGTTGAATTCTATTCGGATATCCAGGGGATATAAAGTTTATCAAAATAAATTCTTGTCACCAACTCATACATAAGATTAAAACAGTATAATTTTATTCCTAACATAATCACAATGACATTAAACATTTTTATGATTTGTTAAAGGTATAGGATTGATTTCAAAATTGAATATATAAAATTTCGTTTTCAATATTATTAAAACATGCAATATCATTTAAAAGTTATTGGTGCTCAAAACAATAAAAATCAATTTTCAAATTTTATCAATCAAGAATTATGCACCATTAAAGAGATTTTTTTTTTTTTTTTTTTAAATCTGAATTTCAAGTAGATAATAAAAAATATAAAAAATTTCATCAAATATAAACAATTCCTACATATAAATAAAAAAAACTTCAATTTTTTGACAATAAATTCACAAGGTCATCATATTAATTTTTCATTAATTAAATAAACATTATCAAATTTTAACTTTTAAGATTCATTAAAAAAAATTCATGATATAAATACAATTATCACTGTTAAAAGGTCACGAAACCAAGAAATAAGAATACCAGATGTGATAAGGACTGTAGAAAGAGATCTTTAAGAAATATAAAAGTTAATTTACAATCCCCATCACACATCTAGTTGGGTCAGTTACTCACATACAATCAAAAGAGGGAATTAATTAATTTAATAGTTAATTTTTAATGAGAATGGGACCGTACAGTGGGGAATAAAATTTAGAATATAATAATGCGTTGTGTAATTAAAATATAAAAAAAAATAACCATTTGTATGTGAGCGCCTAAAATTCCTTACCTGTAACTTGATCTAATTCAATCTAATTTTTTTATCAATGTTGCAAACAGAATTATTATTCATCTTGTAACTATTAGTCACAATTAATTATTCGTCATTAAATTTTAAAATAGTTTTTTTCAAAGTTTTTTAGTATACTTATGTTGTATATGCATTTAAAGTCAAAATTACTTTAACCACAGCATTCTCTCTTGGAATTGAATACATATATGAAGATTATAAACCTTTAAAAAAATGTTGAGCAAATCACCAGCAGTTGAAAATTTCCTTTCTGAGCAAAATTTCAATGAATGAACATAAATAAGATTTTCCTTGTAGCCTATCTTTCACAGACCATACACATTTTAACCATCTCTTCCACTTCTGCACTAGACACACTTAAAAAAGATTATAACCACAGCATTTTCTCAATCCTAGAAAAAATGCTAAAATATGATTTGTTCCTCTTCATGCCTTGATTCCACCTTCTCAATTTTACAAAAGGAAAAATTTGAAATTTCTAAATTTCTCCCACTTAGCAATTTATTCTTTACTAAATCAAAAATACCAGAGTTATTGAGTATAGCATTGAGCAAATACGATGTCTTTTGTACAAACTTCGACATACTGAAATTTATTATTTTCAATGTTACAGCTGATTTAAGAATTACACAAAATGACTTGATGCTTGGAGAATTGACATGCACACACTAAAAAAATACTCAGTTGTCACATGGTATATTAAGAAATAGAAAATGGCGAAAAGATGTCCCCGAAGGGACATCTTTCTTTTAACACAACCTACACTCACGTAGAATATTCGAGAGAAGAACGAGTAAGCACAATTTCTCCCGCGCTAACCGGATGATGCCATATCAAAAAAACTAAATTCTCGCTGAACCGGGGAGATTCCTTTGCCAATCATAAAAAAAAAAGGATGTCGTTTTGCCGCAGTTTTGAAAGAGGGCGTGGACTGTACATGAAAATATGAATACAACAGCGTGTTATAATTTAATTTATGAAAAGAGACAATTGGCCTATTAATGATTATGTAAAATAAAAGCAATTTTGAATAAGATAATTTGGAATAATACATTTAAAGTGAAATAAAATATTTAATGAATTATAAAAAAAATGTTAATTTTGAATAGTAAAAATTAAAACGTGTTGTGACGAGTCACAACACGCTGTTCTCCCCCTTTAAAAATTTTTAACACCAAAATTTGAACTGCAACTGAAATCCAAAATAACATATTCCAAAAGAGAAATAAATTTACCTGTCATAACAAAAAAAAATTTCTTAACATTTAAAACTAACCAGATCTCTTGGCATATTTAGCTACTTTTACACACATTAAAAAGTACAATACACTTAATAACACATTATCAACTACTAATACACATACATATTCGCTATTCTTAGCACTCTTATTTTCAATAAAACTCTCTATCTCAAATCTCATAATCTTGTTGCAACATTTCTCTCAAATCTGAAAAAAAAATCTGACAGTGGGCAAGGGATCGTGAATCCCTTCCTCCCCCCCCCCCAAAAAAAGAAACACAAACAAATCATCATGGGCAAGAATTTTATTCCCAAAGGAAAAGGTGTATTCCCTCACAGAACACCTCAAAACTGTGTAGCATCAAAGCGCTGAAGTAGCCATTATGGGCAGACTGAGAAAAATTTTTACCCACTTAAAAAGTTGAGAAGGAATGGTTTAGCAAAGCAAGGCCTCCTTTGAACCTGAATATCCCAGAATCCCCACAACAAACAACCACTTCTCCGCCACACACTTGCAAAACAAATAGCGAAAAGATCCCTAAAGGTGAAAAAAAAATTCTCACAATCAAAAAAAAAATCCTACTCGAAATCCAAAATTACACAGAGTCAAACTCTAAAGTTTTACTTTAAAAAATTCTACAAAAAAAAAAAAAAATCTTTCTTAAAAAACAACAAGCTATGATTAGCTTACTCAGGAGTGAAAACAGAAAAAAAAAATTTCAACTGACTAAAGGCTTAAAAAAAATTAATAAAATAGAAAAACAACAGCACAGGGCAAGACACAAACTTTCAAAAGATTTCCCCTTTACAGACCAAAGGATCTGAAGGTAATTTAGTCCATTTGAGGACAAGGCATACCTAGTGCCTAAAAGGTTATCCCAAAAGCTAGCCTACCCTACACAACTAGATTAATGTGTGAACGAAATCTGTACTGTATATATATATATATACATATAAAATCCAAATAGAATGAAAGAACAGTACCACAAATGATTGTGGAGGGGTTGTGACACCCACTCTCCAGTTAAAGCATGCTTTGAGAGCCGCGGCAAACACTCCCGGAAGACCGGTACCGTTCACCGAATGTCCTCCGACAAAAACAATCTCCAAAAAAATTAGACACATATAAAGAAATGAAACCAAAATTAAGCCATCAGAATTAAAGTATGAAAGAAATACCTTTGTGTGAAATAAAAAGTAACCATACCCACCGACACAACGATCCACTCAACACTACATTCATTCCTACGACCTCGCCCTCTGTCTCGCAAGAATAACCTCGAAAGTTGGGGAATCACTGATTTTATACACCAGGTGCTGTTGCCACATATTCAGCCCTTTATGATAATCCTAAATTGCAATCCTGCGTATCGATATGATAAAAGTTCGATGCGATTCCATGAAGGAATCGTCTCGGATATCCAACTTTACATGCTTCTTTGAAGTATTGTCTTACACACGTATATTGGTCCTGTTCCACTGTGTTTAATCTACTACTTCTTATCAAATAATTCCTTATTATGTTTCTGAACACGCGTTTGTGTATATTAGACTTCCATGGAGTAAGATAATTTATTTAAAATTTAAAATCATTTCGTTTATCATATATACGAAACATTGTTTTATGTTTTTTGCCATCACTTATACTATTTGCTATACTAAGATCCAAAAAATTAACTACTCCGTCATCATTTATCGAGTTTTCTATTAGGTTTAAACCACTAGGGAAAAAACTTAAATCCACACTGTAATCTTCTTTTTCGCAAGCTGTCAAAACATCGTCGACGTATCTTATGAATATAATTTCATTCAAGATATGTATTTGCGGTACTGTTCTTTCATTCTATTTGGATTTTATATTGCATAAAATTGTCAGTGCTGCTTAGCGCCTACTCTTTTATTGTTTTTCTTGTATGCATTGCCTTTTTTGGTAATTTTATTCCACACATTAGCTTTAAATTTTGAATATTTATAATATATATATACATACACACAGTAATCTCCCGATTATCCACGCGATTTATTTATTTATTTATTTTTTTCGACGATCATTTACGGAATATAGAGAAATAAACACGCAACACGCCTTTCATGATCCACAAATGCAAAATCTATTTTAAGAGCAACAATCGGATTGTTCCTATTCCTTTCTACCCCTCCCCCCCAAGGTCACCGAAACCTGTACAATGGGCGAATATGCCATTTGTCAGGCGTTAGAGATGCATCCCCAATATCCACACCCCATATATTTGTTATATTCCAAAATACAATTTGGTTTTAAAATGTCTTCGGATGTTTTTCGGTCTTTCTTTCCAGAATTTTGCATTTTGTCAGTATGAAGAGTTGTAAAAATTAAGACATCCTTCTTTTTATCTTTGAATAAAATGACATTCACACCATCCTTTTGCACTGCTGCAATTTCTCCTTTGCGTAGAGGTACAGATGGAAAATTCTTTGACATGTCCTTCCGATTTTTTAAAACTGTACCACATATATGCGTATTGTTAGACAACAAATACTTTGCGAGTACAGGAGAGGTAACAAATCTATCCAAATGCAAAGTATATCCTTTTCCTAAAAGTTCACTTAGAAGTGTTTTCACAACACATTCTCCATACCCACCATCAGAACTTGATAATTCCGTGTCCTTTCCAGTATACACGAGGAAATTCCATATATATCCTGATTCCGATTCTGACAATTTATATATTTTTATTCCATATCTGGACCTTTTCGAGGGGATATATTAACGAAATCCCAGCCTTCCTTTCCATGAGAACAAAGATTCATCAATGCACACATTTCTTCTAGGAGTGTATACAGATTTAAATTTTGAAGCTAATGCATCTAACACGGGTGTCAATTTATCTAGTTTTGGGGCATTACTATCAAGAGTAAAATGAAGGTAACGTAATATTCCTATAAATCGATCGCAACTCATAACTGAATTGAAAAAAAGGAATACTGATAGTTGGATTCTTAGAAAAATACATTTTAAGATTTGGTTTTCTGACAATGCTCGTTAAAACTACTAGTGCGAGAAACACACGAAATTCATTTCCTGTCACAGGTGTAAATACATTTGGAATAGGTGGAGTCTTTGATGTGGAAGGAGAGAGTAGACTTTTCTCCCATTTTTTCTTTGCAAACTCATTAGTTGCTTTTATGATAAATTCTACTAGTTCATCATCAAAAAATATGCTACAAAAAATCAAGTTCCTTATCTAAATTAGGCAGCATGATATTGTGATTTATTCCAGGTATGTTCAAAAACTCCAAAGAATTCAGATCTTTCAAATCACATCTCCAAACATCATTCGAAAAAACAGCAACTGAAGCTGGCGGCATTGTAATAATAGTACGCTCAGAATCTGAAGAATAAATTGCATTTTCAGATTCATCATCAGAAATAACACTTTTCCACGAATCTTCACTATATGCATCGCTTTCATTACTGTCTGGTTCGTTTACCATACGCGTATATTCTTCCACAGAAAGAAAATGTTTCAAACCAGCCATACTTTTATCCGAAATAACCTAATTATTTCATTGCTGCACATTCCTTTACCCTCCTCCAAAAAATACTCTCTTATATTCCTCTAATTCAGCAACGAAATCAATAAAAGCTAAAATCAGAACGAGACCCGGAACTCAATTATAAAATTGTTTATGCTGCAAGAAGTGAGCTGTCTGTTTACTTTACAGAACCATGTTCCCCCCCCCCCCCCCCACGCTCCAAATGGAGAAATAATTCATTATATTCTCTTTCTGCCAAGGTCAAGCACCTACAAAATACATTTAAGTTGCTTCCACGGGCATTTAACGCCATCTAGTAGACAAATAAATTCAAATGGAAACGTTTCACGTAGAAACACCGATACGTGCCACTCGCCGTTTAAGGTAAAGTTCTCTCTGGTACGAGTGTGTGCCGTACATCCTTGAATGCAAGTTCGTAGCCGGCCGTCGCGAAAGGGTTAACCAAAAAAAAGCCTGGATGATTCAAGAAATATTTCAGGAGTGGTTCGAAAAAAAATTCATTCCCCAAGTGAGAGAGCATCTCAAGTCTAAAAACCTACCTGAAAAAGCCATATTGTTGCTTGACAACGCCTCGGCTCACCCTGGAGAAAGTGTTCTGAAATCAGAAGATGGAAATTTTTTCGTCAAGTTTTTGCCACCGAACGTCACGGCACTTATCCAGCCCATGGACCAGGGAGTTATTGCTTCTATGATGAAAAGGTATCGAACCAACTTATTGAAAAAACGGATTAAAGAGGGGGACGATCTCCAGGGCTTCTGGAAGGACTACACGATTCTTGATAGCATTTATGACATCAACACTGCTTGGAATACGGTCGAGATAATGACTTTAGTAAAGTCCTGGAGAAAATTTTGCCAAATCTGGAAAAAACGTTAGAGTCTCCACAGGAAGAAGAAGACGAGGAAGTTACTGCATCTGATTTGGCAAATTTAGCAAAATCTGTTCCTGGAGGAAGTAACGTTGGTGAAGATAACATCGTTGAGTGGATCAATTGAGACGCAAACGATCCAGGCTTTGAACATCTTACCGATGAAGAAATCATAGCCGGAGAAAAAGGTGTGGTTTCGGCTGAGAACGATGAAGAAGATAAGGGAGAAGGGATGCAGAAGAAAATGAGCCATGATGAAGCGCTAACTCACATTGATGGAATAATTAAATACATAGAGGAGCAGGACGATTCATCACTTTGCGACAAGATGCTGTTAAAAAAACTTCAATCGCAAATAAAGAAGAGGAGCATCGAAGTGAAAAAACAAAAACAATTAACCGACTTTTTTGTAAAAACTTAAGGATACCATTTATGAAGTCACAACTCTATGTGTGTAAGTATGTGCTACTATATTATGATTCTTAAAAATGGTTTAAATGCATTTGTGTGTGGATTTTTGTCCTTTTCCAGCTATTTTGCGGATTATCCGTGAAATTCGCTTATCCATGGTTATCGTGCCACCCTATTTTGCGGATAATCGGGAGTTTACTGTATATATATATATACATATATGTATATATATGTATGTATATGTATATAATATATATATATATATATATATATATGTATATATAAATATATATATGTATATATATGTAAATATGTATACAATTAATGTATACATATATAAATATATATATATATATAAATATATATATATATATATATATATATATATATATATATATATATATATATATATGTGTGTGTGTATGTGTATATATGTATATATATATTAAAATAAGATATAAATTGGATACAAATGTAATAAAAAATGGATGGGAAAGCTAACGGGCAATATGCTAAAAAAAACCTAAGAGGGGGATTGTGACCCCTTAAATCCCCGGTTTCAGCATGCTGCTAGGCTGCAGCACACTCCCGGTATGGCAACAATTCCTGTAGCACTTCTCCAATGTATGTACTTCGAAAGAATAGACCTTTATTTTCAAAGGAGTAAAGAAGAAATTATACCTAATTCCCATAGAACGCTGTCATGATCCAAAGAACAATATGGAATATAAGAATTCATCCTTTCCCTTCGTTATTTTAAACAGTCATAAGCCATACTATGTTTCACATACTCTTATATCAAATCATTACGACATTCAGTTGTTTCTTCTTTCAACATGAGTGAAAGTAGTAGTTATAAAATCTTGATCCAAATCTTTAAATCCAAATCGTTTGGATATTCCAGGCAACATGTGGTTGGACATTGTGTTTTGGATAGTGCCAGGAGTGTGCTGAAGGAGGGGTAGAATTTTGGCCTCCAAAACCTCTTTGATATAGCAGTTGCTGTTGAGCAGACCCACAATGTGTAGCATCCGGGATCGCCTATGATAGCCAATGGCACCCCATACTATCACATTAAATGTCTTGCAGTATGACGCTCTAAAACACATGCAAGAAGCTGGTGCTCACCACAATACTGTCTAACACATATGCGGTCATCATTAAAGTCCAGGCCGTAGTGGGACTCATCCGAAAACAGGACCAGGTGCCTATCAATATACCATAGTCTTTACTCTTCCACCCATTGCAACCTGAGGCATCGATGGTTTATGGTCAATGGTATTCTCAACAAAGGAATGCTTGCATGCTGCCCTCTGCATAGCAAACACCTTCGAACCATAGAAGCAGACAATGCCATGCCTGTAGCAGTGCTCCAGTGCTGCTCTAACACTTGAGAAAAAGCTATATGGTTCGTCACCGCTATGCAAATGAGATGTCTATCATCTCATGTTGTCATATTGCATGGTCCACTATCGGATTTTTGACTCATTCAGTATTCTTCAGTCCAAATGCTTACACACTCGTATTACTGTTATGACTTTATGCCCTGTACAGGCAGCAATATCTCAGTATCAAAATCCTCCTTCCCGGTAATCAATTATACATCCCCATTCGAACTCTGTAGTTTGCCTATAAGGCGCCCTCTGACATTAATGAAGCATTGTGACTCCAATAGAACAGTTTTTAACTTGTTGACACTAATATCATGCTTGTCTGGCTCTTCCACATCCCTCTATTAGTTTACGCCTTGTACAACTGTTCAGAGGGTGCTGTGGAGCCCAGGTATGCACATTCACTCTGCATTTCTAATCGATTGCATATCCCTTACATTTCATTCTAATCTGGCAATTATTTCATGATGTTGCAATTTTCATAAACATGAGTATATATATATGTACATATATATACACACACATTATTAGAGAAATGTTAGTCTCATTTAGAAATTACTTTATATAAACAGAAGAGAAGAAAAACTTAATTTAAATAACAAAAAATTTTCAAAAAGCTCAAAATCACTGTATAAAATTTTGAAGAACTACAGAATAAAATAAGGTATGGCTTTAAGAGTAAAAGTCTAGCTGGTAAGTTAGTAGTTATTGCATGTAGCATACGTGGATTGCATGCTCCCATGCAGTTGACTTATAGCAAATCTGCTAATAAAAGCCAATTTATTTTGTGAATTTACTATGCAGATTGCATGCTCCTTGAAACAGGTTTATCTGTTAGCCTTGAACCTGTGTTAGCTATTTCAACACTACACAGATTGCATGAGCCTGTGCAGAGTGTATATTGTTATTACATATAGTCGAATTGTCATTATTGCATGTATCCACTAATAAAAGATGATTCATTTTGTAGGTTGACTACTCGAATTGCATAGGTTCATGCAGCATGCTTAACATTATAACAAATTTATCTAACAATTCGTTGGCCATACGAATTGTTAGATAAATTTGATATTCCGGATGTTGAAAGAGAGCCTTTGTTTGCTCCTTCCACTTATCACAGACATAACAATAAAGTTAATTTCCGCCTTGACTTTGTTCTTCCAGTGAGCAAGAGTTTTTCTACAGATACTGAACTAAGGATGGCAGCCCTTGCTACTATTGAAGAGCGATACCCCTCATCAAATTGGTTACATGTATACACTGATGGATGCCATGGATGCCATTAAAAATGTTGGTGCGGGTGTGTATTCAAAATGTTTCAGGCTGAGCAAAGCTATAGGGGAATTTTGTAACAGCTAAAATGGTGAGGTGGCAGCTGTGTCTATGGCACTTGATGAAATTGGCAAGGGAAGAGATTATAATATTGTAATCTTTATTGACTCACAGGCTACCATCAATTCGCTCTCTTCAATCACACTTAGCAATATAAAAACTGCACTGTCAGATGGCTATTAATGCTCTTTTGGAGGAGGGACGTGAAATCATTCTGCAGTGGATCCCCAGCCACTGCGGTATCTCTGGTAATGACCTGGCAGACAAACTGGCTAAGGATGGTTCAAATTTACAGCAACCTTGCCCGACTTTGGACTATCACACTGTTAAAAGGCTTGTTAAACTAAAAATTGGCTCCTTTCGACAAAAATTTTACAAGGATTTTGTGAAGGGAAAGACTTGGGCTTCTTTGTTAAGGAAGCCTGTCCCATTCTCCCTCCATACAGCTGTGGGAGTGGCTAACTTCCGGCTCAAGACTGGCCATGACTTTCAACAGAAACATTTACATCGTTTTGGCTTGTCGGATTCTCTGACATGCCTACTTTGTGACCTTGGTGACATGACTGGTGACCACCTCTACACTTGCCCTGGGCTTAGTGACGTCGCAGATAGAAATTCTGTGGAGGATGACTTTTCGTTTCATTCAAGACTTTAACATTATTGCATAGAGCAGGATTTTAGTTTTTGTATATAAGTCGTGAGTTTTAATTTTTGTATATAAGCATTCCCCCATACAGCAGCCATATCAGTATCCATATAGCCGCATAGAGGTGGTGGAGACACGATTGACAACCACTTAATGAACTGTACCATTAACCATAACTTGTGTGCATAGCGGAGATATGCAATCAACAGCTACTTCATGAATTGCAGCATTAGCCGTGACTTGCTTGTGTAGCAGAGGTGTGTTATTGACAGCTTCTTTATGAATTGTACCATTAACATGCTTAGCGGAGGTGTGAATTTTGTGATCGACAGCTACTTCATGAATTGTATCATGAAACAATGGTGGTGGAGCTGCTCCTCTAAGATTCTGAACTGGGGGCAATGCCTCCTCTAAAATTTAATTATATATATTGCTAAAAATGTATTGTTTCCCCTCTACATGAAAAATAGTAAAAGTGCTAAGAAAATTTGAGAAGCCACATATTTTTTTCCTGAGGAAATTGTCTGGACGATTAAGAAGAAAACAAAATATTTCTTTCTCTTGTTCTCCAGTATCTTTTTTAAGCACACATTATTCATGTGATAAAACATCAGATGAGAACCGAAACTAATCATTCGAGACTAAACATCTAAACAATATTACTTGCAGCCGTCACCAAACTAGGCGTCACTCCAAGCCAAGTGCATCATACAAACCAAAACTTACATCAGAATAAAATCAAAAGTAGGTAGATGTATGCTTAGATTTAGTATAGTTTTCAAGTTGCTAACATGAGGTAAAGTTCGAAGTTTAAATGAAATAGAAATCAAAATGGATACGTATGAGGTATAAGGTTGTATAAGGCTGTAAAGTAATATATAAGGTTGAAGAGGCAGATATAGAAATGGTAAGTTAAGAAATGTATTTCTATTTGTGATTATTTAATAATATGTCTGATTTTATTTATACCCTGGTCAGGTACTGCAAATTATGTGAAACAATTTGTTAATTTTTAAGGAAATTATTAGATTTCTATATTGATAGGAAAGTAGGAAACATAAATTTCCATGTCTAACTGAATTTTCTAGATTTATATATTTACATGATACAAAAGTGCAATAAACATTATATTTGAAAAGTCAGTACACCCACAGTGATGTCCCAAGGTTTTTTGAGGTCCCAAGCAAGTTTCTGGAGAGTCATCCTCTTCTCCAGTTTTCTTCTGCTCCTCATCTCCGCGGAGTGTTAGCTGTAGGTCTGAAAGTCCTTCTGAAAAGTGGTGAGTTTGGGGAAGAATAGTACGGTTCTTGTGGATGCCAACCCCATTGGATTTCGATCTAAATTGGGTGGTACTATTCCGGTCCTTTAAAAAGTTACAAAACTTTTTACTTAAGTTGGACGGCCCGAGTATTTCTCTATGTTAAAATAAAAGTAGCTGACGCCGATACTATTTGACAAATTAAGCATGTCTATAGTTTCTTTGTTTCATACCTCAAAAATTATAGCATATAAAAATATGAAATTTGGAACATATATAGTACAGTACAAAATCGAAAATCCAGATATCCAAAACCCGGAAACTTCCAAAATCTGGATGTTTTCCATTTTTTTATTATTATTATTTTTTTTTTTTTTTTTTTTTTTTTTTTCCCCACTGGATTTAAAACAACAGGGTAAGATTATTTATATGGAATTATATTTTATAAGAAAATACCGTGTTTTCCGGTCGACTTTCTGAACTCGGAAATGAAACGGAAGTTTAGATGGACGACCATAGATCGTCTCGTGGTTGGAGCGTGAATTACATTGTTAGCGTTAATCCCTCCTCTCCCTTATTCAAGTCACAACTCCCTATGAATTATTTCAAGTAAAATATACATCATTATTTAAATACGGAATTTTTATTATCAAAATTTCCTTTTCTCATTATTGAAACAGACATTTTTCTAAAACAATGTAATTTTTAATATTAAACACTTTAAAAGGTTATCATATCATTTTATCACAGATTGTTCAATTAAATCTAAAAGTCCTGAGACTTCATATTAACACTCACAGAAATTTATTTTGTTCACTTCATAGTATGAATTCCATTCTTCAGTGCATTCTGTTTTGTCTTCAAAATCTCTTCCCCCTCCCAATATCTGACGATTTTTTCATTCTCGTCGAATGTGTCAGCTTGAAATTGACTGTATATTTTGCCTTTTTTGTTTAGAAAGCCATATTTGCATACTATAAATAGCAAATAAAGAACTAAATAATATCGTATCGCACAGAACCGAGCAACAAGGTCATTAACACACAGACCTGTCAAAGGGGTCGACTGCAGTTATGATTACGAACTAAGCAAATTCCTTTCTTCACTTTCCCTGCCCCACAATGTCCCGGTGCTACTGCAACCTAGTAATGACTAATCGTAATTTAGAAAAATCATTGACAGGAGAGATATTTTTCTTTTTTGGAAAAGATATTTATTTTATCTACTGCAATATTTTTTACATATTTGAATATTACTAATAAAGTTTTTACTTTTTTCAGAATCATCAGCCTTTTTAAACATAACATTATATAGATGCTAGAGAATAAATAAAACTTTTAAGTTCTTATTTTTTGTTTTTAGTTCGTTAATAGCAAAAATGGTTTAAACACATTTATACCTTTAAATATATCATCAAAAGTGCTAATCCTCGATCTTTATTAAATCTTGGCACTTCATTAAATCTTCCGGTGCTTCATTAAATCTCCACAAAGCCAATAAATCGGAAGTTCGGCACTGTGATGATGATGTGCCAATCGTAAATAAATTGGGTGATGGCGAAATTCGCCATATGATATTAAATAATAAAAGATCAAAGTAGCAACAATAAATATGGAGAAGAAAAAATACCCACTGATAAAAATAAGCACATGCAATTGCACATGCTATAAGCACATGCACTATAAGCACATGCAATTGCAGTTTATTTTGTTAGTAATAAAATACTTACCGTATATACTTGCTTATAAGTTGAGAAATTTGTGACAGAGAAAAAGCTTCAAAGTGGGGGGTCAACTTATAAGAGGAGTCTTTAAAAAAAAAAAAAAAAAAAAGAATTGTAAGTCCGAAAGTTATTTTTTCCCATGAGGCAATCCCTCTTAAAACAATGCATTAGTAATTACACAATCGCGCATACCGAATTTCTCTGCACTTCAAAATTCTGTGAGTCACTGCCCTCTCAATGTTCCTGACTACCAGTGTATCACGTCATCAAAAAATATACATACATTTTCATTCGATGTTTATCTCTCGCTTCTCGGATTATGGCCAATCGTTTTTGACAAAAAATGGCTCTTTTCATAAATAATTCTGTAACACAGATTGTTTAAAACTATAATACAGGATTTTAAGTTGAAAGTGTTTTTTTTTATTGAAAAGAGTATCTAATAATAACTGTGTTGATGGGTAAACGAAAAAAATCAACTCAAATAATGGGCAGAAGCCAAATATTGTTTTGATTGCGCAGTGGGTCAAAGATGCTTGAAAAACAGGGATCAGCGGTTTCCCATCTGTTTTGAGGGGCTACGTGCTGGGAGTAAAAGAATGCCTGGAGCTTGTCACACGAGAACGAGCTTCGCCCAAAAGGATGGGAAACAACGCTCAAATGTCATAAGCCTACTTGTTTGGAATCAGACTTTAAAGGGTTCTGATAAAGTTTTTATTATGGAAATTAAATTTTATTATATATATATATATATATATGAATGAATGATACATAAATTTTAAGCCTTTCCCAATAGCGTGCCCTTTTTTTTCACAATTATTATTCCAAATTCCTACCTCATGCCCAGCCAGAGGCGTGCTGGGTCCCCCAAGAGGGCGGTGGATAGACCGGTACGGAGCGCCAACTACGGGGGGGGGGGGGTGCTTAAAACATGATTTTGTCTTACTTAACCTTAAGTAATAGAACCTAAAATTATGTATTTTAAAAAAATAGCTTTAAATAAAAATAAAGGTAAACAGCATAATTGACAGCAGGATTTCCATTGGTCTAATATTAATATATATTAAAATATGCATATTTATTTAATATCGCCTGAAATAAACAGGATTTATTTGATGTACTGAAAACATATCAGCTACTTGTCAGAATTTAACAAATGGAAATATAAAAGTAAAGGATACCTATATCATACTAAGTGATTAAACACTAAGCAATCGCCTCATTTCAGAGATCAATTGACACAACTTATCAATTATAGTGTCACTGTCTATGATGTTCAATAAGTTTGATTCGGATTGCATTAATAATAATGTCTCCAAGTTGTTATTGCTTAAGGTAGATCTCAATCTTGTTTTAATAAGCTTCAGCTTGGAAAAAGCCTTTCACATGTTACTTGAGTCATTGGGATTGTCAAGAGCAGATGCTATAGTTAAGAAGCACTTCGTAAGCACACTTTAAGCAAGAATTGCACTTATTGTCATTGCAAGGTTGAAATGTTGAGTTCTCCTCTTCATCAAAGTCATCAGCAGACAAATCACGTTCTGTGGGATCTTCTTCTTGATACTTTTCACTGATTGTCTTTTTGCTTATTTGGGGCCTTGCATCAGCAAATGAAGTAAGTTCATCAACAAGCTTTCCCTTGTCAAATCTTGGAAGAATCTCTACTACTTTGTCCAGGGCTTTGGGAGGTAAGGGTTCTTTATTGCCAAACCGTTTAGGCTCAAACCAGACTAGATCTAGGTACAAGTTTTTGTGTTGGAGAAGTCTGTTTTCTATAGTGTTGATGAGAGAATCTATGACACTGTTGAAATTTTAAAACCATCTACTTCTGAGGTATGACCAACATCTTCCTGTCCAGCATCTTCTACGTGAAGTTTTTTCCCCTTTCTCTTTCGTTTCTCTTTCAATTCAGTTTCAATGCAAATACTTTCCAAAGACTCCATCTTTTTTTACTCTCATTTAAATGCACATCATTATCGATACGAATGTTCTTGCAGCTTCTAAAGTTTCATCAAACTTTTCACGTAACTCTTTAAGTTTTAAATGAGAAGTTTCGATGAGTTTCCATGCTTGAACGAAATCGAGATTCTTAGTCTGTAAGTAATCAAACAAAGGAGTAGTTATCTTAAAAATTTTCATAAACAACATAGCTACCAATATTGTATCAAAACTTGTAAACTTTATGAGAAGACCTTCTGCATCATTTCTTGCTTTAGAGTTAAAATCAGGAGAACTAGATATCTTAAATAAGGCAATGACCAATTCTAAGTAGACAACCTCGGTAGGGTGAGATTTTTCAATATCATCCCAATCGTCTATCCTTCCAAATATCTTGACCGTAGCATTACTGCGGCTCCAATCGTCTATCCTTCCAAATATCTTGACCGTAGCATTACTGCGGCTCCGCCACCTGGTCATGCCACTAGCTTCCACCTTAAAAGAAGGGTTTTCATCAGTGAACTTTTGTAATCTTTTAAGTGACTCCTCCATAAACACTTTAGCTTCTTCTTGCAGTGCATTAAAAATGATAAGGTTACAATGAGACATTGAGCAGTATCAGTGAGAACTATGTTCAGCACATGGGCATAGCACCAAGTGTGGAATTACTTCATATAATCTTGCTGTCAATCTCTTAAAATGACCATTCATGTTAGAAGCTCCATCAAAAGCGTTAGTAACGCAGTTCTTGATCGGTATGTCGGCATCTCTCTCTTCCAAGACGGTTCTGAGTGACTGAAACAGATCCTCGCCTGTGGTGTAAACCCCACATTTTATAGCTAGCAGTCTTTCTACGACTTCAGAACCCTTAACGTAGCGTAAGACATATGCACATTGGTCGTAACTTGAAACATCTACTATAGTATCCATTAGGATGGAAAACTTCCCTGCAAATTTCTCTTCTTCACATATTTTTCTTTTCATTTCTGCATTCGTGTATTGTAAGATTTTCACAATCATGTTGTTTCTTAAAAATGTAACTTTATCTCTTCCTACTGGCCTTTTCTTACTTTTTTTATTTTCGTTGGGTTTTCTGTTCTGAAGGAGGTTGATTTTACTTTTTGAAATTACACTGCTCACATGCTACTTTAGAATCGCATCATATTTTCTTAACATGATAATAATCTCTAAAAAATTTCCATGATTCACTGAGTCGTCATTCACAGATTGTGTGTGAGTTTTCGAGTTTTCATGCTCCTGTAGTCTCTGATGGACATGCTTGCAATCGTTGAATCCAAAGCAAAATACTGAAGCGAATTTGCTAAATGCAGCACAAATGAAACAGAACGGTTGTTGTGTTTTTCCGCTGTGGGATAACCACTGCCTTCGGAAAATTTGGTTACCACTGTTACTTTCTTCGATTTTAAATATTGATTTTCTATCTGTAAAAGGCACTTCTTTTTCATCAGGCTGAACTGGTTGGAGCGCCAGGTATAATTGCAAGTCATTTGCTCCCGGTTTCTTAAAGTAATCAATATATTCTGTTGGTGTATTAAATAAAGTTCTTTGGCTTGAGTTCGGTTTTGTATTTGACGTTGATAGTCCTAGTTATTGTAATTGTTCGTGTGTTGTTTCTACATTGTCTGAATTTGAGAAGTTTCCAGGAAATTCTTTTACAAGACTTTGTCCATCAACAGAATCGTTCAATTACGTTCCTTGGCTCGATACTTCATTTTCTAACAGTGATGGCATTGCTTCTCAATCTGAGGATTTTGATAAAAAAGCTGTTACTTTGGGGCATGTTTTAGCAGATTCATGCAATATTTTATTTCTTTTCACTTTCTTACATTCATGGCCGCTTTTCTTTCTTCTTTTTCTTTCTCTTTGAAAATTTTACATCCAGGAAGGCGAGAGGCGTCGTGAGAAGAGGGCGCACAGGGACATGTCCCGATGTCCCAGCATGCCCCTGTGCCCAGCACACATTGCAACTACATTAAATTCTATCCCACTCTACTAATATTAACAAGTCTACAAACACTTCCTCTTTTCCTCGATCATACCATATATGGTTACTAAACTTAACCCTATGTAAATATTCTCATTGAAACTGCATTCCCAATCACATTTTTAAAGCCTGAACCACTAAGATAGCAGTCACGTGCCTATATATATATATATATATATATATATATAAATATATATATATATATATATATATATATATATATATATATATATATATATATATATATATAAAACTTTTCTTTTTGTTTTCAAGTGTTCTTGAGTAATTTATTGAAATTTTTTTTTCTCTTTTAAAAGGATCGACTTACATGCAAATTTTGGATTTTTTCCAATTTTTTTCTCTGAAAGTAGGGGGGGTCGACTTATACACGAGTATATATGGTATTTTAGTTTCTAAAATACTTATTTTAGAAGTAGTTACAGTAAAAAAAAACTGGGGTAAAAAAATAAATAGGTATGTAAATCAAAAATCAAGGGAGAAAATATAGCTTCTAGTAAAATGAAAAATAGTGGTTTTGTCAGTATAAATTGGAACATAAGAGATTAAAAAGAATGAATAAAAGTATTGAATTTCAATCTGGATTGCATCTAATGTCAACAGCAGTGCTCAGAGAAAAAACAAGATTTCAGCATATATACAGCTATAATATAAAAGCTACATCCAGTAAAAATTATCTTTTAAAAGCTCCAACATTTCTACCAGAAGTTTAAAACATAGTACTATTACTTTAATATATTCACTGCAACTGAAATTAAAAATGTTTAATTATCTCCAAATTCAGTATAATCAGTAATAATGTAATAACAATATTTATGTTCAACATTTATATTTTATATTCTTCAACCAATCCCTACCTGGGAATGTCAAAATATGCCATTTAAACAATATACGAGGGTTATACTGAAATTTTTGAGACAGGATCAAACGATATGCGCTAGAAAAAAAATTATTGGTCGGATATTTAAATTTGAACTCTTATGTCCGCAGATGATAATTTGTCGTAACAATTACAATTTAGCTATCATAGAATAAATTTTAAAAGAAAAGAAAATGGAATTCATGCAAGCGATTATCGCAATCATAGCGATATCAAATCATAGCGATTATCTCACTATGAATTTCTTTGATTTTAAAGTGGGGCTAAATCAAGAAAAATGTCTTCAACGTCTACAATTAGCATATGGAAATGATGCTCCATCTTGTGCCACTGTATTCAGATGGTTTACAGAGTTTAGAAGAGGTCGAAATTCTTTCCTGGATGAAAAATGCACAGGAAGATCTTTGTCAGCTGTAGTCCCAGAAATAGTTGGCCATTTGAAAAATATTAATCGATGATAAACACTGTACCTACCAAATGATACAGAAAGAACGTAACATTGGATTTGCAGCTATACATAAAATTATTCATAAAGAACTGCATATAAAAAAATTGGTTTGTCTTTGGGTCCCCCATAATTTAACAGAACATCAAAAAGCGGAGCGTGTCAGAATCAGTAAAGAAACCCTATTATTACTTAATGATGGTGAACACTGTATTATTTCTAAAATCATAACTGGTGATGAAATATACATACCGTTTTTTGAAGTTCCAACACTTCAAGAAAGTAAAGTATGGTCTTTGAAGATGACCCCAAACCAAAAATGGTGAAACACAACGAGTAATGAAAAAAGTAATGCTGTGTTCTTTAGAAGTACAGATCTGGTGAAAGCCTTAAAACTGAGGGACAGAAGACAGTTACAGCTAACTGGTGCAACATTAAGTGTCTTTAAGAAATTCTCCAGGAAGTGAATGTTAGGGGACTCATGTTTCACCATGACAATGCATCCTCTCATTCAGCAAGAATTATAGTCGAATTTCCTAAACAAAAAAGCATCAAAGTGATAGAACATCCACCCTATTCTCCTGATCTTGCTAATTTGGCTATTTTTTAATCTAAAAAAAAATTTACATGGGTGTCATTTTCATTCCGAAGATGAGATTGATGAGGCTATAAAAAATATTTTTCATCGATTCCAAGAAATGAATGGCTTGAAGCATTTAATCTTTGGAATATTTGCCTACAAAAGTGCATTGATGTTGGAGGGGAGTACTTTGAACACTCCTAAGAATTGGTAAGTTTAATTTGTACCAATTAGCCATATCTCAAAAATTTCAGTGTGACCCTCGTATGAACTTAACTGAGGATAATTGCTTTAAAAGCTAATTAAAATCTTTATTGACAAATAAAGAACAATGCTTTTTATTTATTATGCATAGCATTTTCTGATTTAGTCTTTTAAAATGTCATGTCCTTTAAGTGTAGAATAGCATGAATTGTAATAAATTCTGGAAAATAATTTATTTCTTTTCAGCGAATGAGGCACAGAAAAGTTTCATTTGATAGATGTAATCTCTACCGTCCTTTAGCCTGCCCTCTTTTAGACTTGATGGTTGAGTTTATTCTTAGTCATTTATCAAAGTGTTTGCCTTTTGAATTATATCAGTAAGAATTTTGTTCTTATATTATCTTATAATTTTTATTAGTTTAATGAAACTATTAATGAACAGATTTTATTTGATTTTATATGCTCTTTACATAATAAACATATGTTAATTATGTAAAATTTTAAAACTATGGTTAAAACTGTGTAGTGACGCATACAGTGATATTTGCGTATATGTCAAATTTGATGGCACTTGCATACATGCCAGTACATTTTCAAATCTAGCAAGTGCAGTATAGGAAAAGAGGTGGCACTTATGTATAATATTAGATTTCCCTTGTTACTTAATCTTCCCTGACATTTCTATCACATTGCATTATACACTGAAGAGCCAGAAAAACTGGTATAGTCGTGCGTATGCAAATAATGGAGGTATGCAACCAATCAGCGTAACGCGATGTGGTCGACAGTGTGTATATAAGACAACAAGGTGTCTGAGGAGGCAATTAGATCAGTTCTTGCTGCTACAATGACAGGTTATCAAGATTTAAGTGATTTTGAACGGAGAGTAATAGTCGGTGCACGAGAGATGGGGCATAGCATTTCCGAAGTAACAATGAAATTTGGATTTTCGCACATGACCATTTCAAAAGCGTACCAAGAATATCAAGTTTCCGGTAAAACCTCAAATCTTCGACAGCGGTGCGGCCGGAAAAAGACCTTAACAGAACGGGATCATCGACGGCTGAAAAGAATCATTACACGAGATAGACTTGCAACACTTCCTCAAATTGCTGCGGATTTGAATGCAGGGCCATCAACAAGTGTCAGCGTATGCACTGTGCAACGTACCCTCATTGATATGGGCTTTCACAGCCTCAGACCAACTCGTGCACCGTTGTTGACTCCGTGGCACAAAGCTCTGCACCTCACCTGGGCTCTCCAACACCGTCATTGGACTGTTAATGACTGGAAAAACATTACCTGGTCTGACGAGTCACGTTTCCAATTGTATCAGGTGGATGGCCGTGTACGGGTGTGGAGACAAGCCCATGAATCCATGGATCCCTCATGCCAACAGGGGACTGTTCAAGCTGGTGGAGGCTCTGTGATGGTATGGGGTGTGTGCAGTTGGCATGCTATGGGACCGTTGATACGTCTAAACACGACTCTGACAGGTGACCGATATGTTAACATCCTTTTTGATCACCTGCACCCATTCATGTCCTATGTGCATTCCGATGGACTTGGACAATTCCAACAGGATAATTTCTTGAATTAACACCCCACACGTCCAGAGTAGCTACCGAGTGGCTCCAGGAGCACTCATCTGACTTTAGTTACCTCCAGTGGCCACCTAATTCCCCAGACATGAACATTATTAAGCATATCTGGGATGTCTTGCAATGTGCTGTCCTTAAAAGATCTCCACCCCCTCACACTCCCATGGCTTTGTGGACTGCCCTGCAGGATTCATGGTGTCAACTTCCTCTAGGATATCTTCCCACATTAGTTGAATCCATGCCACGACGTGTTGTGGCACTTCTGTGTGCATGTGGAGGCTCTATACGATATTAGGTAGGTGTACCAGTTTTTCTGACTCTTCAGTGTAATTAATATATAACAATATATGTATTATGGCAAACATAGCCAAACTTCCTAGTTTCTTCTAATTTACCAACAGACTACACTAATATCTACTTATTTACTTTTATTTTATTTTTTTCTTCTTTCGTTAAGGATATTCAAAATTAACTTAGTATAACTGAATTTACTTCAAATATTTTTACTTACGTAACTTAATTTACTTCAAATATAAGCTTTTAATTTAAGCTTTAGTAATATAAGCTAGACTTCAAACACTTCTTTACATCTTGGATAGTTTTATAATGTTGTAGAGTTCTAGAGATTCACAGATCCAGTTTGATGTACCTTTTAGGTTGTTGTTTTTTTTCTTCCAAGATTAAGTTCTGTTTGATTTGAGTCACTGTACTTAGATTCTTCTTTTAAGCTTTGAATGATTGTCTTTATTTTAGGATGTGGTCTATCTATTAAGGTGTTAAACTTATTATTCCAGCCCTCTACTACATTATTGGTTCTTTGCTGTAGATTATAACAGCTCTACATTCTAGTTGTAAAGACAGGATTTTCTAGCCATTCATTCACAAAATAATCATAAAGTTCTTGCAGCTTTTGTTACTGCTGTGGACTTTCTTGAATTAATAACCATCTGTTATCTTTATCTGCATATGGAAGGTGAGCTAATTTTGCACACATGAAGTTTAATTTCTTCATTTTCTTTATAATCACTGGCTAATCAAAGTGACTGAACATGCTGTCACATACATTGATTAAAATGAAATTTGCATCCTGAATTTCTCATTAAAGGAAATAAACTTTCCAGGTATTCAATAGCTGCAACATCAAAATCTACAGTTACTGAATGTAGATTCCATCTGGCTTCTTTTAAAATTGTGAAATTTTCACATATATATATCTACATTTTTCTTTGAAAGTAGGACAAAAACAATGTGCAGGAAATTACAGCAAATCAATGTGTCCAGTTTTCATGCCTGTGCAGAAGCCTCTCATTTTAGTGAAGAACCTGAAAATGCATTTACAGTAGTTTCTGGAACGTCGTCACTGAACACCCATTGATTGGGAGAAGGTTATATGGTTGGACGAATCATGCTACACTTTGTTTTGTACTGGTGGCTGACAGAGAGTGTGTCAAAAGCCCCATGAAGCCATGAACCCATCTTGACTTGTTCGCACTGTTCAGGGCTGTGATAGGGGTATCATGGTGTAGGGCATATCCTGCTGGTTTGGTACTGGTCCCCTGGTATTTCCAAGAGATCGATTATTATTCATGTCGTACTTGAACATTCTTACCGATAACATCCACCCTGCAATGTTTCCTTTTTACCTCACAGATGACTGGTGTTCTCTGGCCACAGGTGACTGGTATTCCAATGCCTGCCTGGTATTCTCTTAATTGCACTTCAACACCTTGCAGAATCCATGCCTAACTGCATAAGTGCTTTAATTCAGATTAAAGATGGTCTAATAAAATATTGAACCTAGGTTTCTAATTCACTGGCCAGTGTGTATATCAAATCATTTAGGGACACGAAATAATATCAAATACTGTCTTGCAGGAAAATGAAGTTAGAATTTTATGTTAAAAGTTATTGAGAAATAGTGCTATAACTTATTTAAACATTATATCACTTTTTGTGTTACAAACATACAAACAAAAGACTGCATATATTCCATTTTTGGAGACATTACTCCAATGGATAATTCTGACCTCTTCTTTTAAATTTTTTTATTTGATTCGAAATATTGCAAAATGGACACAAAAGTATAAAAAAATTTTATTCTCTGAGCTGTATTTCATGTTTTATTAGCAGTCAAAGTTTGCCTCTCTGACTCTCGCAGGAAAACGACCCATTTTGGCACTCACAGAATGTGACTTCAGAAGGCTTGGCCATGGCTCATGTCTTTGAGAATTGGTAAAGTTCGGTTATATTCGGAAAGTTCTGCTAATTACATTTGTTTCTTTATCCCAAATTGCCGAATAGTTATAAGTATTGTATTGCTCCAATGTGCAGGACTACTAGTTTTACAACATCAGATAAAATATTTATATCTGTGACAAAAAATTATGTTTTTCATAAAAAACAGTATGAAGTGCAGGAAGCCAGATTGTAAACAAAATTCATCACTGTCATTAAAGAGTGTTCATTACGTATGCTATGGTAATAAATCAGTGACTGTATAATCCAATTTTTAAAGCCTTTTTATGAGAAGTTATTTCCTTATGATTTAATTTGGAAAATCCATAAGGGTGACCACTACTGGTTCGGCATTCTATTTCTCTATTTTTAGTTTTGCTATTATGGAAGAATTTAAAGCCAGATTTAAAGTGGCTTATTGACTTTGTATCTGGTTTAGTGTCCGGTTAATTTAGATAATATATAAAATTCTGTGCATGAAAAATTTTTATACCAGTATACTGCTGTATTGAGCAGTTGCAATTTAGTATTTTCACTAAGTATATGTGCTTTTGTAATATTACAAAATAGATTTTATCTAAAAAAAATAAATCACAAATTTAAAATATTGCATAAAAGGAATAGAAATTAAATGGAAAATAATTTAAAATTGCTTCACCTATTCAGAATCATAAATGATTTACTGTTTATTATAGGTTTTACAATATAATATTATAAGAAATAATTTAAAATTGCTATTGATTTAAAAATAAGTTATTAAATATTATATTTAGAATCCTAACAAATCATATAAATATAATAAAAAATATATGCATAAAAAAATTATTGTATATATATATACACTCAAACCTGTTTTTGTGCGCTCTTTTTTTGTGCGATTTTTTTTGTGCGGTATATGAAAATTTCAATCAAATTGGAACATAATTGACGAAGTTATCAATAAAAAAAAATTAGTAGGTTTGATCGGCCATTTAGTTTTTCGATGCCAATTCTGAAAGAGCTTCAAAATTCCAAAAGGAGCTTCAATCTTGTATATCTGGCTACCAAGACATATACAAGCGTCTAGTGAAACAACAGTCGTCGCAAAAACTGATCACCGACTACATGGTAACTGAAAAAATGTCAACTCTAAACGAGTGCGAGGTAGTATCTTCAAGTGACGAAAGCGATTTTGAACCAATTTACCACAAGAAAGTTCGTGTATTGTCAGACTACGAAGGATAATGGTTATATGTTTTGAAAAGTTTTGTATGTGTAAAATAAGTGCATATGTAAATAAAATATTTAAAAATGTTCGCATGTGTATTTTCTAAATCAGATTCCAAAAGGTTTGGCGAGATTCCAAGTAGCTGCCAAGCCTCGTGTCTTGATTTCGTTTAAAAAAGCAATTCCTAGTTATTTTGTAAGGTTTTGAGTTATTTTCTGCGTGAGACTTTTTTTATGCGGTCCCTATTCACCGCATAAAAAAAATGCTTTTTAATTGTGTTGCGAAAACTATTTTTTATAGCTACTCGTGAAGTTTTGTGCAATTTTTTTTTTTATGCATTTTCTTTTATGTGGTCCCTATCCACCGCACAAAAATAGGTTTGAGTGTATATATAAACATAAATACATAAATACTATTTTTAATTCCCAGAAAAAGTACACTGTTCAGTCTAAACCTTCGGTTTAAATTTACTGTATAACAAACTTAACTATAAAAGGCTATTTGCATCAGCGGTGGGTCATCCAGTCCGATGGAGCCGAAATGGTTTTGCGTAAGTAATATTTTGTAAAATAAAACTTCAGTAAGATTCAATAAATTTGTTTGATTTTTTTTTTTTTTTTCAGACTCATTTGTTTCGTTTACAGGCTTTTAAAGTGCTACAAATTACTTGCTAACTGTTTATAACTAGTTAGCTCTTTTAGTTTTCGTCCCGATTTCATCTGGATACTCCAACTCTAGATTGTGCAATTTTTTTATTAACTTTCTCTGCGTATTAAACCTAACAATAATGTATTAAACCTAATGTATTAAACCTAACAATATATCTGACGAGATTTTACATTCAACTTAATCTATAAACTTGTCTGGTGTCACATAATTACATACTTGATTACATATATTTCTATGTATTCTGTTTAAACCTCACCAATCATTAAACATCTTTAGAATCCAAGTTTATTTAACCTTCTAATTTTTTTAAACAAAATAAAATATCTCATGCTTGTGCCCCCGTATTTCACCAAGGAGTAAATAAAGACACTGAGCTGCAACAATCGTGATATTTTAAATATTGCAGCTTTCTCAGATATTGGAAAATCCAGGTTAAAAACTAAGATATCGAAATTATAACCACTTGATCCAATACCCAGGGCCGATCCTAGGGTGTTGGCCGCCTGCGTGCAAAGACCTAATGTGCCGCCCCTCTAGAGAATTTTTCATATTTTGACTAATACTTAACGTTGACTTTATAAATTCATCTACCTGTATAAGAGTAAAAAGTAAAACATTAATGAAAATGCAAATAAAATTTGAAGTGCAAAACTTTATTTTTTGGCCAGCTAATAGGTTATAATAGCGACAAAATACTTTAACAAAATAATAAACAAACAAAAATATTACCTTTGAAATAAAAATAGACATTCTATAATTAGAAATGCAAAACAACAGTATTTACTCAGAAAATATAATCTAATAAAAAAAAAGTACTAAAGCATAAATCTCGTGAAACGACCTAATAATTAACTATAAAATAACTTTTCTGGCTTTCTGAGAAGCAAATTTGTCAATAATTTCGGTGAAATCAATTTTTTCAGAGATTTCGGATTCAATAGAGATGATGCCCAAATCGAAAAGCCTTTCTTCTGTCATATTATTTCTCAAAAAAATTTTAATGATTTTTAATTTACTGAAACTTCTTTCACCTGAAGCCACAGAAACAGGTAAGGTTAAAAAATTTCTTATTGCTAGAGCAAAATTCGGAAAACAGGGAATGAGTTCATTTTTGACTATAATTTCTAATATCTCAATTGGCTGTTTTTACCTGGAAAAATATCTTTGAATGAAGTTATTTCATTAAAGAGTTGTATACCGTCTATATCTTTCACAATACTTCCTTCCTCCTGTACCTGTAACTTAATATCTAAGTCCATGCAGGCTTTCATGAGATCATCATTAGAAATGTTGTGAAACTCATACAGAAAGCAGAATATTGAATGGCACTCAGATAATAAGGTAAATCTTTCATTTACCGAAGAGAATGTGTGATCAAGAATTGAAAAATAGAAAGCAGTCTTGAATTGCTGGAAGGGATTTGAAACTGGTTCATCACTGCCCTCGTAATCAAATAAACGGACCTTTTTCCTGAGCTTCGACATGGGAAATTCGGGATCAATACCTAAATCTCTAGCAAGTGTTGTTGCTGAATCGACAAATATTTTAAAATTATCGTCAGATCTTTGGGAAACTAAATATTTTTTAAGATTATCTAAGCCTTCAATGCATTCCGAATTGTTTAATTTAGGATTTTGAAACATTTTACTCAATACATCAATTCTTGATAATAAATCATCCCAAATTAAAATTGAACACAAAAATTTAAATGTTTCAAGACTTTTAATTATTGATTCAGCACCCATTTTTGTTTTCATGTCTCTGGTGGTATCTTCAATTAAGGTATTTAATGCGGTAATAATGTTTTTTAGGTCTTGTTTTAGAGGTCTAATAGCATTGATACGACTTTCCCACCTTGTTTCACTTAATAGTTTTAAAGTTAGACTTTTCACGTGTTTTTTTAGTAAATCCCATCGATATGGGGATGCAGAAAAGTAATTATATACCTCTTGTACCATATCAAAAAAACCAGAAATTTCACCACTGGAGCGTCATTAACGACGAGATTTAATGTATGAGCCGCACACGGCACGTATAATTCTCTAGGATTGATATCGAGAATCCGTTTCTGAAGCCCTCTATTTTTCCCCTTCATGTTCGATCCATTGTCATAGCCCTGCCCCCGTATATCTTTAACTTCGAGCTGCAGACTAGGTAATAGCTTCTCTAATAGAAAATTGACAGACCTTCTCCAGTGGTATTAGTTACTGGAAAAAATCCTAGAAAAAATTATAAAATATCTACCTTACCATCAGTAGTGTTCACACATCTAATTACAAACATTATTTGTTCTGTGTGGCTAACATCTGGTGTAGAGTCGAGAATTATAGTGTAATATTTGGCTTTTTTGACAATGCGTGTTATCTCATTACGAATAGATTCGGCTAAAATATTAATTATTTTATTTTGAAAATGCTGCCCTAAGTAGTGTGGAATACGTGTTTTGTTATCTTTGTATTTACTGACATTATTAAGGTGTTCTGAAATAACTGGATCAAATTTGGCCAACATCTCCACTGCCTTTAAAAAATTACCATTATCTCTATGATACAACTTCGTACTAGTTCCTCTGAATGCCAAATTTTGACTGGCTAAAAATTGTACTACAGCAATCATTCTTTCAATGATGGTGAGCCATCGCTTTTTCTCTCGATTGTAAACATTTTGTTGTTCCGCGTCAATAGTACAATTTTTTTCCAGCCTCGTCTTTATTTCGCACCACGATCTTTCGCACCTCGTCTTTATTTCGCACCACGAGTTTACGTGTTTTAGAGTGTTTTCATGCTTATTAAGGTAATCCGAACAATGACGCCAATCAGAAAAGCCAGTACTTACAAGTTGTGTTGAACTATCTTTACCAAATAATTTATATGCAAAACAAAAAATATGATTTAGTTTTATGGAATATCAGAGCTACGCGCGATTTATTTTCTCCCCGTTCACTAAAGTTTTGTTATAATATGAACAGCTAAATTTTCTGCCACTCTCATCAACCGGAAATTTAAAATTTGCTACTTGTTTGGGACCATGTTCTACCAATAAATCAATATTTTTTTCGTTAAAATGTTAGGCCAAGAATATTACGTTACCTTCATTTTACTCTTGATAGTAATGCCCAAAAACTAGATAAATTGAAATCCGTTTTAGATGCATTAGCTTCAAAATTTAAATCTGTATACACTCCTGATAACTGATTTAAATCTATATACACTCCTGATTAACTGATAACTATTTTATTCAAGGTAAGTTATTTTTAATACGCTAAAATTTTTAATATTTTGATAAAAGAAAATTTGAAAGAAAAATATACATCAAATAGAAAATAAGAATTTCCTTTATTCCCGAAAGTAGTAGAATGCTGTGTTGAACGGGTGATTTTTAGTGAATTTTTTTTAGAGTTAGGCTTAGCGCAATAAATTTGCCGTCTCCTGGGAACAGTTCGAAAAAGAAGCGCTCCGTCCTTTGGGCCATCGCGAAAGTGTTAACTTTGCCGAAATAATTCAGTTCTAATTTACAAAGGACACCGCTAAAATAAAGTTTCTTTTGACCATTGATCTGCGAGCCGCGTGCCGACCGTGGTATACATAAATAAGCCGCCGCACAGTGGAACGAAACATCCTTAGGCGTCTCAAAAATATGCCCCTTGGTTATTTTTTTAGATAGAAATTTTAAATTTGGTATCCTTTTCTATGCCGTATTACTGGCTCTGCCACGAATTTTGCTATCAAATGAAGGATGTGTGTAAAGAGTAGACATTAATGGACAATGGACCAACACACTGTGCACTAACATTCTATTTTTCTTAAACTATGGGACTTATTTTGATTTTGCAATAACTATTTAAAATTCAGCATATTTATTCGACTTATTATAAGTTTTAAAAAATTTTGCTTGATTGATAGAACTATATGCGGCCTGCTGCCGCCCGCGTGCAGTGCACGCGCTGCACACCTGCTAGGATCGGCCCTGCCAATACCCAATTATATACACTTGCAAGACTTTAAAAGAGCTATAAATTCTTGCTTATTGTTCATAGCTAGCACTTTTAGTTTTTAAGATATGAGCATTACAAACTTGTAAAATGAAAATTTTTCAATCTTCTTCAACTGACAAGATGATTACTCGAAAACTAAGTCAGTAAGGTTGAATAAATTAGCTTTTTTTTACAAAAAAATGGATTGAGAAACTAAATTTGCTAATACATATTTTTATCGCTTACTATTTATATCTATCTTTTGAAGTTTGAGTGAAAATAAGAAAAATTAAAATAAGTTGGATAGATGCTTTAAGTGTTTTCTAAAAAAGTTCAAAGTATTAAAATTATTTTATATATTCATAATCTGGACCAACAAAACAAGAAAAAAATATGTACATTTTTATCTATCAGGTTCGGAGAAAATGGCATCCAAAGTGTTTGCATTTTTCATAATGCTCCGATTTCCACCATAGATATCCCAAACGTAGATGTAAGTCACATAACAATAATAATAATAATATTAATAGTATTAGTAATAAACCTGTAAGAAAAGAGTATCTAAGTTTACACCTCGAGTTTTAGCTGTCACAAAATATTTATTGTTTCTGAAATATCAGTAAAATTGATCTTAAGCAAATTGTCTGATTTCCCTTCAAAAACCAGGATCAAAACCAGGATCCATGCTTACAATAAAATAAAATAAAATAATCAACAAATGATCTAAATTCAAACAGACCAAGTACAAATGTAAAAATTCAATTATACAGAAAATTAAATCCCAACTAGCCTGGAAATATCTCAAGGCAAAACATGATAGAATGTTGCATCCCAGGTCAAACAAGGAAAATGACATCACAGCCAATCACGTAGCGTTTTGTGTTTGTTCAAATTTTGTGTTTTTCTTTTATTGATATTTAAATAAATAATTATTTTAAGAGATTTTCGCTTGGATATTTGGAATCAGAAAGAAATTCTGTTTAAATATGAATTGGTTTTAAGAGTTTAAAAAAAAAAAATCAAAATTGGCCATTGTATTTCTATAAAACTGTGACACAGATATTAATAAGGGCAGCAAATATGCAGTATTGTGTAAAACTGCTTATAAAAAAGTTTTTAAACTGTAGAATCTGCTTTCTTCATAACTCTACAATATTTCTTGAATTAAAATTTATTGAGGTTTAATCAGAGGGGGGGGGGGGGGATCTAATTTCATTTTACTTATATGTCTGGTACCGTAATAAGATTCAAAATTTAGAAATTTAAAATTCTGAGTTTTGCTGGTAGAAATTTGATTTTTTGCATAAAAGATTATAACAGTATTATAAACATAAGTTAGCAATTAAGATTTTAAGGAGCAGTAAAACAAAGATTTTTTATGTACAATTTTGCTTGGGGGAGGGGGAGCTTTTTTAAATCTTCAGTATTGTAACAATTTTTTTTTTTTTATTTAATAAGTAATTTTTTAAGTGATCACATTCAATCATCGCATTGAACCATTTTGCACTTCTATAGAAATTCCGTGCTCCCTCTCTCTGAATCAGATCCATTTTAAAGAGGGCACATAATGAATGGATTCTTAGCATTTGGGAAGAAACGTTGGAAGAGAGGTTTTGAATCTTCTGGAGCATTTTTTTTTTTACTTTGCATATAACGTGCTTGGTGAATTGAGTAGTAATGGGCATTTATTTATGACCCGAGCAATGCTGGATAATTAAAATATAAAATAAACATCATCATTTTAAATAAATAATTTACACAAATTTAGAACAACAATTTATATAAATTTTCTTCCAACAGTTTTGATCTAAAAGTCATTATATGGAAGTTAGGATATGAAGGTTAGAGTTATATGGACTTAAAGTTTTCCTAATAATTTGTCACATTATTTATTATATTGGTGACTGTAATCACAATAGTGATAATGTTGTGATAAACATGCTGCATAGACCAATTTGAATAGAGCAATTAAATATAGTAATATGTAATTGCTTTAAAAGCTTAATGAATAATATTGTAAAATCAATTACTCCATTCAAATCAAATCCCTGCAACAAATTTCTCACTGTTCGGATTCTCTTGTCAATCCTCATAATTTAAGTTGGCCGAAATTTTTATATATAAAGTACTATAAATAGTGTAGAATAAAGTATAGTGGATTTTATTCCCAAGTACTGACACGAGAACCTAAACTGATAATAAAAAATTAATTCATAGAAATATACACAAAATAAAATCATCAATTGGATAATAAAACTTTTTTTTTATTAATTATAAAATGTTTAATTAGAAATATATACTATAAAGTATAATATCCAAAAGAGAAATTTTCATATTCAATTCAAAAATGTTTTTTACAAATCAATTGATTTTTATGTAACCATCACTAAAGAAATTCTAATACACTTATTATACTCATGAAAGATTATCATAAATGTTCCATAAAATCAATTTTTTACTATATATATATATAATACAGTTTCTCTTCTTGAAATTCGTTGTTGATTAATTATAAAAATGCATATAAGAGAACTTCATGATTTTTTTTATAAAAGAATATTTATCTACACTAGACTTATTTATTTATTAAAAAAAAATGTATTGTATTCATTTTCTTACATTTTATAATTCGTTGTTGCTCTCTGAAGTTTATTATTACGCAAAATTTCACAGATGTGAAGCACTTATACTAAAAATATTCTTCTTTCATTTTTTTTTAGTAAAAATAATAAATCAGAATCACATGAAGATAATATAGAACTTATGCTGCCTTCTTGTTCATGACTAGCATGAGATCAATAGTAAAAGTTATTTGTTGTGAACATCATCAGTAACTGTTATGCTATTCCTCATACACAACTCTAAGAGGAAATTTTTACTTTAACATCAGTAATTTTTTTAGAAAAACACTTCTCATTATAAGACAACAATCTTTGAAATGAAGCATAGAAAATTCTATCTTCCTACTCCAAACACATACACTGTGTAACAAGGTAATTTTTATGATGACAGTCATATTATATATTGTCGTTGACTCTCTGGACAACTCTTAAATATTTCTTTGGAACTCTTTCTTCAGAGCAACTTTTAAAATGGAACTGAATATTATCATTTTGAAGAAAATTGCATTACTGTAAAGAATGCTTCCCCCTTCCCAGGGGAAGTGGGGAGCCATTTTAAACCCAAAATCACATGTCAACCGTCTTGCAACTAACTAAAAAAGAAGAAGAAAAAAATGGTCACTTGTGTCACAAAAATGATGTCATCTTGATCGGACCTATAGTAAATAAGGGGTGAAAGGTTTTACTCCATTGCCCCAAAATGATATCACCCAAAGCTATTTGAATAAAGAAAATTCAATAAAATGACCCTGCAAAATGGTAGAAAATATAGCAATGCATTGCCTGTCACATAAATCCCATTGATGTCTTAATCGCTGAATCTTGATAGCTGAAATAACCTTGAGATTCAAGCTAAGAGATTCCTCGATTGTAAAGTAAACATGAGAGGTCTCCTTTCCTTTTGAATGTTCTATTCACAGAACCATAAAATCAGAATAAAAAGATTTAAAGGAGTGGTGACCAAATGTGTTTATGACTATTTACTGCTTACATATTTTGCTAAAAAACCTGGGAAAATTCTTTCTCCTTGACCACCTGGAAGTAGAGGGAAAATGTTCTCATTGTGAAAAAGTAGATTTCTGTGCTTTATTTAAAAGAAAGTGTTATGGTGAATTTGAATTTCTAAACTCATCACAACAGATAAATAAAGTAAAGTTACTAACAACTTAAAGTTACAGTAAATGTTACATAAAAAATATTGGGAGTACAAATGAAGGAAATGAACAGTAAAGATTAATCTATTATATTTTTGCCACAAGACCTTTGTTAAAGTTCCATTGTTAAAGATTAACCATATTACATATATCCTAAACATGCACATGAGACTACAAATTTCATGTAGATTTGTTTTTTCTTAGCTTGTGTTTGGGAGTCATTCATAGAATTCTTTGCTACCAAAAGAAAACCAGAGTTCGTCTCCAGTATAATTGGAAAGAATTGTGGACAGGTACCTTTCAAGCAAATTTCTGTTAATCATTTTTTTTAATATCATTTATATTATATTACTTTTAATACATAAATTGTTGTATATATATGTGTTAAGAATTTCTGAATGTGTTAGTATGCATTAATTAGTGTTCATACTCTTAAACATTTAAAGCAGATATTACCAATTTCCTGTGGTGTATATAAAAATTTCTACAGGAATATGGAAGCAGTCAATTATATATAAAAAAAATAGTATATTTACTACTGCAATTTCATTGCTTAAACTTCATTGAATAGTATTAACTTTGTTGAACATAATTATGCCATACATGTTTGTTGCCAAATAGATAACTTCATTGAAGGGCAATTTTCTTGAATTGGGTGTTTAACCTTTCATTTAGTTGGCATTATTAATTTGAATATTTTTGCATATTTTTATGATAATGTAAATATGTAAGAATATTTATTCATCTTACAATTGTCAAGACTGGGCATTTTGTACTATATTTCTCACACAGAATGAGGGTTTGAGGCTTTATTTCCCTATTCTTTTAAACATACTTATTCTTTAAATATCATAACATATATTTTTTAATCTGAAGGTTCACTTTATTCTGTTTACAAATATGCATACAATTAAGTTGTGAGACTATTGAGTACCATTTTAGTAGTGTTTAATCGAACAAAGTACTCAGACGAGTGATGCCACATTTGACCTGGAGAAGTACACGACTCATAAATCCATGACATCAAAATTTATGATGGGAACTGTGGGCATAAACAATGCTCCTGGGCAAGACTTGCACAATTTTCATTAGCTCCATAGGAGCCAACGAAGATATACCCCAACATCACACAAATGCATAGGTCAATGAAAATCTGCAAAAAATGCTTGTGCCAGCAAAGAGTGTGAGACAATAAAAAGTCGAGGTTCAATACTGCAAAGAATGGAGAAGGTTATAGAAGGTTTAACTGTTCATTTTTAATTAATATCAAGACAACTCCTGGTGTTAGAAACTTGAAACATGGACTAAATTTCAAGTGGGGCTATTTTAAAGCTACCCACAAAATTTCATTATATTCAGTTCAGCCATTCTCCCATGATGATGAGACAAACATACAGACAGATTTTCAATTTTATTTATATAGATTTAGAAAAATAAACTGAAAATCAGCAAAATGAGCAAACTTTCAGTATGTCTATTAAAAGTCTACATTGGATAATTTTAATCCAGAATCAGCCATTGATAAATGATATTTTTCAGCTGATAAAGGTAAATATGTTAATAGAGAGGAATAAATTGTTATCCACTCTGAGTATGTATTTTTGTTATTTTCTTACATATTATCAGCTTATGTAGGAATGTACTAAAATTTGTGTTTACATAAGACTTTATTAAAAACAAACAATTAAACCTTCCATAGAGATAGCATTGTGCAGACTATATTTCTTCCGCCAATTTATATGAAGAAAATTAAGTCATGTTGCTTATCAATGGATTTAAATCTAATGTGTTTATGTGACATATGATATTTATTAAATATTTTCCGATTTAAATAATAAAGATATGTATACGTATAAAATAAATTTCACTGATATTGTATTTTTGACTGGATTATATCAATTATGGTCATTATTATTATTTATACAGTACAGGATCTATTATCCGGAATGCTTGGGACTTCAGGCATTCTGGATAAGGGGTTTTTCCATAATTCGGAACACTTTCTAAAACTTACTGGAATGGTCTCAAATGTCGTTATAGAAAATTATAATTCATTTTAAAAACATAAATGTATTAAAAAAAGCTTTTTTACAATCTATATGGGTTAACTAAAATGCAAATTACATGTAATTATAGTATCAAATTTAGTGATTAAGAAACATTTTGAAAGAAAAAAATGTCTGAAAAAAGTTGATTATTCAGGGTAGTTAGAAGTCTTTTTTTTTTTTTTTTAACATTTCAACTAAAGTGGGCTCTCACCATATTCATCTAATATTTTGGCAGAAGCACCTTTGTTCATAAGTTTCAAAATATTTTAAAGTACTTTTAATAAAATTAAGATGAGAAGGATGTTCCTTTTTAATTGAAATGAGATATTCAACAATGGGTGCAAATATATCAAATTCTAATTTATGCTCTTCAAATGTGTTTCTAATAAGCCTTTATAATTCTAAATGCCTGAATAAATAAAAAAAAATTTAATTTCGTTATCCTAAACATATATCTCATTTTCACCAACAATATGTTTAAAATATAATATCCCAGCATAAAAAGCACAAAAAATATAAAAATATTAGTGGATGGAAGCAGATTAAAAAAATGGAAAATATTTAAAAATAAAACGAAATATACCGGCGATCGTGTTTAAATAAAAAAAAATTCGCGATATTTCTAAACTGTCTTCTATAAATTACTAATTAATAAATGTAACACGTTAAAACCCCATAAATATACTGCAATGAAACTTTTTGCTAGGGTCAATTTTCACTCCAAAATAGCCATTTTCATCCAAATAATAGGATTTAATTGAAAATGATTTTGATCTTGGAATTCCATCAACGTTTTTTAAAATATTGAAGATGTGTATATTTCCACGGAGATGAAAAAAAAAATGGATTTTCCCGAGAAAATGACAAGTTTATTGCTTAGGTTAAGTATTTAAAGAGATCAATCAGAAGGCCCTGAATTACATTTTATAGCTGCTATACTTTTCTCTGCATTTCGGCAAAAGTTAACTCTCATTAATTTCGGGAATTCCTTACTTAAACGTACTTTCTATCATCTCGTAAATGCGCTGATGACTCTCTTTTTTTTTTCATCTTTTCCAATAAATGTTTATTAAATTGTGCAAAATAGTGTGAATTCTGCACGGCACATCGCGTTTGAAGAGCGTAGGATTTCTTTAGCGATATCGGGATATTTCTAGCGAAAAAGTTGGAATACTTTTATCGAAAATCAAGGTCCCGGAACAAAGAGCAGAAAAGGAAATGTAACGAATTCAGAAAAATTGAAACCTTTATGCCTAGTGTGCTCTGCCCTATCCAGCCAAAAAAAAATGAAACACCATTAAAAAAAGCACCTTGCCGCGACTTGTCCGTAACTAACTCCTGTATTATACTATACAGGAGTTAGTTACGGACAAGTCGCGGCTCCTATCAAAACTAGTGAAGAATGGAATGACGTGTATCGCCGTCAATGTGACGGTCTCGCCCGTGCCGGATCGTCACCTCCGAGAGCTACTATCGGGGGTGACAGCCGGATGCAGCCACTTAGGAAATTTTTGGGAAAAACGGTGCTACTTCCGATGTTTTCCGGAAAAGAGGAATTGTGGAACTTCTCGGAAAAAACATGATCCACGGAATATTTTCATTCGCTATCGCGAGAATTCCTCATGTTCGTTTTCGAAATTTAAGAAGAATCAGCAGCGGCGAGTGCGCGCGGGAATTTTGAATTTCGCGCGCGGTTTGCGCGTTCTATTTCAAATCCTCTAAAATAGTAGGTTTCAATGCATTTTTTTTATTGATATTGCTAATTAAAGCAAAAAAGCATTTGGCGGGATTTTAAACAAAAAATCGCTATTTGGCGCAATATTTAGCAAATAATCGCTTGTTGGCACAAAATTTGGCATTATTTTGCCGTATTTGTTGGAAACTTGGTTCTGTTTTCGTCGCGATTCTCGTTATCGTGGGAACGTGTCTACATTTTTAGAATGGTTTTACCGTTCTCGTGAACGACTCGTGACGAGAACAGAACATGCCATTCATGCAAATCGCCTTCTCGCCGCACGCGCATCCTGTTTTGCATATAGTGAGGGCGCTGCCGTCAACGGTTGAGTTCCAGAGCGTACCCATCACGGTGTATATGTCGGCGGCTATTGCTGTGTTAGCTGAGCGACTTGACTAGAAAAATTTGAAAGTCATTTGCAGATTTAGCAGTGTTGGTCATAGCCCTATCCGAAGTGCTGGTAGAAAAAAAAAATTTGTAGCAGATGATATGCAGTAGTGATGTGTTTTCTCAAGAAAGCAAGCTCGTTAAACACAAACACAATTTATTTGTTGTGAGATCCATTGCATCAGATGAAGTTACAAAATAAAACACTGTAACATTCGTTGCAAAGCAAAACTATATACAATGAGCTAGCAAGCTCATGAAAAGGTTTTAAACAGTCTATGACTAGGCACACACTCTCAGTTACTATAACATCGGTAAGTAGAAAAACAGCTACTGTACCACACATGCCGTGTACGTTAATGAAGCCACCATCATCAGGTCACACGTCATGGCTTTAGAAGTTAGACTACTCTCTACCGATCAAGGTCTGCCTTCCATAAAGGTCTTTCACCGTCGATCACCGTCTGATCGATCTGACTATACGTCGAGTCTTAAGTCTGCATAACTACAAGATCTTAAACTCTGAAAAGTCTCCCACGTCTACTACATGGTCAGTCAAGGTCTGTAAAGTCTCTGAATAACTGAGAATGTGTCCTATCATATATACACTGTGATGGGTACGCTCCGGAACACAACCGTTGGCGGCAGCGCCCTCACTATATGCAAATCAGAATGCGCGCGCGGCGAGATGGCGATTTGCATGAATGGCATGTTCTGTTCCCGTCACGAGTCGTTCACGAGAACGGTAGAACCATTCTAAAAATGTAAACACGTTCTCGCGATAACGAGAATCGCGACGAAAACAGAACCAAGTTTCCAACAATCGGCCCCCTCATGCAAAACCCCAAATCTCGGCGCACGTGCTATCAATCAATGAAATTACTCTAAAAAAAACATAACAGCAAAAATGTCAAGTTCTTTAGTATCCAGCAAAACATAAAGTATATATATATTACTTTTCATGTTAAGCAAAAAAAAATTTATCATTGAAAGAAAATTTTAGATATCATTGAAACACTAAGTTCCAAAAATTTAATTTAAGTCAAAATTTAAGTTTTCAAGAAATTTAAGTATAATAATTTAAATTTAACATTTAAGATTAAAAATTTTACTATAAATATCAAATTTAATTTGTGTAGAAAATTTTATGTATAATTATTAAATTTAACATTTAAGATTAAAAAATTTCACTATAAATATTAAATTCAAGTATGTAGAAAATTTTATGTATAATTATTAAATTTAACATTTAAGATTAAAAATTTCACTATAAATATCAAATTCAATTTGTGTAGAAAATTTCATGTATAATTATTAAATTTAACATTTAAGATTAAAAATTTCACTATAAATATCAAATTCAATTATGTAGAAAGTTTTATGTATAATTATTAAATTTAACATTTAAGATTAAAAATTTTACTATAAATATCAAATTCAATTATAGCTGTTCATTATCTCTGTCCAAGACCAGTATACATAATTAATACTAATAGCAATGACACAGATAACGAAAGATTTTTTTTTTTTTCTTTCTGTGTTGTATTCAAATTTAAATAAGTGGTTTGTCATCAATGAATCATAGCCAAGTGTATGATAACAAGGAGTAAACACACAAAATAATACACATAAGCATAACTGTCTTATGCGGGAATTGAAAACATGGATATATATATACATTCAGTGTAATGTAAAAAAATTTTAGAAAGTTCATTGTAAACAATACACATATATATACTCTAGATACAATTATCTGCATCACAGAGGGAGGAGTAAAATATACGATATCCTAACCATATTTTGTAAAAGAAAGAAAAAAAAATTTAGAAGTTACAAATTTAATCATTTTTGTTTTTGAAAATTTGATTACAAAAGTTTAATGCTCTATCTTTGGTCATTGGTTTTGTAAAGTAATCTGCTACATTTTCCTTGGTATTTACAAAGATGATTTTAAAAGATTCATTCTCAACTAAATTCCTCAGGAAATGGTACTTTATATCAATATGTTTGGTTCGGTTATTCTCTATTGGGGAATTTGAAAAATTAATTGCAGCTTGGTTATCACAGTAGATTATGCTATTATTTCTGTTAAATTTTAACCCTAGCTTCATACATTCCTCAATGATATTTTGTAGCCAAATAACTTCTTTCGCAGCTTCTGTCAATGAAACATATTCCGCTTCCATCGTTGACAGACTAACACACTTGTGTTTAAATGTACGCCAAGAAACGGGTACTCTATCTATAAGAAATAACATACCCCCGAGTGACACCCTGTCATCCCTATTGGCGGCAAAATCCGAATCCGAGTAGCAATTTAAATTTAAGTTACCAATGCCTGATAAGTTTAACATGTAATTCTTTGTTTTCTCAAGATATCCTAAAAGTTTAAGTAATGCGTCCCAATGTTTCATGCCAGGATTCTCTTGGAATTGAGACAGAATATTTACAGCGTAACATATATCTGGTCTAGTTCTACTTGACAAAAAGGCTAAACATCCTATCAAACTTCTGTATGGGATATTTTGCATTTGTTTTAATTCTCCATCATTCATTGGGCAATCATTTTTACTCAACGTGATTCCTTTTGTAATAGGGAGTGAAGAAATAGGATATTTGAATTCTTTAAACATTTGGCAAATTTTATCAATATACTGCCTTTGATGTATAAAAATTTTGTTATTGATTTCTGTAAATTCCACACCTAACAGTTTTTGGACCTTTCCTAGAGTTTTGATATCAAATTCTTCCTTTAGTAAAGAAACTGCATGATCAATATCACCTTGATGTTTTGAAAATAAAACTATGTCATCCACATATACCAACATTAATACTTTGTTCTGGTAAAAATATGCACAATTGCACCATTTGAGTTTGAAGAAATTTAATTTTCTCAAAGTGGTGTCAAGCTCATTATACCACTCTCTGCCGCTCTGATGTAAGCCATATATTGCTTTTTTCAGCAAACAGACATGATTTTGTTGGTTCGGATCGACATATCCAGGTGGTTGTTTCATAAACACTTTGGCATTCAATTTAGCATAAAGGTATGCTGACTTGATGTCTAATTGAAAATGCTTCCAGTTAAGCAAACATACAAAAATTGCAAAAAAAGCTCTTATTAAGCAAAAATTTATAACGGGGCTAAATACTTCGTCATACGAATCCCCCTTCTCTTGTGAATATCCCTGAGCCACTAATCGAGCTTTGAATCTCTTTACTATTCCATTTTCATCCCTTTTGATGGTGTATACCCATCTGGATCCGATTATCTTTTGTGAGGTGGGTGTAGGCACCAAGTCCCAAACACCTCTCTCTTGCATTATTGCTATTTCATTATTCATGGCTTCTTGCCATTCTTGCGAGTGCGGAGATTCAATTGCCGATTTATAGTTTTTGGGAACTATTATCTCTATGTTGCTTGCCTCTGGCCTGGATTTGATATCCCTCTTTTCTCTGAAGTTAAACAAATTTTGGTCATAATGTATGTTAGCCTTAGCACAGAATTTTTTAACATCATTATGACTTCTCAGCCTATGTTTATCACCCCTCACTGAGTAGTAAACATCAGTTCGAGTTCCATCAGGCCTGGGTACAGCTTTCCTTTCCCAATCTATGTTTGAACAGGGGGTCAGATCGGAATCAGCAGGAGAGTCCTCTTCCTCACTAGTATGACTAGTGTCATGGCTCTCACCTGCTTCTTCCTCTGACTCACTATCCAAACATCCCGATCCTGAATCTGATGTTCGAGTAAAACCCGATTTCTTTTGGGTGAAGTTTCTAGGTCGAATGGGGTCCAGGACGCCTTCCGCTGCTTCCATCTCCTCAAAACGGACATTGCTTATTTCTAATATTTTTCCTTCTTTCACAAGAAGAATTCTATAGCCCCTGGTATTTTCCGCATATCCTACCATAACTCCCAGTTGAGCTCTTAGGTCTAGCTTCTTCCTAAGCTGTTTTGCTATACCAGCATAAGCCTTACATCCAAAAACTCTGAGATGGGATACAGCAGGCTTCTTCCCATAGTACAATTCGTGTGGAGTTTTAACTTTAAATTTATGGCAAATCCTGTTCTTTGTATAAGTAAAACATAGGATTGCCTCTGCCCACATTTTGTCACCAACTTTGCTTTGATTAAGCATTGCCTTGACACAATCTAACGCTGTCAGGTTGAATCTTTCAGATACCCCGTTTTGTTCGGGTGTATAAGTGTTAGATCGTTCATGCTTAATCCCTAACTTTTTCAAAAAAGCTTTAAATTGACCGTGACAAAATTCCATGCCGTTATCAGTACGGATGCACAAAATCTTTTTGCCTAATTGTCTCTCCTGACAAGCTTGAAAATCCTGAAAAACTTTGAACACATCTGATTTTTGTTTTAAAATAAAAACAAACACCTTGCGGCTAAAATCGTCTGTAATAGTCAAGAAGTATTTGTTTCCCCCCAATGAAGCTACAGGCATTGGACCACAAACGTCCATGTGCAGTAATTGCAAAGGTTCTGTAGATCTAATCCTGCCTATTGGTTTGTACGAAACTCTCTTAGATTTTGCAAGTTTGCAATGAATGCAATTTACTTTTGCATATTTTAATTTTGGGAGTCCGTTTGCCGCGGAAACTTTACTTGTTTGGTGCAAGTAGTCTGAGTTAATATGGCCATATCTTCTATGCCATAATTCAGTTTTGTTCAGAATTTCAACTGTTGAACCACTAATTTTATTTGACTTTGATTTTAAATCAGATTTGTTTTTCCTTTTATTCAAGTTAGGCCTAATTTTGTTTTGACTTTGACTATTTGTTGCAGGGGTTTTTCTAACCTGTTTAGAATTTTTGTCCCTATCCTGATCTCCTTTACGGCCCTCAACACTACTATTTAAACTTTTAGTTGAGTACTGTGGTTTTAAGAAATACAATCCTTCTTTACGTTTAGCGTAAAAGAAATTTTCTCCCTCAGGAGTCTTAAACCATAGAATACCTTTGGCTGCACTAAAAGAATAGCCCTGCTCTTCTAATACAGATGCGGCCAACAAGTTACGCCGTAATTTTGGTGAATACATAACATTTTGTAGCACAATATTATTTGTATGATCTTTAAATTTAACATACATGTTCACCGTTCCAATAGCCTCAACTGGGCTTTCCATATCACCCACTGCTAGCGACATAGATGTATCCTTACATTTATCAAATTTTGAAAACATTTTAACATCATTACAAAAGTGTCGCGTAGCAGCGGTGTCAATCACCCAGCTGAGCCTATTGTCAGGATTATCAACAATATTAGCTTCTACATTTATATTTGAAAATACTTCAATAATACTAGAGCTAGTCATCTTTTTCAATTTTGGGCATTGTGCCTTTACATGACCATTTTTATTACACATAAAACATGGTCCTATGACCTTAATAGACTTTTTAACTTTGGTGACATTTTTGCATTTAGCGCTAACATTTGAAAAATATACAGATGAATTGGAACTTACATTATTATTGTCATGATCCTTCCTCAACTGTCTAATCCTGCCCTCCTCCAAAGACAGTTCTTTCTGAATTTTATCCAATTTAAAATCAGTATCGCTCCAGCGATAAATGATTTGGATGATACTCTGGTACTGGGCTGGGAGATACCGGATGGCTTGGAATGCCACGTACACATCCTCCACGGGGTGATTCACGTTCTTGAGCTTGGTGACAGCTTTCCTTATCCTCGTACAGAATATGTCGATGGGCTCCTCGATTTCCGGGCGTAGACTGAAAAACTCGTCCAACAGATGAACTAAATTAGCGCGCGTTGGGGCCTCAAAATGCGCCTCCAACTTCTCCCACGCATCCGCCGGGCTGTCGCCGATGTCGAGCAGTTCTCTGTACTCCGCCGAGATATTTCGAAACAGGATGGAAAGTGCGCGGTCGCTGCTGCGCATGTACTCCTCTCGCTCGCGGCGTGACGTAGATTCGTCGACTGGTAATGCAGTACGGTTGATGTGGCCGTAACATCCTTCTCCTTTCAGGATAAATGAAATTTCATTACGCCAGGTGACGTAATTGTCCCTGTTTAACGCTTCTATGCCGTTGCTCACCTCCATAGTCTTTAACTGTGACTAGAGTGCGTTGTTTACCTTTCTGCTTGATGCAAATGGCGCCGGTCGCGGCCCCCGTCGATGGAATTCACAACTCTTCACTGCTGCTTTATCACGGATAAAAGTTATGGCCTTGACATACTACGGCCCATAACCAAATGTCGGCGGCTATTGCTGTGTTAGCTGAGCGACTTGACTAGAAAAATTTGAAAGTCATTTGCAGATTTAGCAGTGTTGGTCATAGCCCTATCCGAAGTGCTGGTAGAAAAAAAAAATTTGTAGCAGATGATATGCAGTAGTGATGTGTTTTCTCAAGAAAGCAAGCTCGTTAAACACAAACACAATTTATTTGTTGTGAGATCCATTGCATCAGATGAAGTTACAAAATAAAACACTGTAACATTCGTTGCAAAGCAAAACTATATACAATGAGCTAGCAAGCTCATGAAAAGGTTTTAAACAGTCTATGACTAGGCACACACTCTCAGTTACTATAACATCGGTAAGTAGAAAAACAGCTACTGTACCACACATGCCGTGTACGTTAATGAAGCCACCATCATCAGGTCACACGTCATGGCTTTAGAAGTTAGACTACTCTCTACCGATCAAGGTCTGCCTTCCATAAAGGTCTTTCACCGTCGATCACCGTCTGATCGATCTGACTATACGTCGAGTCTTAAGTCTGCATAACTACAAGATCTTAAACTCTGAAAAGTCTCCCACGTCTACTACATGGTCAGTCAAGGTCTGTAAAGTCTCTGAATAACTGAGAATGTGTCCTATCATATATACACTGTGATGGGTACGCTCCGGAACACAACCGTTGGCGGCAGCGCCCTCACTATATGCAAATCAGAATGCGCGCGCGGCGAGATGGCGATTTGCATGAATGGCATGTTCTGTTCCCGTCACGAGTCGTTCACGAGAACGGTAGAACCATTCTAAAAATGTAAACACGTTCTCGCGATAACGAGAATCGCGACGAAAACAGAACCAAGTTTCCAACAGTATATATGATAGGACACATTCTCAGTTATTCAGACCTGAGACTTAGATCAGAAGAGATCACAGTCTGACCTTGCAGACCTTGCAGAGACCTGATGTATTGGAACGGGATCTGATTAATAGATCCGATGCTTAGCAAAATACTCGATTTGAGTATGTTACGGTAATGCTAGCATCTTCCAGATAAGTTGCTTTAACTAAGTAGGAGTCAAGTTTCCGATGGTTATTTCGGAAAGTGCGATAAAATGTTTTTTCTAGATTTTGGCTCTTTCAATTTTAAAGAGACCAGTTAATTTTTCGCGGTTCTTGGACTCAGTATAATGCCATGACGTGTGACCTGATGATGGTGGCTTCGTTAACGTGCACGGCATTTGTGGTAAAGTAGCTGTTTTCTACTTACCAATGTATAGCAACTGAACGTGTAACTGAGAGTGTGTGCCTAGTTATAAACTGTTTACAAACCTTTTTCATGAGCTTGCTAGCTCATTGTGTATATACTTTTGCTTTGCAACGAATGTTACAGTTATTTTGTAACCTTAAATTGTGCAATGGATCTCACAAGAATAAAAATTGTGTTTGTGTTTGACGAACTTGCTTTCTTGAAATTCACTTCACTACTGCGTATCATCCTCTACTAAAATTTCTACTCTGCTAATAGTAATACCAGCACTTCAGAGTTATAAGGAAAAGGCCAAACATTGCAAAATTTTCTAAATGACTTCCTAGTCGCCAGCAGTATTCCGGTTTTGGGAGAGTCCAGATATTGGAACGCCGGATAAGAGGTCGCATACTGTACTAACATGCATTGTTTTGTAAATCATTAGCAACCATTTACTATTCGTAGTAGAATACTCAGCTACGTGCTACTTTCGTCAATTCGATTAAATAGATATTTTATTATTCAACCAGTCCTAGTGTCAAAATATGTGTCAGTTTAAGAACAACTATATAAGTGAATATATCCAAAACAGTAACATTATGCATCTAACTATACACTGGTCTGATCCAGAACTGCTTTGTTTCTCACAGTCTATCAGATACCAAATCTGCTACAGCCACACTACAACCTTTATTGTAGCTTGTTGCTATATCTCTCTAAATTTCCAGTGTGGGCTTCCTATATACACCGAGATCGGCCACTACTGGAACGAGTTCCAAGGTTTGACTCAAAGAATATGCAAATGAGCCAGTGTATATGTCGAATCTCGAATCTGCATGACGATACTTACTGGAAGAACGCCGTGAATCGTTCCCATGAATGAAGTAAGTTGACCAAAAAGTAAGTTGAGTTTTTGAACAACGTCCTGGAAACAAGTGACTCGAGATCCATTATTTACGTTTTCCCAGCAAAAACAATATCTGGCTTCCGCCCGTTATTTAAGCCAATTTTCCCATTAACCCCCGAATCACGCAACCGTTAACCCCAAATCGCACAACCATTAACCCCCAACATAAGTGTTATTACATACTCTCTTCAATAAACAAAACAAAAAATGCTTTCAACTTTAAATCCTGTATTATAGTTTTAAACAATCCATGTTACAGAGTGTAGAAGACCCAGACCGTCCGACTCATCCAGAGGACACGAGCAACCATTTGGACGGCCGGATGTTACAGAGTGTGTAGCTCTGAAGAGTCATTTTTGTCAAAGACGATCAGCCGTAATCTGATAAGCAAGAGATAAACATCAAACAAAAATATATGCATATTTTTTGATGATGCAATACACTGGTAGTCGGGAGCATTGGGAGGGCAGTGACTCACAGGAAAGTTTTGAAGTGCAGAGAAATTAGGAGTGCACAAGTGCATAATTACTACAGCATCGTTTTTCCCTGCAAAGCAATCCATCCTTAAAGAATTTTTAGATTTACGATTTTTCTTTTACTCTACGTATAAGTCGATCCCCTCCTCCCTCTCTTTGAAGCCTTTTTTTTGTTACAAATTTCTCGACTTATATGCGAGTATATACGGTAAAACTTTCCCATCTATGTTTGAGCTGGACTCGAGTGCCATATTTTCCATTAAATAACAATGTTTGAGTGCAATTTGAGCAAAAGCTTTAAAACACCTTAAAAATTTATTTCTTGGTGTAGCATTCATGTTTAGTTTTCACAAGAGTAAGAGTTTTAACTGTAAATTAACTTTAAAAAATGTAGATGGCAGCACTTAACCCTTTATATAATTTTTTTGCAGTTTCTGGCTAATTTTTCTTAGTATGTCTAGCAAGTCAATTCAGCATTATGTGCAAAAAATTGATTTGAATTTTATCATATTGAAGCAATATTTTCTAAATGTGTATAATAAGTTTATGTATCAATATATGTCCCGTAAATAAATTCTGAGTAGAAAAATATATGAAATATGTTCTGTAATATGATGCTTTTTTTATGAGCAACTGCTTTTCAATGTCAAAACTTGCTAAATTATCATTTTTGTCCTAAAAATTCTAATACAGTACGCGACCTCTTATCCGGCGTTCCAATATCCGGACTCTCCCAAAACCGGAATACTGTAAAATAATGCCAAATTCTACGCCAACAAGTGATTATTTGCTAAATATTGCGCCAAATATCGATTTTTTGTTTAAAATCCCGTCAAATGCTTTTTTGCTTTAATTAGCAATATCAATAAAAAAAAATTCATTGAAACCTACTATTTTAGAAGGTTTGAAATAGGAAGGACAAACCGCGCACGAAATTCAAAATTCCCATGCAGAAAAAAATGACGCGCACTCGCCGCCGCTGATTCATCTTAAATTTCGAAAACGAACGTGAGGAATTCTCGTGATAGCGAATGAAAATATTCCGTGGATCATGTTTTTTCCGAGAAGTTCCACAATTCCTCTTTTCCGGAAAACATCGGAAGTAGCACCGTTTTTCCCAAAAATTTCCTAAGCGGCTGCATCCGGCCATCACCCCCGATAGTAGCTCTCGGAGGTGACGATCCGGCACGGGCAAGACCGTCACATTGACGGCGAGACGCGTCATTCCATTCTTCACTAGTTTCGATAGGAGCCGCGACTTGTCCGTAACTAACTCCTGTATAGTATAATACAGGAGTTAGTTACGGACAAGTCACGGCAAGGTGCTTTTTTAATGGCTTTTCATTTTTTTCTGGGTGTATAGGGCAGAGCACACTAGGCACAAAGGTTTGGATTTTTCCGAATTCGTTACATTTTCTTTTCTGCGTTTTGTTCTGGGACTTTGATTTTCGGTAAAAGTATTCCAACTTTTTCGCTAGAAATATCCCTATATTGCTAAAGAAATCCTACGCTCTTCAAATGCGATGTGCCGCACAGAATTCACACTATTTTGCACAATTTAATAAACATTTATTGGAAAAGATGAAAAAAAAGAGTCATCAGCGCATTTACGAGAGGATAGAAAGTCCGTTTAAGTGAGGAATTCCCGAAATTAATGAGAGTTAACTTTTGCCGAAATGCAGAGAAAAGTATAGCAGCTATAAAATGTCATTCAGGGCCTTCTGATTGATCTCTTTAAATACTTAACCTAAGCAATAAACTTGTCATTTTCTCAGGAAAATCCAATTTTTTTTTCATCTCCGTGGAAATATACACATCTTCAATATTTTAAAAAACGTTGATGGAATTCCAAGATCAAAATCATTTTCAATTAAATCCTATTATTTGGATGAAAATGGCTATTTTGGACCGAAAATTGACCCTAGCAAAAAGTTCCACTGCAGTATATTTATGGGGTTTTAACTTGTTACATTTATTAATTAGTAATTTATAGAAGACAGTTTAGCAATATTGCGAAATTTTTTTTATTTAAACACGATTGCCGGTACATTTCGTTTTATTTTTAAATATTTCCATTTTTTCAATCTGCTTCCATCCACTAATATTTTTATATTTTTTGTGCTTTTTATGCTGGGATATTATCTTTAAAACATATTGTTGGTGAAAATGAGATATATGTTTAGGTTAACGAAATTAAATTTTTTTTATTTATTCAGACATTTAGAATTCTAAAGGCTTATTAGAAACACATTTGAAGAGCATAAATTAGAATTTGATATATTTGCATCCATAGTTGAATATCTCATTTCAATTAAAAATGAACATCCTTCTCATCTTAATTTTATTAAAAGTACTTTAAAATATTTTGAAACATATGAACAAAGGTGCTTCTACCAAAATATTAGATGAATATGGTGAGGGCCCACTTTAGTTGAAATGTTAAAAAAAAAAAAAAGACTTCTAATAACTGCCCTGAATAATCAATTTTTTTCAGACATTTTTTCTTTCAAAATTTTTCTTAATCACTAAATTTGATACTATAATTACATGTAATTTGCATTTTAGTTAACCCATATAGATTGTAAAAAAGCTTTTTTAATACATTTATGTTTTTAAAATGAATTATAATTTTCTATAACGACATTTGAGACCATTCCAGTAAGTTTTAGAAAAAGTGTTCCGAATTACGGAAAAACCCCTTATCCAGAATGCCTGAAGTCCCAAGCATTCCGGATAATAGATCCTATACTGTACTTTGTGCTGATCAGTGACTAGATTACGTTATGACAGTCAACTACAAAGATGGCCTTAGTCAAGAAGGCTAATTCCGAAGTGAGAGTGATACGCTTGCATCATCTGTCTGAAACCGGTGATTTAAACTTTTAATCTTTGTGCTATTTTATGCTATACATAAATATGTTTATACATAGTCAAGTCAAATAGCTAAACCTAAATTTTCCTGAAATGTGACCTTAAGAAGGTGGAAATAGAATAACATGATAGCCAAGTCATGTTTATCTAAGTTGTCCAATAGGGACTTCCTATACAGCTTAAACTCAAAACTCAAATCTTGTATAAAAGTTCTTGTTGCTTTGTTCCAACAGCAGCTGTCATGTACTACTGGCAAGATACCATCGTGAATAAATAAATGTGGTTTTTATTGAACTTTGACTTCTTCTTCATTTGCAATACTGTGCTGACTCCACTTGAAATATACCTTTTTTCTGAATAGAAAGAGATAAATATTTTTCTCCTAGCAAGTTTATGGGCCCAGTCTACGTTAAGATAGATGATCCTATGTCACCAATTGATGACTTACCCAAATGAAGAAAAGTAATTAGTCAAATTGATGGAGGCCGTCTAAGTCCACCCATCATGTGTAGCAGAAATTAAGTTAAGTGGAAAATTTTCCTAACAAACAAAAATTTAAAAATAGAAAAAATGGAAGCAATAAAACTGTCATTTGTTGAGAGAGACAATTACGCCACTTGGTGTAATGGGATGGCCTTTGCACTAAAAGCGGAAGGTTGTTATTGATATGTAGATAGAAGTGTAAAACCTATTGATGAATCCACAACAAGATGAGATTAAGATGAATTCACCCCCAGGAAAGATAAAGTACTATCAATGTTATATTATGGCCTTTCACCAGAATACCAGGAGCTCATCAACAACAGGGATGATCCAGCTTATGCCTGGGATAAGTTGAAAGATCATTTTGAAGCACCAACAAGGACAAATTTGGTTCGCTTGTTCGACGAATTCTTTAACATCCACCCAGATGAAAATGAATCTATCGGAATTTTCTGCGCACGACTAAAGAAAGCCGTCAAAAAACTTAAAAGATGTGAAACATCCGATTCAAGACATTTATGTAGTATTTTAGTCAATCCGACATCTTCCTGAAGTTTTCCCAGAGATAGTGCAAATCATCTACAGATGGCCTGATGCTGATTTTACCTTAGATAAAATTCAGACAGCACTCTCAGCAGAAGAATGTCACCTATGACAACAGAGTCGAGACCATGATGTGAGTTCTAATTCTGCATTTTCTATTTCACGTAAATCTAAATTTGTACCTAAAGGTAAAAATCAAATGAAAAAAGTTAATGTCAAATCAAAATCTAATGTAACTCAGATTGGATCATGTTTTATCTGTAAAAAAATGAGTCATTTAAGAAAAGATTGTTCTAAATTGAAAACTAAAAATTTAACAAATATTATTGAATTGTATGACAAATCTAGAATTGAAACAAATCTGGTTGTAGATCCTGTTGATAAGTTCAATTGGGTTGTAGACACCACAGCTACTCGTCATTTCTGTAATAATAAATCTTTATTTCTAAATTTTAAAGTAATGAAAGACACATCTATGTCTTTAGTTATAGGAAATGTTGAGAGCCCAATTGAAGCTATTGATATGTTCAAAATGTTTGTGATACTGAATGGCCAAAAGAATGATATCGTATTAGATAATGTTATGTATTCACTCAAATTAAGACGCAATCTTTTAGCTGCATCTATACTAGAAGAAAGTAATTTTAATTTTCATATGGAAAAGGAAATACTATAGTTCTATACACCTAGTGGGGAAAATACTTTTATGCAAAAAGAAAAGAAGGATTATACTTCTTAAAACCCCAGTATGAACATAACGAAGTAAACAATATCAAGGATCTTAAAAGTAAAAATTATAAACCAGAGAATGGTGATAGACATGATAATAAAAAGTCTAAAAATTCAAATGATAAAAATGTTAATTTAAATTCTAGAGAAGTTCAAAAACATAAAGGAAAAGAAACTGATTTCAAGAATTCCAAAAAGGGTAAAAGGTTAGAAAATGACATGTTTAGTAGTTACAAAAATAAACCAAGTAGTTCATTTATTTAATCTAATGATATAACTAAATTTTGGCATAAAAGATACTGTCACCTAAAGACTATCTGTATCAAACTAGTAAAGTTTTGGTGGTAAACAGACTACATAAATTTAAGTTCAAAAAATTACATTGTAAACCTTTTATGTTAGCCAAAACTAAACGGATTTCTTACAAACCAACAAGTAGAATAAGATCAACCAAACCATTGGAATTATTACATATGGATGTATGCGGGCCATTGCCTATTTGATCATTAGGCGGTAACAGATATTTTTTTTATTACCGATGATTTCAGCAGAAGTATTAGTATACTTTCTCAGAGAGAAATCAGACGTTTTTAAAGTCTTTAAAGAATTTCAAATTAGAAAGAAAAGACATCTAAATAAAAAGATTTTAAATGTCAGAACAGATTGCGGCATGGAATTCTGCCATAACAAATTCAAAGCTTTTTTAAGCAAGCAAGGGATTAAAGCTAAGATGACAAATGTGTATACACCTCAACAAAATGGCATATCTGAAAGATTTAATCTTACAGCTTTAGATTGAGTAAAGGTAATGCTAAATGATAGTAAAGTCAATGAAAATTTATGGGCAGAAGCAATTTTATGTTTTTCTTATGCAAAGAACACAATTTGCCATAAGTTTAAATCAAAAACACCTCTGAAATTATGCAATGGTAAGAAACCAATGGTAAGCCATTTCAAAATTTTTGGTAGCAAGGTCTACGTAGGAAAACCCAAACAATTATAAAAGAAATTAGACATGAGAGCCCAAGAAGGGATAATGATGGGTTATGCCACAAATTCTAGAGGCTACTGAGTACTTCTTAAAGGTAAATCAAAAGTAATCGAAACAAGTAACCTCAGATTTGAGGAAAGTACAGAGGCAGGGGAAAGCATCCTGGACCCAAATGGGGATAAGAAAAACCCCAATACTGTCACCTTTAAGGTAACTCCAGATCACTATTCTATAGGTTTTGAAAAGGTATGTCTTGATAGGAAACCGGGCGAAAAAGCAGGGGGAGTGAAGACACTGATGATTGTTTATCTGAAGACAGTGAGGAAACAGACCCTCCTGCTGATTCTAACCTAATTCCCTGTTCTGACATCCCTTGGGATTGCAAAAATGTCCCAAAAGCTGACTGTAGTAGAATAAACATTTACTATTATGTTAGTGGGAACAGTAGAAAGAGATTAAGATCTCATAATGATGTGAAGAAGTATTGTAATAAAAATAAAATTCAGTATAATCAAAACCTCTTCAACTTCAGAAAAAAGAGAAACAGAATAGGATAATTTAATATTATAGTAGAAACATATTATAATTTTTATTCCTACCTCAATGAACAAAAAGAATTGTCATTTGAGTATGAAATATGGTACAAATGTTCTGATTATACCATACATGTTTTGCATTTTTCACTTTCACTTTTCAACTGAGCAGATTAGTTGCTCTAATGTATTTAATATAGTATGATTAGTAACTTGCATATTTTTTGATATTTCACACTAGACTATATATACAATTTTTTCAATCCCACATAGCAAGTTTTGCTGATGTGTTTCAATGTATATAATGGAAGAAGCTGTTTTGGCATTTTACAAACTTTAAGTATTTTACTGTTGTATACTGTATTTTGAATTATGACATCAAAAATTTAAATTTTTATATTTACCTTAATAATAGAAATAATGAGATGCTTATACTGAAAATTTATACTCAAACTTTGTATTTCTATGTTTATGTTTAAAATTTAAACTTAAATGAAATAACATATTTATACATATAAATTTTAATCTATAACTGTTTCTGACATGTCTATACTTAAATTTAAATGTAACTTTACGACATATTTATACTTAAATTTTTCTTGAAACTAAAATGATTATACTTAAAATTTTTTAAAAAGTCTAATGTTTTAATAATTGATTGTATTACATGAATTTGATTAACGTCTATACATTATACTCAACTAAAGTGTGAGTGTATGAATGTTTATTAATGTATCATGTTATATTGTTACTTATAATCTTAGACTATCTGAAATTATCACTCATTATAATTTGAAAACGTACTGGGAACTTGATTTTTTTCAATGTTCTTATATTAAATTTTTGAGTACCATAGTGTATGCGTCGAATTGGACAATCTGTATGAGGGGGCCGATTGCTGGAAAAATGCAAATAATGGATCGCGAGTCACTTGTTTCCCGAACATTGTTCAAAAACTCAACTTACTTCGTTCACTGGAACAACTCACTGCGTTCTTCCAGTAAGTATCTTCATACAGATTGGATGTTCGACATATACACTGGCTCATTTGCATACTCTTTGAGTCGAACCTCGGAACTCATTCCGGTAGGCGCTGATCTCGGTGTATATAGGAAGCCTACACTGGAAACTTAGAGAGATATAGCAACAAGCTATAATAAAGATTATAGTGTGGCTGTAGCAGACTTGGTGTCTGACAGACTGTGAGACACAAAGCAATTGTGGATTAGACCGATGCGTAATTAGATGCCTAATGTTACTGTTTTAGATATATTCACTTAGATAGTTGTTCTTAAACTGACATATATTTTGACGCTAGTGTTGGTTGAATAAAATGCCTTTATTTAATCGAATTGACGAAAGTAGCACGTAGCTAAGTATTCTACTACGAATAGTAAATGGTTGCTAATGATTTACAAAACAATACGTGTTAGTACTTTGTGTTGATCAGTGACTAGATTACATTATGACAGTCAACTACAAAGATGGCCTTAATCAAGAAGGCTAATTCCGGAGTGAGAGTGATACGTTTGCATCATCTGATTGAAATCGGTGATTTAAACTTTTAATCTTTGTGGTATTCTATGCTGTGCATAAATATGTTTATACATAGTCAAGTCAAATAGCTAAACCTAAATTTTCCTGAAATGTGACCTTAAGAAGCTGGAAATAGAACAACATTATAGCCAAGTCATGTTTGTATAAATTATCCAATGTGGACTTTCTATACAGCTTAAACTCAAATCTTGTATATAAGTTCTTGCTGCTTTGTTCCAATAGTAGCTGCCATGTACTATTGGCAAGATACCATCGTGAATAAATAAATGTGGTTTTTATTGAACTTTGACTTTTTCTTCATTTGCACCACTGTGCTGACTCTACTTGAAATATACCTTTTTCTGAATAAAAAGAGATAAATCTTTTTTTCCCAACAGTTTTGATTGTGTACAGTATCTAATAACAGATGTGCTGCTTCAAGTCGATTCAGGATTAATGAAAAATCGGCTCAAATTATGGGGGGAAGCCAGATACTGTTTTGATTGTGCGGTGGGCCAAAGATGCTTGGAGCAGGGATGTGATACTTGCGTGAAGTCATTCAAGAAATGTTGCTATAGTAATTGATTCAGGGACAGCAGCCAAATTTTCCAGAAAATAGTAAGGAAAATAGGAGTTTCAAACCCGAAAAATAGGAATGGTAAACCCCTAAAAATAGAAAAAAAAATGAATGGTAAACCCCTAAAAATAGAAAAAAAAATGAGTGACAAACCCCTAAAAATAAAGAAAAAGAATTATGAAACCTACAAAATATGGAAAACTCAGAAATCCCAGAAACTATTAGAAATTTAAAACTGGGTCCTATAAGAAAAAAAATATGATTTGGGCAGCCCACGACTTTTCTTATATAATGCAATGAATTTACTTCTTTCACAGTGAATATATCAAAAAATAATTCTGTAACATGGATTGTTTAAAACTGTAATGCAGGATTTTAAGTTGAAAGTGCTTTTTGGTTTGTTTATTGACGAGAGTATCTAACAACAACTGTGTTGGGGGTTAACGGTTGTGCAATTCGGGGTTAACAAAAAAATCAGCTCAAATAATGGATGGAAGCCAGATATTGTTTTGATTGCACAGTGGGTCAAGTATGCTTGGGACAGGGATGCACGGTCTCCCATCCATTTTGAGGATGCTGCGTGCTGGGGGTAAAAGAATACCTGGAGCTTGTCACACGAGAACGAGCGTCCCCAAAACGGATGGGAGACAATGTTCATATGTCATAGGCCTACTTGCTTGGAATCGGATTTTAAAGGGTTCCAATGAAGTTTTTATTATGGAAGTTAAATTTTATTATTATATATATATATATATATATATATATATATATATTTCTTTTCATTTTCAAGTGTTTTTGAATAATTTATTGAAAAATTTTTTTTTTATCATTTTGGGATCGACTTATACATGAATTTTGGATATTTTCCAATTTTTTTCTCTGAAAGTAGGGGGGTCAACTTATATGTAAGTATATGCGGGAATCACAATAACAACTGTCATGATTAAGACAGATTTTATGGATTCTTTCCCCTTTGAGTTAAATGTTACATTTTGAGAATGAACTTATTTCTCATTAAAGTTTTACATAGTACTGTACAACCTCAAAAATCCGGACTCGTCAGAACTTTGCCAATTCCGGATTATGGAGGTTGGATAAAATTCAAACTTAATATTAACTAAATATAAAGCACTATTTTTAGTAAAAATAATGATAAAAAGTGAAGCTTACCAATTAAAAATATTATTAACCAATAATATTTAAAATATATATATACAGTATAGGATATATTATCCGGAATACTTGGGACTTCAGGCATTCTATCTCAGAGGTTTTTCCGTAATTCGGATCACTTTTCTAAAATGTTGTTATGGAAAATCATAATTCATTTAAAAAATATAAATATATTGGATAAAGCTTTTTTACAATCTATATGAAAAATACTTGGTTAACTAAAATGCAAATATTACATGTAATTATAGAATCAAATTTAGTGATTAAGAAAATTTTTGAAAGAAAGAAAATGTGTGAAAATAAGTTGATTATTGAGGCTAGTTATTAGAAGCCTTTGCTTTTAGACCATTTCAATCTACTATAAGTGGAAAAAATGAAAATCACGCATTTTCCCCTATTCCAACACCCCCAAACTGCTTGATAATTGTAAACATTTGTAAAAAAAGATGGTAGGAATCTGTTTTACTTAAGGATTAAAACCCCTGTATCCTAGAAAAATGATTAAGGAATATGTTGTAAATCGGAAACATTTGTTTAACACCTGTGTCACCCCTTATGCATTATCCTAGCAGACCACAGTGAAAAAATCAAAAGATCGAAGTGGTTAGGCTGCCTGCAAGTGCAGTTATGGAGACGATGTAAGTTGACTGCCATCAAGTGCGGACACGCACTGAGCTACCTGCCAGTGGTCTACCATCACATTAACCGGATGGTTGTCTTATGACGGAAGATACCCCATTATATTTCATTTACTAATGTTAGACGACAATGTTATTTACATTGCAATTCTTCAGATATATTTAAAAATAAATTGCCGATAAAAGAGTCGAGTGTTACGGTTTCTAGCTCCTACAAATATATATATAACATTAAAATAGAGCTTTAAGAATGGGGTGATTACTTTTTCACTTCTCTTTTTCTAAAAATATAATTAAATCTTTTTAAGAATATATTATATATAATATTAAAAATTGCTAAAAAAAATAGCTGTTTGTAATAAAATGATTGAGTATCATGAAATGGAAGAGCCAATTTTCTGAAAGATAAGTTAAGCATAAATTTAGTGCTATTAAATCATTTTCCTTCACTAAAAGTACTTGTGCAAACATTTTATATTTTTCTTTCACAACTTTACCAGCGTTTTTCTGAGAAGGGGTTAAATGTCACTTGTACCTTTTTCTCATTTTTTTTCTTCGTAATAAAGCATACACATGCAGCCCATGGAAAACGAAAGGGAAAGCCCCCCCCCCCTCCCAAAGCCCATGGAAAGTGAGAGGGGAAGGGCCCGAGGCCTGTGGAAAGTGATAGGGGATACCTCCCCCCCATGGGCCCTGCCCCCTCATTTTTGTACCTAAATTTTCCTGTCCCGGCCGGGTTACCCCAATAGACCGAGGGGGTTCCAGCTCTGGTCTATTAATCAGATAATTTTATGATCAAATATTTCTTGTCAAGTTCCTTACTTTTAAAAAAAAGTTTGGAAAGATTATTATATTTTAAACCGGTTTTTCATTTTTTTAATTATTTAGTAATGTAGTTTTTATGCATATAATAAATTGAGTAAATTCTTTTTTCTTTTTGTTATTAATTTTATTTTTTTATAAGTGGCCGAAAGGTTTCCCATTTGTAAGTATTTAAAATGAATTTTAATATAATATTCAATAATATATTTTCGAAAGCATTTTTAAATTTGTACTTATAATTTAATAATTTACTCTTATTTATTATATTTAATAATTTACGTTTTAAGAATTTTAAATTATTTTTTTCCTGCTATTCCTTTTGTGTAATGTTTTAAATTTGTCATTTAAAAGAATCATGTTATAGATAAAACATAATTATTTTATAGCTTTTCTTTATCGAGAAAGAAAAAATTTAAAAAATAAACTACTTTAAAAACTTAAAAATATACTATTTTTAGATCTCACCAATGCATATATAACATTAAAATAGAGTTTGAAAAATGGAATTTTTCCTCCTATATACATACATCTAGAAGTGTAGACTTTGATTTTATTGAAATTATTTTCAATACAGTACAGAATCTATTATCCGGAATGCCTGGGACTTCAGGCATTCTGGATAAGGGGTTTTTCTGTAATTCGGAACACTTTTTCTAAAACTTACTGGAATGGTCTCAAATGTCGTTATAGAAAATTATAATTCATTTTAAAAACATAAATGTATTAAAAAAGCTTTTTTACAATCTATATAGGTTAACTAAAATGCAAATTACATGTAATTATAGTATCAAATTTAGTGATTAAGAAAAATTTTTAAAGAAAAAAATGTCTGAAAAAAGTTGATTATTCAGGGTAGTTATTAGAAGTCTTTTCTTTTTTTTTTAACATTTCAACTAAAGTGGGTCTTCACCATATTCATCTAATATTTTGGCAGAAGCACCTTTGTTCATATGTTTCAAAATATTTTAAAGTACTTTTAATAAAATTAAGATGAGAAGGATGTTCATTTTTAATTGAAATGAGATATTCAACTATGGGTGCAAATATATCAAATTCTAATTTATGCTCTTCAAATGTATTTCTAATAAGCCTTATAATTCTAAATGCCTGAATAAATAAAAAAAAATTTAATTTCGTTATCCTAAACATATATCTCATTTTCACCAACAATATGTTTAAAAGATAATATCCCAGCATAAAAAGCACAAAAAATTTAAATATATTAGTGGATAGAAGCAGATTGAAAAAAAGGAAAATATTTAAAAATAAAACGAAATATACCGGCGATCGTGTTTAAATAAAAAAATTTCGCGATATTGCTAAACTGTTTTCTATAAATTACTAATTAATAAATGTAACACATTAAAACCCCCTAAATATACTGCAATGGAACTTTTTGCTAGGGTCAATTTTCAGTCGAAAATAGCCATTTTTAACCAAATAATAGGATTTAATTGAAAATGATTTTGATCTTAGAATTCCATCAACGTTTTTTAAAATATTGAAGATGTGTATATTTCCACGGAGATGAAAAAAAAATGGATTTTCCCGAGAAAATGACAAGTTTATTGCTTAGGTTAAGTATTTAAAGAGATCAATCAGAAGGCCCTGAATGACATTTTATAGCTGCTATACTTTTCTCTGCATTTCGGCAAAAGTTAACTCTCATTAATTTCGGGAATTCCTTACTTAAACGTATTTTCTATCATCTCGTAAATGCGCTGATGACTCTCTTTTTTTTCATCTTTTCCAATAAATGTTTATTAAATTGTTCAAAATAGTGTGAATTCTGCACGGCGCATCGCGTTTGAAGAGCTTATGATTTCTTTAGCGATATCGGGATATTTCTAGCGAAAAAGTTGGAATACTTTTACCGAAAATCAAAGTCCCGGAACAAAGCGCAAAAAAGAAAATGTAACGAATTCGGAAAAATTGAAACCTTTGTGCCTACTGTGCTCTGCCCTCTCCACCCAGAAAAAAATGAAACGCCATTAAAAATGCACCTTGCCGCGACTTGTCCGTAACTAACTCCTGTATTATACTATACAGGAGTTCGTTACTACCTTCTGTATTATACTATACAGGAGTTAGTTACGGACAAGTCGCGGCTCCTATCGAAACTAGTGAATGTTGGAAACTTGGTTTTGTTTACGTCATGATTCTCGTTTTGCGGGAGCGTGACGTCATTATTCTAAATGTTTTTTCCGTTCTCGTGAACGAATCGCGATGTGGACAAAACTGGGCTTATCATGCAAATCACCTTCTCGCCGCTCACGTATCCTGTTTTGCATATCCAGAGGGCGTTGCCAGCAACGGTTGTGTTCCGGAATGCACCCATCATCGGATATAAAAGCTGGACACATTTTTGGTTTTAAGTATCTACAGATGATATGCTATAGTAGATCGATCGGTTAAGGGATCGATGCAGCGGACATATCTTGGATGAGATCGCTGATCTCAGACGGATCTACATAGAGTCTTATTCGATGTAGCTGAATGTTAAGATAATGTTTATCGGTAGACGCGGATGTTTAAATTAAGTAAATCTTAAAGTTTTAGTGGTTCTCAGTTTAGGAGACCATGTTGTTCCGTGTTGTGGACTTTATGCAGTATTAATCCGTGAAGTTTAAAGTTTTTGCCGTAGCGTATGACCAGCTATATGCGGCATTGGGAAATGCACGTTGTTACGTAAGTTTGAAAAGTTTTTATTCTACTTACTCGTGCAAAGACTGCTTAAACCAAGAATGTGTCTAAGTGTGGAACCTTTTACTGAAACCTTACGAATGAGCTTAAGAGCTCAAGTTTTTGTATATAGTATGCTTTGATTTGTTTTACATTGCCACAAATATATTGTAAACAAATGCAATGGATTCGCTTCTTAATAAAAGTGATTTGAACCAAAATGGAACTGTTCTTTCCAACACCTCTACAGTTAGTTGTATTTTTACACCTGTATTTTTACAACTACCATTTGACGTTGTTATCACCACGAATTCTGCTTATTTTCCAGCGAAGTTGTTCTACTAGAATTCGTACCTCACATCAAAATTTTTTATAACCAGAAGGTTTATTCTGTGCATCCTGACAGGTTATATGCTTGAGCGTATCATCTTCTATAGTTCTTCTTCTATCAGCAGACTACCACCTGCGGTATGACGGTCTCGCCCGTGCCGGATCATCACCTCCGAAAGCTACTATCGGGGGTGACGGCCGGATGCAGCCGCATAAGAAATTTTTGGGGAAAACGGTGCTACTTTCGATGTTTACTGTAAAAGAGGAATTATGGAACTTCTCGGAAAAAACATGATCCACGGAATATTTTCATTCGCTATCGCGAGAATTCCTCGCATTCGTTTCCGAAATGTAAGAAGAATCAGCGGCGGCGAGTGTGCGCAGCATTTTTTTCTGCACGGGAATTTTGAATTTCATGCGCGGTTTGCCCGTCCTATTTCAAACCCTCTAAAATAGTAGGTTTCAATGTATTTTTTTTAATTGACATTGTTAATTAAAGCAAAAAAGCATTTGGCAGGATTTTAAACAAAAAATCGCTGTTTGGCGCAATATTTAGCAAATAATCACTTGTTGGCGCAGAATTTGGCATTATTTTACCGTATTCCGGTTTTGGGAGAGTCCGGATATTGGAACGCCGGATAAGAGGTCGTGTACTGTATTACATGTTAGCTGGAATAATATGTCCAATGACGTTTTAAAGTATTTATTCTTATATTACAGCTACAGTCAAACATATATTACTCAACATAGTTATGAAAAAGGGTTTAAATTTAAAAATATACAAAAATTTCTTATACTTGTATATTGTAGTCAGCATAATATCGATGTAAACGAAATGTAATGCACTACCTTTCACCGGAAAACAACCGTGCAGCTGATTTGACAGAAGCCCACTTGCAAGTTTCCTACTACAGCTCTATCTGCGACCGCACATGCAGGCAGCCTAAACACAGCTGAAAAAAATCGAAACAAGGTGTTTCACCATGGTTGCAGTTTATTCATATTGTGCTTAGAGTTAAAGGAACAGTTAACTTTAAAATCTCCAGGAGATGGCAAAAGTTAATTTTTATGTTAAGAATTTCAAAAATATGTGAAACTGAAGGCTTTTATAACCAAAAATTGTAAACTTACTAGTAAACCAGAAAAACTTGAAAATCTCTGCAAATTTCTTTTGATTACATAGTTTCTTCCATAAATCTCTAAAAATCTCTACATTTCCTTAGATTTAGGGAAATTTTTGTATATCTAAGAACATTGACCACAAATTTAAATTCTGTGGTTAACTTAAAAAGAATGAAAATGAAAATTCCAGGCACATTTGTTTGCATCCTTATCACTTCGTGAAAAACATCATGACATCACTTTACCACCACAAAGTGACCAAGACATCAAATGAAAGCATGCATTAATAAAGAATTAAAAATTATGGTTTTGCTAAAAATGCTCTGTATTTCATTCCACAAATGAAATGTAATGTCACTCGTCAAAAGTATGTTGATCTGATATAAAACAAATATGCCTACCATGGAGTTAGAGAGTTCCCTTTTACTTTCATGATACTTGCCTTTTTTCTCCATGCCGGAACTATTTTTTGCAACATTTCCAGACGAGCACCTATTCTTCTCAATAAATTCCCGGGAAAGTACCATGTGATATCTATATCAGGCTCGAATTTCAGCTGACTCAGCCCTTCCGACAGATTTGGTTTCACTTAATTTCACTGGATTTTTTTATTTTGTCTTTTTGTGTGATGCCACGTAGATGCGCAACTGAATGATGAGTTCTTTTTCTTCATGTGGAAATTTACAGCTCAATTCGTCTATTCATTCGATTTTGATATTGAAAACACACACGCATAACACCTCACTCAATAAGTCTCTGGTCTGACACACATATGGCAACCGGCCGTCCAAATAGTTGCTCTTAGTCCCCTGGACGAGTCGGACGGTCTGGGTCTTCTACACATATGGCAACACTGTTGACAGACCCATATGATTTCTGAATAGTACCAACCTTCAAACGACACATGTCAAAATATCATGACATTCTGACAATTAGTTTATAGGTTACAGTGGTTTTAGTGACCCCAGTTTTGTAATTTTCAAAACAATGGATAAAAAAGAATTTCGTGTGTTGATTAAACATTGTTTTTTGATGGGGGAAAAATACTGTTGAAGCCAAACAGTGGCTTGATAAGCATTATGGAGACTCTGCACCAGAGAAATAAACTATTATTGACTGGTATGCTGAATTTAAACGCGGCCATATAAACACCGATGATGCTGAACACTCTGGTCGCCCAAAATCGGCAATTGTTCCGGAAAACAAAAAAAAATTCCACAAAATAGTTTTGAAAGACTGTAAAGTGAAATTGCGTGAGATAGCTGACACCTTAAAGATATCAGAAGGTAGTGTGTTTACAATTTTACACGAAAATTTGAGCATGCGTAAGTTGCTTTCGAAGTGGGTGCCGCGTTTGCTCACACCGGGCCAAAAACAACAACGTATCAACGATTTAGCGCGCTGTTTGGAGCTGTTCAAGCGAGATAAGAAGGATTTCTTGCATTGGTATGTGACAATGGATGAAACATGGATCCATTACTACACACCTGAATCAAAAAGATCGATTTCGATTAAAAAATTTGGCTCAAATGAAGAAGTGATTGCCGAAACTGAGGCCTATTTTGAGAGCAAAGACAAATTGTTCTACAAAAAAGACATCAAAAAGTTAGAGGAGCTTTGGAATGAATGTATCACTCTTGAAGGAGAGTATGTTGATGAATAAAGTCGAATTTCTAAAAAAAAAATTGTTTTTCTTTGTTAGACCGGAGACTTATTGAGTGATTTATGCATGCTATTTACATTTTATTTTATTATTAATATATTTTATTATTTTTTTCTATTATATTATTTATTTTCTAATTTTTTTTCTATTTAAAGTTTTTCAAGGCTATCAAACTACTAGTATTAGGAGTTACTCCTGTTTTTATTGTAAAAGTTACAAATGAACTTTATTATGTTGTTGATTTTGTTTTTCATGCCCACGTCCCACGAACAGGGCAAGAAAGTCTTGCATTTTTTTATTCTCTTTTAATACGGGTATATCATTTTCAATTAAGCAATTTAGTTATAAATAACGTTATTATTTTATCAAATTATTATATAGAAAAAGTTCCCAAAAAATTGTTAATTCAACATTTATACATGCAGGGGTCGAAGTCATCCTATATTTCCTATAATTCCTATATTTTAAAAAATTTCATAGAAAACGTCCTATTTTGTCCTATATTTCGCACTTGTCCTATATTTTGGATATAAATCCTATATTTCCAAATTACAAGCAATAAAATAAAATCCTTATTTCTATCATTTTGTTTTCAGTCTATCTGCTAAATCTTCCCAGAATTCCAAAAACGTGGAACTACGGGATGTTGAACGTCTGCAATTGGTTTCCAATTGCACGTGACGTAATACTACTCTAAACATGACGCCCGCCGGCTGGACGGAAAGCTTGGTAACGGTAGCGGTACTGTAGATTAGGGGCGGAGAAATATCGGTAATTGCATACCTGCCAACTTTTACGCATTATGCGTAAAATTTACGCATTTTAACTGCTCTTTACGCTTTTACGCATATATTGCTATATTTTACGCATTTCCGCATTTATTTGAATTTTTTAACATTAATAGGAAATCAATCTCCGGCGAAATTCTCCGGCTTTTTATGTTTGAAATTTATCAATTAACCAGACATAGTATAATTCCTCGGAAACACCACATTTCCGCTTTTTTAGCACTAATATCTACCATTTCTGGGATCGTAGCAAATCCATAATGCCAATCAAATTAACGGAGATTTACGGCCGCGTGTAACGTAAATTAAGATCTCGAGCGCTTATTTTATGAAAGTAATAAATATACTTCTTCAAAGGTTGTCTAATTCAGCATAAATCGCTAAAATGTTATTTTGTTCATTAATTTCGTGTAAACGCTGCGATTGCGTAATTCAGTTTGTTCTCAAGAATCGCCGAGAGTACAATAGTATCTTTTTCCATCCATCTCAATCTTCTAAATATTACATTTTTGATTGACTAAACTAGCTTATTTTCGTATTCTAATTAATTATTACTGTTAATTTCTGAATTATTTTCGCATAAACAGTGCGATTACGCAATTCAGTTACTTCGTGTGAATTACTTAGCGTACGTTAGTATCTTTTTCCATCCATCTCTATCATTTAAATGTTGCATATTAGATTGACTAAACTAGCTTATTTTCATATTCTGATTAATTATTACGGTTAATTTCTTAATTATTTTCACATAAACAGTGCGATTGCGCAATTCAGTTACTTCACGTGAATTGCCGAGAGTACGTTAGTATCCTTTATCTTCCATCTCCATCATTTAAATGTTGCATATTAGATCGACTAAACTAGCTTATTTTCAAATTATGGCTAATTATTAAGGTTAATATTTTAATTATATTTGCATAATATAAATTTTTCTATTTAAAAAATGGGTATAAACTCTGTGAAGGGATATTATTCAAAAAGTATTAAAGCAATAATTTAGGCAAATAAAAGGGAAACCATTATGGCAGGAATATAATTCAGTGCTATATATTTTTTTTTATTAAAGATCAATATTTGTTACTCTCTTTAGTGAAAACCTGTGTTTTGCCAAACATAAATATTTGTCTTCATTATAAAGTAATCCTCACCGGATAAAACCTTTATATATTTTTTGCTTTATAATTTATTGTCCTGAAATTTTATAAAATTGGTGTCCTGAATTTTCATATTCTACCAGTAAACCTGATATTTAATGCAATATTTCTTAATACAGATACGTGTACATAGTTGAATTCATTAGAAATGTCGTTTGCGCGTGTAGTTAAAAACAATCATTATAAATGTCATTCACGCAAAATTTTGCACATTCCAATTTTCCCAGGTTGGCAGGTATGTAATTGCAGCAATCAGTAGTTGTTATCTGATAGAATACTTTTTCAAAAATGAAAATAGCAACATTTGTAAGATATTTATGATGATTTCTTTTGTCCTATATTTTTTATGAAAATGTCCTATATTTTTCCAAGTTACGACTTCTAACCCTGTACATGTAAGTCGTTTAATGGCATCATGAACACATTTCTAACATTTTTGGACATATTTTCATCAGAGCTGTAAATATTTCAACACACATGTGTCTGTGACTGCACGGATTACTATGAAAATTTATATGTAGATGCATGCTGTAGAAAATTAGAAACAGGTAGAACATTTTGTAATCAATGTGAATAAAACATGAATTATTCGAAATTAGATATTTTAAAAAGAGAGAGAGATATAGAGTACATATAGCCATGAAGTTCTATATGTAGGCGTATTCTGTGAAAAATTAGATTAGGAGGGACATTTTGAAATAAACTTGATTAAAACACGCATGAGAGAGTGTCAAAAATATTGTACGATCAAAAACATAGTGTGGTAATTGCAGGAAGGGGTGGATCTTGATTCGAAAAATTAGGATTAAAGGGTGCTAATAAAACTTTTTCCTGGGGTGATCAAACTAAAGAATGAGATGGAAAAAATCGACTAGTGTAATGTCTGCATTTGTGACCTTGAATGTTCAGAGGAGGGTAAGTACTCCCCTTGTATTCCTCTATGGACGCCCATGGCAAAGCGCAAATAGAATTAATTTTTCTAGGGGTGCAAACTATATGATGATACCAACAATATCGGCTGACTTGAAATCTATATTTGTGATCTTAAATGTCCCAGGGGAGAGCAAATGCACCACTTGCCCTCTTCTATTGGCACCCATAGAACTTTTTTCATGGTGGATAAACTAAAGGTTGAGACATTCAATATCGATTAGCTAGCATGTCTAATCTTGAACGTCTATGGGAGGGCAAGTTTCCTCCTTGCCCTCCACTATGGGTGCCCATGTAACATTTTCTAGGAAAGCAAACTCAAGGATGAGGAATTCAATATCTACTAGCTTGTAGACTACATTTGTAACCTCAAACGTTCATGGGAGGGCAAGTTTCCCATGTGTTCTATTATGGGAGCCCATGGCAAGGGCTCCTATAGAACTAATTCCAGCTGTGACAAACTCAAGGATGAGGTGTTCCATATCAACTTGCTTATAATCTACATTTGTAACCTTAAACGTTCACAGTAGGGCAAGTTTTCCCTTATAGGTACCCATGGCAAAGACACTCATAGAACTAATTCCATCAGCGACAAATTCAAGGATGAGGCATTCAATATCGACTAGATTGAGACTTATATGTCTAACCTTGAACTTCTATGGGAGGGCAAGTGTCCTTCTTTCCCTCCACTATTTGCACCCATGTAACATTTTCCAGGAGGGAAACTTAAGAATGAGGCATTCAGTATCGATTAGCTTGTAACCTTAAACGTCCACAGAAGGGCAAGTTTCCCCTTGCGTTCCCTTATGGGAGCCCATGGCACACACACCCAGAGAACTAATTCCAGCGACGATAAACTCAAAGATGAGGCATTCAATATTGACTAGCTTGAGAGCTACATTTCTAACTTTAAATGTCCACGGGAGGGCAAGTTTCCCTTTGTGTTTCCTTATGGGCTCTTATGGCAAGAACACCCATAGAACTAATTCCAGCGACGACAAACTCAGGGATGAGTTTCACTAGCTTATGATATTGACTAACTTAACCCTTTTCGGACTGTCGATGCGCCCATGCGTCGATTGATAACGTGTTTTCAAGACTGTCATCCGGAAAGGGTTAAAACCTAGATTTGTAACCTTGAAAGTTCAGAGGAGGCAAGTGCTCCCTTGCTCTCCCTTGAGCGCCATGCAACTTCAACTTTTCCAGGGATTGCAAACTCAAAGATGAGACATACAATATCGAATAGCTTGATAACTACATTTGTGACTTTGAATATCCAGGGAGAGTAACTACACCCTTGCCTTCCCCTATGGGTGCCCATGATAGTAAGTGTGTAAAGTTTCAACTTCCTAATGCTATGCAGACTTCTGTAGGGTTTGGAAAGACTTTTTGCACCCCACACATTTTGTCTGCCCGTGAGAGGAAATAGAAGTAGCCACCTCTGTTAGGTTCTGTCTCATTGTTGATGCTATAAGTATGGGCGCCCATAGCACTTTGCCAGGGGGCAAACCCAAGAATGATATGTACAATATTGACTACCTTTATATGTGCATTTGAGACCTTGAATGTCCAGGGGAGCGTATAAGTGCCCCCTTGGCCTCCCCTATGGGTGCCCATTGCAAGGACTCTCTGCTTATACTATTGACCTCAGAACAGAACTTAAAGGTGTGAAGTTTCGGTTTTCCCTGGGGTGGTAAATAGGAATTTCAAAACCCTTCAAAAATCTCTGTGATATAAAAGGCCGAAACATTACACACATGCCATGAGCCCTGCCACTCAAATACCTGCTGTAAGCCTTAGGGCCAGCCGTGTAGTCTGGGCCTTCAACACATGCCATGAGCGCCCATAGGGGACAATAATATTTATGAATTTTAATACATTAATATTAATAATACTCAAATATAGGTATCAATCTAATCAATACTGTACGTCACATCATTGTGTTTATCCCCTCTGAAAAAAGTTCTATTGGCACCCTCACCATGGGTGACCATAGGGGAGCACAAGAGGCCACTTGCCCTCCCATAAACATTCAAGGTCACAAATGTAGGTGTCAAGCCAGTAGATATTGTATGACTTATCCTTGAGTATACCCTCCTTGGAAAAATTTCTATTGAAGCCCTTGTCATTGGCATCCATAAGGGATGTTGAAAAAAAAGTGTTGCGTATATGATGTCAAGCTAGTCGATATTGTCGCCCTTAAATGTGGCCCTGTGGCAATAAGTTCTTTAAATGCTCTTCCCATGGGTACCCATAGGAGAGCGTAAGGGGAACTTGCCATCCCGTGGATGTTCAAGTTCACAAATGTAGGTATCAAACTAGTCGATGTTGTATGTCTCACCCTTCAGTTTACCACCTGTAAAAGTCCTATGGGTGCTCTTGCTATGAGCACCCATAGGGGAACTCGAGGAGGCACTTGCCCTCCTGTGGACATTCAAGGTCACAAATGTAGGTATCATGCTAATAGATATTGTATGTCTCATTCTTGAGTATGTCCTTCGAAAAAGTTCTATGGACGTCTTTGCCATGGGCGTCCATAGGGGATATGAAAATCCACAAATGTAGCTATCAAGATAGTCGGTATTGTACTTTTCTCTTGAGTTTGTGCCCCCAGGATTAAATTCAGTGGGTGCCTTTGCTATGTCCACCCATTAAATAGTGCAAAAGGGCACTTGCCCTCACCATGAGCGTTCAAAATTGTAAACTTAGGTATCGAACTAGTCGATATTGTACATCTCATCCCTGAGTTTGCACCCTCTGGAATAAGTTTCATTGGCGCTCTTGATATGGGTGCCTATATGGGAACGTGATGTGGCATTTGCTCTTCTTTGGACATTCAAGGTCACAAATGTAGGTATCAAGCAAATAGATATTGTACATCTCATTCTTGAGAATGTCCTTCTTGGATAAAGTTCTTTGGCTGTCTTTGCCATGGTCGTCCATAGGGGATATGGAAATCCACAAACGTAGCTGTCAAGCTAGTCAGTATTGTACCTCTCTCCTTGAGTTTTTGCCCGCATGATTAAATTCTGTGGGTGCCTTTGCCATGTGCTCCCATTAGTTAGTGCAAAGGGACAATTACCCTCACCATGAACGTACAAAATTATAAGCTTAGGTATCAAGCTAGTCGATATTGTACATCCCATCCCTGAGTTTGCATCCTCTGGAATAAGTTCCATTGGTACTCTTGACATGGGCACCCATATGGGAATGCGATGCAGCATTTGCCCTTCTTTGGGCATTCATGGTCACAAATGCAGGTATCAAGCTAGTAGATATTGTATGTCACATTCTTGAGTATGCCCTGTCATGCCTTTCTGGACACACATAAGATTTTTAACTAAATTTACTCATCTAAATTTCAAAGACACGATGGTATAGTGCTAAATACAAAATTATAACCTTATTTTTAATGGAGAACTTACAAAATAAAAATATAAATTAAAAGTAGTAGTTACCTGATTAAATCTTCTGAGATCCAATCTATTAAAGAAAACTACAGGGGGGGGGGAATTGGGACAAAAGGGACTAAACTGAACACAACAGATTTAGGGGGAAAACAAAACAAAAAAAATTTATTGATTACTTTAGTCAGTTACATATTTGACAATCTAAGCTCAAATAAAAAATCCTTGCCTCATGGCACAAAAAAAGGAATTAACATTGGTTGTCTATGTGATCAAGGCTACCCAGGGAATTTAAAATAAGTACTTCAAAATAAAAAAACTAATTAAAACCTATTCTGAGCTTTACCTCCAAAGGTTTAGTGATAAAAAAAAATGCAGGCTAAAAGTATTTGAGGTACACCACCAATGACCTGCGAGTCTCCTATGTTTAAGAGACATGGTGGGGAATGGAAAAGAGTTCATTAGAGTTTGCTTTCAAGGTGAACTCACCACTCTTCAGCCTCTATGGGCCCACACATCAGCTTCTATTGCGCTGGAAGCTCCGCATCTCAGAGGGATGACATCAGCAGAATCGGGCACAGGTGTCGGCATAGGTGTCCACAGGACTGACAGTTTCACTGCCTAGGGAGATGGTGAAACACCGTCCAGCCAAGAAGCACCTAGTGCAGTTCGTTGACGGGGCCCACAGGAGAGAGCAGGCCGAAGGCAATATGCCACAGCCGAGTCCTTCCCGATTCCGCCTTCCTCTCAGCTCCGTCAGATGAGAGAGAGTAGGGAGCAGGGCATCATCGGTTGAGAGAGAGTTGGGATCAGGGTGTGCCTCAAGCAGCTAGAAGCCTCAGGTCACCGGCTCTAGCAGGGTGATCCAAGAGTAGCACAGAGAGCCGTCAACAGTGGCCTTGGATCACATGCATTATCTTTGCTCGGATGATGTCGCAGAAAGAAAGGCTTCCACAAAGGACGTCTGCAGAAAAGAGTGACGAAAAATTGTCGAGCAAAATGTGTGTAGCTTCGATGCGGGGGTGGAATTTATTAACAAATTGGCATGCATTACACTTGCCACTACATAATATTTTTGTGCGAGAGACCCTAGCAGGAGGGTTGCAGTAAAGCCAATGTCTTGTGAGATTCCAGTATCCCTGGAAGCCAATCTCTCAAATCACATCCCTCAGTTCGAAGAAAACATAACTGTCTTAGGGGATTAACGTGGCTTAGCGATCCTGACATCATGAAGCTTAGATAACGCCTTGAAAATCGCAAAGTTGATGTCATCTTGGCCTGGTGTGATATTTTGCATTCAAAGAGGATTTTGATCCACAAAATAAAGATTCTAAATTAAATTATTTTACAAGTACGTGGAAAAAGCATTATACCATCAAAAACATTTAAATTTAACTAATTAATATTGCCAGGGCAGCAGTGGTCACTTACAAAGGCTGGTTTCAACGTCTTAATACGTTAGTTGTCCATTACAAAATTATGATTTACAAAAATAGATTCTTGTCAATTAAATAATTGTTTCTTTATACGGCAATTACGCATGTATTCAGTTAGTTTGCACCATTCAGGGTTCCTTACTTATACTGTAAAAATATTTCTCTTAATTATTAAATCCTAACTTAATTTTTTTCATTTATCATTCTTACCATCTCTCTTACTAAATAATAAAAATTTAGCTTTAACATAAGTGAGTTATTTTCCTATAATTAAGCATAATTAGTCTGTATGAGATTATCTGTATTCTAAAGAAGTTACTACGTCTTTCTAGTTACTCCTTAACTTAAAAACCAATTAAAGCTTCTGAAAATGTAGAAATCAATTAAAGCATTGTAGAAATCAATTAATGTTTATGATTTAAAACTTGAAAATACAGTTTAATCTTCTTTTAATATAGTTTAAAATAAGTTAAGTTAAACTTTTTTACTTCCGAGTATCGTCAAGTATTTTTAACATTAAGTGTTTATGCTGTCTCTCTGCATCACAACTTTACTTTTAAATAGTTAGAACTCTTTAATTATAAGCAAATAAAGTTATATTTAAAACTTTAAACATTGAAATTATATCCCTACAAACAAAATAAAAGCATTAAAAAAAAGAAATTTCTAAACTATTAGAATTTCGACACCACCTAATTACCCCCCGACCGTCCCAACAGTTACCTTACACCGTTCTGGTAGGTCGGACGGTCTGGGTTTCAACAACCACCTAATTACCCCACCGTTCCCAAAAGAAAAATTTTCTTTGAAGAAGACAATTTTTCAAAAGTGAACCCCAACCTTGTCAAGAATGTACACGTGTGGATCAGGCGGAGGTAATGAACCGTATAGTTTCAGACAGGGTGTTTCTACGTGACAACATAAAAAAAATTATATATAAAATGTAAATTTCTACCACAATCAGTGATAGGTGTATAAATCGGTAGATTGTGTATATAGCCCCTCAAAAGTAAGCACATAAAAAAAATTCATACTGATATCACTATGTACTAACTACCATGGGTACTGACTGACAATGGTAACTATCTTCTTAAAATCTCAAAAGCAAACAACTGTTCAAACTATCTTCTTAAATCTCAAAATCAAACAACTTTATAAAGTATCTTCTTAAAATCTCAAAATAAACAATTTTTCAAAACAAGAAAGAGAGGAGAAAAAATATTTACCAGGTACTGTACTTAAATCACATTGTATACCTGGCCAAATGCACAAGAATTTATGCTAAAGAACACGTGGTTCATCATCGTGCTCTAAATTCAAACAGACTGGAATGATCACTTCCAAAATAAACTTAAAAGAGATAGAAATTTAGCAAATGGAACAAATAAGGTGAGGTACCCAAAAAGCAAATAAATGAGGAAAATTAACTTGATGAAGGATTCGAGCCAGCGAAATCCTAGTAGAACTATTGCAGTGCTGCTGCAGTACACCTCCCCACATGAAACTATTAAAGATCTTGAAAATAAAAAAATTTTGGCCGCTGGAAAAAGTAAACAATAGTAGAACAAAAGTTCAATACAAATATGCATCAAGAATGTCAGTATATCACATTGGATTTCAGTGTATCTCAGCCCTGTCCCTTTCACATTACTTAATCAAAACACTGCTACCACAGAATAATAATTTCTGCAAACTTAAAATACTCAATCTAGTTTTCTTCAGTATACCCAATTCTCAATATATCCAAAATGGTAGAATGTTTTAAAATCAATGGGATTAAAACACGGATTATTCAAAATTAGAAATTGTAGAAAAGAGTCTACTAGCTTAAAACCTAAATCTGTGATTTTAAAATCTGTGATGTAAGGATAAGTGCCCCCTCGTGCTCCCCTATATGTGCCCACAGAACTTTTTCCAGGAGAAAACTCAAGGGTGAGACTTATAATATCGACTAGCTTGATACTTACTTTGGGACCTTGAACCTTTACGGGAGAGCAAGTGCTCCTTTGCACTCCCCTATGGGGCACCCATGGCAAAGGTGACCATAGAACTTATTAAAACATGGGCAAACTCAAGGACAAGACATACAATATCGATTAGCTTGATACCTACGTTTATGACTTTCAAAATTTTTATGGGCCCCCATGACAAGGGCATCCATAGAGCTTTTTTCCAAGAATGTTCACATGAAGGAAAGTGCTCCCTTACTCTCCCCTATGGGTGCCCATGGCAAGGACGTCAATAGAACTTTTTCCAGTGGGGACAATCTCAAGGACGAGATGTACAGTATTCATTAGTTTGTTATGCATGATGTTCAACATCCCCTATAGGCAATATTTCAGCCTTTTATGTCACAGAGACTTTGGGAGGATTTGGAAAGACTGTTTACCACCCCTGAGGAAATCGAAATTTTGGCTCTATTAGGTTCTGTTCTGAGGGCAATAGTATAAGCAGGGAGCCCGTAGAGGACGGCAAGGGAGCACATAAACTCAACTGGATATTCAAGGTTACAAATGTAGGTTACAAACTAGTCGATATTGAATGCCTCATCCTTCAATTTCCCTCCTGGAAAATGTTACATGGGCACCCATAGTGGAGGAAAAGGATGACACTTACTGACCCATATATGTTCAAGGTTAGACATGTATGTCTCAATCTAGTCGATATTGAACACCTCATCCTTGAGTTTGTCGCTGATGGAATTAGTTGTATGGGTGTCCTTGCCATGGGCACCCATAGGAGAACGCAAGATGAAACTTGCCCTACCTTATACGTTTAAAGTTACAAATGTAAATTACGAGCAAGTTGATATGGGATGTCTCATCCTTGAGTTTGTCGCCACTGGAATTAGTTCTTTAGGTGTTCTTGCCATGAGCTCCCATAATAGAACACAAGGGAAACTTGCCCTCCCATGGACGTTTAAGATTACAGTAGATATTGAACTCCTTATCTTTGAGTTTGCCCTCCTTGTAAGTGTTACATGGGTGCCTATAGTGGTGGGCAAGGAAGACACTTGCCCTCCTATAGACGTTCAAGATTAGACATGTTAGCTAATTGATATTGAATGCCTCAACCTTCAGTTTGTCACCATGATAAAAGCTCTATGGGTGCGCATAGGAGAGGGCAAGAGGTGCACTTGCTCTCCCCTGGGACATTCAAGATCACAAATGTAGATTTCAAGCTTGTGGATATTGTAGGTATCATCATATAGTTTGCACCCCTAGAAAAATTCTATTTGTGCTTTGCCATGGGCACCCGTAGGGGAGTGCAAGAGGGGTATTTAGTCTCCCCTGGACAGTTAAGGTCACAAATGTAAACATTAAGCTAATCAATTTTTTGCATATCATTCTTTAGTTTGACCACCCCAGCAAAAGTTTTTTTAGCGACCTTTAATCCTACTTTGAATCAAGGTTGACCCCCTTCTGCAATTACCTCACTATGTTTTTAATTATACAATATTTTTGACACTCACTCATCCAATAAAAGCAGAAGTAACTCATAATACTACTAGTAGTTTCATAGTCTTGAAAAGATTTTAAATAGAAAAAAATAAATTAGAAAACAAATAATATATATAATAGAAAAAAGCAATAAGAATTATTAATAATAAAATAAAATTTAAATAGAATATATATATATATATGTATGTGTGTGTATGTTTTAACCACAAGTTGGGCCTCCCAACTTTTGCTTAAAGATAACTTTCAACCCCTTTTCGAAAAATTGTTTCCTTTGATTAGTTGTAATAATCCCCTTTCAACTTTACTGTATGAATCCCTGTTTATTTAACTGTGTCATGCTTCTATATGTAATTTTGATCGTGTGCATGTTTTAAACTACGCTTGGTGACTCGTTCTCAGTGTCATGCACGTCAAGCTGTTACAATGTTATCTCTAGGTTTTAATATTATTTGCTTGTAAATTATGCTTATTTTGGAGTGTGACAATTTATTCTTCTAATTTGTATTGTAAATGTGGTCTATGTAAATTTCTTGCTCGTATTTAACTTGATGTATTGGTGTCTTGTTTTTTGTAATGATGATGATTGTTATATGCAAATTTGACTTGCAAATGTGGATGGTATTTAGGCATGTGTTTGCGAATCTCACTTAATGCCACTGATGAAGGGTATAAAGATGCTCGAAAGCGCTCTGGCTTTCAATTTATATATACGTGTTTTGGAGGTTTATTAAATGACTTTTTAAAATCTAAGGATTTGTCTTTAATTTATTACTTTATTCTTTTGTAAATTAAAGTTTTATTTAAAAAATTTATCTGTTGTTTTACATATGCTCTTGGCCCCACTACACTACTTTGTCGCACTATAAATGGTCTAATTTAACTAGTTATATAAGACTTCTGCAAAGATTACTTTAATATGTTATAAATGAAGATTTATTATAACCCAGATTTTTACCATAATTAATTTTCCACTGTATAAGCAAAATTTTTACATTGATATTTCATACCATGTTCATAAATACATTACAAAATAAATGTTTAGGGGTGAACTTGTAGAGATTAATGGTTTGCCTATAATGAAATATGGCTATAGCAGATATTTTTAGTGTCCTTTGGGGATTTATTATAATCAATTTCTGCTGTATATTATTATCCAAATCAGTTTTTGTGTGATTCTCTGTTGATACATTTGGAATACTCCATTTGTACAAGCATTTAGAACCTTAATTTATTTATGTATTTAATATTACATTAATTAAATTTATTATGTACAAGTAACAGTTATCCAGAAATACCATAACCAATTATCCAGAATCCGGAAAACTGGAAAGAAATATTTAACTGATTCTTTGTGTCTTCAATTGAAGTTGCTGATTTCCTTTAAACAAGATTAGAAGCAAAATTCTTCTTTTTTTTTAAATGTATATAGTGGTTTCATTATATAAAACATACAGAATAACCTCAAAAATTCGGACATTCAAAATCCAGATGTTTTACAAATTTTTCAGTATTTTTAACTATTGGACTGTCATGTCCTGAATTTAAAACAACACGATAAGATGATTTATATGGAATTATATTTTATAAATAAATACCATATTTTCCAGTGTATAAGTCAACTTTTTGAACCCTGAAAATGAGACAAAAATTTAGAGGTCGACTTATACACCGAATATAAAAATGGACACTCGTAAATTAGCTCGTGAATCAAATGCGAATGATGTTGTTCATGTTAACCCCTCCTCAAATGCAAAATGTTCATGAAAATTTATTTCATTCACTTTAATATAGTACGGATCCCATTCTTCAATGGATTCTGTTTCTCATCTCCAGCATTTTCCTCCCTAATATCTGACAAGTTTTTTGGTTATGTCGAATCTCCTCACAACAGCACAGTTGTTATTGTCATTAGTCAGCTTGAAATCAATCATATATTTTGTGCTTTTTGTTTGGAAAGCCATGTTTACATTAAATAACAAAATACTATTTAAGATCATATTGTACAGCGTGGAGCAACAATATCATTAACACACTGACCTCAAAGGGGTCAGCTGTGTTCAAGAGCCGAGCATATTCCTTTCTGTCTTCACATTTAATGTCCCGCCCCTCCTAGCAGTGCTGCTTGATCCTATTTTAGAAAAGTCATTGAGAGGAGTGGTTTTTAACACCTTACAACAAAGTTGAAAAGTGTTTATGACTTTGTTCATTCTGTCTGTCTGTCTGTCCGTTAGCACGATAACTGCCGTAAAAATGACTTAATCAAAATGAAATTTTAGTATGTTGTTCAGATGGTCTGTAGGACCTATGGGAATATAAATGAATAATATCACCCAATTAGTTTTGGATTGAACCCGGGTTGAAAAAATGGAATACATTGAGCCCTATGGGACCTAATTTTTCAAACATTTTTTAAGCGACTTTAAAATTCACAAATTGCTTCGAAAATTTTAGGTAATATTCAAATTGTTCCATAAAATATATAAAAAAAAATTCAGCAAAATATATTCAGTAGTTTTTTAAATAAAAATTAAAATAATAATAACACCTTATATGAAGCGATCACGTGACCATGATATGAAACGATCACATGACCCAATTCAAAATGATATATGGCATCCATCTTGTCTCAAAATCGTGATTTTTAAAGTTCTTTTTAATTCATATTGAGTGTTAAATCCGTCCTAAAACCACTTTATTTTTTCTTAAATTCTGTACATCTACATACTGAAACAACTCAATTACAATATATTTGAGTTTAAATGCTCATCCAAATTTGATTATTTCTACAACGAAGCCTATTTTTCACCTATGTAAAATGTAAACCGCAAAATATGTAGAATGAGTTGTATTAGAATTGCTGTATTTCTTTAACACAAAATCATTTAGTTCATGGAGTCTGAATAGCTGATATGAATGAAATATTAATTGATTTTACAAACAGAAGGACGATTTTTTTTCGATGAAGTTTTACGCATAGAGTTTAATTACTTGTACCTCTTTGGTCTTAATTTTTAAATAAAATAAATTATTATAGTATTGTGATGAATGACATGAATGGGAAATTATTTATGAATGAAATGCTGCTTTTATAGAGAGAGCCAGGCATGTTATTTTTTCTATGACGTCATTTGAATGAATTTCAGTTGTTTTTGATGAAGTTTTCAAATATAATAAATTATCGTAGTATTATGACAATTCTAAAATTATTACCGAGGAATGTATCGCATTTTAGAGATGTTTAAACCAGGCAATTTATATTTCAATGCCGTCATTTGAATGAAGTTCATTTTTTTCGATGAAGATTTAAGTTTTCAAATATAATAAATTAATGTAGTACAATGATAAGTTTTAAAATATTACCGAGGAATGTCTGCATTTTAGACATGTTTAAATAAAATTGCATTGAAGTTGGAAAGTGTTTCATAATCAATGCTTTAAGCATGATTGATCTTTCTTGTTTTCTTTATAAGAACAGTTATTTATTTTATCTACCATGGTATTTTTCCCATATTTGACCACTCTTAATAAAGATTTTCCTTTTTTCAGAGGAATTCACTTCTTTTAATTATAACGATGTATAGATGTTAGAAAATAAGTAAAATATTAAATAAAGTAATAATAAATAATGTAATAATAAATAATATTTTAAGTTATAGCATATATATATAATTTATAAGTTATAAAATAAATATATTATACATTATAAGTTATAGAATATATAAAGTTTTCTAGTGTCTGTGCCAAATGAATATAATACCCTGTTTAGCGGCCGTTTTGACAACAGATCAGAAATCCAGAAAACTGTCAGTATAGAGAATTTTGAATAATTGGTCCATTACTGTACCAGAATAAATACCCAACATTGCCAAATATTTCAAATGCAAACCTAATTAAAATTACTAGAACTCATAGTGAGGTCTCAAAAACCAAACGAGGTTTAAACTATACACCTATTTAGAACAAAAAAATCCCCCCACCTTATTGTGCAGATGTAATATGCCTTAAATAAGTGCTTAAACATGCCTTTGCCCATTGTGTAAAAGTTCAGAAGGGAAGAAAATAAAGCTGAAATTAGAGATAAAAAATCCTGAGTGTTTAATGTTTATGCAGGATCAATTAAAAGAGGTGAAGAAAAAGGAGATGAGTCTGTAAAAATTGCATGTTAATCGGATCAATAGTGGATAAGATATGGGGAAATGTAGGTTAGAGAGGAGTGATAACTTGAATTAGGCCCAGGAAGGCTATTCAAATGCTAAAATCCAAACAACATACGAAAAAGAAGTAGATATAGCTTGATGGTTATTTTGCCTTTTGACACTTCCGAAAAAAGCTGTCTCTTTTCTCCAGCTCAAAGACAGTGCTTTCTATTGTATGTGCAGTCACATGCTGCAGTGCTTCCCTTCCAGCTGTAATCATGGGAGAAAGACTTTTTTTGGTATAAGCCTTATTAGGGAAAATTGTCAGTACTTACTATCACTTTTTAATTTCATTATCAAAAATCACCAAATCAAGTTATAAACATAATTTTTGTTTTCTTAGAGACCTGTCATCTTGCAAATTTGTACAATTGTGTGATACAATTGGCTCAAGGCAGTGGCATATTTTGAAATTCAATTTGGGGGGGGGGGGAGAGAGATTCAGTTTTAAATTAAGTATATATCAATCTAAAGGGGTTGAAGTTGGAGGTCTGCTCGAGCATGGCTCACAGGTTGGGTTCGGATCATGTTTTGTTAAATTTGGGTTGTGCTGAATTAAAACAAATAAAACACCAAAAATGTATCAAAATTGAAACACAAAAATTTGAAATTACATATGAAACAAAATTCTTAATTAGCAGATGAAAGTTGTCCTATATTAAGTTATAAAACATTGCTCTGTAAGGAGAATGCCGGTGGATAATTTAGAACTAGATACAGAAAAATTATAATTTCAGATAAGAAATTGAAGACTTATTTATTCAACAACATTCCGAAGTCAACATTAAGCATTGCTTTTTGTAACATTCAAGTTGTTTGAAACTACAGTAATGGGAAATACACTCATGTTTATAAAAATTATGTGATGTCGAAATTCAGATAGTTTAGAATTTTCATTTTTTAATACTTTTATTTTGTTTGTGGGGATATAATTTAAGTTCTAAAAGTTTCAAAATAACTTTATTTTGCTTATAATTAAAGAGTTATAACTATTTCAAAGTAAAGTTGTGGTGCAAAGAGATATCATAAATACTTAATGTTTAAAATACTTAATAACTTCTAGTTCAGGGTTTAATTTAGCTCTTTTTAACTATAATAAAGTGCATTAAATAACTTGAGGAAAGAACTTAAATTCTTATTTTTACTTATTTAAGCAGAGTAAACATAACTTGGTAATAATTACAGAGATACAGTAACTTATTTAAAGTAGATATCATTTCATAAAGTCTAATTATGCTTAATTGAGATAGTAATTCACTTATTTTGAAGTTAAATTTTTATTATTTGGATAATGAGTCATGAATATTAAATGAGAAGGATTTAATAAGGATATAGCAAGTAAGAGAAATATATTTAATTCAGTAATACTGGAATAAGTGCCAGTGTTATTAAAAAACCCTGAATGGTCCGAATTACTGGAATACGTGTGTAATTGCCATACTGCTATGTAAAGTAACAAATGTTAATTAACAAAAACTAGTTTTGTAAATAACAACTGATGTGTTAAATTGTTAAAACAAGTTTTTATAAGTGACCACTGTTTTCCCAATGAACGCTAATTTGTTTACTTTTAATTTGTTAAATTGAAATATTTTTAGTATCATTCCTCAGAATAATGTACTTTCCCATGTCCCTGTGATATAAATTAATTTAGACTCTTCATTTTTTGGATCAAAATCCACTTTTAATGCTTTCTATTACACCAATTCAAGATGGAGCCATTTTTTCAATTTTCAAGGTTTTATCTTAGTGTCATGATGCTAGGATCACTAATCCCTCTATGACACTTATGGTTTCTTCGAATTTTGAATTGTGATTTACGATATTGCTATGAATGGATACCAGAATCCCAAGAATATCATTTTTACAGCAACCTTAGTGTGCCGTCTTGCATACAAAAATTATGTTGTGGCGAGCGCAATGCTCGCCCAAAATTTTGATACACTCCTCCCACGCATCGGGGCTTGACACATTTTTACTGCTCTTGGCATCATCCACCCCCTTTGGGATCAATGCTCTGACACATTCCTTTGCTACTCCTTGCCACCACTCCTCAATCACGCCCTTGGGCCTGATGTAAAAAATGGCTGTGCTTGATATCATCTCCCGACCACACCACCACTAAGACCTTTCTGCCGGAGATGCTGCTGATAGATCTTCGAGCCATCCTTCATGTTTAGTGCGTGGGCACCATCCTCCTCGTGTTCTGCCAAGCAACCACATCAGCCGACTCCCCACTCATGCAAGGATGCCTAGTCAGATCAAGTGGGATTCAGAGAACCCCGGAGAGGGCCTGCATCATCTCAGGGCCACCCTAGTCGCCCAGCACATCAGTACCAACCAGACCGACATCACATTTCCGAGGATGCTGAGCCTCCATCTGCCACGCCATTCCATGCAGATTGTCACCTCACCTCTAGCCATTGGACAAACTCAAATGAAGTGTTGCTCTCATCCTTCCTTACATGCAGACTCTATATGGGGTTCCTCCTGATCGACCTGTGGACCCTATGTGGCCAAAGGTCAGTAAGTCCAAACAAAATACTCATTTAGCGGACATTTCTTTGTTTTCGCTATGACCCCTAGTTATAGGAGGTTTTCCAGTCATCAGGGGTTTTCCCCCGCCAATATAGTTATCCTTTTTTTTCTCATGCTCTTTAAGATCAGTCTCAAATTAAGTATTGAAGTTAATTTTAAGTTCCATGGACAGCATTTGGTCACATAGACTACTAATGTACCTCTTGTGGTTAGTTAATTCAAATTTTATATTTGGCTTGGATTGCTTCTTTTGTATCTGCCTATAATGTTCTAATAATTTTTAAGTTTTTGTTCCCCCTAATTATGCTGTGCTTATTTTAGTCCCCATAGTCACCTATTTTCTTCCAGCTCACAAAGTCTCGAAACCAGGTAATTACTTTTACTCTAAGCTTAATTTTAATTTTATTATTTCATATTTAAATTTCTAACCATGAAAAATATATGATCACCCTTTTTGATTTTGAGTAAATTTATTTAGTTTTAAACTCTATGCATTTCAAGAAGGGCACAACAATTGCAACACCATGAAGGAATTGTCAGATTAGAATGAAACATATGGAACCTGCAAAGCAGGGTAGAACAAGCAATTGATTGGAAATGCAAAGTGAATGTGCATGCCTGGGCTCCTCAGTGCCCTCTAAATGGTCGTACAAGGAGTATAAATAGAGGGCTGTGGAAGAGCCAGACAAGTATGGTATCAGTGTCCGCAAGTTGAAAACTGTTCTATGGGAGTCACTATGCCTCATCAACATCAAAGGGCACCTTATAAGTAAACTACAGAGTTTGAACAGGGATGCATAATTGGCTTACGGGAAAGAGAATTTTCATACCGGGATATTGCCTCCCGTACGGAGCATAATGCTACAACAGCAAAGCGATTGTAGTAGCAGTGGACTAGATGAGTCAAAAATCTAGCAGTTGACCACGTAATGTGACGATAACACAGGATGATAGACATCTCATCTGCATGGCGGTGACGAACTGTAAAGCTTTTCGAGTGTTAGCTCAGCACTGAAGCACTGCTAGAGGTGTTGAAGACCTAGACCTTCCGACTCATCCAAAGGACATGAGCAACTATTTGGACATCCGGACTGCTGGAGTCCGGCCGTCCAAATAGTTGCTCATGTCCTTTGGATGAGTCGGACAGTCTGGGTCTTCAACACCTCTAGCAGTGCTTCAGTGCTGAGCTAACACTCGAGAAGCTTTACAGTTCATCACCGCCATGCAGATGAGATGTCTATCATCCTGTGTTATCGTCACATTATGTGGTCCACTGCCAGATTTTTGACTCATCTAGTTTTCTTACTGCTAGAGGTGCTAGACTTACTGCTAGAGGTGCTTCTTACTGCTAGGTTACTGCTAAAGGTGTTGTTGTTGTTGAAACCCAGACCGTCCGACCTACCAGAAAGGTGTAAGGTAACTGTTTGGACGGTCGGGAAGTGCCACCCAATTCAGACCGGAACCCAGTGGAGGAGGCATCCACAGGGACCGTACCCTCCTTCCCCTACCACCAACCTCTCGGAAGGACTTTCGGACCCACATGTTTAACGTGATCGTACTCCGCATGAACACGGCGGCAGTTTTGGCAGCGGCTGGAATCGAACCCGGGCCTACCGAGTGCAACTCCAGCGCGCTAACCAATGGGCTACCGCGCCCCACTGCTAAAGGTGTGACATTGTTTTCTTTGAAGATGTCTGCTGCGCAGAGGACTGTGTGCAAGCATTCCTTTGGGGAAGATACTGTTGACACTGAACCATCGACGCCTCAGGTTACAATAGGTGGACGAGTACAGACCATGGCATGCAGATTGGTACCAGATCGTGTTTTCGGATGAGTCCCACTACAACCTGGACTACAATGATGGCCATATACATGTTAGACAGTATTATGGTGAGCACCATCTTCTTGCATGTGTTTTAGAACGTCATACTGTATGAATGTTAAGTGTGATAGTGTGGGGTGCCATTGGCTATCATAGGCAATCTTGGTTGCTACGCATTGCGAGCACGCTCAACAGCAACCTCTACATCAGGGAGGTTTTAGAGGCCAAAGTTGTATCCTTCCTTCAGTACACTCCTAATGCTATATTCCAACAAGACAATGCCTGACCACATGTTGCCCAGAATGTCCAAGCCTTCTGCTCTGCAGAACAGATACCACTTCTTTGGTCTGCCCGTTTTCCAGGCATGTCACTGATTGAACATGTATAGGATATGGTTACTTGGTAACTGGGCCACTACTGTTCTCCAGTAGTCACCACCAATGAACTATGGACCCAGATCGAAGAAGCCGAGTAGACAATATCCCAGGAACACATCCAAACTCTCTCATTTGATGCTGGGCATTTAGAAGCTCTTATTGCCGCTAGGGGCAGCTTCATAAAATACTGATTTTGTGCCAGCAATGTGGTTGTATTGGTCTAAAACGTTAATCATTTATTTATATCACCATTAGTAATATGCGTGTAATAGTAATATGTGTGTTAGTAATTAGTATATGTGGTATTAATGTCATTCTAATCTGACCATTCCTTCGTGGTGTTGCTATTTTCATAAACATGAGTGTATGTTCTAGCCTAGATGTAGCAAAATAAATATATGATGGCTATGTGCCAGATGCCATGTTTCACAACATTATGTGATCTATAAATTTAATAGGGAAGAAGTGCATTTCAAATTTATTTTTTGAGGAAATGATCAATCAGGTATTATCATTGGTCAAGTGCAAGTTGTTATTTGTTATAATTGCTTCTGTACTGTGATTGCTTGGCTGGTGATGAAAATAGGAAATCCAATAGGTATTGTTTGCTTTAAAATTTAACACTGATATTTTATTTTCAAATTTTGTGATTTTAATTTCAATTATTAGATTCCGAATTTGTCTAAATTATCAAAATTAAATACATTCTATTCTTAAATTAAAACACAGGTCTGTTGATTTCTTTCCGATAACAAAAATTGTTTATTTGAGCAAACTGTTATAATTTAAAATTGCTTAACCCCCTACCCCCCCTTTAAATCCCCTAAACCCCCTTAAATATGCCCTTATCTCAATGTGCCAATACCAAGGTCACTTTGTTTTAGTTACCGTATATACTCGCTTATAAGTCAAACCCCCCCCCCCCCCCCTACTTTCAGAGAAAAAAAATTGGAAAAAATCCAAAACTTGCTTATAAGCTGATCCTAAAAAGAGAAAAAAATAATTTCTATAAATTATTCAAAAACACTTGAAAAGGGAAATATATGTATATATACCGGGTGGTCAGAATTAAAACACCCCTACTCTGAGCTCTCTATAGATCGAACTACTCAGTGTAAAGGCTCCAAAATTGTTGAACATACTCTATTCAAGACATGGGGAAAGGGATTACGTGAAAAAAAAATTAGTTCCAGAAACACTGATAGGTGGCACTGTACAACAGAAAATATGCTGAAAAGACACAAAATACACATTTGTAACACATTTTATTCGAACATACCAAACATTCATATCACAAGGACCTTATCGATGCAGGGAATGCTGCTCAATATGGTTCGCATCTTCAAGATGTAAAATCTGCAGTCTGTGGACAGCTTGTTCAACTGCAGATCATAATTGGTCGATTGAGATGCTTCTCACATGCAGAGTGATACTGTCTTTCAAATCTGCCAAGGTTACTAGACGTCCTCGATAAACAAGACTTTTTAAGTATCCCCACAGCCAAAAATCACAGGGAATTAAGATCTGGAGAACGAGATGGCCAGGTTGTCGGAAACGCACGACTAATTACTCTACCATTAGTAAAATGTTGCCAAAGAAACTGCTGTACACAGAGTCCAATGTGTGGAGGCGCTCCATCTTGCAGATAGAGGTAATTGAATCAAGACATTGGTGCTGTTGCAGTTGGGGTACAAGAAAATTTTTGAGCATGTTTTTGTACCTCCTGGCCTTCACGGGGCATGTCACAGGGCCATTGGGAGTAGCCTCTTCGAAAAAGAAAGGTCCAAGAATGAATGTGGCTGTGAATCCACACCAGACTGTAACTTTTGGTGAGTGAAGTGGAATCTCTTGGAAGGTACGAGGGTTTTTCGTGTTCCAAATGCGACAGTTATGGGTGTTGACTGTTCCACTTAGATGGAAATGCATTTCATCGCTCCATGGAATCTGCCATGGCCACGATGCATCCACTTCAACTCTAGCCAGAAATGTCAATACAAAGGTCAGTCGCTTCTCCCTGTCGATGGTCAGAAGTGGTGATTGTGACTAATTTTGTACAGGATAAAATGCACTATGTTTCTCAGTACGTTCTGCACTGTGCTGTAGGAAACACCCAAGTGTCATGACACTCCACGTGCACTACTACAGCCTATAACATTATTCATTGATTATTGTTCAACAATAACGGTGGCAACATAGTCAACGACATCTGAACGAGTCGATTTGCGTCCTCGACCCGGCTGAACTCCAAAATGACCAGTTTTCTCGAATCGAGCAATCATTCTCCTGAGAGCTTGTGGAATTAAAGGTCCTTTGCGCAAATTCTTAAGTCGACGAAACTCTCGGAGTGCAGCTGCAGCATGTCCTTTGGTTTCATAAAACAGCTTCACAAACAAAGTGCGTTCTGGCAGTGTGACAGCCATTATTGATAAGAATTAAAATTTCCCAGTTTTAGCCCCTTTTATGCCCAGAACATAATAGCTGCAAACCAAGGGTTTATGCAAATTTTTGTGCTTACAGTGCGAAATTGCAGTTACAATGACAGTTTAAGTTCTTCACTTTTTTATCTTCTTTTTTTTCATATCAGCAAAAGAAATTAAAAAGGAAAAATTCCATATCACATGTGTTTGTTTTTTTGTGATTATTTTGTGTCTTTTCAGCATATTTTCTATTGTACAGCGCCACCTATCGGTGTTTCTGGAACTAATTTTTTTTTCATGTAATCCCTTTTCCCATATCTTGAATAGTAGGTTCAATGATTTTGGAGCCTTTACACTGAGTAGTTCGACGTATAGAGAGCTCAGAGTAGGGGTGTTTTAATTCTGACCACCCGGTATATAATAATAAAGTTTAATTTCTATAATAAAAACTTCATTGGAACCCTTTAAAGTCTGATTCCAAACAAGTATGCCCATGACATATCAGCATTGTCTCCCCTCCATTTTGGGGGCGCTTGTTCTCGTGTAACAAGCTCCAGACATTCTTTTGTTCCTAGCACACAGCATCTTCAAAACCGATGGGAGACCATGCAATCAAAACAATATTTAGCTTCCACCCGTTCTTTGAGCTGATATTTTCATTAACCCCCAACACAGTTGTTATTAGATATTCTCTTCAATAAACAAAACAAAAAACACTTTCAACTTAAAATCCTGCATTATAGTTTTAAACAATCCTTGTTACAGAATTATTTCTGAAAAGAGCCATTTTTTGTCGCAAACGATCGACCGTAATCCGGGAAGTGAGAGATAAACATCGAACGAAAATGTATGCATATTTTTTATGATGCGATACACTGGTAGTCTGGAGCATCGGAAGGGCAGTGACTCTCAGGTGAGTTTTGAAGTGCAGAGAAATTCGGAGTGTGCGATTGCATAATTACTACTGCATCGTTTTAGGATGGATTGTCTCATGGGAAAAAAGAACTTTTAGACTTTTCTTTTTAGACTCCACTTATAAGTCGACCCCCCATTCCACCCCACTTTGAAGCTTTTTTTTTGTCACAAATTTCTCGATTTATACGCGAGTATATGCTGTAGGTGTATCATACTATATGAGCAAAGAATGCATAAATATTTTACATAAATATTTAAGCATTTGAGTTCTACAAAATAATCTTGTTGCTAACATTAAAATGTAAAGTTAAGGCGAATATATATAAGTTATTTCAATAAAATGAGAAATTTAGATATTCCAATTAACCATTTGTATTTTTTCTCAAATACAGTCTTTAATTTGCACTCTTAATGCTGAAAAAATGTTTCCTTGAAACAAAAATTAGAAGTGAAAGTATAAATTAATTAGTTCTTACATTCTATATAAAAACTATTTCTGATGCCACATTGCACCTCAAGCTATTAACTAAATAGAAACTGAAATAAAATGAAATGGTATTGCTTGGCAATATAAAATTGATTGCTTGGCACTGCTTTCCTTCTTTGGCTACAAATGTTGGTGACAACCTATGCAGTAGCACAAAATCTTCTTCTGTAGTCTGTGTAGGACCAGCTGAAAATATGATTTTTTTTTTATTGGCACCGCATTGGGTAGACATGACTCAAGACATGATTACAAGAGAAGTCATGAGAAAACAAGAATGTTCTGCTAACCCGCATATTTAAATGAAACAATAAACTGTTAAACGCAAATGGCAAGTAGCTAGTATTTAATTTCATACAAACAACATATATAAGAATGCTTTATTTATTTTTGAAATATAAATTGTATTGTTTTATATTCTTTAAAGCATAATACTTATTTAATTTTTTTCAGCTTTGATAAGTTTGGTGAAATTCCTTGTGACACAAGAGAGTTTGCTTGCAAAAAATTGTAACATATTTCATCTCTCTATGCAAGTAAGCTTGTCTAATGCATGCATATTTTTCATGTTTTTAGTAAGTGGCATTGTTTTGTATAGATTTTGTAAGTGGCATTGTTTTGTAAGGTTGCTAGTCGAAAATAAGTTAAAATGATTGGTATTTATTTTCGACTAGCAACCTTTAGTGAATAACTTTTTGATAAAGTTCTAAAATGTTGTCTCTAGGTCTTTGAGTCATGCTTCTGAGTTCTGCTGTGCAGGGAGGTACAGCTAATGACAGATACTAAGATTGTTAAATTCGAACAGATAAGCTGCTTGGCCATGTATGCCTACCTGTTATACATCTGCAACACATTACTCTGGTACATACTAACCCACTATGAAAGCAGGTGTGGCGATTGTGCGTCGCCGGGCCCCGAACCAGGAACCCTTTGCTTACAAGACCGACATTATAATCACTGAGCAAAAGCTAGCTCCTCCTCTGTTCTTATAATTCGGGTACAAGTTCCAAGCATTTTTTGATCAGATGTCTTTGCTGCCACACACGGCGGTTAACTATCGCCATTTATGCCACCTGCACCAAAACGAACTAGAAGTGGCTTTTCTCTGTGTATCTGATAACTGAGGAAACCGCATACCATTTCCTGTTTTGGGACTCCTGACTTCCAAAGATTCCCGATGGGGATTTACACATAACTTTAACGCCGGTGACAGTATGTTGGCATGTGAAAACCATAATTTTCATCACCGGCATGTGTGAAAAACAATACTATGGTGCACACCGAAAACACGTGGCGTGCATAGGGGGCACCCCCATTAATGAGCCCCAGACCAACGACGACCAATAAGATGGTCGGCCACTCCTTCTGGGGCGTTTACAAAATTCAGTTTAGAAAATAACTTTCATCTTTTCGGACAGAGACTCGCTCCTAAAAATCTCGACTTGATCGGTCGACTTGCTTTCGAACTTTGTAACTATGCAGTCGAAACCTCCTTTCGACTGCTTCGAACTTAACGTTCCAACAATCAGGATTTATCCGCTTGCCGCAGAATCTCTCTGCAAAGTATTAGTATGCTGTATATATATTTGTAAAATTTAATGTAAATAAATGTTATTTTACGCAAGTTAACGTTCTGCCTAGAGAACAAAACAACAACAAATGTTGGGGAATTGTGCTGGGCATTAATACCGCATGTCAGATTCAGCCCACACAAACAAGCAAACATAAACCATGCACAGGTATGAAAAAATACTTCAGAGCCTACATAATGGGCAATTCCTATACATAGCGGATACCCCCCCCCCCCCCATAATAATTGCATAGTCTTTTGCATCCTGATACATGCGCATCTGCTACATGGTAGGTTACAGTCAATTATAGTCACCAAGATAAAGACTAGCTCCTATGCACAGAATTTTTTTAAGATCATTCAAAGTCTGTGAGCTCCCTCTAAAAATTTTCTGTTTTTGCCAGTGATAATGTAAAAAATATTTTTCTCATGCAGTAGACATTTTCAATGTTATAGTGAGTTATCATTTTGTTAATGCATACATTTTTTGTATGATGTAAAAAATAAAAATTCCTACTTTTCCTTAAATGATATTTAACAAGTTACACACTGACTTTTAAACCATAGAAAATGCTCACCCTGCTATCTATTGGACTTTTATTTTCTAATGCTAGCAGGCATGTGTATTGTTTTTTAAACATATATGCTATATGTTGATATATGCTGTGTATTAGCATATATCAACATGGAGTATAAAATGCCATAGGAATTTAAATAATCTCTGAATATTTCAATAAATATTTATTTATGTAATTATAGAGAGCCATAAGTTATATGATTTACTATAAGAAGTCACTAATAAATTTATCTTTCATACAGGTAATGAATGTGCTCAATCTGTTTATTACTTTTGGGGATACATTCCTTCCATCTCCATCCTGTTATGATGAACTTTATTATGAAATAATTCGAATGAATACAGTTTTTGAAAACTTATATTCTTTAAGTAAGTTATTATTTTTTTCCTTGTTAGCCAGTGTGCATATTTTTTTTATAGTGGATTCTAGTTTGGGGAATAATGCTGTAAAACCTTTCTAAGCGACTTGAAGACTATTATCACATTTTTATTGCATGAGAATATATACAGAGTTCATCGGAAAATCCTTAAGCACCTAAATAACTTCATAATGAAAGATCTCTAAAAGAGTACACGTTAGGTCAGTCTAAAATAAAATGACTATACCCCATTGAATAAAAGTGATTGCAGCACCCTTAGTGGAGAATTAAAGAAGGAGCAGGGACTTGGCAATAAAATGAAATAGAAAAAAATGTCAATTGCAAAGTTGTAGAACATCAAGGAATAGCATGCAACTAGTATCACACGTTTGATTCTGTGCTGATCTAAGAACAAAATGTGGGTGAGGTTCAAATTTTGCCAGTCTAAAAATATGCGAATCAGCAAATTTTAAAAAATTTTCTATATCTTGAATAAAACATTTTGTATAGAATCATAGACTTCTTTCTGAAAATTGAAAATTGTGAGACTTTTGTCTTTAAAAATATATTTCATGGGAGGAGGGCTGATTTAATGGGTTTATATATTGTTAAATATTATGCTATTGTTATTGTTAAATATTGCTAATACAATGCCATTGTTGTTATACTTTATCTTATTCCAACATGCAGCTCTTAGGTATACTACTATAGATGGCGAATGGAAAGAATTTGCAGCAAAGTTGATGAACAGTCTTGTCAATATCAGGTAAGTTATTAATTTTTACAGTGGCATGCATTGCCATAGAAATATAGGCAAGTTGTTACCTTTTCTCTGGACACTTATTAAGATTATATAAAAAAAAAAAGTGATGTTTACATTTATGGAAGAAAGGACTCAAGGAAAGTCATTTAGGGGAGCCCAGGACAAAACAATTTTGCCGTTAAACTCCAATTAAAAAAAAGGTTGGGAAATCATAGAAAATATAGTTTATTGTAAAGGGATTCAAGGAATTGAAGCTGTGCGCATGGGATAGAGTTAAGACAAGTTTGAATTCCGACTACATATTACAGAATTTGGAACAGAAGAGATAGTTGTAAAACAGATAAATTCTATCTATGGAAGTGGTAATTTCAGGGAAGGTGTTTTCTAGAACTCCATGAAATTAATGCTATTTAGATACTAATCCTAGGAAATAAAATCTTTTAAATTTTCTTACCCTAGCTCTAGATTTTTTGCCGCCCCAAGCAGAAAGCAATTTGGCCACCCCCTCCTTGCCATTCATTTTTCTGTTAAAAGTACAATAGAATTGAGAGACCTGGCCGGAGATTAAGATGCTCAGCTTTCTTGGTGAGTCATCCGTACTGAGCCATGGAATAGAATACAGAACACTGCTAAATTACCAGTGTTCAGTCAATTTTGTTCCAAATGTTTCTCTGAATAAATCTTTTGATTTTTTCCGATTTAAATAAAAAATGTGCAATATCTTAAGAACGAAATGCTATGTTAGCATCATATAAATGATGCTGTTCAATTTCAGATAAGAAAATCTGTGCTCTAATTATGTCCTTCCATATATATTAATAAATTTTGTTATTAAAAGCTTTTATTTAACTTGTCATGAATGATGTGTGTGTGTGTGTGTGTGTCCATCTGTTCCAACATTTTTATGGCATTTTAACATACTTCCCTATGTCCTTGAGAGCTTAAATTTGGTACACAATGTAGTCTATTAGAACATTTTAATCTGTTAAAGTCTGTTACATCCTCAAAAAATAAAACCAGTATTTATTTTATGCGAATTGGCCTGAAAAAATCCATTGTTGTAAGATAGTTAAAAACAGACTGCAGGGGATGTACCGAAGATATGTCCGCCATGTAGAATCCATCTTATCACACAGGTGTTTGCAAATGAAACTATGTTTTACATAACATTTTCATTTATTTCTACAAACTGCTAACAGTGGTCTAATAAGTTACAAAGTTAATTATTATAAAATGTTAATAAGTACCAGAATTAAAGAAATGAAACTTAGCAATTTGATTCTTGATCATTTTTATCTTATCTCATATTCAGTCGCATTCCTCTCTTGAGTGCATCACCCCTCACAACATGCATATATACTTGCCCTAACACTTGATACCTGCCTCCCCCCGACTATTACACACCATGCTACAATCTTTCAAAATCTCACTTTTTTTTTCGTCATACCTAATTTGCCGACATAGCCCCCATACTAAGTGCCGATAAAAACGTTACCTCACATCAAAAGAGTCCTATATTCAGCTTCTCTCTCTCTCTCTATATATATATGTGTATATATATATATATGTATATATATTTATATATGTATATATATAATATATATGTAATACTGCCAAGTTTAACTATAAATTAAGCACAATGTTTTTTGTACTTTGCCGTAGAACTAAAATTATTTTTTTTTAAAGTTCCCATTTTTCAGATATTTCTTATGATTTGCCTGCATTGAAGCTACTCATAGTGTGTTATGAATAAAATCTTTTAGTCCAAAATCAAAGTTTTTATATTTATTCATTTTTAGAAAACAACACAAATTAAAACTTTCTTATAACTAGATATTGCTGAAAGTACGATTTTTATTGATACCGATTTAGTATGCTTCTATTATGCAATGTGCTTCATTATTGCGAGATATGTATCTCTTCCTGTAGAAAAATAAAATTATCTAATATCTCTAGAATGACTAGTGATAATTATTAAACGATGTTGTCCATTTCTCTTTGGTTAGGAGTACTTACAAATCATTTACTCCTTTAACAATAGTGAGTATGGTATATAATGTAAAAAAAAAGCCTTTTAAATCAAAAATGTGCAATACCTCAAAAACACGTATTTTATTGTCCCTTAAATGGTGCCATTTACTAAATGAAATATTACATATAAAATTAATATTTTTGTAACAAATTGTAATATAATCATTTAAAAAAAAATTAATTATCGAAATAAGAAAATTTGAAGATCCTGGCCTTCGAGAAAATTAACAGGCCCACTGACGGTACCAAATATATTTTGATTTGCTTAATTTGTTTGATATATATACTGCTGCATGTGGAAAAGTAAAATTTTCACTGAGAACTTCTAAGCAATGGTATTCATTTATTTCTTGTTAAAAGTAATTGCAAAATGTGTACTAACTTAATAATACAGTACAACCTCGAAAATCCGGACATCCAAAATTCGGAAACCTCCAAAATCCGGACGTTTTCCAAATTTTTGGGTGTTTTTTTTTTTTTCCCAGACTGACAAAGTCGCGGATTTAAAACAACAGGGTAAGATTATTTATTTTACCGTATTTTCCAGTCAACTTTCTGAACCCGGAAATGAAACGAAAGTTTAGATGGACAGCCATAGATCGGCTCGTGGTTGGAGCGTGAATTACGTTGTTAGAGTAATCCCTCCCCCCCTTATTCAAGTCACAACTCCTGATGAATTATTTTGCTTAAAATATACATCGTTATGTAAATACGGAATTTTTATTAACAAAATTTCCTTTTCTCATTATTGAAAAAGACATTATTCTGAAACAATGTTATTTTTAATATTAAACACTTTAAAGCGTTATCGTAACATTTTATCGCAGATTGTTCAATTAAATCTAAAAATCCCGAGAATTCATATTAACGCTCACGGAAATTTATTTTGTTCAGTTTGTAGTATGAATTCCATTCTTCAATGTATTCTGTTTTGTCTTCAGAATCTCCTCCCCCTCCCGATATCTGACAGTTTTTTCATTCTCGTCGAATGTGTCAGCTAGAAATCGACTGTATATTTTGCCTTTTTTATTTAGAAAGCCATATTTACATACTATAAATAACAAATAAATAAAATAATATTGTATCGCACAGAACCGAGCAACAAGGTCACACAGACCTCTCAAAGGGGTCGGCTGCGTTTACGATTAGGAACTAAGCAAATTCCTTTCTCCACTTTCCCTGCCCCACCACGTCCCGGTGCTGCTGCAGCCTAGTAATGACTCATCATAATTTAGAAAAATCATTGAGAAGAGAGAGATTTTTCTTTTTTGGAAAAGATATTTATTTTATATACTGAGATATTTTTTACATATTTGACTATTACTAATAAAGTTTTTACTTTTTTCAGACTCATCAGCCTTTTTAAACATAACATTATATAGATGCTAGAGAATAAATAAAACTTTTAAATTCTTATTTTTTGTTTTTCGTTCGTTAATAATGAAAACGGTTTAAGCACATTTACACCTTTAAATATATCGTCAAAAGTGCTAATCCTCGATCTTTATTAAATCTCGGCACTTCATTAAATCTTCCAGCGCTTCATTAAATCTCGACAAAGCCGATATAACGGAAGTTCTGCATTGTGATAATGATGTGCTAACTGTAAATAAATTAAATGGTGAATTAATTGATGAAAATAAATTGATGATTCGCGATATGATATTAAATAAAAAAAGATCGAAGTAGCGACGATAAATGTGGAGAAGATAAAATACCCATTGATAATCTTTTGCAAACAATCGATCATGCAATTAAAGGTCTTGAACAAAGAAGCTTTATAACCAAGCAGAAATAATGTCCATCTGCAGGATAAAGAAAACTGCTTTCTCATAAACCAAAATTAATGAAATAATAAATGTTAATTCAAATATTTAAATGAAATGATAAAATGGAATTTTATCATTTCGTTTTGTTCACACATTCTAAATTATTAATGTGCATATTTCTTCTCTGAAATTTCTTTTGACCTATTTTTTAGATTAAATAATATGTTTTACTTGATTAACTTAACTTTTGCCATTATTTTTACTAAAAATAGTGCTTTATAGTGTATTTAGTTAATATTAAATCTGAATTTTATTCAAATTCTATAATCCGGAAAAATCAAAAATCCGGAATCTGCAAAGTCCGGATGAGTCCGGATTTTCGAGGTTGGACTGTATTGAGTATATTTAATTTTTTATGATTTTTTCTGTTTCAAATAAAAATTGCAAAATATCTTGAAAACGGTGCATATTAGCATTTTATATAAATGATAATATTCGCTTTTAAGGGAAAATTCAATTAAAATATCTATTTTTATAACATTTTTAAACATACTTTTCATGCTCATCCTATTTTTGATTTTGAATGTTGCAAAAATTGATGGCTCTCTTCAGTCCTATTCACCCGAAAATTAATGGGACTCTGGTATTTATTGATTGAAGTAGTATTAGTGAATATTATTTTTATTGATTTCTTAAAGCGATATCATTGTCAAACACTTTGTGATTCTTTCAGGAATACACCTGAGGGGTGGGGGGCATATCCCCTTTCTGAAACATCCTCCCTTCCACCCTGGAGAGATTTTATGTTACTGGATCAAATGCTAATTAATTCAAAAACTCACAAAATACTTTTTGTGGAAAATTTGCCACATTTTAACTAAGTTTTCATTTCTTATGGAGCAGCATTTAGATCATTATTATAATTTTATTTAATGATTGACTATTTTCAGAATGACATTTTATAGCTATAATTCAATTTACATTATTTTAAATTTTTTTCTTCCTCTTGTTTAGCCGGAGCAAGTTTTTCTTACAATGTTTTAAATATTTGCTATATATGTAGTGAATACTTCTATATATGTATATATATATATATAGTAATTACTTCTATATAGTAGTTAGTTAAAGTCATATTAAATAACTTGCCCCCTTTGAAGTTCCATTTTCTTCCTTCCCTCAGACAAAAAGTCCTAAAAGAAACACTGCACAGAAAGACAGGTATCATTAAAAAAATGGTTGTTTAGTATTTAAGGATGTTCAATACTGTTAAATTTATCAAAATCCGATCATCCGGTTTTTCAACCCATCACAAAATTTTTCTTTTACTATGTGTTGCAGGAAAAGAAATTAGATATAAAAAGGATATTTTTGTAACTCTTGTTGTCATATTTGTTTTACTTCCCTCACTAAATATAAGTAAGTATTCACACATATCTTTATTAAAGATCTATATGGTTTTAAAGGGATTGATTCCAAAACACAAACTAAATACTCTAGTTTTTTGTTGTCAATCGGCCTTTCGGTCAGTAATTTTGCGCTAGTCATTTGCAATTTGAGCAAATGTCATTTTCGCAACATTGCAGTACTACTACTCAACAGACTGAAATAACACTGTATACGAATATGGATTATTATATTCTTGAAAAATATTGTAAGAGGACATTCTGTGCACCACATTGCCATAATATAAAAAATATATATAAGGAAAGTACATGCTTAAAATGCAAAATTAAAAAGTTCCAATTAAATAATAACATAATATTAATTATATTCAAAAGTTGAAACAATTTAGAAAGTTTAAGAAATTTACAGTATTTTTTTTTTTACTTTTTATTTACTAGATAGAATGAAAATTCTTTGAGGTCATCATTTTTTTTTTTTGCTGATGACTTAAAGTGGAAAAATAAAAATTAGAAAGATTGGAGATCTACATGTGAGACAGTTGGTTTAGAATATAAATTTCGATTGATTTCCAATTAATTTTAAAAACTAAATTCTTTCCTATTAACTTTCATCGTAAGTACTCAAATGCCAAAGAATGTTATATTCTATTGAATTCTTACTCCGTAACTTAAACGTAGAATATAATATATGTAATAATGATATTTTTATGATCCGTAATTCATTTAAGAATTCAAGTATATAAGATAATTATGGTTTTAAAGTGGTGAGATCTTTTGAATATTGCCTTTGTTTTAAAAATTACCTCATTCTTATTACAGTAGTTAATATTCAAATTAAATGAAACTTTAGCTGAAATCCTGATAACCAAAAATTTGAATAATTTGAAAAAGTAAATATTGCATATAAATAGCGTACTTAATATTAATAAATACTTTTAATTTAAGAAAAAATAAATACAGTATTAGGTAGTGAAAACACACACAGAAAAAGAAATCTAAAAATTAAGCTAAATGAGGAAATAATTTCTAAGAACTTTCAAGAAGCTAAATTTAATATAACATCCTAAGAGAAAACAAACACTGATCTGTACTTAGAATTTAAAATATTTTTTAGCTAAAAGGTGACTCGACAAATGCTGTATATAAATCATTATAATGAAAACTATCACGATCTTTTAATTAAAGAATATACCGATTTTATACCTGGAATTTAGAGAATAATCTGGATCCCAGTGATAGGGGTTCTACTATGTTATATGTTAATAGAAATAATTTTAAACAATCATAAAATAATTATATTTTACTTACATTTAATTTTATGTTTACATAAAATGCTAGATGAATATTTTAGATAATATCAAGTTCAGCTGTATAATATTTAGAAAGAAAAACGATAAACCATTCTTTGCAGCAAAAAGGATGATATTTTACATTTCTCACCAAAACTTATGTTAGGACTGATTTACCCTAGAATAAATCTCATGCAGAACAAAACAATTGATAAACACATATTTCAAATTCAATGAGATGTTTTGGGTTGTTTATGTACCATAAATTCAATGATGGTTCACGAATGTCTCAAGATGTCTTTTGAGACCTGTCCTCATCCAGTTTCTAATTACTATCAATGTGGACACCTGTTTCAGCATAGATGGCAAAGAAGTCCTTTATTTATGTGTTTGGATGATTGAGGGAGATGATTACCAGATGTGGAGAGCAGGGGAATGATTAACAAAGGATGGGTATCCTGGCACGGCAATTCTGGGTGGAACCCCATCTTTTCAAGCAAAGTGCCCTCTTTCATCAGATTTTTTCATGGAATGGTTAACAAAAACCAGTTTCGCATAAAAGCTTTTACAGTTCACAGATAATGTTCAATATGCAGCCCTAGGCATGCTGTTGATGGCTGTTCTGGATGCCCGGTGCACTAAAGTAATTAGTTATTACTTGCGTTGCAAGATAAACAATTGGGGCAACATACTGGAAGTGATCACATTTTAGGCCCCTGTCCTCTTTTTCCAAGGGGAGAATGAATGATAGTTTTATTCCCTCTTTTATCTGGAAACAAATTTTTAACATTTATTCAGAGTTTTTGTTTTACTTTTTATGCATACATCTGTCCTTATAAATGTGGTTGCTCGCACCCTAGAACTTTTATTTAGTTAAGTCCTTTTTGACCGAAATGCCGACCTTAAAATATGCCGTCCCAAGTAAGTGCTTGCTTTGCTGTTGTTTTAAGTTGGCACTGATATCTGGTGAATGCAATGGCTTATTTTGAAGCCATTTACAGCTTAGTTGGAAGATATGTATGTACACTTAAAAATTATGAGTGGTCCTCTATGTTACAGTTTACAAAACTGTTTGCAGTCTATGAATCATTAAAGAACAACATTTTCCTGAAAATCGGAAAACATATGAAGGTGATTCTCAGAATTTATCGTAAGTTTCATATTGCAAACACATTGATGCTGCCTTTGTAATTTCTGAACTTGCAAAATATTGTAGACGGGTGTGAGACCAGAGTGTAGTTTGTAGCTAGCTGCAAGTTTGTTATGCCATAAAACATAAGGGCAAAGACAGATTAATGGATTGATCAGTCACTTTCTGTCATTTAATGGGTTATTTGCATTTTAGTGCATTTTCCTCAAGCATGTAGCACTTTGACTACAAGGAAAATGTTACTTCTTTAGGTTTTGGGATGTTCAGTGTACTGAACTTTATACTGCCATATGAGATTCACCATTTCATCATCTGATCATGTTCTTGCCATTTATGGTATTTTTTTTTATGAGAGTCTGCAATTTAATCAGCTACACAGATATTCTTTTAACTCTTTGAAATATTTTTATAAAATTTCTTAATTGACTATATCTGTTGTTGATTTTTATGTTTTTGTAGTCTAAACACAGGAACCCTATTAATGATCTGTTTATGTTTCTGTGCACCCTACATTTTAAATTTGAAACATCCATCTCACAATCTTGAAATTTGGCAGTTAGATTCAGATTTGAAATCCAATAATAACTAGCACAAAATTAAGAAATGTAAAACTCCAGGGAGGGGGTGGGTGGAGAGAAGTAGATCAACAAATAAAATGCATTAAATAATTGAAGTGTGATTTCAAATGTAAGACTGCCTCAAGACTTAAAAGAAAAATTTTTCAATTTTGAATTCACTAGAAGGAGGAGAGGGGGGGGGGGGTAAAAATTTCAACATTTTATTTTACTTTTTTACTTTTTGTATGTAAAGAATAGGCCATGTCATAAATTTAAAATGAAAACACCTCTCGAACTCTACATTAGAAAGAAACCCTCTATAAATCATCTAAAAATTTTCGGTAGTAATGTTTATATAGAAAAACCCAAACAACTTAGAAAGAAACTAGACATGAGAGCTTAAGAAGGGATAATGGTGGGATACGCTACAGGTGCAAGAGGCTACCGAGTATTGATTAAGGGGGTATGGTACCCAAAAAATACCGAAAAGTCTCAATTTTTTTTTATTGTTTAAAAAAAAATTCATAATTTTCTGATTCCAAATGACACCAAATTCATCTTGCTACATTAAATAGAACCGATTATATTGCAATGTTAAAATTTGAACTACTGAAGTTGTCATCAGTCATATTAAACTTTAATGCCTTTTTTCTCAAAGACGTGATTTTCGGCATTTTTATAAATTTAAATTGATATAAATCAAATTCTATAGCACGGATATGAATGAAATTTGGAACAATTGTTATATATGTACTTTTCTTTAATTTGTCTTCAGCAATTGCTGAAATATGTGTTTTTTTTTTTATGATTTTCAAAAACAATATCTGTGGTGTAAAATCACGTTTTTTTACATTTTTTATTAAATTTTTTCTGATTCATATTTACAAAAACTATGAAGACAATTTATTTCTTACATATTTTTATGTTAAAAAATGTTCAAATTAAAATTTTAGAAAAATTATTTTTCTACTTATTAAAAAAAAAACTTGTTAAATTTTTAAAATTTTAATTTTTAAAAAATAATTTTTTTTAACTTTTAAAATTTTGAATATCACATTTTGTTTACTATACTTAAAATCTACCTGAATACATAAAATTACAACTATAACTTCAAAATTGCAGATTTCAGCAATTTGGGTACCATACCCCCTTAACATAGAAAGGAGGGTAATTGAAACTGGCAACCTTAAGTTTGAGGAAAGTATAGAGGCAGCAGAAAGTATCCTGGACCTAAATGAAATTAAAAGTAAAAAGTCCAATTAAAAGTGATCCCAATACTGTCACCTTTAAGGTAACCCCAGATCGCTATTCTATAGGCTCTGATGAGAAGTGTCTGGATAGGAAATTAGGCGAAAAAGAAAGAGGGAGTAAAGACACTGATGACGATTTATCTGAAGACAGTTAGAAAATGGACTCTCCTGTGGATTTCAACTTGATTCACTTGTCCTGACATCCCTTGGGAATGGGAAGCCATTCCAAGAGCAGACGGTGGTGACAGGGATGTAAGTAGGCAATAGTTGCTGGAGGGGTGTTAAAGTCCCAGACCACTCTGCTGACCCAAGGGTTTGCAGCAGCAGTAGTTCGAGTGGCTGAGGCTTGAGGGCTGTGAAGAGAATTTTCCGACTGTACAAACAAGTGAGTTAACTTTTGTTTTTTGAGTGAGTGCATTGCTGTTTTAGTGATCTTTGTGCAATTCGAGGTCTACAGCAATTATTTTTTTTATTTTTCAAGTGTTTTGAGTACATGTTCACATCATACCCCCCCCCCCCCAATAAAAAAAAAGGCATGTGTTTGTAGTTGAAGAATTATCATTTTGTCGTAGATGCAAATTATACAACAGTCATAAATATACAAGTCTCAAAACCAAATTTTTGGTTTTGAGACTGTTTTGGAGGGGTTTTTTTTGTAAATAATTGTACATTTTTTAATTATGGAATGTGTTGAACAAATGCCCAGATCTTTAGCTGTCATTTAAAAGAATACGAGTTTCTAGGACAAGAATTAGCAGAATTTTATATGTATTTGAAAAAGTATTAAATTTCCCAATTTTTGGGATCTTTTGTTTCGAATGCACTTGACACATTCTCAGATAATTGCCTAACACTTAAAACTCTGTGAGTTCCTATGCCAAGAATTAGCTGTATAAATTGCGGGACATGCATCTTTCTTTTGCTAAAATTGGGGCTTTTATTAGATTTTTGTAAATAATTAAAACTTTATTAATTGTTTCTAATTTTTGAATGCACTTTGCACATTCCTAAATAATTTCCTAACTTTAGTAAAAAAAACTGAAAAAACACACATTTCTAGGCCAAGAATTAGCTTTGTAAAACATGGGATATGCATGATAGCATGCATACATTGTCCAAAGGAAATTAATATGAAATGACTTATAGTGCCCATAAGGGGTTGCCGTTGCTTCATTTTTTTTATATTTGTTTTAAAAAAATCTTCTAGACATGGGTGTAAAAAAATTTCAAGATGGTCCACCAGAAGATCTACCTGCATGTGGCTATGCACATATTCTTAAACATATCGAAATTGCATTTTTCAAGTTATCTGATACTTATTTCACCACATCCAAAATAGGAAGATTAGCTCAACTCTACAGAAAGTTGTATGTATCTTCGCATTCTAACAAAAAAAAATATTTTTAATTCTACATTGTTTTTCTTTTAAGAAAATGCTTCAAAGCAGCAAATGCATCTCCCTTAATGAAGTGCCGAGAACTGCGGTTTGTCTCCGGTAGATTATTCATGCTGGAGCTCTCTCCTAGAGAAAGGATCATTTATTCCCAACAGACAAATATATTTCTCTTTACTAATATCAATATGCATTGAAGTAAATTGAATTTGTTTTATTGTGCAACAATAAAATAAATACTTAATACTTAAAATAAAAAATTAAAATGACTAAAAAGAAAGTGGCTAATTTATTTAAAAATAAATTAACCACTTTCTTTCAAGTCATTTTAATTTTTTATTTTATCACTTTGATCATATTTAGGTAACTCCTAACAGACCAAAATATGATAATATCTTGAAATTAATTTATCTTTGTCAGATTGGTTTCATTCGTTTTTTTCTTGGACATATATGTACATTGGACCCAAGGTTTATAGAATACTACAGGTTACTCCATCCGCTAGTCTCACGGTATTAGCTGGAGGAAAAGCAGAATGATAACGTCAAAGTTGTTGGAAATCATGAGTTTCTCTATGGGAATCAATGGTATCTAGTTAAGTAAAGTTTTAAAATCCGAACTTATTTTGAGCTGTTTCCGAATTGTTCTACTGTTATTACTGTAAGTTTTTTTATTCTGAACATTAGATACATTAGAGAACAATAAACACATATACCATTTCATTATTTTATAATTAAATAATGCGGTTTTATTCAAATATCCATTTTACATGTATACACATAAATACAAATAAAGAAATTTTTACAAACATGTAAAATTATTCAAATATTTAACTTAGTATATAATTATGCAAATATTTAGCTCAGTTTACATTTATATAAATATTTAGCCCAATTTACATTTTTACAAATAATTAACTCAATTTATATTTATACAGATGTTTAGCTCAATTTACGTTTATATAAATATTTAGTTTAATTTACATTTATACGAATATTTAGCACATTTATATTTAAACAAATTTGTATCTTAATTTATGTTTCTAAAAGCAATTTAGCCAGTTTATTTATTCAAATTTTAGATCAACTTTTAAAAATAAAATAATAATAATAATTTTTAAATCTATTAAATAATACTTAATTCAAAGATATAGTTCGCTATTTGAGAGCATTTAAAATATGTTTATGGAAATAATTATTTTTCAATAAAATATTAATCGATTAAAAATGTTAAGTACTCAATACAATTGCATAATATAGATTAAAAAGGTAACGTGGGAATTAGTTATCGCGAATTTAAGAATTTGATTGCCAACGATTTTTTTTTCATTTTATTTATTTATTTATTTATTTTTTAATAAAAATTAAAGCAAAAATGTTTTAATAGAAATACTACTTTTTAAAAATTAAGCATTTTTTCGCTGAACTTTTTTTTATCATTAGCATGTTTTAATAACTTTTTATTGAGATACGTAATGAGAATAAAGGCTCTCAATCTTGAATATAAAATAAGAGTTTTATCGCGTACTTCTGGGAAGTTCACTTTCATACTGCAGAATAATTAATTTATGAATTATTTTAGGTTGCCTATTTAGCTCATTTCCATGAATATTGTAAAACACTATTTCAAATTTTTTGACTGTCTCTAGCCAAGTATTTAAAGGCACTGTAAGTCCTCTTCTATTGAAGCATGTAATCCAAGATTTTTCCCGAACTTCATTGTCTTTATTTTTGGATAAGAGTTCTTTTGTTTTAAAGGACAAATATCCAGCAATATACTCTATAACATTCTTCTCAATATTTTTCTCTGAAGAACATTGTTCATGAACAAATGAATAATTTGGATTAAGGTCGCTGCATTCTCCAATAACTAATTTTTCAATTAAATTATTTTCTGAATTTATTGCAGTTGAAACTTCTGTTGTGGTATTGTTGGTTTTTTTCCTTGAAGGAATAATCAGGAATAATCTTTTTAAACAAGGAGTAGTGAGGATATGTGTTTTTTCACACTCTGTTACTTTACTGTGTTTAGAAGGCAGCACAAGTTGACCACTTAGGAGCCAAAGACGTAATTGGAATTTGAACTGACTGGGTCCAGGATGATCATAACTGTGACTCATACCTTATATGACAGAAAAAAAAACCTCTCTAAACAATCTTGATTTAAACTAGAATCCAAATATTGCAAGTTTTATTATTATTATTTTATTTTTAAAAGTTGATCTAAAATTTGAATAAATAAACTGGCTAAATTGCTTTTAGAAACATAAATTAAGATACAAATTTGTTTAAATATAAATGTGCTAAATATTCGTATAAATGTAAATTAAACTAAATATTTGTATAAACGTAAATTGAGCTAAACATCTGTATAAATATAAATTGAGTTAATTATTTGTAAAAATATAAATTGGGCTAAATATTTATATAAATGTAAACTGAGCTAAATATTTGCATAATTATATACTAAGTTAAATATTTGAATAATTTTACATGTTTGTAAAAATTTCATTATTTGTATTTATGTGTATACATGTAAAATGGATATTTGAATAAAACCGCATTATTTAATTATAAAATAATGAAATGGTATTTGTGTTTATTGTTCTCTTATGTATCTAATGTTCAGAATAAAAAAACTTACAGTAATAACAGTAGAACAATTCGGAAACAGCTCAAAATAAGTTCGGATTTTAAAACTTTACTTAACTAGATACCATTGATTCGCATAGAGAAACTCATGATTTCCAACAACTTTGACGTTATCATTCTGCTTTTCCTCCAGCCAATACCATGAGACTAGCGGATGGACCAACCTGTAGTATTCTATAAACCTTGGGTCCAATGTACATATATGTCCCAAGAAAAAAAAGAATGAAACTAATCTCACAAAGATAAATTCATTTCAAGATATTATCATATTTTGGTCTGTTAGGAGTTACCTAAATATGATCAAAGTGACAAAATAAAAAATTAAAATGACTTGAAAGAAAATGTTTAATTTATTTTTAAATAAATTAGCCACTTTCTTTTTAGTCATTTTAATTTTTTATTTTAAGTATTAAGTATTTATTTTATTGTTGCACAATAAAACAAATTCAATTTATTTCAATGCATATTGATATTAGCAAAGAGAAATATATTTGTCTGTTGGGAAGTCATATGTTGTCCATACGTCACAGTTTTAATTTATTATGCTGTTGTACAGAGAAGGCATTGTTTTCTTGAAAATTTTTGATTTCAAGATTTTGAAGGATAAGCACATTTTAAGACTCTCTAACACATTTATAAGGATGCATGTTTGCAGGTGTGTATGTCTGTGAAATGTGGACACGATAACTCAAATATGAATGCTCCCAATGCTGTCAAATTTTATTTGTACATACATTGAACATTTTTATTTGTACACATTTGTACATACATTGTGAAAAACTAGGACTAGATAGAATAATAAAAATTATTATGATTAGAACTTTGGAGAACTTTTCAAATTTGGAGATTTTCATAGCACTATTCTTTATAGAAAACAATAATACACAATTCCCAGAATAATGATAGCAATATCTGAGGGATATTTTGTATTGTAATGTTAATTATCATACAAATAGACCTAAATAATGTAGTGTATGAATGTATGAAATTGAGTAGAGCCTCACATTCCAGTTAATTTGGACTTTTTACACCTTGAAGGATAACCCGGCCACACGTTTTACTGCCGTAAACCTTTGGGTTGGCTGTGTGGTCTGGGCCTTCCACCTTGAAGGATAAGTGAGCTAGTTTCTGGAAAGAGGAAACCAGATGGGATCAAAAATTGATATTTTGTGATATTTTATTAGTAGGAATTTAAAACAAATATTTAAAAAATAAGTATTAAGTAAAAATAATAACTAATTTGTACATATTTAAGCATTAAACAAATCAACCAGTTTTGTATACAAAAAGAGAGCTCTTTCAAAATCTGTTCCAGCAGAAACAATGTCTGCTTCTAATCTAGTATTCTGTTTAATCATATATACAATTACCATTAGGGGATAAAATCATAAGCAATCAATTTATAGTTATATATAAAATACAGTTAATGCAATTTTAAAATTTCTTGTTTATTATCATATATAATTTACTGTTTATAATTAGACGTTGCTGGTATTTTCAATAAATCTAATGTTATTAAATTATTTATAAAAACAAATATTTATAAATAAATAAAAACTAAACCAAATAACTATAAAGCTAAATCATGAGGATAAAGATATGTATGAATTAATTTAAAGCAAATCATCAAAGGCTGAAAATGATGTATGAATGTATTTGTTTAATTTAGCTCTGTAAGTCTGTGATAGAATATCTGAATTCATAATGTTATGAACACAAATTTCATTAAAATCTACTAAAATAAACCTGTGTATTTAAAATGTGAAATTAGGAAGATAATTTATTATATAAATAAATCATATCAATAAAGTAGCTACAGAAACAAAATATTGAAACAACAAAATCAGAATTTAATATTCCAAAATTTGAAATAACACTAAACTTTCTATACATGTAAACACAGTTTATCTTGATTTATTTTTCAATCCTCCCTCCCTGTATAAAGTACAAAGTAACAAATGTAGTTAATAATGAGTAATTTATAATTTGATGTTTTCTGTAGTATTCACAATAATTCAAAGAATAATTGTAAAAACTGAAATTCAAAAATTGCAATAACATACAATAACTAAATTTCAAAAGAAAATCATAAATTATGTTCAAAATTAAAATAAATGAATTAAAAGAACAAAATTAAGAAAAGACATTCATAATCTCTATGAAATTATACACCATTCTAATTCTATACACATATTTACAAGAAACAAACAAACAAAAAAAAAACTTGATTATTAATATTGATTCTAAAGTTGTTTTTTTTCTTTTTGAGACAAAATATATTATACAAAAATTTCTTTACATATAAGGACATTTTCTAGATTTCTTCAGTGTAAAGTCACTTATTATGTCAGACAAATATATATTTCTCAGCAAGTCATATTCTACGCTTAGCATGGAAAGTTCCCTTAATCTTTCAGTGTGCATACTTATTCACAGCTTATTTTTAATTTTTGACAATTTGCTGAAGGAGCTTTCTCCAGAACAAGCCATTAAGGATAAATAAATTTTTGTGGTTACAGACACACTGGGAAAATTCAAACTGTCATAGGACTGGATCCTTTTGTTTGGGTCTACTAGATAACTAATTTCCCAAAATTTAAAGGTTAAGAATCCCCCTTCCTCCATGTAAAAAATGAAGCATAGAAAATAGGAGGGAATATATCAGGCAAAAAAATAAATTGTCTTCAATTTCCGATAGGGAGCCCCACAACTTAAAAAAAAGAGAAAATAAATGGATGGTGGGTTGCATGGGACTCCTATTAATCTGTGCCTGATGTCAATCCATATTTCTTACTGATTGTTTTACATATCAGTCCAAAGAGGTTTGCAAAAATTGGACATATCAAGTTTTCTTCAGTTTTGAATGTCTTTCATATTCAGTATTGTATAATTCTAAGAAATTTCTTGGATCCATATAAGTTTTTAATTACTGTGTATGTTTACTTTTTGAATTATAATGAATAAATTAGAAATTTTGCTCTAAGTACTTGCTTTTGCATAATGAGGATAGAAAGAAATTAAAAAAAAATATTTTTCTGTCTTCCTTTAGAGCCATTATAAATCATTTTACTCCTAAACTAGACTCTACAGTGACTGAAAATAATATATCTGCATTAACAGAAGATCAGGTATTTACAAGTTTATGTACTTCAGTACTTTGTAATTTGTTATCTTTATTTATTTCTACCGTGACATACCCTCATAGAGCAAGTTATATACACTTCTCAAGTTGCACTTGAATAATTTGAAGTGGGAGAAAATTATATGTATTATATGTACACTAATCATTTCATTCATGTGATGGTTAGCAGTTCTATAAAGAATGAAACTTGCTATATTTAGAATCAAAAATTACTATATTAAATCAATGATCTCTGTAAGGAGATGCTAAAATATATACATTTTTACCATACACTAAATATTAAATATATATACAGTAGGTGCCGCTTAATGTGATCGCGGATAATGTTATCATTCGTTTAATGTTATCAGAATCGCGAAGTCCCGAACGCTTGTATATTAACACATGTTAAAAAAATCGGTTTTTGTAATCAGCGCCTTCGTTTATTGTTATCACTTTATCACTTCGCTTTCGTCGTTCTTGTACCATTTTCGATTTTTTTTTCATTCTATTAACAAAAAATTCAAACTGCATATACGTAAAAGCAAAGGGAAAATCCCTAAAACCCCAAAGAGGATCCCTTTTGTTGGCATGTGCAGGAATTTGCCGCAAGGCCGTCCCTCAGGCACGGCGCCCGGCGCTCTGCAGGTGGTGATTTCTCTTCCCTTCCTCCCTTTGAGAATAGTGGGGGCGTAGGAAAAGCGTTGAGTTATTTTCTTATCAGTAAGCAAAGTGCTTTGACTGTTATAAGCTGTAAAATTTTTTCTCTCTGTCAAGTTGCATTTCAAACTTTATTGCAGACGGTCAAGCATTTTAGCAATGGAAAAAAAACGCAATGATTTAACTGTTAAGGACAAAATTGACATTTTGAAACGTTTTGATAATTTACCCAAGATGAGTCAAAAAATGCTGCTTCTGCACTAAAAATCTCTCAGCCATTACTCTGTAAAATGTTAAAGAATCGCGACGAGATTGAAAATAAAGCAAAGTTGAAAGCAAATTTGAACTGTAAGGGAAGACGTACTGGTAAATATGGAAAAGTCGAATCGGCTTTAGCACTGTGGTTTGTCAATGTTAGGGAAAAGGATGCACGCATAAACTGTCCTTTAAGCGGCAGAAAGCTGAAGATCTTGCTTCTAAAATGGGCAAAAAAAATTTCGTCGTAACGGGCGGATGGTTTAATCGGTGGAGAAAAAGGGAGAACATTGTGTTCAAACGTACCCATGGGGAAGAAAAGGATGCCGCTTTTCCAGCTGCAAAGGCAAGGATTTCCTAAGAATGGCCGAAAATAATCGCTGATTATTCATCCGAAAACATCTACAATGCTGACGAAACCGGACTTTATTTTCGTACCTTGCCAGAACATACGTACCTGTTTAAAAACGAGAGTTCTAAGGGATGCAAAGTTTCAAAAGAACGTATAACTGTACTCTGTTGTGCGAGAATGACTGGAACGAAGAAGAAACTCTTTGTTATCGGAAAAACCAAAAAGCCGAGATGCTTTAAGGATGTTAAGAAATTGCCTGTTGATTATGCTGACAATAAAACAGCGTGGGTGACAGTTGCTCTATTCAGCGAATGGCTTCTAAAGTGGGACAAATAATTAGATCACAATATCGCCGTACTCATCGATAACTACAGAGCCCACGATGCAAATATCACATTAAAGCATATCAAAATCATTCTCCTACCTGCCAACACTACATCACTTATCCAACCATGTGACCAAGGAATAATTCGTGCAATGAAAGCGTATTACCGTGGAGAAATGCGCACTAGGGTTTTGGAAAATATGGAAGATACGGAACAACTGAGTGCAAACGCATTAGGAAAGAAGACGAATGTCCTTCAGGCCCGCCATCTTTTAACAATGTCGTGGGATCGAGTGTCCGAGACTACAATTAAGAACTGTTTCTCGCACGCTGGGTTCGTTAAAGTGGACGAAGGTATGGCGGTACCGGAATTCGATGAAACAGTCCTCGTACCATCCGACATGACTGAAAATGACTTTGCAGAATGGCTGTCTATAGATGAGAACGCCCAAGTGGATACAACAATGACTGATGAAGATGTATGCCGAGCTGTATCTTGTTCTATCGAAGAAAACGAGGAAAAAGCATCGGATGAAGATGAGGACGAACCTGAAAACCTTGTTGAGAATCCTCCAACTGCTACTGAAATGAGAGAGGCTCTCCTTGTTTTGAGACTCGGGGTGCAACACAGATGCACTCCTGGGGACTTTCGCGAGCAGTACAGGTATGAAAGTTTTATAAATAATTTTCTGAGACAAAATACAAGGCAGACAACTTTGGAAGACTTTTTTTAATTGACCTATTTTAACGATTTGTTTAAAATATTGTTTGAATGAATCGTTGTCTTTTGAATTTGTAGTAGCTGCAAAAATACAGTAAATATTAACTTTTAAAATCAAAATTTTATATTTCTAATACTTTTTGTTTATTGTTATCAAATAGCATCTGTCCCAAAGCGATCACATTAAGCGGCACCTACTGTATATATATGTGATGTCGTGCTGTTTTCAACACGACAAAGAAAATTACATTTTTACTTTTATTTTAAAAAATATCATACTTCACTCTTAACATTATTAACATAGAATTACTTCATACATTAGAGAGCTATACTTCACTAGCTTCACTAGCTTTTACTTTATACATTAGAGAACTTATTTATTTTTAACTTATTTATCTTTACTCATTTATTCAAGAGATTAGTTATTCTTACTTAGACATTTACTATTCAAATTTACTTTAAAAATTACACTATTATTAAACCTCAATATGCTAGAACAGAACATAGCTACTTATATTACCTGCTTAATTTAAATTTGACTTCCACTTTCAAATATATAATTATTGCAATTAGCTTAAGAATTTTTACCTTACAATTAAGTGCATTGACCTCAAAGAACAAATCAACCATGAAAAGAATTTCGTTATTTTCACAAAATGCAAATAAAACAATGAAATATTACCAGGAAAGAAAGTGGTCATTAGAGAACGTGGATAAAATGAACACAGCAACGAGTTAAAATTTTAAAGGAAATCGATTTATAATCAAAATCCCACCCACATAGTACATTTTCCCCCACAGCTGCACAGAGATCCAAATTGGATTCCCTAAAATTTCATTGACAATCATAATGTAAAAACTGTGAATAAATTTGACAAAAAAATTGAAGGTTACTTCAAAAGGAGTGTCCTAGAAGCCCATCGATCCGTAAGAAAGAACTCAAAATGAATGGTTTAAAACGTCACCTGGCCAAAGATGATGTAAGCAAAAATGATGAGAATTGGTGGTGAAAATGTTCGAGGATCCACAGCAGCACCATAGAATTGAAGAGTCAAGCTCCAGGATTTCCAAGGTTGATCTGTGATGATGAAATCCTTCCCAAGCACTAGGACAGACTGGCTCTACAGCCCGCTGGTAAAATTCAGAGTCCCCAAGCAAGTGATAGCCCTCTGCCTTTACTCAAGCTCCTTTAGTGGCCAAGCCTCGCTCCAGGAAAAGGGATGGTGACTGCATTTCTTGAGTACTTCAGCTAAATGGATACCCTTCTCACCTGGTTTTTTCCAGCAAATTCCGTATACACTATGCTTTTTCTTACAAACTACGTACACGCTTTGCTTAATTAACAACGTAGTAACCGATTTGAGATCGTCTTTATTGATTTCAAACATCTCCAATCTAATGTTTATTAATGCAAATGGACCACCTATAAAACACTTTGAACCGGAAAAATTTGTAAATTCTTGGTTGGCCAACCATCGCTCTTCTGTTGACAATAGATCAAGAGTATGTGCTACAAAAAAAAGACACTGAGACGGATTTCTCTCGTCAAGCAGTTTGGAAAATATTTCAATGGAAATGATAAAGGTAGACCTTAAAATTTGTTAAAATAAAACAAAATTACATCCTACTTTATATGTGTTTAAATATTTTTCTCTTAACATTTCCTGTAATTATTTTATATCATAGTTAAATATTACTATAGTGAGATTTTTAAATTTGAATATCACTCGATGCTAGTCTGCATATTTTGCTTTGCATAAATACAGTAAACTTCCAATAACTCGAACCTTGTGAACACGAATTTCTGCTTAAGTCAAAGTTTCTTCAAAGTTCCACAATTCCTTTCCTGTAATATAAAATTAATAGGCTTTTCTTTATCTCGATAATTTGAACTTCGATTAATTTGAACATTTCCCCCAGTCCTTCGAGTATACCCCATAGGTGCCCGGAGGGGGGAGCAAGGGGGCGGTCACCCCTGGCTAAAAGATTTCCTATATATATATATATACATACATGTACGTGCATATGTGTGTGTACATGTTTTTTGCCCCCTCCCCTTGGAAAGCGTAAGTAGTAAGTACATGTTTCGCCTTCCCCTGGAAAAAATTCTGTGGAAACCCATGGTATACCCTCTGTTTTTTTTATGACTACAGCACCAGTTGTGGATGAAAAGATAATGTTTCCATAATTTTTTTAGCGTAAAATTATGCAAAAAGTTTGCATCGTGCTTTTTTTAAGCCCATGCTCTGATTTGCTGGGTCATCTCCACAACCACCTACACAAGATGCATTCCGGCCAATACTAATAGCAGCCTATTCCAGTCACATGATGAACGGTCGCAGCCTTTCTGACATTTACCATTACCAGCAGAGTTTGACTTACTAAGTCAAGCCTATGCCAGCCAAGCCCACTTTAGCAAAGACCATTTTAGCCATGTCCATCTGTGCCCTGCGATACCAAGACTCCTAAACCTACTATACTCCTGAGTCCCGATGAACTCCCACCGCCATCCTGATATCGACAGACCCAGCTGATTCATGACCACTGCCGTTTGGCCATGAACGGCCCCTCTGATATATTAATTCTGAGCTTCACCCTTTTTGATGCACTGAGGTAAGTCGTCTCCATTATCAATCCAGAATGAACCAGGAAGGCTCTGCCAATATGAATCCCCTTAGAAACAAACCATCTGGACTTTCCTAGTACATTCTCACTTCTGATAATTTAAATCTCTATTGTTCTACTACCTCACAGACTATTTATTATATTAATTTACTTTTCTTGTTAAACTTTTACTAATACATTCTCACCTCCTAAAGGGAACTTTATAAGTTACTAAATTAATATCTTTTATTTGGTGCCTCAGCGGCTTTTGTTTTGGGGCAGGGAGGCACACCTAAGTTTTTTTTTATTTTATGTTTTACTTCTTTTATCCCAATCAGAGTTCTCTACTTTACTTGTAACCTGGTTGTATTTGCCTATAACTTTTTCCAAATTATATGTGAAAATTTTTTAAATAAACTTTTATTTTTGTTCCAAAATTATCTCCTTTTATTTTGTTAAATTTATTCTTGATAACTTAATAGTTAATTTTCAGCCTTATGTTATCTTTCACTGCCAACCTTTATGCAAGTTTATTATTTTTTTTATTTTACAATATTCTGATGTCAAAAAAGGCACAGCATTAGCATAAACATATTTCTTGGGGTAAAAAGGAGCTTGTTTTGTGTGCCAGATAGTTTATGGCCTTGTAGTAAGGAAGATGTGAAAAAGATTAAACTGAAATGTGAAATTTACATTTATAGGATATATTTTTTTTTTTAGTAATTGAAAATTGCATTTTCTGGTTTTTAGTAAAAAAATGAAAAAAAATCTAGAAATTTCCCAGAGGTGGCAATGCAGCCTCTGGAAAATTTCAGCAGGGAACTGGTGCTCCTGTGTCCCCCCCCCCCCCCCCCTAGTTGGCACCTATGGATACAAGCATTGCTTGGTTAAGTGCTTGACTGTATTCACCTAAATGTGCTCAAAACTGTTTTTCAACATCCCACTCATTTTTCTAATTTTTGAAATGAACATTAAGCTGTTACCTTTGTGCTAACTACTGCTTTTATTTTGTGCTTATTAATGTTTCATTAAATTCTTAATTGTAATATTTTTCTTTTTATAAAGCTTTTTCATATATTTCAATATCATGAATGTTAATTGTTTCATTTGTGTTCCTATAGCTAAAGATCAGCTTTACAATAATACATTTGTTAGTTTTTTTAATTAAATTGTGCTGTGACTTTAAAATTTCCAATTATTCATAGTAACTGCAGTGAAAACTTTGATTTAAAAATAATTAATGTTTTATTAGAAGTTAACTCCCTTATTTAAGAAATAAAGCAACACTCATGAGATAAAATTCTACTTTAAAATTTTAAAATAAATAAATTATAATGCCATTATCACGTAAAATTAAGTGTTTAAGTTAAAATAATTACAATTTGTTTTATTCATTATTAACACAAACTTTTACAGAATATTAAAAGAAAGTAATACTCATGAGAAAAATTGTGACTTGTGAAACATTTTTTTTTATTTAAAAAAACCCTCATAAACACTTACTTACATACAGTACTGTAAATTTTTACAGTACTACATACAGTAAAAATTTTAAACCAGAAGTTGAAGTCCTTAGTGAATTCCTCTAACCCCTAACAAACTTAATGCTGAATTCATATTGGTCATCATCTAGGCTCTAAATATAGCCAATTCTGAGAAATAGATGCTTCAAGAAAAATAAAATAATTTGAAGTGAAATTGGATAAAGAACTGGAAGTAGAAACCCTTATTAAACCCCCACCAGACCCCCATCATAATTTTGAACTTAATCCATATCAGTCATTATCTAAGCTCTATATAGTCGATACTGGAAAATGTTGTTAGGAAAAGACAAATTTTTTAATTGGAAGTTGCATATTTAGAACAGGAATTGGAAATCCTCAATGAGTCCCTTTAACCTCACCTGAGTTTGGTGCTAAGTCAATGTTGTTATTTTTGCATATGTTAGTTGGTTGTTTACTTCTTTTAATCATCGAGTGTTCCGTGTTTCTCTCCCCTCGCTAGTTATAGTCGTTTGGATATTGATACAGGAACGCTGGGTTGGGAGTAACTTTGTGGTTGTCATGTGCATGTCAATGAAAGTGCACCAGTATGTACAATGCTGGTGCTCACGGGTACGACCCTGGAAATTTCGTAGTAGCTGACCATCCTTCCTCGCCGAGATTCGCAAGTTCGTATCTGTGAGATATAATGCTAAAGAAGATGGAACTCAATATGTTTGGATAAACCAGGCAAAGTCTGCAGCTTAATGACAAACTTGATTCACCATCATTCGTTGCATGTAAACATTTTACAAAGAACCCTCAGCTGGTTAAAGCAATGAGTTTCCTTCTCATCATTCAGCTCTCAAGCTCGATCCGTGCGACTTAACTCCTTGAAAATCATGAGGCGTCTCCCTCGTGTATGCCCTTTTTGCATATATATTCACGTTTCCCCATTCAAGACCACCCTGTGATAAGACCCTCTGGAATTTTCTCAGGCTCCTATCATCTCAGACCACCCCCGCATCTTTCTGTGGATTTCTCTATCTTCGCTCTGATGACGGCTGAAATGGTTCTATTTCGCAGTAATCTCGCACTCCCCGGTTGCGATGACAGACTTCATGGCCTTTTTTTTTACCTTGTTTCGTTATTGCTAATTAAGGCAAAAATGCATTTGGCGGAATTTTAAACAAAAAAATCGCTATTTTACGCAATATTTGGCAAATAATAGCTTGTTGGTGTAGAATTTGGCATTATTTTGCCGAATTCCGGTTTTGAGAGCATCCGGAAATTGGGACCCCGGATAAGAGGTCGTGTACTGTAGTACATTAGCATTGTAAAAAAGAAGATTAATTAAATGACCCAGAGACATGGTGATTAAAATGCAAAATAAAATGCAGATTTAAAACACACCTCCGAGGTTGCATAGCCCCCTCCCCGGACTACCCCCACCTCCCAGACATTTGTACCCACCATGTATTACCCCCACCTCCCAGAGACATTTTATGTTAACCTAGTTTCTATTTATGTGACAATATTTATATATATTTATACAGGGAAAATAGTAAATTTGCCCTCTCCCAAAATTTCATTTGCCTCCCCCAGCCAAAAAGTCCTGAAAGAAACACTGCATCTCACTGCTGATTGGTAGCAGTATAGAGGATAACAAGTCCACTTTTATGACAAGTACTCATCAAAATTTTGGGCCAGTGTGGTTGCAGCCTTTTCAGTAGAAAAAAAAAGGATTAGATCATGGTTGATCTACTTAAAAAGTAGTTATCATGAAAAGGGGCATACTACCCTGAGTTGCTTAGCAAAATTTAATCATGAAGCTGCGACTGTTGAGGGTGTGAAAAGAGCATCCAGCCTGGAGTTGGTTAGCAAAATTTGATCATGAAGCTATAACAGTTGAGGGTGCCTGACCCTTGAAAATGAAATGTACAAAAAAAACCTTAGAGTCACAAGCAATCTCAACCTGTCATGACGGTTGTTTTTGTCCAGACTTAAGAGCATCTTCTTGCTTAGCGTGTGGTCCCAATACAGCAACCTCTTTTGGCATAATAAAATTTGAATCTAGGTCGCCAAGGGTGCAGTCACTAACAAGCAACAAACTCCTTAGTGAGCTAAAGTCGCCGTTATGTCTGCCATGTACTATATAGGTGTTTTCTCATTTTAGGCATATGATAGCCTTGTTGATATTACCAGAGACACTCAGATCACATCGCTTGGGTAGCCATCTTGAATATTTTGGAATAAAGCTTTTATGCATACATGAAAAACTCCGTGGTGGACCTTTTCAATATCTTGAAAAGAATATAAGTATCTACTATAAGAATAAGCTATTTTTTGCTGTAAAAGTAGTATATTCATTGCATTATATAAGGAAAGTCATGTGCTGCCCACATCAGATTTTTTATTTTAGATGCTCTGTTGTATACCCATTGTTGCTTAACTTAGTAATATTCTAATCTATCACATTTATTATATTCGCTCATGCATAAATACAATGGTCAGTAGCCGATGGTCATATATATATATATATATATATATATATATATATATATATATATATATATATAATATATATATATATTGTAGAAAATTTTAGGATAATGTATTATGAGTTACTACTTACATTCTACCCTTTCCCATTACAATTTTATATTTATATAGATATATATATCCAGTAGTTATTGATAGTGTTTAAAGTTATATTTGTGAAAATCTTTTAAAAGAAATCTCATGAAAACAAATTATTTGTGCTAATGAAAGTAGCTCACATTATTCTCAGTTATTGATTGCTCATAGCAATATATCAGTGGCAGCTCGTGACTTCAAGAATGGGCAAAGCAGATTCAGTGGTAGGATTCCCTCTTCTCCTTGACAATGAACATCATCAAAATACATCATATTACTGTCACAAGTGTTGTCAATATTATCTAAAAATAACCAAGCAAGTCTGAAAATTCGTCAAACAATAATAGCCCATTCAACCAATAACTTTAAGTGAAGCAGCACTTCATCTGCATCACCCCACAAGCTGCCACTGTAATATATACATAATTATTAAAAACTCAAAAATTAGTAATCTGAATTAACATAATTCTGCTATCTGAGAAACTTGTTATCTAAGTCAAGCAGGAATTGTTTTTAAATATTGAATGAATGTAATTAAATCTTTAAAGTATTTTCTAGAAATTGTACAATTTCCTTCAGTATAGTACTCGTCCTCTTATCCCGCATTCCAATACCCAGACTCTCCCAAAACGGGAATGTGGCAAAATAATGCCAAATTCTGCATCAACACTCAATTATTTGCCAAAAATTGCACACCAAATAGCGGTTTTTTGTTTAAAATCCCGCCAAATGATTTTTTGCCTTAATTAACAGTATTAATATTATAGAATAATACGTTGAAATCTATATTTTTCTCACTTCAACTGTTTGCGATCCTGACATAAGCAAAGGTCTGACTGAATCCACAACTTACCACACCGGAAATGTTGCTAAAAATATTTCCGGAAGAAGAGGAAAACTACAAGTATCATGGAGGTAAAAATGAACTCTACCTCCATGGTGGATATATTTGTTCCATGTCAGATAAACATACTTTCGACGAATGACAAAACAGTTTGCTTGTGAAGCGATATAAAAAACTTATATTTTTAGAAAAAAAAAAACATATTTTTCTTAAAATGGGTGCACGTTCATTTGATGCCTCAATGACTTCATAGTGGTAGTGACGTCATAACGTTTTTCACTGCAAAGTGACTGGGGCTTTTGGAAAAAGCTACGGAAGCTAAAAAAATTTGCAGAGATTTTTAATTTTTTTTCTCATGTACTAGTAAGTTTATAATTTTCAATTTATGGATTCCATTTTCACATGTTTTTGAAATTCTTAACATAAAAATTAACTTTTGGCATTTCCAGTTAACCGTTTTGTTAACTGTATGCACTAATTATGAATAAAACAAGTGTTTCTGATTTACAACATATTGCTTAATTGTTTTCCTAGGATACTGGGGTTTAAAATCTGAATGATCAACTTTTTTCAGACATTTTTTTTTCTTTCAAAAATTTTCTTAAACACTAATACATGTAATTTGCATTTTAGTTAACCAAGTATATTTTTCATATAGATTGTAAAAAAGCTTTATTTAATACATTTATGTTTTTAAAATGAATTATAATTTTCTATAACAACATTTGAAACCATTCCAGTAAGTTTTAGAAAAAATATTCCGAATTACGGAAAAACCCCTTATCCAGAATGCCTGAAGTCCCAAGCATTCCGGATAATAGATCCTATACTGTACATAATTATTTTTACTTAGATTTTGTGTCCTTGAAAATTTGGTATATGTCAAATAATAATAACCCATTCAACCAATACTTTAAGTGAAGCAGCACTTCACCTGCATCACCCCACGAGCTGCCACTGTAATATATACATAATTGTTAAAGACTCAAAAATTAGTAATCTGAATGAACATAATTCTGCTATCTGAGAAACTTGTTATCTAAGTCAAGCAGGAATTGTTTTTAAATATTGAATGAATGTAATTAAATCTTTAAAGTATTTTCTAGAAATTGTACAATTTCCTTCAGTACATAATTATTTTTACTTAGATTTTGTGTCTTTGAAAATTTGGTATTTTACCTTGAAAAGTCGTTGAATAACTTTAATTATTTTCTTTCTAGCTAAATCAGTATGAACCCTGACATTTGTTATAAACTTAGCACGATTAATTATGCCATTTGAATTTTAACAAAATTTACATTTTAAGAATTTTATCAAATTTTAAGTACTAGTTACAGCTACTTTAGTAGTTTACTGTAGTTCTGTGCAGATAACAAACGGAATATTTATTACAGTGGTTTACAAAACTTTGTGGTTTCATGAAAATTTTAACTTAATATAAATAAATGCAAATTAAAATATAAATAAATGCATTTTACATCCAGTTGATAATGTACCAAACATACAAAAAAAAAAAAAATTAAAGAATATTCTCAGTGATATCATTTAGAAGGTTTCCACTGGTTTCTGGAAATCAGTGGTTTAAATATGACTGACTCTTTGGAAACCCACTATTAATAAGTTAAAATATAGAGTGATCACAATTAAATTATTATCATACCAAATTAATCATACCCAAAATTTCCATCTCATCTCTCAGCTAATTATGGTTAAAACTCTGGAACATGTAGAAAGAGGTTCAAAATGATGTTATTTTCTGTTCCCATGGTGAACAATTCCGTACATTTCAAGTACAAATGTTATTATAAATATCAAGGTTTATAGATATTACAGGTTGGTCCATCCGCTAATCTCATGGTATTGGCTAGCGGAAACACGGAACGATGATGTCACAGTTGCTCGAAGTCATGCGCTTCACTATGTGAATCAATGGTATCAAGTTTAAAGTTTTAAGATCCAAACTTATTTGGAGCTATTTCCGAATTGTTCTACTGTTATTACTGTAAGTTTTTTTATTCTGAACATTAGATACATAAGAGAACAATAAACACAAATACCATTTCATTATTTTATAATTAAATAATGCGGTTTTATTCAAATATCCATTTTACATGTATACACATAAATACAAATAATGAAATTTTTACAAACATGTAAAATTATTCAAATATTTAACTTAGTATATAATTATGCAAATATTTAGCTCAGTTTACATTTATATAAATATTTAGCCCAATTTATATTTTTACAAATAATTAACTCAATTTATATTTATACAGATGTTTAGCTCAATTTACGTTTATACAAATATTTAGTTTAATTTACATTTATACGAATATTTAGCACATTTATATTTAAACAAATTTGTATCTTAATTTATGTTTCTAAAAGCAATTTAGCCAGTTTATTTATTCAAATTTTAGATCAATGTTTAAAAATAAAATAATAATAATTTTTAAATATATTAAATAATAGTTAATTCAAAGATATAGTTCACTATTTGAGAGCATTTAAAATATGTTTATAGAAATAATTATTTTTCAATAAAATATTAATTGATTAAAAATGTTAAGTACAATTGCATAATACAATTGCATAATATAGATTAAAAAGGTAAAGTAGGGATTAGTTATTACGAATTTAAGAATTTGATTGCCAAATAATTTTATTTATTACTCTTTTTTTAATAAAAATTAAAGCAAAATTGTTTTTGCAGAAGTACTGCTTTTTAAAAAATTGAGCATTTTTTTGTTGAACTTTTTATCATTAGCATGTTTTAATAATATTTATTGAGATATGTAATTCGAATAAAGATTCTCAATCTTGAACATAAAATAAGAGTTTTATCACTTACTTCTACTTTGTTTTATTTTCTACCTTATTTTTGAGTAATTTATGAGATTTTGCTGAATTGGCATTGACTGACATTAATTTCCTCATCATTCTATAATTTTTATTGGCTTTATTTTGCCAATATATACATTTTCTTTTTTAAATCATAATTCTCTTTTTGTAAACGAATTATATTTTCATTGAGATTATTATTTTTATCAGATGTTTCAGAAGGCAATCCACCTTTCGCCCCGAATGCATTTTCATTACTTCGTTGATTAAATTCAAGTTCTTTATTACTTAATTTTCGAATCTTATTAGGATGGTCAAGATCAGAAAGAATCTGCTTAATTTTCCTTTTTTCACATCTAAATCTCTTCATTTTGCTTCTTTTTCTCAATGAACAATTCCGGCCTCTTTTTTATATTTTTTTATTCAATTCGAAATGTTTCAAAAAGAATAACGGCATAAAAAATTTTATTCTCCGAGCTGTATTTCATGTTTTATTAGCAGTTAAAGTTCACCTTTCTGACTGTGGTGGGAAAACGGTCCATTTTGATGCATACGGAATGTGACGTCACAAGGTTCTTCCGCTGCTCCCGTCATTAGAGAATTTATGCATAAGTTTGGTTATATTCGGAAAGTTCCGATAATTATAATTGTTTCTTCAGTCCCAAACTTCCGAATAGTTATCAGTATTGTATCGCTCCAATATGCCCGACTGCTAGTTTTACATCCTCAGATAAAATATTTATATCTGTGCCAAAAAATATTTTTCGTGAAACATTATGTGAAGCGCAGGAAGCCAGATTGTAAACAAAATTCACCACTGTCATTAAAGAGTGTTTGTTATGTATGCTATTAAGTTTGTATTGTTTTAGTAAAATACTTTTTAGTTAATACTATGAATGCAGAACATGAGAAAGGAGAGAGTAAATAACAATAAAATAGCTCACTGACTTTGGTTTAACAGTCATAACTATTAAACAACTAATTCTTATGCTTCAGTTAATTTTTAACAAAGTCTGAGTAATAATACAAATTTTGCTATCTATCAGAATCAGAATAATAGTAATTTGAAGATATAAAGTATATTAATTAGTATATAATATAAATATTAAAAAAAATGTATAGCTCATAGTAAATTATAACTTTAATTATGAAAAGAATTACACATAAAATAATTAAATTTCATCAAATTCAATTGAATTATCTACATCAGAGCACATATTTTGTTTTTTCAACATTGCATAGCAATAAACAAGTTTTGAAACACTATCTATTCCCAACCTGTTTCGAATCTTTGAATGCACAAATGAAAAATTAGAGAATATTCTCTCTATTGCAGCACTGCTTGAAAATGTGCAAGTAACTTGCAAAAGTCTTTAGAAATATCACATGCTCTTGCTATACTTCTCCACCATTTATTCGCATTAACAGTCTTAATCACTTTATCTGGTCCATATGTTTTTTTTTTATACAGCAAAAAAAAATTGTAGGAATTTTAAAAGATTACTTCTATAAATTATTCATAAAAGTTATACCTAGAGGTTCAAATAAGGATAAAATGAAGATTGGTTGGGGGGTGGGGTTAACTCCCTCTCCCCAGCTGCGATCTTGGTGACGAACATGCATATTTGTTTCATAAAAACAATTAAATTCACAACATGTAAGCTCATATGCAAAAAACATGCAGTAGTATACATTGAATTTATTTAGGGCCAACGGCCGTACCGTGCTGAAAACACCGGTTCTCGTTAGATCACCGAAGTCAAGCAGCATCGGGCGCGGTTAGTACTTGGTGGGTGACCACCACGGAACACCGCGTGCTGTTGGCCATCTCGGGTGCGGTATCCCCGTGGTTTGCGCGCTAGATTTGCACGCTACCACAAATACCGCCGTGTTCATGCGGAGTACGATCACGTTAAACATGTGGGTCCGTAAGTCCTTCCGAGAGGTTGGTGGTAGGGGAAGGAGGGTACGGTCCCTGTGGATGCCTCCCCCACTGGGTTCCGGTCTAAATTGGGTGGCACTTCCCGGCCGTCCAAACAGTTACCTTACACCTTTCTGGTAGGTCGGACGGTCTGGGTCTCAACAACAACAACATTGAATTTATTTACCTTCAGTGAAAGAACTGGTCAATTGATGTTTGGTGGGTTTTAGCTACCAGTCTTTCTCCTTCGAAGTGTATTTTAAGTTGTAACATTAAATTTAATGCCTTTCCATCATTATGCTTACAGGAAAATGTTTTTAGTCCATCTAACACTTTAAAAACTTCAGAGTAATTTCTGATGCTGACTCCTTGCTCTTCACATACGACTTCATCACTTTCTTCCTCTTCAGAAGGTTCTGTTGCAAATTCTCTGACGATATCCGATATTTCTCTGTTGTTTTCTTCTATCATCAAATCTGCATCCATAAGAGCATATTCTTCAGACGATACGTCCACGAATGCGGACTTTTCCATCAAGCTCTGTAAGCTTTTAGATTCCTCATCTTCATCTGAATCAGTCAGAAGTGTTGTAAACTCCCTAAAACCAGCTTTTTGATAACAGTTAGAAATTGTTTCTTCTTTTACACTATTCCATGCAGATTTTATCTATCGAACTGCATCCAAAATGTTGATTGACTTAGATAGTTTTGTGGCTGATTTAGCTTCTTGCATTTTGCAGATCAAATGCTTTAAAAGTAGCTTGTGGTATTGAACTTTAAAAGATTTGATTACACTGAGATCCAGTGGTTGACACTTTGATGTTGTGTTAGGGGGAAGGAAAATTACCTTTATGTTTTTCAGACGAATGTCTGTTAGATGGGATGTGGCATTATCCATAAACAGCAGGACTTTTCTTTTTTCCTTTATGAAGTGCTTGTCTAAATTTATCAAATATTTCAATATATCAGAAGTCACCCATGCTTTCCTATTAGAGTACCATTCGATGAGTAAACCATGTATATCCAGTCCCTTAAAGCACCAAGGCTTTGTTGCTTTTCCAATCACCAAAGGGGTTAACTTTTCACCTTGCATGTTTGCTCCCAGCATTATTGTCAATCGCTTTTTAGAAATTTTTCCTCCATTGCAACGTTCTTTTTTTTAAGCAAAGCATTTTATCAGGAAAAGCTCGATAGAACAGTTCAGTTTCATCGATGTTATAGATATCATATCCCTTGCTGAATATCCTTCAATAATTTTTGGTATTTTTTCAACCCAATCTTCACACACACCGTTGTCAACAGCAGCAGATTCTCTGCACAGTTTCCTGAACATGATTTCATGTCGAACGCAATGACCTTGTCTTATTTAGCTATTTATAAATGTGGCTTTCCAAACAAAAAGAACAAAATATACGGTTGATGTCAAGCTGAAAGTTGATTCTTTCACTAATGAAAATAACAACTGTACTGTTGCAAGGAATTTAAAGTTGAGTAAAAAACTTGTCAGATATTTGAGATGGGGGGGGGGGATGCTGCAAATGAAACAGGATTCATTGAAAAATGGGATCCATACTATAATGAAGTCAATGAAATATATTTTCTTAAATGTTTTGCATTTGGGAAAGGGTTAACATAGACAACATGATTCTCTCCACCTATGAGCTGATCTATGGGTGTCCATTATATCCAGTGTAAAAATCGACTCTTAAATTTTTAGGTCAATTTTGGGGTTCAGAAAGTCGACTTATATACTGGAAATGATATTTATTTCTTAAATATAATTTAATATAAGTAATCTTACCCTATTGTTTTAAATTTGCAACTTTGGCAGTCTAATAGTTAAAATAACTAAAAATATTTAAACACATCCAGATTTTGGATGTCCAGATTTTCAAGGTTGTTCTGTATTTGTTTTATATCAGAAAACCACTATATGCATTTAAAAGAAAAAAATTATTTTGTTTTTAATCTTGTTTATATTAAAGAAAATTAGCAACTTCCATTTGAAAACACACACACACACGAAAAAATATCATTTAAATTTTTTACGGTTTTCTGGTTTTCCGGATTTTTGGATTCCAGGTAATTGGTCTGTTACTGTATAAAAAATAAAACTTGTTTGTAATAAATATGTTTAAATTTTAGTTCATAAAGTTTGTAATAAACGATTCATGTGACTATAAATAAATGAGAAAAGTTTTCATATGAATATGCACTGACTAATTGTATTTTGCTTTATTCAGGTTTTGGATGTTGTTAGACATAATTATGATACATTGACATTAAAATTGTATGATAATTTGGATCAATTTGAAAGGTACACTGAGAAACCAATTGAAACTGCATTTTTTACACCTTTGGTAAGTAATATTTATGAAATATTTTTCATATCTATGAAAGGTGATTTTCATGTTTGTAATAAACTATTGATATAATATGCCGGAATTGCAGTTTGCACTGATTCCAAACAGTTTTTGGGTGTCTTAAAGTCGTGGGAGTCACCCCTGCAAAGGGCTCTTGGCTCTCAATAAAATTCATCTCTTCGGAAATGACATGAGATATTCATATCAGTGAATGCACCAAAAATGATGTACAATAATACCATTAAAACAGACTCAGAACTTGAGATCGTGCAAATACTTTATTCTTCACAAAACCTATCATATAGACATTGTACAACATCTCTGGACTGCTGAGAGACATATAATTTCTCTTACTACTATTTCTCACTCACCTTGCGAACTCCTATAAGCTACGCCTCTGACTTTCATATACTGTATATACTCGCATATAAGTCGAGAAATTTGTGACAAAAAAACCCTTCAAAGTGTGTATGTGTGTGTGGAAGGGGGGGGGGTCAACTTATATGCGGAGTCTTAAAAAAAAATTGTAAGTTTAAAAGTTCTTTTTTCCCGTGAGGGAATCCATCCTAAAACAATGTGGTAGTAATTATGCAATCACACACTCCGAATTTCTCTGCACTTCAAAACTCTCCTGTGAGCCATTGCCCTCCCACTGCTCCCGACTACCAGCGTATCACATCATAAAAAAATATGCATCTGCATACAACTTGCTTGTTTTCATTCAATGTTTATCTCTCATTTCTTTGATTACGGCCGAGCTGATCATGTTTGACAAAAAAAATGGCTCTTTTCAGAGCTACACACTCTGTAACACAGATTGTTTAAAACTATAATGCAGGATTTAAAGTTGAAAGTGTTTATTTGTTTTGTTTTTGAAGAGAGTATCTAATTACAACCAGTGTTTCTTTCAGGACTTTTTGGTCAGGGTGGCGAATGACATTTTAGGAGGTGGGGGGCAAGTTTTCTAATTGTCCTATATAAATATATCTAAATGATGTGTCACATAAATAGAAGCTAGGTGAACATAAAATGTCTCTGAGGGGGCTTCGATTCCCCCCCTCCCAGAGGTATGCCTGAAAGAAACACTGATTACAACTATCGATTCAGGGTTAACGAAAAAATTAACTCAAATAATGGGTGGAAGCCAGATATTGCTTTGATTGCTCAGTGGGTCAAGGACGCTTGGGTCAGGAATGTAAAACCTGCGGGAAATGGTAGCGAAATTGTTCAAGAAATATTTCTTTAGTAATGAATTTTGCTTTAGTAATTGATGACATAGATGATCATGCAGTTTTTATAAATGACAATGACAGTAGTTTTTATGACATGGGCATAGATGGAATTGTTAATATTACATGACGTGCCAATGGTTTTTTTAAATTATTTGGCGAGTTTGACTTGAACAATATGTATTAGGCCTATGACACACGAACTTTGTCTCCTGTCCGGTTTGAAGACCCTGCATACTAGGGGTAAAAGAATGCCTGGAACATATATATATATATATATATATATATATATATATTAAAATAAAATAAAATATAATTAATTTAAAAAAAAATTTTGTAAAATTTATTGAAAATATAATTTTTGTATAATTTATTGAAAATTTTTCTCTTTTTGAGATTGATTTATACACAAGGTTTAGATTTTTTCCAATTTTTTCTCTGAAAGTAAGGGGGTCAACTTATATTCGAGTATATACAGTATATGTTTTTCTCGACCACCCAGACAATTCAGACCACCCTAACACATTTCTTCAAATTTTGTCTGGGAATGCAACAACACATAAACTTCCACATGAACTCAATTCTGTGGATCTTAGTCCCCCTCATTTTTGATGACAAGCACAATACCTTTTACATATCTCCCTGAACAGATTCTGTTGGTGACAAAAGTTATAATTGCTTTGTTTTCAAAAATGCAGCTGGGCTGCATCTACTCAGAGGTCTATGGCTTCAAAAGACATAAATATCTAAAACTATTTTCTAAGGTTATTCTGGGTTTCTCACATGCCTCTCCCAGAGAAAAAGCCAGGGTTAAACACACTGTTTTTACACCATACGAAAAAAGAAACATAGAAAATCAAGAGTTTCAAGAAAACCAATGTCTCTTGAATATTCAGTATTGTCACTTGAAATTGGTTTTTCTCTTTTTAGGCAGTGACACCTCCTCAATTACATCTTGATCATTTACATGGGATCTTATGGTACTTTTACAGGGTATGAAAAACAGTCATTACATATGTATAACCTCCCCCCAAAAAATTTAAACACTACACAAATTATAAACAAATAAAATATATCGAAACCCAAACAAAATGAAAAATAAACAAATCAATATTAAGCCATTTTAAAAGAACACAATCACAAGTAGAAACTGAAATTATCTCTTTCCTTTTTATTGTTTACTGTTTTGAATGCAAGTGAGAGAGATGTTGACCGACTTTGAATCTATCCCCTCTCCTGGCAACTAGATACCTGAATGACTCTTACCCTATTCCGCATCTCCCATGTGGGTATCTGCACATGAGTCCTTTGCCCTCCCCCCCCCCTCTCATGCAATTCTTCCTTCTACGACACCTATAGTACTTGAAATTTTTCTCTCTGTGGGTTGTATTCCCCTCTATTGATACAAGCATCGGATTGTATCACTTCGGCAGTAATATTTGCCAACAAATCACGGCTGGGAGTTTTCCCCTCTTTTACTGCCAACCCCATATTTTTAATTTTCTTATCCAACACAGTGCCCAGTATCTTTTGTTTCGTGTGAGAAGCAGGAAATTTCTTGCCAAGTTGGCTTCGCATTAGCTCATTCTTTGCAGTTCAGAATTGACTCGATATCACTGTCCTCTCTTTGGGCTTGAGAAAGTTCTTTATCACTTCAGAGATCTGGTTGTGAATTTAAATTATGAGTGGTGATAACTTGTTGGATGGTTGTGGAAATCTGGTTTCCAGATTTTATTTCAGTATGGGAGCAATGTGCACAGTTTAAAGGATAGGGTCTCCTCGAGCATGCATCAGCATTTCCTTGAGATGATCCCTTTCGGTGCAAATCTCCATGTTGTATTCTTGAAGTTGCTGAATCCATCTTGCGACCTGTCCTTCAGGGTTCTTAAAACTGAGGAACCAACTCAGAGCAGCTTGATCTGTCCACAAGAGGAATTGCCTTCTATAGCGAAAATGATAGAAATGATCTACAGATATAACAATCGCTAGCAGTTCTTTCCTTGGTACACAGTAATTTCTTTCGGGTTTCAATAAGCACTTGCTAAAGTATGTGATGACAAGTTCTTACCCTCCTATTTCCTGGGAGAGCTCCTATTCCTTCTTTACTTGCATCGGTATCAAGTATAAAGCTTTCTATTGGTTGAGGATATGACAGAATAGGGGCTGAAACCAGTATTTCCTTAAGCTGATTGAAGTCATCTTCACATTTCGCTATCTATTCAAATTTCTTGTCTCCTTCTGTTAACCGATGCAAGGGTCTGACAATACTGGAGAAGGTTTTTACAAAGTGCTGGTAATATGTAGACAAACTGAGGAAACTCCATAGTTGATGAACATCATGGCGTCTGCACCATTCTTTCACAGCATAGATTTGTCAGGATCGGTCTTTATACCATTTTCAGAAATTATATGTCCCAAATATGCGACTTCTTTCTGGAATAGTTTGGATTTTGAAAGATTTAGTTTTAAATTAGCATTCTTCAATTTTTCGAATACCCGCCTAAGATTTTGTAGATGTTCATCAAATGACCGTCCAATGAACAAGCAATATGGCAAGCCCTGATACATCTGAAGACTCGTTCATTTACAAAGCAAAATTGCAAGTCTTCAATGAATAAGTACATCATTTACAGCACCTGCTATTTCTTTCAGTCGGTGAGATACAATATCATTTAATAACAGAATTCTTTTATATTTCTTTAGCCGATTTTTCACCAAAATACACTTAACCATGTCAATAGCACATAGCTTGATAAGAGTCTCGGCTATTATATGAGCTTATACTGCTCATGCTATTTGATAGCTCACTAAATAGGAAGCCTCTGTAGCTTATTTATGTACTCCTTGAAAAATAGTTTTTTTTTGCTTTTAAAAGTTCACCATGTTTGTGTACAAAAAATTAGCATTCCTATCTTTGAGGTCTCAATGAGTAGTGTCCATATGACACCACAGTTTAGCAACTGGCATTGAGCTATGAGGAAAACTTTGCTGCATATGATACACTGCCTATGATTGTCAGCGTTCATAAATCCCAAACTAATATAGATCTCATCGTATTTTCTTCCCTTTTTGAATTTTCTAGTTTTATCGTGATTACACCTAACAAGTAGTGCATTGTCTCCTTTAAATGAAGCAAATTATTTTGTTTCTTCATCACTATCATTCCCATCTGCATGAGAAGAATCAGGTACTGATAAAGATTTTTACTGAAAATTTCCCGAGCTTGAATGTTTTAGTGTACCTTATTTAATAAGCTTTTGTGAACTTAACAATCTTGTTATTGGAGGTAGCAAGTTCAAACATAAGGATATCCATAAGTTAACATGGATATCTCCTGATGGAAATACCAGAAACCAAATTGACCACATTGCTATAAATGGAAAATTTGCTAGGTCTATGATGGACGTTAGAGCAAAAAGCGGAGCAGATGTTGGAACTGACCATTTTATACTAACAACACTATTAAGGTTTAAATTACAGAAATGCTGTAGGAAAAATCAGAAAAGAAGAGGTGTTGGTTTCGATGTTGCAAAATTAAGGGACAGAGAAATTAGAGAAAAGTTTAGAGCTGAAGTGAGAGAAAAACTTACAGCCCCGGATTGCGATGCTGTGACACACGAAAACGAATCTAACAGTGTTGAAAAGTGATAGCATGATTTTGTGACAATATTTAATGAAGCTGCTGAAAATACAATCGGAAGAAAGGGAAAGACAAAAAGCAAAGAATGGATAACTGGTGAGTCTTGGAAGCTTATTGAACATAGAAGAAGGATAAAAATTTTGTTGGATAGTACTAGATCCAAAAGACTTTACTACAGCTATAAGAGAAATATAGTGTGGTGGACAAAAATGTCAAGAAAAGTATTGGAAAGGACAAGAGAAAATATTTTGATGGAATTGCTGGAGAGGTGCAACATACTACTGAAGTAGGCCAAATGAGAACAGTGTACAAGTTGGTTAAGCAGATTAGTAGAGTTTATAGGAAACCCGAATGTGCAATCAGGGGCAAAGATGGTAAACTTCTGACTACGGATGCTGAAATTGGGGCCAGGTGGATAGAGCACTTCAGGGAGACCTTAAATGCGAATTGTGAAGATCATGCTGAGCTATGTGTGGAGACATGTAATGTACCACCTATCCTTAGCATCTCCACAGAAGAAATTTTGCTGTGCGAAATTAAAGATGCCTCGATGGTGTTGAAGTCTGGTAAAGCCTGTGGAGGTGATCTTATTGCCGTGGAAATGCTGAAAGGTTGTTTTTTTTCCCAATGGCGGGTACAAAAGTCAAACTGAAGCCAAACAACAGAACAAGAGACCAGTAACAAAAGGCAACAGAAAAGAGTCTATGGACCCATTTGGTCTCTTGCTTCCCAGTAGCGTTCCCACATAGGTATAGCGGAGAGCGCAGGACAGTGTCGCAGGTGAGAATAGTCCATGGGTTGCCGAAGGCTGCAGAGCATGCAACAAGAGTCATCAAATATATTTATGCGATGTAAATGTCCGGCGAGGCGGTCATGACCATTAGCGAGGCGGAATTCAACTACGACTTTCTTCCTAGGCCAGTCAGAAAGATTTGAAATGTTTTTCCACCAGGATTTGTGGGAATTCCTTTCTGAAAGCTCTTTTTCCAAATTATTCTTAAAAATCGATTTAATGATTGACTTTACATTATAATAAGGGATTTCATCAATAGTAGTTTGAATAATCACTGAAAGTAGACATGGAGGTAACAGCAGAGTTTTTGAAAACCCTGTTTAATGAAATTTGGGAAACTGAAAGAGTCCCGGAAAAATGGAAAGAAAGTACCATTATCAAGTTACCAAAAGAGGGACTTATCGGTGTGTGATAATTGGAGAGGAATCAGTTTGATGTCTATACCCGCAAAGATTTTTGGAAGAATCCTTATCAACAGGCTAAAAGGCGAAGTTGAGGGTATGTTGAGAGAAGAACAGACTGGATTTAAGAGAGGTGTTGGAACAACACAACAAATTTTCACCTTAAGAAATATTATTGAACAAAGCATCGAATTCAATGCTTCTCTGTACCTGAATTTCATTGATTTCCGCAAAGCATTTGATTCAATCAATAGAAAAACGCTGTAGAAAATTTTAGGGATTTATGGTATCCCTCAAAAATTTATCAACATTATCATTGAGCTATATAAAAATAGCAAATGCTGTGTAGAGGTGAATGGATACTTAACAGAAACTTTTTTAATTGAGACTGGTGTTAAACAGGGATGTGTGATGTCAGGACTATTATTTATAACTAGCCGCCTTTGGCGACCAGCCTGTTCGCAACCCTTGAAAATGCTGATTGTGGCAAATTCCAGCCGTGGCAAACTCGTTGGCGCGACCGACCAGAAAGGTGTAAGGTAACTGGTTGGACGGCCAGGATGTGCCACCCAATTTAGACCGGAACCCAGTGGTGTAGGCATCCACAGGGAACGTACCCTCCTTCCCCTACCACCAACCTCTCGGAAAAACATACGGACCCATATGTTTAACGTGATCGGACTCCGTGTCAGTGGCGGAAATCGAACCCGGGCCTACCGCGTGCAATTCCCGCGCGCTAACCACTGGGCTACTTCGCCCTCCGCGACAATCTCCATAACTTTCTTTTTATTCACCCAATTTAGACCGTACCCTCCTTCCCCTACCACCAACCTCTCGGAAGGACTCACGAACCCACATGTTTAACGTGATCGTACTTCGCGTGAACGTGGCGTAAGTTTTGGCAGTGGCGGGAATTGAACCCGGGCCTACTAAGTGCAATTCCCGCGCGCTAACCACTGGGCTGCCGCGCCCTCCGCGACAATCTCCATAACTTTCTATATATTCACCCAATTTAGACGGGAACCCAGTGGGGGAGGCATCCACAGGGGCCGTATCCTCCTTCCCCTACCACCAACCTCTCGGAAGGACTTACGGACCCCCATATTTAACGTGATCGTATTCCACATAAACACGGCGGCAGTTTTGGCAGTGGCGGGAATCGAAACCGGGCCTACCGCTAACTTCCTGCGCGCAAATTTGCAATTTAAAATGACCATATGCTTAATTCCATCATCCTCATTCCATTGTTTCATTGTTCCATCATTTAAAATATCCATAAAATTAAAATATCCATTTAAAATATCCAAAAGTTAAAATATACATTTAAAAAATCCATATCGTTCCATTATTTAAAATATAAATATAATAATTTATATGGAGTAAAGGAGCTCTATTCAGAACCGTCCCCACCCACCACCTTCCCTTCTGCGGGGGAGAAACGCCGGTTAAGAAGCGGCACGCCAAGCGGAACGCCGAGAAATTGAAATTCGGAAACTTTTAAAATCCCGATCCTGTGGGCAATACGGAATATTTCCTGACCAGATTGGACTTGTAAGAATGCCAGATGTTTGACCTTTCTAAAAATGTAAATTATTAGTCGAAATTATGAGTACTTTTTACTATGCGAGAATTTAAAAACCAAAAATACTTTTCTTGAGCAAAAAGTGACTTTTGTTTTAAAATCTTTAAAAAATATTAGAAATCGAAATTCAGATTTCAAATTGATATATTTTTACTCGCAATTGTCAGCTCTTTCCGATGGTGTGATTTGTTTTTTCCTACGATGTCCTGATCGTGGGAAAAAAAGGGCAAAAATGGCAAAAAACGGTCGAAATCGCATAAAACATTAAATAACAAAAAAAATAATTAAAATTTTAAAAATCGGTTTTCACGTGTCCCCTTCCCTTCCCCCCGGGTCTCCGATTGCCAAATTTCGTAGCTCTCCGACGCGCGGTCGCGAAACGTATAGTGTATAAGACACACAGACACACAGACATTGCCTTTTATTATTTAAGACTAGCCACCTTTGGCGACCAGCCTGTTCGCTACCCTTGAAAATTCTGACCGTGGCGAATTCTGATCATTGTAAACTCGCTGGCGCGACCTACCAGAAAGGTGTAAGGTAACTGTTTGGACGGCCAGGAAGTGCCACCCAATTTAGACCGGAACTCAGTGGGGGAGGCATCCACAGGGACCGTACACTCCTTCCCCTACCACCAACCTCTCGGAAGGACTTACGGTCCCACATGTTTAACGTGATCGTACTCCACTGGGCTACTGCGCCTTCGCGACAATCTCCATAACTTTCATTTTATTCACCCAATTTAGACCGGGACCCAGTGGGGGAGGCATCCACAGGGACCGTACCATCCTTCCCCTACCAACAACCTCTCGGAACGTCTTACGGACCCACATGTTTAATGTGATCGTACACCGCCTGAACACGGAGGCAGTTTAGGCACTGGCGGGAATCGAACCCGGGCCTACCGAGTGCATTTCCCGTGCGCTAACTTCCCGCGCGCTAATTTAAATTTTATAATGACCATATGCTAAGCTCTAATTCCATCATCCTCATTCCATCGTTCCATCATTTAAAATATCCATAAATTAAAACGTTCCATCAATCATCCATATCGTTCCACAAATACATAAATATAATAATTTCAAATACATCACCACAATTCAATCCACCATAATGCAATCATTTGGTTATACACTTAATAAACACAGTAATAAAAACACAGTAAATACACTTAATAAACACCCTGGTAGACGTTAACACTAATAATTAAATTTTAAGATTATTTAAGTTTGTATATATTAAAAGCTTTTTGTTTTTAATTAAAACACGAAACAAAATTATAAACACCCATAATAACAATAGCCCATTGTTAAAATAAACTCTAAACTGAATCAATATGCTTTTGTAAAATAGATCGTAGCCAAAGCTCTATAAACTGATACACAAATAATAAAGTAAACAAAAATCTAAATATAATTCTAGAATAGAATTAGAAAATATGTAAAATACACTATAAACGTGTAAATACACTTATTACGTAATAATGTTATACAAAAAAAAAGAATGTTCTTAGAAGAACAATAAATTCTTATCTGAAAAAGAGTCTTATCTCGATACAGAACAGTTAAAAAGAAGTTGCTAACACAACAGATAAATGTTTGGGTTGAGTTGTAAGAAAAAATCAATAAATGCATTAAAAATAATAAATGCATTTAAAATGAAAAGTAATTTAATAATAATTTACTCCAATAAAATGGATGAATAATTTATTCCAATGAAATGGATGGTTTGTTTTAGTTTAATGACGTTAACACTAATAATTAAATTGAAAAGTAATGTATTTCGAATATCGAATATATTCGATGATTTCGCTATTGCGTATTATTCAGAACCGTTACGTCCCCAGCCACCACCTTCCCTCCTTCTGCGGGGGAGAAACGCCGGTGAAGAAATGCTTTAACGGATACCGAGAAATTGAAATTCGGAAAATCTTAAAATCCCGATCCTGTGGGCAATACGGAATATTTCTTGATCAGATTGGACTTGTAAGAATGCTAGATATTTGACCTTTCTAAAAATGTAAATTATTAGTCGAAATTCTGAGTACTTTTTACTATGTGAGAATTTAAAAACCAAAAATCGTTTTTTTGAGTCAAAAGTGACTTTTGTTTTAAAATCATAAAAAAATATTAGAATTTGTCCCTGAGATTTGAAATTGATATATGTTTACTCGAAATTCTCTGCTCTTTCCGATGGTGTGATTTGTTTTTTTCTACAATGTCAGGATCGTGGAGAAAAAGGTCAAAAAACGGTCGAAATCGCATAAAACATTAAATAACAAAAAAAATAATTAAAATTTAAAAAATCGGTATTCACGAATCCCCTTCCCCCCCCCCCCCCCCCCCCCGGGTCTCCGATTGCCAAATTTCGTAGCTCTCCGATGCGCGGTCGCTGAACGTTCAATAAAATATCCATTCGTTCAATTATTTAAAATATTCAATATCGTTCCACAAATACATAAATATAATAAGTTCAAATACATCACCACAATTCAATCCACCATAATGCAATCATTTAAATTATTTAAAATATCCATAAATTAAAATATCATATAAATATAATCATTTCACCCGTTGTATACAACACATATCTTAATTCATTTAAAACCGGAAGAGCGGTCTCCGTGGAGACGGGGGGAAAATTCAACGGGTGAAAACGCGGTTTGCCGAGAAATTGGAAATCCTTAGGTCATTAAAATCGCGATCCTGTGAATATTTATAATTATTTCTTGACCAGATTGGACTTGTAAGAATGCCAGATGTTTGACCTTTCTAAAAATGTAAATTATTAGTCGAAATTCTGAGTACTTTTTACTATGCGAGAATTTAAAAACCAAAAATCGTTTTTTTGAGTCAAAAGTGACTTTTGTTTTAAAATCATAAAAAAATATTAGAATTTGTCCCTGAGATTTGAAATTGATATATTTTTACTCGAAATTCTCTGCTCTTTCCGATGGTGTGATTTGTTTTTTTCTACGATGTCCGGATCGTGGAGAAAAAAGAGCAAAAAGGTCAAAAAACGGTCGATATCGCATAAAACATTAAATAACAAAAAAAATAATTAAAATTTTAAAAATCGGTTTTCACGTGTCCCCTTCTCACCCCCCAGGGTCTCCGATTGCAAAATTTCGTAGCTCTCCGACGCGCGGTCGCGAAACGTATAGTGTATAAGACAGACAGACACACAGACACACACACAGACATTGCCTTTTATTATTTAAGATAGTAATTGACGGGATCATGAAAAGAACCATCAGAAATAAGAGGTGAGGCATCAGATGGAACTTCACATCAGTATTGGAAGATATAGATTTTGCTGATGATATTGTCTTGATGTCCTCGAGATTAGATGACTTACAGCAGAAAACCAAGGTTTTTGCTGAACATGCTAAAGAGGTTGGTTAAAGTATTGAGATTAAAAGAAAAATCATCAAACAGTATTGTTTTGGATAATGACCCCATTGAAGATGTGGATACGTTTACCTACCTTGGTATCATGGTGGGAAAAATGGGTGGAACTGATGAGAAGATCATAATTAGAATTGCTAAGGCCAAAAATTGTTTTTGTGGGCTCAACAAAGTGTGGAGAGCTTCGGAGATAAAGCTCAAGACTAAATTAAATTTGTTTAATGCCTTGGTGAAGAGTGTACTGTTATATGGAGCAGAAACGTGGAAAGTGACTAAATCCCAAAGTGCCAAACTTAATGCCTGGCAGGGCAAGTGCCTTAGGAGAATACTAGGAATTTTTTGGCCTAACACAATATCAAATGAGAACCTATATAAAAGGACCAATTTAAAGCCCATTGAATATGACATCAAATATCGAAGATGGAAATGGGTAGACCATGTTTTGAGAATGCCATTGGACAGCATTCCCGCTTTGCCCTGGACTGGGCACCTGAAGGCAGGTGGACAAGAGGTAGACCGAAGTTAACTTGGAAACGGTTGAAAGAGAGTGAGAGAAAACAGGCGGTATGGGCGAGCTGGACTGAAGCGAGAGCTGCTGCATGCGATCGTCATGTTTGGAAATCTAAGCTGAAGGCCTTAAGTGCCACTTAGGCATGAAGAGAATGATGATGATGATTTAATAAGCTTATGATCCATTTCAACATTAAGCTTTAAGCAGTACAAAGTATAATAACAAGTAAAATAATGGCTCAATGACTGGCGAAAACTATGCACTTAATTGTCTGAGGTGACAACAGAAATATCAAATCACCAATCAGTGCTTAGGCGCTTAAATATTGGACCACTCCTTAAAATTTTTTGTCGCTTTCCTCCTGGCACTTTTCTGTTACACATGGATTGAATGACTCACTGTCACATTGTTTGTTTTGTTTTTTATTGTGGTGTATTGGTTATGGTTTGTTAACTCTAAGGGGCTGCATGGGGAAAAATTATAGAATTTACAGATTTTCTTGAAAATTTCAACGTTGTTTTACAAATTGCTTGTGGAACCCCTGTAGAGTCATCGCAGAACTGTGGAATTCCATGGAACATACTTTGAGAATCACTGATCTGAGGTGACAGCTTTTAAATAATCAAGCTCAAACTTTAATAAGTCAGAAGTAGAGCATAATTTAATAGCATCTTAGACATAAGTATTTAATGTAGCAAGCTTTTAATTAAGGGGATAAAAATAATTATTGTAAAGAGGTAGGATAATTGCAAAAAGCTTATGGTCTGGGTGGATAATAATAGATTTTCACTGCAAATGACGAACACATCCAGGTATAAAAAGAGAATAATTAATTACATTCTCCCTTAGTAAACTGAATACAAGAATCAATAGAATTCATAATAGAGAGAGCACTTTAAATTAGCATTATTCTGGTCAATATTGCAGTAAGCTTTTAATATGGTAGACAAAAATTTTCAAAGCTTACTATATTTAATACCTATGTTTACCATGTTATTAATTATGCTCTACTTCTAACTTATTAAAATCTGAGCTTGATCATGTAAGAACTGTCACCTTAGATTATTGATAATGCTTTTCCAAAATTTTTAAGCCACCACAAACTAAGCAGGATCTAAATAAAATATTTAGCAATAGTTTTCTTTCAATTTTATTTAAAAATTAGTCATAAAATTGCTAGAATTCTCAAAGTTTGCCTTCAATGTGGTTTTCCCTCCTATCAATAAAATAAATTTTTTCTTTCCTTAAGAATCCAATAATTGAATCATTTATCATATTCTCTGTTAATGTCGATTATCATGCCATTAGTCATACTATTGTTCAAACTAAACATGCCATACAGTACTACTTGAAAGAACATCAAAATTATGTCAAAAACCAGGGAAATTAATAAATCTTAAATTGCTAATCACTGCTTTTAATATTTAGTCATCGGCTTGATTTTTCTTCTGCCTCCAGTATTAAAAAGTACTTTTCATTCTTCTGTTAGGATTTTTTTTAAGCTTTTTATATTAATAAAAATTCTGGTTAATTATAATTAACCAGAATAATTAATTATAAAGAATATGATGTAATAATTATATGGAACCAAAATAAATTATAAGAATAATTAATTATGGTATAATATATAAATAATTATTGGTCTATATCATAGTTTGCATGACCCATGTCTAACTTTTTCTCTATCTCATTATGTTCTACACTACACTTTGCAAAGCAATTCCGAAATAATTGTCTACTTACAATATTTTATTTGAGCAGTATGTGACATTGTTAACTAGGTATGTATTAGTGTGTTAAGTCATGTTCTGTATTTAGTATAGATTAAGTCCAATAGCCCCTATCACATACTACATAAAGGACTTTTATTACTGCACAGGAGTGAAGCAATGCCTTTGTTTACAAGTTCACAAACTGTATATATTTTAAATAATAACTATTTGCATTGATTCTTGCATAATTTTTATTCTAGGTGCGCTCTGTCATTGGTGAATTTAAAAGATCCTTGAACTTCAAAACTGTTGAGATTCAAAGTGTTTTGAAAGATTTTTCATCTGTCAGTAATAATTTCTAATAAATTTATTTTAAGTTACTCTGTTTAAAAGTTTGTCACTCTGTTTAAAAATTATATTGCCTTCATGTTAAAGTCTAAACTTTATATTTTCTACTGTAGTATAGTGACTGAAAGTGAAAAAATTAAAATGAAATCTTGACTCTATGAGTCACTCTAATAAATTACAATATTTTAAGATGTAAGGTAAACTTGAGCTACGTAATCAAGCACAAGTTAAATAAAAATGCAGCATACATCTGCTTTAAAGAAATGCTGGATCCCCTTCCTCCATATCCTTAAAATAGCTGTATGTTGCATTTTTATTTTATTTGTTTGAAATACTGTATATACTCATGTATAAGTTAAGTTCGCGTATAAGTTGATCCCAAAAAGAGAAAAAAAATATTTCAATAAATTATTCAAAAACACTTGAAAACGAAATATATATATATAATAATAAAAAAAATTAATTTCCATAATAAAAACTTCATCGGAACCCTTTAAAGTCTAATTCCAAGCAAGTGGGCATATGACATATGAGCATTGTGTCCCATCCGTTTTGTGGACACTCGTTCTCGTGTGATAAGCTTCAGGTATTCTTTTATCCCTAGCATGCAGCATCCTCAAAATGGACGGGTGACCATGCATTCCTGTCTCAAGCATCCTTGATCCACTGCACAATCAAAACAATATCTGGCTTCTGCCCGTTTTTTGAGCTGATTTTTTTGTTATCCCCAACATAGTTGTTATTAGATACTCTCTTCAATAAACAAAACAAAAAAACACTTTCAACTTAAAATCCTGCATTATAGTTTTAAACAATCCGTGTTACAGAATTATCTCTGAAAAGAGCCATTTTTTGTCGAAATCAATCGGCCGTAATCCCAGAAGCAAGAAATAAACATCGAACGAAAATGTATGCATATTTTTTGATGGCACAATACAATGGTAGTCTGGAGCATCGGGAGGGCAGTGACTCATCTCACAAGACAGTTTTGAAGTGCGTCATTGCATAATTAATACCGCATCGTTTTACGATGTATTGCCTCACGGGAAAAAAAAGAACTTTTGGACTTTTTTTTTTACTCTGTGTATAAGTCGACCCCCACTTTGAAGTTTTTTTTGTCACAAATTTCTCGACTTATACTCGAGTATATATGGTACATTACTCAAGTTTTCCTTATCCTTTGAACAAAGTGTTTTTTTACTTATTGATGTCTTAAGGTGTGCTTATACAATTAAACATGCCATCTCAGAATTATTTGACAGTGGCCTCTATTCATACGCCTAAAGATCTTTGATATTATAATAAGATCAGTTTTCTTTGTGCTTAATAGATGACATGGTTGTATTTGTTTGCTGATTTCATTGCCAATTTCTGTGTGGACTGTTCATATGACTAATAAAAAACATTACTGCTACATATGTTATTGTTACAATTGAGATTTAAAAAACAAAAAAACCTAAAATAATACAATTTTCTGTAAACTCAACATATGCTTTCTATTATCAAACTTATGAATACATTCCTATTGTGAGTTAGCCCGAAAAAGTGTGAAATCCAGAGAATTAAAGTATACCACGAGATACAAAGGCATACAGAATTTGGACTTTCTAGTTGCTTTGGTTTTTGAGTTATTTCCAAAAAGCAAGCACATTCTTATGGCAGGCCTTGGCCCAATAAGGTTCAAAATCAAATTAATTAAAGTGTTCCACAAAAGACAACAACATGTTAAACTTGAACTAAGTGCTCCGTATTTTGGGTTATTTCCTCAAAAGAATTTTTCCTATGCAATTTTTACATGATTTTGACATCCAATATGGTATCGATTTGTCGGTAGTTACATCACGCATAAATGGTCAACATGTTAAGTGAATAAATATTTATTCTTATGAAGCTAGATTGTGCATTTGATATTTGATGTAAATTTCATGGCACTTAAAATAAAATATAAAACTTTAGCTTTTGATTTTTTTTTTAATGTGGCCATTGATCTCAATGCCAGCGCTGAAAATATTTAACACTGGGAAAAAAACAAAAATTACTGACTACTTGCCAGGGCCATTTCCAGAAACATGTTCAAGGAAGGGCCCAAACAATATCAAGGGAGCTTAAATTTACTGGGGCATAAAGCTTAATATCAAAATTCATAAAATAGAAATATTAACAATATGGAATTATTTTTAACCCCATTTTCTATTATGCCAGTACTTTAAAACTAAAGTACATCTAAGATCATGTTTCAAATTGCACATATCTCTATTTTTCTCTCATTAACTATCAATAATATGCAATTCAATAATTTTAATACAAAAATTTCTCATTTTGGAGAAATTTATTTGACAACAGACAATATCTATGTAGAATAAGGAAATTTATAAATATGAATAAATGCACATTCAATATATTCAAGTAAATAATTATATGTGAATGATGTCTTACATGCAATCAATGCAATGTATTAATTATTGCAAATATTGTGACATGATTAAAAAGGAAAAAAATGCTAGTGTTAAGAAATTTAAATATCACACTTTGTGGCAACAAGAAACAAATATTATCTCTTATCTACCTTTTACCATAAATACATTTTCAATAGCACTAAAAGTTTGTGTTATAGCGGAAATTTTAAATTTGCACTCACCATATACTATTTATCTAGATGTATATAACTAATGCAAATAGGACTTTTCATACTATAGAAAATTAAATTATTCTTGGATACGTTTTAAATATTAGAAATGATTTTTATATTTGTAAAATATTATTTGTTTCAAGTAACATTCAGTTCTAGTCAAATGTTCTTAAATTTATAAAACATATTCATATAGAATTAAAAAAAGAATCATTAACATTTATTGAAACAAATAAATTACTGTAAAATGTCAATATTAAACTGGTCAAAATTTGCATATATATAAAAATAAAATATACACAATACTAAAGTTAATTTCTGAATGTAATAGTTACTCTGAATATCAGTGTCATTATTATATAATACAATAAAATGATGCAATAGAATATATTAAGGAGTCGTACATATTCAAATAATGTAGTTTACTTCGAAATCTTATTATTCAACAAGCTTAGAAAAACAGTCAAAATAAATAACAGTTTGCTCAATTATCAAATAGTTTGATATTACTTTCATAGCATAATGCAACACAATTTAGTTTTTCTTGCATTGAAATTTATTATATAATTTGTAAATTTTGTACAATTTTCATGTTACTATAGGATAAAAACAAATCACATACATGCAAAATGAGTGCATATTTACTAGTAATGCTATATGTCAATTACTGGACAAACTTAGAGCTTTTTATTAAATAATAAACTAATAGAAAATAATTAAAATAAAATATAATAAATTATAGCTTATGTAAATATTATGTGGCTTATACATATTACAGAAAAATTGTATTTAATTTGTTAATTACTGTGGTAGTCACTTTATATGAAAGAATTTTATGAAATATAGTTTTTAGATCTATAAATGTATATTTCATACAATTGCGGTTTGTGGTCTTTAAGAACATTAAATTTATGCAAGATTTTCTCAGAGTTTACCCTTTTCACATTTCTTTGTTTCAAAGACTAAATCTGCTAAGTGACCATGGTTCATTGAAAGTCTTTGAGTGTGATAGTGTTATGAGTTAATGTTGAAAAAGTTGATTTGCACACTGCTGTGCTACAAGCAAGTATTCTAACAGCAGCTAACATATAAGTGTCCTCAAATGCAACTCTTTGTTTGAACATTTCTGAAAATATAATGACATTAGGATCCTCAACTAATATTTTATTTAAATATGTTTTTACATTTTGGAGCTCTTCTTTGAGAGGAATCTTAATTCCGAATTCACTTAATTTGTGAAATTTCTAATCATATACAATGTTTTCTGCAGTTAAAGCTCTTTTTCTGGAAAAAGCTGTTATTTACTCTGAGGTTCAAAGTGCCAACAAGCAAAACAAAAGACAGTGCTTTACAACTGAGAATATTCAATCCATTTAAATTTTTTAAACCAATCTGATTGGAAGCTTCTTCCATCTGAATTTCAAGGGTATAATGTAAGAATTAGATGCTTAATATGTTCCCCCTAGTTTCAAAAGACATCTCATTGTATTTGACATAACTGCATCGCAGGACTCTCATTGATTTGATCTTGTTACTTCAGAAATATTTTGTAAATCACTACTCGTTGCAGAAGAAGTTGGAACACTATTAATTTCTAATGGCTTTTTTCTTATTAAAAATTAATCCATGTTTTAAAATTAAACTTTCATTTTTACAGATTATGAGCAGCAAATTAGAATATAACTGGAAAGTGATCACTATCAGAAAAACAAACCTGACACTGCTAAATCTTACAACTAAAAAATGCCACATTATTCTAAATCAATATAATATAAAAAAAGAGCCTGTTATTTTAGTACTAGAAACATCTTAAGACCATTAGCTAAGATTCATGTCCATTCATCGTTTTAGAGAAGCATAAATTTTTACCCCCATTAATACATTTTGGAGTAAATTAGGATTAAAAGAGCTGAAATGTCTAACACAGATCCAGATGTCATCCATGTGTATTCACTTTGAGAAAATTTATTTTTCAACTCAATTAATTTTTCTTATCCCTAAAATGTTTTTATTTTTTTGGCTCTGGTACATTTTGAAGTTCTCTCGCCAATAGCTATCTGATATGCAACCTTTCCTATACTTAAAACGTATTTCCTTCTTTGCTAAAAATGTTATTTCTGTAATACAATTTATCAGATGTTTATTTGCTGATTAATGTTAAGATCTAGTTTCATAAGTGGTGGCACGATCCAGTAAAAGAAAAAAATTTCTTTAAGCATTTGAATAGTGTATTCCTGGATCCCATAGCAATGATTAATAAATTTTTCGTAGAATTTCACTGTAGCAATGCGATATAATACTGAAACCATTTGGAAAAACTATTAATTGAACCTTTGCCATTAATACGAGGGTCACACTTAAATTTTTGAGATACGACTAAGTGGTGCAAATTAAACTTATCAACTCTTAGGAGTGTTCAACGTACTCCCCTTCAACATCAATACACTTTTGTAGGCAAATTTTTCAAAGATTAAATGCTTCAAGCCATCCATTTCTTGGAATCGATGAAAAATATGCTTTTATAGCCTCATCAATCTCATCTTTGGAATGAAAATGACACCCACGTAATTTTTTTTTAGATTAAAAAATAGCCAAAAGTCACATATAGCAAGATCAGGAAAATAGGGTGGATGTTGTATCACTTTGATGTTTTTAGTTTGAGAAATTTGACTGTCATTCTTACTGAATGAGAAGATGCATTGTCATGGTGAAGAATGAATCCCCTAGCATTCACTTCCTGAAGAATTTCTATAAGACATTTAGTGGTGTACCAGTTAGCTATAACTGTCTTCTGTCCCTCTAGCTTTATGGCTTTGACCAGACGTGTACTTATGAAGAACACAGTGTACATTACTGTTTTCATTCCTTGTTGTTTTTTTACCATTGTTGGTTTGGGGTCATCTTCAAAGACCTATACTTTACTTTCTTGATGTGTTGGAATATCAAAAAACCGTATGTACATTTCATCACCAGTTATGATTTTAGAAATAATGCAGTGTCCACCATCATTAAGTAATTTTAGGGTTTTTTAACTGATTCTGACACACTCCTCTTTTTGGTGTTCTGTTAAATTATGGGGGACCCAACGACAAACTAATTTTTTCATATGCAGTTCTTCATGAATAATTTTATGTATAGCAGATTTTTTTTCTCTCCTTTTAACCATCGATAGTGAATACCCATGAGGTTATAAATGATATGTCCTCATCAGCATTGACGAATTTCACTATTTAGTCTTTAAAAAGCTCACTTTTATTATGCAGAGTGCAATTTAATATTCGAGTGCCATGAAAATGAAAGCAATCAATTATCTCAAGTTACTTTTTAAATAGGTAAACAAATAATCAATAAGATTGGCATTATGGTAGAAAAGTCATTAATTTTGATTAATGTTAGAATTAATAATGACCAACAAATTTTTTAATTAGCTTAGAAGTTAAACTTTTCATAATAAAAATGAAAATGTTACAAGAAAGCCAACAAATTTTTATTTACATTTGATGCAAATGCTTAAATAAAATCCAAAGCTTCTGAACAAAAAATTTTTGCCAAGAATAAAATTGAGCGATATTACTTTTTACTAAAATAATCATCACATATGTCAAAATACGATGGTTCTTAAATGTTACTCTTCACATATTAATAAAGAGGGAAAAGGATACTTAAGGTTAAGTAGTATTACATAGAAATGCAAACTAAAAATGTTAAGTGCAACTTCATTCACTAACGTGCATGAAGATGCACTTAACATTTTATAGAATAAAAAAAAAGTACACCAAATGTTTTTTTTTTTATAATGTGCATAGAATAAAATTAACATGTTTGCATTTTCCATCATGCCCTGTTTCTGCAGCCATAATTTTCAGAGATAGAAATTTTATTACAACTCATAAGGTCAGTATTATTCCTAATTATCCAAAAACTTTTATGTTTCCTATCTTTTGCATGTGCACTGAGGAAATGTGCTTCTGCTACCTTTATGACGTAAAATTAGGAAATTAATTATAGATTTTAGTAGGAAAACCAAACATGACGGAATGCAGAAAAATTACCCTTTAACAATAACAGTTGTGTGTTCATATTGTGTACAGATGTTAATATGTAAGCAGGTTGCAAATCGATATTAACCACCCACATGATAGATGCCATGTGAAAAGTTTTCATATCTTGGCATCAGTGGTGTAGTCGCAAAATAAAAGGTGGGGGGACGCTCGTTTTTTGAAGAATTTTAGCCAATACTGTATAATTTCTGTGATTGACATAGGGCTGGGAAGTATCGCGATATAGGTATCACCCATACAAAATGTCTTGAGTAACGACCCTAGTCTCTAAATGTATCGTGGATTTTGTATTGAGATACTTTTCCAATTGTATCCAGTGTTTTTTTTTTTTTTTTTACTTTACAACTCGAACTCTTAACATGTTGATAAAATCAAAATAATAATAATTATTTTAATTTTATTTAGTTATTTATTAAAAACCAAAAATTGTGCTCCAAAGCATATGATTCTCAGCTCAAGAAAGAAAAATCAATTAAGATTCTTGCATTTTGAAATGAAATTATCTCAAAGAACTTTCCATAGAGATACTTTTTCATTGAATACATTGATTCATTGATTACATTGATACTTGTCATTGATTTCTCTAATGATTTTTTAAAGCTTTTTAGCTTTGGAAAATTTCTAAAATCCGAATGTAAATAAAATGTAAATAACATTTTTTTGTCTACAAACGTTTTTTTTTTCCTACAAAAAACCTAAAACCGGTTATTTTTGTAATAACCGCCATCCCTATCCATATGTTTTTTCAGAGGAAGAGTGACCAAAGAATAATAATCTGAGGCCATCGGGCAAGCATTCCATCTATGCCAAGCTGCAGAGGGGTTATATATGTATATATAAATTTTAAAAAAAACAGTGTCCCCTTACAAAATAAAAAGTAGGGGTACGCTTGAGATCAGGAGAAAAGGTGGGAGGTCTGCGTCCGCCCGCGTCCCCCCTCGACTATGTTGTGAAGAAGAAAAAGGCTTTTTCATAATTTTTCATATTTTAGATTTCATTTTCACTTCTAAAGTCTATATAAGTTAATTTATTTTTCTCTTTATATAATTTAATAAAGGTTTCTTTTTCTTTTAATATAAGATAATAAAGTTTCTAAATAATGTTGTATTAATATTCTTTGCTTCTAATTTATTCTAATGTTTCTTTTCCTAATGTTTTTCCTACAGTTTGGCCTGTGCATATTTCTTGGTTGTTTACCTTTTATAATTATCATCAACAATCAACAAATTCTCTCAAAACTTCACTTACCTTTAACCCAGAATTAAATAGAGCACAGCCAACAAGGAAACTCAACTCATTTATATGTTAAACTAAAACTTGCTTTATTAACAACTTTCAAAAACAAACAAAAGTTACAAAATTTAAACACCTTCCAATTTGCTAAATTTAAAGTATCGTATAGTGGAAAATTAAAGTTAGTACATTGCGATGATAAGAAAAGAAATATTAAAACCCAGATTAAATAACCCAGTTATCAATTTTAATTCCCAGTTATTAATATAATTCCCAGTTATCAGATTAAATCCCAGTTATTAATATAATTCCCAGTTATCAGATTAAATCCCAGGTTCAGATTCCACTCTGGTCTGAAGACCAGAGTTTGGTCTGCCTGAGCTGTCCACCACTAAAAATGTTAAATAAATAGCTCCCAAAATAATAGAAACAAACACAAATTGTAAATGACAAAACTTTCAACAAATATGTTCACAGCTCAAAGGAGACAAAACATCTTAAAAAGGGCAGAAATTCTAATGTTACATTTAACCCAAGGCTACACTTCAACATTTAGCCCAAGGCTACACAAACACTCTCACTAGATGTCAGCACCACGTAACTTGAAAATTTTAATGACACGGTTGAAATCGAAACGCTTCTAGTTGGCCGGTAAAATAAAATACAGCTCTTCACTGCGGAGCTCTCGAGTGGGCCCGCAAAGCCCTTGAGGAACACTGAAAAATGTGGAGAGGGATCACTGATGCACTTAACACTGGAATTGCGTAAATATAGGATGAACAGATGACGAGATGAGAGTTCTGAAGTATGAAAGGCTTCCCAAAAACACTGTTGTTGGGCAATCTTTGTTAGCATGACGATTGATGATGAATCACTGGCCGATCAACTTTGTATTCGATAACTAATGGAACATTCGGTGACAAAGACAGCTAAACTTGTGCAGAAACAGAATCGCCAATTTGACGTAGTTCCCTGCAAATGCGCTGGACTCAGAAGCAGGCATTTTTACTAATACACTGTAGTTAGTTTCAAGAATGCCAAGATGCTCAGTATCCATATTCATAAGCTACCGGCGATCCGGGGCGCGAGCGCCAGGCTCGGCCCCTAGAAATTTTATCAACCTCACTCGTCTGCTGCTCAGAATCCAACTCAAAGCATTCTTACGGCGACCGCGGCCCCTTAGCGTGAGGTCCGGCCGCGGCCCCAAAATCTTTTTTTCAACCTCTCTGTTCTACTCTCCGAATCGAACTCCAAACATGCCAACCAAATTTCGCCTCCCAGGAGACGCCAATCTTGGCGAGTGAAAAAACTTGCGCCGCACACAGAGCGCCTCACATACGCTGGGGAATTAAAAAATGGGACACTTCGCAACGAACCGCGCGGCACGAAAATGCCGCCAAGCTAGCTACCCCGTTTTTCCCGCCAAAGTTCATTGCTCCGCGGCGCCAACCCTACGGAATTTTAGGCACCCCAAAAGATCTGGAATAAACATCAACACAACTGATAAGCAATGAAATGGTCAAAAAGGAGCGTTATTTTTCGCTTTCAGAGTAATATAATTGCTGTTCGAAAGTGAAGGCGTAAGGCCGAAAAGGAAAATTACAGGGGCACAGGCGAATAAGTAAAGGATTCTATGAATACTTTTAGCGTTTGTAGATACTTCGCGTGCGTAATTTGGAATATAAAAATGTATGAAAGGGATAATAAATAAACGTTAATACGAGATAAATCGCCGAAATATTAAATAACCATAAATTAATTTTGAATTTTGAAGGGAAAGGGGAAAATCATGAATTTTGAACCTTAAAAACCTTAGATAATGAAAATCTCTGAATCTAAGCACAACAAATACACCCCATGAAATTTTACCCTCAAAAATAAATATTTCTGAAGAAGAATAAGGTAATTACAGTGGCGTACCGTGAATTTTTGTCAGGAGGGGCAAAGGTGAAGAATTGTACCCCTTCTTCCCTTATCAGATTACGAACTCACACAAATTCTTCTTGGAATTATTGAAATTTCTAGATTTATTGAACAGCTTTGATTTGAACAAACAGTAGCAGAAGATTTTTCATTATTAAATAATTTTTTAGATTATATCCTACAAATGAACCCTTCGAGTTTCCATGATTGTGAAAGTATCAGTAACTTTGTCAGCACTGATTTTCTCGAATGTTTCCCCCTCAATACTCAACAATACCAAGTCCCTCAAGTATTCTTGTTCCATTGATGATCTCAAATATGATAACAAATCCAGCTTGCTCTTTGCATGACAAACTACAAGATCAAAATGGTGAGTGCTAACATCGAGTTGAAAAGTTTAGTGGTGCTAGTATGGAGGGCTGGAAAATCGGGAGTGATCGGGAGAGAGAACAGTTAATATTCGAACATATTTCCAACCAAAAAATGACCAATGGAGAGGTGTTGACGAGTCTCCAGGGGGAAAGATGTTTGATGGATTGAGAGAGGATGCCAGTGGGTATTATAGGAATGGTCATTTAACCATTGAAATTGTGTATGCTCACAAACAGTTATTTATCAACCATTTTCCAATGGTTGGAAAATCTATAGTTTGCTGTTATTTTTCCAGACGATCATCCATCGGTCGAAAAACGGACACAACATAACTGTTTTTTTTTTCTGATGATCATCCATCAGTTTTCTAACCATTTTTCTTCTAATGCATACATTAATTGAATGTAAAAATTGTTATTCAACGGTTAGAAAATGGTAAGTGTGTTACCTGGGAAGTTTATCAAAAACTTCAAAACTAAGAAAGGTCTTGTCAACTGGGTTTTCCTGATAGATATCAATAGTGCTAACAAGATTATTAAAACCAAGAAATTATTCCATCATTTTAATAATTTTTTTGTTAAAAAGTATATTTCATTTAAAATGTGTTACCATTGTCAAATTTTCGGCCATGTGGCCAACTACTACCCATATCCTACTGGGAACTCTAGCATTTGCACGAGTAGCAAACATTCCTGCAGAAACTACAAAGCCAAAAATAAATATATATAAACTGCTGTATGGCTAACGATAATAATAAAAACTGTATTACAGAACTGACCATCATATGCATGACCGTTCAGCCTGCAGGTCCTTACAAGAACTTCACAGAATTAAATCTCTCCAAAGAGAAAATTAGATTTCTTATTTGTTTTTGTGTTCTGATATTGTATTTTTTATTGTAATTTTGTTTCCTTCCGTCTGCTCTGATATTCATATGACACTCGCATATATGGTTTTAAGGGGTCTGCAATTGAATGCTAACCATTCTTTGGCTGCCTATAACAATATTTTACAATTCACTATAGAAAATTCAATAGATTTTGTGTGTTTGCAAGAGCCATATATCCCCAATAATAAAATCCTTAATCCCCCTTTTGGCCTTAAACAATACTCCTCCAACTTAAATAAAGCAGCTATTATCATATTTAACTCTAATTTAGTAGCAAATTTAAAATTCAGTGCATTATCGTCAGTCTTTGTTGAAATCATCTTATCATCAAATAAAATCTTAATCCTTGGTAGTATATACTACCCTCCACATGATAACATTGTAAATTTACTTTCTGAACTATCATCCATTGATTTTCTTTCATCCGATTATGTCATATTAGGTGACTTTAATGCCAGAGCACAGATGTGGAAGTACGGTTTCACTGACCAAAGGGGTCGTGACATTATTGATTTCTATTTCTCTAACAAATTAATAATTTTTAATGATTCTAGCAGTGGTCCAACATTCATTTCCCATTCAGGTATTGGTTTTCCTTATTTAACTCTTGTCAACTTTGATATTTATGACTTTATTCAAAATTGGGAGATTCTCTCAAGAGATTCATTTAGTGACCACCATTTTATTCAAATCACCATTGATATAGATATCCCTCTTAGTAATTATTTTTTAAAAACCCAATATGGAATCGAAAAATTTATTTATAACTTTAGGTCTCACATCAAATAATATAAATTCAATTATTGATATTATTACTGACTCCAATTCTCTAGATGATTTTTTCAAAATTTTTATAAATTTAGTTTAAGAATGCTCCTTTTCCTTCATCAGGAAAAAAGTGAATAAAACTATAGGCTTCTCTTGGTAGAATCAAGATCTCGTGAAATTTTGTTTCTGCTCTTTATAAAAGAATAAAATCACTTAAGAGAAACTCTGCTTCTCCTAATGTAATTTCTGCTGCTAATATTAAATGTAAATTAAATAAGACGAAATATAAACTTATTAACAATGCTAAATCTGATGTGGGGAAAAAATTTTGCTCAGATTGTAGCATTAAATTTGGCTGCCATTGTAGATTTGCTTTTCAAAAACTCCGATAAATTAATAACATTCATTTACAATTCTCCGATATTAATTTATCAGGAAAAAATTAATCGTCTATTGATCATTGTTTTAAAGGTGATAGTAATTTCATTAATTTTCCATCCATTTCTTTACCTGTTGATGGGTTAGGAGTAGTCTCTGATGAAGAATTGTTTTCGGTCTTCAACAACCTAAAAAATGATAAAGCCACGCAGGATTACACAATATAGATTAAAATATCTGGTAAAATATTTTTAAATCATTTCCCTTTATATTCTCTAAAATTATAAATTTATGCTTTAAACACTGTCACTTTCCTACTTGTCTTAAAAATGCAAAAATCATTTTCCTCAATAAACTTGGCAAAGATCCTTCCCTTTGCTAGCCATATAGACCTATTTGTCTTCTCCCAACTTTTGGATTTGTGAATAAACTAAATTTTTGTTTGAAAACTGAAAATGCTCTTCATCCTCTTCAGTTCAGATTTAGGGAACTTCATAGTTATGAAGATGCTGCTCATAAACTAATTGACACTATTGTAAAACTTAAGTCCAATAATCATGTCTCTCTAACCACTACGTCTGTAGAGCATTTGATAATTTGAATTGGAATATATTACCATACCCTCAATAAAATTAATCTCCCTTTTACCTTACATACATTTATATTCTCATATATTTTTTTAAACTCTAGATATATTTCCTTTTGTGACGGTGTAATTTATTATTCAAAACTAATTTCTATGGGTGCTTCACGGTGTTCAGTGATTTCACCAATCCTTTGGAGCATTTATTTTAATGATATTCTCCATTTAAATAACAATCTTTTTTGTTTACAAGCCTTCGCAGATGATCTCACTGTGGTTTCATCTGGCAATATTATCCGATCTTTAGCACATAATACAAATCTTTTACTTAACTCTATTACCAATATTTTAACATCTTTAAAACTTGATATTTCCCCAGTAAAAAGCAATCCTATTATTTTTAACAAAAATAGGTTGAAACTTACAAGAAAGCCTATATTTAAAATTCAAAACACAAAAATAAAAATTAATAGACTTCTTAAATTTGTAGGAATACGAGTAATAATAGATGATAATTTAAAATGGAGTGCTCATATATTTTACATAAGGGATAAATGCTTTAAAATTTCATCTACATTTGGTAAAATGTTTAGTAACAATTGATGGTGGGGGGGGGGGGGGGGGTAAATAAATATTTTCTTAAAATTTGGTATTTAATGGTTATTGAAAAAAAATATTATTTATGGGTTTGGAATTTGAAGTAAAAATTTAACACAAATCAAAAAGCTTATTTCGTTACAACATATTTTCCTTTTAAAAATCTCTTCTGGGTTTTGAACCACCTCAAGCATTTCTCTCTTTTCTATTACAAGTATCCCCCAGTTCATTTGGTTATTAATTTACAACACAAAAAATATCTGTTCTGGAAACACAGAATAGACACATTTTCTAACCCTGATATCCCTTCACCTACACTCTGATTTTAATAGAACATTTTCAAGTATCCCTCCTTCTAAGCATATAGTTAATTTTATAAATCATAACCCTTCAAATTTTTCAAATAATAATTGCATACAGACAGTTCAGTGATTAACGATAATATAGGATTTGCTATTTGCCACTTTGAACTTAATAAATCGAACTTCTTAAATAATATCTAAAATAAAGCTAACTTATCTAAAAATTTAATTAATATATCTTGGGTGAAAGCCCATGCAAACAATTTGGGAAACAAAGTCACAGATCATCATGCAAAAATTGTCACCACTCTTGGAAAACCTTTCAAAATTCCTTTTCTATATTCACTTTTGACAAAATTTTATAAAAATCATTAAAAACTTGACAAAAATACTTAGAAGACAATACAGGATGTCCTAAAAAGATTAAAACACACTTTAATTCTTTACCTGTTGGAGATAAGTAGGCAATGTAAATTACAAAAATGTTGAAAGTAAGGTAGAAAATAAGACTACATTAATGAAATAGTCCTCCCATTAATTTTCAAGAAGTTACACTTTCTAAATTTTTATACGACCCTTTTAGACAAATTTGGTCAATCAGAAAATTTATATTTTTAATGCAACAAGATTATTAAAAAACCCGCATGTCTGTATCTTTAAAATCAATTGAATTATCATAAAGGAAAAATCTGACTTATGCCACTTTTCTGTACCATGTGAAAGGCTGTTTCATCAGTGAAAATAGGGATCATAAACAAATTGATGATGGAAATTGTTTAGATCAAAAATATGTTAATATGTGTCAAAATTTTTTATCACAAATGTATCTTTTTAAGCATTACACAGACAGATATCATATAATGGAGTGGTACTCACTGTACAGTTGGGGCTCATAATTAAAATATATATGTTATCCTATGTATTATCATCCAGTTTTATCTTTTTTGTGATATGTCACAAATTTACATTTCTAGTTTGATATATGGTCCCCATTCACAATGTTCAATTAAATATAACTCGCTCAATTTTAAAGATACAGATATGCGGTTTTTTTAATGATCTTGTTGCATTAAAGATAAAAAATTTCTGATTGACTAAATTTGTCTAAAGGGTCATATAAAAATTTAAAAAGTGTAACTTTTAGAAAATTAATGGGAGGACTATTTCATTAACTTAGTCTTATTTCCTACCTTACTTTCAACATTTTTGCAATTTCCATTGCCCACTTATCTCCAACAGGTAAAGAATTAAAGCTCATTTCAATCTTTTTGGGACACACTGTGTATTTATTACACGATAACTAATGCAATAGAGGACTTTCAATTATGATTGATTTCTTATTTGATTTTTCCATGCTAAATATGCTAATGCTAGAGAAGAACTAGAGAATATATATTCTTCAGTTATTCTCCAGAATATATATTCTCCAGTGAAAGAAGATAAGTATCGTATCTTCCTTCACTGGAGTATAACTTCCACAGGCATCTAATTATCAATCTAATTTCCATAAGGTAGCGTTATTTTAGTTAGGTGGTGGTTAATTATATTAAATACGGCTTCAATTAATTAATTGATTTTAAAAGATAATATTTATTACGTTTGGATAGTATAGTAAATTGCATATATTCACAATAACCCTCCAAATTTTCCTCACAAGTGCGAACCCACTTATCGTAGCTGAAATATGGTCATTAATCATAAAGTTCATCTTTTAAATTATATTTATTTCTGAACACTCAATTATTACTATACATTTTCACACAATAACCATTAATAATTAATTAATTTACAATATTCAATGATTCAATTTCTTTTAGAAATGCCTTAGGAGGTTATATAAGACCGTGGTTATATCTAAACATTGAAATGATTTATGCTCGGTCTTTTGCAATATTATATTTTGCTGGTACATACCTCTTTTATTGCAGTTACACTGCATCAATGACCATGGCTTGGCTTGGAGATAAGGCACAAACGTATATCTCCAAGAACTCATGACCCTGCCAGAATTCTAATTTATCTCCCTAAAATCAATACTAATATTCAAAATTTTAACAAATATCTAATGCATTTTCTAACTGATCACGACCCCTTTTTTTTTTTTGGATTATCTTCATTATTTTAAATTTAAATCCACCTTAAATTGTATTTATAACCGTTTTGGCGATGTTGATCATTTTGTATTTTCTTGCCCTCACACTAAAGATTTCCATTTAACGAAGCCCTCCCTCACAAACCAAATGACTTGATTTTCCAATGTTTTTTGTTCTTCCCAATGAATGTCTGTTCTTTTTCCCTTTCTTTTTTTTATTTGAAATGATTCAAAAATTTTTCATTCCTTTCGGAACTTCTTCAAAATTTTTAATTGGTTGCATTTTGGCTCTTTTTCCTCTTTTTTTTATTCTAATTTTGAAATTCTTTATCTTTTTTTATTTTAATTATGAAATTCTTTATCTTTTTTTTTAATTTTCGATGGCCAAAATTCTCTCATTTTATTTCCGATAGACAAAATTCCTCTTACATTTAAGTTTTTCCAATTCTGTGAAATGGAATTGATAATATTGCTCAATTCTATGTGAAACTGTGTGTCTAAAACAATATAGTTCTTCAAGTGTTATTTTTTCAAGATTTAATAAATGCAGATCAGTACTGGTGCTGACCATGGAAACCGGTCTTCCTAGGTTTCCATTCCCAGTCGCTCATGCTCTAGGGTGAGTCAGGCAGACTGGGTTTTCAACACATAGGAGATCAAGTTAGGGCTTATAAGTTCCCTTAATATACTCCCAGAAATATAGATGACACAAGTGATTTTGGAGGGTTTGATTTACCATTTGGTGAAATAACAAGGTGGGAGTTTTGATTCACAATTTCTAACAAATTTTATCTCCATCAGTTTGAAAAATTTCTTCATTTCCCAATTGTTCTAAATGACACCAACCATTCCATTTCTATATGCAAAATATATCTTTCTTCATTAAAATCTATTTAAATCCATTTAAACAAACATAACAAAAAATTTAAAATTACAAAATTTAAAATAAATAGTGAAACAAATAATATCAAGTATAAAAATTAATGAAATGTTTAAACTTATTACAAAAATTATTACTGAATTAGATTTTATACTTCTGATTTTCTTTAGAATTTGAATAGTAGAAATTCTTGAAAAATCACTAATCATAAAATTGAAATAGTATATCTTATGCATTTTAATCAAATTTATTGCAAGTTGTAATTTGTTAGTCCATGATAGAAGAAGAATGTTTATACTTTCTCATACCATAATGTAGTGAAAGCATTATTTTCCGGATTTTTTTTAATTTGATATTTAGACAAAGAATTTCATTTGACAACCTCCCGAACCCATTTTGATCACCTTAGGAAAGGTGTCTGTTTGTACATGTGTGTGTCTGATAGAGAGACAAAGATATGGGCATGATAATTCATGAACGAATACACTTATCACTGTTGAATTTTAACAGTAGATACATTATATAAAAAACTAAAATTTGTTAGAATTAAAACAATTCAAATGATTAGAACTTGAATTTAATATTTTCATAGCATTATTTCATGTGGAAAACAATGATAATCCCTGTAATGACGGAGTATTCTAAGAATACATTAATTTTGTTGATGACTTGGTGGTGAACTATATCAGATTAGTTTGGTAAACGTAGTAAGAATCTTGTAAAGGGGTGGTAATGATTCAATGATAGGTTACAGTACTGGATTTCATTTTCCAATATGGACCCTATGGAGAACTAATGTAATTTTTATGCTAATAAAAGATCTTCACCCAACTGCCCACTCCTATGCTTCATAACGAAGTATCTTAATTCTCAAAAAAATATATAAATATTAGGAGTGTTCCGACATCTGATACTGATTATTGGTTTTGCCAATATTTCGGTATTTTCCCAATACAATATGGATAAATCCAATATTTTATTTTATACTTCAGTATTGAGAAAATGGGTTTTCTTTAACTGCCTTCTGTCCTGAAACAGAATGATGTGCAAAAAGGCGATAAAATACAGAAATATCATACTAGCCTAAAAGGTAGACACTGAAGACCAGGAATAAGTCTGTCAGATTTTATGCATCTGCATTAAAGGGTAACTCTTAAAGTCAAAGGTCATTCAGTGCTATATTCAAATGCTTATAGTCAATGGTTCTCTCCCCCCCCCCATCAATTATTTATTTATCTTTAGCATGGTATGGAGATCTTTTGATACATAATTGAAATCCCTTTTTAAAACTGAGTGAATTGGCCACAACTAATCAGGCTACTTTTGAACCCTTATTGTGACGTTTTGAAACAAAATAACTAAAATACTAAAAAAGTAAAAATGAGGGGCACTTTCCAAAGTCCTGCAGTACCTGTGTACCAAATTTCATGGCTGTACGACACTTGGATTTCCTGCTACAGACTGCAAACACAGATACATACATCTTCCATTATTATGTAAAAAAACTGAAGGTGACTTGTAAAAGTGTATACAAGAGAAAGTATTGGAATCGTGTTGAAAATTGTAACATGAGTTTTCAACAGATCTACATGTTTCGAGCACTCTAAAACTCTGAAAACTATTTTTAACATGATGGGCATATGTGTTTGTCTGTACAATGTATGTATCCACTCTAGCTCAAAAAACTAATTGACCAAACTTTGCAAAATTTGGTAGATTTGCACTTGTGGGTTATCCTAATATATAGCTGAATAATTTCTCAATCGGAGAAATTTCAGATTTCTTGTTTTTTATGATACCCTTGATGTAAAAAAACTATAAAAATGTTTGTATTCTTAAACTGTTTATCGCTTAGTTGTGTTTTCAGTAGTGCCAACAGTAAACAATCATCAATTCAAAGTTAAGGTGGAGTTAAACAGATCCAAAAAGTTACCTTTTGTCGACAGATGGCGTTGAATATCGCAGGTTTAGCGAGATCCAACTTTGCGCCAAAGAGCGATTATGTTCAATTTGTAGCAACACTTTTGTTCACTTCCGGATAATCTTGAAATCGCATGTTATGAAATACTTTCAATGGCAAAATCAAACTTGCCGAAGTTTTCGTCATCTAATTAAAAAACTGACTATGAATCAAAGTATGTAGAAACTTTCTTCATATTGATAATAAAATTTCATGATTTTATTGCATGACATGCTGATCAGTATAAAATTTAAATCATATATGCATATTCAAAATGTAAATCAAATTCGTAGCATGCGCATTCATAATGTAATGAATGTGTGTTATGTTATATGAGTGTTGATGGGAAATTGACGTGCTGACTTATTGATTGCTGTTGAAGTGTATTTGAAATTTTAACACTTTTAATAAGTTTGCTTGTCGTGACTATCACTCACTATATTTTAATAACTCTTTTTCTATTTCTCATGTATTGATAAATGCCAGTACCTGCATTGTTAATATTTTGTATGCATTCATAATATGATATATTTATCCTTTTATGCTTAATTCTAAGCTATTAAAAAAAACAAGCAAATGAGTTCATGTTAAACAGCCAATTAATGTATTTATTGTTGTTGGAGTATATTTGAAATTTCAGCACTTTATATATGTTTACTTGTTGTACCTAACTTATATGTTCTTAAACATTTATCAAGCTACTTTAGATACTATATGCCTTTTGGTCCTTTGATAATATAGTGCATAACAAGCAAAATTCTAAAAATGAATACTTAGACATCATTTCATGAAAAAAATTACTTCTGCTCATCCTGACTCAAAAGAGTCTTGACCACTTCCTTCCTGTACCTCTGTGTCAATGCTAATAGAACACACAGGATCAAATGAAAGTTTGGCTGGAAATTATTTTGATAATTTCACACTTTTTCTTATTGCCCATAAACCATTTTTGCTTTTTGATTGGAAATTCAACTGCACATATTTTTAATTCATTAAAACAGCTGAGTCATAACAGTAAGTTTAATTATCAATGGCTACTAAGGATCTATGTTCCTTATTATTCCTTCCTTCTTATACACACATCCAAATTAAAAGGTAAGCCCTGTACCCTTTAATTCTTACTAAATGTGTCTAAAGTCGGTTAACAAGGAGCACCTTGGGACATATTTTATTTCTGAATTTGTTGTTATTTACTTGAGGTTTAAACCTCCTATAAATAACTTACATAAAGTATAAACATGATTAGTTACTTGTTGTTCGTTTTTTTTCTATTGTTTGATACAGTTTGTACGAATGAACTTTGTGACAGATAAAAACAACTATGACCAACCCATTCAAATTATGCCACTCCCCTGTACTTTAATGTTAACTTATGTAGTTCTATCAAATAAAATTTTTAACATATATACATTATAATTGTGGTATGTGTGAGATAAATTCTGTTAATATAGAATTTTTTTTTATTGAAAATATCTCACTTTATTTCAAAGTGTAGTCTGTTCAAATACATTCCAGTCTCTTATTTCCTAATCATGTATTTAGTAAATTTTGGAACATTTGAGATTGAGATGAGTCTGGATGGTATTCATTAATTGTTGTAGTATCTGCAAATTTTAATTTTTCAGATTTTTCTTAATTTCTGAGAATGATTAACTTTTCTGTGTAAAGAACTCATCTCAATAAGGAAATAAACCACTGATTTCTTGTTAGCTAGGTGATACTCTATCTACTGAGCAGCTGAAACAATTATATTTTCAATTTCATCAATATTTAAAATTGACCCTATATTCTTTTCATGTTATTTTTTAAGAGAGCATATCATCCTGTTCAACAAAATATTAAATACGGGATAGCATCATTCTGTTTGATGTAACTCTCCATGAATTGAAATGTTACCCCAAATTGTAGGATTCTGAAAAAATTTTAATTTCTGACCAGATCCAGCATCAGTTTAGCCTTATAGATTCCCAACATTCATTAGAGGCCCCTGAACTTAAAGCAATGCTCTATAATACTGATCAATTATGCAAAAAAGAATCATGTTTTTTCTTTTTTTTAAGTCAAGCAATTTCAATTTTATAACTAATATCTACAAACATAACAATGCATTATTTTTTTTTCTTGTTACAAGATATTAAAAATATTCTCTAGCCTTCACTTGTTATCTGAATTCTGAATAAAAGAATCCTAAAAAGCAAATAGAGGTTTGAAAGATAGACAGCATCAGATTCAGTTATGTGCTACAAAATGGACATATAAAATGACCTTTGACTGAAAAAGAGTTATATAATCATTATTTTTTTATTTGTATACAAATATAAAATTATATTTCAAATAATAGGTTTTCTTGCTTGATTTTATGAATTTTATAGATATGTTCTTCATAGTCATAAAACTGATTGATAGAAGGCAAACCATTCTAAAGTTATAGTATTTCAATGATACTCCCAGTACAGCAACTAGTATTAGTAGATCAATTTTTGTTTGAACATATCAAGAACGAATAGAATATTATACAGGGAATAAGAAATCACTATATGCCACAATTTTACAAATTACTGTCAAGGGTTGATAAATGTAGAGATAACAGGGAAGGGGGATGTACTTTGGTAATTTTTTATTGATCATTTACCTAGTATACATAGTAATTAATTATTGAAACTAATCAGATGATCTTGCTTAATCATAAAGCATAGCACACTGATCCTTCATTTCCAGATATTTTTATTGTGCTGCATTAAACTTTTTAAGGTGTATAAATTTTCGGAAATAACACACAACAGCAGGATGCAATATCTTTAATCACCTTTCCCTGGGCCTTGGGTTGTCGTTGAGGAGACGAGCGGATAAATAGCACCGGATACACTCAGACGTCATGATGTGGCGTCACCCGACGTCAATATCAACAACCAATAGTAGCTTCAGAGAACTACGCCTGTGCACGGAGATGGTAGTTTATAATACGAACTCATCATCACTCAGCTGTTAAATTTACTATCGTATTATTAGATAGTTTAGAATATTAAATTCTAAGTTATAGTTGATGCTTAAAATGAACTACGCCTGTGCAAGGAGTATTTTGTTTTAATTACGATCTCGGTATTATTCAAGGAAATTTAAATATCCTTCGTATTATTGGATAGAATAGAATATTAAACTCTATAATTGATGGCTAGATGTGACTTATAGATATAATTTAGTCATTTTGAGAGCCATGTGTCAATGGCATCTAACCAATTTTCCCCATTTAAAAAAAATTGTTCTACATAGATGAAATTTAAAAATTATTTGCTTTGTTTATATTATGCAACTCACAAAATCAATCTCCTTTTATTAGTCATGCATTAATTTGATTGTCAAAATGAAACATTGTTCTTTGCAACATTCAAGTTGTCAAGTTCAATTTAAAATTCACAATCATGTGCAAATTCCTATAATATATTAAATGACATTGTTAATCAAAATATTCTATTAAAATATTTAATTCAATGCTCCTAAAAAGAAGTTTAAGAATATCTGTTCTAGCTATACAAAATTATCTTCACGGGCAGATCTGAAGAATAAAATGTCCTGGTCTTGTTTGTAAACAAATTTACAAAATATATGAAGTTGAATAGATATATACAAAATAAAAGAGCTAAAACTGTATAGGACTCATACTACAACTTATGAGTTTCTAAAATCTTTACCAAAATAAAACAGATAATATAATAAATTGAAAATATCAATAATTCCGTAATCTTAAAACCTAAAAGGTCGTAATTGATTCCAATATATGCCAAAATATGTGCTAATATACTTGTACTGCTTATATTCTCATGGAGTAGAAGCAGCAGCGTATGTTTGAGGGGGGGGGGGCAGGCCTCCCTGCTTTTCAAGGCTTTTTATTGTTACGCGTATTTTTCATTTAAAATAACCCTGGCATAAGAAAATGCTAAACAGTTGCCCCCCCCACACACACACACTTTTTAGAGTCAGGATAAGCCACTGAATAGAAGATATACCCATGCATTTGTAGAAGATTACTCGGTACTATGTACAATATATGAGTTTCAAAAATTTTTGCAAAAATAAAACAATGACATAATAAACTGAAAATATCAATAGTAATAATGTTTAAACCTGAAGACCATAATTGATATAATCCAGTCAAAAATGCAATATCGTTGAAATTTATTTTATATATATATCTTTATTATTTAACTCGGAAAGGATATAATAAAAATCAGCTGCCGTATAAACAAATTGGATTTAAATTTGTTGCTAAACGACATGATAAAATTTTCTTCAAATAAATGGGCGGAAAAAATACCATCTGCTTAATGCTATATGAAAGGTTTAATTGTTCGTTTTTAATTAATATCTGGGCAACCCCTGGTTTTAGAAACTCAAAACATGGACTAAATTTTAAGTCTGGATATTTCAAGGCTATTTATAAAATTTCATTTAAATTCGATTCAGTTGTTCTCCCATGATGATGAGACACACATACAGACAGATTTTCAATTTTATTTATATAGATTTAGAGAAATAGATTGAAAATAAGCAAAATGAGTAAACTTGCATTATATCTATTAAAAGTCTACATTTGGATAATTTTAATCCAGAATCAGTCATTCATAAATGATATGTTTCAGCTGACAAATGTAAATATATCAATAGCTAGGAAGAAATTGTTATCCACTCAAAAATTTTACTCAATTTTGTATTTTTGTTATTTTCTTACATATTATTATCAGCTTATGTAGGAATGTACTAAAATTTGTATTTACACAAGACTTTATAGTTATGTGCATATTTATGTTATTTTATATTTTTGACATAGCAATTGCATAATCTATATAAAGAAAATTGAAAATCTGTCTGTCTGTCTCATTATCACGGTAGAATGGCTGAACCGAATTTAATGAAATTTTATGGGTAACATTGGAATAACTCCACTCAAAATTTAGTACATGTTTCGAGTTTCTAAGACCAGGGGTTGTCTAAATATTAAGATATTAATTAAAAACGAACAATTAAACTTTCCATAGAGATAGCATTATGCAGAGTATATTTCTTCCACCAATTTATTTGAAGAAAATTATGTTATGTCACTTAGCAATGGATTTAAATCCAATGTGTTTATGCAGCAGAAGAGTTTTAATAAATCTTTTCCGACTTAAATAATAAAGATATGTATACGTATGAAATAAATTTCATTAATATTGCATTTTTGACTGGATTATATCAATTACGGTCATTATTATTATTGATATTTTTGGGGCTTATTGATAGTTTCAATTTATTATGTCATTGTTTTATTTTGACAAAAATTGTTGTAACTTGTAGTACGGAAAATCTTCCCCAAATGCATGGGTATATCTTCTAATCTATTAGAATATGTTATATCTTGTATTCATCTTACATAGTTAATATTTTAAAATCTCATGCATTTCATCCATTCTTTGTATTTTTATGTGAAACTATTTTATTTTATTCAGCAATAAATAAAACTTCTTGAAATAGAAGTTATGAAAATGCGAACATACCTGAATAATTTTGAAAATCATTATCATCTTTTATTTCTTCCATGCCATGAACAGTGTGCAAATGATTGCGAAAATCATCCGACTTCAGTGCTGTAAAATTACAATTTTTTTCTTACAGTTTTTCTTAAGTAGATTTACTGGAAAATATATTTTTGCAATTGCACATTTTAGAAAACTTTTCCGTTTTCTGTGAGTTTTCGGCTTGTGAAATGTTTGGTTCATCCTTAAGCTTTGGATAAATATTCATATTTCTCAAAAAGAAAAAATTCACGAAACTTAAATTTGCCGCGAATGATAAATAAAAACTCCGCTAACCAGAATCAACGTGTACGGTACGTCATCGGATACGTCAATCGCATCATCGTCAGTTGTGGTTCCTTGTTGGTCGAATTGGAGTGGGTCCGGTGCTATTTATCCGCTCGTTTGAGGAGCCCCTGGCCAAATTTGGCCGTATCTCCGAGATGTCTTTTTAAGGTCATGTGCTCTGAAATACATAAAATGCTCCATAAAAGGGGGATTAAAATGCTTAATAAAATGATTTGGATGTGCGAAAAGATTATGAAGGAGAAGTATAAAAAAAATTTTTTGAAGTTTTCAAAATTTACTGTTATTCATAAGTTTAGAAGATTAATTTTAATTAGCTTAGAAGTTATACTAATATTGTAGAGGCTCTGGGCCTTTTCCTGAACTTCCATTGGTGCGGATCGTATTCAGGGAGATTACAAATCTCTTCATTGGGAATTTTATTAAGATTTTGGAAGAATTTATTTGCATTTTTAGCAATCTGGTTATTAATTTTGTTGGTCCCGAAGTCTTGATGTATGACGTCATTCCTAAGGAATCTGGGGGCTTTTCTTATGAAACGAAGGGTTTTGTTTTGAACTCTGTATTTTTTTTAAGTTGGTAGCTTCAGTAAATCCCCATATCGTGGAACCGTAAAGCAAGATTCGTCGAAGAACTGTTTTATATAGAAGTGTTTTATTTTGGTAGCTGGCATGGGGGGAGTGCATTATGGAAGACAGCATATTTCTGGCCGCATGAAATTTCTTGATGTTATTTTTAATATGGGGTTTCCAAGTCATTTTGGCATCAAGGGTTAGCCCAAGATATTTAGCAGTATTTACATATGGAATGGTATTGTCATTAATTTTAATTTCTTTGGGTTTTTTATGTTTTTTCAAGAAAAGGATGCATTTAGTTTTGCTTTCATTAATTTTTATTTTCCAATCGCGAAACCAGGCGGAAATTGTGTTTATGTGCTTTTGAAGTCTGGAGCGAATTACAAATCTTTTTGAGCTTCTAGTGTAGATGGCTGTGTCGTCCGCGTACATAGCAAGGTGATTGTTAGGTGCTCTAGGTATGTCATTAATGTAAAGATTAAAAAGGGTCGGAGCCAATTGTGAGCCTTGTGGGACTCTGGCCCTGAGAGGTTTGTGTTTGGAGTACGTGTTTTTGTAGCGGACGATAAATGATCTGTCTCGAAGGTAGGAGTTTATTAAATGGATGAGTGAGTCTGGCATATTTTGCTAAATTAATTTGTATATTAAAGCATCATGCCACAGCTTATCAAATGCCTTTGAGACGTCAATAAGAAGAAATCCAGTGAAGAGGCCGATTTCAAGACCTTCGGTGATGAATTCGGTGACCCTGACCAGCTGGTGTGTTGTTGAGTGTAGAGGCCTAAAGCCGAATTGTTCCGGTTTAATAATGTCATTGGATCATATGTGTTGTTTGATTCTATTGTGGATAATTCGCTCCGTAAGTTTGCTTAAAGAGTTTAGAAGGCTGATCGGTCTATAATTTTGGGCTAGGGTGTGGTCTTCGCCTGGTTTCGGGATGCCAATGACAACTGCTGTCTTCCATTTTTTTGGGAAATAGTTTAATTTTAGGATGGAATTAATGATTGTAGTTAGATAATAGATAATGTTGATGGGAAGGGATTTAATTGCTTTATTATTAATATTATCGTTTCCGGGGGCTTTTCTATTTTTGAGTGTTTTGATTTCATTGATTACTTCCAAGGGAGGTGCAGGAATAGTTGTGTTTCTGGGGGGGCTATTGAAAAAGGAAACTAATTCAGTCATTACTTCATTTTCAATTAGAGGGCAGTCAAGGTTAAGGTTTTCTGAAAATTGCTCTTCGTAGTTGTTTGCAAGTGCATTAGCAATTTCAGTGTTTGTGTGTATGGTGCCTTGGTTGGTGGTAAGGTGAGTAATGTGTGTTCTAGGAGTTTTAATTTTTTTGACAAACTCCCACAGTGAGTTATCTGTGGGAGCGAGCGTATTGATGAAGCGTTTCCATTGATGTTGTTTGTGTGATTTAATTTGAATTTTGACTTGTTTGCTTAAATTGTTAAGGTGTGTTTTAAAAGGGGGGAAGCGAGTAGTTTGCCATCTGTGTCTGGTTTTGTTGCATTTTTTAATTAGTTTTTTTATATGAAAGGGAAGTTTGTGATGTGTGTGGGGGGGGGGGGGAGGGTTGTAAGAGGTCGCTGTGGCGATGGCAGATTTAATTTCATTGGTCAGTTTTTGTGTGCAGTCATCTATATCCTGGGAGTTATTTATTTTTGCTATTAAAAGTGGGGAGTTAGAAAGGATTCCATTAAATTTTTTCCAATTTGTGGATTTAATTGAGGGAGTGATTGGGAAGTTAGTATTAAAATAAAGAGTGAGTTTTATGGGGAGATGGTCTGAGCAAAGGTCATTTATGGTGTGGATTTCGTGAGGGGCGGGAATGTTATTAAGAAGGGCAAAGTCAATTATAGAGGTTGTTCTAGTGTTGTGTCTGGTGGATGTATTAGGGAAAAGGTGTCTGAGATTTGTGTTGTTTATGTGTGTGTTGATGTCTATGCCATATTTGGTCCTTCGGTTGCAGCCCCTATTAGTATGCTGGGCATTGAAGTCCCCCATCATAATTGATCTGTCATGAATGCCAAATAAGGCAGAGAGATCGTCTGCTATGTTATGTCTTGGCTTGTGTGTTGCGTATATAGAGCCTATAAGAATGTAATGAGAGTTAGGAAGTTTAAATTTAATTAATGTGTGTTCGATAATGTTTGTGTCTAGAGGAGTTATGTTTACGTGTTCAATTTTGCTTTTCATGTAAATTGCGGTACCGCCGTGCTGTGTATTAGCGTTGCTAGGACGAGGTGTGTGGAATGAAGAGTAATTTGGAATGCGGAAATTGTTGGGGGGGGGGGGGGGTGGTCTTTGATCTTGGTTTCTTGAATTAGTAAGATATGAGGTTTGTGTTCTTCGATGAAATCTCTGAGTTTGTGAATCTTGCTTTTGATTCCGTTGGCGTTCCACGATATGATGGTGAAAGCATTTGGTTTGGGGGGATCATGATTGGCTATTGGGGTTCTGATTAAAATGGTGATCTACTAGTACTAATATTTGAAGGCCTTTGTCAACAATGGGGATGTTAGTTTGAAAAATTTTGCCTAGTTCTTTAAGAAATTTTAGGATTTTGTTTATGTTTAGGTATTGGAATAATACTTTGGCTTTGTTGTAAATTTTTAGCAAATCGTTAAATGGGGATGTTTTGTCTTGATCAGTATGATTGTTGGGAGGATTTCTGCGTTCTCCATTGATGTTATCATTGATTGTCCTGACTTGGAAGTTTGGTTCATATTGGGGGGGGGGGGGGGAGTACATATTTGGTTTCCAGAAATTTGAGTTGTGCTATTTACTCGAGTTGGTGCTTTGGTTTTATGGTTTTCATTTATTTCACTGCTTTTTGTAGGGTTTTTATGAGTGGAGAGTGGATCAATGGTTTGATTTTCCTTACTCTGTTGGGGAGGGGGGGACTGTTTGCTGCTTTGCTTGGTTTTTAATTGAGGGGAGTCTTTGCATGGCAGATTGTTGCATGGAAGATTCCAGGCGTTTGAGGGGGGAACTTACGCGGGGTGGGTTGGTTGTTTGCTCGGTTCGTTTGGTTAGCTTGGTAAGAGTTTTGGTTTCTGACCGGTGAGTGGTTCCTAGAATTTGGAATGGAATTTTAAGGTGTATAGTTGTAATTGGTCTAGGAGGGGGGGGATTTCTTTTATTTTCTGGGTTTTCAGGACAAGATCTATAATTCGCGGGGTGAGGGCCTCCACAATTTGCGCAAGTTGCAGGGGTGGACCGAGACTTGGTACATTCACGAGTTGGGTGATGGCCGGCACATTTTAAACATCTGAAGTTGTGCGAACACCGGTCTGACGAGTGTTGCCACCCCTGGCACCTATAACATTGGGCTTAACCCTTTGAGATGAATGGGACGATTTCTGCAAAGATATAGTTTATATGCCTAATTTGATATATTGCTTCCAAGTCTGTGGTTGGGGGGAGGTGCATGAGGAAGTTAGGGAGTGGGAGTTTCGTTCTCAGACTTCTCATGGGGTGTATTTTAAGTGGTTGATATCCATTTGCTTCAAAAAATTCTTTAATTTCTTCAGGGGGGGTAATGGGGGGGAAGTCCTTTAATTACAACCTTTTTTGGTCTTTCTTCTTTTAGGTTGATTGAATGGAATTTCAGCTTATTTTTTGTTAAGTAGTCTTGTACTATACGATAATGGTTTGCTGTTTTTGTATATATTCTGAGAATTTCGCCAGTTAGTTTGGCTCTAACCTGATGTTCTGTAAGTTTGCTTAAATCTATCATTAACTGTTTTGGGTTGTCGTTAAGTTCTACATAAAAAGGGTCAGGATATTTATCTCTACTGATTATTTGGGGGGGGGGGGGGGGGGTTCTTCATTGCTGTTGCTGGTGGAAGGGGTGTTTACTTTACTTTTAGTTATTCTAGTTTGATTATGATTTGTGTGTGTGGGGGGGGGGGGGGGGTACTTGGTTTTAAGAATTCATGCGCCGCTATTTGGAGTTCTTTAAATATAGGAATGGCGTCCCAGTCATTTCCTTCGGATTCAGAGATGTCAGTTTCTCATTCTTGGTTTGAGGTTTTAGGGTGCTTTACACCAATGGAAGTTTTGATTTTAGGTTTTAGGGTTTTTGCTTTAGTTACAATAGTTTTAGGTTTTTTGGTTGACCTTGTGGTCCTTTTATTTTCAACTAAGGTGAAATCATCTTTTAAGTAATAAGATTTAAGTTCTTCAAATTTGTCTTGCGTAGCAAAAATTAAGTTGAAGTTAATTTCGTTAAATTTAGGGGGGGGGGGGGGCATTTTAATATAACAAGATCAGAGCACATACCTCTAATGGCTTGGTTCGTCCTCAGTTGGCAGTCTGCATCCATTGAGTCTTTGTTGAGTTGGAGATATGCTACCGCTGCTCTGGCAAGATTCTGTAGCTGCAGGGTGTATTCAACAGTGAGGACTTGTTCGTCATCAAGGATGTCGCCAGGCTCCCATTCCGTGCCCAAAATGGCGGTCAGCTCAGAAAGTCCGACATTGCTGTCATGTCTTGTGTCTTCGTTCATCTTGCAAGGGGTGTTATTAACAAGACATCACCTTTCCCTGGATTCGTCTTTGACTTATGTTATGAATTCATTTACTGCTGGATGCCATGTTATAAAGGATCCCGTCGCTGGATACCATTTGTAATTCGCTGGATACCATTTGTAATTCGCTGGATACCATTTGTAATTCGTTGTTATTTACTGAATAGGAATACAACTTTAAACATCTGTGTTGATGTTACCATAGCACCGTTCGCTCTGACGAAATAGATTGAATTGAAATGCGCTGTCATTGAAGGAATAGTGTCGAAAACCCAGAACGACCGGCTCGTCCGAAGACATGAGCAGCAAATTGGGCGTCCGGGAGGAAATTGGAATAGCGGAGTCCGACCTCCACAGTCACGGTCCCCGGTCATAGCAACCAATAGTTTATTTAATATAATTCAAAAATTTTTACAATATACAAGATCAAGCTAAGCATAGCCTATGTGATTTCCGAAGGACAGAGTTCAGCGACATTTTTGCTGATGTTATCATAGTTCTTCTTATGTTGTTGTAGGAGCGCAACGCAATGCGCTGTACAAGGTTCAGCAATGTGACCAAGGCTGAAGAGTCGATCACAAGGATCTAACAAGGGGACCCAAGGAGGGAGAAAAATGGAAAGCAAAAACAAGTGGAAGAATATATTGTGGATGTATTAAACGTTTTATTTTTATTATTGCATTTTTAATTAAATATATTTTTATATTTATTTTTATGGCTTTAAAAATATTTTTAATATAATTTTAGTATAAATACTAAAATTATATTAAAATTATAAAATTTATTTACTAAAATTATTTACTAAAATTATATAAATAATGAAGGAATAGTGTGTCTCTCCAAAGTTGTGACTGTGAGAGTTTCGTATCAAAAGATGAAGATGAAAATAAACGGTTTCTCAAGCATGGAATAGATGAGGCATCGTTTGAAAAAGATAACAAACTTTTATTGTAGACTCGTGAGATATATATAAGTACAGAATAACATTCTGTGGGGGCGAGGGCATGTGAGTTAGCAGCGCTAAAAAAGTGCGACCTGTTCCTCCAAAAATCATCTGGCGTCACCTAGATGCGCGTCTCTTTCGTGTATATATTCTGGTCCAAATTTTTAGGACCACCCGGACCAAGCTCTTTGGAATGTTTTCCAAGCTCTTCATATCAGAGACCACCTAACGCTCCCCTCTGGGATTAGTTCTCCTTTCTCTGATGACGGCTCAAAATGGGTGCATTTCTCCGAAATCAGACTGTGATGACAGAGCTTTATAGCCTTGTTTTCCAAAACTGCAATGCAGGCGGTTTTAAGGTGTATGAACTCTGAAACTGTTCTGAAAATGCCTGAAAATAAGCTCAAAAAATGACGGGTTCCTCACATGCCCCAACCAGAGAAAAACTAGGATTAATACCCAGCTTTTTCCAAAACACAACACTTCAATTACCAAAACTATACAAAATTACCAACACCTATACCGATCAGCTCTGGTCCTTGATAGTTGACATCTTGGCCGAAACACATTAAACAAAGAAAAATTAAGATACTTGAATCTCCTAAAGATTATCAAGTCACAGGTCCATTGATCCTTATTACCCCACACAACTGTCTGGTATTGAGCAACCGCTCGTAACACACACATCACTCCGACTATGCCGAATCTGTTGTCAGCACGCACTCAAAGTTTATGCATGTTCAGTTCTTATAGTGCACACCTAAAAGTTAGAGTGTCAGAGTCCACATGCACAATAAAATTTTCTCAAGTCCAGAGTTTCTGGCATTCTTTCACTGGTTTTTCACCTCTGAATACATGGTTGTAAAACACATGGTTGCTGGGTATATGCCTGCTATATAGTGACTATTTACTTTTTCTGCCACCTGGGATCTCATATTATACACTTCCATTGCAACATTATCACCAAAGTAACAACAATGAGAGAAAAAAAATCTAAATTACACTATCCGCCCTACATTTACATATCTATATAAACAAACCATTTAATCCTACTCTGTTTACCTCAAAACACATGTACGTGCACATCTATATAAACACAATATTCACTCCCACTGAATACCGAAACGCTCTTTCTCTCCCCCACTGCTCCAGTCAGCTGGGTGGCTGCGGCAAACGGGGAAAATTGTCCCTTCCCAGCCTCTGTAGATGTACTTAATCTTTTTACCTCGGACCATCTACCAATCTTATTAACGCTGCAACTAAATACCCTTCTTCCCGCCCCCTCTCTCCCTACTAAAGTTAACTGGAAAAATTTTGTTAAACTTCTAAACGAGTCCCCCATCCTCTTCCCAACCATCACTTCCACCGAAGATGTTGACAGGGCGATCGAAACACTAACCCAAACATTTAGCTCAGTACCTCCACCTACATTCCACAACTCTACCAAAAACTCCCATATTCTATCACTAGCCAAATTAAACTCAGAAACCGCGCTCGCCAACACTGGCAACACACAAGAAATCCTGCCCACAGAGCTAGATACAATCACCTGACGGCACAAATAAAACTTTTAATTCTATCTAACTATAAACAAGCCAAATGGAAGCAATACGTCGAATCTCTCTCCCCTACTGATCATTCACTTTGGGACTTCTTAAAACGTATTCGTAAAAAGCACAAAAATATTCCCTTACTCACTCACAATAATACCACTGCTTACACAGAACAGCACAGAAAGCTAATCTACTCGCTGATGTATATGAAAAACAATTCACACCACATGAAGATATTTTCTGCCCAAATTTCACGGAAGAAGCCGAGGATACCGTGAAGCAGTTCCTTAGTGTTCCAAATACTTCCCCCCTTCCCCACATTTTCCCCACTGATATAGTTAACTACATCAATACTCTCAAAAACAAGAAAAGCCCCGGCCCTGACAATATTTCAAACAAAGCTCTTAAATCCTGCACTATTAATATAATCTTTTACATCACTGTTTTAATCAATTCCATTTTCGATCTCAATTACCCCCCCCCCCCCCGCGACTGGAAGCACGCCGCCATTGTTCCAATCCTTAAACCAAATGAAAATTTAAACTCCCCAAAAAGTTATCGTCCCATTAGTCTGCTGTCCTCTCTTGGCAAACTGGCTGAACATTTCATCGCCATCCAAATCAACAATTTCCTTGCTAATAACAACATTCTCATCCCTGAGCAATTTGGTTTTAGACAGCTTCACTCTACAACACACCAACTGCTCCGCGTGGTGGAGTACATCTCTGATGGACACCAAAACCGGTCAGCAGATGGAGGTATACTTATTGACGTCGCTAAGGACTTCGATAGGGTGTGGTTCATCGGACTCATATACAAGCTCATTCAGCTTCGTATGCCACACTCTCTTACCCATATTTTATACTCCTACCTCAGCGACAGAACCTTTCATGTCCGTCTGAACCAGACACACTCACACACCAAACATATCCTGTCTGGAGTACCTCAGGGCAGTAAACTTGGTCCCATTCTTTTTAACATTTACATAAACGACATCCCTAGAACCAACAACACTATACTTTGTTTGTATGCGGACGACACTGCCATTCTTGCCACACACCACAACACCAACTACTTACACCGATACTTACAACATCACATGGACACTCTCGAACCCTGGTTAGAGAAATACCGCATCAAAATAAACCCTAATAAATGTCAAACTGTTTTTTTCTCACATCAACGTTTTCCGCCCCAACCAATCATAATTAGCAATCAGCCAGTTTGCTTTGAGAGGACATGTAAATATTTCGGTGTCACTCTTGACAGCAGACTAACATGGAAATCCCACATTGCAAAACTCAAAGATAAAATAAACTTTGTAAAATCAGAACTGAGCTCCCTCCTGTACTCGAATGATGTCAGCATTGAAAACAAAATCCTACTTTACAAATCAGTTATCCGCCCCATCATTCTCTATAGCCCCGTTCACATGCAAGGCCGTATTTTCCGGCCATGAAACATTGGGGTGAAAAAGGGGGTATTTTCCGGGATCCATTCTAGACCCGTTCACATGTGCAGGACCAACTTTTCTTAAATGCTTTTGACATTCATTTTTGGTAAACAATATATCTTTTTCTTTTCTTTTTTTAATTGCTTTTTTAAAAAGCGTATTATTTTTAATTCATTATCCGATGTTATTATTTTATCTATTTAATATGACAAATGTGCGGAAATGAGAAACAAAATAATCTTATATATATAAATTAAATCGAAATAATGCATATATAAATTAAACTTGGATCTTTATAAACTAAACATCAAATTAAAAATAATATGCCAAAATTAAATTTAATATATTTTTAAAACTATAAATATATGCTTATTGTAATATATATATATATATATAAATGTTTTATTCCATGAAACTGTTTAAAGAATTCATTCTTAAAAGTCAAAAAAGAAAGTTTTTCTCATTTAATCTTCGTTTTTAAGCTAAATTATGACGTATAAACTTGAATTAGTGGAAAAAGTGTAACACCATTTTAAGAAACTTTATTCAAGACAAATCGATATAAGAAGTTGGCATAGAGAAAAAAATATGCATATTTATACCGAATACATTTTAATTATTACAAAATCGGTATAACTCATTTTTTATTAAAAACACATAAGACCTTACTGCATGGCCCAGATACAAAAAATCTCATATACCACTAATACCGCAATTAAAAATAATGTTTTTAATATAGCAGTATAAAAAATACTTATGATGGACATGTTTTATTGATATGTAAAATAGGTGGTCCTCTAAGTAATCCAAAAATAAAATTAATAAAATAAAATCGTCTTCATATGTAGTTAGTATCTAAAATATATAAAAATAATTTATATTTCTGATACTAGCAATCATTCTTTTTTTTTTTAAGGGGGGGGGGGGAGAGCATTTTGTAAGCTAATTTACACAGTTCAGTTTATTGCAAAATGTATGTATGTAAAGTTATTTGAATGCCTGAAACATTTCACTTTGTTATTGATATACATAATTATAAAACGCAATTCTCTACTAATCATAATATTGGCATCATAATCACATCATCTCAAGTTATGGAACATTTCGCATTGATATGTAAAAGCTTAGAATACAAAACTTAAATAATCAAACTTGAAATATAATGTATAAATAATTTATTTACAATAATTAACAACATATATTCATTTAAATATAAACACATTATACTCCTTTTTAACAATATAAAATAAATGAGTATTAAGATAGATTTATATACATTTATAATATATATATTACATTCTCCTTATATAAAACTAAGAAAATCTTTGTATCATTTGTTAAAAACTACTTAGATAAATCCAGAAAATTTGCCCAAGAAACAGAACATTATATTTTAAAGTTGCTGCTTCAAAGGAAAATCAGCTGGCTTACGACTTTTAACTAACACTTAATTGTATACGTTTTGTAATTAAGAAACAAACATTTCTATAAAAATTATCCTGAAATCGAGGAACAAATATTTCTAATTCATGAATAACAGTTAGCTCAAATAAACAAAATGTACATACCCGCATCAGTCTTTTTCAGTAGGATTCTCCGTTCATTAAATTCTGATGTATAATAAAGATCAACCCGTTTAATTCGTAAATAAGTCCGTGTAATGAATGCAAAATAATCTATATAACAAGCTATAAATTCATCATTATTGTACAATCTTCAGATAGAATTTGTAAACAAGGTCCACGCGGTATCTCAGTATCCGCCATGTTTTTCAAGAAATCGCAGTTGCGCGAATGGAATTGTGGGTAAAAATCCCCAATCTACCCCCTTCGTTCCCTCAAATAAGAAGGAAGGAAATCATACCTCCTTTCAACCCTCTTTCGAACCGGTATTTTCCCCGCTTGGACATGTGAACGGTGACACAGTCGAAATGCGGCTATGATACCGGCTTTAAATTGTGCATGTGAACGGGGCTTATGCCTCCCCAATTTGGGGCTACGCTGCGAAATCTAATGTAAAAAAAGTCCAAATCATTCAGAACAAAATCCTATGTTCTATCAGAAAAGCCCCAAGATACTTGAAAAACTTTGTAATACATCGCGATTTTAAAATTAAAGCTATTAAGCAAGAGATGCGAAAACTCTCTAACAATTTCTATGATAACCTTGCTAGGATCCCCAACGAACTGATCTATAATATGACCGACTACGACTTCCGTGAATTTCCAAAAAGACCCAGAGCTATCCTAAATCCCGATTTAGACGTCCCATGCTGATTCCTGACTGAATCTCTTCTGCATCCCAGTAGGGGATATTCGCCTGTTTCCCCACCCTCCTTATCTTCAAACACTAAGATCACATAAGATCACTGTTTACAGCATTCTTTGTTTACTACTAACTTGTTTCTTCATCATTATTGGCCCCTATTGAAGGACTAGGTTCAGCGGAAGACTGTGACCCACATATATGTTACCTGACTAGGGATATGGAGCTCTGCTCCAGGCGCCCTGCTATCGACAAATTACTGGCTGGCTGGGAAAAGGTTGGCTTAACTATTGCCATCTGGCTACTGTTAACGAGATGTTAAAAGGAGAAGTAAGCGTACAGGGGTATTCCCTTCGAGCTCTGAGAGCAGAGGCTGGAGCACTAAATTTTGACGTCTCGGCTTGTAGGCCCACTGCGAGTAGGTCTTCCAGATCGCGATCGTAGCTTTTGCTATTTGCTTTCGATGTAAAGGAATAATAATTTGTGAGTAAATCAAATAATATTCATGAAATTTGGAAGTATTTTCGATAATGTATATTAAAATGGGTGATTTAAAATATTAATATATCTGTACATTTCCTTAAAATAAAATATTTATAATGACTCAAATTCACTTTAGAAGCAAAGATGAAAGGATTCTGTAATGAATTTATCATTCTCCTGCTGCTGGATACTATGTTGTAATGTATCCCGCCGCTGGCTACCATTTGTAATGAATTTATTTACTGCTTTCCAGATCTCTTCCAGGCCTCTGCATGGTTGTTGATTCAGTAGCGTTAGTCCGGTCAGCGCACATGAAGTAAAATGTGCCGACCTAAATGCAAGTAGCCGTTCCCTTCTGAATTCGTGAGTTCGAATCGGTGACAAGATCATGAAAATAATGACTTTCTCCCAGTCTGGATAAAACAGCCATCGTTGATAAAGAAAATAAGCTTTTATTATAGCATGACAAGGAATATCAAAAGGTTACAGAATAACATTCTACAGAATAACTTCAAAATTCGAAACTGACCCTCTCTGGGGTTCATAAACTGTTTCGCTTTCGTTTGCGCACTCCGGAATTTGTTCGCGCCTACCTGGGTCTATGGCGTTCGCCTTCCCAGCTCTAGAATTTTTCTCTAATTCCCTCTTTACCTGTGGCGGTAACAATACTTCCTCTACCATATCCTTCACGACCGCGCATAAAACTTCCTGTTGGGGCGCACTATCGCTCTCCCCCTGACCATTCCTAAAGGGATATTTATCAGTGGACATTCTACGGCCGGCCCGAATACTCCTTGTAAACGTACTCTCCTTGTCCTCCGTCCGCGATTCGCCTGGCACTACGTCGCTCCTCACGACCGTAATTTTCGCGCCCGAATCCACTAGAGCCCACGCCAACTTACCGTCGACGCTCACCGGCACCCTCTCTAATTTGCATAGCGGTCCCCTCTCCGTAGCTTCCGGATACTCCGCCATAACTGCATCCACCCAGGCTACGACTCTGTGGTCAGTAACTCGTGGAGCCTCCCTTTGGTCAGCCGCACGTCTATTTTCCCATCTCCGGCTAGTGTCCTTTGGACCATTCGGCCTCCCGTGCCTCTTTTGAAGACAGTCCCATTTAAAATGATTCTTCGACCCACATAAAAAACATTGGCCCTTCTTTCCCCCATTTACGGGTCCCCCAATATTTGTCCGGGCTCTTTCGCCCTCGGATCGGAATTTACCCCGTTCCTCTTTCTCATTTTCACTAGACCTGCCATTTCCTGGCCCTGACGCCGCATATGACTTTCCCCTGGCCGCGAAGTACATATCGCATTCCCTGGTCAGTTCCCTGGGCTTAAACCACCCATCACCTTGCCGTATACCTATATGGGCATAGGTCTCGACGTCCAGTCCCTGGGTAATTTTGTCCACTACCACTAATTGGTTTACGGTCTCAAAATCCTGCGCCCCCTTTAATTTGCAATAATAGTCCCACATGGACGTCGCCCGAGTCGCGAACTGAACGAAATTTTCGTCCGCCCGACGGCTCGCTTTCCGGAATTTTTCTAAGCATACCTGAGGCGAAGGTTGAAAATTTTCTAATACAACTCCTTTTACTACCTCATAATTTCCGTATTCCTCTTCTGAAACCTGAATCAGCAAATTCGCCGCTCTGTCACCCAGTAAATTTAACAAAATTGTCGCCCTGAATTCAAGCGATACGCTCTCAGAAGCGAATGCCCTCTCTAGACTTGAGAAAAAATACGCCCACTGGTCAGACCGTGTGGGTACTTTGACTGTTAGCAGTCTTATTATCCTGACCGTCTCCTCCACCGTCCGAAACCTCATCTGCGCCCCTGCCTCTATGCTTACGATCGGACTCTGTGCTATTGCGACTTTCCGCCCGAATTTTCTCTAACTCCAACCTTTCTCGGGATTCTAAGTTTAATTTAAACTGTTCCTGTTCTCGAATTTCCTCCCTTTCAGCTACAATAGCTGTTAACGTCCCTTCTGCTAGCTCTTCCTCATAATCCGCGCTTTCCAAAATTAACTTTCTTAATTCAATAATTTTTAAATTTTGCGGTACCGTCTCTACGAGTTCGGCCGCTAATTTAGTCAAGTCTGCTTTTCGGGCCCGTGCCAGAAATGCCATGTTAAGATAAAATTATACTTATGCAAAATAATGTATTAATATTTTCTATACCAGTCTCTTAATGAGGCTATATTCCTGTATTCAGTTCTACTTAAAACTTAAACGAACTCAATATGTATTAAATGAAAATAATATGCGTTACTAAAGTTTACAGTATATTAACCAAAATTACTCTGCATTAAACAAAACGTATAATATTTTTTCCACTTAAATGCTCAATCCTAATATAATTAGTTTAATCCGAGCTTTGGCTAACCAATTTTCCTGCCAAAATTCTAGCTCGATTAAAAGATCTCCTAGCTCCCCTTTCCTATTTTTTTTCTTTGTGTTACAAGATCCTGAGTTACACTATAACCAAAAGTAAAAAATCGTCACTCACCCCTTCGCTGCTGTCACCCTCCGTTGTTGATATCAGCTTTTGTCGGTGTTTCTCGTTGCGGAATTCTGGAGCGGAATTCTGTGTTAGGACTCTCGTTTTCGGCGGGCGCTCCGATCCTCTGCTGTCCTTCGGTCTTTGATCTCCGACGTTGCTCGGGTGTTGGGTTGCGGATCTTATGGAACTCTAGGGCTTAAAGGAACTTTCTTCGGTTGCGGGTGGGAAAATCATTCAGTCCTTCCTTCTCTGCGGATTCTGCGTCCATCCTGCGGTCATCGACCTCTCTGGTGTTGCTCTGTAGTTCTATTTCAAAGGCGATTCATTCGTTTCAGACTCCGATGGATTTTGACAGTCCAATTATTATGATCTTCACCAGCTGCCACCATTTTGTAATGAATTTATCATTCTCCTGCTGCTGGATACTATGTTGTAGTGTATCCCGCCGCTGGCTACCATTTGTAATGAATTTATTTACTGCTTTCCGGCTCTCTTCCAGGCCTCTGCATGGTTGTTGATTCAGTAGCGTTAGTCCGGTCAGCGCACATGAAGTAAAATGTGCCGACCTAAATGCAAGTAGCCGTTCCCTTCTGAATTCGTGAGTTCGAATCGGTGACAAGATCATGAAAATAATGACTTTCTCCCAGTCTGGATAAAACAGCCATCGTTGATAAAGAAAATAAGCTTTTATTATAGCATGACAAGGAATATCAAAAGGTTACAGAATAACATTCTGGTGAGGGCGAGAACCTGTGCATCAGGAGCACCAAAAGTGCGACCTGTCTCTACGAAAATTGTCTCGCCTCTCTGGAAAAGCGTCTCTTTCGTGTATATATTCTGCTCTAAAATTTGAGGACCACCCTGACTAAGCTTGCTCTTCATATCATAGACCACCTAACGCTCCCCTCTGGGATTAATTCTCCCTTCTCTGATGACGGCTCAAAATGGGTGCATTTCTCCGAAATCAGACTGTGATGACAGAGTTTTATAGCCTTATTTTCCAAAACTGCAATGCAGGCGGTCTTAAGGTGTATGAACTCTGAAACTGTTCTGAAAATGGCTGAAAATAGGCTCGAAAAAGTGACGGGTTCGTCACAGATTCCATTCAGTTAGTGTTTTAATAAAAGTTGGAAAAAGAACCCTGTATATTTATTGCTTAATCAGGCATTTTATTTGAATAATTCTTCAGTACATTCAGCTAAAGTATGCGTACTTACAGATAAAGTATGCAGAAACTAAAATGATTACTGAATACTATATCTTTAAATATCATAAGATAATCATTAAAAAGAAACTCAGAATTTAACTTTTAATATACTTAAGTGTTTATTTAATTTAATTTTATTTTATTCATTTTTTGTTGTTGTTGTTATAAATTGTAAAATGATTTAGAATTAAAATAAAATACTAGTTGAATGTCATTCATTAACCTATGCACTATAATTTGTAGAAGTTCAGGTTTTCTAATATAGCACATCTTATATTCCTTTTTTTTTCTACCACACATTAACAAATTATAAACGATTTTGCTTAATTATAGAGTTTGAAATACCTCAGGGGCTTTGAAAATTTAATAAAGCTGTATAATAAAACTTTTTAGTATTAATATTTCATTTACAATTCCATTGAAGTGAAAATGTAAGAAATATTAAATTAGCTCTGTATTATTAAAATAACATTAACTATAATATAGTGAAATATGCAATGGTAACTTGAAATTGTAAGTTGGTTACTTTGCTTTTTTCCAAATAATTTTAACAATTTTCAATAACATAATAACTCGCTACATTAAAAAAAATGTACACAACCTAAACACAAATGGCTTCTTTACCCATTCTTTTAAAATTTCAGCATGCCATAACAAATAATAAAAAATATACATGTAATATATTAAGATACTAAATCTTTTATATGCAATTACTTACTTATCAAAAGGTTAAAAATATGTTATTTGATCACATTATTTTATTTCATAACTTTAGTGTAGCATTTTTATTGCTACGATTTCTTACTATTGACAATATCTTAAAATGAGAATGACATTTTTTATCTATATAAATAAAATTGAAAAATACATCTATCTGTCTGTGTGTTTATCTATCTCATCATCACGGTAAAACTGCTGCATCGAATTTCATTAAAATTTTGTGAATAGCCTTGAAATAGCCCTGCTTAAAATTTAGTCCATGTTTCGAGTTTCTAGGACCAGGGATTGTCGAGATATGAATAAAAATCCCACAATTTATGCAGATAATATATTTTCCACAAATTTATTAAGAAAATTATATCATGATGCTTAGCAAAGCAATTAAATCAAATGTATTTATTAGGCAGACGATTATTAAATTGTTTTCCAATTTAAATAATAAAGAAATTGATATAAAAGAAAATTTTATAACCATTTTTATACCATTTTAGCGCTATCATTTTAGTATATATTGATCCAATTTCATATATATTTTATAATTTGTTTTCAAACGAGGATTCTTCGGATCTAATTGAAGATAATTCTGTATAGAAAACACAGAAAGGAGAATTAAATTTAGAAGAATTAAGTGAAGAGAGAATTAAATGAAATATTTTAATAGAATGTTTTGAGTAAGAATGTCATTTAGAATACTGCAGAAATTTGCATATATTTTAAATCGTGGGCAGTGTCGGGTACATCTGCTATTAACAGTATACATAAAATTGTATGTTGTACATCTATCTGTTTATTATCTCAGCACGGTAGAACTCACCTATTTTCTTTTCATTAGAATGATTATAAAATTTCAAAAATAGAGACTCCAAATATTAAAATTTCATATAAAATTCTGAATTTTAAGTTTCTTGTATTATATAATCAGTACGAAGAACGGAAGTACTGCTAGTCTATTATAAAATATCACACAACTAACAACATTATTAAAATAATTTTAAAATATTTGCAGGAAACTGAATAATTTATGACAACATATTAAGTACACTATGTAAATGCAATGAATGACACAAGCTAACCTGATAAAATATACATTTTAAACATTGAATGATTTTATATACTTCACAATTACTTAACAAAGCTTAATTTTACAAGTGCCTAGGTAGTTTTCTTAATTAATGTGACAACAATAAAATTTTAAAACAAACTTAAGAAAACTCTAAAAGGTTTGTTGACGTTATAATTAGCAACAAAACAATTTAGAATCCAGTTAGCTTTAATTGAATAGCAATAATTTGAATGCCATATATTTAAAATTCTAAGTAATTTTAAATGACATGATAATAAGTAAAAAATGGTAAGCACTTACTTCTAAAGAGTATTTAATAAGGTAATTAGTAATCCAATAAGGTATGCAGGTCAAAATTCTTATTAAATCATGAACTGGCATATTAGACACTCAAAAATACAATAAAGTCATTGTCTAGCAAAAAAAAAAACCGTTGTATATCCATAAGCGCGAGCCGACGTACTGCACATAACTTCTTCGTGTGGGCTACTAGAGGGGAGAACTTTCCAGAAAAGTTCAGAGGGGGAAATGCGAAGGCCAGATTTGGGCCTACGATTCATACGTTTTGAAGTGAGAGGGGGGGGGGGCAGTAGTTCGGCCTGTTCTATCGCGGGGTGACGGTAAAATCCCTTCTCGATGGGCGCTGGTTTGATTTCGCGCAATGCATCTTGGGTGATGGAGAGATATTCTTTGTCAAGGAGGGGGAAGGAAATGGGTTATTTCTTTCGCAAGTCAGTGTGTTTGTGCGTTGTATTTCCATGTGGGTCGACTTTATTACAATTTTAAGTTGTTAATTTAATATTTTTGTCACTTCATTTACATGGTTGACATGTATTTAATCGTGTATTACAATTCTGGGCTGTGTACATTTGATTTTCCGATTGCGATTGTCTTAAAATGACCGATTTGCTGAGTTTCTTGCAAACACAAAAGGTACGTACGTGAATTATTTCGATCCTAAAAGTATTTAATGCATTGTTTTATTTAGTATACATATGTAATCGCAATAAACACCTTTAGAAATAAAGGATCTTGTCGTTTAGGATTCTTATCATGATTATATTTACTCATTTGTATACTTAGAACTTTTGATTTTACTAATCTCAAGCCAATTGATTAACTTGACATAAGCCAGTTGATTAGCTTGATTGAGATAGAATTATTTTTAATTTTCTGTCTGTTCAGGCTGATTTGCTGGATGTGTTGAAGCAGTTAGAAGTAAAATACTTTTAGATTATTTATACTGTCATTTTCTTTTTATGTAAATGTGTTTATATAATAAATATGTGTAAATAAAAATTGTTTGATTAAATTTTGCTTAGCTTTACCCATGTTCCATTATTTTCTTTGTCTTAATTTATTTTTATAGGACATTTTTTTTCTTGGTAGGAACCGTTATTGATTTTACAATTATTACAGGATTTTTTTTCTTCTTAATTTCTGTAGTTTAAGTTACACTTCTGCTGAAGGAGTTTATCTGAAAGAAATATGTAAAATATGAAAGAGTTTCCTTCTTAAAAACATTTCATCTGCAACTTATATATTGCAGTTGTATCATTAAAATTTACAAAAAGAACGCTTCTATGAAGAGTATAAAATATGTCTGTGAAATAAAATCTGAGAATAAAATATACCTGTAGAGCGAAAATAATATTTTGTGTGAAAAAATTTGCGGAACTTCTTACTCTTTATTTGTTTTATCTGATCATGCCAAAGGTAAGTGCATTTATAATTTCTAATTTATTAATATTACATATAAGACTGAACTTGAATTTGAGTGTAAAAGTTTTTTGTAAGATCATGCATGCAAAATAAAATTCTTATTTTAAGTATAATTAGATATGAAATAAAATATAATTTTATTTTGCCGTAATATCTTTTAATGATAGCGAAAAAATATCTTAAATTGAAAAAAAAATTCATACAAGGAAAAAGCATGCAAATTTAAATTCGTATTTTGAATGTTACTGGAGGTAAAAAAACGCATTAAATTTTTTTTATTTTGCTTTAAAATATCTTTATGTAAATGAAAATATGTTTTCCATTTAAATTGCATCACTTATCATACGATTATCAAATCAAAATATAAAAAAAAAACGAGAAGAAACAAAGAATCCTCCATCCCGGATTCTCGTCCTGTAATGTTGCTTTTCCTGCATGACAGACCGTTACCAGTCGCGATAAGGCTGTTTACATCGGGTCTACGGAAACTCCCCTTCTTTATGGTTAGAGATTCTTTGATATCGCTTCCGATCCCGGAGGAATATGCTCTGACCTACTTTCAAAACACATCTCCCCCTTCCCCTTCTTGGGTTCATTCGCTCCCCGCGTCTTCTCTCAGCATCTCTTCTCTTGGTAAACGAGAGAGCGCATCCGCGGCTCTATGGTCTTTCCCTGGTCGATGCGATATTTCATAATTCCATTTCTGTAATGCTAACGCCCTAACATTAAACGAGGACTTTTGGGCATATTCTTATTAAGGAATTTAAGCGGATTATGATCTGTTACAATCTCTACCCTCCCCCCGTATATCCAACGGTCGAATTTATTTAGCCCAAATAAAATTGCCCATGCCTCCTTCTCGATTGTTGCCCAGTTTTTCTGTGTGTCGTTGAGCTTTTGGCTCGCGAACGCAATGGATTTAAAATTTCCATCGGGATCTCTTTGTGTAAGACAAATCCCAGAAGAGAACTCTGAGCTATCTGCGTGAATTTGGAACGGCATATCGAATTGCTGCCTCTTCCTTCTTTCCCCACTCGACGATGGTTGGGCACTTTGTTTTAGTTAGATTGGTCAGGGGTGTGGCCAGTTCCGCATAATTTATTTATAGCCGTACTAGGCTTATCCGTACTAGGCTTATAATGAGGTATATAAGCCTAGTACGGATCTTACATCCTTTTTGGTGGTCGGTCTCTTTAATTGGTCAATCGCTGCCACCTTCTCTCTGTCCGGGGCGTGTTTTCCTCCCCCTATCCGATGCTCTAAATATCCTATTTCTCGGGCCGCGAACGTGCATTTATCTACCCGGATCGTGAATCCCAATCTTTCCAATTCTCCCAGTACTGCGTCTACGTGTGACATATGTTCTTCCTAGCCACGAGAAAAAAATGATAACATCATCAATGTATGCCTGCGCATACTATGAGTGCCTTTGGAGTGCTCGGTTCATCTATTTCTGGAACGTTCCGGAAGCACCCGCTAAACCAAACGGCATGGTCTTCCATTGAAACGTTCCGTTATGCGTTGAGAATGCCGTGAGCGGCTTACTGCTCTCTTCCAGCCTTATCTGCCAGTAACGTTAGCCATTCTGCCCCTCCCGCTGTAAATATTAGCTCCTGGATGTCCTTCATAGAGAATACGGGGATCTTTGATACTGCATTAAGGGCTCGGAAGTCAACACATAACCTAATTGTGGCGTCCCTTTTTGCCACGCACACTAACAAGGGTGCTATCTCCGCCTCCGACGGATCAATCAGTCCGAGATCTAGTAACTCGCGCACCTGTTTTTCAACCTCCTTTCGGCAGGCCATAGGTATACTGTAACAATGAGGTCTCTTTCGTACGGTTTCCGGTACCAATTCTGTCCTATGTGTCCACACCTTGGTTGGCTGTACTGGTCTGGTAAATAGCCCCTATGTTTTTCCAACATCTGTCTTAACCCCCCTTTCCTTGCTGACATCTAGCTGATGGACGTCCAGCGAATCAAACTCCCTTGCAAAATTTCGATTCCGGGATACCTGGTTAGGCATTTTCACCACCTCCCCAAAATCCTCTTCAAAAATTACATTAACGACCTCCGTTCTCATCACATACATTCTAATCTTATTTTGATGCACATGTTTTGTATTACCGTCCGCCATCTTTACGATGAATGAATACGGATTCTTTCTTTCCTGTATTACGGCCGGTCTCTGCCATCTCGCATACAATTTGTTTGTGGAGTCAGGCACCAACACAATAACTTGATCTCCTGGTTTGTACACCTTCGTGGATGACCTGAGATTGTGGTAGTATGCCATCCTTTCCTGCTGTACACTCGCCGTCAAACCCGCCTGTTCCGCGGCCAACTCTAATTTCCTTTTTAGATCCTGTAAATATGCTGAAACCGGTCTCACGTCCCATTGGATCCCCTCAGTTTTTCCTGTCCACGTCGTTTTTAAAATGGACAACGGGCCTTGTGGCGCCCTCCCGTACAATAACTGGAACGGCGAAACCCCCGTCGTGGTGTTCGGCACGCCCACAAGATGTAAGGAATCTACAGGTGCCACCCCTTTCCCTGCTCTCGGATTGTGTGGTGGAGCATGGACTTCAGGGACCGATTCCATATTTCTACCAACCTGTTCGAACATGGATATAACGGCGTCGAGAACCTTGGGCTCGATCCCAATCGTCGTTCAAACTCTTGCGTCAGCTCCGCTGAAAAATTCGTTGCATTGTCGGATGCAATGACATTAGGTATTCCCGTCCGGGAAAAAATGTGTAGCAGGGCTTCACAGGTCACCTTTGCCAACAAAGAAGTCAAAGGCACCGCCTCTGCCCACCTAGTATGCTGATCCACCAGACACAAAGCATACTTATGCCCCCTTGAGCTCGGTGGGTCTATTGGGCCGATTACATCTACTATATTTACTACCTGAAACGGTAAACCTGGTCTCGCTACTGGTGTTATCGGGGACGCTCCTTTACCTTTACCGGTCTCGTGAGCTGACATGGCTCTCAGAACTCATAAAATTTGCGTATGTCACCTTTCAACCCCTCCCAGAAAAACGAGTACCGAATCTTTTCCCCAATCTTTTTCATCCCCATGTGTCCTCCAAAAACCGAACTATGGGCCATCTTTAGGATCGCTCTCCTACATTTCGGGACTACCAGCTGATCAACATTCTCGCCTAACACCTTCTCGCGATGAAACAAATATTCGCTGCTCACAAAATAACCGTTCTTCCCGGCCCTGGCATCCTCCCATGATCCTACTAAATCCGAACAACATGTTTGTTCTCCAGCAAACCTCTGCAAAGGGGAGAGTTCACTTCCAATTTCCTTCCCGCCCTGTGCGGTCTCTCCCTCTCCCGATTCCGAAACTAGCTTCCCCCGTGGGGTGGAATTGGTTTCGTTTTCCGCTGCGCCTTCTAATATCGGTCCGTGCGCGTCTGAATCTACGGCGTTCTCCTTCTCACTAGGCTGATTTCCTTCTAAAAGCCTCTTCACCTGCGGAGGTAACAATACTTGCTCCGAAATATCCTGAGCAACCGTGCATAAAATCTTCTGGTGTGGCACATTACAGCCCTCACCCCTGGCCATTCCTAACGGGATATTTAATAGTGGACATTCTACGGCCGGCCCAAATACTCCTTGTAAACGTATAGCCGCCGCCTCCGTCCGCGATTCGCCTGGCGCTACGTCGCTCCTCACAACAGTAATTTCCGCGCCCGAATCCACAAGTGCCCATGCCAATTTTCCATCTACGCTCACCTGCACTCTCGCTAAACTGCATAGCGGTGTCCTTTCCGTAACTTCCGGATACTCCGCCCTAACTGCATCCACCCTGGCTACGACTCTGTGGTCAGTAGCTCATGGAGCCTCCCTTTGGTCCGCCGCACGTCTATTTTCCCATCTCCGGCTAGTGTCCTTTGGACCATTCGGCCTTCCCTGCCTCCTTTGAGGACAGTCTCATTTAAAATGGTTCTTCGACCCACATATAAAACATTGGCCCTTTTTCCCCCATTTACGGGTCCCCCAATATTTGTACGGGCTCTTTCGCCCTCGGATCGGAATTTACCCCGTTCCTCTTTCTCATCTCCACTAGCCCAGCCATTTCCTGGCCCCGACGCCGCATATGATTTACCTCTGGCCGCGAAGTACATATCGCACTCCTTGGCCAGTTCCCTGGCCTTAAACCACCCTTCACCTTGCCGTATACCTATATGAGTATAGGTCTCGACGTCCAGTCTCTGGGTAATTTTGTCCGCTACCACTAATTGGTTTACGGTCTCAAAATCCTGCGCCCCCTTTAATTTGCAATAATATTCTCACATGGACGTCGCCCGAGTCGCGAACTGAACGAAATTTTCGTCCGGGCTCGCTTTCCGGAATTTTTCAAAGCATACCTGAGGCGAAGGTTGAAAATTTTCTAATACAACCCCTTTTACTACCTCATAATCCCCGTATTCCTCCTCCGGAACCTGGGTCAGCAAATCCGCCGCTCTATCCCCCAGTAAATTTAACAAAATTGTCGGCCTGAATTCAAATGGTACACCCTCAGAAGCGAATGCCCTCTCTAGGCTTGAGAAAAAATACGCCCACTGGTCAGACCTTGTGGGTACTTTGACTGTCAGCAGTCTTATTATTCTGACCGTCTTCTTCACCGTCCGAAACCTCATCTGCTTCCCTGCCTCTACGCTTACAATCGGACTCTGTGCTTTTGCGACTTTCCGCCCGAATTTTCTCTAACTCCAACCTTTCTTGGGAGTTTAATTTAAACTGTTCCTTTCCCCGAATTTCCTTTCTTTCCGCCCGTTCTCTCTCAAAATTTAACTGTTCCCTTTCCCATTGTAATTTGACTTCTGATTTTTCCCTTTCCACTCTCTCAGCTATAATATCTGCTAACATCCCTTCCGCGACATCTTCCTCATAATCTGGGCTTTCCAAAATTAATTTCTTTAACTCCATGATTTTTAAATTTAGCGGTGCAGTTCCTACCAGTTCCGATGCTAACATAGCCAGATCTGCTTTCCGTGCTCTTGCCAAAAATGCCATTTTAAATTGAAAATGAAAATTATAACTATATATAAAAGTAATGTATTAACACAGTCTAAACCTGATTGTTCTCTATCTCAATACTGTATTTCCAGTATTCGAATTATAATTAAAACTCTATACCTTAAATATACAGGAAAACAATACATTAAATATCTTTAAAATTCGCACTAAGCATTACTATCCCTATTTTGAGCTTTGGTTAAAATTTTGCCTAACCCTCTCTGAATTACAAAAGGATCCTGAGCAACATAAACCAAGAGTAAAAATTATCACTCACCCATCCGTAGATTCTTTGGGCTTTGTTAAACATCGGTGAGGGATCTGGTGTCGGGTTGCTTTCTGGATGGTCGGAGATGTGGGGTTCCTCCGTCAGTAGCTGCGGGAACATTGGCTTTCGGTTTTCTCCGGGTTGTAGTCGAAAACCAGGCTTTCTTTGCGGACTCCACGTCAGATCTCCGGGCGTTGAACTGTCCGGCGTCGTTGTTCTGCAGTTGCGTTTGAATGGCGCGTCATTTGATTCGAATTCTGATGGGTTTGACAGTCTGGCTTAATTGTTACATCGACATCTCAGTTGCTGCCACCATTTGTTATGAATTCATTTACTGCTGGATACCATGTTGTAAAGGATCCCGCCGCTGGATACCATTTGTAATTCGTTGTGATTTACTGAATAGGAATACTTTGAACATCTGTGGTGATGTTACCATAGCACCGTTCGCTCTGGCGAAGTAGATTGAATTGAAATGCGCTGTCATTGAAGGAATAGCGTGTCTCTCCAAAGTTGTGAGAGTTTCGTATCAAAAGATGAAGATGAAAATAAACAGTTTCTCAAACATGGAATAGATGAGGCATCGTTTGAAAAAGATATAACAAACTTTTATTGTAGACTCGTGAGATATATATAAGTACAGAATAACATTCTGTGGGGCGACGGCATGTGAGTTAGCAGCGCTAAAAAAGTGCGACCTGCTCCTCCAAAAATCATCTGGCGTCACCTAGATGCGCGTCTTTTTCGTGGATATATTCTGGTCCAAAATTTTAGGACTACCGGGACCAAGCTCTTTGGAATGTTTCCCAAGCTCTTCATATCAGAGACCACCTAACGCTCCCCTCTGGGATTAGTTCTCCTTTCTCTGATGACGGCTCAAAATGGGTGCATTTCTCCGAAATCAGACTGTGATAACAGAGCTTTATAGCCTTGTTTTCCAAAACTGCAATGCAGGCGGTGTATGAACTCTGAAACTGTTCTGAAAATGGCTGAAAATAGGCTCGAAAAATGACGGGTTCCTCACAACTTACTTCTATGGTGACCTACAAAGTCAGTTTTACCACATATCATCCAATTTATAGAATAATAATTTTAACTATACAAGGTTGAAATCAGGGTTGTAGTGATTTAAATTAACTGATTTAAAAAAAAAGAGAATCACTGATTAATGTTATAAGATATCAAAATTTGAAATTTTAATAGAAAATACAGTACGCAACGCAAATTAGCCAAATACACTTCGTCTGAATATACTTGTTACTGTTGTCAATAAATAATTTTTTTCAAGAGTTAAAATTAAAAAAACTAAAGAAATTTGCATACGAAAGCTCATAGAAAAAAACACACATTTGAAAGGAAAATTTAAAACTACTATCTACCTACCCAAATATTTAATGTTTTGTTACATCTGTTTTCCTGCATGGCTTTTAGTATCACAATATGGAATTTCTTTTCTAAGGTGAAATTTTGTAAATTTACGTCCTATATTAAACTTTTAATTGGAAGTTTTTATTATTACTATATATTCTGATAAACTCGATCATTCTCAATTTTCCATGTGAAGTTAGGGGAAAAAAACGAAGGGACTCCATCCCTTCGTTTAACATCTTTGACGGGTTTGTTCTCAGCTCCCAGAGCACGTAGAGAGCTAAAACTCGGCACACAGTTTCATGTCACCAAATATTTTCATTTATTAAATGTTCACGTTATTGAATTTTGTCATTACGTCATTTACATATGTCATAAGTTTTTGCTCTTTTCATGTTTGTTTGTTTTTGTTGTATCTTCAGAGATGAAATGTTCTTTAGGTTATAACGTATCGATCCATGTTTAATACTGCATAGATTTGAAATTAAATTACGTTAAAAACTGAAATATATACTACAACATATATAATATACTACAACATATATAATATACTATATACTATAGTATATAGTATATACTACAGGTGAGCCTCGATATGTCGAACCCCAGTATCTCGAAATTTTTGATATCTCGAAATATTTTCATCTCCCTTCATGCACGGTATAAAACTAATGTAAAATAAACTCTTTAACTCGAAATTTTTTTAATCAAACTCGCGATATCTCGAATTTTTTCATCTTACCATTTTCATCTTTTCATTTGGAAAAATACGATCCAAAAATGTGTTTAATGCAGATGAAACAGGAATATTTTTTAAGTGTATGCCTAATAAAACTAGGGCCATTGAAGATGAAGCATGTCATGGCGGGAAAAGGGGCAAAGAAAGATTAAGATTAACTGTGCTATTTTGCACTAATATGAATGGCTCAGAAAGGCTCAAACCTCTTATGATAGGTAAATCTGCTAAACCCTGATGTTTTTCAGGAATGAAATTGTTCGAATGACTTATTTTGCGAACAATAAGGCTTGGATGACTGCCGAAAATTTCACTAATTGGTTGAAGGAACTAGACAGAAAAATGTCCTGTGAAAATCGTGATATTTTTCTCTTCTTGGACAACTGTACAGCGCATAATAGCTTGCCGAAATTAAAATCCGTGAAAGTTAAAGCCGAAATTAAAATCATTCAACGAAAGTTAATTTGCTGATTTGCTTCAATTTGCAAACCGTAGGGAATTTGCCTCCTAGTCTAATTTGTTTTTTAATTTATTACAGCCAGAATTCAGATTTGGTGGTGGAGAATCCACAAATTGAATACACAAGAAAACTACACTTTGATAAATGAAGCCACTATGGTGAGATGTCTCCCTGGTTCACTAAAAATCAGTGTACTTACTTCAAAGCTGTTGAATTTGGTTTTGCTCAGTTCACATATTCTGCTTAAGCATATAATTCGGTTAATAGCCAAAAATGCATTTGCTACAACAAATATTTAAAGTCCTAAGCTGTACGTGCCTTCATCTGCTCAACAGAATAAAAACTATATACATTTTCAAATATTTATATAGTAAGAATGCAAGTTTCTATTACTTCTTTGAAGAAAGCAACCATAAAAAATTAGGTGACCATAAAATGATAAAAACTGCTTGATGGTAAGCTTTATCAGGTAAAATCATAATAAATAAAACTGCAATTTGTAAGAATATACAACTTTCTAGTACTTCCTTGAAAGAAGCAGACATAAGAAAATTAAGCGACTTATAAAATGAAGGAAACTGCTCAATGGTAGGCCTAATTTTTGGTTGTCACCTAATTTTCTTATGCCTGTTTTCATCAAAGAAACACTAAAAAATTATATTCTCTCAAGTAGCCTGCTTTCATTTGTGAATTTTCTTAATTTTAGGTTAAAGGTTACTCAAAAAGGAATTTCAAATTATATTGAGAAAATTTAAATTTGAAAATGTTTGGATGCATGTAATAAACTACATATCAAGGCCGCAACCAGGATTTTGTTTGAAGAGGGAGGGGTATAAATTTTTTGTTGATGAAGAGATATTCCTTTTGATAGTTAACCGAAAACTACACATTTTTATTTTACAATTTAAAAACTAAATTAACTTTTCCCTCCCTCATCCATTTTTAGGTAAATTCTAAAATTTTCTTCATAAATTTGCAATAAATATAGATCAAATGTGATAGGAGTAATTTCAATAACATCTCCAAGGTGGGAGTGAAGTTAGAAGTAGCCTCATAATCAGGTCTGATCACGCCAAAGAGTGGCCCAGGGCCTGGTGGCATTTCGGGGCCTCATACACTCATGGCACATAAAACATCATCACAGACCAAATTTGGGGTGGATTGTGGCTACGATTTCCTCAACGAATTGACAGCACCGACGGAACCCGATACCACAACGAGAAGGGAGCAGATGCAACAGTCCCATGAAGAAGGGGTGAGTGATTCATTTTATTTTAATTGTTCCCCATTTAAATTTCGGGATCTCGTGATAATTAAGGGGAGTTAGGAGATCTTTTGACCGAGCAAAAGAGATTCAGGAAAATTGGTTAGCCAAAGCTCGGAAATTTTAACTAATGATGTTAGAAGTTAATTTTAAGTGAAAGGAAAAGAAAGTACTATTGTATATTATGTTTGATGCATAGAAATTGTATTCAGTATATTTAAATGTTAGGAGTGTATATTATTGTCATGTAATTCACTTTGGAGGTCATGTAAGTGGTAAGCAGATTGAATACGGGAAATACAGACTCATTAAGAGACTGGCGTAGAAATAATTTAATACATTAAATTTTGTTGCATAAATATAATTATATTGTATCTCAAAATGGCATTTTTGACAAGGGCCCGGAAAGCAGATTTAGCTAAATTAGCAGCCGAACTCGTGGAGTCGGTCCCTCAAAATTTAAAGATAGTGGAGTTAAGGAAATTAAATTTGGAGAGCGTGGATTATGAGGAGGAAATGGTAGAAGGAATGTTGACCGCTATAGTGAATGAAAGGGAGGAAATTAAGGCGGACTTCGACTTTTTTCCACCCATGTTAAAGTATAGGGCATTTTTACGCACACAATTGTGAAATAACGAGTGCTCAGATCTTTATGAAATTTGTAGCGATACATAGAAGAGAATATCTAGTTTGCTCAGTGGAACGCATTTTTGCAAAATATTAATAAATTAAAAAGATATAAATAAAAAACTCAAACAAACTAATTAATTTTTAGTTTTGCAATTCTGCAATAGGTGGCGCTGTAGAGCCGTCAAATGACTCTGAGGGTATATTATTAACCGTTTTCTTATTTCTTACGCTGAATATTTTAAATTTGGCTTCCACTGAGCAAACTAGGACTATAGCTTTATAATTTATACATAAATTTATTACATATTATTTAGTAATAAGCTCACAATTATGTGCGTCGCATTTACAATGATAGGTGATTTTTGCAGCCAATGCTTGGCAAAATTGGCGCAAAGCTAGTGCACAGTAAACCTAAAGTCAATCAAGTCAATAGCTAAAACAAATTTATTGTAAAAGCGCGATTATTTTACGTTACATAAAAGTAAACAATTTTCACTTTACTATATTAAAATTTGCGCAACCTTCTTATCGCCGTCTTTTGCCTTTTGGAAGGATAAGTTAAAAAACACTTCAAAAATTTATAAAGGTAAATATTATATTTAGTACATTTTGGTTCAAAACGCCAATATTGTTACAATCTAGTCTCAAATTTAAAGATTAAAAATTATAACTCTTGTCTTTTTGTATTTAACTGAAGTTCATGTTTAAAATATAGGTTGAGCTTCCGCGATGAGAGGATGGACTAGTCCACATTTCGAATTTAACAGCCGATAAAACCAAATTCTAATTGAATGCATTTCATAATATCCGGTTTCAAGACTAATCCGGAAGTGAGACTGTGGCTACCACACATTGAACATAATCGCTGTTTGGCGCAAGGTCGGATCTCGCCAAACCTGCGATATTCAGAGCCATCTATCGGAAAAGGTAACTTTTCGGATCGGTTTATCTCCGCCTTAAGGCCACTGGAAATTCTGTTGAGACAGGCAAAGATCGAAGGGTACTTCGAGGAGCAGGAGGTAGGAATTGGACAGGTAGATACTACGGAGAAGTTAAATGGAAGGTATCCCGAGCAAAGGTTGAACCGGGAGGAGAGGAGGTCGAAAGTTTCACTTTCAGAACAGGGAACCCGAGATGCAGAAGAAGTCCTAACGCAGGTTTGGCGCGGAATAAAGGCGATAGTGAAATGCGATACGAAGTGGATAGCCGGAGGGGGATGGAGAGTCTCTCTCGCCGCAGCAGAGCAAGACAGCGGAAAGGTATGGGGTAGGAAGTTTGCCGAAGCCGGGAGGGGCAGGGGGATAGGACGTTTGAAATTGGTTCAAGCGAATCTCTATCGACCCCGGAGAAAGCGAAACTAGGGGGAGATACAGGTGACGCGGTAGGAAAGGAGAGAAGAATTAGTTTCGGTTTATTAGGAAAAGGGTGTGCGAAGTGACCGGAGATTTATTTTTGTATATATATATCAGTGTGCAGATTTTGCATGACGTTAGTTATATGAGTGTAAGGGTTTTGTTTTTGTGATTTTCATAAGAGTAGGGAAGGATTATAACATAGGTGGTTCCAACGGAACTGAGATTTATTTAGAAGGGTGGAGCGTATGAATAACAGTATGAATGAATATCGTTAATGGAGTTGAGAATTATAATTTTTTTTGTACTTTGAGAATAAGTATAAAGTGTTTTATCTATTGAGTATTATTATTTTGGTCTTTTGGAGGGGATTTCGGGGAGTGTTTATTGGTATTGATATTGCAATGAAATGTGTAAACACGAGATCCCGAGGGGACAGTCAGGGTAGAAGGGTCACGGGTGATAATCCACCCAGCTGAGCTGTGACACCCACAATGCTCAGACTCTGAATCAAAGATTGCGAAGTTCATTGTGACTTCGTATTGTGGGAGTGAAATTTGAATTCATTTCCGACTGTATAGTGACCGTCAGAAATCGAACTATGCTGATAAGATTGACCAAATGACTAGCTTGTGTGATAAAAACTCTTATCGAACTGGTTGGAGTGTGGTCAAAACTCTGACGTGAACATAAACTGTTTTTTTTTTAGCAAACAGATGGATCGCGGATCCTATAGAAAGGAAAGTGCGGGTTGCGTGATCCTTGTCGTGGGACAGTATTGGAATTTTCCTGTCGCCACTTCACTTCTAGAAAGTACTACCCCCCCCCCTCTCTCTCTTTGGAAACGGTTGACAATCCATGGCTATGAGTAAGAGACCAGCTGCAGTGGTGAGAAAATGGCAAAGGACGCTATCTTGTTTTTAAATAAAATGGACACCTGCAAGAGGGCTAGAGCCCCCAATTTTTAGCCAACCCTTTAGAAGGGGCCAAATCCAGTGATTCGATGGAGCCCGGCCGCGTCACTGAATTTATGGGTTTTCGAACCTATAGCGGCCAAGCGTCAGTTATGGAGCCCGGCCAGGGGGCCGTCCGAGATCCCGACGAGGAGAAGAAGAGTTGAGAGAGAACTCAGTTGGTAATTTTGAGAGTTAAGACTGGGTCGTCTAATAACCGACGGATGAGTGCCACCTCGATGCCGTCCTGCCGTACCTAAAAGGGGTAAGTCCTTTTGTCCTCTCCCACTGCAGACTGAGTATCAGAGAATATAATTAGAATTTAATAAGGAAGTTAACTGCCTAACTTGAGGGCTATTATGATATTTAATTTAACTAGAGAAGGGGAAATGATCAGATCGATCATTATCCAATACCTACTTAGCGAATGTAAATATGTTCTATGTAATTAAGATGACATTTTGTGGTTTTTTAAATTTTAAGTAACAAGTTTTGAATATAAGTATTTTAAAATAAAAGCTTTATTAACTTTTAATTAGTATTTATTGTGTGTTCTCGTGATGCATTTTCTAATTAATCAGAACCTGGAGATATGCTCGGTAATCGAGCAAGTGGCGTGCAGAAGTACGATTAACGGCCAATGTGTAATTGTAAGATTTCAGCGGAGCCACGCCACATATTATGGCGCCGAGACCAGTCTTGTGCACAGTTATCAAAGTGCCTCGATTAATATTTGACTGGATAATGTAATTATTCAAAATTCAGAGAAATTTTTTTTGTGAAATGAATATGCATCATGGGAAGATCTTTGTAATATTGTAAATAATAAGTGAGTTAATATTTAATAATTTGAAAGTAGATATAAAAATTGTACAAGATGCCGGATACAAATAGTACAGAAGCGCCCGAGCAGGGAGGCGAAAATCAAAGTCGTTTACAGGGGTTAACCTTTTTACTTGGGGTATTCGAAGGAAATGCTGAAACAGACTGTAAAATATTTTTCGATCAATTTGATTCGATAGCCAAGCTGGGAAAATGGACCGAACCAGAAAAACTCGTAGTATTAAAGTCGCGTTTAAAGGGAAATGCACTAAAATTCCTAGCGAGTTCGGCAGAATTACGTAAAGAAAATTCGTACGAAGTACTAAAGGAAAGGCTACTAGAATTTTTTCACAGAGGACTAGCATAACGACCCGCCAAATACAATTTACGCTAACTAAACAATTTGAAGGTGAGAGCGTTAAGGCATTAGCACACAGAATCAAATGTATCACGCTGACTTATCTAGAAAGTGCAGGTGATTTGAGTAGCGAGGAGTCGAAAAAAATCATTGACCAATTAAGACTAGGAAAATTTTTGGACGCACTAAACACGCAAATTAAGAGAGAGGTGCTAAAAGCAAACCCGTTATCCTTCGAAGCCGCGATTGTAATAGCAGAAAATATTGAAAACGCAATAGCAATTTCTCCACCTGAAACAGAAGCTGTAAACAATATTATCGCGCACCCTGGACCACCGGCTTTACAAACGGAAATCGAAAAACTACGAAAAGAACAGGAAAATGCTAACAGATATCTGTTAGAAACATTAGGCGAACAAATTAACGCACTTAGATTGGAACAAAACACACCTAAAGCTAGAACTTCTAATAATAATATCCCTAATGATATGTTTTGTCTATTTTGCGGACGCACAAACCATCTAATGATAAATTGTAGACTATATAACCGGGATAACGAAATGCGTAGATCTCAGAGTTCACGCCCACAGGAGTTTAACAACCAGAGCGAAAGGCAGTATACGCAAAGAGAAAGGCAGGGGCCAGCTAACAATTTCCCCCGCGGAGAGTACGCAAGGCGAAATCCGGGGTTTTCACGTACATTTAGAGGAAACAGGTACAATCAGAGAGAAAATACATTCCCCAGAAGATCTTTAAACTAGAGAGGGGCGGCAATTATTATAAGCTCCCAGAAAACCCGCCCCAGTTAAGTTACGATGGATTTGGTTATGTTGATAACTAGGGAGAGATAAAGAAAGTACAAATTCATAAGGATAGGAGGGTGTGTAAATACGAAGTGATTTCTGCTTTAGACGAAAAATTAGGAGAAAAATCTATAAAATTACCTACAATACAAGTAATATTTAATAAAAGGCCCGTTGCAATGATGGTAGACAGTGGAGCGACGATTAGTATAATCGGAAAAGAAGAATTCCAAAAAATAAGGGAAACATGTCACATTAAATATTTATCTAGATCAGTCACAATTAAAACGTTGGCAGGAGAAAAACTAAATTATATAAACGTTATACAAACGTCATTTAAAATTGAAAATAAAATCTTTAAACACATATTCTACGTTACTACCGCCAAATTGCCGCATAATTATGCTGGGATAATCGGTTTTGATTTTTTGAAACTTCATAACGCCATCATCGATACTAAACAAAACATAATAAAAATAGATAATATAATAATCCCTTTAGGAGAGCAAGAAAGCGTGCTAAATATAAATTCAGATACAGCAATTAGAACGCGCAAGAAAATTAAAATAGACCCGCAAGAATCTAAACTAGTTGAAATTAATTGCACTTACACAGAAAATAAATTAGAAAATTATAATTTTGAACCAAAAATTTTAAAACAGCCTTTAAACATCAACCCAACGATTTTCCACTTAGAAACAGAAGAGACTAACCCAAATAAATTCATATCAATTAAGAATGAAGGATCACATAAAATTACACTTAATAAAAACACTTTGATAGGGAAATTAAAACACAATATTAAACAGGCTAATGAGGAAATTCACCTTACAGATACTAATAGGAATAAAATAGAATTGGAAGATAGAATAAATAAAATAAGAGAAATTAGACGGAACGAATTACTGGAAACAGACTTTAACTTAGACCACATGCCAGTCGATCAGAGGAAAGATTTATTGAAATTATTAATGGATTACGGAGACGTATTTTCCAAAAATTTAAACACTTTAGGATGTACTGAAGTAGTAAAACCTAAATTTATTTTATCGCACCAAAACCCGATAGAAATTAGAGCTTACGAAGTGCCATACGCATTGAGAAAAGAATTAAAAAGACAAATTGATGAAATGTTGCAAGCGAACATAATTAGGCATAGCGACTCTAATTATAGCGCAGGAATGGTTCTAGTAAAAAAACAAAATACAGATAAATTCAGAATTTGCTTAGATATACGACTCTTAAACAGTATCTCACAGAACTTTAATTATCAAGTACCAAAAATTCAATACATTATGACAAAACTAGCAGGTTTCGAATTTTACGCAAAATTAGATTTCCAAAGCGCATTTTCACAAATTTTATTACCAGAGGAAGAAAGACATAAAATGGCATTCACAAGCCCATATGGAAGATTCGAATACAACAGACTAATATTTGGACATAAAACTAGCGGCGCGTGGTTTCAAAAAGCTATAGATATCGTTCTTAAAGATTTACACGAACATGACATTTACGCATATTTTGATGATGTGGTTTTAGCGGCACACACATATGAAGGATTAAAAGAGAAATTAGAGCTTGTTTTTCAAAGGCTAAGAGATTTTAATTTAACATTGACACCGACCAAATGTGAATTCTCTAGAGAGAAAATGGAATATTTAGGGTTTACAGTGACTAAACAGGGATTAAGTCCAACTGATAATAATACGAAAAAAATTGTTTCTTTCCCCAGACCAAACACTGTTCGAAAACTTAAAAAAATTTTAGGCCTATGTAATTTTTATCGAACATTAATCCCAGACTATGCGCAACTCACCGCTCCACTAGTTGAGCTAACGGCTAAGCGGAATAAATTTTCATGGTCTCCGCAATGCAATGACGCATTTCAAGAGCTACAAAATAAATTTTTTCAACATCCTTTAGTGCTACAACCGGATTTAGACAAACCGTTCTACCTTAATACAGACGGAAGCTCGACCTCTATTTCTTCAGTTCTATTACAAAAGAATAATGAACGCTTACAACCTGTACTTTACTACAGTAAAAAACTTAAACCACACGAGCAAAGATATCCCGCAGTAAAAACAGAACTCATGGTTATATTCTATGGAGTCAAAAATTTCCACAATTACCTTTACGGGAAAAAATTCTATATTATTTCCGACCACAGACCCCTTAAATATCACTTAAAAATTTCTAACCCGGCTAATTTAGAAGCCCGCTGGCTATTAAAACTATCTGAATATGATTATGACTTTATACACATAGACGGAAACTCCAACATCTTAGCAGACTATCTCTCCAGAGAAAATTTCGAGAACAACCTCAGTAACATAGAAATTGTAGGGAATAAAAATAATATTGAAACAATAAACAGCTTAGAAAATAAATCCCAACTTCCAAATATCGAAGAAATACATAGAGAGCAAATTAAAGACGAAATTTTAAATAAACTTAGGAATAATATTAGGGAACAGCAGCATAGTAAAACTAAGGATTTCGAGCAATATTTTATTGACCCAGAAACGGATCTATTGATGTATGTCTCGCAAGATAAAAATATCATCCGCAATAACGCAATAGAACGGGTAGTGGTTCCGAAGACTTTACAAAGTAGAATTTTACTACATTTGCATAGCCCTCATCAGGGAGTAGGAAAACTGTACGATTTGGTTAGCAAACGCTATTTTTGGGTTGGAATTTATGGAGACACAAAAAATTATGTAAATTCGTGTGAGGACTGTAGGGGACTCAAAGGAGTTCACCCCCCCCTTCCCATTAGGTAGGAATGTAATACCGCATTACCCAGGAAATTTGGTGTCTCTTGACATTTTGGGACCTCTAAGAAGAAGTAAATATGGGAACCGGTACATTTTGACTGTGGTATGTCATTTTAGCAGGCACGCGGAACTTTATCCGATAGATAATATTACGGCAGACACCATTGCAACAAAATTAATTACGTATGTAACTACTTACGGCAAAAGTGAATTTGTGTTGACGGACCGCGGGAGCCAATTTACTAGTCAATTATTCAAATCTATACTTGATAAACTAGATATACATGCAAAATTAACTTCAGCAGCGAATCCGAGAACAAATGGAATCTCAGAAAGAATAAATTCTGCCATAAAACGTGCAATCGAGTGTTACAAGCAAGACGATTGGGAAACAGCCGTAGGAATTCATAAAGCATGTTATAATGCAGTAGACCACCCAGCCACAGGTATGTCACCGAACTTCTTGTTCTTTTCCCGGGACCTACCATTATTTATGGACATCGTACCAAATAACGCGGAAGAGACTCAAAATTATATACGAAATCAACCTCAAAAGCTGGAAACTATGGCCGTGGCATACAAACAAGCCTACGAAAATTTAATCCGCACACAAGAGATACAGGAGGAAAAATATTTACAAAAAGCAAAATTTAGAAAACTAGAATTAGGCCAAAAAGTTTTTGTCAAAAACATTCCAAACTTCGGGAAAAAACGTTTTAGAGGCCCATATAGAATAATAGAAAAACTAACAACCCACTTATTTTTATTAAAACTAATTAAAGATCCTAGGGCAAAGCCAATCAAAATAAATATAAATCGTATATACGAAATGCCTGATAGGAGACCGCATTTATTACATGAAACACAGTTCGACACGGAAATCCAACCGTTTACGGGAGGAGACTCTCAGGAGGGCGACTTGCAAACCGAAACAAACATTGCGCCGAACATAAGCGTTGCCACCGGAGAGGCAGCAGAGGCTGATGATAGCTTGTTTCCAAAAATCCTCCCTTTTCAACTCGAATTGGAAGAAGGTCGCTCCTCGAAGGAAACGCGCCCCCTCCCCCTCACGCCGGAGCCAAAACCGGTTCAGCAATTGGATCAGATTGTCACCGAGAGATCGGAAGCGGTGGAAGAGATACTAGGGCCCGGTCAATCGACTATTCCTATCACAGAGGATACAACGAACACTGACAAAGTTAGCTCAAATAATTTAAATAATCCCCAAGAGGAGGAGAACGTAGAAAATATACATGAACAGAAATCAACCGTTTACGGGAGAGTATTTCGCAACTCTCATTATAATCTGAGGCCACGGAAAATAAAATAACATGAATAGGTCAGTGGAAAATAATTTAAAACTACACGTAGGTCACGTAAATATAAGTTCAAATAATACCGATAAAATAAATTCAGAGTAAAAATTATCTCAATAAAGACTTATAGGAGTAAAACGAAATGTAACAAGAATTTCTATCATTAACGTGCCATTATAAATAATATTTAAAGAAATAACTGCAAATGTGAGGCAATTAAATTAAACTTTCACGTAATTTAAAACTTAGGGAGTTAAGGTAAGATAAACTGAGATGCAGGCGTCTAAAGTTTAAATGACCGGACAGACAGAGCGATCGGCTGTCAGTCTAACAACCTAAGCAAATCTTATTCCTAAAATAAGTAATTTAAACTTTAAGTAAGCAAATTTAAGCACCCTAGCGAAACAGGTACATTAAACTGTCATCCTAAATAAATAATAACAGTAATTTCACTCACAGAGCTTCCAGAAAATTAATATGTGTAATCCAATTTGTGAAAATCCGTTGTGCAGCACACAAAGAGAAAGTACACTGCCCGCGATGACTTTGAATTTTTTTCGACCCTTCTCGCTCTCCAGTCACATGACAAGCGGAAACAAATCACGTACGCGGTTTCAATTAGAGAGAATTACCGCAGGACAAAATCAAAGACAGCGTCTGTTAGTGGCCCACGTAAAGAGAAAAAAACTTTTGTCAGGTCGTACGAAAAGTGACCGATGCTAGGGTAGAAAATATAGCGGTACAAGCCTGTACCAGGGATGGCAATTTTAAACCGGACAGCCGGGTGTTACGTAGGAGAGGAATCAAAAACGTGTAGAAATGAATAGAGAAATGGTTAGACAATTAAGTAGAAATTAGCAGAAAAATGATTAGAAATGAATAGAGAAATTGTTAGAGAATTAAGTAGAAATTAGTACAGAAGTGATTAGAGGATGGAGTAAAGTAATTGGTTAAGACTGAATTAAGTAGAGAAATGGTTAGAGGATAGATTGAGGTGATTGATTAGGGTCTAGAATGAAATAAGACATTTAAGAGGGCTCTTGTAAATAAGAATAAATAATTCTTAAGAAAACAAAAATTCCTTGTTCAATAAGAATTTCTATAAAGAATATGTATATAAATGATTAATGTAAAATAAAGGTGATTAAGATAAAATAAATGTATTTAATGTAAAATAAGTAGGTTAAGAATGTAGAAAACATTAAAAGTAAAATGTTCTCTGGTACAATGCAGTGGACAGAGTTCAAGGACTCTAAAGCTCCTAAGTCTAGTTGTATATTAAAGTACGAATAGAATGTCTAATCTGAAATTACATCAGCTTTTTTATATTGATAAAGTACATTGTGGAAAAAACTATGTGCATTTACATACCCTAACTATGATTACTGCAGAAGTTTGCAGACACGGATCCGGTCTTCAAAAAACGAAAGTTGCCATTATAAAGACTTTTGTAGCAACAAAGGCGTAGTTTTACAGCTCACATAAGCCTTTACCAGCACATGTATGCAGCATCATTAACCGAAAACGAAATCATGCCTTCCTTGGACCAAAGGGTACCAAACAATGCAACTTCATTTTCATCGTTTAGTGCAACGTTGTAATGCAACTGCATTTTTGTCGTTTAATGCAACGTCTTAGTGCAACTCCATGTTCGCAGTGTTAAGTGCAACGTCATTTACACAGTTTTAGTGCAACTTCTTTTTATAAAGTGATGTCACAGCTGATCCTGCTCAGAGAATATTCCTTCCATATGGAATATCACTAATTTTGTCACAGCCTACAGAACAATATCAATCCTTTAGTGTATAATGTGAACGAACAATTGTTCCCAATTCATGTGTTCTCATGACAAACTTTCATATTATGTGAACACACTTAACAGACTGGAAAGTACAATCAGTATGCTACATCGGACAGTGACAATATTTATACCATACGGACAGTGACAATATTGCACCTTAATTAGTCTTTGGACATACTTGGAGAGACAGATTATCTCCATACCTATAGGGCGTGTCATTATGTATATAATTTAATGTATAATTTTATTGTTAAATGTTATTGTTATCTCTGTTTATATATGTATACTGTGCATAATTTGTAACCCTTTATTTTATTGGTAGTTTTAGCATTTGAAAAAGAAACTTGGTTTCTTTTCCCTTGTTTGGGGGAAGCCAGTGTCGTGGGACAGTATTGGAATTTTCCTGTCGCCACTTCACTTCTAGAAAGTACTACCCCCCCCCCTCTCTCTCTTTGGAAACGGTTGACATTCCATGGCTATGAGTAAGAGACCAGCTGCAGTGGTGAGAAAATGGCAAAGGACGCTATCTTGTTTTTAAATAAAATGGACACCTGCAAGAGGGCTAGAGCCCCCCAATTTTTAGCCAACCCTTTGGAAGGGGCCAAATCCAGTGATTCGATGGAGCCCGGCCGCGTCACTGAATTTATGGGTTTTCGAACCTATAGCGGCCAAGCGTCAGTTATGGAGCCCGGCCAGGGGGCCGTCCGAGATCCCGACGAGGAGAAGAAGAGTTGAGAGAGAACTCAGTTGGTAATTTTGAGAGTTAAGACTGGGTCGTCTAATAACCGACGGATGAGTGCCACCTCGATGCCGTCCTGCCGTACCTAAAAGGGGTAAGTCCTTTTGTCCTCTCCCACTGCAGACTGAGTATCAGAGAATATAATTAGAATTTAATAAGGAAGTTAACTGCCTAACTTGAGGGCTATTATGATATTTAATTTAACTAGAGAGGGGGAAATGATCAGATCGATCATTATCCAATACCTACTTAGCGAATGTAAATATGTTCTATGTAATTAAGATGACATTTTGTGGTTTTTTAAATTTTAAGTAACAAGTTTTGAATATAAGTATTTTAAAATAAAAGCTTTATTAACTTTTAATTAGTATTTATTGTGTGTTCTCGTGATGCATTTTCTAATTAATCAGAACCTGGAGATATGCTCGGTAATCGAGCAAGTGGCGTGCAGAAGTACGATTAACGGCCAATGTGTAATTGTAAGATTTCAGCGGAGCCACGCCACAATCCTATATTATTTCAGATGGTGCGTGAGGAATCTGAGGGTCCAGCAAGAGTTTCTCTGGAGATGTTTGAAAAAGCTGGGTGACTTCACCCGAGTTTTTCTCTAGGAGGGCATGTAAGAAACTCAGGTTTTTTTCGAAGTCGAATGCTCGCCATTTTGCTCGGGAATCCTTGAGGTCATACACCTTCTTATACCCAGACCTCCAACTTGGAAGCTGGGAAAAACAAAGTGATAAACTTCCCTTAGATTTCCACGAAATCACGCAATTCCACTTGTAATCGAGATATGGTGATATGGAGGTTAGTGGTCCTTGACACTGGGTGCCTGAGAAACATTCCGATAGTGATATAAGGAGTGGTCTCGGTTTATGGCCAAATATATACTCGGTGCAAGGTACGCCACTGAGAGACGCTTAACATCTTTGCGTGAAGCAGGTCGACGATTTCGACTCATCGTCTCGAGGCCGATTTGTACGGCACCTTTTGTATATTCCTACCATGTTTGCTCAGTTTCAATAAATTTGATTTCTTTTATCTAATTTTGCCCTTTACCTAAATTACCTGGAGCGTTTCCTGATTTCTTCATTATCATCTCATCAGACCCTAGGATTCGATACCTACGTTATCCAAAGAGACGTTACCAAACGTAGTCGATGTTTTCGAATGGCACCGACAGCCTAATTAAAGGTTTTTATTCAACGGAGACAGCCTATCTGAGAACTAATTGAAATTACGGAGGACTCCATTTCATTCGTGGCATTAGCGACTTCTTATATCCCGGCTGTGGTTAGGCTGCCTGCATGTGCGGTCGCGGATAAAGTTGTAGTAGGAAACCTGCAAGTGGGCTTCCGTCAAATTAGTCGGACAGTTGTCTTCCGGTGGAAAGTAGCTTTATATTCTGTTTCGGTCGATATTATGCTGACTGCAATATACAAGTATAAGAAATTTTTATATATTTTTAAATTCAAACCTTGTTTTATAGCTATGTTGTGTAATATATGTTTGACTGTAGCTGTAATATAAGAATAAATACTTTAAAAGTCATTGGACATATTATTCCAGCTAACATGAAGAATGAAAATAATTTCAATAAAATCAAAGCCCCCAATTCCCTCCTCCTATATGTTGATAAGAGGAAAAAAATTTCATTTTTCAAGATCTATTTTAATGTTATATATGTATTGGTGAGATCTAAAAATAGTATATTTTTAATTTTTTAAAGTAGTTTATTTTTAAATATTTTCTTTTTTGATAAAGAAAAGTTATAAAATAATTATGTTTTATCTATAACAGGAATTTTTTTAATGATAAATTTAAAACATTACACAAAAGGAATAGCAGAAAAAAATTATTTAAAATTCTTAAAACGTAAATTATTAAATATAATAAATAGGAGTAAATTATTAAATTATAAGAACAAATTTAAAAATGGTTTTGAAAAAAATATTATTAAATATTATATTAGAATTATACTTACAGATGGGAAACCTTTTTGCCACTTATGAAAAAAAATGAAATTTATAACAAAAAGAAACAATAATTTACTCTGTTTATTATATACATAAAAAAATTACATATTAATAATATACATTATTAAATAATTAAAAAAATGAAAAGCCAATTTATAATTAAATCCTTTTTAAGAATATATTATTATATATAATATTGAAAAGTATTAAAAAAAAAAAAAAAGTGAATGGTTGAATATTATGAAATGGAAGAAACAATTTGCTGAAAGATAAGTTAAGCATAAATTTAGTGCTATTAAATCATATTCCTTCACTAGAAGTACTTGCGTAAATATTTTATATTTTTCCTTCCAAACTTTACCAGCGTTTTCCTGAAGAGTAAAATGTGACTTGCACTTTTTTATTAGTCTTTTTCTTCAAAATAACGCACACACATGCAGGCCCGTAAAAAGCGAGGGGGGGGGGGGGGAGGGGCATCTCCGGGCCCCCGTCCCTCATTTTTGTACCTAATTTTTTCCTGTCCGGTCCGGGTTCCCCAGCATAGGGGGGGGGGGGGGGGTCTCTAGCTCGGATCTATTAATTAGAAAATTTTATGATCAAATACTTCTTGTCAAGTTCTTTAAAAAGTTTGGAAAGATTATTATGTTTTATTTTCAGAAAAATAGAATAGAAAAGGAATCACTCCATTCTTCAATTCAAGCTCTATTTTAATGCTATATATACATTTAAATGTATATATCTAGCTTCTACAATTGTAGGAGCTAGAAACCGTAAAATTCGACTCTTTTATCGATAATTTATTTTTAAATATATTTGAAGAATTACAATTTAAATAACACTGTCGTCTAACGCTAGTAAACGAAATATAATTTGCTACCTTCCGCCGTAAGACAACAACCATCCGGTTAATTTGACGGTAGCCCACTGGCAGGTAGCTCCGCACTTGACGGCAGCCAAATTACATCGTTTCCGCAACCGCACTTGTAGGTAGACGAAAAACTTCGTTACATCCCCAATGCTTTACGAGTCAATATTGACAAAATCGGGGAAAGCAACAATCGAGATCAATGCGCACGATGACAGTTCTCTTACATTAATTGGTGACATTGCTGAGCACGACAAACGAAACGAACAGTTCATTACATAAACATAGACTTCCATACTTTTCACTTCAAAGCAATATATTAAGAATTAAAAGAATGTGTAATATTTAAAAATATTGACATATTTGTAGTGGAGGTAACATGCTTACATTCTGAAATTTTAGAAACATTTTCTTTTTCAATGAATTATTTTCATAAGTTGTTTTATATTTAAATTTTAGGAACGAAATATAATTTGCTACCTTCCGCCGTAAGACAACAACCATCCGGTTAATTTGACAGTAGCCCACTGGCAGGTAGCTCCGCACTTGACGGCAGCCAAATTACATCGTTTCCGCAACCGCACTTGCAGGTAGCCTAACCACTTCGTTACATCCCCAATGCTTTCCGAGTCAATATTGACAAAATCGGGGAAAGCAACAATCGAGATCAATGCGCACGATGGCGGTTCTCTTACATTAATTGGTGACATTGCTGAGCACGACAAACGAAACGAACAGTTCATTACATAAACATGGACTTCCATACTTTTCACTTCAAAGCAATATATATTAAGAATTAAAAGAATGTTGTTGTTGATGTTGAAACCCAGACCGTCCGACCTACCAGAAAGGTGTAAGGTAACTGTTTGGACGGTCGGGAAGTGCCACCCAATTTAGACCGGAACCCAGTGGGGGAGGCGAATTAAAAGAATGTGTAATATTTAAAAATATTGACATATTTGTAGTGGAGGTAACATGCTTACATTCTGAAATTTTAGAAACATTTTCTTTTTCAATGAATTATTTTCATAAGTTGTTTTATATTTAAATTTTAGGAAGATTTGCTTCATGAATATTATGTTTTTTTCAAACGTGAAACTTATTTCTGCTTAAAATTTATCACACACAGAATTTAGAGGTCATTAAGATTTTGGAACCCAGAGGTCTATGCATTAATCAGGCTCTGCTCATAATTATTTCCTTCTTGATGAGAGTATAAGGAACCCTGTTATTTTCCATAGCATCCAGAGAGGTCATACACCTTGGGACTGCAGGCATCGCCAGTCTTCGAAAAACAAAGCTATAAAATCCGTCAACATGCTCCGATTTCGGCGAAATACATCCATTCCAGCAATCATCAGAGCGGGTAGAAGATAATCTCAGATAGAGATGCGAGGGTGGTCCATGACAAGAGGAGCCTGGGAAAATTCCAGAGGGGCTTAGCACAGGGTGGTCCTGGAATAGGAAATTTGAATATATATGCAAAAAAGACATGCAATCGGGAGATGCCCGTAGGTTTTCGACGAGTTAAGTCGCACGTATAGAGCTCTCGAACCGATGTCGTGAAAGGAACTCACATGCCTCAACCAGCAGAGGGTTGTTTGTAAATTATTATGCAACGTATGATGAATAAAAGTTTGTGGTCAATTTGCAAACATTGCCTGGTTATTCAAGCCTATTGAGAGTCCATTTACTTTAGCATTATTTCACAGATTCGAAACTTATGTATCTCGGAGGGGAAATGGTCAGGAATCTTACCGGTGCATTTTTATCAGCACACATCAAAAGACCAAACGCTACTAAAATAACATCAGTGACGATGCAGGAAGGAGATCAAATCACAAGTTTCATAACAGAGCGTGACATCATAAAAAGAGCAGAAATAAAGTTATTAATTCTGCTGAATATACTAACTGAGAAAGATCAGTTATGAAAAAGTAAGTGGTTTATATAAAGTAATGTGTCTGTCATTTTGCACAGTTCTGTTGTACTGTAGATGTTGTAATAAATGTTCAGATTTCATTCATTCTACGAAAGGAAATTAATTTACCAGACCTTAAAATTTATATTTTAGTAATAGCATTCCTTAAAGATTAGTTAAGTTTTCTAATGCTAAAAAGAGCTTTATGTTTGGTCTTAGAGCCTTTATCTGAAGTGTACTACTGAGTGTATATCCCTTTTATTCAAGTTTGACCTTGAACGTAGTTCTAGAAAGCAAAATCGCTTTCAATCCATAGAAAATTTTCATTGAATTTATGTTCATCTTATAGATATATTTGTAATTTTGATAAACATTTACGACTATAGCACTAGTGATGGCCAAGCTTATATGGTATATCGGTGCTGTATCAATATCCTTCTTCAATGTATTGTATATAATCAATATCTTGATGTAGATAAAACATGTTTTATAACTTAAATATGATTATAAGAAATTAAATCACAAATTATAATTTTTATTTTGACAAAATATATAAATAGTTTATATGTATAAAAGATAATTATAACATCATTCAAGAGTATAAACTTGCAACATTATTAGATTGGTTAAGTCACCTGACTTTCAAATTTCATAAAAATTGAACAGATATTGTGCTAGAGTAGACAAATACATTGCATAGACAAATACATAGAGATGACATGCAAAAAATAGCTGATTCATGTTTTAAGGTATCTAAAAGATTTGAAACTCTTTACATTTTTGACCTCCTTACAATAATTTACCTATTCATATACTATAATATATACTAGTATATACTTGTAACATATAGATGTATTGCAGAAAAATAATAGTATACATTAAAATTTTGTGTACTTGAATGAGTAAAAATTAGTAACTTTGTATACTTGATTGAGTGTAAAAATTAATATAAAGATGGATTATTTCTCTTGTTGCAGGGTTTTTGAAAATCTTTTAATCATTATTACTCAGCAATCAGATTCTTTGTTCAGCATTGTACTGATAAATGGCCAAGTATTTAAATAAATAAAACTACATAATATTTAATATATTTTATGAATTATGATATTAAATATTATTTTTTATAATATATATATTATCTACATAATATTTTATCATTTCTTGTTACTAATTGATATTTTATAAGGGATATTTTTCTGTGAAAACCCACGAAATTTTACTTGCGAGGTTTTATGACTAAAACCACCAGATCTAAAACATTAAATACAGCAGTTTATTATATAGTATGGGACCTTTATAATTATGACTACAGAATAGAGACAGCCAAATAGCAAAATTACAATTAAAGTTATGCCATTTTTCTATATACATTTCTGCTATTGGACTTGAAGAGAAGCACTCCATTCTAAAGCATGAACAAATATGTATAAAAGGTTTTCCTTCTCTTCATACAATCTCCCCTTTCCTGTTTATTTATTTTTTTAATAGTTTATAAATTGTAAACTTGCATTCATTTTGTTTCAATAGTTGGCAGTTAGAAAACCCTTGTTTTCTTCTGCAGAGTATTTTTTTTAATGCATTCTAAGTGTAGAATACTTGGGAATGTTGAGAAATATACTCTCTGCTCAATTTCAAGGTGAACACTCAAGTGTATGAGAGTAGGATGTAGATCATGAATGAGAAAATTCAGAAACAACCTCTTCGTTAATATAAACCATCCCATCTGATACTGTGTCACAGTCTCTGAGAATTTTTTTCTCAAATTTAAAAACTGCTCGATAGCTTCCTTTGTGAATTTATTTACAAATATTCAATAGATTTTATTGAGTGGCAGAACTCGACACTAATATGAGTATGAAACAAAGCAGAGGTGTATATGGTACAATTCATCTATAGTCTACCTTAATATCTTTATGATTGTTATTTTTATTATAGTTGTACTTCCCACATCCTCTGATTTTTGTCTTTGTTAGAAAGAGTACCAATCATTTCCAGTTTGGGTTTCTTGAAGGAAATATCATAGATCTTTCCTCTCTCGCGTAAGGTGAAATGGGGTTCATTTCTTCACAGAATCCATGGATCATATTTTCATGTATGGTTTTAAACAACTTGAAGTCTTCCTGAAGACTTGGCAATTCAGTTGTAATGACATCATCCATTTCAGCTAGTCAAACTTTTTTTAACCATAATAATATACATATATACATGGGGAAAACTGCCATTCAATAGAGTACATCCAACAGGAAGATAAGATTCCTTTCAAATTTGACTTTTTGTAATAAAATGTATTAATTTTGTAAATTTCTGTTTAAAAACTTTTGCAATCAAATCATGTCAGTCATATGATCTTTGTCCTGGCATAAGTTTTTTCTTGTTCTTCTAAGAATTAATTACATGAAGGTTATGAAAAAGTCTGGTCGTTTATAGGCTCTGACATAGGTCATATTGTCTTGTGGTTTAGGACATATTGTCTATATTAGAACATATTGTCTATATTAGGACATATTGTTATAGATCATATTGTCTTGTATGGGGTTCATGTCTTAGACTTCTTATAAATGTTTCTGGAAGCGTAGTAGCGGACCAATTATCCGGAATTCTCCGGACCACTAGTTTTTCGGATTTTCCAGGTTTCTGATACATCACCAAAACTGCCATTAACCAGGGTATTATGTTGATTTAGAACTGTTGTTTAATCGCCGTACTATGCTAAATACACTATAAACCTTTATATATAGCTTAGAAATTATATATATTTTATAACTTATAAATATTTTATTTATTTTTTAGCATCTATACATCCTTATATCTAAAATAGCTAATGCCTATGGATAAAGGAAACACTTTATTAAAAATAGTCAAATATGTGAAAAGTACCACAGTTGATACAATAAATAACTTTTCTTATAGAAAAATACCACTCCTCTCAATGATTTTTCTAAAGTATGGCGAGTCATTATTGAGCAGAGATGTGTCAGAGGGGGGGGGGGGGATTGAAAGAGAAGAATGAGATCAGCTCATGAATGCAGCTGATTCCTTTGAGAGATCAGTGTGTTAATGACTTGTGCTTTGCAACTGGATCTTATTTATGATAAATATGGCTTTCCAAACAAAAAGAGCAAAATATATACGGTTGATTTCAAGCTGAAAATTGATACTTTCATTAAAAGAAATAACAACTGTGTTGTTGTGAGGGAGTTAAATTCGAGTGAAAAACATGTCAGATATTTGGGGGGGGGGGGGGGGCTGCAAACAAAATGTAATCCATTGAAGAATAGGATCCATACTATAATGAAGTTAACAGAATTAATTTTCCTGAGCGTTTTCCATTTGGGGAAAGGCTAGTGTCAACAACATGATTCATGTTAAACCCATGAGACAATCTATGGGCATCCATTTTTATATCCAATCTAAAAATCTACTCCTAAATTTTCATATCATTTTTGGGGTTCACAAAGTTGACTTATATACTGGAAGCGATACTTGTTTATAAAATATAATTCAATATAAATAATCTTGCCCTGTTGTTTCAAATCCATGACTTTGGCAGTTCTATAGTTAAAAAAAACTAAAAAATTTGAAAAACATCCAGATTTTGGATGTCTGGATTTTTGAGGTTGTTCTGCATTTGTTTTATATCACAAAACCACTGATTATATACATTTAAAAGAAAAAAGCATGTTGTTTTTAATCTTGTTTATATTAAAGTAAATTAGCAACTTCCATTGAAAAAAATATTATTTAAATTTTCCAATAGTAAACATAACTAGAAAATTAAAAAAAACCTTCAAATTTTGGAGGTTTCTGGATGTCTGGATTTTTGAGGTTATTCTGTATTTATTTTATATCACAAAACCACTATATACATTTAAAAGAAAATAAGTATTTTGTTTTTAATATTGTTTATATTAAAGGAAATTAATAACCTATTGAAAAAACACACATACAAAAAGAAAATAATTTAAAAAAATTTCAGGATTTCTGGATTCCGGATAATTGGTCAGTTACCGTATCATCATTTTCCTAATATTAGAGACATTTTCATCATTTGTTACTGCAAGTGTATGCAGTTTTCAACTTACAATTTTTTTCCGGCAAATGAATAAAAGCTTAACTTTCAATTCTGGCAAACAAACAAATCTACAATGAACTGGTTATAAAGCTAGCAACCCTTTAAAATATGATTTGACCCATCTCTCACCATTTTTCGATATGCGTAAAATTCCATTGCAAATATTTTCCCTATCTGAGTTAGGATTACTTATCCTTGGGTCCGTTTGAATGATTCATAAATGATATTCATTCTCATCTTGCCGAAATATAATAGGATATTGGAAAGCATCATATGATCTGTGAGTTTCTGAAATGTGATGTAGATCTTTGCTTCATTTTGAATGATGATATCGATTTGATCAAATTTATTCTCAACCATAACTATAGCTACCTTGTTAATAGTTGAAGCATAAAACCATCATTCATGTTCACCTGAAAGTGTTTTATCAGCTTGAATAACAAACAACCTTGTATTTATCTGAAAGCATATTATCCAGTACAGTTTTAAAGACACTAATTACTAAATTGTGATGCTGAAGAAATTGCTGTATGTCCAGTACAATTTTTAGTCGAGTACCAGGAATGTGTGAACAGCATTGATTGACTTCAATGTTCTCATCATCTACAAAACATATTTGTAGAAATTTTGGATTTTCCATGGACAATGGAAAAAGAGATTCAGCTTTATGATAAATATAGCCTTGTACTTTGATAAAAGGCATAAACCAGACTTGTTTGGCCTAACTGTTGCTGCAAAGGAAGTCATCTAGAAACAGGAATTGTATTCTCTTATATTCTGTAGAAAATGCTTTAATGCTGCAGTTTCACCTAACATGTATGACTTCAAAAGATTTTCTAGGTCTACTGAAGTTGGCATCTTTACCATTAGAATACATTCTAAGGGGCTCGTTTACAAATTTCATTGCTTTGCAATAGGTTTACATGCTACTCATTGTTCAAAACATTTGATTGATTTTGATATTCTATGTGAGAGCAGTAGTTGAATGCCACTATCTTTAAATAAGTTTAATTCATTATTTTCCTTCCTACGGCATGGCTGATATGATTATGTTCAAGTTCAACTTCATACTACTTAGTCTCTTCTACTTTTGAATTCACCTACTTGATAAGGGCATTTTCAAGACAAGGGCAACTTCATATTGCTCATAAGTCTTTGCTCTTGGATTCACTTGCTTGATACAGTATATTCAAGATGAACTTCACACTGCTCCTTTCAAATGTGCCTGATTAATACGACATTTTCAAGATAAACTTCATACTGTTTATTAGTCCCTGCTGCTGTTGGATTTGTCTGTTTGATATTGGCATTTTCAAGATGAATGTCATACTGCTCATTAGTCTCTTCTGTTGTTGAATTCCACTGTTTGGTATGGGCATTTTCAAGATGTTACTCACAAGTCTCTGGCGCTCTTAATTTAGTATTTTCTGCACAGTCGTTTTCAAGCTGAGCTTCATTCTGTTGAAGAGTTTCAGCTTCTCTTGTATGTTTAACTTTTCTTAGTCTTTGTTTCTCCAATGTGAATGAATGTCCTCTTTTTTGGCGGTATATTTGTTTCATTAGATTTACGTAAAATTAATTAATACATTTAATCATTTTCTATAAAATTCTAAAATAAAAAATTCAAGCTATCCTCTTTTATATAATAAGTTATATTTCATTTCAATACATTTGTCAATTTATATTTCTTATCAAATTTTACTTGTAATTTCAGCAAGCATATTTGATTATAGTAAGAAAATATTTGAAGGTTTGCCAAAAATTAAAGAAACACTTATCTCTGAAATTAGTAATATGAATTTATTTTCAATTTATGTATCTTTTCGAACCTCTATTGTAATCTTAGAAGGTATAAGAACAATAGAGGTTACAATATGAATAATATTTATAATTAATACTTTCACTTTTGAAGTAATACTACAGTATATTCTGCAGTTTTTTTGTAAACAGAAGATGAGATATCCATGAGTTCTCACATAATAAAAAGTGCATATATTTTTATGTATATATCCAGTCAAGAAAACATAAAATTGCTATTAACTAATCTTCAATCTATTTATCTTATCAAATATCAATTACATTCTTCTTCGGCATAGAACAATGTTAGCAAAATTAATTTAAAACAGCCAACATTATTAATAAATATACCTAATTATTAATGTTATCACATTTTTTTAGACATAATGCATTCAGAAAATGGAACTGAAGTAACATTTTAAAATTATGAGATTTAATGCAGAATTGATTTTTCAAATAAAATGACAATTGATTCATGTAACAGAATAATAATTTAAATTATCATATTTAATAGCCAAATTAATATAAATAATTTTAAAAGCAAATACCATAATCATTATTTTAAATATTTTACATGAATATCCACAGTGAAAGAGAATTAGTATACCAAATTTGAACAAAAATAAATTAAAAAACTGTGGATTTGTATATGGAACAGACAAGTAGACAAAACACAGACTTTCAATTATATATATATAATTTAAATAATTTTATCATTTTTATATACAAACAGAAAAGCAGTGTTTTTCATAATTTACAAAAGCTTATCAAAATTACTCTTACTGATCCACTTATGCCTATTATTGAATTTTTGTGTGTTAAATGTAAAACTTTACAAGTGTTTAATAAATATATATTAATTTCATTTTAATGATTAACTTCGATTAAAATAAAAAATATATATAAAGCCATTTCTTGTGTTAAACATGCTTTTTTTATTATCTCAAAAATTTTCCAGAATAAATCTAAAAACACATTTGATATAAACGAGATTATGTAATCAGTTTTTCAGCTCTTACAACAATGTGTTCTGAGTTTCACAAAATAAATTTTCATTTTTATGCTTCGTCTGTAGGAAATCTAAAGAGGAATGAAATTTATGATGATCTGCACAAGTGTACAATGCAATAGTCTGTTTAAAATTTTAATATGCTTTTTTAAAATATTAAATGAAATGCAGTTTTTTTAACCAGACATTTCCAATAAAATAGACATCTGTATATTAGCAAATATTTTAATTGTGGTGTACTGTTATTGTGATGAAAATTTATATTTAAGAAGCCAGATTTTCTTGAAATAGAAATCCATGCACAAAGCATTTTCAGAAATGTTGCTACATAATTGAGAAATCTAACTGGATTCTTGATTAGACAATTGATTAAATACATATCACACTCTAGATTCAGAAGTGACACAACTAAAAATTTGTCAATGTCCGTTTAAGACAAGTCACTCTACCTTCAGAGAAATCAACATATCTTAGTTTTCAATATTTTCTGTTAGAGGACAGAGGTAGTACTATTTCTGTCTAGAGTGCTTTAATAAACCAGAGTGATGACATATGAAGTCAGTTTCTCATTGGCTTTTCTAACCACCACAGAGCATATTTTCCCATTCTTCCATAGGAATAACATTAGAGTTAAACGTGTCTTCAATAAAAGTGGAATATTCCTCGAAACAAAAAGGTATAACTATTTTTAAGGCTTCTCTTTTGTTCTAAATTGTTTAAATATTCAAGGGCAATCATTCTAAGAAGTTTATAATTAAAATAAAAAGGATACAAATTGAAAAATTTTGTATTTGACATGTTTCGATTGCAGCTAGGATCATTTTAACTGCTATCTTTTTGTTTCATGTAGACTGTATGTATGATATCAATTTTATAATAAATATGATATGAAATTTTTGTCCTTGAAAATATTTTAGGCTAGTTTTAAGCTTTTTATTTATTTTAAATATTGATTGCTTTTGTTATAGAAAGTTACACATTTTCTTACATTGTATAAAGCTGAGGTATGCATTAATCTAGAAGGCAAGACCATTTTGGCAAAAACACTATTATAATAAAGCTTGCTAAAATCAGTTAAATGAGCATTTGCCCAGCATAAAGCAATCTGTTTTGAAGCCCATCTACACAGTTGTACCCTTGGTATATCAGCATCGCATTGAGACGGGGTGTCCATAGTAAGTATGGGTGAGACTAGAGGTGGAGCCAATGTGAGATTCAAGCTATTATTTAGTTGGATATAACTTACAATTTAAAGTTATTTGATGTATTTCAGAAAGGGGATTTTCATTAGTTTGCTATTTATGTGTTCTGAAACACAGAGATTCAATTTTTTTTGTCTTCATCGTATTATGGATGGAAACATTTCTATGTAAGTAAAGCATCATTTTCTATTTATGTATTATCAAAACTCGTTCAAACTACGATTCATATTTGAGCACATAATGTAATTTTTGAAATATTTCAGTGATCTGGTTATTTTTCTTTGGATTAGGTGGATTTTAAAACATCTGATTCATTATAAATTTATCTTGCTCACATTTTATCTTATCTGCAATGAGAGCCTGATTCAAACTTTGGGAATATCTTCTATAGGCGAAATTCTTTCAAGAGTTTAATCTTAATAAATTAGAAGCCGGCTGCATGGTAGCACTTAATATATCAGTTCCCACAGAAATTCACATTATTGTGGCATATAGCAAGTTTTCTTGTTGACATTCAGGTATTAACTATTCCTTGTTGATAACATGTTTTTTTAAAATAAAATAAAAATATCCCTTACTTCATATTAGGTTATATGAATGAGTACTTAAAATGTTAAGAATATTGTACACAAATATTTGTTCAGAAATTATTTAAAAACTGTGATTCGTGTACAGGGATAACTAAAACGCGTAAATCCATGAAAGTAAAAAAGTCAATTTTTTTTTTAAACTACACTAAAAATTTACATGCATGATGATTTAAAAAAAAATTATATGCATCCTGAGATTGTTATTTAAAAACATTAATCAATTTCATACCAAATTTTTTCAGACATAGTTAGAGATGTGTGACGGTAAATTTTCCATTTTTATTTTATTTTAATAGATTTGAAAATTAACTCTTTTTACACTGCTTTTTAAAAAGCAAGTAACTTTATAAAAGTCTTTGATTATTTAGTTATTTAATTTTGAGGAGGACGGATCAGTCATGATAAAATAATTTGGAGAGACAGAAAACCAAGGTCCAAAATTTGCAAATATAAAATTTCATGATATATACTTTAGCTAGGTTACATTTAAGACTTAAAGTGGTGCCAGATTATCAGATGTCGAACTAAAATGGGGTACGAAATGAAAAAAATTAATTTAAAACAAAATATTGAGCAATAAATAAAGTTTTGTCCAAAAGTATTAGACATAATGGATTACACTATGCAGTACATGCAAAACATTTAAATTAATTTATATATATAAGATAAACTTCAGTAAACAGAAATCTGCATACAAAAGAATTTAGTCTATTATAATAAATATATCTTAGTACAGCTGAATGGAACTGAATATAGCCGCCGTCAGAAATTTTTGGCCCTGTGCAATAAATGTGCACTCCTCCCTATTTTACAAATTATTGATCTATTTTCACAAACAAGTTAGGCAACAAGGGGTCGGGTGTTGAAACATTCCAGTTGTTAGAGCACGGGGATTGCACTCGGATGACCTGAGTTTGATTCACAGCTCTGCCCAAACTGTCTATGTGTTCATGCGGAGTATGGGAAAGTTAAATATGTGGGCCTGTAAGTCCTTCTGAGATGTTGGGGGTAGAGGAAGAAAGGTACAGTCCCTGTGGATGCTGCCCCCACTAGGTGCCAGTCTAAATTGGGTGGCACTTCCCTGCCATTTAAACAGATATTTTACACCTTCAGGTAGGTCAGATGGTCTGGGTAAAAAAAAATGAAGCCTACCAGGCCCCTATGCAAAGTATACTTTTACTTTGCCTATCAGCGCCTCTATACTAGACTGTGGTTTGAGAGATATGCAGGACTGTTTTAGGTAATTTTTCAGTAATAACTGAATTACAATTGAAATAAATTAATAACATTTACAAATTTATTGAAGTGAAACCCCAGTTTTGTAATATCTAGGTACCCTACTTCTGACCAATGGAAAATGATAAAAGAAAATTTTATATAGATTTTATTTTTTTATGAAATACAATAATATTTTGCTCTTATGTTTAATTAAATAGCATTTTTTAAAACTTGATAGTTTTATCTTGCTTCATTAATATTGTGGTTATAATGAATATTAATTTAAAATTGTCACACTTCAATAAAAAGATCAAAATTCCAACAGCTGGTAAGAATAATCACCTTGAAGTGTCACAAGTAAAAATTTTGATAGAGCAGTAATCATACTGAAATGCCTTAACTAATTTTCAGATTTTCTGGATTGTAAAAATTAATAAAAGTATATGAGTTCACTAAATATTAGACCAATATTATAATATCATAAAAAATTTAATGTTCTAGATTATTTTACAATAGTCCATTCATTGCTATGGGATTTTTTAATTTGTTTCTCCTGAAAGTGACAACTTTTGAGTTGTATCACTTATGAAACAGAGGTATGTTGGTACACTTTAAAAAGGATCTTTAGTAACCGACTTAAATTAAATCATGATACCATAGCAATAAATAGGTTATACATTGTCTCAACATTTTCCATATGTTTAGAAATTTATGGGTAAAGACTAAATATAGTAATTTCTAATAGCACATAGTATGTCTAAGCAAACTTATAGAACATTTCCTTGCACTGTTGTAATCATGCCTTTCACCCTGAAGTAAACAAACGTGAGTCAGTTGACAAAGTATCATCTTCATGTAGAGAATCATCTTGCTAGAATATTTTGAATATGAGAGCAGTGATATTAAAGATCATTGTTAAGACTGCTGTGCTGCTTTAGGATCTTCTATTTTAAGTTTTAAATTCTGTTTATTTTCCAAATTTTCCCATTTTTGTTTAAAATTTCTATTATTGTTTTTCTTCATTTTAACTTTTTTTCTAAATCCTTAATTATTTTCCCATTTTTTATAATAAAGCTTTGTTTTCCTGTTTTTGGCATTTAAATCATATTTTTAAACTCATTTTTAGATCGGTGGCATTCAAAATTAATCTCCTTTTAGAAAAGTCTTCATTTTCAAACCACGCTGGTGTGTGAGTCATTTTTCTGATTATCTTCAGGGCGTCATGATTAGCCAACTATCTGAAAGACTCCACCACCAATCTCACACCACGTTTCGGCAAAGTTGACCCATCGTTGACCACCTGCCACCAAAATTTGTCTACCAGAGATGTCTCCATTTTCCCCCCTACTCACCATCCTTGGCCAGGTGATTTTTTTTTACTTTATATAGAGCTCGAAGTTTTGTTGAGTCAATGGACCCCTAGGACCTTCTTTAATTTCAGGACACTACCTTCCCTTTTTATCTACATTATGATTGTTATGGATTTACAGGGAATCCCATGTGGATTTCCCTGTAGCTGTAAGGATTTTGTAAGGGTGGGATTTTTGTTTATAAATAAACGTTTTTTCTTTAAAATTTCAACTTGTCTCTGTGTTCATTTTATCCATGTTCTCCAATGACTACCTTCTCTTTCCTGGTTTTAATTCATTGTTTTCTTTTAGATAGCAATCACAATGAACATTCGTACTAACCACTGTAACTTATTTTAAGGCTAAATAGTAGTGTAATTTTTTAAATTCTAAGAACTAAATATATAAGAATAGCAAATGTAAAAATAATTCCAAGTTATAATATGTTCTAAGAATTAAAGTAAATTTGTTTAATGTAAGGGTTACATTTAATTTGTATTATCGGCTAAAAACGGCACAAAAATTATAATACCAACAGTAGCAGAAGAATTTTAATATCCACTGCAAATTCTGGGATTATTATTGAATATTACTTTTTGGTTTGTCTTCGACACTTCCAGTGTCAGAAAAATATTTAATTAGATTATAAATACTTACATAGTATTCAGCTATTGGAAATATTTTCCTCAAAGAGATTGCAATACACTTTTCATGAGATTTGAATGCAAAATATGTCACAGCAGCATGCTCCTTTGCCAAAACATATTTTGATTTTAGGTCACATTACCACATTCATGCTCAAAAGTATCCTTTAAGGGAGTATATATATATATATATATCTAGATAAATTGGAAAAAATAATTTTGCTTTTCTACATTTTCTAAAAGTATAAGATCTTAAATTATTCTTTCAAATTTTATAAAGAAATGTGTCAAAATAGCTGAGATATAATAATTATGCTGACAGAAGTACAAGCACTTTAAACTGGTTTCTCAAAATTTGGAAAACATTTTTCTCGAAACCACTTTATCGACTGTCACAATACCTTGGCCAATTTTTGATAAATTTCTTTAAAATTTTGCATGATTTTTCTTAACAAGCAGATAGCAACTTAGCCAATTTCAGATTGAGATTTTTTTTGCAATTTCATTGTAAAAATTGAACAGATTTTTGATTAAAAAAAAATCTGATTTTCATTCCGTGGATGCCATTTTGTTTTCAAATGTTGAATACAGAAAAAATCTCACCATGCTATTTGTATATAGTTTTAATCTTTTAAGATTTACTTTGATTTTTTTTTATTTCAGTTGAACAGAAATTACTGAATGCTTGTTTAAAAAGAATTTCCTAAAATACATTTCACTATATGTGCTTTTGAATAAAATTTTCATAATTTGCATTTCACTAAATGTACTTTTGAATAATAAAAAAAAGTGTTAAAAAATAGCTTATCAATTTTTTGCATTCCAAGCTCAAAAACCCTTTCATTTTTGTGAATTATAGGTGTTTGCATTCCTTGAAGCTCACGTATACCTGCCACATGAGATTATGAATTTCTATGATCAAGTTTCAAACTTTGAGTATAGCATTTTTTTTCATATATGTTTACTTTAAATACTGTTTCAAACAATATTTAAGAGTAGAAATATATCAATAATAACAGAAGTAAAACATTATGAATAACAATTTTTTACTTAAGAGAAAAATTGGAAATGATTCTGTGTATTGAAAAAATATATTCTATGTAATAGCATCCACATGTTCTGAGACAGTATTTGAAATGTCATTATAATACATATTAGACTGTACATGCTTATAAATATCTTAATAAATCAGCATAAGGTGTTTGAGGGAGTGCAATACTCTGAATTGTATTCAAGTATGCAGTCTTTTGCTCTTCATTTGGAAGCTGAAAAGAGTAAAGAAAAAAAAATCAATTTTTTCACATTCAACATACACGTACAAAAATTGAACTTTTCAGAAATGCCATATTCAAAAAAGAAAAGGCTTCATTCAACAAAATACACAAATCAAAATCAAATAGAATGCAGCTAAATGGAACAATAGCTCATATTCCAGTAGGATAGCATGCTATAACTAGTATTTAAGTTTGTCAAAGACAGGGAAACTAAAACTCTTCAAAATTACCATAGAATCCCATCAATTTGCCTTCTCTGTTCTCCCCTCCCTCACTTTTTTTTTCGTTTGAATTTGAATTTCTGAAAATTTCCATAAAACCAAACACTCCCTAACATTGGAGGGGGAAAATAATCAAATATTTCATCGTTACATGAAATAAAATTATTATTTCATCTTATAATCATGCCCATAGGGTAATTATAAATTGATTCAAGATTTGAATCCCCCCTACATACTCCATGATTTTCCATCGAATTGGAGAAAGGAGGAAACGATGGCCGGTATTCCAATTGTTTCTTTTAGCATAAAATTTCCAGTACATGCCCCTACATTTTTCAAGTTTTATTTTGTTCAACAATGTATCGAACTTAGCACTGAAAAAAGTTATCCCAATTGAAAATTGGTCCAATTAGGCTCAGTCCCATGATTGTGTTTCAGTCTTTTATGTCCTTGGTGGGGAGCTTCAGGAGGATTCTGAGAAATTTTAGCCCTCCATCCCCATTTTGTACATCTGAAATCTGGTTCTATTAGATAAGGTCCAGTTGTCAATACTAAAAATGTGTAAAGATTAGCCTTCAAAAGTCACCAGATGACTGCTTGACAGTCTGGAAAGAGTTAAAAAAAATATAATCTCTGCCTTGAGTGGAAGGAATCGAATATTCCACTATGTTAGGTTCTGTAAGATGGTCAATGCTATAAGAGTGCAAAGATTCAGCTTTCTGAGTCACAAGGGGGCTTCTGGAGGGTCTGAAATGAAAAAACATTTTCTCTGCCCCCTGAGAGGGAATTGAAAATTCATATACATTATATTGTCAGATGATTGATATAAGTATGCAAGGATTTTTGACTTCTGAGTCATCAGGGAGCTTCTGGAGGGGTCCAAAAAGATGTTTCAAAACTCCAAATTTTCTCTGTCTCATTGGTGATAAATCAAAAATCTGGCTCAGTTAAGTTTTGTACCATAGTTAATACTATAAGCATGCAAAGTTTTAGCCTTCTAGGTGAACCGAGATTTCTGGGGTGTCTGAAAAGACTTCTTCACCTCTTTCTCATTTTCTCTGCCTCTGGGATGAGTAAATAAAAAATATGGCTCTGTTAGATTTTGCACAATATTCGATACTACAAGTGTGCAAATATTCAGCCTTCTACGTCACCGGAGCAGGGAATTCTGGAGGGTTTGGAAGAACAAACAACACATTAGATAATTATATATAGTGATATAACCTACTCACACAGCACACTACATCCAAATTTCATCTAGATTACATCCAATAGATGTAATCTGGATCATCCAAAATCAGGTGGTTAATGTGTATTGATGGCTAATGGATATCCAGATGTTACTTCAGATACCATCTATGGATATCCAATGGTTAGTTATCTGGACATAAAATGGATGTGCAATAAACGTATACTGGATCATCCATATTACGTCTACTGCTCATCCAAATTACGTCCAGATTGATATCTAATGGATATCCATATGGAAGCATAATGGATGTGCACTGGACATGAACTGGATCATCCAGATTCATACATCCATATTATTGAATTATTTATTTTATATTCATTCTAGTGTGTTCTTAAAAAAATATAGACCTTAAAAAATGATAAAAATAAGTTAAAATTTTTTTAATAAAGCAGATTTATTTTGCAAAAACATGGTTTTATTTTACTACTGCTAATATCTTTTGATATCCCACTGGAATCGAACCCTCAATGTGTTGTATGCGTGTGTGTTGAAGAGAACCTACTTCTTTATCCACTATATGACATTTCCTAGATTAAATAAATTCCTAGATTAAATAAATTGAAGTTATTTTTATTTTTTAAGATTTTGGTATAAGAATTAGGGCTAGTTAGTAGAAATTAATGCTTAGATAACTACTTTTTGTATATTTTATATAAAATGTTAATACTGAATACTTTGTGAATTTTTTCTCATCAGCCTAAGTTTCATTTTTAGAATACTGCAATAGCAGTTACTTTGCTATTATGCTATTATTCAAATTCCTTCACTGCAGACGTTTGTAACATAGCTGTAATGATGAAAATATGAGTTCATATTGCCCCCATACTAAAACAATGTAAAATATTAAAAATATCTGAAAGTTACAATAAATTTCAGTAAAAGTATAGTAAAATTGCTAGCTTGATTATAATTTTGATGTTCACAAATTTAAACTCATAAAAATCAAGTATGTGGTTCAACATAACATTAACAGTTATTCTGTAAATTTTAGAATACAAAATATAGAACAAACAGATTCAACTTGAAAAAGAAAATTACAACACAAATCATGGTGGCTATGATGGCAAGGTAGAGTAAAAAGCTGCACAGTGTTTATTTTCACAGCTCGATTTTGTTGAACACAGGATTGATCCATTTTTCATCTATGATGAATGTAACATGGTAAGTACTTGGTCCATATTACATCATCTATGGATGTGCAAGGAAAGTCGAATTTGGTTTATCTAGAGCATATAACTTATGGATGTAAATTTGATGAGGAATACGGAATTGGACCATTTATCATCAATGGTGGGTGTAATATGGACTAGATTGTCCAAGACATCCATATTACATCCATTATGGATGAAAAATAGACCAATACTGTGTTCATCATCCAGAACATGTAATTTTTTAATGTATAATATAGACAAACTTTGGTGTAATATTGTACTTTTTAATGTAATACTGACAAACTCAGCGCCTACGCTTGTCATGTCATAGGGTATATATAGTTAAGTAAAAAACCCCTTCCAAAATTATTTCTCATATCTGCAAGCATATTTGTCACTCATAAAATCAACATACATACATGTAGCAAGTATATTTTCAATCAATATAGTTAATTACTATATGACTCCTTACAAAATGCAATTACTATATAATCCGATAGCAAAATACAATTACTTTATGACCCCGTAACAAAATGCAATTGCTAAGACCCATTAACAAAACTTAATTACTATATGACTTCTAAGACGGAGGAGTTCACGTGGGTCACTTGGTCAGTGGCATGTCAAAACAAGGGATGCAGGTTTCCAGGTACTGACAGAACTTTGCACAAGTCACCCCCACATCCCAGAGAAACCTACGTTGTTTTGATATGCCACTGCGAACTTGATATCAGACCTAGTAACTTGTGTATACTGCATCCTTTAAATCAACGTTATTGGGATACAGTGCCATCTTGGCATCACAGGACTCAACCAAAAGAATGATGCATATCACCCATGTGTACTGTGCTGAAACTTGCACCCCTTAATTTGATGTTTCACTGATGCCAGATGTAGTGACTTCTGTAAACTCTATCATTTAAATCAATGTATTGCTAGGATGGAATGCCAACTTGGCAGCATAGGACATGACTGTAAAAATGATACATATCACTCATGTGTACTGGACTTATTTGAAACATAATTGAATAAGTTATTTCAAAAATAACACATGACATTAAAAAATGTTTTGTGTTATTTCAGAAATAACTGATTTAATCAATATTTCTAACCATTGAATAAAAGTGATCTAAAATTCCTCATCTTTCTAATTATGAAGTTGTAAAACAATTTTCTAAATTGATTGACTTTTTTGTAATGCTATACTCAACAATGTAATAAGTTGTTTCATAGTTACATTCCAATTCTCAGCTACTACAGTGACCGCCGGTTATAAGATTCAGTGGTTATAAGAAACAGCCGTTTATAAGACTCAAAACGACAGAAACAAATACAAACTTCGTTTTAACGTTAAAATTGTGTCGCTTATAAGAAACACGATTCCGCTTATAAGAAACAGTTTTCTACAGAAAATTTGTTGATTTCCTTGCGACGCTGGTGTAAAAAAAAAATCGATTTGTTTAAGGTTAACTGAAGGACGAGTTGTTATCTCTTGTCTCTGGGCGTACGGGGAGGGGGTGGGAGTTTGCTATGTAACAAAGGATGACAGAGGATTTCTCCGCAGAAAGGCTTGGGGAGTACAACCCCAAACCAGTAAGAAACGAGCTTTAATCTTTTGGCAGTTAAGGAAACGTACTGATAAGGAAAGGCATCTTTGCTTATGCACTCAAATAAGATTCGTACAGCTTTAGTTAGTCATTTTATGTTTTGCTAGTGAAGCATGTCGCAAACCCTTACTTTGCTTGAAAAGCAAAGTTTACTTAAAAAGTATGATTCTCCACCTCCGTGTAGTCAATAAGCAAGAAAACAACCTTGCTTGATGCTATCCATATGATCGCAGGCGCATGGAAAAAAGTTTCTGACATATGCATTTTTAATTGCTTCCGTAAAGCAGGATTTTTGAAAAATAATGTTGCCATACCAGCAGAAGATGAAGAAGAATTTGAAGCACCTTTCGAAGAATGGATTCACATCGACGAAAATTTACAAACATCTGAAGAAAACAATGATGATGACATAGTGCGGAAATTCAGAATGTTTGCAATGAAGAAGAAAATGAAGACGACGTTCCACAAGAAGAAAATTTTCCTACAGCCAAACAGTCGCGAGAAGCCCTAACTATAATTAGAAAAACTCTTGAACACAGAGGGGCATCAGAAAAAGTTTATGGACTGTTTTATGATTTAGAAATGGATGTACGTAAACTAATCACAGACTCGTTAGCACAAACAATACTGGATAAGTTTTTTGCTATTCTTCAGTAATAGATTACGGTATGTATGAAAATGTACTATGCTCTTATACATAAATGAACGACCTATGAGTTTTACTTTTTATTCTTATTTAACTGCATACTATATGCATATAGATAATAATTTAAGTTGTAAGGCTTAATTTGTAAAATGAGAAATATTTTTGAATGCAAAACTTAATTTACAAATGTATTATGTACGTACTAATATTTTACTTATATACATTTATCTTTTAAATTCTGTAAAACTGTGTTCAATAGTTAGTATTTACAATGGAAGAACGATATTTAAAAAATTTCCGGATTTAAGAAACAACTGCTTATAAGAAACAAAACGAGCGAAACGAACGTGTTTCTTATAAGCGGCGGTCACTGTATTGAGAAAAAGTTCTAAATTAGTCTGAGCATTTACATCATCGCAGATTGGAGTGCAGTTTAGAAGAGTTTTAATAAGGTCCAAATATGTAACTTTTTCATCTACTAAAAATAAATACAATTTTATAAAACTTTAAAAACTTATTTTTCTGAAACTGAAATGCTGAAAAATCAAAATACATGTGTATAAATCATAATGTGATTTATAATGTGATTTATAATAATGTGATAAATCATAATGTGATTTATACATACCTGATTTCTAAAATTGAGACCTGCAATACAAAAGAGGGCTATATCTTGTTCTTCCATTTTCCCCATTCTGTTCTGAACATGAGGAAATCTGATTTGATAGTTAAAAAAAACTATAAAATAATTTTCTAATATAGCATGTCATAATTGAATAACTAAGAAAAAGGATACAGAGCTTGAAACCATTCATTTGTTGCTGCACTTACAAAGAAACAACTCAAGCTCCAAATAGCCATGGATAATGGAGACTTTTGCATAAAATTAGATAGTGATAATAAAATCCATTCATGAATTATTTCCTCTTGGGACTGTTTATGAAGATACTGAAATATCTAAAAAATGCTAAAACTTAGATATATATTTATATGTATGCAGCAAAAACAATGACATAGCCAAGTCTTAATTGAAGTGATACTGATTTTTGAACTTGAAATTTAGTGCAAGAGTAGATCGTTTGATAGTAAGAAAATAAAAATTGCAGTTTTATAATATTTATTATTTTAGTAAATCCATATACCAAAATGTTCAATTTATCATGTAAAAGGGAACTTCATGTTTAAACAAGAAGCTAGAAATTTTGTAGACATGTAGATTTTTCAAGAAAATTCGTGAGTTATATATAGCTATTTTCAAATATTGGCTGTTAAGGGAGTGAGTGTTGAACACCAGAATGTTCTAATTGATAGTTAAGCACAAACATATTTTCTGTTAAAATAGAAACGTGAAAATTGACACGAGATTATTTAATAAAACAGGTAAGAAAAATTTAATACTTCAAAATATTACATTTATGGCAATGTTCTACATTCTTAAAATATTTAAAATGTGATTGCAAAAGAATTATTATTATAACAATAGTTATAAAAATAATTTTTAATCAAATGAAGAAAATTATAAACAATATCTTTACACAACCATTATTGAAAAGGAAAACACCCACACCCTTTTCAAAGAAAAATCAGATCACTTTTACATCTAAAACCAATTCCTAGCTATGCCCATTGAGCAGAAAGAGACTTACCTCAAATATGACTTGAGCCATTAGCTGTGGATGAGGTTGTTGAGTAGAGAGAAATTCTGTAATTATCTTGTTTAAAATTTCCTGTACTGGAAAAAATTCCATAAGAAATGATGGTAGAATTCCACAGATTGTTTCTGCTTCAAAAGGATATGCTTTTTTAATCCTGAAAAATGCAAGAAATATGAAAGTTGTTTACATGCTGTTTGCATTCATTTTTATTTATATATATATATATATAAAGTATTTATTATACTAAAATTTATAAGTACACTTATATAATTATTACCTTAATCAAATTTAGTATAATACACCACCACCACATGGGCGCGGTAGCCCATTGGTTAGCGCGCTGGAGTTGCACCCGGTAGGCCCGGGTTCGATTCCAGCCACTGCCAAAACTGCCACCGTGTTCATGCGGAGTACGATCACGTTAAACATGTGGGTCCGAAAGTCCTTCCGAGAGGTTGGTGGTAGGGGAAGGAGGGTACGGTCCCTGTGGATGCCTCCCCCACTGGGTTCCGGTCTAAATTGGGTGGCACTTCCCGACCGTCCAAACTGTTACCTTACACCTTTCTGGTAGGTCGGACGGTCTGGGTTTCAACAACAACAACAACAACACCACACCACCACTAAGTTTGATTAAGGTTGTTAAATTTGATTTAAGGATTTTAGAGTTAAGGTTGTTAAAATTGAATAAAAAATTTGATTACCTATCAAATAAAGTTGTTACACGTTCCATAGCAATAAGTAAAAATTCTGAATCCATCTGCCTTCCACTTGAATGGGATGTATCTAATGTTTTAGATACATCAAGAAGTAACTCATTTGACCACATATTTGTGCTTTTACCTAAAAAAGTTACAAAATAATTTAAAAAAATATATAATATAAAATTGCAAATAAAGTAAAATTCAAATTTAAAAAAAAATGCTCAAAAATTTGTTGCAAGAATAAAAACATTGAAACTTCGTTATTACAATGCAAATACAAACTGGTCAACTGGTTTCAACAGCTTTCTTCAGGACCAACAAGAAGCACAATCTCACCTATTAAAGTGCAGTAGTGACGTGCGATAAAATAATTTGGGGAGACAGAAAACCGGGGAGCACAATTTGCAAATAACATTTCATGCTATATATTTTAGCTAAGTTACAAATAAAATAAAATATACAGTAAACTTCTAATAATCCAGCATGTTTGTGACTTTAGTGATACTGGATTACAAATTTACTGGATTATTGGATGTCGAATTAAAATGGGGTAAAAATGTGAACAATTAATTTAAAACAAAATAATGGACAATAAATGCGGTATTTTTTGTCTAAAGCATTACACAGCCTGAATTACACTATATAGTATGTGAAAAACATTTAAAAATTATAAGGTAAACTTCAACGAATATGCACATAAAAGCATTTAGTCTATTGCAATAAATGTATCCAGTACAGTCGAATGGACCCAAACAGTGCCACAGACAGAATTTTTGGGCACCTATGCAATAAATGTGCGCTCCCTATTATTCCCCATTTTCTAAATTATTGACCTTGTTTTGTAAACTGTTTATGGGATACAAGACCCTTATGCAAAGCATTTTTCTGCTCCAACCTGTCAACAGCTCTGGACCTATACAGTTCGAGAGGTGTATTAGATTACTGGACATTCTGAAACATTGGATGCCAAATAAACCACTGTTTATCTGGTAAGTTTACTGTAATAATTGAATTATAATGAAAATAAATTAATGATATTTTACAATTACAGTGGAGTCCCAGTTTCATGTTTCTTTGTGGAACCGATTAAACAATGTTATATGTGGGAAAACACACTATAAGGGAACTCTATTTTAATTCAAATACAAAAATCAAGGAAAACATGTAAGAAAATAAGTAGACCATTCACCAAGCTTTACTTTTTCACTTGTTAAAAATTTAATTTCTGATTCACATAAAATTCCAAATGTATTAAAATATGTATTTGCATATTACATTTATGATTGATTCGGTTTCCATATGAATCTTTTCCCTCTAATTAATACACAGACTTGTAAATTTCTTTGCTATAGCTATACCATGTCTAATTTATATATATATATAAAATTGAAGCAAATGATAAATGAAAATCAAAGTATGTATCATGAAATCTGCTGAAATCTGCTAAATTAAAACTAGATATTTGATATGAATGTCTCATATTTAAAAAAAATATAAATTCCATACATCAAGTTTTTAACTCTGAAAAAATATCAAAACTCCTATGATATTAAAACATCTATAATTTAGCAATTTTCTAAATGAAATTTCTTAACTTTTAAATTAATTAACTTTTAAAACTACTCTCCAGATGAGTCAGACAATAAACACCATATTTGAGAGGGAAAAAAAAAAAATTAGAAACTATTAAGAAAAGTAGCCCTTTCTTGTAGCTTAGACATGTCTTAGAACATGTCTTAGAACTACCATAGCCTAGGTAGAATTTATGCATGTACTTTTTTTTTCAGTTCTATTTTCAATGGAATATCTTCTGACGTGAGTAAACTATGAGCAATTCGTCTCTCCTGAAAATCCTGACTGGTGCTTAAGGAAAAGAAAGATGTAGGCATTCAGTTCTGCATCAGATGGAGCAAAAATACTTTGTTTATTTACACAAAAAATATTTTAATATATTTTTCTCCTGATAATATACATAATTAAAATAAAAGTTACTTAATTGTAAATTATTTGCATACATGCTGTCTTCCTTGTCTTCTCTGATGCTTTGCCACTGTTTTAGTCAGATTGGCAATTACGGTAAGTTACTGTTTTAGCATTTCTATTGCTTATTCCACTTCTATTTGAGATAGTAGTAAGTGGGGTATTACCAAGAAAGTTGTCATTCTTGACAGAGTTAATTGGGCAATTAATTCTTTTAGGCCCTAAAACCCCGGGGATTAATGGCATTGTTTCGATTCTTCTTAAGGAGGGAATTCAAGTACTTGCTCCCATTCTCTGTAAGATCTACAGGGCATGTATTGACTTTGGACACATACAGACTGCCTAGAGGCATACTAAGGTCATTTTTATTCCCAAGATTGGAAAAGATAATGCAAGTAATATGCTATTAGTTGTGCCTAAGCCCATATTGTAACATTGGTTATGTTTGTAATGGCAACACCCTTTCTTGTGTTGTCAGAATGGCAATGGTCCAGTGTTGTTTATGTTCGATGTTTATGTAGCAGAACGTTTGTTTTGAATTTTTGTGTGAGATGTTACATGATGTATTTCTTTTCGTTTAAATAGATAGTTCTATCTAATATAGTTGTAATGTTTACTATTTACCATAAACACCCACTATCTCTGCTAAAACTAACAGGTTATGGATGCCCAGGTTGTTTATATGTGAAATGGTAAGAAGACGTACTTTCATTTTTGCAAATGCTGAGAATTTTTTCGTTCTATGGTAAATTGCTTAAGTAGACGCACTTAGAAGTTATTAAATATTATGGATTATAATCAGAACTTTAAAATAAAGAAGAATATCTGGCATGAATGACGAATTCAGAATCCCTAAATTATCGAGTGATTATTATCATTCTTGGGCTATTTGTGCCAGAGCAGTCTTGGTTTAGAAGGGATGTTGGGAATCCATTGATCCTAGTTTTGGATCCAAAATGATGACTGTTGAAAAGGAAATGAATAATCGAGCATTAACTTTTCTGCTTCTTGTTGGTGATGATACGTATTTAGATGATATTGAGATTTGTACTACAGCAAGAAAAGCATGGAATGTGCTTGAAGAAATTCATTCCAAATGCAGTTTGTTGTATATTCTACAATTAATGCAGGATTTTTTCAACATAAAAATGAAAATCAATGAAGAGATGAAAGATTATTTTGGACGTTTAATGGATATTCATCGAAAATTAGCCAGGAGTGATTATTCTTTTAATGATAAAGAAGTTGTATTGGTGATGTTATTGGGTATTCCAAAGACGTATAAAACCCTAATTCTCAATCTTGAATAAGATGAAGAGAATTTAATGACTAAAAAGTTGAAGGCCAGATTTTTGATAGAAAAGAAAAGAATAAATCGCTGAAGAAAAATAAAACTGCTCAAGAAACAGATTGCAAGGCTATGTTTATATAAAAAAGGAGTGGAGATAAACATAAACATTCAAATCAAGTTAAAAGTGAAAAAATTACTCTGGGACATAAAGGTTTATTCCAAAGAGACTATAACAGAGAAAGAAGTGTAAAATGTTTCTGTTGCAATAAATGTGGCTATATTGCAAGAAACTGCCCTGAAGGCTACAACTGTACAGTAAACAGCCATGATGTAAATGAACTAAAGAAAGTTGTGCATTCAGGGTTATCTGCAAAGAATGGAACAGTAGAAAATCCATTAGTTTGGTATCTGGATGACTTATGACTTAGAGGTGGATGGCTCAAAGAGAGCCTAGCACAATGACCAGAGGTCTATTGTACTGTCCCCAAAACATGAAGCAATCTCTAAGAGACCAGTAGCCGAGGCAAAAATCAGCAGCACTTGATAGGAATATCCTGTAACTCCCAGGGCTTGATCACATGTCGACCCAAATGCTTGAACCTATGGGCAGAAAACACTTCACATTTGGAGTATGTGTGTGGCAGTTTCTTCGCTGTACTTACAGCCTTTACAGATCGGGTCCTTAATGACAACCATAATGCTTAGGTGTCTTTTAAATGTGCAGTGCCCAGTAAGGAGTCCAACAGCCTTTCTATACCAGTTCCATTGAGCTTGAATAGCTCCCTATGATGCATACTACGGAACTCACAGTTCAGTTCTTTCACCTGCCTTTAACCCTTGACATTGTGCCATTTCTTGCACTGCAGCTTCTTGATGATGCCATAAACAGTGCTTCTGATCAATGCATCAGAGACACCCAAAGCTGGCTCTGGACTAACAAAGTGTGTGCTTGAATCTCTTCTAGCCAACTCATCAGCTACTCTCTATATACACTTGTGTATCCAATGAAGGCAAAAAATGATGTCCTTAGTAAATTTGATGAATATAGGTGGATGATTGAAAACCTCCATAAGTGCAAGATAGGAACACTGAGACAAGGCAACAGCGGTGAGTATGACAGCATATAATTTAATGACTATCTACTCAAGCATGAAATAAGAAAACAACTATCAGTTCTCGATATCCCACAGTAAAATGGTGTCACCAAAAGGATGAGTCAGACATTGTTGGATATGACTAGGTGTCTGCTAATCGAATCAGGACTTAAAAGAACTTTATGGACTGATGTAGTATGTACATTAGGAACAAGTGACCCTCCAAATCTATTGACAGAAATGCTCCTGAAGCACTATGGTTTGGAAAAGAAGCCTCACTTAATCATCTAAGAGTGTATGATTGCAAGGCATGGAGTGTGTTGAAACACAGATACAGTAAATTAGACCCCAAATCTATAGAGTGCATATTTATACGTTATCCAGATGGAGTTAAAGGCTATAAGTTGTGGGACATGAAACCTAACACTTTCTTTGTCAGCTGGAATATAATTTTTAAAGAAAATATATTTCCCTGCAAGAAAGAATCGAAATCTGTTAAATATGTAGAAAGCCACAATATTGAAGATACTGCTATAATTCACATTGAGAACGAAGAAAGTAATGATACACAGAGTTGGAGTCTTGAAGCTGATGGTGAGGGACAGATTGATAAAACTCCACTGACGAGCATAATAACAAATGAAAATAAATATTTAATGTAAACTTGGACTCAACAAGTATGCAAGATGTAACATCAACTCTTGCAAACACCCCTGTTAGTGTTCCATCCTCTAACAATACAATGACATTAAATGGTCCATCAACATCAAGACATTCAGAATGGTTGGCAACAAAGAAACCAGAACAAGTGATTTGCCACATATGTAAATCTGCAAAATGGCAAGATTCTGTAAAAGACCCAATAACGATAGAAGAAGCTCTGTCGTCTGCAAAAGCAAATAAATGGGAAATGGCCATTCAAGAAGAATTAGAAAACTTAAGACAAAATGATACATGGGGAATAATACTACGATCTGTAGGAAGAAGGATAGCAAAAGGCAAATGGGTTTACAAAAGGAGGTTTGACAAAAATGGCAAATTAAAAAGGTACAAAGCCAAGCTAGTTACCCGTGGTTTCACACAAGTAGAAGCAATTGATTTCAATGAGATCTTTTCACCAGTTATCAAGATAAAATCTATTAGGATTTTGCTTGCACTCGCAGCAGAGCATGGCTGAAAAGTTCATCAGCTAGACATCACAGCAGCTTACCTGAATGGAGTATTAAAAGAGACCATATACAAGCAACTACCTATGATGTGCACAGATGCGGATGAAAAGGGATTTGTCTGCTTGCTAAAGAAGAGTCTGTATGGTCTACATCAATCAGGAAGAGAGTTGAATGTTTGTTTAGACGAGTTCTTGAAATCAATCAGACTAATATGATCAAAAGCACATCCATGTGTTTATTTCACTAAACAACATGACTTAATTGTTGGAGTTTACATTGACGACCTTATCATTTTTCAAATGATGATGTAACCATCCAATCATTCAAATCTAAGATAAATGAAGTCTTTGAAGCCAAAGACTTAAGAAAAGCTAACCACATATTATCTATGAAAGCTGAATATCATGATGATGGGACACTCACCCTAGACCAATCAGCATATGCAAATGAACTGTTGACGACCTTTGCTATGACTGATTGTAAGGGAGTATCTACACTTTTGGACCCTGGAATGAAATTCAGCCAATCATCAGATGATGAAGTAATGAACCCTGAAGATGCACTCAGATATTGACAAGCTATTGGAGGACTGCTGTACTTAGGTGGTGGCATGAGGCCAGATTTAAGCTTTGCTACGACGTACTTGAGCCAGTTCAATAATAGGCCAAGCAAAAAACATTTTCCACAAATTTCCCACACCTACAATTTGCCCCACAGCTGCAGGAAGATCCGAATTGGAGTCCCCGAAATTCAATAATCATTCTGCAGACAAAAAAAAAATTAAATGAGATTTATTTTAAAATTAGTGTTCTCAGGGCCCGTCAACCCAACATTAAGAGCTCTTAAAATGTATATAAAAACCTGAACCTGGTACCAGGGGTGGTGTATAGAGGCAATCCTGGAGCTGAACTTTTTTCAGCAAAAGGTGTTTCTACAGCCCAGACCTGAGGGCTCGCCAGTAAGGCTGAGCATCAAAATCTCAGGCCAATCAGACAAAAAGGTGTTTGGACTTGGCACTTGGGTGGTTTCAGCATGGTCTGAACACTCAGCAAATGGACCCCACTATCTGTTGGAGAACTAAAAGTACCCATGCAAGACAGCCCCACTGCTTTTGCTCATTTTTCACATTTGGCCAAAACTTCCACTGAAAATGATGTAAGAGACATTTTCGAGTACTTCATCGAACGGGCCCCATTCTCACCAGGAATTCTGATTTGAGAAGACAGAAATCCCTGTGCAAGAGAGGGCTGTTGCCTTTTCCTCACCTTTTCTAATTTTCAGATTGCTGCCCAAAATGTTGGCTCTGCTAGTCTGGTGATGTACCCCCAAAAATCGGGAGGCCACTAGCCTATGTCTTCTCTCAACTGTAACTCTGCCAAGACTCTCCCAACAAGCAAAAGCTCCCAACAAGCTCTCAAAACAAGCAGTGCACACTGCTGTAACAAGGTGCGAAAATTAACAAGGTGCCAAATGCAGCACTAACCAGAAACGCTCAGCACGCAAGGAACAGCAACCCCTCATGCAGGGAGAAGAAAAAATCATGATAGTGGCCACAGAACAAAGAAATGATGCTGCCGATTCATCGGCAGAAATGGCACCCACACAAGCGAGGTTTGAAAATTACTGAAAATCACATTAGCCAAAGGGGGTTAATTTTGAATGCCACCGATCTAAAAATGGGTTTTTAAACATGATTTAAATGCCAAAAGACAGGAAAACGAAGCTTAATTAACAAAAAAAAAAAAGAAAAAAAGGAAAACAATTAAGAATTTAAAAAATAAGAAGGGAAAAATTAAGAAAATAACAACTTTGAAATTTAAAAAAAAAACAGAAAATTTTGAAGAATAAACAGATTAAAACTTAACAGAAAATCCAAAAGTGGCATAACATATTCCACCAAACTTGGCAAAAATTTTTAGGATAAAAATTTTTAGAAACAAAGCCCACAAAAGGAAATAACCCAAAAGCCAAAAATCAAAACAAAGCACTGGGTGGAATACCCAAACCTGGTTGGGAAAATGCTCACGCTCGACAACTTCCAGGAATGACATGTAAGCCAAAAATAAATTGTAGAATTTCACAATTGTAAATGAAAATATTGCATCAGACCTTGGGCCAGGGGTAAGATATGCGTCTCTGAATTTTCTCAATAAAAATGTCGACAAAGATTGGGGACTTCGAGGACCACCCTAGCTGTCATCGTCCTCACCCATTTGTATTTGAAGGAGATTTATGACACCATAAAGAAACCATTATCCCACGTCCATCAGATGGCTTTGTTTCAACATGGATATCAAAGATTTTGTTTCACCAAAGAAAATCTGTGAATTTGTAGTGAACTTTTAGAAAATTAAAGTAAAAAAAAGTTTTTAAAATGAAATTTATAATGAACAAAATCCACTCTTATTTGGATTTTTTCTGAGTGATTGCCAATTTTTTTGATTATTTTGAGCCAGGGTGTGTGTGACCCCCCCCCCCTCTGGTACTTACATCCCTGGCTACAGTTTGTAGTATAGATTAGATGTGACAATCTAAATAGTTGTAATACTAATAGTATAGTATAATTAGGATATATAGGTGACTTCAAAATTATATAGTATTAGGTTACCTAATGTTAAAGAAATTTCAAAATCCTTGAAGAAGCAAAATAAAGTTATTTTTTTCCGTTCTGTTGTACTCAGTTAATTGTAGCAGACATATTGTGTTATTTCGTGGAATAAAATAACAATATGGTAATTGCTTTCTGTAAAAATATTTTTAATAAATAAAGTATATAGAGAATTTGAAAATAACAAACTATTTCCTTTTGTGGGAAAATATCAAAAAGGTCCTTGGTTATTCCTGACACTAAACCTCTCACGAAAATTCTAAATGTGCCCTCCCTGTTATATTGCTTTTTACTCCCCTTTGAAATTATACTATTTATGCTTATTTATTTATATTTACATTTCATTATTCTAAGTTATTATATTTATATTTAATCATTACATTTTATTTAATATTATTTTACAACAGCCTGATCGTATAGATTTTGACAATAAATAAAGTTTACTTTTAATAATATTTATTTTCTTTGTTTCTTTATTTACTTTAACTCAACCATTACTATTGCTTGGTCTGTGCTCAACTATGTAAACCTTTTAAAAACTCTTCAACACCAAATAACTTCTAAGAAAATCCACTTACCTTTAAATAAATAAATAGCACAGCCAACAACAACTAAAGAATTCACAACACTAATTGTTATATTAAAAATTAACTTTTATTAACAACATTAAAAACTTAAACATTAAGATCTCTAAAACCATTATTTGAATTATAGATAGTACATTGCTCTTAACATTAAAATCTATTAAAATTACCCAATTTCAATAACCCAGGAAACAGAATTCACTCTGGTCTGAAGACCAGAGTTTGGTCTTCCTGAGCTGGCTGTCCACCCCCAAAAATGTTAAAAACTCAAAATGACAAAAACAAATTGTGAATGATAAACATATTTCTTTTTTTTTTCTCTCTAGTTTGAAGAATAACGTGGTGTGAGGAAAAAGAAAACAAATGTGTACTTAATGAAGCACTATTGCACAATGTGTCAAAGATGACACCACAACTTGACGCATCACCCTATGTGTTGATGTTGACACCAAATTTAATGAATCACAATTTACGCACTTGCTAGAAATAGGCCTTAGCCACTGTAGAAGGATGGTGTGAAACTGTAAATGTGCACGGTAAACACTTCGCAGATACATGGGAGCACTGAAAAACATGGAGAGGGATCTTTATCACTGGATCGTACGTATCTGTAAACACTTGAAGCATTTGGAAAGGAAAATAGGGCCAGTAGGTCTTCTGATCTTATACTGGAGCGTGAGAGACTCCTCAAAAAACACTGTTGCTGGGCGATCCTTGTTGGCCCGTCATGACGTCTTACGATGAATCACTAGCCGATTTCTGCAACTTGGCATTGGTCTTCCACATCTAAAGGTATCTCCGGTAAAGACAGCTGAACCTGTGCAATAGCCCTGGTGCAAGATTTTTAATAATGAAGCGAAACATTTGAGACTACCGTAGGATACGGGCGCCCTTGCATTGGGGCCCCGTTCCACGTATCTTTTTCGGCGATCAAAACACCACCTCTCACAGTGCTGGTCAGCAATCGAATGTCCGGCAACACGCTTGCCTTCCCAGGAGACGCCAAACTTGGCGAGTGAAACCCTGCACTTCGCGCCGAGCGCTTACGCATACACTGCGGAAATAAAACGCTGTTATGCCAAGAATCAGAAAAATATCACTTCTCCCAAACAGCAACCACGAACCCACGCGGTGACGCATGGTCACCGGATGTCGTGAGGCAACCCTGCTGGCACCCCTCTAGCAGGTGTTTACTGATAAGCGAGGGAAAGTCAAATTTCGTCTTAAAAAGTGCCTTTTTTATGCGGATTCGTGAATGAACTGAAATTAAGTTAAAAGACGCGAGCGAGAGACCGAAAGATTAGCAAAAGATTATTTAACGTTTAAAGGCACATTGCGCACAATTTTGAATAATAAAAACATTAAAAAGATAACAAATTACGTTAAGGGGGAAATAAATCGCCGAAATATTCCAAAACAACAAATAAATTTAGAATTTTGAAGGGAAAGGGGAAAATAATGAATTTTAAGCTATTACAAATTTTGAACTATTAATTAAATTTAGAACTGTCAAATCTCGGCATAACATCCCCTCACGAAAATCCTGGATCTGCTCTTGTGGTGATCTGTTCCATCATTACCTATGACTCTGTCTGATGGTCTAGGGTCAGGTGTGAAACTGCGAAGTTAGATCTAATTAGGCTTGAAAGTGGTGGAGCACCTAGGATTGGGTTCTGGGGGGGGGGGGGACTCATCCTAACCAACATCACCACATTTTGGGAAGGTTGTGATATATATATATATATATATATATATAAATATATATATATATATATATATATATATATATATAGGGTGTATGTAAACTGATGGTCAAATTTGTAAGGGGTTATAGAACTCACCAAAACAAACAACTTTCATAATACAATGTGGGGTCGAAAAGCAACAAGCAAGCTGCAACAGGGCACTTTCTCTGGAGTGGATGAAACATCACGTTAAAATGGAAAACACAGTAAATCCGCATGCTAAACATTCCAGATGCCACCAGCAAAGGTTCTCCGTGAATGTGTGGGCAAGAATTATCCATGACAAATTAATTGGCCCGTATCTGCTACCAAACCGCCTAGACGGATAGAAGTACCTAACTTTTCTCCAGCAGGTGCTGCCAGATTTACTATGTGTTATACCAGCAAATCATCTAGTGATTTTGTGATTCTAGCACGATGGAGCACCAGCACATTACACCAGGTTTGTGCGAAACTACCTGGACATTATCTTTCCAAACAGATAGATTGGCCATGGTGATTCTGTCGCATGGCCTCCCAGATTTCCTGATCTATCCTGCCTGGATTTTTTCCTCTGGGGACAGCTGAAAAGTGCCGTTTATGAGATGCCCATCGAGTCACCAGAGGACCTTGTCGCCCGAATTAGCATTGCAGCTGCAGATGTTCATGAAATGCTAGGAATCTTCTAAAGTGTAAGCAATTCACTCCGTCACCGCTGTGACGCCTGTCTTGCAGTTGGTGGTCATTCATTTGAGCATTTGTTCTAAACATTTTGTCAATAAATTTCCATTATTCATTTTCACTGTATTCATCTTCACTTTACTCCAATTTGACGTGACATTTCATACACTCCCAGAGAAAGCGCTCTCTCACGGCTTGCCAGTTGCTTTCTGACCCCACATTGTATTGTCAAAGTTGTTTGTTTTGACAAGTTCTATAACCCCTTACAGTTCTGACCATCAGTTTATATACACCCTGTATGTATATATACCCAAATAGGACAAGTAACTATGTACTCATAATAAAGCTAGTAAAGTAACTGAAGATACAGCCAGGGGGAGTTGCGACCCCCATCTCTACAGTTAAAGCTTTTTCTGCCATGGCAAATGCTCCCAGTAGCCGATACTCCCTACACCATTTTCTTCATGATTCATTGATTCCATTTTCTTTCAATACCATAAAAACAAATTACATACAAACATATACATTTTCTACCAATTTAAAAACTTGTAAATCCATAAAACTATTCAACTATACTCCTAAAACAATCCATGTAACATAATTTAAAATCCACACCTACTAATCTAAAATACTAATGTTTGAAATTACTTAACTAGCAGTTATAATACTCTAAAATCAACCACAACAACTAATTTAAAATACTAATGTTTGAAATTGCTAAGTCATGTTATTAAAAGTTCATAACTCAAAATCCCAGAACCCAATAGGAAATGTACATAACATTTTTCTCAAAGTCAAGTTACCCAAGCACCTTCATGCCCTTCTATTCAGGCCCCATAATAAACTAATGTTTGAAATCCAAGACAAAGTGGTTACTTTTAAAAATTGATACAAGACCTATTGGCAATATTTATCACCATTTAAATACGAAATCACAAAAATACACAATATTTCAGACTTTCCGTATGACTCGTTCCAATGGACCAGTCTGATACTCATAAATGTTTAACTGCTTTCTCGTATATATTGTATTTCGTATATATATATTAACTGCTTTCTCGTATACTAGAAAGCAGTTAAACATCTATGAGTATCAGACTGGTCCATTGGAAAGAGTTATACGGAGAGTCTGAAATATTGTGTATTTTTGTGATTTTGCATTTAAATGGCAATAAATATTGCCAATAGGTCTTGTATCTAATTTCTAAAAGTAACCACTTTGTCTTGGATTTCAAGCATTAGTTTATTATGGGGCCTGAATGGAAGGGCATGAAGGTGCTTGGGTAACATGACTTTGAGAAAATACATTACACATTTTTTAGAGACATACATGACTTTGACACATTTTCTATAGGGTTCTGGGATTTTGAGTTATGAACTTTTAGTAACACAAATTTGGCTCATTTGGACTTGTATACATTCATTGTAGAGTATTAAATAACCACTAGTGAAGTAATTTCAAACATTAGTATTTTAAATTAGTTCTTGTGGTTGATTTTAGAGTATAAAATAACCACTAGTGAAGTCATTTCAAACATTGGTATTTTAGATTAGTAGTTGTGGATTTCAAATTATGTTACATGGATTGTTTTAGGAGTATAGTTGAATAGTTTTATGGATTTACAAGTTTTTAAATCGGTAGAAAATGTATATGTTTGTATGTAATTTATTTTTATGGTATTGAAAGCGTCATGAGGAAAATGGTGTAAGGAGTATCTGCCACCAGGAGCATTTGCCATGGCAGAAAAAAGCTTTAACCAGAGATATGGGAGTTACAACTTTCCTCCGGCCATATCTTCAGTTACTTTACTAGCTTTATTACAAGTACATAGTTACTTGTCCTATTTGGGTATTTATATGATTATACACATGTAAATAGCAGCATGGCGCTTTACAAGTAGTATATTAACTTATTTTTTACTATTAACTTATTAAATAATTCACCAAAATTTAACACATATTTCATAATTTATAATATATATATATATATATATATATACAATAAAAATTTAAAACTCCAATGAAAGAATAGAGAGAATTTTCAACTCAAAAAACCTCAACATTACGAAACGTCTTACAAATAAAAGTATCAAACACAGAATCATCAATCAAGTGGGAAAATATAAATGCAAACCTCTAGTCATCAATCTGAAGACAATCAAAAAATATCAATGGAAAGAAATCGATAAAATAATATCAAATAAAATCCCAGCATGAAAGCTTTACACGTGGACAAGCCTTAGGCCTAATAATGAATTGTTCATTTCGATAAAACTCTTTATAAAGTCCAGGTATTTCATAAAAATGAACACAAAATGCATGTTTCTGATATCAGTGATAGATTATATCTATAAACTTTGATAACCTGGACAACATGCATAAAGATTGAAAAATAATAGGAACCAAGAATACCTGAAAAACACTGCATACATCTGATCCATTGGACTTTTAATAAAGAGACCAATGTTGCCAATCTCAAAAATAAAAAGTTGAGAACTGCTGTTGCAAGCGTGAGAAAGAAATAACAGTAATGCTAAAAGACGATAAAAGGTGATATTCAACAGTAAGAACATGTAAATACATGGTAATGCTTATTCAAGAGAAAGTGGATGTCAGGCTAACATAAGATACTAAAGAGAGAATTTAAGTATAATCTACCATTCCAAACTTTTTAACTATACTATGTACTAAATAAGCTCGATATTTATATAATTTGCTAGTAATTTTAAGTTTATTAATATGCATAGCATGAAATTTTTTATCAGATAATCTATAAAATCTAAAGAGCTGCTTAAGTATAATATTTCTAAATTGAATTAAGTTACAAGAATTAAAAGGTAATAATTCATTAATGTTAAAGTTAAAATAGCCTTTTTTATTATATAAATTAGTAACTATCCTATTAGTAGGTTCAATAATAAGATTTAAGTCCAAAAAATTAATGTTATTACTAATAGTGGCTTCATTAGGAATTAGTTCCAAATTATCCGGATAGAAATCTATATCTGTGGCACAGTTGTCTGTAAAGACCAAACAAATCAGATCATCAACATATCTGTAAATTTTATAATGTGTGGAAGTAAAAGATTTTTCATAATGATAAAGGTATAAATTAGCTAATATACTGCTACTACAACCACCTTTTGGAACCCCTGAGACTTGCAAGTATAATGTATTGCCTTGAAATATATAATTATTGAAAAGAATGAAGTGAAGAAATTTAGGAAATTTGGTAAATATAGTATGAGTAGTATAAGTAGTATAAGTATTATATAGAGCTAAAATTACTACATAAAGATCAGAGATCTTAATATTATTAAAAAGATCTTTAAAATCAAAAGTTTGAAATCCAATTAGTTTATCAAGTGATGTTAATTTATTCTTTTTAATTCTTTACTATTATTTAGAATAAGGTAGGTATTGCTATATATATATATATATATATATATATATATATATATATACACTCATGTCCAAAAGTTAAGCATAATTCATAAAATGCAAAAAATTCAGAGTTAATATGTATACAATGGTTCACAATCAATTGTGGAGAATCGTGGAACAAAGGTAAATTATTGTGCATATGCAAAACAGTTCTGTCGACGTCGACATGCACAAAGCACCACCACACATCAGAATGAATATAAAACGGCCTCAAGCGGCATGGCCAGTTGAGGTAGAATTTCGCAATTGCTGTAGTATGGAGCATTGTTAATAATGAAAAAGACTGAAAGATGTCACAAAGATGCCAACTGGAGATGTTTTTGAAGGGACGAATTATTGGAATGCTGGAATCCAGTTGATCTCAAACTTAAGCGTGTCGAATTCTTAATGTGCATCAGTGTGTATTCTCCAGACTGTGGCAGAGGTTCCAAACCACTGGAGATGTTACCCGCCAACCAATACCAGATTAGCCAAGGGGAATAACCACTCGGCAAGACCAATATTTGGTGATAACAGCATGATGTCAGAGGAACCGTTCTGCCAGACAACTGGGTTCAGCAATGACAGCCACCACAAGAGTCACTGTTTCAAAACAGACTGTTTACAGGAGACTCATACACATTGGTCTCTGTCCCAGATGACCAGCAGTTTGCATCCCCTTGACGTCCGCACAGAAACATGTTCGTTTACAGTGGAGTTTGGAACCTCGGCAGTGAAGTGGACAACAGTGGGATAATGTCATGTTCAGTGATAAGTCCAGGTTAATCCTGTAAACTGATTCTCATCATACCATGATCTGGAAAGAATGTGGAACACGTTTTTACCTGGGAAACATCATGGAAAGACATTGTTTTCTATTTTGTAGGAGTCATGGTCTGGACAAACATCATGATGAACAGCCGCACAGACCTCCACATCTTTGACACGGGGTTGGTTAAAGGTCAAAGATACAGAGATGAAGTCCTTGAGCATACCGTTCTATTGTTTCGAGGTGCTGTTTGTCCTAATTTCATATTCATAGATTACAATGCGCCTCCCCACCGTGCGGCCTTGGTCGAAAACTCCTTTCAAACTGAAGATATCCAGCACATGCAGTGACCTGACAACTCTCCCGATCTGAATCCAATACAGCAGTGGTTCCCAAACTGGGGTCCCCGGACCCCTGGGGGTCCGCGACGAGGTTTTAGGGGGTCCGCGAACAACACGGAATGTTTAACTAATAAATAGTTAGCTTTAAAAAAAATTAAATTCATTATTCTTCTCCACTCTTTTTTCTATTTTATTTTTAAAAATAAAATAATAATGAACTTTTTTTCTAAATAACTTTGAATTAAATACATTCATGAAATTAATTTCAAACTGATAGGTTATATCTTCAAACAGAATTAAATTGTTTGGGTGAAAGTGATTTAAGACTGAAATTATTAGATATTAAACCAAATATTACAGAGCTAATTGCAAGAAAGCAGCATCAGTGTTTACACTAAATTATGCTTGTTGTACATATCCAATAGAAACAGCGCCCTTGCAATATGGTTTTAAGGGGTCCGCGAATTTTTTTTTTCTCTGAGGGGGTCCGCGGACCGGAAAGTTTGGGAACCACTGCAATACAGCATATGTGGGATATGCTTGGGAGACAACTTGCAGCCCTCTGCTACTCACCAAGCTCAGTTCCGGGAATGAAAACTGCTCTCCATGAGGCTTAGAACTCCTTGAGCACACAACTTATCCAAACCCTCATCGAAAGTATGGGAAATCATTGTGCAGCATGTATGGCTACCCGAGGTTCCCACACACCATATTAAACTGCAGCATCACATTGTTTTAATCATTCTGTTTCACTGAGGTTGACACTTGTATTGTGACCCTTTTCCTTTCAACCCTTTTCTTTGGATAATAAAAGTCCTTATTATCCTTGTTTTGCATTGTTTTCTTCTTCTATAACCCTATTACACCCACATACCGTGTTTCCTCTATTCCAATGTAGATTTCCTGAAATTTTCACATAAACAGCAACTATGCTTAACTTTTGAACATATAGTATGTATATATATATATATATATATATATACAGGGTGTTCTGGAACTCCACATGCAAACTTGGAGGGGAGGTAGAGAGCATCGATAGGAATCATAATCACATAGGAAAGCTGGAGAGGGAATCGATAGCTGGCGCTGTACGTTCGCAAGTATCTCATCTTTCTTCAGGAGGTTCTTACGGAACTGCTTACTGATGTTACAGTGTCTAGAAGGAATAGTGTGCCGACCGAGGTGAAAAACAGGTTTCCTAAAAACCGCCTCCGCCAGATGGCGTTGGTCTCGAATAAGCGGTTAAAAGCGGAGGAGTTAACATTGAAACTAATGGGAATTTACTTCAAACGAAATGATTGATATCTTTGGAAATAATTGAAGAATTTGTCTGAAATTTGGTGTAATTATTGCAAGTGGTATACACAAAAAGTCATTTGATTTTCAGAGAGATTGAGCTAGGGATATATTCGTATTTTTAAGTTCTATTTAAATTTATCTGTGGTCGTTCAAACATTTGAGATCCAAAATAATCAAGTTCATTCATCCCAGTAACGTGAAATTCGGTATGACGTTTTCTCTTATGGTACATTTCAGTTCTTTCGATTTTGAAGCTTATCGGGCTAGCCTGTCCTGGACCCGCCATAGGACTTTACTTGTTTTTGGTATAACTCGAGAACAGGTATATCTAAAAACTCGAAGTTTAGCATATCCTTATCATTTGCTGTATATTTTAACTCTTTGGATTAAAAATTTTATCGATTTCGCCTGTCCTGAGCCCAACAAGAGGAATATATCGTTTTTTTTAGTATAACTCAAAATTCAGAGTGCATCTAGAATGTCTAAATTTAATATATCATTGTTCTTTGTGGTATATTATATTTCATCGCATTTCGAACCTTATCAGGCTAGCCCGTCTTGGCCCGCCATAGAAATTTCCTCGCTTTTTGAATAACTTGATCAAACGGAGTAGCTAAAAAATGTAAATGTAGTATATCATTTCCTTTTGGATGGATTTTAATCTCGATTTTGAATCCCCTCGGGGTAGCCCGTCCTGAGCCCACCAAGAGGATTATATCATTTTTTGAGAATAAATTAAAATTCGGAGCATCTAGAATGTCTAAATTTAATATATCATTGTCCTTTGTGGTATATTATATTTCATCGCATTTCGAACCTTATCGGGCTAGCCCATCTTGGCTCGTCATAGAAATTTACTCGCTTTTCAAAAATAACTCGATCAAACAGAGTAGCTAAAAATGTAAATTTAGTGTATCATTTCCTTTTGGATGGATTTTAACTTAGATTTTGAATCCCATCGGGCTAGCTCGTTTTGGGTCCGCTGAAGAATGCATTCGTTTTTCAAGAATAACTCGAGAACTGCAATAGCTAAAAATTCCAAGTTTAACATGATGTTGGCTTTTGTGGTATATTTAAGTTTCTTCGGATTTGAACTTTATCAGAGGTAGCCCGTCCTGGGCCCAACATAGGAATGGACCCATTTTTTTAGAATAACTTAAAAATCGGGACAACTAGAAAATATAAATTTAGTACATCCTTATCTTTTGGGGAATATTTTAATTCCTCCGATTTTGAACTTTATCGGGGTAGCCCATCATGGGTCCAACATGGGAATGGACCCGTTTTTTTAGAATAACTGAAAAATCGGGACAGCTAGAAAATATAAATTTAGTACATCCTTATCTTTTGGGGAATATTTTAATTCCTTCGATTTTTAACCGTATCAGGTGAACACGTTTTGGGCCTGCCTTAGAAATTAACGTTTTGGGGAGAATAACTCTATAATCGGAGTATCTAAAAATTCCAAGTTTAGAATGTTGTTGTCATTTGCGGTATATCTTAGCTCATTGGATTTAAAACCTTAACAGGCTAGCCCGATCTGTGTAAACCCACATTCGATCGTCGACCTCCCTTATCATAGATCTTGACTATGCTTATATGCAAGAGAATTAAATAATGCAAAACCAGTCATTAGCAAAATGCAACTCACAAACCACAGAGTTTTTATTTAGAACTTTATCTGCACGAGGAATTAATAAGGGATCTTTTGAGCATTGTTCGTGCAAGAGATGTGGCAATTTGCGGAAACCTATGTAAAGGAGACGTGCCTGTCGATATAAAATAGCGGTCGATTATATGTCCACTCTCAATCGAAATTCTTATCAGCGCTATCTTTCACCGTACAAAGAGACAGCGCTTGTAGGCAGCCCCCACCTTGTTCTAATGTTCAAGCGGCAATAGTGTTTCATGTTTTTCTTCCAAATTCACAAGGCCACAGACAGGCATTTTCCCTAGTAGCAGAACATATGAGATAAAACAAAATATCTGCTAGACATTCTCATACATTCTTTTCTTAGGTTTACATGGTAATATGTATTAAAATGCAAAACAAAAGTTTGCTTTTAAAGCATTCGTTCAAGTTATTCATATAATGCTTTTAAAAATTATTGAAAAATGTCAATTTCAAGTAAACAAAATCAATACGTGCGGTCCAAATTTCTGCTAAAGAAATAAAATTATCTTCATAAAAAGCAGAATACAACTCAAAATACTAATATCGACTGGTTTCAAAGGCATAAAACCTTCATTGTCAGATCACACATAACAGCAACCTTCACTCGTACTCCCAGTGCACCGACCCAACATCCGTGAACAAATTTCACACTTCTTAGCTCATTTGCATATGGATGTAACTATGTATCTAGGGAGAAAGGGAGTCGATGATCGAATGGAGCTTATAGTACAAAATTCATTTTTTTTTTAAATATGGACAAGTTTGAGAACTAATGTAATCGTTCGGCAAATGAGGTGTTTTACCACACATCCTATCTTCCATGCCTACGCCACTAATTATAATTATATATACGCCAAAAATATGAAATTCTACCCGAAAAGGAATTAATATACTAAATTTGGATTTTCTATCTGCTGCAGTTTTCAGGTTATTCTAAAAAATGAGTATCCAATGAGCTTAGACATACCGCAAATGACAACGACATTCTAAACTTGAAACTTTTTGATACTCCGGTTTTAGAGTTATTCCACCAAAAAAGTGAATTTCTAAGGCAGGCCCAAAACAGGTTGGTCCGATACGGTTCAAAAACATAGGAATTAAAATAATCCCCAAAAGATAAGGATGTACTAAATTTATATTTTCTAGTTTCCCCGATTTTCCAGGTATTCTAAAAAACGGGTTCATTTCTATGTCGGGCCCAAGATGGAATACCCCGATAAAGTTCAAATCCGAAGAAACTTAGATATACCCCAAAAGCCAATGACATGTTAAATTTGGAATTTTTAGCTACTTCGGTTCTCGAGTTATTTTTCAAAAATGAATGCATTCTTCAGCGGATCTAAGATGGACTAGCCCGACGAGGTTCAAAATCTATATTAAAATCCATCCAAACGGAAATGATATACTAAATTTACATTTTTTAGCTACTCCGATTGATCGAGTTATTTTTTAAAAGCGAGTTTCTATGACGGGCCCAAGACGGGCTAATCCGATTCGGTTCGAAAGGCGATGAAATGTAATATACGCCAAAGGACAATGACATGTTAAATGTATACATTCTAGATGCTCCGAATTTTTAGTTATTCTCAAAAAACGATATATTCCTTTTGTTAGGCTCAGGACGGGCTAGCCTTTGAATAAAAGATTTTTTATTCAAAGAGTTAAAATATGCAGCAAATGGCAATATTCTAAACTTCAAATTTTTAGATATACCTGTTCTTGAGTTATACTGCAAAAACGGGTAAGTTTCTAAGGCGGGCTCAAGACGGGCTAACCCGGTACAGTTCAAAATTGAAAGAATTAAAATACACCCCAAAAGAAAACGATATATTAAATTTAGATTTCCAACGTTCTCTGATTTTCGAGTTATTTTCTAAAACTAGGTAAAGTCCTATGGCGGGTCCAGGATGGGCTAGCCCGATAAGCTTCAAAATCGAAAGAACTGAAATGTACCACAAGAGAAAACGTCAGAACGAATTTCACATTACTGTGATAAATGAACCTGATTATTTTGGACCTCAAAGATTTGAACGAACACCAGATCAAGTTAAATAAAACTTAAAAATGCGAATATATCCGTAGCTCAATCTCTCTGAAAATAAAATGACTTTTTGTGTATACCACTTACAATAATCGCACCCAATTTTACACAAATTCTTCAGTTATTTCAAAAGATATCAGTCATTTCATTTGCAAGAAATTCCCATTAGTTTCAATGTTAACTCCTCCGCTTTAAACTGCTTATTCGAGACCAACGCCGTCTGGCGGAGGCGGCTTTTCAGGAACATCTCCCAGCATTGGGAGGTATAGGCAGTCAGCACACTATTAGTTCTAGATACTATACTGATGTTCCCGCACAAATTCAATGCCAAATGTGGTTTCAACACGATGGGGCTCCATCTCATTATGCAATTTCGGTATGTGACTATTTGGACTGGGCATTTGGAAGTAGATGGATTGGGTGTGGTGGTTCCGTGGCATGGCCTCCCAGATCACCTGATCTATCACCTCTTGATTTTTATTTCTGGGGTGCCATGAAGGCCATTGTCTACGAAAAGCCAGTAGATTCTGGCATGGACCTAGTGGCACGAATTGCCATCGCTGCTGCTATGACCTATGAAATGCTGGTACCTTTGAGAATGTTCGACAATCCATGCGACATAGGTGTCATGATTGCATCAATGCCAATGGGCGAAATTTCGAACACCTCCTGTGGTGCTTGTAACTGGTGCAGTCTTTTCTGTATGTAATAAAGCGCTTAACACTGCTTTCTCTATTGTGTCCTTGCTGTGTCTTTATGTCTCTTTATCACTTGAGGGCGGCATTTCCGCCCCTGCTTTCCTATGTGATTAGGATTCTAACTGATGTTCTCTAACTTCCATCCAAGTTTGTACATGGAATTCCGGAACACCCTGTATATATATATATATATATTGTGTTCATTGTGATAAAATACTTGGACTTAATGAAGAGTTTTAATGAAATGAACAATTCATTTATTTAGGCCTAGGGTTTTTCTATGTGTAAAGCTTTAATGCTTGGATTTTATTTGATTTTCTAGTATCAATTCCTTTTCTCCATTAATGTTTGTTGTTTGTCTTCATCTTGATGACTAGAGGTTTGCATTTTATTTTCCACTTAATTGGTGATTCTCTGTTTGATATATTTGTTAGGCATTTTTTAATGTTGGGGTTTTTTGAGTTGCAACTTCTCTCTATACTATCATTGGATTTTCAAAATATTATTATTATTATTAATTATATATATATATATATATTGTTTTTAAATAATAAGAAAGTAAGTGATTCAGTAAAAATTTCATCATATTCGGTTTTTTCATTCTCCCGTGATGATGGGACAAACAAACAAACAGACAGACAGACAGACAGATTTTCAATTTTATGTATATACTTTTGCAGATAATCATCAGAAAATCTGCAGTTCTAGTATTTTATATTTTTGAATCTACATCTAACACATGATGAATGATACATAATGCTAATAAAATGTTATTTTGCAGTTGTAAGTGAGAAGCGTTGCAAGTCAAGAAATGCCTGTATAATGATAGCAAAAAATTAGTTTTGGGAGGTCTCCCCCTCCCAATAAAAAGCTAAATATGCAATTGATATTATATACAAATATTGTTGTGCTTAGATTCAGAGAGTTTTATTTTCTAAGATTTTTAATGTTCAAAATTCATAATTTTCCCCCTTCCCTTCAAAATTCTATATTAATTTATGGTTATTGAGTATTTTGGCGATTTATCTTGTATTAACGTTTATTTATCATCCCTTCTATGCATTTTTATATTCTAAATTACGCACACGATGTATCTACAAACGCTAAATGTATCCATAGTCCTTTACTAATTCGCCTGTGCCCCTGTAATTTTCCTTTTCGGCCTTACGCCTTCACTTTCGGGCAGCAATTATATTCATCTGAAAGCGAAAAATATGCTTCTTTTAGCTTGGATTTGGCCGTTTCATGGCTTATCAGTAGAGACGATGTTTATTCCAGATGTGTTTGGGGTGCTGATGAGCATTCCATAGGGTTGACATAATGGAGCAATGAACTTTGGCGGGAAAACTTGGTAGTTAGCTTGGCGGCATTTTCATTCCAAGCGGTTCATTGCGAAGTGTCATTTTTTTAATTCCCTGGGGTATATATAGGTGCTCTTTGTGCAGCGCAAGTTTTTTTCACTCGCCAAAATTAGCAGCTCTTGGGAGGTGGAAATTTGGTTAGCAAGTTTTGGAGTTCGAACCTGAGCAGCAGATCAGAGAGGTGGTAAAAAGTTTGGAGTGCTGAGCCCGGGGCTCACGCTGAGCTCCCGGGCTCGCCGGAAAGGTGTTTTGGAGGCCATGGACAATTCTCATGTAAGCTTAGTTTCTTTGAATTTATGAAGTAATGGCTTTAATAAATACTGATGCGACTGAAATCCTTCGATCAGAATGACTCTGGGAGGTATGGCTAAGATCTTGAAATGTGCTTCTATTGATGACATTGTGACTATCAAAGTCCAAGTTGATGCCGACAGTTACCTTTGTCTGTAAATCTCCTAATCAAGAAATATGTCCGATTATGAAATGAAGCTCATGAATTTGGATACTGAGCATCTTGGCATTCCTGAAAACCGACTATAGTGTAATAGTAAAAATGCCAGCTTCCGAGTTCCAGCGCATTTGTAGGGATCCTCGTCAAAGTGATGATTCTGTTTCAATCGCCTGTACTAAAGATGGTGTTCATCTTTCTGCAAGTGGTCTCCAAATATATTAACCATCTGCAAACATTAATCAACTGTGACATTCCCTTTTTAGTGTCTAACCAACAGGATGTGAGAAGCCTTGTGCCTAATGTTTCCAATAGTTTCCAGCAAGTTTTTAGTGGTCAACATGTGATGTGAGAAGCCTTGTGCTTATTGTTTTCCAAATGTTGAAAAGAAAAAGGAGTCCTTTAATTTGAAATGTGGTCTAGAGTTGCTAATAATATGTGTTGAGTATTTATATTGTGTAATGTAATGAATTCGTAGATTTAAATATTTTTATTTAAACTTAACTTTTTGGTTGTGGACAGCTCAGGCAGACCAAACTCTGGTCTTCAGACCAGAGTGGATAATGATCTTGGGTCTTGAATTTAAATTTAATTGATCTAATTTTAAATGCAATGTACTTTAATTATCCACTATACGATTTTATTTTAGTATTAACAATTTGGAGGATGTTCTTTACTCATAAATTAAAGTGTTGTTAATAAAGAAAGTTTCATTTAACATAAAATTGGTTGTGTTTCTTTTTTGGCTGTGCTCCATTTAATTTGGGTTTAAAGGTAAGTGAAGTTTTAGAGAATGTGTTGATAGTTGATGATAATTATAAAAGATAAACAACAAAGTAGTGTGCACAGGCCAAACTGAAGGAAAAGCAATTAGTAAAAGAAACATTATTAAAATAAATTAGAAACTTTAAAATTGAAGTGTAATAATAAATAATAAAAATAAACAGAGAATATTAAATATTTAAAAGGAACTTTATTTATTTGAATGTATATGTCCAGTTTCAATAGTTCAGTAAATAAAGCATAAACATAAATTAATATTAAATAAAATTAACCTGAAACTTTAAGTAAACATCAAATTAACTTTAAATTAAAATTAATGAAAAGTAAATTAATTAAATAAAAAAGTAAAATATGTTTTAGTTAGATACAACAATATGATGTATGATAATTCACACAACCCAGTTAAGAACAGAATTTTTAAGAAACTGAAAAAAAGCACATATGAAAATAAAATTTTTATTTTATTTTTATGTAGGAAATTACAAAGCATGAATAAAGAACATTATTATCAAAATATAAAGAAAATAAAGGATAGTAATAAATCATAATATGTTTGATCCTTGCTATCTTGTTAAGTTTGAAATCAGATCTGAAAGAATCTGTTAGGATTAAGTAGAGTGATTTACAACAACATGAATAGAATAGTACAGTTTATAGGAAGTTCCTTTCCCTCAAACTTTTTTAACGACTGCACATAAACAATGAACTTCAGTGGAAACCATTGTCCTGTGCTATGTTGGAATTAGGCTTTGGAAGTGCAGTTACTTCAAGTAAGAGTTTACTTAATATATCCACAATACACAGACATTTAGGATAGTTATTTATTAAATATATTTACAGAAAAAATAAAATTGCCCTCCCTTCTCTAAAAATTTAATTTAATTAGTCTTATTCAAAAGTATATATAAATAAAAAGAAAATAGCTATACAGTTACTAAATTATTTGATGTATACAATTTTTAAGATAATAAAATAGAATAACACACAAAATACCTATATACATGCAAGAGAGAAAAACCCCTAAAGCAGCTAATGAAATAAGAGGATTTCCTGTCCGTATCCTAGAAAAAAAAAGTCAGAAATTAGTACTAACACATAATCAATCCTTGTTTTAGAATCATAAAATGGTTCTTTCCACAGTTATATTTTTACAACAGGTGTCTATAATAATAAAGGAACATGTCTATCTATTTGTTTGTCTTTAGCAGAAATTAAAAAATAATTGCCATTTATGGCAAATTTGTACCATATCTTCTATTGCATGGCTGCTAATGATGTCATCCTAAACGTAAAACTACATGTTGTTCATTAATTTAATGTTTACATTTAATGGTACATATTCGATTACACAGAACTAACGGATGCTTAAAATGATTGGAGGGTAGTGAATGAAGCTTCCATCTTGAGGCATTTTAATATCAAAATGTTTGAAAGAGTATCACTTTAGAACAGCCTAACTGATTTTGATGAAATTTGATTTATAATCGGTGGTCGATGTGTAGAGTGATTTTTAAAAAAAAAAAATTTAAATAAAACAAATTTACTGGATTTAGCACTATTTGGTGAAGTTTAAAGGTCTTCATGTGGAATTTAAGTGGGGGAGGCATAAATAAAATAGCTCCCCTTCTCGATACAGTTGTATGGTGGGAAAGGACTGGTAAATAATCCTATAATCTTCTTATTGTCAGGCATATTCGTACATAAATCTTCTATCAGTTGGGGAAGTTTTTAACTTTTTAACCAAATTCTCTGTCGAACTGTCTCCCTCCCCCTATAAATGTCTAGTGAATTGGGAATACAACTGAGAATATATGGTTTTGTTAATACATTTTAATGTTTAATTTGTTAATAAGCTTAACATAAGTTGCTAATAAACTTAAATAGTTCTGTATATATGCTATATCAAAGTTAAGACTTGATAAAATTTGATGCCTGTGACTGTTACTCTAATCATATGAGGTGCAGGACCAGGTTTGTATTTAATTTAAAAAAAAAAAAAACAGGAGTCTGCAGGTTAGTGCAAAATGCAAAAGTTAAAATGCAAAAATGAGTTAAAATGCAAAAATTGAAAATAACTTGAACATTACTAAAATAATTTGAATACATATCAATCATTAATTGAATTTAACTGAAATAATAGCCAAATAACTTAATTGAACTTGAAATTGTATAGAGGAAATTTTAGACTCAAATAAACAATAAAGTACTTTAAATAATTTACTGAAATATGTTATGTTTACTGAATTGTTTTGGGAATTACCCAAAATAGATTGAATACTGTGGACATTGGAGAATTGGTAAAGAAGACAGGAAAGAAATACAGAATTTTAAGTGTACACATTAATTAATACATTCAATTTTTATTAATCCACAACCCTATAATCCACAATACATTTTGAATGTAAATACTTAAATTTACAATACATTACAATAGTGCATTATATTCTGCAAAAGTTAATTTTTATACTGATTCTAATGATAAAGGAGAAACAGTTACTTTTGAGCAGGGCTTAACCTGGGATATAAATACCTTGACTTTATACCAGAGTTTTATTACAGAACAAGAAATAATGACTGTTCATAGATTATAAGAAAAAATAATAAAACAAAAATCCTTAAACGACAATTAAATCATCTACATTTCAAAATTTTAAAAACAAGCAGCAAAATTTATAAAATTAGCTAATTTTGCTTTAAATGTAATGATAAATCCATGCCCTATTATGCCAATGAGCCACCTGAGGACATAAGCTCAAATCCTTCTGCTGTTATTCAGACATCAACATAGACCATCCCAGCTGCGACATCCCTTCATGCATCCAGCTGTAGTCTGTAGGTGGATACATTTCCAGAAGCCCAGTTTTGCCAAGCTGCAAAATGACTTTATGCAGTAAAGTAAACTAACTTCATCTAATTAAAATCTCTTGGACTCAGGAAGCCTCAACCAACACAGCTTGCCTTCAAGACATTAATCTATAAGACTTTAATAGTATTTTCCCCCTTAAAGGGAGAAACCAAAATTTTAATTCTTAATTTTCATGCTGGGTGGAATCCCTAATATTTTTCTCACCTCTTAAAGGGAGGCCAAGATGTAATAATTTAAATCCCATTTATTCTGATGCATCACAGGATATTTTTATTTACAATTTGTTTTTACATATATGTTATGCATACATATACTGTTTTTTATTTTATGTTTTTCACATTTCATATCAGAGTTTGCCACTTTTCTTGTTTTTACCTAGGTGTATTGCCTGTAACTGTTTAATTTATATGTGAAATTTTTATTAATAAACTATTTTCTGTTCCAAAATAGCTCTTTAATTTAGTCTTTGTAACAAGAAAACTCAATTGTATACTGCATCTTTATTACACACAGGATAAGGAGAACTGCTTCGTATTGTGTTGGTGTTAATGTTTTAAATATTACTACATGTGTCGTGTGCAGGGATGTAACTAAGGGGTCCCAGGTACCTCTTCTTTTATATTTTTAAGGGGAAGCAGTAATAAAATCTGACCAAGTTTCCATTATTACCTGTTGTTTCTGATTTATGGACAGTTACAAATAATAACAAAATATGTTTTATTGTGCACCCATTTTTCATACCGGCATATGAGAAGCAATTTAGCATTGTGCTTTTTATTTGTGCTGTTCTGGGCAGGAGAGCACTATAAAGAGTGAAAAGGATGTAAAGATGCTGGTATTCAATTAAAAGGGAATGTGATTAAAGCAGCCCCCACTCTCTGCTTTGTGAGTTCTGTGCTGGTTCTGTGAGTATGAATAAAATATGTACTGTCTTTTTGTAAACTTCTGGATATTTTGTTTTATTCATAAAGTGAAATATACTCGGATATGAATAATTGTAATTTCAGTAAGACTTTCTTTTAGTGCAGCAAGTGTTCTGCAAAACTCATGGGGTTCTGTGAGAATATTTCAAGAATTTCCCGATGTGATAGTTTTGTGTAATTTTTCTTAATTAAAAATTAAATGCTAAAATGTGAATGCATAATTTCGACCACAATTGGACTTTTTCTCATTTTAAAATTTTGCCATCAAGTCAAATTTCAAAAGGGTTCTGCGACACAAAAAGTTTGAAAATCCATGTTTTAATGTGTCACTTTAATCTGCTGAATATTACATGATTGGTAAAAGATTTACTTTAAGGAAAGTATTTCATCCTTTTTCCGTAATCATTTTAAATAGTTTCAATTAGGTATATATATTTTTAATAACACATGGATGACGGTTTGAAAAGTTACATATTTCTATCCTTATAATTAGTAGAATTCAGGACCTCCAGTACATTTTAGAGGGCTCCCTTTAATAGGGAACCCTTTCAATATTATGATATAAGGTATGAATTTCAAATCCATAACAACGTGGCCTATAAAACAATAAATTACACCATGAATCTTTATTAAAATGCATTTTAGATTCATAAGAGCTTGGTCTGTAAAACATTAATTTACAAATCAGTCATATGTTAGAGGAGTTAGTATATTGGATAAAGCAGACAGATAGCTAGACAGAAAAAAACAAATTGTATCCAACCCAAAAGTACAATCTTAGTCTTTTCGTTTCCTATTATCAATTATAAGTCATATAGCTCAGTGGCGTGTAACAATTGGATGGTGATCCTATTTGGGGTTGTGAGGGTTTGATAAAGAATCGATGAAATGTCTTTATGAAAGACAAGATTATTGTAAACCCACAAGCGACCAAGGGAATACAAAATAGGGATTAGATAAGATGCTGCCTTTGTAAATTTGTACCCCATCTGTGTTTTGACTTATAATCAGTGGCACCAACAGAATTTTTTGCTCCTATACAACAAATGCACAGACTCAACCACCTCCTACTTTTTATTTAACAAGTTATTGACTTTTTTAATAAACTGTTTATACGGATCGGGCTCCTCGAGCCCCTATACATTTCATCCTTTTGCTCTCTTTTGTCAGAGGCCATGGTGTGTATTAAACTAATCATACAATATCACCAATTAAATAATAAAATAGAATGCAAAAATGCATAGATATATGTATGCACTCATAAACAAACAAATGCCCTCTCAGACTGTGTCTCAATGAGCTTTGTAAAGTACTTGAATTCTGATTGTCCATTCAGAATAAACACTTATTTGTTAGTCAAAAAAGCACTGTAATATTTATTTCCCGCTGCATCAACATAATTATGTGAAACTATTTTTTCTGCTTTCACTATGATAAAGACCACACATTTATTTATCTATACTAAAAGTTGAAGATGATCTCAGAGTTATGATCTGAAATATATACATCCAAAAAAGGAGAACAAACTTCCAAACTTTCAAATTCAAAATTCACATTTGGACGCTTAAATATTGTGCATAATAGTTTTCTCTTAATAATGTTCATTTGTTCTTTCAATATATAAATATATAGATTTACGCTTAACTTTCCAATTAGGTCTGTCAAACATTTTGTGTATATTTTCATTAATAGTATTATCGTGTTTCAGTATATCCTATTATTTCTTGTTAATCAAAACATTTTGGCTTTAATTTATAAATTTAACTAATATTAGTGAATGTAAAATAAAGGATTTTTAAAAATGTATATTTAATTATAATTTTTTATCTCTTTTTACATTGTGGCATGGGGTCTCCTAAATAAAATAATACTTCAGTGGACTTAAACCAACAAAAATGTTGGCAACACTGATATAGAGGGTATTTTTTTTTATTTGAAATTGAATTAAATAACTAGAGGAAGGGTGTGAAGTGGCTAAGTTTCTTACATTTGAGTTGGACGTAATTTGGGGTGTAATTTGCTTCTAAGTATGAAGATACCTCTTCGGAAGCATAACTAATTGTTTTGAAATTTGAATATCAGGCATGAGATTCTTCCACTATTTTGCTTTTTCCCAAAAATCGTGCTTTTCCTGTGACAAAGTTCGAGTTTTGGCTTTACCATAAAAATTCCATATTTGCTGTTGTTGAGATCCAGACCGTTTGACCTACCAGAAAGGTGTAAGGTAATTGCTTGGAAGGTCGGGAAGAGCCACCCAATTTAGACTGGAACCCAGTGGGGGAGGCATCCACAGGGACCGTACCCTCCTTTTCCTACCACCAACCTCTTGGAAGGGCTTACGGACTCACATGTTTAACGTGATCATACTTCATGTGAACATGGTGGCAGTTTTGGCAATGGAGGGAATCGAACCCGGGCTAACCGAGTGCTATTCTCGAGCACTAACCACTGGGCTACCGCACCCCCACTTTTCTTCTCGAAAGCTCAGGCCGTCCGACTCGTCCGAAGATATGGAGCAGCAAGGTGGGCGGCTGCCCACTTTTCCTGTGACAAAGTTCTGCTTTTCAAGGAAAATATCTGAGAAATCAGTGAACTCCTTCTGTGTATGAAACCCTTCATCATTTGTTAATACAGCTACAGTACCCTACATTGACAGATTGAACACTCCCTTTCTGCCTAATGAATGAACATGAAATTCCTTCAGTTTCTATTCTATTTTCCAGCAATGTAGGAAGCTGTTTCTGGGTGAACATCTAAACATGACTGAACTTGAGTTCTCCTGAAACAGGTGCACCAATATCTACACCTGTAACGGCAGAATAAGGTTTAGGCATTTTCTCCAAAGTCTAGTTGACCTAGGCAACCAAGGAACTTTGGGGAAAATCACTTTCTCGTTCATCCCTTTTTGTTTCATTCATTCTGTTTTTATCTCATGTACCCAGAGTTGCGAAGTTTCGCTACGCCACAAGTTTATTAGTTATTTCATTTTTTTGATTATTTGCATTTGATTAGTTTTGAGTACTTTGCATTTTACTTTTCGCAACGTAGTCACAATGGCAACTATTAGGAAAGATATTGTGTGTTATTTACAAGAATTGGACATTCGTGCTATTGATAGCACTGTTAAAAATCCGTGGCAATGGAACTGGCTGGATAAACAAGTGCAGGCGTGTATGTTCGAGACATTATCAGAAAATTGGATAGATCTGGAATTGCTTATTGTTGTATATAATGCAAAGAATTGAAGTATGGATCCGGAGATTTTTCTGCACTTTCGAACCATATTAAGTCGGAGAAGCATATGTCCATTGAAAGCAAGAAAGCAAAACTGTGCATTACCTGGTGAGTAGTACTTTATACATTTTTATATATTAATATTTGACTAAAAATCCTTATTTTGCACATAATTAAGTTGGAATTCTATAATTAAAATCCGACACAGTAGGAATTGCAAAGAAACTAATCTTCAGAAAATTCCGGTTTATAGAATAAAATTGACATAATTCCAGTCTATAAATATTGCATTACCTGAAAGCAAAAGTATTAAAACTACTTCTGCTTAGCTTAGAATATCAAAACAAACAAAGCATTTTTCAAAAAATTTAGCTTTTAATAAAATAAGAGAAACATTCTCAAAAAAATATTTTCAGCAACAAAATACTATATTTTGCAGTACAATGCCCCTTCATTCCATTCTCTGCAGATCAAATGTTTCTTTAAACAATATTGAATCACAATCACAAGGAAAAGGACAAGAAGCGGGAGAAAACTATACTCTACCATGTTTGTGCGATGTAGCTGTATAGGAAAGGAGATGTTTTAGAATGTTATGATTGTGTTTCTCCTCCGGGAATCGAACCCTGGGGTAGGTATTGTCTGGAAACAATTAGTTTCTTCAGTTCAGTTCAGCATATTTCTAATTATTTCTTTGCATCGACTACGTGTTAGCAAATTCTAACTGGGCATATATCAGATTCAGGTATACGTATTAAGTTATTGAGTGAAATAAGATGGGAGAGTCGGATCAACATTTTGAAAGCATTGAGATATCTTGGTAATATAGTATATGATGCTTTAATAGAAATATTTGATGATAGAAGCTTAACAAGTTCGTCTGCAAATATTTCCCAAATTGAAGCCCTTATGTTGGTGCAATTAGTAAGTTCAAGTTTGTGACATACTTTGTTATATGGTGCAACATCCATTTTTAAGCCAATCTTACAAATAAGCTACTAAAATTTAGAGATAGAGTAATTAAAAAGAGGTTTTTTTTATTAGAATGTGAAGATATCACTCCATATATCTGCTGAAAATTGAAATTGTGTGACTTTTATTGTTTTGGACCCAGGTAACACACATACGGTATTATAACCGTTGTTAAACCATTTATACAGTATATTTTCGTATGCGTTATACGATAAACGGTAATACATCGGTTATAATACCGGTATGAGTAAACGGTATATAAAAATACCATATATCATACGTATGAATTACCGTGTATGAACATACCGTATGTAGAAATACTGTTTTAAATACGTATGTATTACTGTTTATTATACCTTAAAATAACCGTTTTTATTACGTTAAAAATACCAATTTATCATACGTAAAAATAACCATAATCGCTCCCTTCTTTTAACCCCCCTGTTCAAATCCTCTTTCAGCTTTGTTCTCGAACCCTTTTCCCGAAGGCATTTTCATGGATTACCGTTTATCATACATTATAAATACTGTTTACCATACATTATAAATACCATTTATATTACATTAAAATAACCATTATTCATACGTAAAAATAAGAATTCCTCCTTCCTCCCCTTGGTGCTTCTTGCTAATCTCCTATCAGCTTTGTCCTCCAATACAGGTGGTCAGGGATCTCCCTTCCTGTTTATCTTCACCCTCCCAAGTACTAACCGCAGCCGATGCTACTTGATTTCGGTGATCGGACGTGACATCATGCAGTTCTGGAAGCTTCCAGAATGGACTCATTTCTACCTCAGCGGACGAAGCCATAAGCTCTGTGTATCTGGCAACACTGAGTGCAGTTATTATTCTTTACGTTTCCCGCCGTGTTTGTAGGTTTGTATCTTGATCTTCCTGTGTTAGGTTAACACGTTGCTTAATTTATATATTTTAACTTATTTAATTATATTTAGCTTTAACTTTTATTTTATTTTATATATCTTCCTAGCTTTATGTATGCATATATTACTTTTAGCATTAGATATTGCTTTAAAAGCAAACGGGAAAAGTGCATGTTTTCAGCATCGTGGTATGTGCATCCATGCTTGCATTTAATACTGTCTAAACGGAGATTAAATGAAAATATGGTCTGAGATTGCATTTGTTGTCATGCATGCATTTTATTTCAAATCTTGTAAAATCATAAATTATCATTTTACATATTTTTATGTATTTTAGACTTAAGACAGTATACTTATACTAAATGAAAGTTGCTTCATTTATAACCTACCTGCAAGTAAAAATACTTATTTAGTGTTGGTTAGTGTTTATAATAAAATAAATTTAATCTACATAATAGTAAATGAAGCAACTTTCATTTAGTGTAATTATACATGTCTAAAACTAAAATTTATAAAAAACATGTAAAAGAATAATTTGATTTTACAGGATTTGAAATAAACATGCATGCATAACAAATGCAATATGACCACGTTTTCATTTATTCTCTGCTTAGACAGTGTTAAATATTAAAATTATTTTATTCATTTAAAGTATAAATTTTTTATAATTAATTTAATGTTATTTGCAGAAATAAAAAAAATATACTAGGAAGAAATTTTAAAATAATACGCTTCTTAGAAAAAGTTAAATAAAGTTGCTACAGGAGTGAAATGTAAAAAAACACAATACTAAATTAAAACAAATTTGATACTTTAAGAAAATAAAAAAAAATTGATACTTGGAAGAAATTTTTGGAAGAAGTAATAAAAGCCTTAAAAGAAAATAAACATGATATTTAAAAGAAATAAAAGCACACATAATTCTTAGAATTTTTTTAAAAACACTATACGCAAAATTATATTTCATAACGTAGTAATTATAATTTTTGCAATTTTTAGAAATTAGAATTAAAAATATACTTAAAAGAAATATAATTAGTCGAAAAAATTCTAATTCATTTTATAGCAGTTTGTGTTCTGTGCATCTAGTAACATGTTCTATTTGTGCTTTGTGCCTTTACTCACTGTGTTCACTCTTAAAAATCATCACAGTCGTATGATACCACCGTTGATTTTTTTAAAGGTAATATTTCTATTTTTAATGCCAATTTAAAATAGAAAATGTTTCTATTTTGTGCCATACTTGCAAAGATTTACCCCATACTTGCAAAGATAGCAAGAAAGCACTTGTCTGCACCAGCTAGCAGAGTTGATAGTGAACGTTTATTTTCAGAAAGAAGCAGGGAATGTTTATGAACCAAAACGTAATAGGCTGCAACCTGAAAATGCAGAATGCCTAATGTTCCTGCCCCATAACTTACCTCTATTAAACTTTGATTACAAAGAATAATTAGTTTGTTTTTAAACAACATTTGATATGGTGTAACACTTAAGAAATTAAAATACTGCAAAATTGAATATTCATCCAGGGGTCATTCCGTGTCAAATCAACCAATGGCCTGAACCTTGACATCATGGAAAATGATAATTTTTTATACAACGGTAGTACCAGTGAAGCTGACAAAAACTGTAAAATATTAGAGTTTTGGGGCTCTTTGTTTTCAGTTATTGACTTTCAAAAAAGCGAAATCTGCCAAATTTGGCAAAGTTTAGATATCTGAAATTTTTAAACAGCTGTAGATCAAAAACTATTTGACCTAGAGATCTCAAATTGGTGTCATTTTCTTTTGCTTTTAATGGGTCTTAATTTGATATATGACTATCCTACTTCAAATGCGAATTTTTTGAAAAACTTAAAAAAATTTTTTTTTTTCTTTAATCTCAAGAACACCCCTTTTAATTTTTTTGAAAAAAACATTTTTTAGATTTTCTAAAAAAAAGTTCCCTTTTAGTTTGTAATTATTTTAGAAACTCCAATTTTAAAAAAGAGTTAAATACCATAATCATGTTGTATATCAAATTAAGGCCCATCAAAAACAAAAGACGGCACCAATTTGAGCTCTCTTGGTCAAATAGTTTTTGATCTACAACTGTTTAAAGATTTCAAAACTTTGCCAGATTTGGCTTTTTTTAAAAAGTGAATAACTGAAAATCTAAGAGCCCAAAAAATCTGAAATCTTACAGTTTTTATAAACTTAACTGGTACTATCACTGTACCAAAAATGATCAATTTTTTAGGTATCAAGGTTCAAACCAGTAAGTGATTTGACACAGAATGACATACATTTAGTATGTAACTCATTAACCAGTTGTTTCAAACATTCAGCCCACATATGTTCTTCTCAATTTTAACAATTTGCTACACACTTAATATTCAGGGTGGCCACTCAACCTGGAAACCGGGAAAAGTCAGGGAATTTTGTGAAATATCTGGATTTTTAATTTTAAAACAAAACTGCCCAGTTTGTATGCCATTTTCGAAAATTTTCGCCAAGTATTACGCTGTACTCATAATCGCTAAATAAAGGTTGCCATGTCTCCATTTGCTTCCGTATAAAAGCAAAAATGCAGAGTTTGTGCTCCATTTTGGACAAATGCCGCCGAGAAAATTATATACTTATTACTATATTTTTTTCTATTTTAATGACATTCTTTTGACACTGCTGAATTGACATTAATTATTCAATGGCTGTGGCTTGATATAGTGTACTTATTGCATATCTTTAATGATGTCTGTCATTGTGAGCAATTTGCAATGCTCATATTTAAGGACATCAGTTTAGACTATTTCTTTTTATTGTCTTCAGTGAAAACCATTAAATTCTTTTAAATATTTCAGTAGTCCAATTTTGCTGCATTTACATGTAGTTTTTATTAAAAATGTCAAAATTTATTTGTAAAAACAAAAAATGTGTATTTTTTCCTCCTGATTTAATATAACTTTTTTTGGGTAGTGGAGTTAAATTGTTAAGATTCTTTAATCAAATTTGTAACTAAATAGGGACGTGCACGCATTTTATGTTAAAATTACTGGTCTGGAATTTCTTTTCAATTCACCTGGAAAAGTCAGGGAATTTCAATATGTCCTAAGAGTGGCCACCCTGATATTTCACATGTCACTCAAAATTTAATTTTATATTTACAATTATAATTACAAAACGTTACTTTTTTCAAGAACTTTTAAAATAAGTTCTCCAAACTGAGTGAAAATAATTTCATTTCTTCCCTGCTCAGAGTACAAACTCTCCCAGTTGCAGTAATAGGCTCTACTTTTTGCAAAATGGTCTCACCTGGCACATTCAATACGCCACTCGGTTGAGGATGAAAGAAAGAGAAGGTCCCTTAGGATGTAGGAAGCTTACTTTATAGTCGCTCGTAACATTATTCTTCTCAAGAATACATGCAAGCCACTAAGATCCTTTATAGACTATATAGTGCCAAATCCAGATTCAATTTTTGCTAAATTAGTTGGGGTAATATAGTCTAATGCTGTCACAAGTTCAGTAAACCAGTGTTCACTACAGTAATAATGCTTAACAAGAATCCGATTTTCAGAAATTGGGTAAAAAGAATGAAGTTTTTGAGTACAGCACAGTTGATGAGTATGAAGAAGTTAAAGAAATACTGTAGCCATGGTTGAATGACTTTAAGGCAATCATGGGTACTCAAAAACTTCATTCATTTTACCCAATTTCTGAAAATATACTTCTTGTTAAGCATAATTACTGTAGTGAACACCAGTTTACTGAACGTGTGACAGCAGTAGACTATATTACACCAACTAATTAAGCAAAAATTGAATCTGGATTTGTCACTATACTCAACACTGCTGTCACTGCATTGTCACTGCTTTTTTATGTGTGAAGAAATTTGCTTATGGATTCCGTTAAAGCTCGTTGAATGTAAAGTGAGATTTTGATGTGCTTTAAACTTTTATGACACTTTTTTAACTTTATGTGTTTCTGTGTTTGATTGTAAGAAAAATATTGTGGTAACACAATGAGCTGGTTATGCCAAGTAACATTTAACAGCTCCCTTAAAAGAACGTGATGGAAAATATTTTTATGCTGTATTGCCAATAGTGGAGGTATGCATTATGCTGCATATTGTTAAGTTCAAAATGATTTGTGTGCCAAAATATTTTCTTTTGTATTTGCGATAATCAATTGAAAATTCAAATACAGTTGCTACTTATTCTTGCAATGTTAAATAAATTTAGCAGTTTTAAGTCTTGTGATTTTACTTGTTCTTCAAACACCTGTTTCTAAAAATCGAAGTTCATATTTCTTTGAGTGAGTAAGGGGGGTGCAAGTAGTTCACCTTGCCTAGGGTGCAAATTAGTCTGGAGCTGGAGCCACCACAGCAAGGCAGAGACACTAATGGGGAGGGGGGAGGGGTGCTGTGGACTATTCTAAGACAATTTTCATTTCAATTAAAATATTATGTCTGGGAATTATACATTACCACAAATTATAGACTAAAAATTACAGTACTCCTACAATATTTATTTCAATATCTACTAAAATATTAAACTATAATAAATGAATAAAAATTTGCATTTGAATTTTTATAAACTAGGGAAATATTGAAAATATCTGAAACATCATACTTGAAAAATATTAACATATAACAAATGAAACAGAAACCTGTTAACTGTCAGTTTCAGCAGCAAATTGGCTTGCTTTCCAGTTAAAATTTCAGCTACTAGAAGACGTTCTAATCCATGGAGTACTGTGGAGAAAACTGCATTTGATATGCATCCATCTGATTGATCACAAACACTCAGACTAAGCTGCAAGAAATAAATATTTATAAGAAACAGGGGGAAATAAAATAGAAGAAACAAACAATTAACAAAGGAAACAAAATTAAGATCTAAATAAATTTCTGAAATGTTATAAATTAAATTCAGTATAAAAATTGGAAGATGTAAGCATTTAATTCATATTTTGCATAACTTATTTTAAGCAAATTACAACATAAGTTTTTTTTAATTCTTTAAAAATAATTGGTAGCATTTTAAAGAGAAATCCATATCATTTTAAAGTTATAACTACTCTATAAGTTATTATAGATCATATAAAAAAAATTATTTAAAAATTTATTGCATAACTAAATAATGCAACCGATGTTGCCAGGAGTTAAAGCAGGGATAAAATGAATTTATTAATCTAATAAAATAACAAAATATATAAATTTTATTTATAAATAACAGTGAAAATCACATACAATATGTGTACACAGAACAATAGGTGTAATAAGAGCCCCATGCTTGTGCTTTTATTTCCCTAAATTATTGTTTTAATACCACTTTTTGGAAAATATTTCTCAAAGGGTCACGCAATTCCTTTCTTCGTGAAAGCGAAGAAAGGAATTTGCTTAGTTCCTAATCGTAAACGCAGTCGACTGTCACTGGTGATGAGCCGACCCCTTTGAGAGGTTTGTGTGTTAATGACCTTGTTGCTCGGTTCTGTAGATGATTTCCATAAGAACTGCCTTCCTATGAAATTGTCTGTTTCATCTCTGTTTCATCTCAGATTCGGAGTTCTTTGATTTAGTGGGAGAAATATTTTCTAGACGTATTTTATGTGCTATCTCATTGAAAAACTGTGATTATGTTAAATACTCTATGAATCAACAAACTCCATATTTGCCTTTATACTATCAAATAATGTAATATCTTAAAATACCTCATGAAATTGATTGCTTAATTAAACTTATTTCATAAAGAGATTTTCATAAAATTTAATTACATGCATAATAAATAATTTCTTTGAACAAACATTGTATAAATATTGCACTTAACCTATGAACTTAAATTTCTAATTAATTTCCTTACATGTCTATTTTTTCTGCTATTTTAGATTTGTTTTTCCAGTCATCTCTGGGAAATTTCTTCTGAGTTAAGGAAATAACTTGTTGGGTTAGTTTTTAATAATTTTTAGTATTGAGTACATACAGGGTGTCCAAAAAAATGATTGACACATTTATTTGAAAAATGCATTAAAAAAAAAAACAGAAGGCGATAGAAATGTAGCATTTGCAGCATTGTACTTGGGAAACCAGGGAATTTTATTCAATCAATTTTCAAAATTTGTTACAACGGTCACCAACAGATGGTGCTGCGTTTGTGTGAGAGATGTAGGGAAACACATACTGTCAGATCGCCATTCTGTACTTTGCTCAGCATTCTGCTAGCGTGTGCTTCTCCAAGATTTCAAGTTGCTGTTTGTTTATTCGTTGAAAATGGTTTATTCATTGGAATAGCAGATATTTCTTGTTTTGGAGTTTCACCGCCTGGACCACAGTTTTGTTGAAACGAGGCACAGTCTCCAAAGGAAATTTAATGTCAAAAAAGGACTGTCAATCAATGCAATAAAGGTTCTGTTCGAAAAATTTGAATGGACTGGGAATGTCAATGATGACTGTGCTGGAAATGTCGGCTGCCCAAGTTTGGCAATGGCAGAGACGAATGCGGAAGTCGTTCAGCAGGTGATCCAACAACGGTCCAGGGTTTCCATTCGCCGTGTTGCATCTGAGGCTGGACTATGATGAATGCCACTCACTGTATCATGCGCCACAGCCTTCACTTGTTCTCTTATAAAATCCAGTCTTGCCAACTCCTGGGTGCTGATGCCATGAGTAGATGTGAAACGTTCGTGAACACTATACTGCAGAAGCTGGATGCCGGCAAAATCGATGTTAGAAACATTTGGTTCTCCGATGAGGCATACTTTTCCCTCAATGGCTTTGTCAACAAGCAGAAGTGGAGCATTTGAGGAACAGAAAATCTTCATGTTGCCGTACCTTCATCTCTGTATCCTGCAAAAGTCATGGTTTGGGCTGCCATTTCCTCCTAAGGACTCTTTGGGCCATTTTTTCATCATGAAACGGTTACTGCAGTAAGTATCTGAGCATTCTGCATGAATTTGTGGCGATTCAAAATACTTTGTAGGATGGTAGGAACACCTCGTGTTTCATGCAAGATGGTGCCCGGCCACATCGAATGCCTGAAGTGTTCGATTTCCTTAGCGAACATTTCGATGATCATGTGATTGCCCTTGAATATGCCAGGCATGTAGGACATGGCATGGATTGGCCTCCCTATTCACCAGATTTGATGCCATGTGACTTTTTTCTGTGGGGGGTTCCTGAACGACCAAGTGTATTATTAAAATCCACAAATGATTGTGGAAACGCAACAATACATCTCTGCTGCATGTGAGACCATTCCATCTAAAATGTTTGCACACACTGGCAGTGGAGTCATAGGGCAAGGGGGGCAGCTGCCCCCTCTAAGATCTTGAACTGGGGGCAATACCACCCCTAAAATGTAATTATATATGGCTAAAATATATAGTTCCTCCTCCGCATGAAAAATAGTAAAAGCGTAAAAAAAATTGACATACCACACAACTTTTCCTGAGAAAACTGTATGGACGGTTAAGAAGGAAAACAAAATATTTCTTTCTGCTGTTCTCCAGTATCTCTTTTTAAGCACACATTATTCATGTGATAAAGCATCGATCAGTTAGATCATAAGCGAAACTAATCTTTTCAGACTAAACATCTAAACAATATTATTTGCAGCAGTCAGCAGACCATTCTTTACTCCAAGCTAAGTACATAATACAAACCAAAACTTACACCAGAATAAAATCAAAAGTAGGTAGATGCATACTTAGATTTAGTATAGTTTTCAAATTGTTAACATGAGGCAAAGTTCAAAGTTTAAACAGAATAGCAATTAAAATGGATAAGTATATCATTAAATCGAAATGGAAAAAGGTTGAAGAGGCAGATATTGAAATGGTAAGTAAAGAAATGTATTTATATTTGTGGTTATTTAAGTACAGTTCGATCGACCTTGTCCAGTACTGCAAATAATGTGAAACGATTTGTTAATTTTTAAGGGGATTGCTAGATTTCTATATTGATAGGAAAGTAGGAATCATAAACTTCCATGTCTGACTGAATTTTTTAGATTTATATATTCATTTACTTATGATATAAAAGTACAATAAACATTATATTTGAAGAATCAGTACACAGTGATGTCCTGAGGATTTTGAGACCTCAAGTGAGTTTCTGAAGAGTCATCCTCTCCTCCTTATCATCTCCGTGAAGTATGAGCATGTTAAAACTGTAGGTCTGAAAGTCCTTCAGAAAAGTATTGGGTTTAGGAAAGGGTGACAAAGTTCTTGTGGATGCCACCCCCATTGGATTCTGTATAATCTTGGCTGTTTAAATAGTTACCAAACTGCTTAATTATGTCGGATGGTCAGGGTATTTTTCTATATTAGAAAACATAGCTGGTGCCGATGTCACCACTGTTTGACAAATTTCACGTGTCTAGAGTTTTTTGTCTCGTACCACAAAAAGTATAACATACAAAAATATGAAATTTGGTACATATATGCATAGATAAATGTTAGAGAAACATGCTAAAATAAACAGTTTTCCGATATACGAGGCATGTTTTTTATGCAAGTACCGTTTTGCGATTCCGCCGCCGCAGCGCTACGGTCGGCATTCCGCGCATGCGCGCTGGTTACCTACATCTCTTGTCTACGCACTGACACCATTACAGTCTGATTCTTCATTGTATACGTTGTTTACTGAGTGTTTAAGATGCCTCCGACAATCGTGAGTCCCGCCGATTGTGAAGTACGGGCTGTTATACGATTTCTTAGTGCTAAAGGCGTAAAACTGATCGATATTCATCGTGAGATCTGTGAAGTTCACGGACAAAATATTATGAGTGATGGAATGGTAAGGAAATGGGTGAGAGCATTTAAAGATGGCCGCACAAATGTGCATGATGAAGAACGGAGTGGGCGTCCTTCGGTCTTTAATGAAGATTTGGTGCAGAAAGTGGAAGAAAAGGTGAGAGAAAACAGACGCTTTACAATTTCATCAATGTGCGACTGGTTTCCTCAATATTCTCGTAGTGTTTTGTATCGCATTGTGACCGAGAACTTGAATTACCGGATATTGTGTTCACGTTGGGTTCCAAAAATGTTGACGGATTTGCACAAAACCCAACGTTTAGGCAGTGCATTGACTTTCCTTGAGCGGTACCACAATGAAGGTGAAGATTTTTTAGACCAAATTGTTACTGGTGACGAAACATGGGTGGCCTACGTCACACCAGAATCAAAACAACAATCCATGGAATGGCGACATTCATCATCACCCAAAAGAGTGAAGTTTAAGCAAACAATTTCTGCCCGGAAAATTATGTGCACAGTCTTTTGGGACAAAAAAGGAGTATTGCTAGTGGAGTTTCTGCCTCGTAATGAGACAATCAATGCAGCGTCTTATTGTGAGACATTGAACAATCTGCGTCGTGCAATCCAGAACAAAAGACGTGGCAAGTTGAGTAAGGGTATCGTTTTGCTGCATGACAATGCCCGTCCACATGTGGCTAATCGGACCAAAGATCTCATCAAATCTTTTAAATGGGAAACTCTAGATCATCCTCCATACAGCCCTGATCTGGCGCCCAGCGACTACCATTTGTTCCTGCACTTGAAGAAACACCTGGGTGGTCAGCATCTTCAAGACGATAACGAAGTCAAAACAGTTGTGATACAGTGGTTAACAAGTCAGGCGGCAGAATTTTATGAGGAGGGTATTCAAAAACTGGTGCCACGTTATGACAAGTGCCTCAATATTCACGGAAATTATGTAGAAAAGTAGATTAAGGTACAGGCTTTCATGTAGAAATAAAATTATTGCGATATCTTTGCACGTCTTTTTTTAATTCCAAAACGGTACTTACTTAAAAAACATGCCTCGTAAATCGTCGTTTAAAAGATATTTAATATCAAAGCTAAAGAAAGATTATTTGAGTTGCGAGTTCATGTCCTGGACAGATGAGCAATAGCAAGACTGCAAATTTTTGCAGGCATGTACCTACATAGTTGAATTTTTGTAAGACGGAGCCTTCATTTATTTTCGTTTTAGTTTAGGAGTTACGCTATTTATATGTACTTCTGAAGTGAAAAATGTTCTTTTGTATTAGTAAAGATTTAATTGATCGAGCCTATTTCCAACTTCTCTCTGATTGGTTGCTGGCAGAAATGTCATGACTACATACATCAAACATGGTAGACTAAAACATTATTTACTATGCTATGAGCAATGTGGACAATGTGCAGCCCATGATCTTCAACTAGCTTTACAGGATGCTATAAAAATGTAAGATAGTTAAAAGAAGCTTTGGATATAACCCAGAAAATAACCACCCTGCTATGTTGCTCTTTGCATTTTTTAGATGCAGTAATGTTTTAACTGATTCTCACGAGTCTGATAGCACAGCTCAAACTATGTCCATCTCTTTAAAACCCGTATGTCCCACCAGATGGACTGCCCCAAAATATTTTATTCAAAGCATCCTTTCTAATTATAAAGTTCTCATAGAGTTAGAAGAACTTTCCAAAGAAATTTTTATGATGTAGACCTGTAAATCACAGGACTGAAGCATTCATTTCAGCTATTTTCTGTTTACTTTGTGTTAAATGTTTGTGTGAAACTACTTTCGGCAGCAGAAAAAATCAGCAAATAGTTAGAATTAAAATCGATTAATTCAAAGGGAAAAAACAATTGTTATCTATACATCATTGTCATATTTTGAGGGTTTAAGAAGCGATGGTAGTTTTGACGAACTTTGGAATTTTAATTTTAATTTTTCTGAGAATTTGACGAATCCACCAATATTACCACGAATCCGTAAAATGCCCAAAAGATACAATGAAGGATTGATACCTTCTATTTTCCAAGCACTCTAGGATTACTTCAAAAAAGAATATTTCGAATTGCTGTTTCCTTACGTGACCTGCAGCAAATGCCAATGAAATGGGCTTAGAACTAGAAGAGTTTTGAAACTTATACTGACATAAAGAAAGGTCGACTAAAACTGCAAATTAATATACTACTGGATTTCGTAAAATCTTTGGATGATAAGTATAAGCATGATTTGAACTTAAAAAAAATTTACACAATCTCTACAATATGCGAAATTTTGAAAAGGGACTCTAAAATTTATTTGTTTCACCATCTCTATTTGCACAGGTGTCTACGAATTTTGTTCTCAGACTACACCATGTTGTTGCTGCAAATGGTGGTTATTTTGAAAACACCGTTTTGTAGTTTTTGCAACATGGTCATACCGTTTATTAGTTTTCCCATTCAGCAGTGCCATCTGTTGGTGACCTTTGTAACAAATTTTGAAAATTGGTTGAATAAAATTCCCTGGTTTCTCAAGTACAATGCAGCAAATGATACATTTCTATTGCCTGCCTGTTTTTTTTTAATGCATTTTTCAAATATGTCAGTCATTTTTGGTGCACCCTATATGTGCTTATTTGAGTAATTATGGGAATTATCCTTTATTTGAAAAATATGTTTAATATTGATGAATAATTTATAGTTCAATGTCTAAGCACTATTCTATTTACATGCAAATTTTCAGTATTACTTCACGTGTGCTAGAAATTCAAGTTCTGGGGCATGATGTGCCAATTTTCAGTAAAAAATTAAGTTTGTATTAAGATATTTTTTTGCACCAACTTTACAAGTGGTCTAATTTTACAATATTGTCTAACTTTTATGTAAGTGGATTGCATTACTATTTTATCATTTTTTCCATATGGCCTATATTCTGTTATGTATTATAAGAATGTAGAATTTATATTTTTAATCAGTCTGAAATACTTTTATGATAAAAATCAAAGGAAGAGATAAAATGTCTTCAATAAATAAGGTAAAATTAAAGAACACAAGGTAAATATTAGATTGAGTATGGAGGTACCTGATAAACATTCTGGATTAAATCTTCATCTGAAATCTCTTCTTGATAGTTTTCAATAATATAAAATGCAACAGCCCACATTATCAGGATATGATCTTCATTCTGAAGAGAAGTTTGTGGCCTAAGAAAAGTAAACAAAAGAGTCGGAATGAAAGCAACACAAAAGTTTATTTTCAAGGAAGAGGTGAGAATTTCAACTGAAAAGTAAGATGAGGAAATTAGAGATTCTGTTGACAGATTTTTATTTGGTGAAGGCATGATCAGTATTTCATTGAGAAATCGTTGCATTACTCATGCTTAAATAAGAGATCTCAATAAATACCATTAGTCATTCCACACATCATATTTATATTATGTTTTAAAATTTAGTTTTCATATTTGTTATTACATAAATATATTTTTTGTTTTTTGTCATATTGTTGGTTTGTAGTTCATAGATTTTTATTTGGTGAAGGCATGATCAGTATTTCATTGAGAAATCGTTGCATTACTCATGCTTAAATAAGAGATCTCAATAAATACCATTAGTCATTCCACACATGGTAGCAAGGGCGCGGTAGCCCATTGGTTAGCGCGCTGGAGTGGCACTCGGTAGGCCCGGGTTCGATTCCAGCCACTGCCAAAACTGCCGCCGTGTTCATGCGGAGTATGATCACGTTAAACATGTGGGTCCGAAAGTCCTTCCGAGAGGTTGGTGGTAGGGGAAGGAGGGTACGGTCCCTGTGGATGCCTCCCCCACTGGGTTCCGGTTTAAATTGGGTGGCACTTCCCGACCGTCCAAACAGTTACCTTACACCTTTCTGGTAGGTCGGACGGTCTGGGTTTCAACAACAACACATGGTAGCAAAGCATATACAGGCATGGTAAAACTATAATTTAGAGAAAATCCTGAAAGTAACAAAAAAAAAATGTATTGTGTAGTTAATGATTAATTAAATATATAATTTAATTCAGTAATTCTCTAACTTCTGAAAAGGTAATAAATGAACTGAGATTAAATATATTATTCTGAAATAGATTGTGAGGGAAAGAGGCAAACTTTCACTAAAAAATAATTAAAATTTAGTTTTAAAATAAAACAGATTTATTGAAAAACATAACATTAACATAATTTAGTCAACTAACCTATTATAAAATAAACTGAAAAAAGAAAGAAAAGTGAAAAACAGTAACTGTATAAATTTCATTAAATTATGAGTTGAGGCAAAGTACATATTTATATTATGTTTTAAAATTTAGTTTTCATATTTGTTATTACATAAATATATTTTTTGTTTTTTGTCATATTGTTGGTTTGTAGTTCATAGACAAAGATTTTGGCAAAAGAGATATGTGTAAAACTAATAGAACTGGCCATGTTATTTACAATGATTAAGAACATTTTGAATTAAAACAAATGAAGTGCAAAACAACCTAATAATCAAAAAATTAAAAGAATCTAATTAAAAAATGTTACTTTTAAAGTATCTATTACTTACAAGAATGAAGTATCTAGATTTTTCACAATATATTCTGTAGCAGTAGGCAAAAGAGAAAAGGAATCATCTCCTCCACTCTGCTCCAATAAAAACAAAAGACCATGCAAAGTTGCGATTCTTGTAGGTAGGTAGCTGCTTTTCAAACTCAGTTCAAGTAGTTTTCTTAACCTATCCAAAACATCATGTTCCTAAAATATATCACAACTTTATCATTAGTTTGTTTTTAAATAAATGATATATTTCCACTATTAAAAAAAATCACTGCAAATATCAAAATTTAATATTTTACTTATTTTCATTCATGCATGCTACACGAATACTTTGATAATTATACTCTATCAATATTTTATGAGATTTGCATTGATGTTTAGTAAGTAGGATAACCACAAGCACAAAACATACGAAAATCTGTTTTCAAAATCATGTTAAAACACACTACAAACTTCAAAATTTAAAGACAGGTTTTCACTCATCAGTTAGTACATTGCCCATTCGTTGGGAGCATATGTCAACCAATCACAGGCTCAAATGCACGGCTGTGCATTTATCCGTTGAACATGGTTCATGTTTATGTTCTGACGGATGCGTTGGTCACGTGATCTGTTGCTCACCACTCTCAACCAATCAAAAGGCTTCGGTATAAACAACACGGCCATCACTTTGATCAGATGATTTTCAAATGCAAGAGTATATGATTTCAGATATACAGAAGACAATATTTTTTTTTTTTTTTAATCAAATGGCCAGGCACTTGACTCATCATCTTTCGCCTTTGTCAGTGGCCAGAACGTGAACCATTTAGCCATCCAAGGACGTTGCCCCAGGCGCACCAGAGGGGGGGCAGAACATACTGCGCCCACAACACAAACATCCATGCCTTATGTGGGACTCGAACCCCCAACGTGGAAGTCGAGCGATTGCTGTGGAAACGCTCGCCTTGACCACTCAACCACTACGTTGGCACACAGACAATATGAAAAATATTCTGATTGGTGAGTTATGATTTGTTTATTTAAAAGAAATATGGGAAGTTTACTCTTAAATCTATGCCAATTTGATGATCATTAGATAAATTACTTGTGTGATCACTTATTCATTTGAATATGTAGTCAAAAAATTTTATTTTACTGTGTACCGATCACACACACACACACACTTAATTTACTAATTTAGAACTGTACTGTACTCAACTTTATCCAATTTAAAAATGTATATCTGTGATTAAAATAATTTCTCCACTTCTAATGTTAAACAACATAAACTATCATGCTTTCAATGAATGGATGTTTGAGTAAAATTTATTGCAAATATATTTTAGAAACATAACATATAATCGCACTGAGTTATTCATCATGACCATATCAAATATTTCTATCCCTTCCGGACTTGATCAACACTTCAAGTTTTGCACTGTCATATTTTTCACATAGTTGTCATGCAGAATCTGTCATGATGTGTATGTGAGGCGCATTAATGCTATTTATAAATTGTTGAAATTCCCTTTAAATATAACAGTTTTTCAATAAAATATAATTAAATGAATATCCAAAAACATTAGTTTAAATAATTATTATTTGTATAATGTGTTTAGTATGTTTTTGAGTCTTAAATTGTTTCTTTATGTGTGTAATGTGTGTTGTTTTTAAGCATTCCATATTTTGTATCCTTATGTGAATAAAGAGTACAGACCACTGAATAACCCAAACTATATTTTGTTGCAGACTTCACATAGCATATTTGTTATGTGGCATGCAAATTTGGGAATCTTATACTCTTCCTTAATTTTTTTTTATTGCACAATTTATTCTGGCATTTATATTAGCATATCAACTTCAACACAGGGCCCTAGCTATAAATGTTGTGATAACATATACTATTTAGATTACTTAACACAAAAGTGAAATATCGGTTAATACGATATACAAGCTGTAACTGTATATTTGTTTGTTTCATGCAAAATAGTAGTTAATAGGAAGTGTATGTTCTCTCCTATCCAGTGTCAATACACTTCCATGTATCAGGTGGTTTGTACTTACTCGCATATCATATGTAAATCCCGGGAATCTTGAAAATAGTGGCTTGCAGATTTTGCAACTGTAAATCAATATTTGTGCAACAACATTTTGTCCATTACATCCCTGAGCAGCATATTAATTGCTGATATGTTATGTATATATTTATGTTAATACTTTTTACATTATTGGCAATAAATTTTACTACAATTATGTTATTTATTTATTTTTTTTTTTCAAGTAAAAATGCTAAAAAAGTTAAGCATAGCAATTATATTTATATGATACTGGTGTGTGGAAGACCCAGACCACATGATTGACCCAAAGGCTTGCAGTAGCTTTTTGTGTGGCCGGATGATACTGGTGTGTGTAAAAACTTTTGACGAGTGAACTCTGAGCTGAAATTTCTTATCCTGAATTATTTACAAGTTATTAGCAGAATGTTATATGCATACATAACAGCATTACAATTAGATTTGTTATATTTTCATTTTGCCAGCTTGTTTGAATACAGAATTTGTGCATATTTAACTTCTGTGAAAGTTGTTATTTAGCATAATATAATTGGGAATGTTTTATATTAAAATAATTTACTTTACTTTATTTTTAAAAAATAAGTCCAGAACAAAAATTTAAAGCCTGATTTATTTTAATTTACTTTTAAAAAATAAGTCCAGAATAAAAATTTGAGGTCTGACCAGGCGCAAATAACATTTAAAAATTAAGCCCAGCCCAAGTCTGGATTAAAATAGAAAATTTAGACTGGTCCCAATCTACATCAAATTGAAAAATTTGACATGGCCATGACCGGTCTTAATTTAGGCGAGAAATAAAATTGGTGTATGTTATTATCGTTAAAAATATACCAAAGGAATATGTTGATCCAATTCCCAGTGCCGTAGGCTAGCGCAAGAATCTCTCCCCCACCCCAGATACCGCAGAAAGCAGAAACACAAGTTCTCTGAAGCTGAAGAACTGAGTTTTGCGGGAGGAATGGAACAAAGCGAAAATGACTCAACTCTTCCTAGGACAAACTTCTACCTCTGTGTGCTTCCTACCATACCCATTACCTTAGGATGGAATGTCGTCGATGCATTACTGTTTGGGCGGTCTAGTGGGTTGCTATACCTTAGTTAAACAATTGGCGATTTATAAAACATAGTGACTCATTTTATTTCTAGATGGCACCTGTTGTAAAGAAAAAGGAGAGCTTATTTTTTATTTTTCGTATATTTGTAAAAAAATAAATATAGTTACTACTTATCTTTCATATCTTTTACTTCCAAGATTTATTTTATTTTTAATGTAAATAAGTTAATTTAATTTTTCTCTTGATATAAGTTAATAAAGGTTTCTTTTTGTTGTATTAATATTCCTTGTTTCTAACTTATTCTAATGGTTCTTTTTCTAAATGCTTTTCCTACAGTTTGGCCTGTGCATATTTCTTGGTTGTTTATCTTTTATAATTATCATCAACAATCAGCAAATTCTCTAAAACTTCACTTACCTTTAACCGAGAATTAAATAGAGCACAGCCAACAAAGAAACACAAAAGAAAAACTCAACTCAATTATATGTTAAACTAAAACCTTCTTTATTAACACTTTAAATTTACGAACAAAAAACATCTTCCAAATTGTTAATACTAATAATTCGTATAGTGGATAGTTAAAGTTCATTGCGATGATAAGAAAAGAAATATTAAAACCCAAATTAAATAACCCAGTTATCAATTTTAAATCCCAGGTTCAGATTCCACTCTGGTCTGAAGACCAGAGTTTGGTCTGCCTGAGCTGTCCACCACTAAAAATGCTAAATGAATATCTCAAAATAATAAAAACAAACACAAATTGTGAATGATAAAATTACAAATGATTAAAATTCAGAATAATAAAAGCAAACACTAAATGGTAAAATGTAAACTCCCAATTGGTACATGTATCAAAATTATTATTCTCAAAGGTACAAAAAAAAGGAAAACGGAGCTGCCCGTATCAAAAGGAATTCACCACAGATAAAAAGATTAAAATGCCGAACAGATTCTCAATCGCAGCTCCTTCTATAACAATGATTATCATTTGAGCAGCGAAGATTCTAGTTGGTGAATATAGATGGCAGCACCAAACCCGATAGCAGTGTGGAAACAAGATGCATTTGCACAACACACACATTTAAAACCAAAGAAGACTGGTTGCATGAAAAAAGCACTTATGAAGGAGGCAAGGAAACACCTAGGTTCCAATCCCTTCAGGAACCTGAAAGCTGTACGTAAACACACTGGTGAATTGTAGTCTGGCACATAGACGGCAGTCGAATACCACTTTTGATCAATGCCGGCAGTAGAACGGAATTTCACTTCTGAGCAAGAATTTTACTTTTGGTACAATATATATTTATTACCATCTTAAATACCGGCAATATAACAGAATCGCCAGTTTGACGAAGATCACGGTTGGGAGGAAAATGCCTGCTTTGAACAAGGCTACACTCTGATGAAAAATGAAGATATTCAAACTCAAAGGTAGCTGAATCTGCATCGACTTGGGCTTGGATAGTCACAACGTCATCATTGGAAGCTCATTTTAAGATCTTAGTCAAGGTTCATTTCCATCGAAGATTTCCGTTGCATCAGAATTTATTCAAGCCATCACTTCGTAGATTCAAAGAAACTAAGCTTACGTGAGAATTTTCAGAGGTCTCCAAAACACCTTTCGGGCGAGCCCGGGCGCTCAGCATGAGCCCCGGCTCGGCATTCCAAATTTTTACCACCTCTCTGCTCTGCTGCTCTGAATCGAACTCTGACATGCCAACCAAATTTTCACTTCCCAGGAGACGCCAATCTTGGCGAGTGAAAAACAAACATGCGCCGCACACAGCGCGCCTCACATACCCCGGGGAATTAAAAAAGGGACACTTCGCAACGAACCGCGCGGCACGAAAATGCCGCCAAGCTAGCTACCACGTTTTCCCGCCAAAGTTCATTGCTCCGTTGCGCCAACCCTACGGAATTTCTAGGCACCCCAAAACATCTGGCAAAAGCATCAACTCAGCCGATAAGCAATGAAATGATCAAAAAGGAGCGTTATTTTTCGCTTTCAGAGGAATATAATTGCTGTTCGAAAGTGAAGGCGTAAGGCCGAAAAGGAAAATTACAGGGGCACAGGTTAATAAGTAAAGGATTCTATGAATACATTTAGCGTTTGTAGATACTTCGCGTGCGTAATTTGGAATACAAAAATGTATGAAAGGGATGATAAATAAACGTTAATACGAGATAAATCACCGAAATATTCAATAACCATAAATTAATTTTGAATTTTGAAGGGAAAGGGGAAAATTATGAATTTTGAACATTACAAATCTTAGAAAATGAAAATCTCTGAATCTAAGCACAACACACCACCACACAATAAGCCAAAATTAGGAAAGATGCCTTTTTTGAAAATTAATTTAATATATTTACTAATTATAAAGAATGTTCTAATTGTATTAGAAGATTCAGAAAAGCGTTTTTACAAGCAAAGTAAATTTCAGACTTTCATATTCAGTATTTTTTTCATTACTGACATTTTTATAAAATTGCATTGATAGTATAAAGAGTCAATGAGTGAGACTCCCTCTTAATCTGTTGCTTGTAGTACACTCAAATATTTAGTATAATATACCATTAAAGCATTGATAAATATACCATTTAAAGCATTGATAATCTAAATTACTTCATAGGAATGCTGTCATGAATCAGAGATTTGATTTAAACTTTTATGTCAGCTTTATATGTTCGAGGATGCAGCTATCTTATCTGCAAAGAAAGCAGGGTGCAAAATAAGCAGTATAGCATCACAAATCGTAATAGAAAGTTTGTGTTTTGCTATGTAAAAATAAATTTGAATCGCATTTTGTGACTTCATTTTAAAAATCACAACAAATGATTCATAACAGTAAAAAAAAAAAAAAATAAATATTTCTGCAAATGTGCATAGCTCCTGTATTATTCATGGGTTTTTTTTATATTTCAAATTCGGCATCTTGATATGTTTATAGGTGCATTTTTTAAGAACTTATGAAATAATAGTCGTAAACTACTTGTCAAACTATCAAAACCGCTACAGAAATGAAATTATGATTACCAGTTTGGTACTGAAAAATATTCCCCTACTTTGCATCCTGAATGAGAGCCTGATTCAAACTTTGGGAATATCTTTTATAGACGAAATTCTCTCAAGTGTTTAATTTTTAATAAATTAGAAACCGGCTGCATGGTAGCACTTAATATATGAGTGTCCATAGATATTCACATTATTGTGGCATATAGCAAGTTTTCTTGCTGCAATTGCAGGCATTAATTATTTCATCTTGATAACATTTTTTTTTTAAAAATAAAATATAAATATCCCTTACTTCATATTACGTTAAACGAATGAGTGCTTAGAATGTTAATGATATTGTACACAAATATTTGTTCACAAATTATTCAAAAATTGTAATTTGTCTACACGGATAACTAAAATGTGTAAATCAATGAAAGTAAGAAAGTCAAATGTTTTTTTTTAAACTACATTAATAATTTACATGCACAATTTAAAAAAAAATTATATGCATCCTGAGATTGTTATTTAAAAACATCATATCAATTTCATACCAAATCTTTTCAGACATAGTTAGAGATGTGTATCGGTATAAATTTTCCATTTTTATTTCATTTTAATAGATTTGAAAAGTAACTCTTTTTACACTGCTTTTTAACCCTTTCGCGACGGTTGGCACGCCCGCGTGCCGGCTGCGAACTTGCATTCAAGGACATACAGCACGCACTCGTGCCGGAGAGAACTTTACCCTAAACGGCGAGTGGCACGTATCTGTGTTTCTACGTGAAATGTTTTCATTTGAATTTATTTGTCTACTACATGGCATTAAATGCCCGTGGAAGCAACTTAAATATATTTTATAGATGTTTGACCTTGGCACAAGGAGAATCCAATAAATTATTTCTCCATTTGGAGCGGGGAAACATGGTTCTGTAAAGTAAACAGAGCACTTCTCGCAGCATCAACAATTTTATAATTGAGTTCCGGGTCTCCTTTTGATTTTAGCTTTTAATTATTTCGTTGGTGAATTACAGGAATATAAGAGGGTATTTTTTTGGGGGGGGGAAGGGGGGGGAGGGGGTTAAAGGAATGTGCGACAGTGAAATGATTAGGCTATTTTGGATAAATGTATGGCTGGTTTGAGACTTTTTCTTTCTGTGGAAGAATATACGCGTATGGTAAACGAACCGGACAGTAATGAAAGCAAAGCAGATAGTGAAGATTCGTGGAACAGTATTATTTCTGATGATTAATCTGAAAATGCAATTGATTCTTCAGATTCTGAGCGTACTATTATTACAATGCCGCCAGCTTCAATTGCTGTTTTTTCGAATGATGTTTGGACATGTGATTTGAAAGATCTGAATTCTTTGGAGTTTTTGAGCATACCTGGAATAAATCACAATATCATGCCGCCTAATTTAGATAAGGAACTTGATTTTTTTAGCATATTTTTTGATGATGAACTAGTAGAATTTATCGTAAAAGCAACTAATGAGTTTGCAAAGAAAAAATGGGAGAAAAAATCTCCTCTCTCCTTCCACATCGAAGACTCCACCTGTTTCAAATGTATTTACACATGTGACAGGAAACAAATTTCGTGTGTTTCTTGCACTAGTAGTTTTGACGAGCATTGTCAGAAAACCAAATCTTAAAATGTATTTTTCTAAGAATCCAATTATCAGTACTCATTTTTTTAATTCAGTTATGAGTCGCGATCGATTTATAGGAATATTACGTTACCTTCATTTTACTCTTGGTAGTAATGCCCCAAAACTAGATAAATTGAAACCTGTGTTAGATGCATTAGTTTCAAAATTTAAATCTATATACACTCCTAGAAGAAATGTGTTCAATGATGAGTCTTTGTTCTCATGGAAAAAACAGGCTGGGATTTCGTCAATATATCCCCTTGAAAAGGTCCAGATATAGAATAAAAATATATAAATCGTCAGAATCGGAATCAGGCTATAAATGGTATTTCCTTGTGTATACTGGAAAGGACACAGAATTATCAAGCTCTGATGGTGGGTATGGAGAACGCGTTGTGAAAACATTTCTAAGTGAACTTTTAGGATAAGGATATACTTTGTATTTGGATAAATTATTTACCTCTCCTGTACTTGCAAAGTATCTGTTGTCTAAGAATACGCATATATGTGGTACAGTTTTAAAAAACCGGAAGGACATGCCAAAGAATTATCCATCTGTACCTAAAACATATATACATTAAAATTTTTAATATTTTGATAAAAGAAAATTTGTATAAAAAATATACATCAAATAGAAAATAAGTATTTCCTTTCTTCCTGAAAAAAGTAGAATGCTGTGTTCAACGGGTGATTTTTAGTGAATTTTTTTCGAGAGTTAGGCTTAGTGCAAAAAATTAGCCGTCTTTTAGGAACAGTTCGGAAACGAAACGCTCCGTCCTTTGGGCCATGGCAATTTCGGAATGACGCCATCCCAAAAGGGTTAAAAAGCAAGTAACTTTACAAGTCTCTGATTATTTAGTTTTTTAATTTTGAGGAGGACGGATCAGTCATAATGACAGATCAGTCATGTAAAAATAATTTGAGGAGATAGATAACCGAGGTCCAAAATTTGCAAATATAAAGTTTCATGATATATATTTTAGCTAGGTTACATTTAAGACTTAAAGTGGTGCCAGATTATCAGATGTCAAAGTAAAATGAGGTAAGAAACAAAAAAATTAATTTAAAACATAATATTAAGCAAAAAATATTTTTTTTCCCTAACGCATTAGACAGAATGGATTACATTCTGCATACAAAAGCATCTAGTCTATTACAATAAATATACCTTAGTACAACGGAATGGACCTGAACATAGTCGCAGTCAGAAATTTTGGGCATATGCAACAAATGTGAATCTCTCCCTCAACAAATGTGCATCCCTACTTTGACAAGTTATTGATCTATTTCCACAAACAGTTTAGGCAACATGGGGCCCAGGTAACAGAACAGTCCAGTTGTTAATGCATGGGGATTGCCCTTGGATCACCCAAGTTGGATTCCCAGCTCTGTCCAAACTGTCTATGTGTTCATGTGGAGTGCGGGAACATTAAATATATGGGCCCGTAAGTTCTTTCGAAAGGTACACTCTCTGTGGATGCTGCCCCACTGGGTTCTGGTCTAAACTGGATGGCACTTTCTGGCCGTTTAAACAGATACCTTACACCTTTGGGTAGGTCAAATGGTCTGGGTAAAAAAATGAAACCTCCCAGGCCCCTATGCAAAGTATTCTTTTGCCTTACCTATCAGTGCCTCTGTACTAGACTACGGTTTAAAAGGTATGCAATACTGTTTTAAGTAATTTTTCCATAATAACTGAATTACAATTGAAATAAATTAATGACATTTACAAATTTATTGAAGAGAACCCCCGGTTTTGTAATACAAACATTATATGCAGGACAACAAAATGCATGGAAAATGCCTTTTAATTAGAATATAAAAATCAAGGAAAATATATAAGAAAATAAATAGACCATTTATCAAGCTTTACTTTACATTAAATAAAAATTTTATCAAGAACAATCCAAATGTGTATTCGTATATTACATTCAAGATTGATTTGGTTTCCATAAGAATTTTTTACCTTGACATATACATAGACTTGTAAATTTCTTTATTATAAACAATTATGCTACTTTTAATTTATATAAAAAAATTGAAGCAAATAATAAATAAAAATCAAAGAATGTAAGGTGAAATTGAATAAATTAAAACATCAGGATATTTAAGATGAATGTTTCATATTTTTTAAAAATATTAATTCTTTATGTCGAGTTTTTTTAACAATGAAAAATGTTGAAACAACCCTATAATATCAAAACACCTATAATTTAGCAATTTTCCAAGTCAAATTTCCTATTAACTATTAAGAAAACAGCCACTTCCTTATAGCTTAGACATGTCTATCAAAGACTTGCTGTAGCTCGAATATAAATAGTGTGCATTTTTCTTTTAGTTCCATTTCCAATAGAATATCTTCTGACATGGGTAGACAGAGAGAGATTCACCTCTTCTGAAAATCGCGCTTGATGCTTAGCTTTACTAGACAAAGTAAAAATACTTTGTTTATTTATATTTACAGAGAATGTTTTATCCATTTATTTTGGATAATATATAATTAAAATAAAAGTAACTTGATCTCAAATTATTTGGATAGATACTATCTCCCTTGTCAGCCATAAAACCAAAATAAATAATATATTTTTACAACATTAACTCTTGATTACTTGATTAATACTTCAATAAAAAATTCATCAAAAGCATAATAACCATAATACCATTATAGCGCAAAGAAAGAAAAAAGGATGTAGTGGTAGCGAAGTGACATATGGGTTTTTACATCACAGTGGCCCGCCCCCGGTCCCGTCTATACTTACTACGAACACCCCGTCTCAATATATGCTTCCCAGTGAAGAATAATTAGGATCTGATAAAGCTCTTTCAAACAAAAATCTGGTGTACAAAAGGAAAACACCTCAAAAAGTATTTATGACACACATGTTGAATCACTTTGAACTCAAAGGTGTAAAATCATGTAGAAAAGTTCTATAACTAAAGTATTTTTAAATGCACTCTTCTATTTATATGCAGCATATTTCTAAGATCTATTATTGAAAACATAACAGAAGAGTGATTCCCCCCCCCCTTTAAAACTATTGTACTGCTTTCCCTCTCCCTTAAAACTATTGTACTGCTGGAAACAGAACTCCTTGTGAAAAATTCTTGAGAAAATTTAAATATAGATCCCAGTTACGAAGTATTACATACACTTTTATGAAGTATCCCCTTATTTTAAAAGACTGCCTTCAAATGTGCATTTTGAGTGTACTCGTATATTTCTCATAATGGGTTCAGAGGCATCTGAAATACAATGTTTACAAATAAAAGAAAATAAGTACAACAGCAATCATCAAAGAAACTTGATGTCATTTCAAGTATCAGCTATTCCATGCTGATGAACGCATAAGACCGAAACCAGTCCATGGTTACTGTTATCTGTAATGTGAGTATAATGCCATTTATGATTTGCTGCAGTTATTTGTTTAATGTTTGAATATTTGAAAAATGTTCATAAAACTGATGTCCTTCCAATAGTTCAATTATACTGAAAATTAATAGATTTCTTTGCTTACCCATTGATATAATCTTAATTTCATTTGAATCTTCAATGATCCCCCCCTCTTCAAATCTATTATGCTAAACATCCATCTAGAGAGAGGCCTTTGAACTCATCACCAATAAAGATCTTCAAAGCAGCAAATTATTGTTGTTTCATACAAAGGGGAGGGGGGGTATTTACAGTGCTGAAATCTATTTTTCAATATGGGTCCTATGGAGATAATATAATTTTACAACCAATGTAGAAAGAGATATGGCCATCAACCTTTTTTGTCTATGCCACTTATTGTACCCACCATAGAGAGAAAGTTTGTTGAATCTATTTTAATTTCTTAAGCTTTGTCTATGGTCTAGTATATCAACAAATAAGAATTAACAATGTATAATATGAGTGAATATATATGGATATTATCTTTTAGATTTTCAAATTTCATTTGTATACCTGGTGGTGGGCCCCATGTTTCTATTCCCAAATAACAGATTTAAAGGGATAATGAAAGAATGCTTAGAATCATTGTGTTTATTTAAACTCATGGAGAAGGGAGTAGCTCAACCTTTTTAATAGGTCCCCTGAATTTAGTCCATCTAAGCTCAATTTTTTTTTTTTTAAATATTTAAATGTACTTTTGTCTACCTATGATTGAAATTCACAATATTTTACTTTTATACTCTGTGTTAATATTAATTCAAAATTATTTAAATTTAATTTTACACAGTTTTGACATGAGTTCTTATATTCCACTCTCAATTTTTCAAATTAATCATGCACCTGATGACCAGAAATCTTGTACTCTAACCAATACCTGTGGCCTGAATCACCATAATTAATAGCTGCATTTTAAAAATTTATTTTAATTTCTTTTTGCTAATTTTAATTTATTATTTAAATGATATTTACAACTTATATTTCTAATGATAAAGTGTTACCTTAATGTTGAAGATGTAGCATTTAAATTTAAATTGATTTGTTTCTTAAAATTCTGTGTATTTTCATGTCAAGCTTTAATTGTAAGGGAAAATATTAGGTTTTAAGTTTTCTTAGCTCCTGAGGATGTCACTTTTTATTTTGGTTCCCGGGTATATATAGTCCCTTTATTGGAACAAAATGTGTAGTTAAAATTCCTTATTTTTTATTTTTTAAGTGATTTAAATTTTTATTTGGATGTTTCAAAATGTAATTAGTGCTTCAATGTTAAGAAAATTATTTTACATAGTAAATTTATTTTAAAAATTGCTTAAAACATAACTCTTTTAATTAGCACCCCTCTAATTGTCGTTGGTTGGTTGGTTGGTTGGTTGGTTGGTTGGTTGATTATGGTTTAATGGCACAAGATCCAAAGAGGATATGCTGCGCCAGACATATGGTACCTAGATACATAAATTAGTATGGATTAAAAACACGTGTATAATTTAAAAGAGTGATAATGTGTGAAAAAAACCATGACTATGGAACATGTACAACAATGAAAACGAGATGAAAAATGACTAAAAGGTTATAAAAGGTGAAGTTAAAAATGATGGAAAAAACCAATATCCAGTAGGAATGGGAAAAGCTCCAAATGAGGATTTTCTCCAATCAATTCTGCCAAATGTATAGTATAAGTCTTGAAATGCTTAAAACGGAACTGTTTATATTTCGAACACTCAATTAAAATATGTTTGATACTTGCTGATGTCTGACAACTATTACAAAAGGGTTCAATTTCTTCTAAAAGTAAGTGTCTATGGGTAAAACGAGTATGACCAATGCGGAAACGAGTTAATATAACATCAAGTTTCCTACACTGAAAACTAGTCCACTTTTGTATTAAAGGCTTTATCTCATACAATTTATTTTGAGTTTGCTGATTCCATGAATGTTGCCATTTATCATATAATATTTGACTAATAGTTTTTTTTATATCTGATAAAGGAATGGGATGATTCAGAATATGATCAGCTGTTTTTGCAGCAGTATCAGCCAATTCGTTTCCCTTTATACCAACATGATCCGGAACCCAACAAAAATGAATATGGTGTCCTCGTGCCTTCAGACGATGCACAAGTTGGAGGATATCTGAGGCAATGGGATGAAGCATGGCCATTCTGGATGAAAGTAATTGCAAAGAACTTAACGAATCTGTATATATGATGTATTTTTTTACCCTTTGATGGGAGATGAAAATTAATGACTGGTGAATTGCTGTAATTTCTGCAGTAAAAATGGAACATGAGGTATGAAGCTTAACTATATCATTAACTATATCATTACATACATAAGCAAATCCGACATGTGCTGCTGTTTGAGCCATCTGTAAAAATAGGAGTGAACTCCTTAAATAAATCTCTATGTTCTGCAAAAAGTTGAACATAAATGGAATCAGGTGTACTACTCTTTAAAAAATTATCAAAAGGTCTCTAATTGTCACTTGCACCCCCTGAACTTATACAAAATTTAAACACATGCACAGCTGGTAACAGACAGAAGTTGAAAGTTTTCAAGAAAGCTTAAAACAGATTGTGAAACGTATATCTTTACCATTCTCTGCATTGGCCTATGGGGGTTGATACCTCCAAGGGACAAATGTTTACTTCTAGAGTCCTGTGATACCTCTGACTTCCAGATATTTGCAACTTTGTCTGAGTTGTTTACAGGTGGTCTCTATCAGGGAGTAGCAGTTAAGCTGGCAAAAATTAATGTTCACCAGACTGTATGGGCATGGATGTAAATATAACTATAGGACTTCATTACAATGCAGTCCTTAATAAAATGTTTTGAATTGGAAAACCAATCAAATATGAATATTTATTTATTTATTTATTTTCATTTTATTTATTTTTAACATAATGGTTTTTAGAGCTTGGCTTTGGATTGTATTTTGCCATCCCTAGAAAATCTGCTGTCTGAAACTTGTGCTTTTGCTTCTAAGGATATAACGGCACTGGTCTAATCCTGCCTATGAGGGGGAGTATTTATGGTGTGCTCAAACCCACACAGAAGCATCTCATCAGCTGTGAAATATGTGCTAATGTTTACAAATTATTTTGGTTCAGTGCAAGATTTGTTCTGGGGTAGATTAAACATTCATAAGTTTCAGTGAGAAATGCTGATCATCATTAATAATCTATGGGTTTTTCCTTAACTATCATATAGTTAAGCTTAATATTTCTAGAGATATTCCTCATTAATAATTTTATATAAGCATAAAATTTAAGGTTAGTTATAATTGCTTTATGGCTCTTTAAAATTATATTCCTTTAATGCAGTAACCATGATCTTGGTACACTTTTATATTGATTATCCTAAACTCCAGGCATGAAATCAGATCATTTTGTTTATAGTGAATATTCTTTACTTTAAAGATAGTAATAATTTTTGCTATTGCAACTTACATATAATACCTGCTAAGTTATATTCTTAGATAACTAATATTTTAACTATCAAGCGCTGGTTGGTGTTTATTGAATTTTGTGATAGTGAATGTAACTTCTTATGGATTCCAAAGTGCATTTAACAAAAAACAATCATTGTTTTTACATTAATGTAAACTGTCAAGTTCATTATATTTCCAAAAATGGTACAAAGAATAAAGTTTTACTTTTATACAATGAATGAAACTAATATATGTTCCCATTTAGCTTCATAAGATGTTAATTAAGCTTACAATTTTTATTTACTTTTATATTTTGATACTTTCAAACTCTTGACATTTCCTCTATCACCTGACACTGCTACTTGAAACTAACTCAAATAGCTTCAAAACAACTTTTGAGATAAACTACCGTATATACTCACATATAAGTTGAGAAATTTGTGACAAAACAAAAGCTTCAAAGTGGGTGGGGGTCGACTTATACATGGAGCCTAAAAAAAAAAAAAAATCACAAGTCTAAAAGTTGTTCTTTTTCTCTTAAAACGATGCGGTATTAATTATGCAATCGAGCACTTGAATTTCCCTGCACTTCAAAATCTTGTGAGTCACTGCTCTACCAATGTTCCCAACTACCAATGTATCGTATCATCAAAAAATATGCATACATTTTCGTTCGATGTTCATCTCTCACTTCTTAGATTATGGCCAATCGTTTTCGACAAAAAATGGCTCTTTTCAGAAATAATTCTGTAACACGGATTGTTTAAAACTATAATGCAGGATTTTAAGTTAATGGGGTTTTTTTGTTTCATTTATTGAAGAGAGTATCTAATAACTGTGTTGGATGATTAATGAAAAAATCGGTTCAAATAACAGGCAGAAGCCAGATATCGTTTTGATTGCGTGGTGGATAGGGACGCTTCAGAGACAGGAATTTGTGGTCTCCCATCCGTTTTGATAATGCTGCGTGCTAGGAGTAAAAGAGTGCCTGGAGCTTGTCACATGAGAACGAGCGTCCCCAAAACGGATGGGAGACAATGCTCATATGTCATAGGCCTACTTGTTTGGAATCGGACTTTAAAGGGTTCCAATGAAGTTTTTATTCTGGAAATCTGGAAATTAATTTTTAGTATTATATATATATATATATATTCGTTTTCAAGTGTTTTTGAAAAATTTATTGAAAAAAAATTTTTTTTTTCTCTTTTTGGGATTGACTTATAAGCGAGTTTTGGACTTTTTCAAATTTTTTTCTCTGAAAGTAGGGGGTCGACTTATATGCGAGTATATACGGTACTTAAAAAAAAATATATTTCAAATATGTAAAAATATATCTTTTCAAAAAATATGCTTAACTATAGTGGAACCCACTTATAGTGATATCGGATGTAACAAAGTCTCGGCTATTACGAATTTTCTTTCTGTCACCTTGGATCTGCAATGCTTTACAATGTTAAATGCATTGCTTACAGCAAACAATTAGATACCTGTATAGTATATTAGACATTGTGAAGTTTTTAGTGTAGCAGAGGTAAAGAAAAAAGTTATTTTAATGGAACTTTTTGGAGTAAAAGCAAAATCCCAATAAAAACAATTAGTTTGGTAACAAAGATTTATCCCCAGATAAATTGAGCTTAAACACTGTTCCAAACACATCCCCAGATACATTGGGATAGTCTAAACACATGGAGATTTCTTGTGAATGTTTAAACAACACCTGGCATCATGTTCATCCACAAACGGAGAAAAACTGTCAGAAATATGATAGTTTTAGAAGAAATCTAACAATCCTTCCTTTCCCTCCCTGTATATGAAGATAATTCAATGTGGAATAGGTTCCAAGAAAAGAGAATTTTGCCAGATCTTACTTTTGATGATCAGACAGTAAACAATGATTGTGTTGAAACAGAAGCACAAGTGACCAATATTGCCATTATTAGAACAGTTGCTCATAACACGTCTGATGAATCCGAATCTGACTTAAAAAGATGCAAGATACCATAAAAAATTGCTGTGGAAAGTTTCCAAAATTTGTCTGACTATTTTGAAGCCTACAATGTTGACTGCAATGATAATTTAGATGCAATAGGAAAAGTGCTATGCAAATATGTTATAAACTCAAATGTTCAAAAGAATTGCATATTTTCTGCAATATAAATAAAAGAGCAATACAGTTCAATCTTACAATAATGATTTTTTGTTTCACAATATGCAGGCAAATAAGTCATTCTTTTTGTTTATCTCATATTTAAACTTTTTAACAGTTATTGCAAATATCAGTTATAATGAATATTTTTCCTGTCCCTAACAACTTTGCTATGTGCAGGATCTACTATATTTCTATATGTAAAATAAATTTAAATTGTATAAAAAATTATAAATTCTATATAAAAACTGAACATTTGAGAAAGATCTTTTAAATTTAATATCTTTACAAAATTTCATGAAACTCTAGCTTGAAAGGAAATATGGGGGGGGGGGGGGGGGGGGGAAACTGAATGTGGAACTAGTCAGGTCACTTCTGATAACACTTAAATAGCTACTAAGAAAATGTAAAATGAATTACAATGCCTAGTACAGCAGCAGCTTTGCATATTCCAAATATAAGATATTGAGCAATTATTTCATCTTCAGCTGGGTGGATTCTCTGAACTTCCAAGAATGTATCAAGCATCCATTCAAATTGAGCTTTTTCCATAAAAATATCAGACAGAGCGACAACCTAGTAAAATATTAAAGCATTTATTATTTTTAAAATATACATTATATATTTTTTAAACTTACGTAACAATCATAAACCAATATTAAAAATTTTATAAAATATATAAAATGGTGATGAAAAAGAGCTCCAAAATATAGCTTTAGATGAATTGCTTATTTAAAACAAAAATGTTTCTATCTATGTGACAATTTTTCTTAAATATGTGCCAAAAATCAATTTCAAACTATTTTCTTTAGGGAGCTATTTATCAAAATGGATTGAAACACAGTAAGTTAGCTTAGATACAAAGCTAAACTGTGAAGCACAAAGAAAATAAATGTCTACACTTAAGGGGATTTAAAATTATCTTAATAACTCCTCTTAAAGGAGCAATACAATAGATCCTGTGGGTTACAAGTGACAAAATAATAAAATCAGTTAGTAATACAAACTAGTTTATGATATCTTTATTTTTGGTACTATGCAAATATTTCTAGGAGGTATATGGCTTGATTTATTAATTAGATTCTAGCCTGCTTTTCAACAGGTAGAATTTTTTTTTAACTAAATAGGGTAAACTAGGTTAGTAAAATATGGTATATACTCACATATAAGTCGAGAAATTTATGACAGAAAGAAAGCTACAAAGTGGGGGGGTTCGACTTATATGCAGAGTGTAAAAAAAAAAATCGTAAGTCTAAAAGTTCTTATTTCCTGTGAGGCAATCCATCCTAAAATGATATGCTAGTAATTACGCAATCACGCACTCTGAATTTCTCTGCACTTCAAAACTCTCCTGTGAGTCACTGTCCTCCCGATGGTTCTGACTACCAGTGAATTACATTATCAAACAATATACATACAACTTCGCTCCTCCGATTACGGCCAATCATCATAAAAAAAAGTGGCTCTTTTCAGAGCTACACACTCTGTAACATAGATTGCTTAAAACTATAATTCAGGATTTCAAGTTGAAAGTGTTTTTTTGTTTCATGTTTTGATGAGAGTATCTAATAACAAATGTGCTGCTTCAAGTCAATTTGGGGTTAATGAAAAAATCCGGCTCAAATAACGAGAGGAAGCCAGATATTGTTTTGATTGAGCAGTGGTTCTAGGACTCTTGGGACAGGGATGAGATACCTGCGAAAAATGTTCACAAAATTGTTCCAGAAATGTTGCTTTAGTAATTAATGGCATAGATGATGATGGGGTTTTAATAAATGATAATGATTGTGATTCTTATGAGACATGGGCATAGATGTGATTGCTGATATTTATAAGACACACCAATAGTTTCTTATACTATTTGGCGAGTTTGACTCGGATTATATGTATATATGTATTAGGCCTATGGCACACAAGTGTTGTCTTCCATCCATTTTGAGGACACTGCATGCTGGGGGTAGAAGAATGCCTGGAGCTTTTCACATGAGAACGAGAGCCCCAGAATGGATGAGAGACAACTTTCGTATGTCATAGGCCTACTTGTTTGGAATCGGACTTTAAAGGGTTCTGATAAATTTTATTATTATATATATATATATACAGGTTGGCCATAATTAAAGTAGAGGTGTTTAGAGTCCAATAGTGAGAAAACTGTTGGGCCAAACTCAACGAAATTTGCAGTAAATACTATTTAGACCATGGGGTTTTGATTTTTAAAAGAAAAAAATAGTTCAGATTTTTGCCACCACAGGCCAAAGTGATGCTGTAAGGTCCATTTTTGGAGTAAAATAGGCATAGAAAGTACAGAAAGTTAACATATTACATGCATTTTGAAAAGGGTATCACATTTACATTTTATACGTATTTAGTACATTTTATATTTACATTTGCATCTTGCATTTACATACATATGACATTAATTTTTATATTGGTATCATTTACATGTGTGACTAAATATGTTTTCCTTGCATATGTTCCAAAAAGTGCATTCTCTGAACAGCATTCTCTACTGCAGAATGCAGCAGATATCCATTGATTTGCTTGACATGCAATGTTATTCAGTCCTTCAAAGTGGCTTAATTATCCACATTCCCTTGGTATAACCAAGTGCTTTACACATGACCCCACAACCAAAAGTCACAAGGGGTCAGATCAGGCAAACAGGCTGGCAACTTCATAGGAAACGCTTGACTAATTATTTGGTTGGTGGTAAAATGCTTCCATAGGACTTCCTGTACATGCAATCCAATATGAGGGGGTGCTCCATCCAGCATAAATATAATAGATTCAAGACACCCATGCTGTTGAAGTTGTGGAATGAATAACAAAGTTCAGCAGCATTGTTTGATACCTATCAGCATTAATGGAACAAGTCTTTGGACTAATTGATGTGTTTTCCTCAAAAAAATACGGACCTATGATGAATGAGACAGTAAAGCCACACCAAACTGTTACTTTCGGAGAGTGCAAAGGAATCTCCTAAAATGCATGAGGATTCTCAGAAGCCGAAATGCGGCAATTCTGAGTGTTTACTGTTCCATTTAGATGAAAATGTGTCTCATCACTCCACAAGATTTTCCAAGGTCATGATTTGTTGACTTCCATGTGAGCTAGGAACGTCAGAGAAAAGTCCAAGTGAGCTTCTGCATCTCTTTGAAGCAACTGTTGAGTGTGATTGCTTTTCTATGGGTAAAATTTTTAGAATTTGCACATGATTTTCCATACCGTAAATACGGCATATCCAGTTGCCTGGATATTGCCTGAGCACTGCTAGATCTGGCAGTTGGATCCGCTATGGCAGTTGCAACTGTATGAAGTTCTTCATTTCTTATAGGTTTATGCCCTCATCCTGGTAACACTTGTAAAGTTCCAGAATTTTCAAAACGCAAAACCAGTTTTTGTAAACCTGTGACAGTCATTGGACCTTTTTTTAGGCCCTTCAACCTCCGATATTCTCGAAAGGCAGCAGAAGCATTTTCACTTGCTTAGTAGTAAAGTTTTACTAGCAAAGTACGATCATGTAATGTTAGCATAGCAAACTTTTAACATCAAAGCACGATCGTAAAAATGTAGCGCATCATTGACTCCAATACATTCTTTCTATTTTCCTTATATCCTCAAAACTAGTAGTACGTACTAATGCCGTCAGCATCAGCCAACTAAAATTTGCATAACATTTTGCATTACCACCTCTTTTCTCTATAAAAATCTGCATATTTACTACAATGCATTACTGAGTATAGGAGACATGATTACTAAAATGCTTGATAAAATGTTAAGTGCAAATATGAATGTAAAATGTGATATCAATATTAAAATGCATGTAAAATATTAACTTTCTGTACTTCCAATGCCTATTTTACTCCAAAAATGAACCTTACAGTGCCACTTTGGCCCGCGGAGGCAAAAATCCGAGCTATTTTTGTTCTTTTAAAAATCAAAACCCCATGTTCAAAATAGCATTTACAGCAAATTTGGTTGAGTTTGGCCCAACAGTTTTCTCACTATCGGGCTCTAAACACCTCTACTTTAATTATGACCACTCTGTATATATATACATTTTCGTTTTCAAGTGTTTTGGGATAATTTATTGAAAAGATTGTTTTCACTTTTTGGGATCGACTTATACGCAAGTTTTGGTTTTTTTCTCCTATTTTTTCTCTGAAAGTAGGGGGTCGACTTATAAGTGAGTATATACAGTAGTCTTATATAATAAAAGAAGATGTCTGCGTTATCTGTAGTGGAAAATTAAGACTTTAGCCAGCAGCAAAATCTGGTTCAGGTCCCCAGATAATAAGCCTTGTAAAATTAAAAAAAAATTAGAATTAGTTTAAAAGCAATTGAACATTTAAAGTCAAAAATCACATTTTCCACAATTTTATCAATTAAATCTTTTCTTTCTTTGCCGCCGCAGATGATGATTCGAGTACAAATGCTTTGATTACATCTCAGCCATTTCATCTTGATAAAAACAGTTGATCCCATACAAAGTGCATTTAATTAATGGGTTTTCTAACTTTAGAAATTTAAAATATTTCATCCCCCTTTTTTTAAATTTGGTATTATATTATCATTATAAGTATTGTGATAAATTTGACTTACACTGGATTAAAATTTGCTGAGATAGCAATATTTTGTTACATTTTTCTTCAGGGGTAAAGAAACATTTCTTTTTTGTGAATTTAAATATTTTTATTGTGTCATATTCTGCTAATTATATAAGTGATCAGGTGTTTATTTAGGATACATGAAAGGAGCTTATTAAGGGCATATGAAAAGAGCTTATTTAAGCATACCAAGGTAGCACAAATACATAATTCTTATGTATCAAGCAATACGTAATCTTTACGTGTCAGGCCACATGTAATTATTACGCAAAAATGGTACCTTAGAATACGGTATACCAACCGTTATAAAAAAGGTTATTATTATGCATCCACATACATGTTATTACGTATCCACATATGTTATTATTATGTATATCCACATCCATTATTATTACATATATCCATATATGTTATTATTACATATCAACATACGTGTTTATTATGCATCCACATACGTTATTATTATGTATATCTACATACGTTATTATTACGTGTCCAGATACATGTTTATTATGTATCACATGCATGTATATTACGTATATTCACATACGTTATTACTACGTCTCCAGATACATGTTTATTACGTATCACATACATGCACATTAATCCACATACATGTTTATAACGTGTTCCTATATGTATTTATAATGTGTTCCCATATGCATTTATAATGTATTCCCATCCATATATATATTGTGCTTCTACATGTATTTATTACGTGTTTATATTGTGTTTCTACACATATTTATTACGTGTTTATATACATATTTATCACACATTGGACAACTCTACAGTATAGTACATGTTGCAGACATGATATTTACAAAGTTTTATGCATCGTTGTAAACAAAAATATTGAGCTAGGAGAATATATTTTTACAATAGATGTCAAATTTTCAGATTGTGTTGTTTCAATAATGTACTTGAATTTATAAATTTTTTTTATAAATTTAAGTACATATTAATATTGAAATCAACATAATCTGAAACATTATCTTTAAAATTTAAAATACATTCATCTAAATCATTTTTTTACAAAGATACAATACATCAAATGTGTCATTTATGCAAAATTCACATACTATAGAATAAGTCCATACATAATATAATTCTTATTTTAATTTATATTATATTGTTATACAATAATTATAAAAGATTATATAATTTCAGGCGTATTATTTTAAAATTCATAAATTATTCTTAATGCAAAAATGTTTTTTTTTTCCTTTAATTTCAGTTTATATTTAAATATATTTTTAATTCTAATTATTTCTAAAAATTGCAAAAATTATAATCTACTACATTATGAAATATAATTTTAAATCTAAAAGATAAGCTATTTTAAATTGAAAATAACTTAAAAATACAGAATAAAATTTTGGGACATATTAAAACAGAGTTAATTAAATATTTAAAACAGAGTTAAAAAGTTAATTTTTTAAAAGTAAATTTCAATACTAAAAATATATCAAAAGCAATATTAAAAATATTGTAATTAAGTTGATAGGCTATTTTAAATTATATTTGTGCAAGCTAAAACTACACATCTCTGATCAATGGTAGTATCATGCAAATGTGATGATTTTTAAGAGTGAACACAGTGAGTAAGGGCACAAAGCCCAAGTAGAACATGTTTCTAGATGCACAGAACATAAACTGCTATAAAATGAATTAGCATTTTTTTGACTAATTATATTTCTTTTAAGAATATTTTTAATTCTAATTATTTCTAAAAATTGCAAAAATTATAATCTACTACGTTATGAAATATAGTTTTGTGTGTAGTGTTCTAAAAAAAATTCTCAGAATTATGTGTGTTTTTATATCTTTTAAGTATCTGTTTATTAAGTATAAGGCTTTTTTTACTTCTTCCAAGTATCATGTTTTTTTTTATTTTCTTAAAGTATCAAATTTGTTTTAATTTAGTGTATTGTGTTTTTTAACATTTCACCCCTGTATCAACTTTTTTTAAATTTTTTCAAAGTAGCGTATTATTTTAAATTTCTTCCTAGTATATTTTTTTTTATTTCTTCGAAGTATCGTGTATTTAAAAAAATTATATCAAAATATCAATTTTAAAATGCTTATAAATAAGACTTTTCTGTACGATTTTTTATGAAAATGCAACTATTATTCATATTTTTTTATAAGTTTAAACATTTTTTTCAGTGTCAATTTCAAAATGTACTCTTGTTCATAATGAAATCTTTTCCTTTTTAACACTGTACAATATAGTAGAAAAGTGTTTATGACTTTGTTTATTCTGTCTGTCCATTCGCATAACTGCCATAAAAATGACTTTATCAAAATGAAATTTTAGTATGCTGTTCAGAGTTCGGACGGTCTGTCGAACCTAAGAAAATTGCTTCGAAAGTTTTAGAAAATATTCAAATTATCCCATAAAGAATATGAAATATATATATTGCATACATATATATTTTGCTGAAATTTTTTATTTCAGCAAAATATATTCAGTAGTTTTTTTAAATAAAAATTAAAGTAATAATTACACCCATATTATACAAAGAGATCACATGACTCACTTCAAAATAAAATATGGCATCCATCTTGTGTCAAAATCATGATTTTTCAAGTTCTTTTTAATTTATATTTAGTGTTGTATCCCTCCTAAAATCACTTTATTTTTGCTTGATTTCTGTGCATCTACATTTTGAAACAACGCAATTACAATATATTTGAGTCTAAATGATCAAACATTGATTCATAGTTTCAAGTTTATAAATAAAATAAATTACTGTAGTATTGTGATAAATGAAAGGAATGGACTAAAAGTGTATGAATGATATATTTATAGCTTTTACACAGAGAGCCAAGCGATCTATATTTCAATGACATCATTTGAATAAAGTACATTTTTTTCGATGAAGTTTTAAGTTTTCAAATGTAATAAATTATTTTAGTCTTGTGATAATTTTAAAAATATTACCACTGAATGTATCGCATTTTAGAGATGTTTAAATAAATTTGCATTGCTGTTGGAAAGTGTTTTATAAATGCTTTATGCACGATTGATCTTTCTTGTTGATTTTATGCACATTTGACCACATTATTTCCTTTTACAAGTTAAATATCATTAAATTTGCAAAAAAATTGGCAGGAAATGCCTTCTTATAAGAAAGATGCATTTTATAAACACCAGATATCATATAACAGAATTTGTGTAAAAAAACCATTAACGAATTCGAGACCATACAAATCATGGGGGAAAAAATGACCATTTTTGTAAGAATTAACACAATATGTTAAATTTTCACCTGTTTTTAAATCTGTTCAAAACTTTTATCACAAAAGGTAATTTATAACCAAAGAGTAAAAGCTTTCAATTTGTTGCAGAAACTATATTCTGCAAATAACATTAAATTAAATAAAAAAAAAATTGATATCGTTAAATGAATAAAATAATTTTAATATTTAATACTGTCTAAGCAGAGAATAAATGAAAACGTTGTCATATTGAATTTGTTATGCATGCATGCTTATTTTAAATCATCAATTATTCTTTTACATGTTTTTATATATTTATTTTTAGACAGGTACAATTACACTAAATTTAATATTACATGGATTAAAATTATTTTAGTCCTGAACTTCCAAGTTATGCATACATGGAATACATTCTAAGAAAGCATGATGCTTAACAACATGCTCTTTGTCCGTCTTTAATATCTAATCCTAAAAGTAATATATACATACAATAACACTAGGAAAATATATAAAATAAAATAAAAGTTAAAGCTAAATATAATTCAATATAAAACAAAATAAATGAATTAAACAGCATTTTAATACAATTTGTTTTAAGTTAAATATCATTAAATTTGCAAAAAAAAAAAAAAAAAAATGGCAGAAAATGACTCTTTATAAGTTGAAGATGCATTTTATAAACATTGGATACCATTTGGTGTAAAAAACAATCACCAAATTTGAGACCATAATAATTATGGGAAAAAATGCCCCTTTTCGTGAATTTAAAAGTTTCTAAAAGGCGATAAACTTAGAAAAGTAAAAACTTTAACCTTTTGCTTTAAAATAAAAAAAATTTAAAATATCAAGAAATATTATAAACTAAAAAGCGTTTGCTGAGGTAATGAAGTGCATGTTATTCAGTATCATGTTTTTATAGCATTCTGCGCATGCATTAGCAGAAAAATACTATAAGTTTGTAGAATCATTAAGTGAACAAAATCGTACAAGTTGAAACAGTATTCTGCAAATAATATCAAAATAATTATAAAAAAATTATACTTTAAATAAATAAAATAATTTTGATATTTAACACTGTCTACGCCGAGAATAAATGAAAATGTGAACAGAGATTGCATTTGTTGTTTTGCATGCATGTTTATTGTAAATCCTGTAAAATCAAATTATTCTGTTACATGTTTTTTTTATACATTTTAGTTTTAGATATGTATAAAATTGCACTAAATGAAGGTTGCTTCATTTACTATTATATAGATTAAAATTATTTTAATATAAACACTAACCAACACTAATAAATAAGTATTTTTACTTGCAGGTGGGTTATAAATGAAGCAAAGCATGATGGCAGGTACAATTCATTTAGTACTTTCAACTTTCATTTAGTGTAATTATACCTGTCTAAGTCTAAATATATACAAATATGTAAAAGAAAAATTTATGATTTTACAAGATTTGAAATAAACATGCATGCATGACAACAAATGCAATCTCGGACCATGTTTTCTCCGCTTAGACAGTATTAAATATAAAAATTATTTTAAACATTTAAAGAATACATTTTTTATAGCTAATTTTATGTTATTTACAGAATATTGTTTCTGCTTATACGATTTTGTTCACTTACTGATTCTACATCTTTTCATAGTAATATTTCCGAGCATGATGCTGAAAACCATGATGCTGAAAATATGCACTTTTTCCGTTTGCTTTTAAAGCAATATTTAATGCTAAAAGTAATATATGCATACAATAATGCTAGGAAGATATATAAAATAAAAGTTAAAGCTAAATGTAATTAAATAAGTTAAAATATATAAATTAAGCAACGTATGAATCCAACACATGATGATACAAACCGGGCGGGAAATGGAAAGAATGAATAACTGCACTCAGTGTTGCCAGATACGCAGAACATACACTTCGTCCGCCGTGATAAAAATGAGTTGAGGAAATTGCTGGAAGCTTCAAGAACTGCATGACATCACGTCCGATCACCGAAATCAAGTAGCATCAGACGTGGTTAGTACTTGTGTGTATGTGTGTGTGAAGATAAACATGAAGGGAGATCCCTGACCACCTGTGTTCAAGGACAAAGCTGATATGGGATTAGCAAGAAGCCCCAAGGGGATGAGGAATGATTATTTTTAAATATGAAAAATGGTAATTTTAACGTAATATAAACGGTATTTATAACGTATGTTAAAAGGTAATCCATGAAAATGCCTTCAGAAAAAGGGTTCGAGAACAAAGCTGAAAGAGGATTTGAGCAGAGGGGTTAAAAGAAGGGATCGATAATGGTTATTTTTACGTATGATAAATTGGTATTTTTAACGTAATAAAAAAGGTTATTTTAACGTATAATAAAGAGTAATACATACATATTTAAAACAGTATTTCTACATACGGTATGTTCATACTTGGTAATTCATATGTATGATATACAGTATCTTTATATACCGCTGACTCATAATGGTATCATATCTGGTGTATTACCGTTTATCGTATAACATATATGAAAATATAATGCATAACCGGTTTAACAATGGTTATAATACAGTATGTGTGTTACTTGGGTATGAAAGGAACTTATTCAGCATGCTTCAAAAGAGTTTACTTACAACATATTATGTATACACTGTATAATTGGCATGGATTTGCATGGAAAAAATGAAGTGGAAGAATGATTTTAGTTAAAAACATATGATTTGGAAATTGAGTGGTGTTATCTTCATTTGTATTATTTAAGTATCGGGTGCTTACTTAGGACTCAGACAATACTGAATAATTCATTCTAATTTATTAATAAAAACAATTTAACATTGAACTTCAATCTTTGAATAAGTTACATTCAATGTTTTCATAAAAAAAAATTCTCATATATTAGACTTCAGATATAGACAGAGATATAATTATTGGATGTTTAAAAATATATATATATATCTGTATTTGGCTTTGAAATTAAATGATACATTTGTACCCCAATGTTTCAGTATAAAGGGATTTTTATAATTATCTATTCAAGATTGATTTTGATAACAAATTCCATGAGGTACTAGTGCAGCCAGTTTTATTAATATTTAACAAACTAAATAATGAGTATCTTATTAACCCAAGCAAAATGCATTTTAGGTTAATATGATATTAATATAATAAGAGAACATATTTTACCAACCCAGAGAAAATAGATATAAGGTAACTAAAATATAGTAGTTAGGTGCAAATGGAAGCGTAGAGTATACTGAAAAGTGAAAGTGTTATGTTGACTTTTGAAGAAGCAGAAATAATCTGTTTGGTCCCGGGTCTTATCCATCCAGTTATCTGGTCAAGTTGTCATCCCACCAATGCTGATTTTAAGAATAATGACTTGTCACTGTACCCGTTCCCGTCTCCTGATGAGCTCTGCTGTTTTACCACTGATGTTGCCCAGCATGACCTGCTAAGTCAAGATGCTTGTCTGTGGCCATGCTCTTTCCAGTCATCGACCGATCCAGCTGTTTCCTGCTAGCTGCCGTCTGGGTAAATTTTACCCCTATTTTTCGTGCTCTGGGTAAGTTTTGATTATTTAAAATTGAACCAAGGACTCAAATCCGCAGTTTGTTTTCTTCCCATGGAACCCCATGGAGTCTTCTGGACTTGGCTTATATCTCATCTCTTAAAGAGAGATGAAGTTTCAATAAGTTTTTGGCATTTGTTATACCTTTTATTGTATCTCTCACTTCTTAAAGGGAGATGAAATTTCAATTAGATTTTTTTATTATTTAACAGTTTTGTTATATAATTGGGTTTTATGTATGCCAAATCTAGATCACATGTTTGTTTGTTTTTTTACTTTTTGTCTTGCAAAACTGTGTTCTCCATTTTTAATGTAACCTGGGTGTAATTGCCTCTCTGTAACTTTTTCCAAATTATATATGAAGTTAATTTTAATAAACATTAATGTTTGTTCCAAAATTATTTTTTTTTATTTGTGTTAAATTTATTCTTAATAACTTAATTTTTAATTTTTCAACTTTTACTTTCAAGGCCATTTATTAAACCTTAAGTAAGTTAATCCCTCTTATTTTTCAATATGCTGATGTCAAAAAAGGCATAGCATAGTTAATATGTCATAGTAATAAAAGTCAACATAACAAAAGCACTGAAACTAAAGAACTTTTTAAATACTTTTAAAACTTCTTTTTTTCCAAAGTAAAAAAAAAATGTACACTTATCCCCCGATTTACACGGAAATTGTTTTACACGATTTCGCTTTTACACAGTTTATAAATTAACAGATTTCAAAAAATTGATTAAAATGTATATTCCGCTCCATATACGCCTATACAAAGATTCGATGACATTTTTGAATTTTATTCCTTTGGTAACACTGATGAAAACAACAGGGGATTCCCGGTGTTGTAAAATATATACATTTAGGGGAATCCCCATAATGGGGAATCCCTGTATAGGGAAATCCCCATAATAGGGGAATCCCCGTATGTATTTCACAACAGTAAAGCTATCTGGTTCATGCAAGTACATAGTGCAGAAACATTTTAGCAGCAAAGCTTATATTATTGTGTGTTTATCTTTTGAATTGGTAAGTTTTCAACATTTATAGTTTTTCTTGCATCTTTATAGTTTGCGTAAATTTGTTAAGGTTCTATAATGTCAAACAATTTGAAGAAAAATCAAATAAAAAGAAAAGTTATTTCATTAGAAACTAAAATTCAAATATTAGACCGTCTACGTAATAGAAAAAAAGTAACGGATGTTGCTAAATTTTACTCCATGAATGAAGCCACAATAAGGACAATAAGAAAAAATAAGACTCCATTAGAAAAAGTGTAGAAGCTGGAACCTGCAGCAGTATGAGTACGACTTCATATGTTAGAGATGTTACAATGGAAAATATGGAAAAAGCCTTAGTGATATGGATAGAAGACAAAACTCAAAAGCAAATCCCGATCGATACCAATGCTGTTATAAATAAAGCTTTGAAGATTTATCAATTACTTAAGAATCATTTGCCGTCGACTTCATCCGATGAAAAGAAGGTATCTTTTTCCGCAAGCCATTAGTGGTTGGAGAGACTCAAACAGAGATATTCTTTACATAATCTGAGAATGAAAGGTGAAAGTGCATCTGCTAATTCAGATGCGGCGCAACAATATCTGTCAAAACTTGCTGAAATCATTGCCGCTACCTTCTACACTTCTGATCAGGTTTTCGATGCTGACGAGTCTGGGTTATTCTGGAAAAGAATGCCGGAAAGAACCTTTATAGCCAAAGCTCACAAATCAGCTAGTGGTCATAATGTAGCGAAAAGTCGTATAACAGTTCTTTTCTGTTGCAATGCTTCTGGCGATTATATGATGAAACTATTGGTGATTAACAAATCAAAATCACCACGATCATTCAAAGGAATAAATATCAAAAACCTTCCCATCTATTGGATGGCTAATAGAAAAGCATGGGTCACTGCCATATGGTTCCATAACTTCTATGTTCCAGATGTCAAAAATTATTTAACTAAAAAGGGATTGCCTTTTAAGGCTCTTCTATTAATTGATAATGCACCAGGTCATCCTCCAGATTTACAACACGAAAATGTAAAAGTTGTTTTTTTACCAAAGAATACAACTTCCTTATTATAGCCGTTAGATCAAGGGATAATTTCGACTTTTAAAGCACTGTACATCAAGCAAATATGTTAGGTATATCAAATGGAGAATGATGAATCTCTTACTCTGATGGATGCTTGGAAGAAATTTACAATTTTAGATTGTGTACATTTCATTATAGTTTCAAAGCATGTTGGACTGTCATACACTCAGATCAAACAATCAACGATCAACGCCTGCTGGAAAGCAATATGGCTGGATGTTGTTGAAAGTGGAAATGATAAATCACCAATAGAGCATGAATATTCTCAGATCACTGAGTTGCCCTATACTATAGGAGGAGAAGGTTTTGAAGATTTAGCTCAGGCAGATATTGAAGAAATAATGGCTGATGAAGAATTGAATGAAGATGATTTAATTAATATGATTCGTGAAACAAACAAACATGATGAAGACAATGATTCTGATGAAGAGCAATCTAAACCAGTTGCGTTCACAGCAAGAATCATAAGAGTAAGACTTTATTTGGGAAGAAAATTGGGCAACCATTTCTTTCAATATGACACAAATGTTGATCGAGCCCTCCGATTCCAGCGAGACCTTCATAAATGCTTCAATCAATATGAAGAGGTCTATAAAGATTTAGCAAAAAAACCTACGCAATTGTTAATTACCGATTTCATGACAAAGTCTTATCAACTCGAGATCTTGCCTAATTCGTCAACCATTGAGCCAGAATCACATCAAGAAAGCTCAAGTGATGAAAGTGACATCATACCTATCAGAAAGAAAAGACTGATAGTACATGAAAGTGATCACAGTGATTAAACTTATAATTAATTTTTAAGGGTCTTTTTGTTTTTTTGTTCTTTGTTCCTAATGTAAAATAAATTAAATATGTTATATTGCTACATTCATATGTTTGTTGTTTTATAAACTAAGTATAATTTTAAGTTTTCTAAGATGGGCTTACTTTTGTTTTACTTAAATAAATTACTGAATCATGCACATTTTGGGGTTATTTTCGTTTCACACGATTTTACTTAGCAAAATCCAAGACTTCAATTTACACGGTTTTGTGCAGAACCTATCTTCCGTGTAAATCGGGAGACAGGTGTAGTTAGTAAACACTTCTGATTATAGAATAGGTAGTACTGAAAATTTAGTGCAAATGCAAATAATCAATGTTTAATCATGTCTATATAATGTGTACAGAAATTCAAAAAATATTTTCCATTATTAAACATTAATCCATTTTAATAAATTTTAAAACATACTTGAGCATGAGTAAATTTTATATCATCTGTCTCTTTTGTTTAGTAATTTCAAAGGAAGCATAATTATTAAAAATGATACTTTATTGCATAAGACAAAAATGATTCAAAAATTAAATTTCATGTTAATATATCAAAATAAATATGAAAACTTAACTTCTAAGTACAAGAGAACTAAGAAGTAAAGTTTTATATATTGTAGACAGGTGTTTTCATATACAGTACAACCTCGAAAATTCGGACATCCAAAATCCAGAAACCTCCAAAATCCGGACATTTTCCAAATTTTCAGGTTTTTTTTTTTATTATTATTATTATTATTATTTCTTTCCCCGGACTGACGAAGTTGCTGATTTAAAACAAAGGGGTAAGATTATTTATATGGAATTATATTTTATAAACAAAAACCGTATTTTCTGGTCGACTTTCTGAACCCGGAAATGAAACGAAAGTTTAGATGGACGGCCGTATAGATCGGCTCGTGGTTGGAGCTTGAATTAAGTTGTTAGCATTAATCCCTCCTCCCCTTATTCAAGTCAGAACTCCCGATGAATTATTTCGCGTAAAATATACATCTTTATTTAAATACAGAATTTTTATTATCAAAATTTCCTTTTCTCATTATTGAAAAAGATATTTTTCAGAAACAATATAATTTTTAATATTAAACACTTTAAAACATTATCGTAACATTTTATCACAGATTTTTCAATTAAATCTAAAAATCCCGAGAATTCATATTAATGCTCATGGAAATTTATTTTGTTCACTTTGTAGTACGAATTCCATTCTTCAATGTATACTGTTTTATCTTCAGAATCTCCTCCCCCTCTCGATATCTGACGATTTTTTCATTCTCGTCGAATGTGTCAGCTTCAAATCGATTGTATACTTTGCCGTTTTTGTTTAGAAAGCCATATTTACATACTATAAATAGCAAATAAATAACTAAATAATACCGTATCGCACAGAACAGAGCAACAAGGTCATTAACACACAGACCTCTCAAAAGGGTCGGCTGCATTTACGATTAGGAAGGAACTAATCAAATTCCTTTCTTCGCTTTCCCTGTCCCACCACGTCCCGGTGTTGCTGCAACCTAGTAATGACTCATCGTAATTTAGAAAAATCATTGAGAGGAGAGATATTTTTCTTTTTTGGAAAATATATTTATTTTATCTACTATTTTTTACATATTTGACTATTAGTAATAAAGTTTTTACTTTTTTCAGAGTCATCAGCCTTTTTAAACATAACATTATATTGATGCTAGAAAATAAATGAAAGTTTTAAGTTCTTATTTTTGGTTTTTCGTTCGTTAACAGTGAAAACGGTTTAAACACATTTACACCTTTAAATATATCGTCAAAAGAGCTAATCCTCGACCTTTATTAAATCTCAGTACTTCATTAAATCTTCTGGCGCTTCATTAAATCTTGACAAAGCCGATATAACGGAAGTTCTGCACTGTGATGATGATACATATGCCAATCGTAAATAAATTGAGTGATGGTGAAATTCGCGATATGATATTACATAAAAAAAGATCAATGTAGCGATGATAAATGTGGAGAAGAAAAAAATACCCATTGATAATCTTATGCAAACAATCGATCATGCAATTAAAGGTCTTGAACAAAGAAGCTTTATAACCAAGCAGAAATAATGTCCATATACATAATAAAGAAAACTGCTTTCCCATAAACCAAAATTAATGAAATAACAAATGTTAATTCAAATATTTAAATGAAATTTCGTTTCATTCACACATTCTAAATTATTAATGTGTATATTTTTTCTTAGAAATTTCTTTTGTCCTATATTTTAGATTAAATAATATTTTTTAATTGATTAACTTAACTTTTGCCATTATTTCTACTAAAAATAGTGCTTTATAGTATATTTAGTTAATATTAAATCTGAATTTTATTCAAATTCTATAATCCGGAATCGGCAAAGTCCGGATTTTCGAAGTTGAACTGTATTGTTATATCAGCATTTTCCAACTGTGCTACTCTTGGAGGGTATGTGAACATTTTTTGAATGACATAAGTCAATTTATGTTTTTTGAAACCAAAAAAACTATGAGATTTTTAAATGAAAGTAATATGAAATCACATTATAAGAGAAAGACTTTTTTTTTTTTTTAATTTCACATATGCATTAAAAATATCAAAATGTTCCCCCATCGAATATACATTTATTTTTTAACTAAATTTAGTTTTCTAACTGAGTTTGGTCTTATCTCAAAACACTGAATGTTATGTCTAGCATCTATAAAAGTAAAGCAAATGTAAATAGAACACAGTTAAGTGAAAAAATATCTTAAGCTCTTTGGAGGTTACAGAAAATGATATTTCATTCCTGGAGGATGAACCTTACTACAACATTATAGCTGGGGCGCGGTAGCCCATTGGTTAGCGTGCTGGAGTTGCACTCGGTAGGCCCGGGTTCGATTCCAGCCACTGCCAAAAAACTGCCACCGTGTTCACGCGGAGTACGATCACGTTAAACATGTGGGTCTGTCCTGTAAGTCCTTCCGAGAGGTTGGTGGTAGGGGAAGGAGGGTACGGTCCCTGTGAATGTCTCCCCCACTGGGTTCCGGTTTAAATTGGGTGGCACTTCCCGGCCGTCCAAACAGTTACCTTACACCTTTCTGGTAGGTCGGACGGTCTGGGTCTCAACAACAACAACATTATAGCTAGGACTCTAAAAAGAAAGCTGGAGAATAAGTATGTGAATAGAGACACACTTTAATCAACTTTAGTTATCATTGAATCTTACATTATATATAATTGGAAAATTCATAAGGGCTAGTTTCGTCAACTTTGTCAACTATGCGGCTGTAGTAAAAAAATGGCTCTGAATTATCATGTTGGTTTTCCAAAAACTAATTCCATTCAATTTTACCTTGAACAAGTTCATATCACCTGTTAAATTGAACTACCAATTTCATCCATTTATCTTTGTCAAATGAGTCCAGTGACTGAAATCAACATGGCTGCAATAACTCTACTCAAACAGCTAAGGCAGGTTGATGAAAAATGGAAAAAAATAATGATATAAAGTTTTGCAAGATACAGATTCGAGTCCAAAACTGCATCTAACACAATGCTCTATGAATAAGTGGAATAAAGTTTAAAAAAAATGTAACTCAGATATTTTGGTAAGTTGAATCTATATTCTGTATTTAAATTTTTAAAATTTGTAAAATCCATAATCATAAGTGTTTTTCCTTAAATGACCACATGATTTTTATAAGTTTTATGTTTATATAGTAGAAAACTAATTTTAATAGAAGACCAGCCAAGAATACTTGCAACCTTTCAAATCTATTCTGCACTATTTTAGTTAATCTTTTAAAAAGAAGACCTTCAGTTTTATAGTTGGTATTAGTTAAACCATTGGTTTTCAATCACAGTTGCAATGTTCCTAGGATGCGATTTTACTTTCAAAGGAGGTGGTATGTTCTAAAGAATAATATAATATAATAATTATAAACAATGTTTTAAAATAACTTCATTAAAAAAACATACAGCACAATAATAATAGTGTTGACCAGTTTCAAAGGCACGAAACAGTCTTCTTTGTAAGGATACACAAGAAGTGCAACATTTCTTCATGAGAGCTAGATCTGCAAATGATATAAGAGCAGCAAAAGTGACTGAAGCAGGAAAAGAAGGTTAAAAATGGCAGAAGGAGAAAAAAAAGAGCTAAAACATGAAGGCAGAAGGAGAAAAAAAAGAGCTAAAACATGAAGGAGGAAGGAACAAGGGGTAGGGCACAATGAATGAACGGTAAAATACTAAAGAGGAAAGTAAATGTCCAACAAAGGATTCAAAACACTGGTTCAGTGAGTAAAACTATGAACACATTTTTATGTTGTATGCTGCTTTTAATGCAGTTATTTTATTTTTATTACTTTAGCAACAGTTTGAGTTGTAAGTAATTTTTTCAATGTTAAGAAAATCAAAGTTTCATACCGACATGGCTACTTCTGTCAGCAAGGTAAGAGGCGTAAATGAACAAGATTGTGGAGATAACCATTGGCTGTATAAATCAAGTAAAAAGTGCAAGCATGAATGTATGTCTAAACCAACAGAAGCCAAAGATTGCTCTCTCTGTTGAAAACTAACTATTCCACCAATAATTCCTGATAATGGGCTTGAATTTGATGATGCTGATTCTTCAAGATCTTCATTTTCTTCTATGAGCCCAGCTGCAGCACTTAAATATTCCAGAGAAACCTATAAAGAAAAGTATATATAAAAATTTAGTTTAGAATCATAGAAAAAAAGTATAGAAAATTACTATGCAGCGAAATGCAATTAACTAGTGTTACACCCTCAGAGTTCATTTTCTCTGTATCTTTTTTACAGCTGGTTTGGATATTGTTTGTCACTTATATTCTCAAATATTCATAGCTGCATTGCTTGATACTATATCTCCATAAGAATAATATTTCAATTTCGAAGAAAATCTTATATTCAATAACTGTACTTAAGATCATATTTTATTCTAATAGAGGGCAACATTACAATTTTCTATCCATATCACTTATCTCGCCTATTAGAGATAGCAGGACCAGCAAGATGTATTTGGTGAACAATAGACTATGGTGGACTATAGAATAAGGTGACAGTGTTCCCTCTCGCATGGGGATTTATGTTTTTTTACACTGAATTCCCGATGAGAGTAGAACCTATTTAGCTGAATACATCGATGATCAACTTTCATTGTCATCATTTAAACAGCACATGCCTTCAGGGAATTTGAAGAAAGGCAATGGTGCCTCCTCTTGCTTGGAGACTGAATTTTCCAGTGAGTTATGAGACCCAATTAGCTAAGTACTCAAACTCATTCCTTCTGGAGTGCACTGAATGCCATCTTCCGGTCCTCAATGATACGATTTGAATGTGGCACCTTGAGAAGTCAACCTTTTGACGTAAAATGAGTTCTGACACCAGTGTTGTTCTACACAGGATTTTCTACCATTTTTTCACCCCTGGCCAGGTGACCACTTTTTATATTATGAGATCTCCCCCTTTTTCCAAATTTTTGGGCCGATGGGACTCTAGGATGATTATTTTTCCTAAGACTTCTTCACACTTTTAGTTACATATGGGTGATTGTTGAATTTCAAGGAATATTTTGAGATTCCTTGCAGCTGTGGGGCTAATGTACAGGGGTGGGTTTTATTATTCTCAATAAATAAGCATTTATATTTTAAAATTTAATTCTTGTGTTCATTCTTCCACATTCTCCGATGACCACAACTTTTCTTAATAGAATTTTCTTTATTGTAGCAAACACAATGCAATCTTTTTCCTTGATGGTAATCAAAACTGTAACAAGTTCATTATATCATGGCCATTCAATCATTTTCATTTCTTAAGACAAATCTTAAACTGTAAAAGTAAAATTTAAGTTATTAAGAGGTTTTGTTTCAGTGAATTTATTAAATTTCAAGTGTTAATCTTCAAGATAAATATTTATTCAAAGTAGTAGTTCTAAAGATAAATTAATTCAAGGTATAAAATGTAAAGTAATTTTGTTGTAACATAACATTTCAAGTTTTATATGTATGAAATTGAAAGTTTAAAGTATAATTTATTTTAGTAGTTAAATAGTAAAAGTAATATATATTATAAATAGTATAAATGTAAAGTAAAATTATAATTGTGTGTCGAAAATGACACAGCAGTAGTTTCTAATGAATTGACTGACAGACTTTTAGTTTATTGGCTATAAATCTGAAATTTTCTTCTTGTTAAAAGCTTCAAAATACAATTCATGGACTCTGTTTAATTAACTTTTAAATCCAAAAATGCAGCATTATAATATGAGTCAATTCAATTTCATTAGAGTATACATTAAAATTCAGTGATACTTTATCAGTTAGCCAGGAAAAGCAGAAATTACTTTCTTTTATCTTGGTGATATGCGATCTTTTCCCCACTTAAATGGAGTGCATGCACAATGCCCATCTTATTCAATATATGTACGTTCTTTACACTCTTGCTATCTGTTAATAAACTCTCAAATAATTGGATTTTCATTACCAGAATTTATTATTAGTCATATTCACTGGTACCAAATGATATCAAATAGCTTTCTTGAGTGAACTGATAAAATAAAAATACAGTATAACGTCCCAAATCCAGAATTATCCAAAATCTGGACACTATCACAAACATTTTTTTTAAAGAAGGGACAGGCACTTGATTATCCAACCATTCACTCATAAACTATGAAATATAGCTGAACCCTTTTAACACCGTAGTAAGAATAAGTACATAAAAAAATTCTCCCTTCTTTGAAAATGTGAAAGAACTAACTGTTCTCTCGAAGGCTGGCAGCCACCTGCTAATCTATTTTTAGAAGGAATGGAATTCTCCCATCTCTTAGCAATAGCTCTTTGTCTGTATTGTTCCCTGATGCACTGGGAGGAAAGACGGAGGGTTGGAAGAAATGCAACACTCTAGACATTGACATGATTAAGTAAGTGATAATAATTGGATGAAGGGTAGTATCTGAAAAGAGAATACAGGGCAGATAAGGGTTTGTTCTATCGTCTGTCTGATTTGTGAACAGTAAAACATGCTTTCAAATCTTTATCTTACAACCTGGGTTGTCCATAGAAATTATAGGCCCCCTTCGAACATGTATCACAGCCCCCTTCATATTTGATTTTCTCATATTTTGTGAATTTTTCATGTTTTCTCCAACTCTCAAAAGAAAATTTAGTGGTCTGGGCCCTTCCACTTTAGTGGTGGACATCCCCCCTTATGGGTGGTTCTGCTGCAGCTATAGGAAGATAGTTAAGTAGTTAGCAATAGTGGCGATGTTGACGCTAACAAAGCAAAGGTTTCTTTGGAGAATTTAGGAGGGTTATTGAATAATGTTATTAAAGAAATGGAGAAATGGAACAAAGGAACTTTGTAACAAAACAAGAATTTATGTTATTAAAATTAAAGAAAAAGTTTGGAGAAACAGAATTATGAGACAATGCACCATTATAGAAATATTTGCTAATAAAGTTAAAATTGTTTTAAAAGTGCATAATAAATAAGAATTTTCTGTTAGAGAATTATTTTTAAGATTATTTTTTTGTTTGCTTGTTACATATTTTTGCTTAATTGTTCAAATTTCCATTTTGTAGTGGAATTCAGAAGGTTCAAATTACAGAAAGGGGGGGGGGGGGGGGGAGAGCGATCCATACTTTTTTCAAAAATTATCTAAAATTCGGAAAAGTCTGAAATTTTGAATCACCTAGGTCCGGAGGATTCCTGATTTAAGCTGTTGGACTTATAGTTTTATTTCACTAGATTAAATTCAAGCAAGTACAAATTGGCATATACATAAACAACGTGATCTGTCTGATATTCCTTTCCTTCGTTGTTATGCATTATCATTTTGATGATTCTGATGAATTAAATTTAGCAGCCAATTAAAATATTGTATATTAATTTTACTGTATTTAAATTATTCAATTTAAATGATCGATTATTATAAACCTTATAAATATCAATTATAACAATAATATTAAATACATGTTTAGAATCCCAGTCTTTACACAAGCAAAACCACACAATTGTTTAAGATTATTTATAAGTTCATAGCTATTTAAATACTTTACCTGGCTTAAAGAATAAGAATATGGAGATGAAATCCTTTCAGCATTAACATTTAATATCTGGTCTTCAATTTTACTAACAAAAGGGAAAAAATGTTCATTAGCATTTTAAAGATAATAATATTTCCAAGCAAATTTAGAGAATTTATAAGAATGAGATAATCAGGATTAGATTTGGAGGCAGTGCTCGACAAGAAAACAATATATAAAATAGTTCTAAAATATAATAAAGGCTTATAGGTAAATAGGAATTCAAAAATGGGTATGTGGTTTTGATTCTTATACCTCTTATTTATTCTTAACTATTAGCTAAAATTGTAATGTTTAGGCCACTTTATGAAAAAAAATTATTTTAATATTTTAACATTGCCTAAGTCACTGTTTATTAATATTTTTATTTAATATTTTTAACTTTGCCTTCTGTTTCCCTGATTCATTTAAGATTTGTATTTAAAGCTTTTCTTCCATCATTCTACCATTAGTTTAAATTATTTACTTTTTGATGACTTTTTCTAATGGTGTTTATATTCTAAATTGTATCATATTCTTTAACCCTTTGTGGATGGTTGTTGCGCCCATGCGTGGATTGCGAACTTGCATTCAAAAACGGTAGTCATGCAATCACGTCGGAGAAAACTTTACCCTAAAGGATAGCAGTCACTAATGTGCGTTTTCATATGGAACACTTTTATTTGAATTTATTTGTGTACTACATGATGTACAATGTCCATGCAAACAACTCCAATGTATTTTTCAGATACTTGATCTTGGCATAGGGGGATCCAATGAATCATTTCTCAATCTGGAGCGGTGAAACATGGTTTTGCAATATAAACAAATAGAGCACTTCTCGTAGCCTCTGCTATTTTATAATTGAGTTTCGGTTCTTGTTTTGATTTTAGCTTAATGATTTTGTTGGTTAATCATAGGAATATAAGAGAGTGTTTTTTTTAAGTTTGGGTTTTAGAGAAATGTGCAGCAGTGAAATTATTAGGTTATTTTGGATAAAAGAATGGCTGGGCCAAGAAGTTTTCTTTCTGTGGAAGAATATACTCATATAATAAATGAACCAGACAGTAATGAAAGTGATGCAGATAGTAAAGATCGTGGAACTGTGGTATTTCTGATGATGAATCTGAAAATGCAAGTGATTCTTCAGATTCTGAGCATACTATTATTACAATGCCGCCAGCTTCAGTAGCTATTTGGACAAGAGATATGAAAGATCTGAATTCTTTTGAGTTTTTGAGAATACCTGGAATCAATCACAATATTATGCCACCTAATTTAGATAGGGAAATTTATTTTTTTTAGCACATTTTCCGATGATGAACTAGTAGGATTCATATCAAAAGCAACTAACGAATATTTTGTATTGAGATTTATATGAAAAATAAACATCAAATAGAAAATAAGTATGTCTTTTATTCCTAAAATAGTAGATTGCTGTGTTAAACAGATGATTTTTAGTGAATTTTTTTTCGAGAGTTAGGTTTAGAGCAAAAAATTAGCTGTCCTTTGGGAACAGATTGGAAGGAAAGCGCTCCATCCTTTGGGCAATGGCAGTTCCAGAATGCTGCCATCCACAAAGGGTTAAGTCCAAACATGCTCTCCCTTTGGTTCTCTAGTGCCCAACACTTTTACATATTTCCAGCATTTAAATCAATTTTTTTCAATCTTTTATAAATTCTTAAATTGCCATTTAAAGTTTTTTTTTGCATTCTGTCTAGTATATTAGCCTATATTGGCCTTCAATTTTATGTTGTTTTAAAAATGGTTTTGGGTTTTATCAGTCTGATTTAAACCATTTGGTGCTTATTCTTAGGCATGACATGCCCTCATAGTGGGTGGACATCAGGTACTCAGTGAACTTAAGAAAGTTTTTATTTAGTATTTTTTTAAACTGTCATTTTTAAACTAGAAATCGGCTGCAAGTAGTTAGTATTATACTTAGTAGTAGTTAGTATTAGTTAGTAGTTATATTAGTAGTTATATTAGTATATTAGTTAGTAGTTAGTATTATATTTTTGAATAGTGAAAAGTTAGCTTTTCAAAGTTGTCTATTAAGTACCTTTCAAGATTATATATTAAATACCTTTTAAAGTATATATATATATATATATATATATGTTGTTCATACACTTCAATGCAGCATGAGCTATTGATCCTAAAATTGATTTCGTTAGTGGACTTTTAATATTTCAAAAATAAGAAACAACATTATTGAAATTAAAGTTTCCAAACTGTAACTCAAAATTCCAGACAGGGAGGAGCAAATTCGAAAAATGCTTCCTTGAAAGAGTATAGATTTATTCTATACAATTTGCTCCATATCTCTCACCATTTTTATTTTTTAAAATTTTATGAAAGTAAGCTTAGAGAAATTTGTTTAGAGAAATTGAATAACTTTATCTAGTCTTATTGATTACTTTCAGTTATGTACAATATGTGGCCAATGGGCGAAATGCTTACTTAGTCCAAAGAACTCTTAAATACGGTTGTTTCCATATTTTTTGTTTATCTGAATATTGTAGGATTCATTTTCTATTTTAAGCAACTAAAAGAGATTTCTTTTAAAAAGTCATAAAATAAGAATAAAAATTTCTATTATAGCAACAAAGCAATATTTTGCATCTTTCTTTTATAACCATGGAATATTATATAAATGACTAACTAAAGGTCCAAATATTTTTAAACAACAAACAAAAATAAAGTTTCAATAGCTTGCAAGATAAAATTGATTCAATTCTAAAAATATTCTGTGCTCAGCAGTAGATTCAGAGGGTAACATAAGGCATTTGCTCTTCCCTCCTGTTGTTGATGCATTTAATATAATTTTTATATAAATTAATGTTCTAATATTTTAAAATTTTTGAACACATTTTTAGTCATATTAGTTTCATTTTCAATGAAATTATAATGTTAATTTTAATAACTTAATGTCGATGGCAGAAATTGTGAAATCTGCCTTAAAAAGAATGAGATAAAATTCAGAAAAATAATTCCAGAATACTACTTAAAATCAAGCATATCACCAAAGAAATTAATCTAGAAATAAAATTTTAAAATGGCACGAATACGCAACAAAGCAGTTCTAAACGTTCAGATTACCAATCCCATAGAACAACGAGATTCAACTAGCTGTTGCATAGCAATTTTCATAATGCACAAGATCTTAGAAACTGTTCCATATTACCATTTTATAATATAGTTAAATTTTATGCTCCTTCAAAAAGTAAAATATTGCATAGAGCACATTATAATGCAGTATATAACCCCATGTTTTCTAAGAATTATTTGTATAAAAAAAGTTTTGTATAAAAAATACAAAATATAATGCAATATTCCTATTAATTATCACTATTTTCAAAGAATTAATTCTTTATTAATAAATTTTCTTGATATATGAAATAGAAAGGATTTAAAACTAATGCCAGTTATATAGAAGTTAATCACATGGTCCTTTTTTTAATTTATTAATATATTTTTTTAATGCAGTACACTTGACCATATGTGGTCTGCAAGATGTGGAAATTATTACATATACTGTAAAAAAGCAAAATTTTCTAATCCTTTGAAGAAATAAGTTCAATGGAATAAAATTGAACTAGTAATTAGAAATATAAAATTTCATTTAAACGGCTGACAGGTATAATCTACAAGAAATACTTAATAAGTAATTTAATTACATAAAATTAATTATTAATTTATTTTAACAGCATAAAAGGCTAGTTAACAGTATTAACTTTTACCTTTAACCAGCCTTTCATGCAGTTAAATTAATGGATATTTTTCAGTAACTGGAAAACACAATTTAAAATATACATACTGCCTACAATTTATTAATATATTTCAAACACAACCTCTTTAGTTATTATATCTTTTAATAAACTAAAGACTTTTTTGAATGTTACAAATATACATTAAGTAATTCTTGAAACAAAATAAAACACAGAAGGAGGAAATTTTTTAAGCAACAGGCAAACTATGTAGTTACATTATTAAAGGAGGCATATTTTCATTCCAGAGTTCCAACAATAACCTGTGTTATATTTTTTCTCTTTACATGTAGGGAAAATTAAAGAAACAGAACATACAGCAGCCTGACATTACTAGTTAGAAAAAAGATCACATTATGGCACTGACTCCTTATTCTTCAGTGGCCAGCATCCTAACCACATAGATGCTAGAAACTCAATTAATAACAATGAACAACTTTAGAACATTAGACTTCTAATTGATAAAAAATCATTCACATCTTTCTCTTTTAATGGTGCTAATATTAATTTAAGATGTTTGAAATAATTTAATAATTAGAAAAAGGCACATGGAAATCATGGTAAATATAAAACTCATTTTAAAATGTATTCAACATTGCTAAATTTCCTTTAGAAAACACTTTTCACTTTTATTCAAGGTAAAGAACATAGTACGTATTACCGTTTTTCGTATAACACATATGAAAATATAACGTATAAATGGTTTAACAATAGTTATAATACCGTATGTGTGTTACTTGAGATGGCTCGTGATGCTCCACAATTACCACGTTGAGTCTTTGAAATTGTTCCATTCTTACACTCAAGGTATACGTTAGCCACACTAACAGGTAGACAGTTCACAAACCTATGAAAACCATGGTTGTTATCCTGGTAAGTTGCCAACATCCCACCTTATATATCCACGAAGTCTGACCTTGACACATGCAGTCGTTTATTAGCCAAGTGCCCTTGACATCAGAAGTAGGAGGTGGTCATAATGATGTGACTCGACTCTATATAACCCTTTCTTTTTGGGGTATGGGTCACAATTGAAATAAATTCCTGGTTACATTTATTGATGGCAAATTTGATTGCCATCTATAAATCAATGTTTTTACTAAAATTTTTGAAGCATTTATTTCTCAGGGTTTACTATAGATATAGCTTAAATTATAACTAATATGAATTCTTCTATAACTAATATGACTTCTTCATAAATGAGGTTGCTTTTATATTCTGATTAGTTGACTTTGTGATTATATAGTATTTTCAACTAAATTCTATTTTAAAATGGGAAACGCAGTTTACTTTTAAAGCAAGTAATTTTTGTCATATTTTGCATTTAAGTAACATTAACATTTTATAATATTATTTTGTCTACCCATCAAAAGTGATATTCGTTTTCGTGGACAGATTTAGGACATCAATATCAGGGTTCATACCACTTTGTTGCTTTAAATATCTTTAGAATTAGTAGAAACTACTTATTTTTTAAAATTAGTAGTCCTACGTAGAGACAGTCTTAATGAAATGGATGTTATATAACTGCCTAACGTAGTACTGTTTCTGTATAAAATCAAGGACAAAGCGTTTTAAAATAATTAAGTCTTTTATTTAACACATCCTAAAAGACATACAGAACATTATTAAAAACTGCCAGAGCACTTTCGGACGTATATATGCCCTTCATCAGTGGCGTATATACGTCCTAAAGCTGTCTGGCAGTTTTTAATAATGTTCTATATGTCTTTTAGGATGTGTTAAATAAAAGACCTTTCGTTTTTTTAAAAAACGCTTTGTCCTTGATTTTATCTATTGAATGCAGACGTGATACAAATCTTGATGACTGTTTCTGTATACTTATTTTCAATTTTATGGTCTTTAAAAATTAGCTTGAATGGCATTTGGTAATGTTCATGCTATTTTTACATCAATAATGTCCAGTGGCATATCCTGACTCTAAAAAGCGGGGGGGCCCAACTGTTTAACATTTGCTTATGCCAAAGGGTTATTTTAAATGAAAAATACACATAACATGAAAAAGCCTTGAAAAGTGGGGGCCCCCAAGCATACGCTACTGATAATGTCAATATATTGCAAAGTTGCCAGTTATTTTTTCTGTCAAAAGCATGCATAGATGTATTCATGTATAGTTGCCATCAGTAGCATAGCATGAGTCTTACATTAGGGTGGCTAAAATGTTCAAAATTTCTTAATTGAAATATATATATATATATATATATATATATATAAATGTATATTGCATTGTCATTTTTACATTCTTACTCTAAATTTAGTATATATAACTATTCATTTCTGCACACTATCCTAATTCCTTTTGTATGCTTCGTATTAAAGAAATATTCTATTTGCAATCTATTCAAATTTATGCTGCATTTGAGCTAAATTTAGTAATAGAATTTATTATATTTATTATATTTATTATTATTAATTATTACATATTATTTTTTAATCTACTTTCTTCCAATGTTGATTGAAGTTTTCTGTGGCTCACACACACACACACACACACACACACACACACATTCTCCTATTTTATTCTTTTCTTTTATGCCTAGGTTATTAATTATTTTGTAGGCTTTAAAAAATTTTTTAAGTTAGTGTATTTTGAGTTACTTCTTCCATTCTGCCATTGGATTTACTATTTTACTATTTTATATATATATATATATATATATATATATATATATATATATATATATATATAAATATATATATATACACACACAGGGTTTTTCAAATTAAAGTATCCCTGTTTAGGTGGGTGTACAGGACGTTATAATGGACGGATATGTATGAAATTTGGCACACACATGTTTCTCGATTTGAACTTTCGAGTTTTAGTAACTTTTGTTTCAACAGACGTGTACGTGTAAGGGAACATTGCATATATATACTTTTCTTCATTTCAGATGTCTGAAACTTCTAGAAAATGAATAAAGCTTTCTGGAGCTCAATACAAAAAAATAAGGGCTAAGAAAGAAGAAGAAATAAAGAAAGGAACTTCAATCAATAGCAAAGTTTTTTCAGCTAGATTAATTTCCATTGGCATCTAATGAAGTATCCCAGATTCATACGAAGATGTCTTCAGATCAATCCCTAGAGGTCAAAGTTACCGGTGGAACATTTTCTTCAGCCGAAGAAGCTGTTTCTGTAGTTACAGAAGAACATTGGAGCAAATTATCCAAAGAAAAATTTTCCACAGATTCTGCATCTCTTACTATTGATGCATCTAAAGGAGTTGATAATACATTCATTGGAACTGAAGTGCATGATCTGTCAAAATGGCCAAGTACTTTAAGTGATAAAATGAGGACATGTTTGGTTGAAATTGAGATTGTTAGAGAACTCTGCAATATGATTTATCCTAAAGACGATTCTGGTAGGTGATTTTCAGCCACATATTACCAAAGGAAGATTTTGAATGGAGAAATGATCAATAGAGACTGGCTTGTATATTCAGCTTCTAAGAATTGTGTTTTTTGTTTTCCTTAAAAGATTTTTACAAACATTAATTCGCCTTTAGCGCAAGAAGGATTTTTTGACTGGCAACATTTATCCAGACATTTAAGTCAACGTGAAAAGAGTATCCATCATATTGAGTACATTACTAAGTTCGTTGACTTTAAAAGGCGTTTGAGCAATGAGCAGACTGTTGATTCTGATATGGAAAAATTGATTAACAAAGAAAAGGCACGTTGGCAGGAGGTTCTTTTCAGAATAGTGCAAAGTATTACAATTTTAGAGCAACAAAATTTGGCTTTCAGAGGTAGCAGTGAAAAGCTTTTTCATGAATATAATGGCAATTTTTTAAAACTAATTGAAATGTTGGCAAAATTTGATCCTTTTATTGCTGAACATGTCCAGCGTGTTCAAAGAAATGAAAAACATTCTCCCCACTACCTGGGACATAAAATCCAAAATGAGATAATATATTTATTATCTTCTGAAATAAAATCTACTATCATAAAACTTATAAAAAACAACAAGTATTATTTCTTAATTTCAGATTGTACTCCAGATTCTAGTCGTCAAGGGCAGATAATCGTAGTCATTAGATTTGTTATGTTCAACAATGTAAAAAACAAAGTTGAAATAAAAGAGCATTTTCTTGGCTTTTGCAAAATCATAGATGTAACTTCTTTCATCACTGATCATTTGGCGAAAAATGATCTCAAAATGGCAAATATTCGGGGACAAAGTTACGACAATGGTGCGAACATGAGAGGATTTTGCAGAAAAGTTTCTTATGTTCCTCTCATTCTCTTTAACGATGAGTTACCAGGTAGTTGATTTACCTATTCCTCCTTTTTGACTAAAAGATGGGAAATTTCATCAAGATTTACCTTAAAAGCGATTTCAGATACTAGATGGGAAAGTCAGAAACCTTTATGATTGGGATTATCGGAAGTGTCGAAAGCTCAGACCTTCCGGCTCATCCTTGGACATAGAGCAGCAAAGTGGGTGGTCGGGGTTTATCGGAAGTGTCAAAAGCCCAGGCTGACCGACTCATCCTAAGATATAGAGCAGCTTAATGGGCAGCCGGAAAATAGCGCCAAACTTGGGGCTCGAACCCACGACCCCGAGATTAAGAATCTCGTGCTCTACCGACTGAGCTAGCCGGGCGAGTGCGTTTTATCGGAAGTGTATGAGAGCTCATCACAAATACTCTATGATGGCACATTTGAGCTACCTACAAAGCATGAGGCTCACTGTTTGTTAGAAAAATTAGAATCTTTCACTTTCGTATTTTCTATTCCCAAGTAACACATATACGGTATTCTAACCATTGTTAAACTATTTATACATTATATTTTCATATGTGTTATACAATAAACGGTAATACATTGGTTATAATACTGTTATGAGTAAATGATATATAAAAATACCATATATCATACGTATGAATTACCATGTATGAACATACCGTATGTAGAAATACCTTTTTAAATATGTATGTATTATTTATTATACGTTAAAATAACCGTTTTTATTACATTAAAAATACCAATTTATCATACGTAAAAATAACCATTATCGCTCCCTTCTTTTAAACCCCTGCTCAAATACTCTTTCAGCTTTGTTCTGGAACCCTTTTCCCAAAGGCATTTTCATGGATTACCATTTATTATACGTTATAAATACCGTTTATCATATGTTATAAATACCGTTTATATTACATTAAAATTACCATTTTTCATACGTAAAAATAACCATTCCTCTTCCCTCCCCTTAGGGCTTCTTGCTAATCCCCTATCAGCTTTGTCCTCCAACACAGGTGGTCAGGGATCTCCCTTCATTTTTATCGTCACCCTCCTGAGTACTTCCGATGCTACTTGATTTCAGTGATCGGACGTGACATCATGCAGTTCTAGAAGTTTCCAGTAAGGATCAATTTCCTCAACTCATTTCTACAGTGACGGACGAAGCATATCTTCTATGTATCTGGCAACACTGAGTGCAGTTATTCTTCACTTTTCCCGCCTGGTTTGAATTTTCGTGTGTTGGGTTCACATGTTGCTTAATTTATATATTTTAACTTATTTAATTATATTTAGCTTTAACTTTTATTTTATTTTATATATCTTCCTAGTATTATTGTATGCATATAATACTTTTAGCATTAGATATTGCTTTAAAAGCAAATGGGAAAAGTGCATGTTTTCAGCATCGTGTTATGTGCATGCATGCTCGTAAAAATTACTATGAAACGATGTTGTTATTGTTGTTGTTACTTATCCCCCGTAGTGAAGAGCGCCTAAGCACCACATCCACTAGACCCCTGGTCTCATGGCGAAGGGGTGAGAATTCGCAGCTTCACTTTTTATTGAGGCACCTCAAGGACGGAAGTCTGACTTTGCCTCAACAACACAATATCTATGCCCACTGGCAGGATTCGAACCTGGCAATCCAGAGATCCCGCAATCCACAACCTGGCAATCCAGCGATCAGACGGAAACACATACCTCTGATCGCCTGCCAACTGGATTGGCATAAAACGATGTAGAACCAGTAAGTAAACAAAATTGTACAAACAGAAACTGTATTCTGCAGTAACATAAAATTAATTATAAAAAATTTCTCCTTTAAATGATTAAAATAATTTTAATATTTAATACTGTCTCAGCAGAGATTAAATGAAAATGTGGTCTGAGATTGCATCTGTTATCTTGCATGCATGTTTATTTCAAATCGTGTAAAATCATAAATTATTCTTTTACATGTTTTTACATATTTAGACTTAGACAGGTATAATTACATTAAATGAAAGTGCTTCATTTATAACCCATCTGCAAGTAAAAATACTTATTTATTAGTAGTGGTTAGTGTTTATATTAAAATAATTTTAATCTATATAATAGTAAATGAAGCAACTTTCATTTAGTGTAATTTTATACGTATCTAAAACTAAAATATATAAAAAAACATGTAACAGAATAATTTGATTTTACAGAATTTGCAATAAACATGCATGCGTAACAAAAAAGGCAATCTCTGTTCACGTTTTCATTTATTCTCCATTTAGACAGTGTTAAATATTAAAATTATTTTAATCATTTAAAGAATAAATTTTTTATAATTAATTTTATGTTACTGCAGAATACCATTTCTGTTTGTACGATTTTGTTTACTTACTGGCTCTACATCGTATAATTTTTTACAATTAATTTGATGTTATTTGCAGAATACTGTTTCTGCAACAAAAGTTTAATGCTTTCACTTTTCTAAGTTTATTGCCTTTTAGAAACTTTTTTAAATTCATGAAAATGGGCTTTTTTTTTTCATAATTAGTATGGTCTCAAATTTGATGATTGTTTTTTACACCAATGCTGTTATGGTATCCAATGTTTATAAAATGCATCTTCAACTTATAAAGAGGTATTTTCCGCCAATTTTTTTTTTTTTTTTGCAAATTTAATGATATTTAACATAAAATAAATTTGTACCAAAATGCTGTTTGATTAATTTATTTTATTTTACATTGAATTATATTTAGATTTAACTTTTATTTTATTTTATATATCTTCCTAGTGTTATTGTATGTATATATTACTTTTAGGATTAGATATTAAAGGCTGACAAAGAGCATATTGTTCAGCATCATGCCTTCTTAGAATGTATTCTGTGTATGCATAACTAGTTCAGGACTAAAATAATTTTAATCCATGTAATATTAAATGAAGCAACTTTCATTTAGTGCAATTGTACCTGTCTAAAAATAAATATATAAAAACATGTAAAAGAATTCATGATTCGAAATAGGGTTGCACCAAATACCATCTTTTGCCGAATACCAAATATTCAGTTACATTTTTTAAAGGTAATATTTCTATTTTATGCCAATTTAAAATAGAAAATGTTTGAACACCTAATGTTCCTGCACCATAACTTACTTCTATTAAACATTGATTATGTTATGCCGAGATTCTACAGTTCTAAACTTAATTAATAGTTCAAAATTTGTAATAGCTTAAAATTCGTTATTTTCCCCTTTCCCTTCAAAATTCTAAATTTATTTGTTGTTTTGGAATATTTCGGCGATTTATTTCCCCTTTAACGTAATTTGTTATCTTTTTAATGTTTTTATTATTCAAAATTGTGCGCAATGTGCCTTTAAACGTTAAATAATCTTTTGTTAATCCTCATAATCTTCGTTTTCAGCTGTTAACTTCATTTCAGTTCATTCACTAGTCTGCATAAAAAAGGCACTTTTTAAGACGAAATTTGACTTTCCCTCGCTTATCAGTAAACACCTGCAGAGGGGTGCCAGTAGGGTTGCCTCGCGGCGTCTGGTGACCATGCGTCACCACGGCTCGTGGTTGCCGCCTTGGCGGAAGTTATCCTTTTTTGATTCTTGGCATAACAGCGTTTTGATTTCCGCAGTGTATGCGTGGGCGCTCGGCGCAGAGTTTCGCTCGCCAAGTGTTGGAAACTTGGTTCTGTTTTCGTCGCGATTCTCGTTATCGCGAGAACGTGTTTACATTTTTTAGAATGGTTCTACCGTTCTCGTGAACGACTCGTGACGGGAACAGAACATGCCATTCATGCAAATCGCCATCTCGCCGCGCGCGCATTCTGATTTGCATATAGTGAGGGCGCTGCCGTCAACGGTTGTGTTCCGGAGCGTACCCATCACAGTGTATATATGATAGGACACATTCTCAGTTATTCAGAGACTTTACAGACCTTGACTGACCATGTAGTAGACGTGGGAGACTTTTCAGAGTTTAAGATCTTGTAGTTATGCAGACTTAAGACTCGACGTATAGTCAGATCGATCAGACGGTGATCGACGGTGAAAGACCTTGTATGGAAGGCAGACCTTGATCGGTAGAGAGTAGTCTAACTTCTAAAGCCATGACGTGTGACCTGATGATGGTGGCTTCATTAACGTGCACGACATGTGTGGTACAGTAGCTGTTTTTCTACTTACCGATGTTATAATAACTGAGAGTGTGTGCCTAGTCTTAGACTGTTTAAAACCTTTTCATGAGCTTGCTAGCTCATTGTATATAGTTTTGCTTTGCAACGAATGTTACAGTGTTTTATTTTGTAACTTCATCTGATGCAATGGATCTCACAACAAATAAATTGTGTTTGTGTTTAACGAGCTTGCTTTCTTGAGAAAACACATCACTACTGCGTATCATCTGCTACAAAAATTTTCTACCAGCACTTCGGATAGGGATATGACCAACACTGCTAAATCTGCAAATGACTTTCAAATTTTTTCTAGTCAAGTCGCTCAGCTAACACAGCAATAGCCGCCGACATTTGGTTATGGGCCCAGTATGTCAAGGCCATAACTTTTATCCGTGATAAAGCAGCAGTGAAGAGTTGTGAATTCCATCGACGGGGGCCGCGACCGGCGCCATTTGCATCAAGCAGAAAGGTAAACAACGCACTCTAGTCACAGTTAAAGACTATGGAGGTGAGCAACGGCATAGAAGCGTTAAACAGGGACAATTACGTCACCTGGCGTAATGAAATTTCGTTTATCCTGAAAGGAGAAGGATGTTACGGCCACATCAACCGTACTGCATTACCAGTCGACGAATCTACGTCACGCCGCGAGCGAGAGGAGTACATGCGCAGCAGCGACCGCGCACTTTCCATCCTGTTTCGAAATATCTCGGCGGAGTACAGAGAACTGCTCGACATCGACGACAGCCCGGCGGATGCGTGGGAGAAGTTGGAGGCGCATTTTGAGGCCCCAACGCGCGCTAATTTAGTTCATCTGTTGGACGAGTTTTTCAGTCTACGCCCGGAAATCGAGGAGCCCATCGACATATTCTGTACGAGGATAAGGAAAGCTGTCACCAAGCTCAAGAACGTGAATCACCCCGTGGAGGATGTGTACGTGGCATTCCAAGCCATCCGGTATCTCCCAGACCAGTACCAGAGTATCATTCAAATCATTTATCGCTGGAGCGATACTGATTTTAAATTGGATAAAATTCAGAAAGAACTGTCTTTGGAGGAGGGCAGGATTAGACAGTTGAGGAAGGATCATGACAATAATAATGTAAGTTCCAATTCATCTGTATATTTTTCAAATGTTAGCGCTAAATGCAAAAATGTCACCAAAGTTAAAAAGTCTATTAAGGTCATAGGACCATGTTTTATGTGTAATAAAAATGGTCATGTAAAGGCACAATGCCCAAAATTGAAAAAGATGACTAGCTCTAGTATTATTGAAGTATTTTCAAATATAAATGTAGAAGCTAATATTGTTGATAATCCTGACAATAGGCTCAGCTGGGTGATTGACACCGCTGCTACGCGACACTTTTGTAATGATGTTAAAATGTTTTCAAAATTTGATAAATGTAAGGATACATCTATGTCGCTAGCAGTGGGTGATATGGAAAGCCCAGTTGAGGCTATTGGAACGGTGAACATGTATGTTAAATTTAAAGATCATACAAATAATATTGTGCTACAAAATGTTATGTATTCACCAAAATTACGGCGTAACTTGTTGGCCGCATCTGTATTAGAAGAGCAGGGCTATTCTTTTAGTGCAGCCAAAGGTGTTCTATGGTTTAAGACTCCTGAGGGAGAAAATTTCTTTTACGCTAAACGTAAAGAAGGATTGTATTTCTTAAAACCACAGTACTCAACTAAAAGTTTAAATAGTAGTGTTGAGGGCCGTAAAGGAGATCAGGATAGGGACAAAAATTCTAAACAGGTTAGAAAAACCCCTGCAACAAATAGTCAAAGTCAAAACAAAATTAAGCCTAACTTGAATAAAAGGAAAAACAAATCTGATTTAAAATCAAAGTCAAATAAAATTAGTGGTTCAACAGTTGAAATTCTGAACAAAACTGAATTATGGCATAGAAGATATGGCCATATTAACTCAGACTACTTGCACCAAACAAGTAAAGTTTCCGCGGCAAACGGACTCCCAAAATTAAAATATGCAAAAGTAAATTGCATTCATTGCAAACTTGCAAAATCTAAAAGAGTTTCGTACAAACCAATAGGCAGGATTAGATCTACAGAACCTTTGCAATTACTGCACATGGACGTTTGTGGTCCAATGCCTGTAGCTTCATTGGGGGGAAACAAATACTTCTTGACTATTACAGACGATTTTAGCCGCAAGGTGTTTGTTTTTATTTTAAAACAAAAATCAGATGTGTTCAAAGTTTTTCAGGATTTTCAAGCTTGTCAGGAGAGACAATTAGGCAAAAAGATTTTGTGCATCCGTACTGATAACGGCATGGAATTTTGTCACGGTCAATTTAAAGCTTTTTTGAAAAAGTTAGGGATTAAGCATGAACGATCTAACACTTATACACCCGAACAAAACGGGGTATCTGAAAGATTCAACCTGACAGCGTTAGATTGTGTCAAGGCAATGCTTAATCAAAGCAAAGTTGGTGACAAAATGTGGGCAGAGGCAATCCTATGTTTTACTTATACAAAGAACAGGATTTGCCATAAATTTAAAGTTAAAACTCCACACGAATTGTACTATGGGAAGAAGCCTGCTGTATCCCATCTCAGAGTTTTTGGATGTAAGGCTTATGCTGGTATTGCAAAACAGCTTAGGAAGAAGCTAGACCTAAGAGCTCAACTGGGAGTTATGGTAGGATATGCGGAAAATACCAGGGGCTATAGAATTCTTCTTGTGAAAGAAGGAAAAATATTAGAAATAAGCAATGTCCGTTTTGAGGAGATGGAAGCAGCGGAAGGCGTCCTGGACCCCATTCGACCTAGAAACTTCACCCAAAAGAAATCGGGTTTTACTCGAACATCAGATTCAGGATCGGGATGTTTGGATAGTGAGTCAGAGGAAGAAGCAGGTGAGAGCCATGACACTAGTCATACTAGTGAGGAAGAGGACTCTCCTGCTGATTCCGATCTGACCCCCTGTTCAAACATAGATTGGGAAAGGAAAGCTGTACCCAGGCCTGATGGAACTCGAACTGATGTTTACTACTCAGTGAGGGGTGATAAACATAGGCTGAGAAGTCATAATGATGTTAAAAAATTCTGTGCTAAGGCTAACATACATTATGACCAAAATTTGTTTAACTTCAGAGAAAAGAGGGATATCAAATCCAGGCCAGAGGCAAGCAACATAGAAATAATAGGTGATATTGATCATGTAGTTTCTTTGCTAAAGGGAGAATTTGATATCAAATCTCTAGGGAAGGTCCAAAAACTGTTAGGTGTGGAATTTGCTGAAATCAATAACAAAATTTTTATACATCATAGGCAGTACATTAATAAGATTTGCCAAATGTTTGAGGAATTTTTAGCATTAAATTTTTGTAATCAAATTTCCAAAAACAAAAATGATTAAATTTGTAACTTCTAAATTTTTTTTTCTTTCTTTTACAAAATATGGTTAGGATATCGTATATTTTACTCCTCCCTCTGTGATGCAGATAATTGTATCTAGAGTATATATATGTGTATTGTTTACAATGAACTTTCTAAAATTTTTCACATTACACTGAATGTATATATATATCCATGTTTTCAATTCCCGCATAAGACAGTTATGCTTATGTGTATTATCTTTGTGTGTTTACTCCTTGTTATCATACACTTGGTTATGATTCATTGAAGACAAACCACTTCTTTAAATTTATATATGAATACAATACAGAAAGAAAAATCTTTTCATTATCTGTGTCACTGCTATTAGTATTAATTATGTATACTGGTCTTGGACAGAGATAATGAACAGCCATAATTGAATTTAATATTTATAGTAAATTTTTAATCTTAAATGTTAAATTTAATAGTTATACATGAAATTTTCTACACAAATTGAATTTGATATTTATAGTGAAATTTTTTTAATCTTAAATGTTAAATTTAATAATTATACATAAAGTTTTCTACAAATTGAATTTAATATTTATAGTAAATTTTTTTTTATCTTAAATGTTAAATTTAATAATTATACATAAAATTTTCTACATAATTGAATTTGATATTTATAGTAAAATTTTTTAATCTTAAATGTTAAATTTAATAATTATACATAAAATTTTCTACATAATTGAATTTGATATTTATAGTGAAATTTTTTAATCTTAAATGTTAAATTTAATAATTATACATAAAATTTTCTACACAAATTGAATTTGATATTTATAGTAAAATTTTTAATCTTAAATGTTAAATTTAAATTATCATACTTAAATTTCTTGAAACTTAAATTTTGACTTAAATTAAATTTTTTTGGAACTTAGTGTTTCAATGATATCTAAATTTTTCTTTCAATGATAAATTTTTTTTTGCTTAACATGAAAAGTAATATATATACTTTATGTTTTTGCTGGATACTAAAGAACTTGACATTTTTGCTGTTATGTTTTTTAGAATAATTTCATTGATTGATAGCACGTGCGCCGAGATTTGGGGTTTTGCATGAGGGGGCCGATTGTTGGAAACTTGGTTCTGTTTTCGTCGCGATTCTCGTTATCGCGAGAACGTGTTTACATTTTTTAGAATGGTTCTACCGTTCTCGTGAACGACTCGTGACGGGAACAGAACATGCCATTCATGCAAATCGCCATCTCGCCGCGCGCGCATTCTGATTTGCATATAGTGAGGGCGCTGCCGTCAACGGTTGTGTTCCGGAGCGTACCCATCACAGTGTATATATGATAGGACACATTCTCAGTTATTCAGAGACTTTACAGACCTTGACTGACCATGTAGTAGACGTGGGAGACTTTTCAGAGTTTAAGATCTTGTAGTTATGCAGACTTAAGACTCGACGTATAGTCAGATCGATCAGACGGTGATCGACGGTGAAAGACCTTGTATGGAAGGCAGACCTTGATCGGTAGAGAGTAGTCTAACTTCTAAAGCCATGACGTGTGACCTGATGATGGTGGCTTCATTAACGTGCACGACATGTGTGGTACAGTAGCTGTTTTTCTACTTACCGATGTTATAATAACTGAGAGTGTGTGCCTAGTCTTAGACTGTTTAAAACCTTTTCATGAGCTTGCTAGCTCATTGTATATAGTTTTGCTTTGCAACGAATGTTACAGTGTTTTATTTTGTAACTTCATCTGATGCAATGGATCTCACAACAAATAAATTGTGTTTGTGTTTAACGAGCTTGCTTTCTTGAGAAAACACATCACTACTGCGTATCATCTGCTACAAAAATTTTCTACCAGCACTTCGGATAGGGATATGACCAACACTGCTAAATCTGCAAATGACTTTCAAATTTTTTCTAGTCAAGTCGCTCAGCTAACACAGCAATAGCCGCCGACACCAAGTTTGGCGTCTCCTGGGAAGGCAAGCGTGTGTTGCCGGGGGAGTTCGATTCTGAGCAGCAGACGAGGAGGTTGATAAAATTTCTAAGAGCCGAGCCTGGGGCTCACGCCCCGGGTCGCCGGTAGCTTATGAATTTAGATACCGAGCATCTTGGCATTCCTGAAACTGGCTACAGTGTATTAGTAAAAAATACCTGCTTCTGAGTTCAGCGCATTTGCAGGGAACTACGTCAAATTACGATATTGCGGCGATTCTGTTTCTGCACAAGTTCAGCTGTCTTTGTCACCGGATGTTCCATTAGTTACTGAATACAAAGTTGAGAAAAATCGGCCAGTGATCCATCATCAATCGTCATGTCAACAAAGATTGTCCAACAACAATGTTTTTGGGAAGCCTTTCATGCTTCAGAATTCCCATGATACCTACTGTCCTTATTGCCAGCCAATTCCAGTGTTAAGTGCATCAGTGATCCCTCTACACATTTTTCAGTGTTCCTCAAGTGCTTTGCGGGCCCACTCGAGAGCTCCGCAGTGAAGAGCTGTATTTTATTTTACCGGCCAACTAGAAGCGTTTTGATTTCAACCGTGTCATTAAAATTTTCAAGTTACGTTGTGCTGACATCAAGTGAGAGTGTTTTTAAATATTTCTCTATGAGAGAAATTTCAAGCAGTAAATAAATAGTAAAACAGGGTTTTCTGTTTACTCTTTGTAAGGATTCAGCTTGTGAAGTGTAGAGCCTTGAGCTTATGTAACGTTGGAATTTCTACCCCTTTTAAGATGTTTTGTTTCCTTTTGAAGATGTGAAAACATATGTTGAAAGTTTTGTCAATTACAATATGTATTGGTTTTTATATTTTTAAATTAATTCCTATCATAATTTTTGGTGGTGGACAGCTCCTTAGGCAGACCAAACTCTGGTCTTCAGACCAGAGTGGATTCTGTTTCCTGGGTTAATTTTAATTGGTTCTAGGGTTTTCTTAAATTCCAAATTTAATAGATGTTAATAATAAAATAATGCAATGTACTATCTGTTTTTCCTTGGCCACTATGGGTCAAAGTTTGTTTAAAGAACCTAAATTTTAATTGTTGAAAAATAAAAGTTAATTTTTAAATTTAATATTGAGTGTCATTCTTGACTTGTTGTTGGCTGTGCTATTTAACCATTTAAAGGTAAGTGGTATTTCTGGATGTTTATGATGTTGAAGGTTTTTAAAAGGTGTATCATAGTTGAGCACAGACCAAGCTGAAAGGTAATAAAATAAGTAAACAAATAAATAATATATAAAAGTAAACTTTATTTATTGGTTAAATCTATACGATCAGGAATAAATAAATTAAGGTAAATATAAATATAATATCTTAGAATAATGTAATGTAAATAACTTAAAGAATAATAATTAAATTAATAATAATAAATAGTATAATTCCAAAGGGGTGTAAAAAGCAATATAACAATTACAAAGAATAATTAGTTTGTTTTTAAACAATATTTCATATGGTGTAAAACTTAAGAAATTAAAATACTGCAAAACTGATTATTCATCCAAGTGTTTTTTTTTTATATATTAATCATCTTCACTTTTTTTTAATATTGGTGAAATGACATTTGATTTTTTTCTAGCTGCATATTTTATAAAAAATTAGCAGTAATGTTTTTGAACATGTAATATTATGAGGTTTACTTTCTGGTTATTGCTTCATATTTAAACAAGTTAGTAAGGTTAAGGTCATGGTGTGATAAGATTTAAGAAAAATTGAAAAAACAACAAAATTTAATATCGGAGTGTTTTCTTTTACATTACAATTATTTTAAATGTGATAATATTGGTAAGTAACAATTTGAATTAATTTTGTACTATGATACTATAACTTTCATTTATTGTATAAAAAATATGCTTTATCAATTTGCGAATATTTAAAATTTTTTTTACAATGAAGTTCGGCAGAATATTTTACAGCCGAATAATTTACTATTCGGTTCGGCCGAACCGAATATTCAGTTTGACTGCCGAATAGGCAGTATACCGAATACTAATCAAATATTCGGTGCAACCCTAATTTGAAATACGCATGCATGCATAACAACAAATGCAATATGACCACATTTTTATTTATTCTCTGTTTAGACAGTGTTAAATATTAAAATTATTTTATTCATTTAAAGTATAAATTTTATGTAATTAATTTAATGTTATTTGCAGAATATAGTTTCTGCTTGTATGATTCTGAACAACATGCACTTCATTATATTAACTCTTTAGTTTATACTATTTCTTTTTATTTAAGATTTTTTTTCTTTTAAAACAAATTTAAAGCTTTTATTTTTTGATTATAAATTACCTTTTGCGATAAAAGTTTTGTACAGATTCAAAAACAGGTGAAAATTTAAAGTATTGAGTTAATTCTTACGAAAATGGTTATTTTTTTCCCCATGATTTGTATGGTCTCAAATTTGGTGATGGTTTTTTACACAAATTCTGTTATGGCATCTGGTGTTTATAAAATGCATCTTTCTTATAAAAAGGCATTACCTGCCAATTTTGTTGCAAATTTAATGATATTTAACTTGTAAAAGGAAATAATGTGGTCAAATGTGCATAAAATCAACAAGAAAGATCAATCGTGCATAAAGCATTTATGAAACAGTTTCCAACAGCAATGCAATTTTATATAAACATCTCTAAAATGCGATACATTCAGTTGTAACATTTTTAAAATTATCACAATGCTAAAATAATTTATTACATTTGAAAACTTAAACTTCATCGAAAAAAATGTACTTTATTCTAATGATGTCATTGAAATATAGATCGCTTGGTTCTCTATGTAAAAGCTGTAAATATATCATTCATACACTTTTAGTCCATTCCTTTCATTTGTCACAATACTACAATAATTTATTTTATTTAAAAACTTAAAACCATGGATCAATGTTTGATCATTTAAACTCAAACATATTGTAATTGCATTGTTTCAGAATGTAGATGCACAGAAATCAAGCAAAAATAAAGTGGTTTTAGGAGAGATACAACACTAAATATAAATTAAAAAGAACTTGAAAAATCATGATTCTGACACAAGATGAATGCCATATCTTATTTATTTTTTATGGAATAATTTGAATATTTTCTAAAACTTTCGAAGCAATTTTCTCATAGGTTCCACAGATCATCTGAACTCTAAACAGCATATTAAAATTTAATTTTGATAAAGTAATTTTTACGGCAGTTATCATGCAAACGTACAGACAGAATGAACAAAGTCATAAACACTTTTCAACTGCATTGTAAAGTGTTAAAAAGGAAAAGATTTCATTATGAACAAGAGCACATTTTGAAATTGACACTGAAAAAAATGTGAAAACTTATGAAAAAATTAGAATAGTCGAATTAAAAAAAAAAAAAAAAATCGTACAGAAAAGTCTTATTTATAAGCATTTTAAAAATGATATTTCAATATAATTTTTTTAAATACATGATATTTTGAAGAAATAAAAAAATATACTAGAAAGAAATTTTAAAATAATATGCTACTCAGAAATTTTTTTAAAAAAGTTGATACAGGGGTGAATTGTTATAAAACACAATACTAAATTGAAACAAATTTGATACTTTAAGAAAATAAAAAAAAAAGATATTTGGAAGAAGTAATAAAAAGCAGAAGAAAGAAAAGAAAATAAATGAAAAAGAAAATAAACATGATACTAGTGAAATAAAAACACACATAATTCTCAGAATTTTTTTTAAAAACACTACACACACAATTATATTTCATAATGTAGTAGATTATAATTTTTGCAATTTTTAGAAATAATTAGAATTATAAATATTCTTAAAAGAAATATAAATAGTCGAAAAAATGCTAATTCATTTTATAGCAGTTTGTGTTCTGTGCATCTAGAAACATGTTCTACTTGGGCTTTGTGCCCTTACTCACTGTGTTCACTCTTAAAAATCATCACAGTCACATGATACCACTGTTGATCAGAGATGTGTAGTTTTAGAGTGTACAAATATAATTTAAAATAGCCTATCAACTTAATTACGATATTTTTAATATTGTTTTTTGATATATTTTTAGTATTGAAGTTTACTTTTAAAAAATTAACTGTAAAAATTGCAAAAATGTTTTAAGTATTGGTTTGTTTTAATATGTCCCAAAATTTTATTCTGTATTGTTAAGTTATTTTCAATTTAAAATAGCTTATCTTTTAGATTTAAAATTGTATTTCATAATGTAGTAGATCATAATTTATGCAATTTTTAGAAATAATTAGAATTAAAAATATATTTAAATATAAACTGAAAATAAAGGAAAAAAACATTTTTGCATTAAGAATAATTTATGAATTTTAAAATAATACTTCTGAAATTATATGATCTTTTATAATTATTGTATTAACAATATATAATGTAAATTAAAATAAAAATTATATTACACATGAAAAGAGTGATTCTATATTACTGTGAATTTTGCATACATGACACATTTCATGTATCGTATCTTTGTAAAAATATGATTTAGATGAATGTATTTTAAATTTTAGAGATACTGTTTCAGATTGTGTTGATTTCAATATTAATATGTACTTAAATTCATAATTTTTTTTTTATAAATTCATGTACATTATTGAAATCAACACAATCTGAAAATTTGATATCTATTGTAAAAATATACTCTCCTAGCTCAATATTTTTGTTTACAAAGATGCATAAAACTTTGTAAATGTCATGTCTGAAACATGCACTATACCATAGAGTTGTCCAATGTGCGATAAATATGTATATAAGCACATAATAAATACGTGTAGAAACACAATATAAACATGTAACAAATGCATGCAAAAACACAATATAAACATGTAATAAATACGTGTAGAAACATAATATAAATATGTATGGGAATACATTATAAATGCGTTTTAAACATGTATGTAGATATATGTAATATACACGTATGTGATACGTAATAAATACGTATCTGGATATATAATAAACATGTATCTGGATACGTAATAATAACGTATGTGGATGTACGTAATATAAACGTATGTGCTACGTAATAAACAAGTATCTGGATACGTAAAAATAACGTATGTGGATATACGTAATATCGCATGTGGATATATAATAAACATGTATGTGGATACGTAATAATAACGTTTGTGGATATACATAATAATAATGTATGTGGATATACGTAATAATAATGTATGTGGGTATATGCAATAATAACGTATGTGGATATATGCAATAACTTATGTGGATACATAATAAACACGTATGTGGATATGTAATAATAACGTATGTGAATATACATAATATTAACGTATAAGGATACATAATAATAATGTATAAGGATACGCAATAATAACCTTTTTTATAACGGTTGGTATACCATGTTCTAACAATACCATTTTCCCGTAATAATTACGTTTGGCCTGACACATAAAAATTACGTATTGCTTGATACGTAAGAATTACGTATTTGTGCTACCTGGGATTGTTATATAGTATCAAGTGTTATTGCAGGTTAACATTATCTCTCAAATTATGCAAAATTTGAACACAGATATATCAACCTGCATTGAGCATGTAGATATTTTTCAAAAATTTCTCATAAGCAACCGAGACAACTTTGAAGAGATTGCAAACGTCATATCTGAAGTTGCCATGTCTTGTGATATAGAAACTGTTTTTTCTTCTGAACATTTTCGGCACAGGAGAAAAAAAGAAAAAAACTTTATGAACACAAAGATGAAAATGTGAATGATTCTAAATATAATTTCTGAATAAGTTTCTTTTATGTTATAAGTGATACAGCTTTAAATTCCATGGAAAACAGATTTGACTTACTTCAAAATCATAATGCAGTATTTGATTTTTTGTTCAATTTTGAAACGATATCGAACTTGAACAAATCAGAGCTTTTGAAACTGGCTTTGGATCTTGAATCTAAACTAAATGATAAAACTGATATAAACTGCCCTAAAGACATAAATGGTATGGAACTTGCAGACGAACTTAGTATAATTACCAGTTTTTTGAAAACAGAAACTTCGCCAAAAGATGTCCTACAATACATTTATAAGCATAGATTGAGAGGGACTTTTTCCAACATTTCAATAGCATTAAGAATCTTATTAATGCTTACTACATCAGTTGCTACTGAAGAAAGGTCTTTTTCAAAACTAAGACTGTTAAAAAACTATTTAAGATCAACAATGGGGCAAGAAAGGCTTTCTGATTTAGCCTTAATATCAATTCAGCATGAAATGTGTGATAATTTGGATATAAAAAAAGTACTAGAAAATTTTGCTAATGTAAAAGCAAGAAAGATAAAATTTTGTTAAACATTTCTTTCTCTTATCGTTTTGTGTAATAAAAAATAATTAAAAATCTTTTTTAATTTGTTTCCGATAAACTGAAGAGGTGCGTTCAATTCCTTTGTTCCAGAGAAAAATAAGTTCTCAGTAGGGCAGTAAATTTTATTTTGCATCAGGGCGGCAAATGGCCTAGGGCCACCACTGCTCTCTTCATAACTACTGGGCCATCCTGGTCTTAGTTTATTTTATAGACAGTGATGGGTTGGTCGACTTTTTTTCCCTGTATCCCTCTCCAAATAACATTTTTAAGCTATAACTGATAGAGTTCAAGATAAATGAAATTGAAAATTTTCTCCATTCTTCTGTAATTTCATATTATTTAATTTTTTTTTAATGGGAAGTACATCTGTCATGCACAAATTTTCTATAAATTTTTTGAGTTTTCAGCATCAAAATTAAAATAGCACAACTCAATTGAACATCATGTTGTCTTTGAAAAAATTGTTTCATTCATATTGTTAATATTAATTAGCAAAATCTCTACTATTGTATTTGCCAAGTTTCACAGAAGTTATCTTTTGTGACGATGGATCTATTAAATCTTTAACACTGGAATGACGGAAGTGGTCATTTTGACCGTATAACTACTTTGAGAAATGATTCCTCCAAAACGGCTAAGCCCAGCCCATTGAAATTTTATGACTTTTCTTATTTTCTTAAAGTTATTGAAAACACAGAAGAAAATAAGAAGTCATAAAATTTCAATGGGCTGAGATTAGCTGTTTTGGAGGGATCTTTTCTCAAAGTAGTTATGCGGTCAAAATGACCGCCTCCATCATTCTAGTGTTAGAAACATTTTGTAAATTGTTTAAGATTGTATTATCACTGTTTATTACAGTAGATATGTAAAGATCTATGCTTTTCATACTCTAAAAAATGGTACTAGGAAATCTAGTTCATTAAAAACGAAAAATAATATACAATTTATTTGTTTAGTACTTTTTCCTCAAAACTGGTTCTTATTTGTGATCAGTTGCTGTACAAATGTTGATAAGAATGACTTTATTTTACTATGACAGTGCAAATGAAAATAGGATACCAGCCAGTAATGGCCACTGTTAAGGATCTAATAAAATCATTAAAAAATTAAGGAAATATTTAAAATGAATTGTACAGTTAGGTACAGATTTGCTAACTATCAGCTTTTAAATGTATAAAGATAATTATAATACAATGAAAAAATATACTTGTAACAAGATATTCTTTCAACTTTAGGCTTTAGATTGTATATGTCGACTGCTGCCAAATTTCAAAAGGATCTAACACATATATTGAACTAGAGTGGACACGCACATTGCATAGACAGATGCACAGAAAGACATAACTCTGAAAACAACTGATTTATGTACAACAATGCATAAGACTTTTAAATCTGTCTGAAACTTGAAATTTTTGATCCTATTTTAATAATTTACCTAGATATATATACACTATTGCAGAGAAAGTTGAAGACCCAGGCCACCCGACTCACCCTAGGGTACGAGCAACAGGATGAGTGGCCATTATTGCAGGGAAAGTAAAATTGTTCATTACTATACAGGGTGTCCTATCAAGACTGCCCAAACTCTGCACAGCCAGATTCCTCGCTTGGAATACATAAAAATTGGCCAAAGAACTTTACCTCAATGACCCATAGTTTTCAAGAAAAATGAGAGAGAAAAGTATGATGTCTTATCCGGTGTATGAACCCAATTAGCACAAATACGCAATTCTTACGTATCAAGCAATACGTAATCTTTACGTGTCAGGCCATACATAATTATTATGCAAAAACGGTACGTTAGAATACGGTATACCAACTGTTATAAAAAAGGTTATTATTACGTATCCTTATACATTATTATTACGTATCCTTATACGTTAATATTACGTATATTCACATACGTTATTATTACGTATATCCACATACATTATTATTACGTATACCCACATACATTATTATTACGTATCTACATACGTGTATATTACGTATCTACATACGTTATTATTATGTATATCCACATATGTTATTATTACGTATCCAGATACATGTTAATTACGTATCACATACCTGTATATTACGTATATCCACATACGTTATTATTACGTATATCCACATACGTTATTATTACGTATCCAGATACATGTTTATTACATATCATATACGTGTATATTACGTATATTCACATACGTGTTTCTTACGTATATCCACATACATGTTTATAACGTGTTCCCATATGTATTTATGCGTTCCCATATGCATTTATAATGTATTCCCATACATATTTATATTGTGTTTCTACATGTATTTATTACATGTTTATATTGTGTTTCTACACATATTTATTACGTGTTTATATTGTGTTTCTACACGTATTTATTACGTGTTTATATACATATTTATCACACATTGGACAACTCTACAGAATAGTGCATGTTGCAGACATGATATTTACAAAGTTATGCTTCTTTGTAAAACAAAAATATTGAGCCAGGTGAATATATTTTTATAATAGATGTCAAATTTTCAGATTGTGTTGATTTCAATAATGTACTTGAATTTATAAATTTGAAATCAACACAATCTGAAACAGTATCTTTAAAATTTAAAATACATTCATCTAAATCATATTTTTACAAAGATACGATATATCAAATGTGTCATGTATGCAAAATTCACAATACTATAGAATCACTCTGTTCATATGTAATAAAATTTTTATTTTAATTTATATTATATATTGTTAATACAATAATTTTAATGCAAAAATGTTTTTTTCCTTTATTTTCAGTTTATATTTAAATATATTTTTAATTCTAATTATTTCTAAATATTGCAAAAATTATAATCTACTACATTATGAAATATAATTTTAAATCTAAAAGATAAGCTATTTTAAATTGAAAATAACTTAAAAATACAGAATAAAATTTTGGGATATATTAAAACACATATTACTTAAAACATTTTAGCAATTTTTAAAGAGTTAATTTTTTAAAAGTAAACTTCAATACTAAAAATATATCAAAAAACAATAATAATATTGTAATTAAGTTTATAGGCTATTTTAAATTATATATGTGCATGCTAAAACTACACATCTCTGATCAATGGTGGATTCATGCAACTGTGATGATTTTTAAGAGTGAAAACTGTGAGTAAGGGCACAGAGCCCAAGTAGAACATGTTTCTAGATACACAGAACACAAACTGTTTCACAATTATTTCTAAAAATTGCAAAAATTATAATCTACTACATTATGAAATATAATTTTGTGTGTAATGTTTTTAAAAAAATTCCCAGAATTATGTGTGTTTTTATTTCTTGTACGTATCATGTTTATTTTCTTCTAAGGCTTTTTTAACTTCTTCCAGGTATTTTTTTTTTATTTTCTTAAAGTATCAAATTATTTTAATTTAGTATTGTGTTTTTTAACATTTCACCCCTGTATCAACTTTTTTTTTAATTTGTTCTAAGTAGCATATTATTTTAAAATTTCTTCCAAGTATATATTTTTTTTTTAATTCTTCCAACTCATGTATTTAAAAAAATATAACGATATATCGTTTTTTAAATGCTTATAAATGAGACTTTTCTGTACGATTTTTTTTTTCTTTATGAAAATTCGACTATTCATGTTTTCACATTTCTTTCAGTGTCAATTTCAAAATGTACTCTTGTTCATAATGAAATCTTTTCTTTTTTAACACTTTACAACATAGTTGAGAAGTGTTTATTTACTGTAACTATAAAGACAACAGAAACTGCAAAATTTCAGATTTTTGGGGCTCTTAGTTTTTCAGTTATTGACTTTCAAAAAAGCGAAATCTGCCGAAGTTTTGAAATCTTAAAACAGCTGTAGATCAAAAACTATTTAACCTAGAGAGCTAAAATTAGTGTCATTTTCTTTTGCTTTTAATGAGTCTTAATTTGATATATAACATGACTATGCTATTTCAAATTTGAATTTTTTGAAAAGCTTCAAAAAAAAAATTTTTAAATCTCAAAAACACCCCTTTTAATTTTTTTGAAAAAAAATATATGCTTTATGCACTACTTGTATGCCAAGTTTCATAATGGGAAGCCAATGGGTTCCTATGAAAATTATTTTTTTTTGTACTAAACTATAAGTGAAATTAGCTAAATTACAAAAAATTTAATTTCCATAGGAACCCCTTAACGACCGACTGTGAAATTTGGCACACAAATAGCCCCTTAATGTCTTTAATACATATATATATATATATTTTAAAGAAATCCGTTTTTTTTTTGGATTTTCTAAAAAAAAAAATTTTTTTTTTAGTTTGTAATTTTTTAAAAACTCCAATTTAAAAAAAAAAGAGTTGGAATACCATAATCATGTTGTATATCAAATTAAGGCTCATTGAAAACAAAAGCACGACACTAAATTGAGCTCTCTGTGTAAAATATTTTTTGATTTACAACCGTTTAAAGATTTCTAAACTTTGCCAGATTAGGCTTTTTTAAAAAAGTAAATAACTGAAAATCTAAAAGCCCCCCAAATCTGAAATTTTACAGTTTTTGTAAACTTTACTAGTACTATCACTGTACCAAAAATGATCAATTTCTGAGGTATCAAGGTTCAAACCATTTTTTTAATTGATTTGACACGGAATAACATATACTTAGTACATAACTCATTAACCAGTTGTTTCAAACATTCAGCCCACATATGTTCTTTTCAATTTTAACAATTTGCTACACACTTAATATTTTACATATGTCACTCAAAATTTAATTTTGTATTTACAATCAGTTACAAAACGTTACTTTTCAAGAACTTTTAAAATAAGTACTTCTCCAAACAAGTGAAGACAATTTCATCTCTTCCTTGCTCAAGAGTGCAAACTCTCCCAGTTGCAGTATCAGGCTCTACTTTTTGCGAAATGGTCTCACCTAGCACATTCAAATATTCAATATGTCACTTGGTTGAGGATAAAAGAAAGAAGGAGAATGTCCTTTAGGATGTAGGAAGCTTACTTTATAGTCGCTCGTCTTTTCAAGAATACATACAAGCTACCAAGATCCTTTATAGAGTATAGTGACAAATCCAGATTCAATTTTTGCTTAATTAGTTGGTGTAATATAGTCTAATGCTGTCACACGTTCAGTAAATTGGTGTTCACTACAGTAATTATGCTTAACATGAAGTATATTTTCAGAAATTGGGTAAAAAGAATGAAGTTTTTGAGTACCCATGATTGCCTTAAAGTCATTCAACTGTGGCGACAGTATTTCTTTAACTTCTTCATACTCATCAACTGTGCTGTAATCAAAAACTTCATTCTTTTTACCCAATTTCTGAAAATTGGCTTCTTGTTAAGCATTATTACTGTAGTGAACACCAGTTTACTGAACGTGTGACAGCATTCGACTATATTACACCAACTAATTTAGTAAAAATTGAATCTGGATTTGGCACTATATAGTCTATAAAGGATCTTTGTGGCTTGCATGTATTCTTGAGAAGAATAATGTTACGAGCGACTATAAAGTAAGCTTCCTACATCCTAAGGGACCTTTTCTTACTTTCATCCTCAACCGAGTGACGTATTGAATGTGCCAGGTGAGATCATTTTGCAAAAAGTAGAGCCTGTTACTGCAACTTGGGAGAGTTTGTACTCTTGAGCAAGGAAGAAATGAAATTATCTTCACTCAGTTTGGAGAAGAACTTATTTTAAAAGTTCTTGAACGTTTTGTAATTATAATTGTAAATATAAAATTAAATTGAGTGGCATGTGAAATATCAGGGTGGCCACTCTTCAGACACATTGAAATTCCCTGACTTTTCCAGGTGAATTGAAAAGAAATTCCAGACCAGTAATTTTAACATAAAATGCATGCACATCCCTATTTAGTTACAAATTTGATTAAAGAATCTTAACAATTTAACTCCACTATTCAAAAAAAGTTATATTAAATCAGGAGAAAAAAATACACATTTTTTGTTTTTACGAATAAATTTTGACATTTTTAATAAAAAATACATGTAAATGCAGCAAAATTGGACTACTGAAATATTTAAAAAAATTTAATATTTTTTTTCACTGAAGACAATAAAAAGAAATAGTCTAAACTGATGTCCTTAAATATGGGCATTGTAAATTGTTCACAATGACAGACATTAAAGATATGCAAAAACTAAACTGTAACAAGCCACAGCCATTGAATAATTAATGTCAATTCAGCAATGTCAAAAGAATGTCATTAAAATAGAAAAAATATTGTAAAATGTATATAATATTCTTGGCAACAGTTGTCCAAAATGGAGCACAAACTCTGCATTTTTGTTTTTCTACGGAATCAAATGGACACATGGCAGCCTTTATTTAGAAGTTACGAGTACAGCATAATACTTGGCGAAATTTTTCGAAAATGGCATACAAACTGGGCAGTCCTGTTTTTATAAGGACAACTGGTATAAAAAAACAGAATTTTCACAAAATTCCCTGACTTTTCCCTGTTGAGTGGCCACCCTGAATATTAAGTGTGTAGCAAATTGTGAAAATTGAGAACATATGTGGGCTGAATGTATGAAAAAACTGGCTAATGAGTTATGTACTAAATGTATGTTATTCCGTGTCAAATCAATTAAAAAAATGGTTTGAACCTTGATACCTCAGAAATTGATCATTTTTGGTACAGTGATAGTACCAGTAAAGTTTAAAAAAACTGCAAAATTTCAGATTTTTTGGGCTCTTAGATTTTCAGTTATTCACTTTTTTAAAAAAGCCAAATCTGGTAAAGTTTTGAAATCTTTAAACAGTGGTAGATCAAAAACTATTTGACTAAGAGAGCTCAAATTAGTGCAGTCTTTTGTTTTCAATGGACCTTAATTTGATATACAACATGATTATGGTATTTAACTCTTTTTTAAAATTGGAGTTTCTAAAATAATTACAAACTAAAAGAGAAGAAAGAAGTTTTTAGAAAATAGCATAGTCATATCAAATTAAGACCCATTAAAAGAAAAAAAAATGACACCAATTTGAGATCTCTAGGTCAAATACTTTTTTTTTTGCCAAATTTGGCAGATTTCGCTTTTAAGAAAGTCAGTAACTGAAAACTAAGAGCCCAAAAAATCTAATATTTACAGTTTTTGTCAGCTTCACTGGTAATAAAGCTAGGAAGATATATAAAATAAAATAAAAGTTAAAGCTAAATATAATTAAATAAGATAAAATATATAAATTAAGCAACATGTTAACCTAACACGGGAAAATCAAGTTCAAGATACAAACCTACAAACACGGCGGGAAGGAGAAGTAATGACTGCAGTCAGTGGTGCCAGATACACAGAGCTTATGGCTTCGTCCCCTGAGGTAGAAATGAGTCTGTTCTGGAAGCTTCCAGAACTGCGTGACGTCACGTCCGATCACGGCGGGGCTAGAACTTGGGAGGGTGAAGATAAACAAGAAGGGATACATGAAAATGCCTTCGGGAAAAGGGTTCGAGAACAAAGCTGAAAGAGGATTTGAGCAAGGGGGGAGCGTTAATGGTTATTTTTACATATGAAAAATGGCAATTTTAAGGTAATATAAACGGTATTTATAACGTATGATAAACGGTATTTATAATGTATGATAAACGGTAATACATGAAAATGCCTTCGGGAAAAGGGTTCGAGAACAAAGCTGAAAGAGGATTTGAGCAAGGGGGGAGCGTTAATGGTTATTTTTACGTATGATAAATTGGTATTTTTAATGTAATAAAAACGGTTATTTTAATGTAAAATAAACAGTAATACATACGTATTTAAAACGGTATTTCTACATACGGTATGTTCATACACGGTAATTCATACGTATGATATACGGTATTTTTATATACCGTTTACTCATAACGGTATTATAACCGATGTATTACCGTTTATCGTATAACACATACGAAAATATAACGTATAAACGGTTTAACAATGGTTATAATACCGTATGTGAGTTACCTGGGGAAGAAACAACTTTATAAAATATATATATATATATATATATATATATATATATATATATATATATATACTATATATTATATAATATATATATATATATTATATATATATATATATATATATACAGTCAAACCTGTCTATAACGATACTCTAGGGATCGAGAAAAAATATCGTTATAGACAATTTATCGTTATAGACAGGGCTGAACTTGCTACACTCTATAATGGAAGTTATTTAACATCGGTGTGACATTATTATAATAATATATGTTGAACTTGCATGACTGAATAATACTACAGTATTATGTTGAACTTACATTTTTAATGAATGCATTACAGATTAGGAAAACAATATGAAACATATGTAGTATCTTATGAACCTAAATCATAAGATTCAAATTGCAGTTCGAAAATGTAACACGGCGTATATTTTAACTACATTTTTATTATGCAATTAAAAAATGGATAATTATAATGATAAAAATAAAATTGGAGTTATATTTTTAATTCAAAAATCAAGAATACGTCGAAATGGGAAAGAAATACGTACCGTACACAATTCAAATCCTTAATTAGGACAAAGGAAAATTTAACATGAGAAGTAATCCGATATTTTCGTTTGCTTGGATTTTGCAGAGAATGCAGCCGTCATACACATATTTTTTAAACCTTCTAGTGAATTCAGATATACATCTAGAACATTTGGTAAAGTAGGAATAAAATTCTGTAATGTTTCGATCATTTTAACAGCATCTTCAGCTGTTGTGTTGGGTGGTGATTACGTTTCACACTCCTCATCTTCCACTTCACTAACATCATCATTTTCTTTCAGTTCTACAATTATGTCCTCATCGGTGCTCCCACTGAACACTAATAAACCTTCATCCAAATGCATATAGTCTTCTGGATTTATTGAAGAATGCATATCCATGGAAACTTTGAATGCATTCAAAGAATTACTTAGGTGCAGCACACAATTTTCTTCTTCAGAAAGATTTTGTTGAGAATTCTCATCGTTGTGAGACTATTCTTCATCACTGCACGAGCTGAAATTAAAACCTGCCTTTCGCCAACAATTTCGTATGGTAGATGAGTGCACAGAACTCCAACTGCCAGAGATCATGTCACATGCTTATTTAACATTTATGTCAAAGGGTTTGGTAATCTTGGTACATAGTCGGTAGATAGAACATTATTCCCCTTTAGGATGAACTGCCTTTGTGTTAAGTCTGCCATTGTAAAAGTCTTGGTCCAAAGTCCAAAATGTCTTGGACACAACACAGGGGAAAATGTTTGAAATACTCAAAATTATCGTTATACACAGATTCACTGAAAAGCAAATTATTGTTATAGACAAGTTCGATATACACTAAAACTATAGAAAATCCACCGGGACCGTGGAAAATATCGTTATAAACAAGTTTATCGTTATAGACAATATCGTTATAGACAGGTTTCACTGTATTATATAATATATATATATAGATATATTAGGAAACATGAACATCGGTATTTGCATATGTTTACATAGAAAGATGTTCAAAATGTCCACAGTCACAACAGTCATATGTGGTCAGAGTTCAATCCTCATGCAATATGCCTGCAGAGACATCAGGTCCTCTGGTCTTTAAATGTGTGGGCCGGCATACTAGGCAATCGCATGATTGGACCATATCTGCTGTCTGAACGGCTCACGGAACATTCATACTTAGTATTTCTCCGTGATGTATTAACCAATTTTCTAGATGACATACCCTTAGCAGCAATACATGGCCTATGGTTCCAGCATGATGGAGTTCCGGTGCATTTCAGCTCTCCTATACGTAATTGACTGGATATGAAATACTCAGGCTGCTGGATTGGATGTGGGGGTCTGGTTTTATGGCCGCCACAATCACCAGATCTGACACCTTTGGATTTCTTCCTATGGGGCCATCTGAAGGAATTGGTCTATCGAGACCTAGTTACTACAGAAAGTGACTTAGTTGCTCATCTTCATGCTGTGTGTACTTTTGTAGACACCAAGCTGCTGCAACGTGTGCAGTCAGCCATTCCACGGCACGCATGCATGCCTCAATATGTGCAGTGGACATTTTGAACATCTTCCTAAGTAAACATATGCAAATACCGATGTTCATGTTTCCAATAAAGTTCGTTTTTCATACACCGGATATGACATCATACTTTTCTCTTGCATTTTTCTCGAAAACTATGGGTCATAGAGGTACAGTTCTTTGGCCAATTTTTATGTATTCCAAGCAAGAAATCTGGCTGTGCAGAGTTTGGTTGGTCTTGATCGGACACCCTGTAGTGTAAAATTGACTGGGTAGAAGAATAATTTACATAAAGAAATTAACTACAGATTATTTTAATAAGAGCAAAGATATCAAAAGTCTTCTACCAGTCATTATCACTTAGCTACCAATCAGATTCCTTGCTCAGTGTTGCACCAATAATAGTATGACTATAGAGGATTTTGGTATGGAGGCATAACAGTTGCCGTATGCTATTCTGTGATAGATTGGCCTACAGATGTTGCAACTGTCACTTCAGATCATGAACACACAGGGGCAGCAAATAGGGCGCGCCCCCCAAATTTTTCCTCATCGTCTATCGGCTTCTCCCTTTTTTTATTAACTGTCCACTGGTCAGTTTTCTCATGCTATGGAGCTTCAAAAGAGCTGACCTTTACAGTGAAGCTTTCCACTTCCGGCTGGAATGAATCCTTTTCAACTTGAAAAAATTGGGATGATGTTATCCTTTTCACTTGAAAATTTCAAGTGTCCAAATTCTTTGAAGCCCTTCAGCTCCCACACTGTGAAGGAAAGAGATAAACAACTTGGGTCTTAGACGAGGAGGCGCTACAACATTATTTAGCATTGAAGAACTGAGGATATATATATATATTCTAAATCTCTCTTATGTGTGAACACATTTGATGGAGCTCCTAGCCACTATAGACTGTATCTCCTGGAGATTCTAAATCAGTCGGATAATGAGCTTTTGCTCACTCACACAATAGATTCTCTTTGGCTCGCATGTGTTGTTCATTGTTGGCGCCAGCAAAGCATTCTCATTGGCTACTTGCTCCTCAAGACTGACTGTGACTTTGTGTTTGTGTTGAAGGTAAAAACGAGATTAGTAACATATTTTAGGGCAGTTATGAGTTAAAAAAAACGTCGCTTGAATAGAGACAGTGAATTTTTCCTAAAATGTCCAAAATTCGATGAAAATGTGCCTCCCGATGAAAATCTTGAAGAAGATAATGCTGTTTATGAAGCAGAAATTGGTAGTATAGATGAATTTGGAATTGTGCCATTAGAAAGTCCGATGAAACAGAAAGTAAAACAAAGGGAAATTTGACAAATTTGCTTCATGAAAGACATCTTGCTAACGGTCCTCAAAGTGCCAAAGAAAACATAACTTTAGGGCCATATCAGCCTGAACCTTCTCTCTTTCCAAATGATAAAAGAGGTTGCAAGTTTAGAAAAGAGTGGTATGATTTATATAAATGGCTAGAATACAGTCCTTCTACGATTGCAGCAGTTTGTTTTTCATGTAGAGCATTTTCAGAAGCTAATAAACGATACACTGGATCATCTTTTATTCTTGATGGCTTTAGTAACTGGTCAAAAGCAGTTCAAAAATTCAAGGTCCATGATTCATCTTCTCACAAAAAAGCAGAAAGCTGTCTTTTAAAATTTTACCGAAACCCTGTCTCCAGGTTCAGTTTGTGCCAAACTTGATAAACAGTATTCAAAAGAAGTTGAAGAAAATCGCTGTGTTATATGGAAAAGGTGTGTGAAACTGTTGCTTTTTGTGCATGACAAGGTATTGGTTTGAGAGGAAACGATGAAAAAATAACCTCAAATCATAGAAGAATTTTTTTAGAAATGATGAAATTAACAGCTAAAGACTGTTCTTTAATTGAAAGAATATTTAAAAATAAAGAAAAATCTTTTACTTATGTTCACAAAGACCACCAGAATCATATTCTTAATTTATGCAAATCACAAATCAGTAACCATATTCAAAATAAAATAAAAGAAGCATGCTATTATTCTATAATAGTAGATGAAACTCAAGACATTTCCAGGCATGAACAAGTGGTTATAGTTTTTCGATATATGGATGATGACCTAGAAATACATGAATCATTTGCCGGCCTTTTCAGAACAGAAAAAACTGATGGAGAGTCTTTGTTCAATTTAATTAAAGAAGTAATTTTCAAATTTGAGCTAAATATTTCAGACTTATGAGCTCAATGTTATGATGGTGTAAGCAATATGAGAGGTCTTTACAGTGGTGTGGCTGCACGATTTTTACAGGAAAATTCATTGGCAATTTAAATCCATTGTTATGCACATATTTTAAATTTATGTGTAGTAAGCGCATGCTCATCCATTCCTTCTACTAGAAATGCATTTCAACAGCTCAATGCATTACATTCTTTCACAGAAACATCATATAAAAGACATGATATTTTCGAAAGGATTCGCTCATCAACAAATACTTTTTCTGGAGACTCTTCAACTCTACAATCACTAAGTGATATGAGGTGGTCTTCTAGAGTTAAAGCCATAAAAGAACTACTTGATAATTTTGAAATGGTGATTTTAACATTGGAAGAATTATCTGAAAATGATTCTCTCAATGGTGGAAGAGCCAAAACTCTTTTAACATGCATGACATCTTTCGAATTTTTGTTCACTTTGTATTGCACAGTGTTTTTGATCAATGCAATACTCTCTCAAAGCATCTTCAGTCATCTGATCAGACTGTGCAAGCTTTGGCTAAAGCTACCATTGAAACTGTCAGTTCTTTTCGCACTGATGCATATTTCAATGAAGTGTGGAGTTTTGTGACAGAACTTTGCGAAAAAAATTCTTATTCTGGACCAAAACTGGAAAGGCAAAAAAAATTCCAAGTGAATTTGGAGGTGGTGAAAAAAATCCCCATGATGTTAAATCATATCACAGAATCAATATTCAATATGAAATTATAGATTCAGTATCTAATGAAATTGAGACAAGATTTAATGAGAACAATATATCTGTTTTGTTTGCTCTTAGTTCAGTATTATCTGGATCAGATGTCAAAAAAGAAAATGTTTCAACCATATGCAAAGTATATAACTTCCAGAAAGAGGAATTGCTATGTGAATTGCGACTGTTTTATTCAATGGTGAAAAATGAAAACATAGACCATCCCAATTTTAAAAGTCGCCTGGATTATTTTAAAGAGCGGAATTTAAAAAATGTGTTTCCTGTCATAATATTATTAGTTAAATTGTTTTTGACTGTGCCAATCAGCTTAGCCAGTTGTGAAAGATCTTTCTCATGTCTCTCGCTGAAAAATTATTTTCGCAGTACAATGGGACAAGAAAGACTTTCATCTTTAGCTGTTTTAGCTATAGAACAAGATATAGCACTGGATTACGATGATATTGTAACAAAATTTTCTCTTCTTCCAGACTCTTTAGAACTGGCGTTTAAACCTTCAATAAAAAGTAAATAAATATAGATATTTGTATTTAGAAAAATTATGTTAACATTTCTATTAGGTAATACATGAAGACGCAGGATTCTTTTAATATGAGGGGCAAAGCATCAGAGTAGAAAAGGTAGAAAGTGTGTATCTAAATAACCTAAATAATAATTACCAAGTAAATTTTTATTTTAATTATATATTATTTTAAATAAATATATAAAATGTTTACTGAATAAACAAACAAATGGAAATACAGACAGACTCTTGTTCTGAGTGATGCCCATTTCCTTTCCTCCTCTTCTTGTATTGTTCAGGAAAGCATGCCGGCCTCAAGAGAGACATATATCAAAATGCGACATATATAGTTAGTGTGATATTCTTGACTGGGGAGGATGAGCAATTGTCATTTTAACTTGGAAAAAGTTTTTATATGATAAGTGAATTTATATTGAAATTCGCATTTTCAATAATATGCACTAATAATTGGAATTCGCACTTTATTTCCTTAGTGAGTAAAATAAAATAATTTAGCATAAAAATGCTAAGAGTGAATGAAATGCACAATATTTTAAAATATATTTTCTATATAAGATAAATATCTACAAAGTATAACATTTTAAATATTTTCTTATTTCTAAATTAGTTGAACTTTTATAACCATTTTATTAACACTTTACAACATAGTTGAAAAGTGTTTATGACTTTGTTCATTCTGTCTGTCTGTCCATTAGCACAATAACTGCTGTAAAAATGACTTTATCAAAATGAAATTTTAGTATTTGTGGGACCTATAGGAATATAAATGAATAATACAGGTGAACCTCGATATGTCGAACCTCTGTATCTCGAAATTTTCGATATCTCGAAATATTTTCATCTCCCTTCATGCACGGTATAAAACTAATGTAAAACAAACTCTTTAACTCGAAATTTTTCTAATCAAACTCTCGATATCTCGAATTTTTCATCTTACCATTTGGATCATCTTACCATTTTCATTTTTTCATTTGGAAAAATACGGTCCAAAAAATGTGTTTAATGCAGATGAAACAGGACTACTTTTTAAGTGTATGGCTGATAAAATTATGGCCATTAAAGGTGAAGCATGTCATGACCGGAAAAGGAGCAAAGAAAGATTAACTGTGCTATTTTGCACTAATATGGATGGTTCAGAAAGGCTAAAACCTCGTATGAAAAGTAAATCTGCTAAACCCCAATGTTTTTCAGGAATGAAATCTTATCCAATGACTTATTTTGCGAACAATAAAGCTTGGATGACTGTCGAAATTTTTACTAATTGGTTGAAGGAACTAGACAGAAAAATGTCCCGTGAAAATCGCGAAATTGTTCTCTTCTTGGACAACTGTACAGCACATAATTGAGTGCCGAAATTAAAATCTGTGAAAGTTCATTTCATGCCACCAAACACAACTTCTAAGTTATAGTCTTTGGACCAAGGTATTATTCAGAGTTTTAAAGTAAACTATCACCACAAAATAAAGCTCATTTGGATCCGCTTAGCTTATTTGGAAAATGTGAGAGATTTTGAAGGATTCAGTAGGCTGTAACCAAACTGTCATAGATGACTATTTTGTAAAGTAAAGAAATGCAAGATTAAATTTTAATAATGTATGTACGTACATAGTATTATATTAAATGTGTATCCAATCATTTCAAGCTTTGCTTTATTTGTTGTCAGCATTTTCTTAGGTAATACCCAATTCTCTGTCAGCAAGATAAAGTAAGTGATTTTTTTTAAAATGTGTAAAGTATAGAACTAGTATGCATACAGTCTTTTATGAATTCCTTAAAAATTTTCAAATTTTCGATATCTCAAATTTTTGATATCTCGAATTTTTTTTTCTACTCCCTTCAAATTCAACATATCGAGGTTCAGCTGTATAAGCCAATTAGTTTTGGATTTAACCGGGGTTAAAAAAATGAAATGCATTAAACCCTATGGGAACTAATTTTTCAAACATTTTTTAAGCAAATTTAAAATTCACAAATTGCTTCGAAAGTTTTAGGAAATATTCAAATTATCCCATAAAATATATAAAAAAAGTTTCAGAAAAATATATCCAGTAGTTTTTTAAATAAAAATTAAAATAATAATTATATGAACATTATATGAAGAGATCGCATGTACCACTTCAAAATAAAGTCTGGCATCCATCTTGTGTCAAAATCGTGATTTTTAAAGTTCTTTTTACTTTATATTTAGTGTTGTGTACATCCTAAAACCGCTTTATTTTTGCTTAATTTCTGTGCATTAATATTCTGGAACAATGCAAATACAATATATTTGAGTTTAAATGATCATCAAACTTTGATTATTTCACTTATGGAGATTGTAAACACATCAAGCTGTAAGATCAGTTGTATAATAATTGCTGAATTTCTTTAACACAAAATTATTTAGTGCTGGAGTCTGCAATATAGTTGATATGAATGAAACAGTCATTGATTTTACATAGAGAACAGATGATTTTATAGCAGACTTTTTCGGTGAAATTTTAAGCACAGAGTAAATTACTTTTACCTCCATGGTTTTAAGCTTTTAAGTAAAATAAATTATTGTAGTATTGTCATGAATGAAAGGAATAGAATAAAAGTTTATGAATGAAATTTTTACTGCTTTTTCATAGAGAGCCAGGGGATTTATATTTCAATGACATCATGACGTCATATGAATGAAGTTCATTTATTTTTCGATGAAGTTTTCAAATATAATAAATTATTGTAGAATTGTGATAATTTAAAAAATATTACTGCTGAATGTATTGCATTTTAGAGATGTTTAAATAAAATTGCATTGTAGTTGGAAAGTGTTTCATAATCAATGCTTTATCCATGATTGATCTTTCTTTTTAAATGTGAAGTCATGATCGCTCACAGGGGAGGACACTCTCCCTCTTGAATATTGAAGATAACAAAGGCAAACATCAATCTAGACAATGTTATATATTTTATTAATTTTACACCCCCCCCCTTTCTGGAAAACGTTCTACATGTGCCCATGTATAAAAAAGTGCACTGAAAATTTGTGAGAAATCTGGAACATAAGCTTAGTTGAATATCCCTGTAGTCAACATTGTTCATAAAGAATATTACATATTAATTATTTATTTACAAATACTGTACTATGAAAACTTAAAAAATATTTTATAATTACAATATGGTAAGAATCCACTAAAAAATTATCAACCACTTTTATTTAACTGAGATTCTTGTCTAACATGGGATTTTAAAGGGAAATGAAACTTATTCTTTCTAAAACTCCCAAATACGCAAATGGATACTTCGCCATATTAATGCCTATATAACGAGCAAAGTTTACTTTGCAAACTACTTAAGTTTAATGGTAGTCATTATTAGAATATTTTTTTGCCTTGGAATTGTTTAAAGTTAGGTAAATCCTAGGATATTTGTGAAAAATGACTCAAATTCTTTAGTATTACAAATAATGATTATTTTTTATGAATAGTAATTAATTAAATCATGTTTAACCCAAAATGGAGGATCCATTAGGCTTGTGCTACCTACCCTCACCTACTCATCATTGATAAAACGTCACGTCTCACATTCAATCATTGATTGTTTATAAAGTTGTGGAAAATAGGAAGCAATAGTCACACCTTTCTATAAACTAGCTTCCAATGTTACTTAATCATCTAGGGAGGAGCTTAACAAAGTAAGTGGTCTTAATGCTATGTTTCTGCTTACAGACGATGAAGGCTGGATGATTTTAGCTTCTAATACATTAAAATATGCGTTTTAATGGGAAAAATACTTTGAATCGTGTCACTTTAAGCAAAAATAATGTAACAATTTTCAAAATAATACATATACCTTTGCAAAATTATTTCTAAAATTACAATAAATAGAAGTATGTTCAAATAATTCTTTAAATTAGATTTTAAGCAGGGGAGGCTCAGCTTTTTAGCCTCAATGGATGCTACGCCACTGCACCACACACAACACAACATAGAATCAGAAATCAAAATGTCTTTTGCAAAATTATTTTAAAAATTATAATAAATAGAAGTATGTTCAAATAATTCTTTAAATTAGATTTTAAGCAGGGGAGGCTCAGCTTTTTAGCCTCAATGGATGCTACACCACTGCACCACACACAACACAACATAGAATCAGAAATCAAAATGTCTTATCTTGCTAGCTTACGTTTAGGTGTTGTATTTGTTAGCTTGCGGACATCTGGTGTTCAGTACATAACAACCCTAACCATAAGAAATTATAAATATCAAAAAATCAAGGGCAGCTGTAAATTCAGTTTCTCCTTTACTTGCCACAAAACCTTGCAGCCACAAATTTATGTGAATAGTTCAGATCCAACAACATCCAAATCAGAACTTAGGCTGGTCAAGGGACGATAAATGATTTCAAGCTTGTTACTAAAATTTATCTCCAAAATAAAAAGGTGAACCTTTATGAAGAGCCAACAATTGGGTCTTTATTCTCGAAAATCATTGGCTAATCTAAAACTTATAAAGAATCCCTAATAAATATATCTCACAACCTCCTATTAAATAACAACATACAATAGAAACATTTGGCCTTTGTAAACATGTTAAAAAACTGGAATCTGGAGAATAGGGGGAGGCATGGCTACCTGGGGCTATTTTATGTGGCCTTGCCCGAGCGAAAAGATATATTTGTAAATGACACTCGTCTCACAGAAAATTTGTGGAATATGTGTCACATACAATTATTGAGATGGGAATGGTACATATGGTACACTTGTTGAAGACCCAGACTGTCCGACTCATCCAAGGACATGAGCAGCTGTTTGGACAGCTGGATATGGTACACTTGTGTAACTCTATTCACAACCTTTAATATGGTACACTTAATATGGTACACTTGTGTAACTCTATTCACAACCCTTAATTTCATTCTTTACAGCATATACAAAAGAAACCACAAACAGTGCTTTGTTGTCACTCTAAGCACTGCTAACTAGTATAGTTTAGTAGGTGGTGCTATAAGCTATTTTAACCTTCCATCAAATCCTTTGTTTAAATCCCTGACACTAGTTAAGTCACTGAAACTAGAACATACAACATTGATAGAGATTTTCCCTCTATTCCTTAACATAAAAATATTATTGATTCAAATATGATGTTCAGAATTCGGACAGTTCCTTTGTAAACCTTGAGTTCGTTCTCACGTGATAATTTTGAATTAAATAAAGCTTAAAGAAATAAGTGTTTACTTTAATTTATCAATGTTAGTGTATTAATTTAGAAGCAAATTAAATCAGTTTCAAAAAGTTGAATATTCGATGAAAATCACAAAAAATGGATACAAAAAAGAATAAAAAAAATAAGTAAATAAAGGAGATGCTGAAAAGTAGTGTGAAAAAGCCAAGAAACAAAGAACAGAAGAAATTAAAAAGTGATTTAAATTAACAAACCTTTTTAGTACTCAAACTTCAGAAATTAACTGTAATGCCGATGGTAATTGTCAACAAAAGTAATTGTTAGTCATTGAAAATGCTAATAAAGCATGGCATGTGAGTGAATGAATTTCATTAAATCAAGTAATCAGCACAATTTCAAATGTGCGATAGTTCAATCATCTAAAGATGAGATCTTTTCAATATGATTCGACATCAGTATTTAAAGAGATTCCAAATATTGATACTATTGATGATGATTCTCCCGACCATCCATCTTGCTGCTCTTAGTCCCTGGACGAGTCGGATGGTCTGGGTTTTCGACTATTGATGTTGATTTTAAATGCCCAAAGCCTTCCAATATAAGCACTATTTCAAAGCCCACCATAAACAACCAAATCATACAGATCATAGCTTGCAGTTTAAATCAAAAAAAGTATTTTTTTTATGACAATGGAATAAAGAAAATTGACTGAGTTACAATGGAAGAACATATGCATTGTACTGCATAGCATGCTTGGCCTTTTTTAAGGAAACAACGCCAAATATTTTCACTTTTGGCATGAAGGCCTGGAGGCATGTGCATCAAAGTATTTCTGAACATGAAATATCTCAAATTCATAACAAATGCGTTAATACAGCAAAACTAACATTTATTAGATTGCATTATACAAGTTTAATGTGTTATACTGCCGTAACTTAAATTTGGAAAATATATTTGAAAGCAGAACTTGTTTGCAATGAGGTATCTCCTGACTAGAAGTACCCATATTAGTGATGCAACAAATGTAAAAGCATACTTTTTATTTTTAAAATTTGATACTTTTATATTTCACGAATATTAAGATTTTAAGTTCATGAATTCTAAGCTAATAGTGAACAATATTTTGATATCTAGAAGTAATCCAAATGTAGTGTTAATTGTACTGAGGCAGAGGCAGGCAAAAAGTGATTTTTTATCTACATCTATCTCTTCCCAGGTAACACACATACGGTATTATAACCGTTGTTAAACCGTTTATACGTTATATTTTCGTATGTGTCATACGATAAACGGTAATACATCGGTTATCATACCATTATGAGTAAACGGTATATAAAAATACCGTATATCATACGTATGAATTACCGTGTATGAACATACCGTATGTAGAAATACCGTTTTAAATACCTATGTATTACTGTTTATTTTACATTAAAATAACCGTTTATATTACATTAAAAATATCAATTTATCATACGTAAAAATAACCATTAACGCTCCTCCCTTGCTCAAATCCTCTTTCAGCTTTGTTCTCGAACCCTTTTCCCGAAGGCATTTTCATGTATTATCGTTTATCATACATTATAAATACCGTTTATCATCCGTTATAAATACCGTTTATATTACATTAAAATTACCATTTTTCATACGTAAAAATAACCATTAACGCTCCCCCCTTGCTCAAATCCTCTTTCAGCTTTGTTCTCGAACCCTTTTCCCGAAGGCATTTTCATGTATCCCTTCTTGTTTATCTTCACCCTCCCAAGTTCTAACCCCGCCGTGATCGGACGTGACGTCACGCAGTTCTGGAAGCTTCCAGAACGGACTCATTTCTACCTCAGGGGACGAAGCCATAAGTTTTGTGTATCTGACAACACTGACTGCAGTCATTACTTCTCCTTCCCGCCGTGTTTGCAGGTTTGTATTTTGAACTTGATTTTCCCGTGTTAGGTTAGTGTTAGGTTAACATGTTGCGTAATTTATATATTTTAACTTATTTTATTTAATTATATTTAGCTTTAACTTTTATTTTATTTTATATATCTTCCTAGCTTTGTTGTATGTATGCACATATTGCTTTAAAAGCAAACGGGAAAAGTGCATGTTTTCAGCATCGTGGTATGTGCATCCTAGCTCGCATTTAATACTATCTAAGTGGAGATTAAATGAAAACGTGGTCAGAGATTGCATTTGTTGTCATGCATGCATGTTTATTTCAAATATTGAAAAATCAGAAATTATTCTTTTACATGTTTTTATGTATTTTAAACTTAAAGACGGTATACTTATACTAAATGAAAGTTGCTTCATGTACAACCTACCTGCAAGTAAAAATACTTATTTAGTGTTGGTTAGTGTTTATAATAAAATAAATTTAATCTATATAATAATAACTGAAGCAACTTTCATTTAGTGTAATTATACATGTATGTCTAAAACTAAAATCTATAAAAAACATGTTAAAGAATAATTTGATTTTACAGGATTTGAAATAAACATTCATGCATAAAAAATGCAATATGACTACGTTTTCATTTCTCTGCTTAGACAGTGTTAAATATTATAATTAATTTAATGTTATTTGCAGAAATAAAAAAAATATACTAGGAAGAAATTTTAAAATAATACGCTACTTAGAAAAAGTTGATACAGGAGTGAAATGTTTAAAAACACAATACTAAATTAAAACAAATTTGATACTTTAAGAAAATAAAAAAAAGAGTTGATACTTGGAAGAAATTTTTGGAAGAAGTATTAAAAGCCTTAAAAGAAAACATGATACTTAAAAGAAATAAAAACACACATAATTCTTAGAATTATTTTAAAAACACCGCAAAATTATATTTCATAACGTAGTAATTATAATTTTTGCAATTGTTAGAAATTAGAATTAAAAATATACTTAGAATTTTTTCGGCTAATTATATTTCTTTTAATTCATTTTATAGCAGTTTGTGTTCTGTGCATCTAGAAACATGTTCTATTTGTGCTTTGTGCCTATACTCTGTTCACTCTTAAAAATTATTACAGTCCTATGATACCACCGTTAATTTTTTTAAAGGTAATATTTCTATTTTATGCCAATTTAAAATAGAAAATGTTTCTATTTTGTGCCATACTTGCAAAGATAGCAAGAAAGTACTTGTCTGCACCAGCGTTGATAGTGAATGTTTATTTTCAGAAAGAAGCAAGGAATGTTTATGAACCAAAACTTAATAGGCTGCAACCTGAAAATGCAGAACGCCTAATTTTCCTGTACCGTAACTACCTCTAACTTTGATTACAAAGAATAATTAGTTTGTTTTTAAACAATATTTCATATGGTGTAAAACTTAAGAAATTAAAATACTGCAAAATTGAATATTCATCAAAGGGTCATTCCGAGTCAAATCAACCAATGAACTGAACCTTGACATTATGGAAAATGATAATTTTTGGTACAATAGTAGTACCAGTGAAGCTGACAAAAACTGTAAATATTAGATTTTTTGGGCTCTTAGTTTTCAGTTATTGACTTTCTTAAAAGCGAAATTTGGCAAAAAAAAAGTATTTGACCTAGAGATCTCAAATTGGTGTCATTCTTTTAATTCTTTTAATGGGTCTTAATTTGATATGACTATGCTATTTTCTAAAAACAATTTCTCTTTTAGTTTGTAATTATTTTAGAAACTCCAATTTTAAAAAGTTAAATACCATAATCATGTTGTATATCAAATTAAGGTCCATCGAAAACAAAAGACTGTACTAATTTGAGCTCTCTTGGTCAAATAGTTTTTGATCTACCACTCTTTAAAGATTTCAAAACTTTACCAGATTTGTCTTTTTTAAAAAAGTGAATAACTGAAAATCTAAGAGCCCAAAAAATCTGAAATTTTACAGTTTTTTTAAACTTTACTGGTACTATCACTGTACCAAAAATGATCAATTTTTTAGATATCAAGGTTCAAACCATTAAGTGATTTGACACAAAATGACATACATTTAGTACATAACTCATTAGCCAGTTTTTTCATACATTCAGCTCACATATGTTCTCAATTTTTACAATTTGCTACACACTTAATATTCAGGGTGGCCACTCAACCGGGAAAAGTCAGGGAATTTTGTGAAAATTCTGTTTTTTTTTTTTTTTTTTTATATACTAGTTGTCCTTATAAAAACAGGACTGCCCAGTTTGTATGCCATTTTCGAAAAATTTCGCCAAGTATTATGCTGTACTCGTAACTTCTAAATAAAGGCTGCCATGTGTCCATTTGATTCCGTATAAAAACAAAAATGCAGAGTTTGTGCTCCATTTTGGACAACTGTTGCCAAGAATATTATATACATTTTACAATATTTTTTCTATTTTAATGACATTATTTTGACATTGCTGAATTGACATTAATTATTCAATGGCTGTGGCTTGTTACAGTTTAGTTTTTGCATATCTTTAATGTCTGTCATTGTGAACAATTTGCAATGCCCATATTTAAGGACATCAGTTTAGACTATTTCTTTTTATTGTCTTCAGTGAAAAAAAACATTAAATTCTTTTAAATATTTCAGTAGTCCAATTTTGCTGCATTTACATGTATTTTTTATTAAAAATGTCAAAATTTATTTGTAAAAACAAAAAATGTGTATTTTTTTCTCCTGATTTAATATAAATTTTTGAATAGTGGAGTTAAATTGTTAAGATTCTTTAATCAAATTTGTAACTAAATAGGGATGTGCACGCATTTTATGTTAAAATTACTGGTCTGGAATTTCTTTTCAATTCACCTGGAAAAGTCAGGGAATTTCAATGTGTCTGAAGAGTGGCCACCCTGATATTTCACATGCCACTCAATTTAATTTAATATTTACAATTATAATTACAAAAAGTTCAAGAATTTTTAAAATAAGTTCTTCGCCAAACTGAGTGAAGATAATTTCATTTCTTCCTTGCTCAAGAGTACAAACTCTCCCAGTTGCAGTAACAGGCTCTACTTTTTGCAAAATGGTCTCACCTGGCACATTCAATACGTCACTCAGTTGAGGATGAAAGTAAGAAAAGGTCCCTTAGGATGTAGGAAGCTTACTTTATAGTCGCTCGTAACATTATTCTTCTCAAGAATACATGCAAGCCACAAAGATCCTTTATAGACTATATAGTGCCAAATCCAGATTCAATTTTTACTAAATTAGTTGGTGTAATATAGTCGAATGCTGTCACACGTTCAGTAAACCGGTGTTCACTACAGTAATAATGCTTAACAAGAAGCCAATTTTCAGAAATTGGGTAAAAAGAATGAAGTTTTTGAGTACAGCACAGTTGATGAGTATGAAGAAGTTAAAGAAATACTGCCGCCACAGTTGAATGACTTTAAGGCAATCATGGGTACTCAAAAACTTCATTCTTTTTACCCAATTTCTGAAAATATACTTCATGTTAAGCATAATTACTGTAGTGAACACCTATTTACTGAACGTGTGACAGCATTAGACTATATTACACCAACTAATTAAGCAAAAATTGAATCTGGATTTGTCACTATACTCTATAAAGGATCTTGGCAGCTTGCATGTATTCTTGAAAAGACGAGCGACTATAAAGTAAGTTTCCTACATCCTAAAGGACCTTCTCCTTCTTTCTTTTATCCTCAACCAAGTGACATATTGAATATTTGAATGTGCTAGGTGAGACCATTTCGCAAAAAGTAGAGCCTGATACTGTAACTGGGAGAGTTTGTACTCTTGAGCAAGGAAGAGATGAAATTGTCTTCACTTGTTTGTAGAAGTACTTATTTTAAAAGTTCTTGAAAAGTAACGTTTTGTAACTGATTGTAAATACAAAATGAAATTTTGAGTGACATATGTGAAATATTAAGTGTGTAGCAAATTGTTAAAATTGAAAAGAACATATGTGGGCTGCATGTTTGAAACAACTGGTTAATGAGTTATGTACTAAGTATATGTTATTCCATGTCAAATCAATTAAAAAAATGGTTTGAACCTTGATACCTCAGAAATTGATCATTTTTGGTACAGTGATAGTACCTGTAAAGTTTACAAAAACTGTAAAATTTCAGATTTTGGGGGCTTTTAGATTTTCAGTTATTTACTTTTTTAAAAAAGCCAAATCTGGCAAAGTTTAGAAATCTTTAAACGGTTGTAAATCAAAAAAAATTTTACTCAGAGAGCTCAATTTAATGTCGTGCTTTTGTTTTCAATGACCCTTATTTGATATACAACATGATTATGGTATTCTAACTCTTTTTTTTTAAATTGGAGTTTTTAAAAAATTACAAACTAAAAAAAAAAATTTTTTTTTAGAAAATCCAAAAAAAAAACTGATTTCTTTAAAATATATATATATATATATATATATATATATGTATATTAAAGACATTAAGGGACTATTTGTGTGCCAAATTTCATAGTCGGTCGTTAAGGGGTTCCTATGGAAATTAAATTTTTTGTAATTTAGCTAATTTCACTTATAGTTTAATACAAAAAAAAATAATTTTCATAGGAACCCATTGGCTTCCCATTATGAAACTTGGCATACAAGTAGTCCATAAAGCATATATTTTTTTTTCAAAAAAATTAAAAGGGGTGTTTTTGAGATTTAAAAAAATTTTTTTTGAAGCTTTTCAAAAAATTCAAATTTGAAATAGCATAGTCATGTTATATATCAAATTAAGACTCATTAAAAGCAAAAGAAAATGACACTAATTTAAGCTCTGTAGGTTAAATAGTTTTTAATCTACAGCTGTTTAAAGATTTCAAAACTTTTGCAGATTTCGCTTTTTTGAAAGTCAATAACTGAAAAACTAAGAGCCCCAAAAATCTGAAATTTTACAATTTCTGTTGTCTTTATAGTTACAGTAAATAAACACGCCACAAGCTTCAGTAGCTGTTTCTGAGTATGATGTTTGGATGGAAGATTTGACAGATCTGAATTCTTTTGAGTTTTCGAGCATACTTGGAAGCAATCACAATATTATGCCGCCTAATTTAGATAAGGAAATTATTTTTTTTGCATATCTTTCGATGATGCATAGTAGCATTCATAGTACAAGCAACTGACGAGTATTTTGTATTAAGATTCGTAGGGAAAATATACACCAAATAGAAAATAAATATTTCTTTTATTCTTGAAAAAAATAGATTTATGTGTTGAATAGGTGATTTTTAGTGAATTTATTTTGAGAGTTAGGCTTAACGTAAAAAATTAGCCGTCCTTTGGGAACAGTTCGGAAGCGAAGTGCTCCATCATTTGGGCCACGGTAGTTCCAGAATGCCGCCATCCAGAAAGAGTTAAGTGGTTATAAAATTTAAAATTCCAAAATGGAGGGGTGGTTGCTACTAGTCATCTTAGAAAAATGGAATAATAACCATTTGGGCAATAACATCCAAATTTGGCTAATGAATTTTATCATACCAGTTGTTACTATGGCAAAAAGTATATATGTATTTACTAAACTTCCCTTCAGTAACTTTAATAATGACAAATAGCAAGCAATTAACTTCCAGTTCCTGTGTTGTTAGTGTCCAATATTTATGTATCAAATTATTTGAATAACATACAATTAATTATTCTCTTAGTTGTTTGAAGACTCACAATTGATATTGTGTTATGTATTTTGTATCTATAGTTACAACCAATAAATGGCATCTATTCTGCCTCTTACAGTAAAATGTAAATACAATTGTAAACATAATAGTTAATTGACAACACATATTTAATTTTCAATACAAGAATAATTTTGGATCTTACCTTGTTTCTAATTAATAGTCTATTAGCTTATGGTTTATTTGTGTGGTTTTAAAGGTAGGTTGTTTATTAAATACTTCTGTGTTCTGACAAATAAATTATGCATCAGAACTAGAATAATTGATTTTTTTTTTCAAAAATTGTGTTTTATTCTGATAATTTAACAAAAGAGATGATGTAAATTTTTATTAAAAGCTGTGGTTTACTAATTAAAATGAGAAAATTAATAATGAAAATGCGCCTCCTCAAAAATTATTCTATTCCAAATTTATATTATAAGTATTTCATCTTTCAATATAAATAGTGGTGTAATTTGAAATTTGGTAAAGTAAATTTCAAATCACTCTGAAAATATATGTATACTCACGGCCACCTCCCTCAAGCCAGAAATTTAAACCTAGCACACATGCATATAAAGGTCAGATAAAATCCTAACACTTTGATATTAAATGGGTACAGAATCACAAAAGTTATAAATATTCTCTGCATTAATATTGTAATTCATATAAGAATTTTAATAATTATTGCACATAATTACCAGTCAAAATGAAGAAGATTTTGTAATGCAGCATGGATTGGAAATCGAACATACATAAGCTTTTTTCCACACCTACAGTATAAAACAAATATTAATTCCTTTAATTTCCATTTATTAAATGATAATGAATTTGTACTATATATAATTTCAATAAGATAATATGTTTAATATAAACAGACTTTAAAAATAGATAAAAAGTTTATTTCAACTCAAAAAACATAAATTAAATGAGCCTAAGTGTTAATAATTTAAATGAGCCTAAGTGTTTTTGAACATTATACCCTCCTTATCACAGGCTTATGACCCGATATAAGCAGAATATAAAAGTAGATTGGTGCTTTAATCAGATAACCCGGAAACAGAATTTGCATATTATTAATAGCCAATCAGCAAAATATATACATGCGATGTGAAAAAATACACTCACAGACAATGAAAGTTACACACCAAGAAGAAAACTTGGTACAACCACGAAATGATGTAAATAGCTAGAGGGTAGGCTGGTATGCAAATGATTGCAGTCTGGTGTGATTATGCATGACCGTACACCCGTGAGTGGTACTGCAAGCATAAGCTAGTGGCCTTATAAACCGGCATGTAGTCCACGCCCCATCAATGCGAGAAGCTTTGATCAATGCAAGCACGAGTAAAGAGTGAAAAGAATGGTGGGTAGATGCCAGAAACATCGATATATGCAACTGATGGACTTCGAGACAGGCCTGTCTGATCATTGGGCTGAAAACCGCAGTGTAGTCAGTGCACCGGATAGCTCGTCACGTGGATCGTTCGAACACTGGAAGTGCTGGAAGAATGTAAACAAATGATCGTGACTCACTATTTTCCTGAGCAATGTTCAAAAAACAACAATTTATTTTTGACTTACCTCATTCTCGGGAGTGATTCATGGTGTTCTTTCAGCAGAAGTCTTCATGCAAATTTGAATATCTGATGCATACACAAACTCATTTGCATATTTAGGAATGGACCTCAGAAATCATTCCAGAAGATACCGATCCAGGTATATATAGGAAGTTTGATTTGGAAACATCAGTAGGAGGAATGGAGGAATAGGAAGAGCAGGATACTTCTAGTATTCCGATTTTCTGTTTTTCGATGCATCGTTATTAAGCTGTTGTTGATCATGATGATATAGTCTATCTTTTTGTCGATGTACGAGAGGCAGTTATAGTTAGAGATAACTTATTAAATTATGATGTGTAAAGATGTATGTCTTAATTAAAAGGCATTTACAAAGGTAATAAGTATTTCTTCGATGTTAGTGATGGTGCTAATCACGATTGAAATTTTTATCCAGTGCTTTACAATTTTAATCGTCATGTATCATTCTAGTCATCTACAAATGTGTCAAATTTACTCATGCTCCAGTATGTGACTTTCGAATGGGTGAAAGTCGTGAGGAAAGCAATATTTACTGTTGTTTTTACAACTGAACTTCCTAGCTATACTTCCTCAATTTCAAAGCCTGTATATATGTTATCAGCTGCATGCTTAATATCGCAGCCAGCCTGTTTAACTAGGCAAGATTTTGTCATTTTTGAATAAAATGCTGATTTTGTTTTCAACTAAATAGACTCTGTATTTATCTTACTATGCTACATGCATGGAAAGTTTAACATAAACTAGATTTGCCCAGAACATTCGGACTATACTGTCCAAAGGTGTTGGGAGAACTGGTCACAGGATGCCACCCAGACCAATTCTGGATAGACCAGGCATACCACAAGTAGAGAGGATCGAATGATCATGCGGCAGACATGTACAGAGTCCAAGGCGATCCGATCCGAGATACAGGCACACGTAGTGGCTCCTGTGTGCCCACGAACCATGTCTAGATGCCTGAAGGAAGCAAATCTGCGATTCCAGTATCCCTTACATGTGCTGTCATTAACACGGGAACATCGGCAGCTCCGGTTGCAGTGGTGTCAGGCCAGAGCAAAGTGAACACCACAGATTGGCGATGTGTGGTGTTTAGCGATAAGTGCTGCTTCGTTTTGGGGACCAATGATCAGCATGTCTGGGTGTGGAGGTCCCCTGTACAATGCCACAATCCCAACCTCGTTATCGAGCGAAACACTAGTCCCACTGCAGGCATCATGGGCTTGGGAGCCATAGACTACGACAGCTGATCTGCTCTACTAGTGGTACCTGGAACATTAACAGGCCAGCAGTACGTGGATGAGATTCTACAGTCCCATGTGCTCCCATTCATTGCTGGGATTCCAGATGCGCAATTCCAGTAGGATAATGCCTGGCCACACATGGTTCGGGTCACCCAGGCCTGCCTGAGCCATGTCCAGACACTTCTATGGCCTGCCCACTCCCCAAACCTGTCTCCTATCGAGCATGTATGGGACCAGTTGAAAAGCCAGCTGCCTCGTTGCCACAATCTTCGGGATTTGGAATGTAACATCCAACAGATGTGGACTCATTTGTCACAGTACAACATCATGTGTCTGTTTGACACCATGCCGGACCGTATTGCTGCTTGTATTGCAGCACGAGGCTGTGCGACATGCTATTGAGGATGACCAGACTGTGCACCACAGTTCCCTCTGTACATGTTCTGCTGCACTGTTTTTGTGATCATGTATATCATTCATCTGTATCCTTCGATCAATAAAATTCCAGGTCCATCCTATGCTTACTTCTTGGTGCACAACTTTCATTGTCTGTGAATGTATATAATAAATATCTTATACAGTATATATAACATTACCAATTGCAAAATTTAAAAACAAGAGCAATATATTTAAATGTTTGAATATCTAGATAATGTAACTCAAACATTTACATAACTTGGAAAAGCTTGATATTTAAATGAATATGTAGATAATGGTTTCATCTCTATGGAATCTAGGATAAGACGCCAGGTAAAGCTGAGTTTTTCAGCAGGGCATATACTTATTTTGCCAATTAGCTATTAATAATTAGCAAATTCTGTTCACAGGTTGGCTGAATATAAAAGCACCAATGTCCTTGTATTTTGTCATAAGCTACTGATGAGAAGCACATAAAGCTCAGAAGCATTTAGGCCCATTTAAATGTAATTTATGCTTTTTAAGTTGAAATAAACTTTTAATCTATTTTAAAGTGTGTTTGTATTTGTACTAATTTGATAACAAGGATATAATAATATCAAATATTCATGGGCAAAAATATGTGAGACAGTGGGGTGGGGGTGGGGGGTGCCCACACTGTCAATTTTGAGACGTGATGCCGTATATTTTATTTAAATCTAATATATTTTACTTTCATTTTGTTCAAAAAAATACTAAAAATAAAAAGATATATTAAGGAAACGAAACTGCTGAGTAATGTGGTGTCGGAAAATGACTTGTGCTTTCTTTCTTTACTTGATGAATAATTATTTTTACTTATTTATTCTATTTAATTTATTCAGATTGATTAAAGTTATCATTATATTTAGATTTGGCCTGATATTATTTTGTATAGCTTTTTCTTAATAAAGTTGCTTTTACTACATATTCAATGTTACTTCATTATTTCTTCTATCATTTGCTTGGCTTGTGCACAATACTTTATTGTTTATCTTTAATACACATACAAAAAACTTATCACTCTAAAATTTCCACTTACCTTTGATATCTACATAAAAATTTCACAACCTTTAAACCTCGGCCAACGGCCGTACCGTGCTGAAAACACCGGTTCTCGTTAGATCACCGAAGTGAAGCAGCATCGGGCGCGGTTAGTACTTGGTGGGTGACCACCTCGGAACGCCGCGTGCTGTTGGCCATCTCGGGTGCGGTATCCCCGTGGTTTGCGCGCTAGATTTGCACGCTGCCACAAATGCCGCCGTGTTCATGCGGAGTACGATCACGTTAAACATGTGGGTCCGTAAGTCCTTCCGAGAGGTTGGTGGTAGGGGAAGGAGGGTACGGTCCCTGTGGATGCCTCCCCCACTGGGTTCCGGTCTAAATTGGGTGGCACTTCCCGGCCGTCCATACAGTTACCTTACACCTTTCTGGTAGGTCGGACGGTCTGGGTCTCAACAACAACAACAACCTTTAAACCTAATTAATTAATTGCACAATCACGAAAGAATCACACTAAATTATTGTTAAATTAAACTAACTTTTATTATGCAACAATTCAAAACTTCAAAACATCTTCCAAATCATTTGTATAGTGGTTAAATTAAAAGTACATTGCATTTAAAGATAGGGGGAATTAAAACCCCAGTTAAACAATTAAAATAAACCAAGTTACCAATTTAAAATACCCAGATTCAGAATTCACTCTGGTCTGAAAACCAAAGTTGGATCTGCCTGGGGAACTGTTCACCAACATTAATATTAAAAAAAAAAAAAAAAAGATGTAAACATTAATACTTCTTAAAATAATAAAGGAACACTAAATTGCCACTTGCAGTTCCCGATGACATGATCAAATTCAAAAATGTAAATTTAATAAAAGTCAAGTTTAAGGCTTCACTGACCTTGTATTCTATAAAAATTTCTATTATTAAAACTAAAATTTCAAGTAATAAATTCAAAGTCTGTAATAGTAATGTAAGTACCAACAAAAATAGATTCATAAAAGTTGTTGAAATTAAAATACTCATTTAGTGAAACTGAAGGGGGAGAAATATCTCCCTAGTTGATATGTGTTGAAAAACTATAATAGTTATCTTGAAGACACAAACTTGTTGATACTGCAGAAAAATCATGTTGAAAAACTGTGATCATTATTTTGATGGTGCGAAACTTGTTGACACTGAGGAAAAATCATATTGAAAAACTGTGATCATTGGAAAAATCATATTGAAAGCCTGTGATCATTGGAAAAATGAGGTTGAAACACTGATCATTATTTTGATGGCATAAAATTTGTTGACACTGAGGAAAATCATGTCGAAAAACTCTAGCTCGGTTTTTGGCACTTTTGATGCTGATGACGGATCCGAGCGAAGGCAGCACATGTAGAGAGAGCATCACACTTTAGGAACCCAAAAATATTGTAGAGAGTGCCACAGAGGCCCATTGTGGTATTTGTTGGTTACAAAGCTTGATGAAAATAGGAGATACGTGCCATGACGAGGAGGGCACTACCACTTGTAGTACGTCAGTAGTTTGGCACTAAATAACTTAAAACATGTTCCCAGTGATCGCGGAAAATGGGCAACCTTGCTCGGGGCTTAGACCACGGTTCACAACAACAAAAATCAGACTACTTTCTCAAATGCAGGAGAGGAATTGAATGCCACCAACAACACGTTTGCTTCCCAAAAGCGGCCAAACTTGGTGAGTGAAAACTTGTGCCTTACACAGAGTGCCTACACATACACTATGGAATAAAATATGATGCTTCACCAAGAACCACGAGGCATGAAATTGCCCCCAAGCTGGCTACTATGAACCCATACCGTGAGGCATCCCCACGGAATGCAGTGAGGCAATCTCCTTGCAGGTGTCACGAGATAAGCTGCGAAAGGGTCCACTTTTCTCTTAAAACACGTCTTTTTTTTCGCAAACTCGTGAATGAAGTGAAGTTAAATGAACTTAAGAGAAAACGAGGCCGTGGATTAGTAAAAGATTTGAGAGATATTTAGTGTTTTTAAGCATATCGCACATAATTTAGAATAATGGAAAGCATGAAAGGGATAAAATATTAAAGTTAAAAGGGGGGGTAAATCATCAAAATATACAATAACAACAAATTAATATTAATAAAAGTAGCATCATTAAAAACCAGCATAACAGTAACTGCTAGTAAGGCCATAGATGGGTCTCAGATGCTAGAGGGGGGGCTCAATCGAAAAGCCATGTCTTATTTTTACTTGATGCATGTGCTCAAAATATAATTGTTACAAGTAATCTGATAAAGCACATAACGTACGAGGCGCGTCCACAAAGTAAGTTTCCCACTCGTCCCGCAGCTAGCAAACCTTATATTGCGTGAAACGACTGCACGTACGTGATAGAGCAATGACGTAGCATGACCAATGCACTAACAGTACTTTCCGCATTCTCACAGTAGCATCATTGCAGCTGTTGAAGATGGAGGCTCTTATTCCAGCTCCCGCCAACTGTGCGCTCAGTGATAGCCTAGTGCAGTCAGTGATAAAGTTTTTGAATGCACAGCCCCGATTTTGACAGCATAGCACCGATCGAAATTCATCGCCAGCTGTGCCGGGTCTATGGGCCTAACGTCATAAGCAAGCAGATGGTGCGTCGCTGGTGTAGAGAATTTTCAGCAGGTCGACAAAAGTGTGCATGATGAGAAGCGCAGTGGGAGGCCATCCATCATTACGGACGACCTTGTGAGGAAACGCATTATGGAGAATCGTCGCTTCACAATTACGGAACTCGGCAGTCATTTCCGTTGCTGGTGCAGAGAATTTTCAACAGGTCGACAAAGTGTGCATGATGAGAAGCGCGGAAATGACTGCCGAGTTCCGTAATTGTGAAGCGACGATTCTCCATAATGCGTTTCCTCACAAGGTCATCCGTAATGATGGATGGCCTCCCACTGCGCTTCTCATCATGCACATTTTGTCGACCTGCTGAAAATTCTCTGCACCAGCGACGCACCATCTGCTTGCTTATGACGTTAGGCCCATAGACCCGGCACAGCTGGCTATGAATTTCGATCGGCGGTATGCTGTCAAAATCAGCGCTGTGCATTCAAAAACTTTATCACTGACTGCACTAGGCTATCACTGAGCGCACAGTCGGCGGGAGCTGGAACAAGAGCCTCCATCTTCAACAGCTGCAACGATGCTACTGTGAGAACGCGGGAAGTACCGTTAGTGCATGGGCCATGCTACGTCATTGCTCTATCACGTACATGCAGTCGTATCGCGCAATATAAGGTTTGCTAGCTGCGGGACGAGTGGGAAACTTACTTTGTGGATGCGCCTTGTACTACACTACTTTCAAAAGACCATGAACAATGTGGCTAGAATTACTGTACATACTCGCATATAAATTGACTTCGCGTATAAGTCGACCCCCTACTTTCAGAGAAAAAAATCAGAAAAAATCCAAAACTCGCTTATAAGTCGACCCAAAAAAGAGAAAAAAAAATTTGTTTTCGATAAATTATTCAAAAACACTTGAAAATGAATATATATATATATATACATATATATATATATATAATAATTAAATTTAATTTCCAGAATAAAATCTTCATTAGAACTCTTTAAAGTATGCTTCCAAACAAGTAAGCCTGTGACATATGAGTGTTGTCTCCCATTCGTTTTGGGGAAGCTCATTCTTGTGCGACAAGCTCTAGGCATTCTTTTACTCCCAGCATACAGCATCATCAAAACAGATGGGAGACCATGCATTTCTGTCTCTCATGTTGTAAATATGAATTTATCTCTGTATAAATCATCAGAGTGTAGCAAAGTATGCCCAGTGGTGTCAATGAAAAAAAAGTAAAGTTTCGAAAAACCTCGTTTTTATTAAAAGACAAAGGTATCTTTGCCAGTATTACATCACGGCAATAAAGAAAAAATACTGTACGAACAATACAGTTTGATCTATATACATTTTTGAAGTTTACAGCACATACAGTCCACATTGTCCAATTTGGATTATCAAGACACATCACAGTTTTGGGGAATCTTAAGTGTTGATTTGACTAGATAAATGTACACAGTCAATAGACAGCACTAAACACTACCTTCTAGTAAATACTGTAGAGAATTTAGTTGCCTGCTTTCACCATCAACATGATAAAAGCACATTAAGTTAAGCAGATATTTCTGCTACGTGTCCATTCTAAGGATCAGCAATATTCAATCCGTGACTTAACTAAACAGCTATTTAAAACTATAGTTCAGCTATTCCGGTCGCACAATATATATATCAAATACAAAGCATCGTTTTTGAATACTAATGCGTATTCCCACCGTGTCTAACTATCGTCGTTTACTACAACTACAACATCGATGACCACATCTACCGATCGCTTCCTGCATCGTCGTCTCATCTTCGTGTCATCTGTCTGGTCTGATAATCCAATGCAGACTTCCTATCTTTATTCCATGAGATCGGTACCTCCCAGAACGAATTCCAAGATCCAACTCATATCAAAGAATTTCTAACCGTAAAGAAGGGAAGCTTCCGTAGACCCAATGTAAACAGCCTTATCTCGACTGCTGACAGTCTGTCATGCAGGAAAAGCAACGTTACAGGACGAGAATCCGGGATGAAGGATTCTTTATTGTTTCTTCTCGGGGTTTTTTTTATATTTAGATTTGATAATCATATAAGTGATGCAATTTAAATGGAAAACATATTTTCATTTACATAAAGATTTTTTAAAGCAAAATAAAAAATTTTAATGCTTTTTTTTACCTCCAATTACATTCAAAATAAGAATTTAAATTTGCATGCTTTGTCCTTGTATAATTTTTTTTTTCAATTTAAGATATTTTTTCGTTATCATTAAAAGATATTACGGTAAAATAAAATTATATTTTATTTCATATTTAAATATACTTAAAATAAGAATTTTATTTTGCATGCATGATCTTACAAAAAACTTTTACACTCAAATTCAAGTGCACTCTTATATATAATATTAATAAAATAGAAATTATAAATGCACTTACCTTTGACATGATAAGATAAAACAAATAAAGAATAAGAAGTTCCGCAATTTTTTTCACACTAAATATTATTTTCGCTCTACAGATATATTTTATTCTCAGATTTTATTTCACAGACATATTTTATACTCTTCATAGAAGTGTTCTTTTTGTAAATTTTAATAATACAACTGCAATATATAAGTTGCAGGTTGCAGATAAAATGTTTTTAAGAAGGAAACTCTTCTATATTTTACATATTTCTTTCAGATAAACTCTTTCAGCAAAAGTGTCACTTAAACTACAGAAATTAAGAAGAAAAAAAATCCTGTAATAATTGTAAAATCAATAACGGTTCCTACCAAGAAAAAAATGTCCTATAAAAATAAATTAAGAGAAAGAAAATAATGGAACATGAGTAAAGCTAAGCAAAATTTAATCATACAATTTTTATTTACACATATTCATTATATAAACACATTTACATAAAAAGAAAATCACAGTATAAATAATCTAAAAGTATTTTATTTCTAATGTTATCTGCTTCAACACATCCAGCAAATCAGCCTGAACAGACAGAAAATTAAAAATAATTCTATCTCAGACAAGCTAATCAACTGGCTTATGTCAAGTTAATCAATTGCCTTAAGATTAGTAAAATTAAAAGTTCTAAGTATACAAATGAGTAAATATAATCATGATAAGGATCCTAAACGACAAGATTCTTTATTTCTAAAGGTGTTTATTGCGATTACATATGCATATTAAATAAAACAATAGATTAAATACGTTTAGGATCGAAATAATTCACGTGCCTTTTGTGTTTGCAAGAAATTCAGCAAATCGGTCATTTTAAGACAATCGCAATCGGAAAATCAAATGTACACAGCCCAGAATTGTAATACACGATTAAATACATGTCAACCATGTAAATGAAGTGACAAAAATATTAAATTAACAACTTAAAATTGTAATAAAGTCGACCCATGTGGAATTACAACACACAAACACATTGACTTGCGAAAGAAATAACCCATTTTCTTCCACTCCTTGACAAAGAATCCCTTTCCATCACCCAAGATGCATTGCGCGAAATCAACCCAACGCCCATCGAGAAGGAATTTTACTCGATGGGAATACCCCTGTACGGTTATTTCTCCTTTTAACATCTCGTCGACAGTAGGCAGATGGCGATAGTTAAGTGTTAGCCAACCTTCCCCCATTTGCTCATATAGTATGCAAGTGGGCCAGCCAGTGCATACGTCGAACTTCCAATCTGCATGAAGAAACTTACTGGAAAAACTCTGTGAGTCGTTCCCGTGAATGGAGGTAAGTTAAAAAAAGTAAGTGGTAGTTCTGAACTACTTCTGGGAAAATTAGCTGCTCATGATCAAATGATTACGTTTTTCCAGCATCTCAAGCGTCCTTGGTCCATTGCTTAAAATCCTTCATTATAGTTTTAAACAATCTGTGTTACAGAATTATTTCTAAAAAGAGCCATTTTTTGTCAAAAACGATTGATTGCAATCCGAGAAGCGAGAGATAAATATTGAACGGAAATGTATGCATACTTTTGATGACGCAATACATTGGTAGTCGGGAACATCAGCAGGACAGTGACTCACAGAATTTTGAAGTGCAGAGAAATTCAGAGTGCATGAATGCGTAATTACTACTGCATTATTTTAAAAGGGATGACGCAATACATTGGTAGTTGGGAACATCAGCAGGACAGTGACTCACAGAATTTTGAAGTGCAGAGAAATTCAGAGTGCATGAATGCGTAATTACTACTGCATTATTTTAAAAGGGAAAGAAGAACTTTTAGACTTATGATTTCTTTTTTTTTATGACTCTGCATATAAGTCGACCCCCCACTTCGAAGCTTTTTTTTTACACAAATTTCTTGACTTATACACGAGTATATACAGTACATTATTTTAAGTAGATTAGGGGGCTGTGACCCTGCTTACTATGCTCTGCCAATCTCCATAACTTGCTCGTGCTTGTAGAGCTCACTTTACAAGCTATTTCAAGCCAAGCTAATGTTTAAATGGAAAAACATTTTATAGTGTACGATAGCGTAAAAACGTTTCACGCCTTTAAAAATTTGCGGTTTTGCTATTGTTAGTTTATCCAGGATGCAAACTCGCAGCTCAAATATTTTATCTTTGACATAAAATATTTCTTAAACTGAAGTTTAAATCGAAAAACGGTTAATTTCAGAGTATTCTCCATATCTTTCCCTATAAGTGTACTAAATTTTATATTTTTAAATGCTATAGTTTTTGCAGTACAATGCAGAGAAACTCAGGGAACGAGAAAATTGTCAAACAGCGGCATCGGCATCAGCTACTTTTTTTTAATATAGAGAGATTTTATTCTGTAATCCTCAATTCTCAATGTTTTTTAATGAACTAATTTGAACAATGTTACAAAGATGTTTCATTGTGTCTGATCTGAATTTCCTTTTAGTGTTTAATTTTTAAACAATCTGTCGTTTCCACGAACTCTTTTTCCTCTGCAGAATGCTAGGAAGCATGTTCAAAATAAATCAAATTTAATTTTCTCCCACAATTCATTTTCCTATTTCTTTTCCATTTAGTACTGAGATTGCTCAGATATAAACAATTAAGGTTGTTGAATGTTAGCAATGTAACAACTATCCATTTAAGTATTCCAAATTACCCATAATGTATCAGCAAACATTAATTATCGCCCTCAATCATTCTAAATTACACCAGCGTCCCCTATACATTTTTCTTTTCCGTATTTCATCTTCCCTTTTGGTAGGCACTTTATTCACAAAATCATAAAAAAGTACATCTTTTTAAGAGCCAAAAGGCTCCCTGGCCCACGTTAATCTAAATAACATATTCTTAAGTATGGCAAAACATTTCCAGTAAAGACTACAAGTATTGTAAACTGTTTTTATTTACTGCATCATCAATTACGTACATCAAAAGTATTTCAAAATGCCAAAGTGTTTTTAGACAACATAGTGTCCATCATCCGTGGCAATAACCTCCATAATATTTTACTTTTTTAATCCCTTTTTATTTATATTTATCGAGATTCTATTTGTAACTTTGATCCCATTCATACCCTTAGTTTTCCTTGGTGTTTCGTTCTCAACTCTACGTGTGTTAAACCATTATATGATTTTCTGAAAATCTAGTATTGTTTCGCTACTAGCAGAGGCGTAGTTGCCTCTGTGGTATTCTGGAGTGAACCTTGCACAATCGTCCCCCAGCCTCCCACCAAGCAAAGTCCATCCCTAGTGACTCATACAAAAGAAGCAAAAAAGATACAACTATAGCTGCACAACTGTCCTTTTACACTTTTCCATAAAACTTAAGTATTTTTTGGTATTTGTGATAAATTCTGAATACAAATAAAATCATATAAGAGTACATAAAATTATGTTAAAATAGCCATTCATACATGTCTATGTTTACTTACATTAATGTATTGGTAATTATTATATTCACACCATTAACAGTCAGGAGTCGGGTGAAAGTTAATGAGCAAAATGAATGCACAAAATTGCACTTTGCTTTACGTTCTTTAAAAATTGACACTTCTCACTTTGGACATAGCAAAGCGAGTGATTATTGGATCTATATCAAGATTTTTAGCCCTTAATTGTTCAATCAAAAGAATGGCAAGAGACGGCAGTCGAAGCTGAGACATCGTCGATCTGAGATACTGCTTGATAAGCTTCAGCTTTGAGAAACTTCTCTCAGATGAAGCAACAGTGATGGGAAGTGTGAGAAATAACAAGCCAGCTGTTATAATGTTGGTGAATGAACTAGCTGCCTTTCTGTGGCACAGAAGCATCTCTGTAACATTTCTGATAGATGTCTCAGTTTTGAATTCAGCTGCAAAGCACATTCTGAAATGAATGAACTGAGTTCTCAGATTTGGTGATATGTCAAGGGGGTAAGCGTCAACAAGTTTATCTGTGATCTTAATTGTTTTGTTGTCTGACATACTGCTGTCTGTCAGAACCTTTGGTGTTAAACACTGAAAAATTACAGTTACTTCAGTGATTGCCTCAAAACAAACTTTCAGTTGCACCAGAACAATGTCTAAATTTCAGACAAAACCTTCAACTCTGAACCGCTCCGGCCGTCCAACTAGTTACTCTAAGTCCTCAGGACGAGTCGGACGGTCTGGGTCTTCAACTCTGAACCGCTGTTCCGGATCTGATAGTCATTGATCAGATATTAATTCGAAATCCATTTGCTTCACCCGAGTTGCTCATTTTTTTTTAACTGTGACGATACGCCACAGACTTTGGCCATAGCACTGGCTTCATCTTTAATGTCAGGCCAACGTTCACGCAACAGAGTCAGTTTATTGACTAGGGAATCTATCAGTTTTGAGGCCTTCGCGATGTCTTCATCATTGCTTTGAAATAATGCTGCCACTACCAAGAATATTTGATTGCACAACAACAAGAACCACGGTCGAGAAATCTTCGAAATAGTTTAGAAAAGACACTGCACTGTTTCTCTTCTCCGGAGATTCACTAAATACAGAGAGATGTGTCAACAACCTTATGATGTCTGGATAGCGGACACCAGTGGCGTAGCACCATGGAGCAAAGTGGAGCAGTTGCTCCAGGGCGCATGAGCTGAGGGGTACTTCAGCCGGTGTAATTTTTTTTTATAATTTCGCTATAGCCATTAACAATGACACATTGCATTGTCATATCAAAATCTTAAATGGTTAGATTTACAGTTTTAGGTCTGGCAGGTCCAATATCTTAATAGAACATTACATATATAGTATTTTATGTTGAAGGTTCCATAGCAAATAGCATGATAATAGCATGCTTTCAGAGAACATGTAAAACAGATGGCAGATCTGTAACAATAGGGAACTTCCTAGAAGCCATATATTTGTTAGCGCACTACAATGATATCCTTGTTGAGCTCATTAAACGTCCTATAGGAACAGTGAATTATTTAAGTCCTGAGACAATAAATCTTTTTGCAAAAGAAATATTAACACAAATCACGCATGAGATGAAACAAGCTGCATTTGTCTCAATTTTACTTGACTCGACACAGGATATAGCGAAAGTCAATCAGCTGAGCTGTATCTTTCGGAATGTTGACATTAAAAGAAATAAAAGTGACCAATCCATTGCAATTGATATCCAGGAGTCATTTGTTGCATTCCCACCAATAAATAGTCAGTTCTCCCAGGAGTTGGAGAAAATCGCTCTAGGACTAGTTAGCAAGTTCACAAGCATGGACAGTAGGGTAGGCCAAAAAAATGAACGTTCATAAATTCTTTAGTGATAGTGCCAAAAAGGTGCCTTTTCTCATCTATGTTAAGTGTTCAAAATTTTGGCCTGATCAAAAAAATTTTTCATGGGGCGCCGGGCCCCCTAATTTTCGAATTTTGTCGAATGTTTCAGCTTTCCTTTCTTTAATGTAAACATGTGTTCAAAATATCATGTAGAATACCTTTGAATGTCTTCTTATAATTCCTATTGTCAATTGGCCTTCTGTTGCAATATTTATGTAATAAAAAAGTATTGTGAGTGGAACGTGGAGGGGGGGGGGGGATTGCAGGCGCGAGCGCGAGCCTGTCTGAGCAACGGGATCTCACAAATGCACAATCGCACATGGCGGACTGCCAAGAAAATGATGGACTCCCCTCTTTTAGGAATCAGAACTTCTTTTTTATCCAATGGCGCGTAAGCATTTGGAGCTGAGTCATCAATGACTGCCTCTGGGAACTGGGAACAATACCTTCTGTTTCTCCTTCAGTTGTGTTTCTCATTCATATGCGTTGTGTGGAAGTGGATATTATCTGTGTTTTCATGCTCTTTTGTTGAATATTAGTTTTGCTGATGATGATTTTTTAAAAAATAATTTAAGGTTAACAGTTTTTTCATAATTATGGCAAAGGCAACACCTTCGAAAGTTTTAACAAGGGAAAAAGTGAAGTGCCCCATTTTTGGGCATCCAGATTTGTTGGATGAGAACATTCTACCATCGTATAAAGATGTCATGAAATATTATATATTTATAAGACAGAAACCGAAAGAAGAGAACGGAAAGAATCCAGCAGTCAGTGCTATTTGTTCAAAGCTAGTGCCTGAAATTATAAACATTTGGAGAAAGGCTTCAATTCCTACTGTTTCTGAGAGACGTGTCGAACAAATGCTAATGTCCTATTATACCAAATACAAAAATCTTCTAAAATCTAAGGGAAAGAGAAGCTCTCATTTCATGAAAAGTATCCAAAAGTTTACAGAAACGTCGGAAAATCTGTTTGACCTTGCTGCGTGTAAATGTTCTGACTTTTCAAATTGCACCTGTGAAAGGCTTAAAACAGTTCCTGTAATGGAACAAGGTTTTTTGATTGATCAAAGGACTCGGAGGAAAATGTTTATCGGTGGTGTTGACAGGGATTCAACTGAGAAGCTGAGAAGAACACTTTTGAGAAAGCAATTCCGGAGTCGCAGAAAGTCAAATATCAAAACAATGACTCAAGAAACTCAAAACGAATATTTGCCTATCTCAGAGGATGACGTTTCTGTTTAAAGTTATGAGGACCTTATGGTAGTGGAAACCGAGAATCCTAAACCTTCAACGACCCAAATGAGAATAAAATTGCCATCTGTAGCATCTATTTATGACAGAATAGGTGTTTCAGATAGAGCAGCGGCAACGATAGCGAGTGCTGTACTCCAGGATGTAGGAATAATTACAACATCTGATATGAGTAAAGTAATTGACAAGAATAAAATCAGGAGGGAGCGAAAAAAAACCCGAGAGAAGCTTCCTAAGAAATCCTACAATGAACTGGGAAATAGAACTATAAAAGGGTTGTATTTTGATGGAAGGAAAGATGTTACAATGATTCAAGAAAAAAAGGGAAATAAATTCTACCGTGCAATAGGCTCAGAAGAGCATATCTCTCTAATTGCAGAACCAGAATCAAGGTATTTGGGTCTGGTGACTCCGAAATCAAGCACCTCTCTGAACATCAAGCAAAGCATTTTCAGTTTTTTTTCAAGACAAAAATATAAATATTACAAGTTTCACAACCATTGGATGCGATGGAACTGTTACTAACACAGGTGTTAAAAATGGAATTATTACATTGTTGGAAAAAGAAGCTAGGAAACCCCCACAATGGCTTATTTGTCTTTTCCATGGAAATGAACTACCTTTGCGACATCTCTATAAATTTTTAGATGGAAAAACTACAGGGCTAGAGAGTTACTTGGGTGACATTGGAAAAGCTTTAGAGAGCTGTGAAAAACAAACAGTTATTGACTTTCAACAGATTGAAGGGAATCTGCCAGTTAATTTGCGAGTACTGGCAGACCTCAGTAGTGATCAGAAGTATTTTTTTGAAATATGTCTGACAGTATCGAGTGGTATTTGCATCCCTGATTTAGCTGGTCTGAGCCCTGGTAAGCTGTCTTATTCAAGATGGCTCACAACAGCAAACCACATTCTTCAGCTTTAAATCAGCAAGAAAAATCCTTCAGAAAGTCTCAAGACATTGGCGACATATGTAATGAAGGTATATGCACCAATATGGTTTCACATTAAATTAAAGACTTTTTGTATTGATGGTTCCAGGCATCTATTTAAACTGATACAACTTTCTCGTTACCTTCCAGTAGAACTTCAAAAAGTAGTTGATCCTGTTATACAGAGGAATGGATATTTTGCCTCTTCAGAGAATATTCTTCTGGGAATGTTGACATATGAACGAAAATTTATTCGAGAACTAGCCCCACGAAGAATTCTTAAAGTAAGGAACAATAAGGATTCAGACAAGAACAATCTGAGAAAGTTCGTCATCCCTGCTATAAATTTCCGAGCTACTGATTATGTGTAAATGATTTCATGGCAAAAGTCACACGTAACGGAGCCGCCAATGACGATGGAAATTAAAGAAGAGCTCAAGAAATTACTTGAAGAGTCATCTACCAACTTTGATCAATGGTCTCTCTGGTACAGTTCACAAAATTTCCATGCCATACTCAGGTTGTTGAGAGAACAGTAAAGCTTGTCACGGAAGCAGCAGCAGTGGTTTGTGGCCAAGATGCGAGGCATGGATTTATCTGCACAAGGAAAGGATCCCTGTCACTTTTTCCTGTATTTGGTACTAAAAAAATTTTAAAATTGAGTAAATAAGAGTAAGTGTACATAAGTGTTTTTATAGTAATTTTATTTCCTAAAAATGTATAACTTACTGATTGTGATTATATCGATGGATGTTTCTATTTTATGAAACTTTCTGATGACAATTTGTTTTCAATTCTAGTATATGTACTTACTTATTTCATTACCAAAAATGAATAAATTGCAAAATATTTTTGCGCTTAAAATACTTTCAAAATGGTGTTTTTTCATAAGTATGTGCTTTAGTACTGTAGTATTTCATCATAGAATATTTAAAACTCCGAGCAGAGAAAATATAACTTCTCCAGTCGAAGAAAAATTAAGCTTGAAAAATCGCAAAATATTGGCTTCATGCACTATATTTGTATTCCTCAGAAGACACTCAAGGTATTTTTCTGTCATGATATAATTTTGGCATTTGAAATAGTACTGCAAAAGATATCTTTTAGTCACTGTCGAGGATTTATATAACTTCAAATTTTTAGGGAAGAAAAATTAAAAAAGCTAAATTTCTGGTTGCCGGTGCCCCATGAAGGCATTTTTTTATCGCTTTTTTTCTGCACTATCGCTAAGCAAAAAAAAAAATTGACCCCCGGTTTCGGCCTACCCTAATGGACAGGTTGCGTGGGGACAGGGCTACAATGGAGCAGCTAACATGAGTGGCATATATTCTGATCTTCAAACACAGATCAAGCAGATTTTGTATGAGTCACTGAGGATGGACCTCGCTTGGGAAGAGGCTAGGGGCGCGATTGAGCAAGGTTCGTTCCACATTGCCACAGAGGCAGCTATGTCTCTGGCAGACAAGTAACACGTCAAGTGCTTGACAGAGTGAGGACCACCATGTAGGGCAAACCTACTTTATAGTAGTCTTTATAGGTCCCTGTTGAAGCTGTTTCCAACGGCTGATGATGCTGAAAAACACAGACTCCTTGCAGTTGGTCAAAGAAGCTGCAGAGCTCTATGATACCAGCAACAGCATCATTAATCACCAGATTTAGATGATGGGCAAAACAGTGCACATATCGTGCTACCGGATTATTCTGCTTGATCCATGTTTGAAGATCAGAATATATGCCGCTCATGTTAGCTGTTCCATCGTAGCCCTGTCCGTGCAACCTGTCCATGCTGGTGAACTTGCTGACTAGTCCCAGAGCGATTTTCTCATACTCTTGGAAAAACTGACTATTTATTGGTGGGAATCCAACAAATGACTCCTGGATATCAATTGCAATGGGTTGGTCATTTTCGTCCCATTTAATGTCAATATGCGGAAATATACAGTTCAGCTGATCGACTTTTGCTATATCCTGTGTCGAGTTGAGTAAAAATGAGACACATGCAGCTTGTTTCATCTCATGCGGGATTTGTGTTACTACTTCTTCTGCAAGAGGATTTATAATCTCGTTTTGAATCTCAGGACTTAGATAATTCACTGTCCCTATAGGACACCTAATAAGCTCAGCAAGGATGTCATTGTACAGCGCTAACAAATATATGGCTTCCAGAAAGTTCCCCATTGTTACAGATCCATCATTTGTTTTACAATGTTCTCTAAAAGCATGCTATTATCAATCATGCTATTTGCTATGGAACCTTCAACATGAAATACTATATGTGTAATGTTTATTAAGATATTGGATCTGTCAGGCCTAAATTTGTAAATCTAACCATGTAAGATTGTGATATGGCAATACAATTTATCATTGTTAATGGCTGTAACGAAATTATAAAAAAAAATTACATCGGCCGAGGTGCCCCTCAGCTCATGTGCCCTGGGGCAACTGCTCCACTTCGCTCCAAGGTGCTACGCCACTGACCACTAGTGTTATGTTTATGTATTGGCCTGATCTATAATGTACTTAGATTTTGAAATGAATTGAATTGAATTGTTTTTGCTTGAAATTTATATATTTATTTGTAATATATGTTAATTGTAGTATCGATTTTTCTGATTTGCTCTATGCAAATTTATATTTATGATTTCTGGTTGTATAAAAGCTCATGTCTGTCAATATCTTATTATTGTCACTGATAATGGACACTATGTTGCCTAAAAGAGCTTTGGCATTTTGAAATACTTTTTATGTATGTCATTGATAATGTAGTAAATAAATACAATTTACAATATTTGTAAGTTACTGGAAATATTGAACAACACATGTTTAGGGTTTCCCTAGCAGACATACTCCAGATATTGGATTACACCCAGGCAGGATAGTTAAATTTGCAATCTCTCCTATACGGTTTTCTTTGTTGCATATCACCTTCTCTTTTGATAGGGCACTTTATTCATAAAATGATAAAAATAAGTACATCTTTTTATGAGCCAAAAGGCTCCCTGGCCTGCAATAATCTGAACAACACATGTTTAGGGTTTCCCTAGCAGACATATTCCAGATATTGCATTACATCCAAACAGAATAGTTAAATTTGCAACCTCAGTCCTCATGATTTTGGCGAGGCACATTATTTTCTTTGCAGAGTATGAATAGGCACATAACATGACACATAAGTTTTCACTCGAAAAGGTTGGTGGCTCTTGGGAAAGTAAAACCTCATTTAAAGAACATTCTATACTGAGTAACTGCTTGAGGTAGACATAAGTTTTGGGTGCCTCGATCTGCTGCGAGTCGAGGCCAAGTGGAAAAGAAAAATTACACATTCTAAGGTCTACACAAAGATATATGAAAACTTCATTTGTTACCTGCATTATTTCATCATTTCTCTACAAAAAATATGATGATGTTTTGGTGGATTTCAAAACAAAGTAGTGTTTAGGGTTCTAAACAATATAAAGCACTATTTTTAGTAAAAATAATGACAAAAGTTAAGTTAATCAATTAAAACATATTATTTAATACAATAAATGGGGCAAAATAAATTTCTAAAAAAAAATATACACATTAGTAATCCAGAATGTGTGAATGAAACAAAATGATAAAATTACATTTTATAATTTCATTTAAATATTTGAATTAACGTTTGTTGTTTCATTAATTTTAGTTTATGGGAAAGCAGCATTTTCTTATCCTGTAGATGGACATTATTTCTGCTTGGTTATAAAGCTTCTTTGTTCAAGACCTTTAATTACATGATCGATTGTTTGCACAAGGTTATCAATGGGTATTTTTTCTTCTCCACATTTATCATTGCTACTTTGTTCTTGTTTAGTTAATATCAATCATATCGCAAATTTCGACATCACTCAATTTATTTAAGATTCACACATCATCATCACAGTGCAGAACTTCCATTATATCGGCTTTATCGAGATTTAATGAAGTGACGGAAGATTTAATGAAGAGCTGAGATTTAATAAAGCATGAGGATTAGCACTTTTGTTGATATATTTGAAGGTATAAATGTCTTTAAATCATCTTCACTATTAATGAAACGAAAAACAAAAAATAAGAACTCAAAAGTTTTATTTATTTTCTAGCATCTATATAATATTATGTTTAAAAAGGCTGATGATTCTAAAAAAAGGAATAACTTTATAGTTAAATATGTAAAAAATATCATAGTAGATAAAATAAATATCTTTTCTAAAAAAGAAAAATCTCTACTCTCAATGATTTTTCTAAAATATGATGAGTCATTACGAAGCAGCAGAGGGAAAGAGAAGAAAGGAATTTGTTTGGTTCATAATCGTAAATGCAGCTGACCCTTTTGAGAGGTTAGTGTGTTAATGACCTTGTTGCTCGGTTCTGTGCGATACAATATTATTTAGTCATTTACTTGCTATTTATAGTATGTAAATATGGGTTTCCACACAAAGAGATAAAATATACAGTCGATTTTGAGCTGGCAGGAGGTTCGACGAGATTGAAAAACTCATCAGATATTGGGAGGGAGAAGGGATTCTGAAGACAAAACAAAATACATTGAAGAATGGGATTCGTACTACGAAGTGAACAAAATAAATTTCCGTGAGAGTTAATACAAATTCTCGGGATTTTCAGATTTAATTGAACAATCTGTGATAAAATGTTATGATAATGTTTTAAAATGTTTAATATTAAAAAATACATTGTTTCAGAAAAATTTCTTTTCAAGAATGAGAAAAGACAATTTTGATAATAAAAAATCAGTATTTAAATAACGATGTATATTTTACGCAAAATAATTCGTCGGGAATCGTAACTTGCATAAGAGAGAGTGAAGTTAACACTAACAATGTACATAATTTATGCTTTAACCATGAACTGATCTACAGCTATCCATATATATATCCAGTGTATATATCAACCATAAACTTCCGTTTTACTTTGAGGTTCAGAAAGTCAGTATTTGTTTATAAAATATAACTCCATATAAATAATCTTACCCTGCTGTTTTAAATCCACGACTTTATCAGTCTAATAGTTTAAGGAGGGGGACGATTTAAAAATTTGGAAAACATCCGGATTTGGGAGGTTTCTGGATTTTGGATGTCCGGATTTTCGAGGTTGTACTGTATTACAAAACAATGTTTCACCACTCTAGATGGAGAGATGATTCATTGGATCTCCCCTATGACAATGTCAAGTATGTGCAAAATACATTGGAGTTGTTTGCATGGACAATTAATGCCATCTAGTACACAAATAAATTAAAATAAAAACGTTCCATATGAAAACGCACATCAGTGACTGCTGTCCTTAAGGGTAAAGTTTTCTCCTACATGAATGCATGACTACTGTCTTTGAATGCAAGTTCGCAGTCAACGCACAGGCATGTCAACCATCTGCACAGGGTTAAACTATGCATTTTTCATAAGTGATTGTAGAGTCAATTAATATATAACAACAGTATTACAATTTTGACAGTATAAGTTTGAAGTGTTGTCATTTTAGTTTTAATATTATGAGAGAATTTTCTTGAATAAGTCCTGATAGCCTTAAGCTGACCAATTGATGTCGAAGTCTTGCATATTGATTATCAATTAATTTTATTTTCATTTATTACACTGAGCGAAAGATTTAACTAATTTTTGCATCCTATTCTGGGATGGTGCTGCCCTCTATTAATAAGCAATTTAAATACCATTATCTAATCCTTGAAATCTATAGTTTTCTGAAATGTTGTTGCTAACACGATTCTTGAATTGCATTTTAAATTTTAATATTTTATTTACCTTGAACACGGATTATGGAGTCTTTACCTTCTGTACTTGAAATCTTACATTACAGATTATTGTTATTTTTATTCCAAAAATTATCACACAATGGACAACCTTCTAGGCAGACCAAACTCAGGTCTTCAGACCTGAGATTGATCTGAACTTGGTATTCAAAGAGTAAATGAATTTACAAGAGTGTATTGAAAATTAATCATAGAGATATATGTGTAGCTATAAAATGGGCTTTTTTCCCCCCTAACTGATTATTTAAATAAAAGTTTAGTTTGATTCTTATTTCGTTAAGTTTATTTGTAAGGTTGATTATGTTGTTGCTTTCCAGGGAGATGTTAGTCAAGCTAGTTAAGTGTAGAGGTGTTCCAGTATTCAATACCAATTATTAGTTTTGCCAATATATCGATATTTTCCCGATACAACCGATAGACATGATATTTTTTTTTATATTTCAGTATTAAGAAATTGAGTTTTCTTTAACTGCTTTTAATCCTGAGACAGAATGATGTGCAGAAAGCTGATAAAATACAGAAATATCTCACTAGCCTAAAAGGTGCATCGGATTTTGTGCATCTACATGAAAGGGCAACTCTTAAAGCCGAAGGTCATTCGGTGCTACCTTCAAATGTTTATAGTCAATGGTACCCCCATTTCTTACTTATTTATCTTTAGTATGGTATGGAGATCTTTAACACTTGATACATAAATGAAATCCCTTTTGCAAAACTGAGTGATTCGGGCATAACAAACATTCCTAATGCAATGTATAGTATAAATATTGTATTTGGTATTTCCAGTTAAAGCCAGAGTTGCCAAAATGGTCGACATTCTGCTAATCGGGCTACTTTTAAACTCTTATTGGTGACATTTTGAAACATAAAGTAACTAATACTAAAAAAAAATAATGCTGAGGCACACCTCTCTGGGTCTCTCCCGGCCACACATTAAACTGTCATAAGCCCTAGGGTTGGCTGTGTGGTCTGGGCCTTCGACACCTCTCTCGGTCCTACAGTACATGCATACCAAATTTCATGGCATTCTTAAGCTAAGATTTCCTGCTACAATCTGTACATACATATTCATACATCTTCCATTATTATGTAAGAAGAAGGCTGAAGGCAACTTGCAAAAGTGTATACAAGGGCTATTTTTCATGTATGCCTGGAAAAGTTTACCTACTTCTAAAAGGAAGCAGAAACTCCGAAAACTTCCCTCATCTGTCCGATAAATTGTAAATACTGTCCAATAAAGTATATTTTTCTTTACAAAAATTTTGTTCAATTATTCAGTTCAATTCAATAATTATTTTGTTCAATTATCAGAAGTACCACAACTGATTGCACAACTGCTGTTCATACAATCAACTTAGTCAGTATTCTCATAAAAAGCAAAAACTGAAGCTAAAGCATGAAGGTCAATGATTTAACAAACAGCTTCTTCCTAATGAGCAACACACCTAACAACGAAACTTATAAGGTGGCAAAATAACTATGTGACTGAAATCTCTTGCTTTATATAACATCCATTTCAGGGCAAAATTAATGTTTCTCATCTTGATACAAGGCCTCTGTTAATAACACGAAATGTGTACACTAACAAATGACTTATTAAAGCATGAAATTCTGGAGATATATTTTTACTTGAGAATTACAAATGGTGGACACCTGGAGAAGCAATTGTAACATTTATCACTGCAACAAATACACTGATAAGTGATCTAGCCTCAAATCTGGAATTAGTTAATCTTCTCTAATCTTTTCACATGTTTCGTGTGTGAAGTTTCTATTGTTTTTATTTTATCATATGATTGAGTATTACATAATTTCTCTTAAGGATTTCTCTATGAGAGGCATCCCAGACTTAGTCCTATTACAGGTAATGCCTGAAAAACTTCCTTTCATCCCAAACAATAAAAAATTATTCAATTTTTTTTTCAATCAAAACAAAAACAACTTCGTACTTTGCTACATTAGCTTTCTGCACTGCATACATAAGTAGTTAGGAGATTTTGGGAATTCCAATTATTCACTTAGTTCTACTTCTCTGTAAATTCTATATTCAAAATTCCTATTACATGGATTTTCTAAAAGTTATATATAAAACCGCTTTTGGAAAAGAAAGAAAAACATATTTTATAATACTTAAAATATAGTCTCGTGATGTACAAAAATAATTAAAAAACAAGAAACATGTTCCTTAAAGCTTAATGATGGGCTGCACAAAATCAGTCACTAGGACGCATGCGGCCCACAGGCTGATGACTAAATTTATCAGAGAATTAAGATACTATAGATCAATAATCCAAAGAAAACTCAATTTTGAAGAAAATGTGCTTTAGCGGTTTTGATTCAATTCTAGACAAGTGAAGTTAGTTTATTCCAATGTATAATGTTTTGGATTTATATTTACCCATTCAATTATGCAAATTTAAATCAGAAACTTAATTATAGAATACACAAACACATGCTATTTTCTAAATATAATTAATGACAAATAAATTGATAATACTTTGAGAGTAAAATGCATCTACTTCGTGAGTAAATAATCAAATTATGAGTTAAATAAATAGATAATGATATACATCCTATTCTTACTTGGTATGTTGAAATGCTAAAGGCTTGTTCCTTGGTTGCATTAAGAGCTTGCTGTTTTGTAGATTTCCTGGTTCAGAAAGCAATAATGTTTGTAAAAGCAAAGATGTAATGCATTTAACAGTTAAGCAACTTGTTCGGATCCTTTCTTGGTCTTCTTCTTTGCCATCAATACCATCCAGTTAGTTTATTCGAATGTATAATGTTTTGGATTTATATTTATCCATTACAGTTATACAAATTTAAATCAGAAACTTAATTATAGAATACACAAACATGCTATTTTTTAAATATAATTAATGACAAATAAATTGATAATACTTTGAGAGTAAAATGCATCTACTTTGTGAGTAAATAATCAAATTATGAGTTAAATAAATAGATAATGATATACATCCTATTCTTACTTGGTATGTTGAAATGCTAAAGGCTTGTTCCTTGGCTGCATTAAGAGCTTGCTGTTTTGTGGATTTCCTGGCTCAGGAAGCAATAATGTTTGTAAAAGCAAAGATGTAATGCTTTTAACAGCTAAGCAACTTGTTCGGATCCTTTCTTGGTCTTCTTCTTTGCCATCAATACCATCAATAGGGGTTGCACTTAGTACACCAAGCAAAGCCATCCATGTTTCTTCAAACTGTTGTCGTGAAATCCAACCTAAATGACATTGACACTTCAGAAAGAGATTCAAGATCAGGAGAATTATTGAAAGTAGAATATGAAATTTACCTAAAAGATTTATTCTATATATATACTGCTTCAATACATCTCTATCTTGCAAATATTCCCCAGGAGGTGGCGGAACAGATGTTTTAAACTTTCCAGAGAATTCAGGTGACCATCCCAATTGCCAGAGGATAGGTGGACTACGAGCAAAACTATTAACTAGAGGTAATCTTGCCAATCCTGCAAAAAGAAAAATACTTACAAAAAATATATTTTTTACTCAGGTTAACCTGATTTCCAAGGAATTGAAGTCAAACCATATTAAATAAAAGTTTCACGAAATTCCTTCATTACATAGTATTTTCATAATAATCATAACTCATCATACCTAGTGGCACATAAGGCCTTCAGCTTGCGTGACACCCTGGTCAATCCTGTGATGCAGTCCTTGCTTCTGACCAGCTCGCCCATCCCATCAAATTTCTCTCCTGCTGCACCAGTCTCCTCCAAGTTAGCTTGGGTCGACCCTGAGATCCCCCTCTCACAGGTGCCCAAGTAAACGCCACAGAAGGGATGCCACGCTGCGGCACCCCCAAGACATGTCCATCCCCATCCACGCTCTTCTACTTCCATCTCAACTGCTTCCCATCCGGCATTTCCGCAGAGTTCAGCGCCAGCAACAACATAAAGCCAAAATACTCCCAAAATTCTCCCCAGACATCCAGTATGCCAGGTCCCCAACCTGCTGCACACACACACCCCCCCCCCCCCGCCAATCCCCATGCCCCGGTTCCATATAGTAAAATGCCCCCCCCCCCCAAGGAATTAAAAAGGCCGACCCTGGATTCCAAATCAAGGCCAGTAGCTCTCGATATCCCTTTTTCTTTTTGTAGTAGGTAACTGGGGGATTATCCCAGCTTATATTTTTGTGTCTGGCCACCGAAGATGTGGCCATTAGTGATTGCAATACCAGAATACTGGATACCAAATACCGGTATTTCATGCTATTTTGAAATTTCGTGAAACCGGTATTTGCTAAAGTAAAATACTGGTATTTTCGGTATCAGCTATAATAAATATTTTTTTATTAAAGGGTTTAATTTAACTTATTGAGCATCTAATATTATTTGAAATACATATTTTTGAAAATACATATATAAATAAAAATATTTAAAAATACGTATTTTTATCGTATTTTTAAAAATACGTATAAAAATTATAAAATAAATATTTCTTGCACAGGCATAGTTAATTTCCAGCATGAACTATAAATTAGAATTTAATATTCTAAACTATCTAATAATACCAATTACTAGACGAGATTGTATTCTAAACTAACATCTCCGTGCAGAGACGAAGTTCTCTGAAGCTCCTTAGCAATCACTTAAAGATCAGGACACTCCACTATCTGAGGAATTATACAGTGCAGGATTCAGAGGAATTATACAGTGCGTAGAATACCAGTATTGTATTTTTGGTCCAGTATTGCAATCACTAGTGGCCATCTTATACCCTGGGTATTGTCAGTAAGAATAGTCTTTTCTATGTGGTCAGCAGGGTTATTGTCCCAGCTGTTTTATTGTCTTTGGTATATTCCCACCTTAGTAGTGGATGTAGATGTTTTGTTAATTATTGTGGCCGTATGTTTAATCATCGCGTTGTTGGGGTATTGTCCCAGCCTTCTGTTCTCTTGGTGTATTTCACCCTAGCGGTGTTTTTTCTGGCCCAGAGCTGTGCTCTGATGTGTGTTGTTAACTCTTTTTACTTTTCAGACTCATTTTTAATAGCTTCCTTTTCAGTGTCTCGCATAAGTTTTTCCCATTCACATGTTAAATCTGTTTTGCCTCATTCTTTTCAGGAAAGCAGCCCGCAGACTCCCTTGAATGGGACTGACCTTAAGAAGGAGGTATTTAGGTATGTTTTGTGTCAATCAGGCTGGTTTTGGCTCTCTAGCTAGCCCTACCTTGTCTCTCTCTCTAATAATCCTTCCTTTTCAGATCCTTTCTCCAGTTTCCTAGATCATGTTTAAGTGTTTTTGCCCTGCGTGCACTTTAGTTTTTAGTTTTGCTTAGACTAGTTATATATATATATATATATATATATATATATATATATATATATATATATATATAATATATAAATATATATATATAAGTTGTGCTAGATGCTTTAGAGTTATCACTTGTATTTTAGTTAAGCATTGTCTTTAATGTTCTCTAGTTGTTTAGACAGTCTGGCTATCGCCTATCTTCCCTGTGCTAGAATGTTCCTTCCTTGGAATTAACTTATATTTAGGTTATCCTCTCAGCTTTTGTCCCATAAATGAGGTTCTATTAGACCACTACGTCTTAGCATAAGTTAGTTTTTTAAGTAGATATTGTTTTCTTGTATTATTTCTTTTAGGGATGGTCTGACAGCAATTGGGTTTTGGGTCAGTGAGAGGGCCCTAGTCCTTGGGTACTATTCCCTTCCTTAGTATAAAAGTCAGTAGTAATTGTTATTAGAGTCATCCTTGGCTTTATCCTCTGGCTGTATTGCACTGTAGCAAGCACTTAGTGCTTCGGACGGCAGGATTATTAGTGCGGACATCAGAGTCCTTTTCTTGCCCGGTCCCTCTTAATTTTAATTTCCTGTCTTTTCTTCTTAGGTTAAGTTAACCTGGCAGTACAGGTTTATGCCTGGGTTATGACAGAGCCTCTTTAAGTTGTATGCTGCCTATGCATAACTACTGAGGAGTAGAACGTCGAAATCCTCTGTGAAATTACAAAAATTTATTTATGGAGCCAAAAGTTTAGCTTGTTTCGGCTTTTCTGGTCAGTCACTGCATTCGACATCTATTGTTTCCCGTACTTCTTGGGTGTCCCGTAACTCCCCATGGAGTTGGGGCATTTTTGCTCAGGCTTCCTCAATTAAGGGAAGTTCCCTTGAGGTCCCTTAAGTGTTTTTGTTTTCGCTGCTCCCTGGGGGGGGGTGTGGTGTGTGTGGTTAGCAGGTCTTTTAGTTATACAGACTATATTTGGTGTTGAGTCCTATCTTGGTCATCTGACTGGCTCTTTATCCACATGCCGCCTTTTGGGCCTTAGCCTTATCGTCTGTAGACGATTCCCAGTGGTGTGGAATTAAACCTGTGTGTGTAAACTGAGAGGTATGTCAGGTCCTCACTGCTGTCTGACAGTAGCTCTCCATATCCCATCCAGTTTTCCAAAACAATTCTGAGCCCCTGCAATTCCCATCTCGATCTCCCTATGCCCCCACCAGCACACCAAGGCAAGTGAAGCCACCCACATCTTCAACTGATTCATCATCCAATTCCATATCCCCAGAAATCTCTTCAACAATTCCCAAGACCCCTGTTCCACCTGTATTGACCTGCAAACCAGTAGACCCAGCAAATCTGCCAAGGCCATCAGTTCTCCAAAGATAGCATGACAAAATCCTTGATCTCTATGTTTGCCCTTGTGTGGGTTGTAATGAATACAGGCCTACCTGTAGCGGCAGCGAGGCTAGAACGTAAAGCAGGTGCTGTTGCATCTGACCAATAATGCTAAGTAGTGGTCATCATAAAACATTGTAACTCGAGGGTGACCTGAGCCTGGCCTTCTGCTTATCGTTCCGTTATATTGCAATTGGGTCCATAAGAGTGAAATCAAAGAATGTGAACTTTGAAGAATTCAGCAACTTCACAAATAGATTGGCTGATTTATAACCTGCCCATGGCTCGCCATCGCTGACTATTCTCAAAACGCCTTTTTTGGGATATATCGAATGAAATGGCTATTTCAGATTTTTACCCTAACATTCGTAGTAGAAGTAAGGAAGCACAGAAAGAAATACCTGCTTTGATTAAGATGCTGCTTTACGTATTTAGCATGGAGTCAATTGCCATTATGCATGTGTTTCCATAAATGCATATTGTATTTGAAGTATACAGCAAGTTTTGTACAATAAAATTCATTCATTCGCTTGTGATCTGAGAATTTGCATTTCATGCTTATTTTTAGAAGGGAGTGTATGTATGTTATATATACGAGTAAGTTTGTGCACACATACATGTGTGCACTTGCGAACATATGTTTGTTCAACCCAGACCGTCTGATCTATCAGAAGGGGTGTGTACACATGTGTGTGTATATGTGCTGGAGTAAATGCATGTATGCATACATGTTTTTGTGGCCACTCCAAATGGATGCCCCTAAATGGCTGCCCCTTAAACTGGGTCTGATTGCGCAGTGGGTCAATGACGCTTGGTACAGGGATGCAATATTTGTGGGAAATGGTCGCAAAACCATTCAAAAAATATTGCTTTAGTTATTGATGGCACAGATGATGATGGGGTTTTTATAAATGATGATGACAGTGATTTTTATTACATGGGCATAGATGGGACTGTTGATATTTACATGATGTGCCAATGGTTATTAAAACTACTTGGCGAGTTTGACTTGGACTATATCACCTATGACACACGAGCAATGTCTCCCGTCCGTTTTGAGGTTGCTGTATGCTGGGGGGTAAAAGAATGCCTAGAGCTTGTCACACGTCACAAGAATGAGTGTCCCCAAAACGGACAGGAGACAGCACTCTTATGTCATAAGCCTACTTGCTTGAAATTGGACTTTAGTTTGTACTATAACAATAATATGTTCTAAAAAGAGAAAAAAAGAAAAATCTGTGAAAAAAATTTGTTTAGAAAAATAGATTTTTAATTTTGATGATTAAAATAAGTTAATTTTGTACATCAGTATTATCTTCTAATGAATGATTTGAATCATTCAGATATTTTCATAAAAAAAAATTCTATCATTTCTATTCTCTGTGCAAATTTTAGAACAATTCTGTCCAGATCTCATATATTGTAACTATCAAGTTGAAAGTTTCATTTCTGAACATTTATCCAAAAATTATTTTCTTTTAAAGTTATAATTTTAGTAAAAGATTTTTACGCAAGGGGAAGAAGTGTGAGACTAGTAGGCACCATTTGCAGATTTTGGTGTTTGTGACTAAATAAAGGGAGCAGACATATAGTCACCAATTTCGACAGTCTTGGCCTGGAAAGTTATGACCCCAATAAATACACATTACCCAAATTGCAGGAGTGGCTGGGGTATAAAAAATATCCAAAGCCAAGATTTATTCTATAAACTTATTCGATACTGAAAAACCAATGAAACCATGGTACAAACTTACACTGAGAAATCGCCAATGGTGGGAAAAGGGCGTATCTTTACCCGAGGCAAAAGAGATGCTGTAGAAAAGGAGGATTAATGAAGAAATTATCAGAATGTATCAGACAGTTAAGTCGCATGACAATTGAAGTGGAGCATCAGAAAGTTGAAGTCTGAATCCAAAATATCAGAGTGATAATCGGTATGTTGGAGTCGTCAGTTGTTAGATATGAGAAACATATCATGAGTTGTGTGTGAGAATGAAGAAATCATAGCAAGAAGAATGTCAGTGGGGCAGTTAGTGATATCCAAGCAGATTAGCAGATCAGCAAACTAAGGCTAAAAGGCAAAGGTATGTGCCACTCTTAATATATATTAGGTCATTTTGCTAATTGAAATAAAATAAAAATGAACTGGTCTCCCACGGGTGCTTTCTTCTTAAGTGATTTTATAGTAACTTTATGTAATTTTAATAATAATAATAATAGAAGTGTTAATAAATGCTAGTTTTGTTTAAAGTTAAACATGTGGATTTTAATGAGTAATATTTTTGATTTATTGAACATGGTCAAGGCGGCTCGCATAAAGAAGTAATGATGGATATTGCGGTTATGTTAGCAAATTACCACAATGAAAAGTTAAGACATAACTTAATTTAAGTCTCATCTATTTAAAGTAATTTAAATAATCATCACAGTAACATATGTCCAAAAAAGATAAAATTCAGTCAATGAAAAAAGTGCAGAGAAAGATATGTAAAAGAATTTGCATAAAAAACCCAAAATGTAAAAACTGTGTTGTGTTGTAACTGATCCTAATTGTCAGAAACATGGCCAGAATAAGTCCATAAAACACAAGTTTGTAGCAAAGGAGGAGAGAATGCAACTTCTGTTGGTCCAAAGGTCCTAGACACACAATGGTAGAAGTCTGACTTTGCCTAATAGCATCCAATTTGACTGGAACTCAGTTAGGGTGGCATCCACAGCAACTATACCCTCTTTTCCCTACCACCAATCTCTTAGAAGGACTTTTAGATCCACATATTTTATGTACCCATACTTTGTGCAGACACATGGATAGTTCAAGTACTTCCAGGAATTAAACTCAAGTCTTCCAAGTGCGCCTCCCTGTACCTTAACAACTGGGCTATCCTTGCTATGTAAAAACTAAAACTATCCAACAAATTTTAACAATATATTTTTTTAACTGATGAGATAAAACACGATGTGATATTTGAGACAAAATATTTTATATAATCATTACAAATAAAAAAAACATCATAACAACTTAGCAAATTAAATTATTTTTCAATTTCAGACAATTTTTAAATTAAAACATAAATAATTATTTCTTTACCTCTAATGACACTTTTCAAGAGTGTAAATATATATTCTGAAATATCAAGCTGGCATTTTCTAGTATTTTCTAAGCAAGATATAAGTTCAACAATTTTCATGCATGCTTCCAAAGCAAGATCCTGATCTAAAATAAAGAATATTTTTTAATATATATGTTATAAAAGGAATAAAACATTAATTTATAAAATTAAGCAAAACTATTTTTAAAATGCAGCAATTTTACTATAAATGTTTTTTCATTGTCTATGCTAAATGAAAATGCTTAAGAAACAAAAATCATTTTAAATATGAAATCAAATAGCACACTGATTGACAAATGCCAAAGAACAAGATAATATTATGTCATTAAAGGCATCTATGGACTTCAAGTTAGTATTATGGTTCCAACCAACTTCATATAAGAAATAAATTTACGAGCCAAATATTATAAAAGTGTCCATTGTTTTTATTTTCTTTACTATCTTAAGAAAATGACAAATGCCATCCTCATTGAGACTGACTCCTATCAAAATTTTTTAACAGTTTTGCCGATTTCATAAATTTTAATCTCACTCGATTTATTGAGGATCAGTATGATGAGAGAACAAAGTTTCCACAAAAGCAGAGTTTAAGTTGGCACAAAAATGCTAAAATGGGAGGAAAAGTTATAGCAAGATGATAAAGTTAGCCACTTTTGACACTCGGAAAATCGTAGCACCAACAATAAAGCATTGTTGGACATCAGTGGAAAACTAATTATTTTAGATAAATAGATAAGATTTTTTAAAATATTTAATTAAAGCAGTTAAAACATTATTGGACATCAGTAGAAAACTAATTACTTTAGATGACAAATAAATAAGATTTATTTAAATATCTAATAAATAATTTCCATGCTTTTCTTTGCATACACTATCTTCTAAAATTTTAATATTTCTTTCAGAAAATTATTTTTAACTGTGCTTTCACTTTTAATAGGTAATGGATTGAAATATCAGTAAACAGAAAGCTTGTGGTGAAAATATTACCTTACATTTGCATGTTCTGATGAAACAATGGTATGATAGAAAAGGGGGTAAAGTAGGAAAAGTAATAGCTTCTTAACTAAATGTTTTGCATTTCAATTGCATAATTTTTTTTACTTTGCTCTTGGGTCCCCACCAGGGCTGCCCATACAATTTGTGGGCATCCTCCTTATTTAATTTCCCCTCTTCGTTAGTCTTTCATGTCTTCTCCTCCTTACACAAAAAAAGGATGACCAGGCCCCCCTCTAATATCTGAGCCCTCCCACTCGACTGGTGTTCATCATCTCTCTATGGGCGGCCCAGCCCCTTACTTCTTCCATGCCTTTCTTTCCAATCACAGGGAATGTATTAATTTCACAATCAGCCTTTCAGGTTTCAAGAAATTTATGTTATTTTTGCAAAAGAAAGCAGATGAACTTTTTGTTTTAAATTCTTAACATAGTAGTGTTAAATATTTTTAGAATATGAAATTTTGTAATAGGCATAAATTGAAGAGTAACTACATAGATAAACTCTGTTTCTTTTTTATTTATTTTTTACTTTTTCAGTACTGCGGAGAATGAGAACAAAATAAAAATGGCCTTCGCCCCTTTAAGATCAAATATACAATACTATTTCCTTATCACATGGCAAACCGAGTCAAAACATTCCACTCACATTGTTTACACTAAACTCTCAATCAAACTAAAAGTAAGACTAAGCACTTGGCTTAAATGTCATAAAAGCCCTTGGCGGATGATTTTGAAGTCAAAAGAAAAAGTTTTATACAGCTGCACATAACGAATGTGATTATTTTTCTCATATTTTAAAAAATTATTTCCTGTTTTCACTAGTGAAAAATAAACTTTGAAAATAAACCATAACCATTCAGTTGTCCCTTCTATTAAAACTATATAGAGAATTCTATAAAAATGAGGAGATTTGAATTATGTGCTAAAAATTATAGTAGTTAGCAATTATGCATAAAAATATAGAATATGAAAACAATTGGAAGTTAGGAATATTTGTACTCAGTACTTATTTTAACTCACAATATTTTTCAGTTGATTAATCGGCACAGTCTTCATAATTTTTGCATTTCTTAATAATGAATTTATCCATAGCAATGACGACACATGCAAGAAAGATGGCCAATTATATCAATGGTGGATAGCACCAAGAAGCAGCCTCAAGTATTTATAGTGCGATCTGCTAGGTCTTGTTTATGGTCTTAGGGGGGATGTGTAAGCATCACAGCTGAATTTGGTTAATAGATCTTACAAGAGGTCTATATAAGGTCTATAATCTGGTTTAAACTTGAACTTGAATCACGGAAGTGATTTTAATCAATCTAGTCTTTATGGAGTATTCTAGAACGTATGGACACCGATGTCTCTTGAGAATATCTATTGTATGGAGGGGTAAGGGTAATAGAGTCAATAGGTGCAATAAAGGACACAGAATTAAGAAAATAACATTAGCAGAGAATAAATATCAAAGTATCAGCAGAATCTGCTGATGGGTTGATATTAAAACAACATTGCTATTTTGCAATAGACATTATTTTTTAGCAGAAAATTCATGATAAAGATAAATATAATAGCAATTATGAAGACAATAATACTGATAAAAAAGTGGTCTGATGAAATCAATAACTGTTATAATGAAAGCAATAGTGATGAGTATAGAATAAGTGATGATAGTGAGAACTATAACATTAATGAGGATGAAGAAATTAATAATTGTTATAATGAAAGCAATATTGTTGATAATTATAGAATAAGTGATAATAGTGATAAAAATAATTCTGATATGCAAAATGTAATTACTGGCGATAACGAAATTGATGATAAATTATCAGAAGGTTCTAGTAAAAATATTCAAAGTAAGAATGCTAGAGGGTGAGGCATCCACAGGGACCGTACACTCCTTCCCTACCACCAATCTCTCGGAAGGACTTACAGACCCACATGTTTAACGTGATCGTACTCCGCATGAACACGGCGGCAGTTGTGGCAGCATGCAAATCCAGTGCGCAAACCACTGGGCTATCACACCCGAAATGTGCCAACAGCATGTGGTGTTCCCAGGTGGTCACCCACCCAAGTACTAACTTTGCCCGATGCTGTTGACTTTGGTGATCTAACGAGAACCGGTGTTTTCAGCACGGTAGGGCCATTGGCTTCAAGTGGAGCATTGGTGTTGTTGAGACCCAGACCATCCGACCTACCAGAAAGGTGTAAGGTAACCATTTGGATGGCTGGGAAGTATCACCCAATTTAGACCAGAACCCAGTGGGGGAGGCATCCACAGGGACCGTACCCTCCTTCCCCTACCACCATGGAACATTGGTGTCGAAAGCCCAGGCCATCCAACTTGTCCAAAGACATGGAGCAGCAAGATGGGCAGCCGGGTGGAACATTGGTGTTGTTGTTGTCGTTGAGACCCAGACCGTCCGACCTACGAGAAAGGTGCAAGATAACTGTTTGGACAGCCAGGAAGTGCCACCCAATTTAGACCGGAACCCAGTGGGGGAGGCATCCACAGGGACCGTACCCTCCTTCCCCTACCACCAACCTTTCGGAAGGACTTACAAACCCACATGTTTAATGTGATCGTACTCCGCATGAACATGGCGGCAGTTGTGGCAACGTGCAAATCCAGAGCGCAAACCACCGGGCTACTGCACCTGAAATGTGCCAACAGCACGCGGTGTTCCCAGGTGGTCACCCACTCAAGTACTAACCGTGCCCAATGCTGCTTGACATCGGGGATGGAACATTGGTGTTGTTGATGAGACCCAGACCGTCCGACCTACCAGAAAGATGTGTAAAGGTGTCCGACCTACCAGAAAGGTGTATGAAAAGAACATTGGTATTGTTGTTGGGACTCAGACCATCCGACCTATCAGAAAGATTTAAGGTAACCATTTGACGGCCGGGAGGAACATTGGTGTTGTTGTTTTTGAGACCCAAACCGTCCGACCTACCAGAAAAGTGTAAGGTAACTGTTTGGATAGCTGGGAAGTGCCACCCAATTTGGAACGGAACCCAGTGGGGGAGGCATCCACAGGGACCGTACCCTCCTTCCCCTACCACCAACCTTTCGGAAGGACTTACAAACTCACATGTTTAATGTGATCGTACTCCGCATGAACACGGCAGCAGTTGTGGCAACGTGCAAATCCAGAGCGCAAACCACCGGGCTACTGCACCCGAAATGTGCCAACAGCACGCAGTGTTCCCAGGTGGTCACCCACCCAAGTACTAACCGCGCCCAATGCTGCTTGACATCGGGGATGGAACATTGGTGTTGTTGTTGAGACCCAGACCGTCCGACCTACCAGAAAGATGTGTAAAGGTGTCCGACCTACCAGAAAGGTGTATGAAAAGAACATTGGTATTGTTGTTGGGACTCAGACAATCCGACCTATCAGAAAGATTTAAGGTAACCATTTGGACGGCCGGGAGGAACATTGGTGTTGTTGTTTTTGAGACCCAAACCGTCCGACCTACCAGAAAGCTGTAAGGTAACTGTTTGGATAGCTGGGAAGTGCCACCCAATTTAGAACGGAACCCAGTGGGGGAGGCATCCACAGGGACTGTACCCTCCTTCCCCTACCACCAACCTCTCAGAAGGACTTACGGACCCACATGTTTAACGTGATCCTACTCCGCATGAAAACAGTGGCAGTGTGTAAATTCAGTGTGCAAACCACCGGGCTACCGCGCCCGAAATGTGCCAACAGCACGCGGTGTTCCCAGGTGGTCACCCACCCAAGTACAAACCGCGACTGATGCTGCTTGACATCGGGGGTGGAACATTGGTGGTGTTGTTGTTGTTGAGACCCAGACCGTCCGATCTACCAGAAAGGTGTGTAAAGGTGTCCGACCTACCAGAAAGGTGTATGAAAGGAACATTGATGTTGTTGAGACCCAGACTGTCCGACCTACCAGAAAAGTGTAAGGTAACCGTTTGGACAGTCGGGAGGAACATTGGTGTTGAAGACCCAGACCGTCCGACTCATCCAAGGGACTTGAGCATCTATTTGGACGGCCGGAGGGAGGAACATTGGTATGTAAAAGTTTAAATAACTCAAAAACTAATTTGAATCTAGAAAACATGTTGTTGAGATGCATCGTCATCCAAGCTCAGGTATCCCAGTACTGAATTTCGTAGCTGTCCATTGCTTGGATTTTCTCATTATGCATGATACAGACATTCTTTTTTATTATTATAAATGCATTCCTTGAAAGAAAAATATTAGGAAAATATTGATATATAAAATTCTAATATTGGCTGAATATTAGAAATATTTCTAATGAAACACAAAGATTTACAATACTGATACAATATCAGCATGCAAGGGGGGGGGTCTTGCAAGTTCCTTTAATAAAGAGAGCATTTATAAACAGTATAAGCAGTTATAAGACATAAAGTTTGTAGTTACGAATCATGTATGTTCTCAAACCTTTGTCAACCAAAGCATTTACTAAACTAAAAATTCCAGAATACTCACCACAATTCAAACTAAAAATTCTAGAATACTCACCACAATTCAAAGAATTTGAATTTTCAAGAGAGAAAGGAAACACCAGAATGGGATAGCATTGTTTCTGTTGTACTGATAAAATATAAAAACATGACAAAATTGTAAAATAAATTTTCACAGTATATAAATTATAATATATTCTGTATATGAGCAAACAAAAAAATCTCTTAGGGATTTTACTAAATCGAACATTTTTTTAATGATTCCTTTAAAATGTGACATGAATATTCTTTGCTTTATGATAAATAATAATTTCCATGTTTCAAGTTACTAGATCTAGAGTTGTTATCCAGGATAGTAACAAAAAGCAGATCTCTTCCCTAAAACTAACATTAAATAAAATCATAACTTTTTTAAGTTAATTTTTGAAAAATAATACCACATTGTTAAGTATCTGAAATACAAAAATGTAGTCATAATTTTAAATACTCGTGTACAAGTCGAGAAATTTGTGACAAAAAAAAGCTTCAGTATGAGGTGAAGTTGGGCAGTCGTCTTATGTGAGAAGTCTAAAAAAAATCATAAGTCTAAAAGTTCTTTCTGCAAGGCAATCCATCATAAAATGATGAGGTAGTAATTGCGCAATCGCATACTCTGAATTTATTTCTCTGAACTTCAAACTCTCCTGTGTCACTGTCCTCCCGACTACCAGTTATGACATTATGACTGGACAGGATACAGCCACCACCAAACTACAGCCACTGTTACAACTTGCTTTTTTTTACTCTATGTTTATCTCTCGCTTCTCCGATTATGGCAGTTCATCTTTGACAAAAAAAGGTTCTTTTCAGAGTGACATGTTCTGTAACACAGATTTTGTAAAACTATAATGTAGGATTTTAAATTGAAAGTGATTTCTTTTGCAGAGAATACTAACAACTGTGCTGCAATTCAGGGTTAAAGAGAAAATAAGACTCAAATAACTGCTGAAATATTAATGAGTCAGATATTGTTTCGATTGGATCAAGGATGCTTGGGATAGGGATGCGATACCTGAGGGTAATGGTTACAAAATTGTTCAAGAAATGTTGCTTTTGTAATGAACTTGATGGCATAGATGATAGGGTTTTTATAAATGACGATGCCAGTGGTTCTTATGATATAAGCATACATGGGATTGCTGATATTTAAATGGCACACCAAAATGATAGAGAAAGACTTTTTTTTATCTGTTTGACCAATTTGACTCAAACTATATGTATTAAAAAACTTGTTTGTAATAAGACTTTAAAGGTTTCCAATAAAGTTCTTTTTAAGCAAATTAAATTTTATTATTATATATAACTTTTTTAAAGTGTTTTTGAATAAATTTATTGAAATTTTTTTTTCTCTTTGGAATTGACTTATATGCGAGTTTTAGATTTCTTCCAATTAAACTTCATTAAAATGAAAACACAGGCAATGTTTATAATTCAATTTCTCCTAACCCTTTCACGACGATCGGCACGCCCACGTGCCAGCTGCGAACTTGCATTCAAGGACAGACGGCACACACTCGTGACAGAGAAAACTTTACCGTAAACGGCGAGTGGCACGCATGCGTGCTTTCACATGGAATGTTTTAATTTGTCTACTAGATGACGTTAAATGTCTGTGGAACTAACTTCAACTATCTTACAGATACATGACCTTGGCAAAAGTAGGATCGAATGAATTATTTCTCCATTTGGAGCGGTGAAACATGATTTTGTAATATAAACAGACAGAGCAATTCTCGCAGCATCAACAATTTTATAATTGAGTTTTGAGTTTTATTTTTATTTCAGCGTTATGATTTCGTTGGTGTATCATAGGAATATAAGAGAGTATTTTTTTTTTGTTTGGGTTTTAGAAGCAGTGAAATTATTCGTTTATTTCGGATAAAAGAATTTGAGCAACTAACGAGTATTTTGGATTCAGATTTGTATGAAAAATATACATCAAATAGAAAATAAATATTTCTTTTATTCCTGAAAAAAGTAGATTTCTGTGTTGAATAGGGGATTTTTAGTGATTTTTTTTCGAGAGTTAGGCTTAGCGCAAAAAATGTGACGTCCTTTGGGACCAGTTCGGAAGTGAAACGCTCCGTCTTTAGAGTCACGACAGCTCCAGAATGCCACCGTCACCAAAGGGCTAATGTAAATAATAACCGAAATGTTAAATAAATTAATTTATAAATTGGGGTTTGTATAGTGAATATAATTTTTATAATTATGGTTTGTTAGTTAGTGCAATGTGATAAAAATATTAGGGAAATTATTGTTAACATTTACTACTGATTTTGTATGTTCTATTTTATTATCTACAAAGAACTTTAAAAATAATCTTCAAAGAACTTTAAAAATATTTTATACTTATTGTAATTATTTTTATAATTAAATAGTATTTTAATAAAAGGTCCAACCTGTTTCTTTTCTGTTTTGGACTGTTGTAATGTTTATTATTGTTTCTTTTTGATTTCACACACAAAATGTTTAGAATTCCTGAATATCCTACTTTCATATTTTTAACTGTATATATTTTTTAAATCAAAATAAATCATCAGAAACAACACAAGGCAGTTGATTAAATGTATCAACTGGTTGTGAAATGCAAAAATGCCTATAGTTACAGGATTGAGACAAAACAGTCACTACAACAAAGTAAATTCTGTCTCTTATTAGGAAGGTAAATTTCTGGCTGTTTCTGAAACAGAAAGTCCTTGCCTCTGCTATAGTGATTACTCTGTCTCAATAACCTTGAAGAAGAATCATTTTAGTCTTTAAAATTGATTGATACATTTAATTATCATATATACTCACATATAAGCTGAGAAATTTGTGACAAAAAAACCCGTTCAAAGTGTGTGTGTGTGTAGGGGGGGAGGGTTGACCTATGCAGAGTAAAAAAAACACCCATAAGTCTAAAAGTTCTTTTTCCCCACCAGGCAATCCATCCTAAAATGAATTAATAGTACTTACGCAATCGCACACTCTGAATTTCTCTGCATTTCAAAACTCTCCAGTGAATCCCTGCCCTTCCTATGCTCCCGACTACCAGCATATTGCATCATCAAAAATATATATGTACAACTGTTACATACAACCAAATCCATCTCCAGTGGAGATGGTTTTGATACAATTCACTCGATTTTGTTTGATGATCTCTCACTTCTCCAATTACGGCTGATTGTCTTTGACAAAAAATGGCTCTTTTCAAAGCTACACACTCCGTAACATGAATTATATAAAACTATAGCACAGAATTTTAAGTTGAAAGTGATTTTTTGTTTTATATTTTGAAGAGAGTATCTAATAACAACTGTGTTAGGGTTAACAGTTGTGCAATTCGGGGATAACAAAAACATCAGCTCAAATAACAGGCAGAACCCAAATATTGTTTTGATTGCATGGTGGGTCAAGGACGCTTGGGACAGCCATGCGATACCTGTGGGAAATGGTCATAAAATCGTTCAAGAAATGTTGCTTTAGTAATTGATGGCATAGATGATTATGATGGCATAGATTATTAAGATTTTGATAAATGATGATGACAGCAATTTTTATGACATGGGCATGAATATGATAGCTGATATTTACATGACGTGCCAATGTTTTTTAAAACTATTTAGAGATTTTGACTTGGACAATATGTATTAAGAATATGACACATGAGCATTGTCTCCTGTCCTTCTGATGCTGCATGCTGGGGGTAAAAGAATGCCTGGAGCTTATCACATGAGAACGAGCATCTCCAAAACGGAAGGGAGATAACGCTCATATGTCATAGGCCTACTTGCTTGGAATTGGACTTTAAAGGGTTCCAATGGAGTTTTTATTATGGAAATTAAATTTTAATATATATGTATATATATATTTGTTTTCAAGTGTTTTGAATAATTTATTGAATTTTTTTTTCTTTTTGGGATCGACTTATATGCGAGTATATACGGTAACTGTCTTATATTGCTTCTAACAAAGTATTTTATGAATTTATATATATAGATATTTAATTCAAGCAAATTCTTTATATAGGCAAGTAAAAAATTAATAGTTTTATACAATAGTAATTATATCTTTCAAAATAGCAGTAAACATTAAACGAAAAGGTTCTGAAAAATGTACATAGTAACAAAAATACAAGCTCATGCTTATGACTGGTAGGATATATGAAAAATAAAAAAATAAGAAAACTAATACACCAATGGTTGCTAGCTCTAACAAGAAAAATGAAATAATTTTTATAAACAAAATTATTTTTTTATGTTCTATGTAACAGAAATATTGCTTACAATAAGTAACTAAATGATGAACAGATGATATAGATGAGCATATCCAAGATAAGTGAGATTGAGTGCCTACTATTGCTGATAATTCAGAATTTTTTAATGTCTTATCAAGGATGAGAAGGCTTGTTTTCAGGATATCTAATGACACACGTTTGCCAGATTGTATTAGCCATGCTACAGCCTAGGAAATAAAACAGTTAAACAATTTTAAAATATTAGAAAATTTACAAAGAAAGCTTAAAAAGACATTTAATAACAAATAAACAAATATTTACTTCGGAGCATACAATGCAGAGTAAAATAATATCTTCTAGTGATTCATTGGGGATACTTTTTCCAGGTAAATAATCTAAAGTTTTTAAATAACAGCAGGATGTTGGAACTAAAAAAAATAAAAATTTCCAAAAGGATTCTTCTGCAAAGATTTTATGCAAGTGATTTTGATGTTTATTACTTCTTGGTAAATCTGCCACAAAAGTTGCTAAATGCTGCAATAAAGTACTCTGAGCAGCACGGAATAAAGCATTTCCAGGACTTTCAGTAACACCTACAAAAGGATCATCCGATTGGAAATATTTTTCTGCTGTAGAGATAAGATGAGCTCCAAAATGTAAACACTGCTCCAGAATTGAGAACTGAAATTCCTGCAAAAAATTAATGATTAGTAAAACTTTCAACCAATCACTACAAATCACATAACATATAACAATAAAAACCCTTTTTATACTTATTAATCTTTTTAAATTTTATAAGCACACTTTTATAAAAAGCTAATATTCTTGAAGTCACATTTTATTTAAAAAAATATATCTGAACTGAACTTTTAAAAGCAAAATAATACAGGAGCAGAAAAATACAGCCATAAAAATATTTCTACTCATAATATTTTGTGTTTAAATCATACTCAGTAGGGGGTTAATAACTAGGCTAACCCAAGCTGTAGCCCAGGGATTTGGAGGTGCTGTAACCTCTTTATTAGAAATCAAAAGTCATTAAATGCTTTTGTAATTTATATGTGGTGATTTTGATTTAGACAATTAAATTTGAAAAAACATGATAATTATAAAAAAAGAATTAAAAATTATTTACAACCTTTGAGACAGAACATTATGCAGATAGAATTCACAGAAACAGTGAACTTATTTTTTTGCTTGGAACAAAGAAGCAAATACACCTGTGACATATAAAACATAAAGGAAAAAATACACTTACAACAATATACACTTGTTTTCGATAATAGGTCTATATAAAATATTAAATTTTATATTTTTATGAAATTATTAGTTCTGAGAGATGCACCTATTATAGCAAATACAATTTTTCAAATGGGAAACAAAATAAAATTTCATTTATTATTCTTAGTTTACAAATTATTTTTTACTTTTCTTTTATGACTAACCACTGATTTTATATTTCTATTGGATACTATTACTGAAACATTTGGTATATCAGGGTGGAATAATCATTGGCATTAGGTATGCTCTCATTTTATGTTTTATTACTTATACAATGAATTATATAAAATTTACTAAACATATTTTCAAAATTAGTATATTTACAAGAAAATATAAGCATACATATTTGAATGTTGTTGTTGAGACCCAGACCGTCCGACCTACCAGAAAGGTGTAAGGTAACTGTTTGGACGGCCGGGAAGAGACATATTTTAATGTGGAATTTGTTTTCTTTTAAAAAATATCATATTTCCATTGAAATAATATGTTTAATCCATAAAATGGGGATAAAGTAAAATTGAGATAAGAAAATTGAAGGAGTTGAAAATGAGGGTCAGACTTATGCATATCCTATGTTTATGAAACAGACTCATAAAAGATGAAAATAGCCCATTTTTGTGTTCTTTGTTTAAACAATTTTTCAGACATACTCCTAAGACCAACAATCACCCTTGCTTGACTGATTTTACTCTTATTAAGGATCATTAGAATCGAATATCTGCTAACTACACTACCAGTAAGAAAACTTACTTTGTGATTCAATTTTGAAAACCTTTGTAATTAGGTTGCATCACATCACACACATCAGATATATAGAAAATTGAACTTGTATGTGGCTCTAAAGCCAGTTTCATAGTCACAAAATCCACTGATAGGAAAAGTTAAAAAACTTAGAATCATGCTATCATTGCAACATAACTTTTTATGTCAAAATTTAAATAATAAGAAGCATACTTTTTAATACAGTAAAACCTAAAAAATCCAGACATCCAAAATCTGGAAACCTCCAAAATTCAGACTTTTTCCAAATTTTCAAGATTTTTTTTTTTAACTAGCAGACTGACGAAGTTGCGGATTTAAAACAACAGGATATGATTATTTATATTGAATTATATTTTATACACAAATACCATATTTTCCAGTCAACTTCTTGAACTCTGAAATGAAACGAAAGTTTAGGGTTGACTTATACATTGGATATAAATATGGATAGCCATAGATCGGCTACTGGTTGGAGCGTGAATAATATTAATAGCATTAAAAATAAGTTTAGGGTTGATTTATACAACAGATATAAATATGGATGGCCATAGATTGGCTCGTGGTTGGAGCGTGAATAATGCTATTATGCTTAGTTTCAGAGATGCTTTATTTTCTAGATTATTAAGGTTCAAGATTCATGATTTTCCCCCTTTCCTTCAAAATTTTAAATTAATTTGTTAGTGTGTATTTCGACAATTTATCTCTTGTTATCTCTTTCTAGCATTCTAATATTCTAAATTATGCACAATATGTATCTGCAAACAATAAATATATCCCTAAAATCCTTCGCTAATTTACGGGTGTCCCTGTGATTTTTCCTTTGCGGCCTAGCTCTTTCCCTTAACTTTATTCACGATACTGCGAAAAAAGTACATCTTTTAAGTGCGAAGAGGCCCTTTCTCGACTTATCTTTCAAACAACTGGAAGTAGGATGCCTTGGCATTCCGTAGGGTAATCATAACGTGCTAGCTAAATTTGGCGGCAATTTCACACCTCACATTTTTGGCAAAGCGTTTCGATTTTGTTCACGGGGTATGCATAGGAGCTTCTCCACTGACTGATGTATGTGCCTTGTCAGGGTGGTGGAGCTTGTGTGTTCCGATGATCCTAAGAGATATGCCGGTGGTAGCTTTTGTTACTGGTAGGGTCTCCCATGCCGGACAGGTCAAAGGGGAGGTTCCAGACCAAATGAGACATCCTGGTTCTCCAGATTGGGGGTTAGGAGTGAGGCATCCTGCCTCACTCTGTAAAATCCTCAGGGGTCCATTTCTTTTGTGGATATGGGTGTTGCAATCCCGAGGTACCTGTGCTATCTTTTCTTCTTAGCTGCAGATGGCATCAATGCCGAACCCTGATTAAACATCACTTCTGCTTTATGGACCCTAGTACCACCCTTCGGCCTCTGCCGTAAGGTATACCACTTTGGTCTTGGAAATAGGATCATGTGGTTGTGTTGCAAAAAGGGAAAAGTGGCGTGCTTCTGTAGTATTGCTTTTAAGAAACGTTTGTAGTAAACGGTTCCAGAGGCTGAGTCCTTTGGTTGCTTTGGTTGGATGGTGGAGAGTGTTTCATATTGAGAAATCCCCCTTGGATCCTTGGACCCTGTGCACCACCAGGTGCACGTTATGGCCCGCTCTTTATCATCTAGCTTTGCAAATGACTTTGGCGGTTACACTTTTCACATTAGAAAAGTGTGGGGAGACAGAGTCTAGCGGGGGCTTCGATCGAACTGGAAGTAATCCGTGGTTTTCTCATTTAGTGGTCACAACATGGAGAGCTAAGATGTGCCACTACCTAGCTGTCCATGCCTCCATCGAGAAAATGTTTCAAAAGGATTGGGTACTCCTTCCAATGAATCCCGATCTGCCATTGAAATAACCCCTTTGGGGTTGGATCATGGTAAAAAGGGGGAAAACTTGCAACCTTACTGTGGAAGGAGGTATAGTTGTGAGCCTTAGTGAGCAACATACTGAAACCATGGCTGGGATGCAGGTAGTACTCTCAAAGACACAGAGGTGCAAGAGGAGGTGCATTCACAGGCTGCAAGACCAGCAGCTTATAAAAGCTGGAGCTGCCAAAGAGAAGATCGTAGGTACCAAACAACTTAGGTCGGATGGTACCACACCATCTCCAAGAAACCTGGTCATGGTAAAGAGGCCAAGGACTGTCATCCAACCAGGATAATATGCTCAGGCAGTCCAGGTTATAAAGATGGCTGTCATAAAAGATTCCTTCCCTTCTGGCAAGCTGAGCAAGGAAGAAGTTGACCTCATCTAGATGGTGATTCTTGATAAAATGAGATCCCCACTGGTAAGCAACTTCCGAAGATCCATGGTTCCGGATTAAATGCTGGAGTCTTGGTTCTTCAGTGCAATGATGCTACAACTGTGGAATGGGTTAAGAGGACCTTCCACAACAACAGACAGGTGTTAAGTGAGGCACTCAAAGTCATGAGTGCCAATGATCTTCCGAAACCAGTCAAGGTAGCCTTCAAGACTAAGGATGTCTACACAAAAGAGCCAAGCGTTTTACTGAAGCTGCTGAAACGTTTCAACCCGGAGTTGAAATCAGAGTGGCAAGTTCTGCAAAACTTTGTGGAACCCCTCTCTGTAAGATGGATCTTCAAGGTGGTGGATTCAGAGGCTGCAGATGCGATTCGCAAAGCTGACTTTGGTGCTTACACTGGTTTGGATCGTGGAGTCTTCAAGATTCTTCAGAACCCAAATCAAAGGCCCAAAGGGAAGTTAGAGAAGGAGGTTCAGCCAGAAGATCAGGCAACCTCCTCTCAGGTAGGTATCACTAGTGTTGTTACTGTTTTACCTAAGCTTGACGAATTGGAAATTGTTTCCAGCTCTGAAAGTATACTGCATTCTATTTTGCCATTGTTTGAGGATGAGCTGGAAAAACATATGCAGGACTTTGAGAATGACATTGTGTCTGACACTGATCATTCTCATGTTACTGGGAAGGTCACTTCTTCCTAGTTTTCCGCTGCTCTCTTTTTGTTTTTGCTTATGGGCTGTCTCAATGATGTGCAAATTAACCTGCACCATAGTCGTTCTGCCTCTGCTATCCTTGGCAAGAGGTTGATAAATGGTAGGGCTGATATTGCTCTAATTCAGGAGCCCTGGGCCTATAACAAAATTCTGGGTCTTGCGATCAAGGGCTATAATGTCTTTTATGATACATCTTGTATCATACCTAGAGCCTGTGTTGTTGTTAGCAACAAGCTCAATGCCCTTCATTTAGTGGAATTCCTTGATGGTGATAATGTTGCTGTCAGTGTGAATTTTAAAACTAATGAGCATAAGGATGAATATATCTTTGTTTTTGCTTATCTTCCCAATGAAGAAAGTGAAACTTTTATCAATGTCACTACTAGTCTTATTGAGCACTGTAGTGGGGGCAAAAGACTCATCATTGGTTGCGATGCTAATGCCCACCACACTGTGTGGGGCAGCAGTGACTGCAAAGGACATGGTGATGTTCTTTTGGACCATATTATCCCCTCTAATCTTTTTATTCTTAACAAGAGCAACTTGCCCACTTTTGTTACAATAAATCGCAGCGAAGTCATTGACTTAACCATATGCAATAATATTGTATATGACAATGTAATTGACTGGTATGTTTCGGATGATATATCCTTGTCTGAGATCACTGTCTAAATACTTTTTCTGTTTAAGGTCTCCCTAAGTTGTGTGTAACAGAAGGTAAGAACCCAAAAAGAACAAATTGGGTTTCCTACAAAGAAGATTTTCATGCCAGGCTCGCTGGTCAATCTTGTAAGTATTCTTCAACTACTTAGTTGGTTTTGGCTGTTGACTATGTGCAACAGGCCATTATCCTATCATACTACCAGAACTCTTAAGCCACTAAAGCTAACTCCCCAAGGTTAGTTCCTTGGTGGTCAAAAGAGCTCAGCTGTCTATGTGGCAAGTGTAGAAAGCTCTTCAATAAAGCGAAAAAGAGTGGTGAATGGCAGATCTATAAATCTGCCCCCTCACTTCCTATAACAAAGTGGTTAGAGACTCCAAGAGAAATTCCTGGAGAAACTACTATGATAGTATTAAGGATGCTTCTGCAACTGCAAAACTCGTCAAACTCATGTCAAAAGATAGAAACTGTAACCTGAATACTGTCAGATTGCCTAGTGCTGGTTACTCTAGGACTGGAGAAGAGACCCTGGCTAAGCTGTTCAGGGTTTATTTTCCGGTCTCTGAGTCAAATGGCCATAGCGCTATTCCTGATGCTTGCCTCACCTCTACCTGTGATAGTAGGAGGAGGAGCATTGCTAGGAGTGTGGTTACTCTGGATAGGGTTAAATGGGCTATTTAAACCCTATAAAACTCCAGGGATTGATGGTATCATTCCAATTCTTCTCCAGGAGGGAATTGAGCTGCTCCCATTCTCTGAAGAATATACAGAGCCTGTATTGCCTTTGGTCATGTACCGTCTGCCTGGAGACATACAAAGGTAATCTTTATTCCAAAGATTGGTAAGGATAATTATTATGAGGCCAAATCCTTCAGGCCTATTAGCCTTACGTCTCTTCTTTTAAAGACTATTGAAAAGCTTATTGACAGGTATATTAGGGAAGTGATTCTGGCTGCTATGCCTCTGTCTAACTCTCAGCATGCCTGTCAACCGGGTAAATCTATGGATACTGCCCTTTATAGTCCCTCCTTTATTCTGAAGAGAAACTTAAATGCCAAGGACATTGCTCTTGCCACTTTTCTTGATATTGAAGGCATTTTTGATAAAGTGCCTATTGAAACCATACTACATGCTCTTGATAGGAAAAGTGTTGATATGACGATTTCCTGTTGGATCAAGAACCTGTTATCTAATAGGTACATTTGTGCATCTTTACTTGGGTGATAATATGACGGTGCATGCTTTGGCAGGCTATCCACAGGGAGGTGTACTTTTACCAATTCTTTGGTGCTTAGTTGTAGACTCTCTTTTGGAGAACATCATTGGTTCTGATGTGTCCGATGTTGGATATGTTGACGAAGTTGTAATCACACACACACACACACACACATATATATATATATATTGCCAGAGGCAAATTTGGTAATACTGTCTCTGACATGATATCCATTGCTCTTAGGAGTGTTGAGACATGGTGCAAAAATGCTGGTCTTTCTGTTAACCTACTGCTATGGTTGTGTTTACAAGAAAATGCATTCTTAACCTTAGAGACATTCGCTTCTTCAGTCAGAAGCTTACCTACTCCAAGGAGGAAAAATTCTTAGGAATCTACTTTGATATGGGTCTCAATTAGAAGAGACACTTGGAATACTGCATGACTAAAGCTAGAAGAATCTTCTGGTCTTGTACAAATACTATTGGGAAAACCTGGGGTTTGAATCCCAAGGCTATCCATTGGATTTACTCTATGGTAATCTGTCCCATCATTACCTATAGCTCCATTATTTGGTGGTCTAGAATTAGATGTGAAACTGCTAAATTAGACTTTATTACGCTTCACAGGATGGTATGTATTGTGATCTCTGGATGTATGAAAACCACTCCCACTGCAACTCTTAAACTTTTGCTTGGATTGCACCCTCTCTACATACACATTGAAGCTGAGGCTCTCATCTGCATGAACAGATTTAAATATCTGAAACACTGGAAGGATTACTCAAAGTATTTATCTTGGAGTGGCCTAAACAGTAATGCTATAAATCATCCCTATTTCCATATACCATCTGATGGTATTCTTGTCAGATATACGTTTGGCAAACCTTATGAAATTCAAGTCCCTACACAGCATAACTGGAAGAGGACGCCTACCTACAATAAACAGAAATGTATGTATGGTATACTGATGGCTCTAAGCTAGGCACTAGCACTGGTGTATGCTGTCCAGATGATGGTACAAAACTGTCTTACCCTCTCGGCAGTTATGCTACTTACTGTCTTTCAGGCTTAGGTTTTTGCCATTCTTATGTGTTGTAGAATTTGCTACGATAGAAGTTACAGGAGCAACCAAATACTTATCTATTCTGATAGTCAAGCTGCTCTTATGGCCTTAGGGAAGTCTACTATGACATCATCCCTGGTCTGGGAGTGCTATACTGCACTTTGTAAAATTGCTAGCAACAACAAAGTCATACTTTACTGGGTGCCTGGACATTCGGGCATTCCAGGAAATGAGTTGGCTGATGAATTGGCTAGAAAAGGCTCAAGTACTCCTTTTGTTGGTCCCGAGCCGGCTTTGGGTGTTCCGAATGAACAAACTAGAAGAACTGTCTATGACATCTTCAGAAAGCTTCAGTGCATGAACTGACGTAATACTAAGGGCCAAGGGCAGGCGAAAATACTTAACTGCAATTACCCTAGCATACGTCAGAAGGAATTATTCAAGCTCAGTAGAACTGGCATCAGAAGGGCTGTTGGGCTCCTTACTGGGCACTGCACCCTTAAAAGACACCTAAATATTATGGGTGTCTCTAAGGATTCACTATGCAGAGGCTGCAATTATAGCAAAGAAACTGCCACACACATACTTTGTGAATGTGAGGTGTTCTCCGCCCATAGGTTCGAACAGATGGGTCTACATGTGATTGAACCTTGGGAGTTGTATGACATTCCTGTCAAGTGCCTGTTTATTTTTGCCTCAGCTACTGGTCTCTTTTCTTAAAGACCTTCGTTTTTCGGGGTAGTACAATAGACCTCTGGTCGATATGCTGGGCCCTCCTGGAGCCACCCGACTTCATGTCATTCATTCATGCATAGGCGCTTTATGTGATGCACAAGTTTTCACTCACTAAGATTCTGCGGCTCTTTGGAAGCAAAAATCTTATTTATTGGCGGGGCATTCAATTCCGAGCATCAGGTTGGTGTGGTAGGAAGATTTTTGGAGTGCTGCAGCTTGGGGCTCATGCTAGAGCGCCTGGAACCCACAGCAGTCACCCGAAAAATGTTTTAATCTAGTGTGTACAATGCTGAGGCTCTAAATTATTGAGTCCTCTGTCTTCCGGAAAGATGTTTGTGTTTTCAGATTGCTGCTGTTGTGCATCATGCTTTCTGCGTACACCAGTATATTTACATGCTTTTTACAAGCACAGCTTCTGATCTGATCCATCACCAGCATCAAAAGTGGAAAATCAGGAGGGATCACAGCAGTGTCTGATTGCTAAGATGTGTCTCTAGCCACCGATCGACAATTTGGGCAATTGTCAGAGAGTTGGGTCCTTGCAGCATTTGACCAGTAGAGTGTGTGTGCAACATCAGTGAGTGTAGTGCTTTACAATGCCTGACCAGTAGAGTGTGGGTGCGACATCAGCGAGTGTAGTGCTTTACAGGGTCTGACTAGCAGAGTGTGTTTTAATCACATGTTTTGACATCCTTTTTTTTCACCAACCCACATATCTACAATACATGTTTAGCAACAGTCTATCCTGTTCCTCGTGTCTGGTGTCAACATCTTTCTTTGCCTGTGAAAAGCATCACAGCCCAAATGAGAAAATTTCCATAAATGATAAAAGTTTTGGCTGAGAATTTGTTTGATTGGCATTTTAATCTTAATAATTTTATTTAACACTTGCAACTTTATTTACATACTTAGAATTTATTATATTTGAAATTTTGCATTTACAATTTGTTTTTATTTTTATTCTTTTGAGTTTAACATGTTGGTGGACAGCTTTCCAGGCAGACCAGGCTCTGATCTTCAGACCAGAGTGGAATTTGAACCTGGGTTTTAATTATTCTGAAGTTTTGTATATTTTTTAAGTTAACCCTTTTTTTTAAGCTTTTAAGTTAAAAATGTTGTTAATAAATAAAAGTTTAGTTTGGCAAATAACTTCTATTTATTTGAGTTTGTTTGGTTATTAAATAATTTAGGTACTTAAAGGTAAGCTGTGTTCTGGAATGTGATGAGATGAATATGTGTATTTTAAAAATGTAAACCTTAAAGTAATGAGCACAAGCCAAACATTTAAGAAAAGAGTAAGAAAATTTATTATGTAATCAGTTATAGGAAATAATTTTGAAAGTTAAAAATAAAACATTAATACTAAACAATCAATTATAGGAAAATAAATAAATAAACTTGAATAATATATATAAGCTCTTCGTTTCAACATATTTGGTGCCATTCACCTCCTTTGGTTCTGTCTGGTCTGTCCACTGAAAGGTTATATTATTTTCTGGGCAGTCTACCCATAATTTTAACAAAAAGATATTATTTTGATTTTGATTTTAATGCTTTTATTTGTGTGATAAGTTTATTTTGTATTTTATATATACATTTTGAAGGTTGGCACCTGATTTGGGAAAAATTCACTTGGTTAAGAAAAAAAAATTTCTCTTTTGGGAAAGTGTTAATATTATTTGAGATTTTAAGATTTCCGTTTCATCTAGTATTTTGCAAGTGAAATTAACAAGATGTTGTGTAGAGGTAGGGTTATCAAGTGTATTCGGCAGGAAAATCATTTAGGCATTAGGTATGCCTCGATCTCAAACAGTTTAAATTTACCTTCAGCTCCATTGAGCTATAAAGGAATTTTCACAATAGATGCAACTGTGGCTTGCCCTTTGCTAGGTATTTTGAATATTTTTTTTATAAGTTAAAATGACAATTTATTGAGGATTATTTTCAGAATTCAGGTTCAGTTAAAATTTTTACACTCATCTGGAGTAGTGAAATAATTATTAACCTGAATCACATACTTTTGGGAAAGTTCTTGTTTAATTATGACATACATGGTTTGTTGATAGGAGATAATTTTTTTTTGTGGAACGTTTTAATTTAACTTTGGAATTTTGCCTCAGTTTAGTTTTGGAAAATTTTACTGGAAATTAAGTAATAAATATTTAATTCTTTTTTAAGATTTTGTTTATACTAATTTGGAATAATTTTGTCTGTTAGTGAATTTCAAATGTGCGGCTAATAAGTTTTGCTGTCGGTCATGGGAATTCTAAAAATTTGAGGTATTAGGAAAGTCTTGCTGAAAGCTAAAATTTATCTTTCACACCTTATAGCATGGTAAATAAATTCTATCTGCCCATAGTTGCTACCTTCACTTAAGTGCTTTAACGTTGCACATTTTAAGGTGTTCAGTGGGAAATGCACCTTTTCCTTGTAGGAAAAATTACTTGCTCATTTTGATTTTTAGGGGGGAAGGGTTTACGACCCTTTACACACTGTCAAATTTTTTATGAGTATTGATGAGTAATAAAGGTTGCAATGAATTATACAGAGTACTGAGTAAAAATGGTTGCAATGAGTAGAGTGCTGAGTATAGCAAATTGGTTGAAGTCACGTTTATTATTAATTTGAAATGATGCATAATGTCATTTTTAGTGTATTGTATTGCATGTAAATGATGTAAATGCCAAGAGATCTGCTTATAGTCCTAAATGTTAGAAAATTTAGATTTTATGGGGTGTAAATATTCCTCAAAAATATTTTTTTTTACTTCAGCCAGCTTTGAAAATTATTTTCGGTTTTAAATTTTAATTATTCTTGTTGCATTACAGAAATTTTACTACTGGCAATTGTGTACTCTTGGCAGAGGAGGTTGATTATGAGATTGAGATTTTTTTTTTTATTGGTAGTTATTCATGGTACCATTTCAAAATTTATTGTTTCAATCATGGGAGTCCCTCGGCTGGACCAAAGTCTTCAAAAATTAAAGTTTTTTTTGTAATGGCTAGTGATGATGAAGCTCTATTTATATTTTTTTTCTGTTCTGCTCACTCATTGCACATGCTACAGACATATATCTTGTCAAACTTATTTAAATAAGAATTAGATATTATATTTACAATTTACAGTTAAATGAATAGGAAAAGTCATTTTTGGACAAAACGGACACTAAATTTGTGGGGGGTTTTATGAAGTGATTGAAGCTAGCTTTATTTAGGTTTCAGTAATTCATATTCAGAATTTTAACTACTCGAAGTTTTTCAATTATTTAAATTTTCTAAAGTAGTTTAGTAAACAATGTTTCAGTGTTGTTTTTTTTTTAAAAAGTGACTGCTCCTATTCTTAGTAAAGATGCTTAAAAACGTTTTATTATTTCAGAATGTATATGTTTAATTATTGGGCTCCATGGAAATAAGGGGAGTTTACGCTGGTATATAGGAGTTCTGTTTCGCTACAGTTTGGTTATTCCACAAGCAGTTATGGTAGTTTTCCTTGTGGCAGAGATGAGTTATTGTATTTATATGTAATTAGGGGATTGGAACATTTATTATACCAGGCTAGTTATATTGCAGATTCTTTCACAAGGAAAGATAGTGCAGTTCAATTGATATTAATATGTAGTAGGTAGCAGACCCCAGGGTAGTATTGGTAGTGCAGCCTGAAAGTTAGGCGCACTGAGTATATGGTTTTGTTATTCCCACAAATGGGCAGTTCCCTCGGAAAGGGTTTATTTAGTGTATTTTTTTTATAACATTGCTCTGGTTCTGTTTTACACTAAGCAGGTTTGAATTGATTAAAGTTTTTTTTCTTTTGGGGGTATTGAGTTTAAAATTTTTCTTTGGTGAGTGGTGTACTTCCCACACTTAAGATTGCAGTTTTTATGGGACTTTTTTTTTTTGAAAGTTCAGTTTTATATGCTCGGTAATTTTAAGGTTGAGGCATAAATGGATTTTATTTCTTACAGGGTGTTTCCCCTGTTGATAGATTTGAATTGCATCTTACTGAGTTTAAAATTTGGAATTTAGATAGAAATTTTTTTACGAGGTACTTGACATTCACCATAAGGGTTAATATTACACGAGATCTGTTTCATTGTTTATAATGTTTAGAGTATTTTATTTTGCCTTTTGATGGCACTAAATTCATAATGGTACTAAATTTATATTATTATTCCCGCAGAGTGCTTTCCTTGAATACTTGAATAACAATATGGTTAGCCAACATTTTCAACATGTGATCCCAGGAGTCATCAGGCAAGCGAGCATTTACCATCTGGTTTCAGATTCACCCCACTTGAGGAGAGTCTTTCATTTTGGCTGATTTTACACTTTTATTTTAAAACATTTTATTCTAAAAAAAAAATTTCACAAGGCGTAATGGTATTTGTTGTGCAAAGTTTCAGAGATGCTTTATTTTCTAGATTGTTAAGGTTCAAGATTCATGATTTTCCCCTCTTTCCTTCAAATTTCCAAATTAATTTATTGTTAGTGCGTATTTCGGCAATTTATCTCTTTTTAATGTTGATTTGTTATGCATTTCTAGCATTCTAATAATCTAAATAACGTGAAATGTATCTGCAAACAATAAATATATCCCTAAAATCCTTTGCTAATTTACTGGTGTCCCCTGATCAGCTGAAAAGGTGTGAAAAAGTGCAGAAAATCACCAGGAAATAACAGATTTTTTTAAACCAGCTGATGAAAGTCAGAAAAATGAGCAAATTTCTACAAATACGGATTTAATAGCAGTAATAAATCCAGATAAATTATCAATAAATACAGAGGATTCTAATGATACACTTGTACAAGAAAATGCGTCTGAACATTTTAATGCCATCTGCACCTTTTAGCAAAAAGACTTATCAGTGGACAATTGTGAAAATCTCAAAGATCCTGGATTATGGCCAAAACATTTTAGTGATCATTGTCAGCAAAAAATTGTTGAAATTGGACCTTGTGACGTGGAGAAAATGTTAAAAATTGTGAAAGACTTCCCTAAAGATATAAATGGCAAAAAATTCTTGGAATTTCTTCGCTACTCTAAATTTTCCAACAACAGAGAAAAACATTTTTGCGACTGGTTCATTTATAGCTCCTCACAGAAAACATTACATTGCTTTTCCTGCTTACTGTTTGGTGAAAATTTAATTGATTCAACTAAAAATCGAAGTGATTTGGGCAAAAGAGAAAGCTTTTCTCCAATGAAAGTCCCTTGGAAGGAATTATACGGCAGAATTATACATACATGAAGTGCACTTCATCCCACCTGCTACTACAAATGGAAAGACTTGCAAATGGATTGCTGGACATCACAAAGTCCAACAATCTTTGAGAGGCTGAGGAATTAATAGCAGTTTACAAAATCAAATGAAAAATGAAGCTGAAAAATGAAATGCTCTATTAAAGAGGTTACTTCATATCACTCGCTACCTTGTTTCTAGGGGCTTGCCTTTACAAGGAGAAAGTACCAGAATAGGTGACAACAACAATGGAAACTTCCTGGGCATGTTAGAGTTTTTGAGCCATTATGATGACGTGACAAGAGAACATCTTGCAAAAATCAAGCTAAGTCAGGAAGAAGAAGAAACATCGAAGGGAAGGGCTCATTATTTATAGTGGATGAACCAAAATTAATTTATTGCTTTATGTGGTGATAAATTATTGGAATATATTTTAAAAGAAAGGGAAGAAGCTATATATTATAGCATAACTGCTGATGCTACTTGTGAGATGTATTGCATCAAGAACAAAATGTTTTAATTTTGAGGTACATCTCAAAAAATGTAGAAAGCAGAAAATTTGAAATCAAGGAAAGATTTTTAGAATTTTTGAACTTTAACGAAAAATCGGGAGAAGTTATTGCTGAAGAACTTTTGGCTGCATTAGAAAAATATAACATCTCCTCAGAAGACTGTCATGGCCAAGGCTACGATAATGGTTCAAATATGAATGGCAAAATGAAAGGAGTGCAAGCACACATACTTGAAAAAAACAGTCTTGCACTTTATTCACCATACAGTGCCCACTCTCTCAATCTTGTTGGCATAAATGCAAGATTGAATCATCAAATAATGATATTTTTTGGTTGTGTCCAAACATTGTACAATCTTTTCAACAGCAGTCCAAAAAAGTTAGAAATTTTAATAGAGGAAATTGGAGTTTCCCTCCAATCTCAATCGGATACACGATGGAGCTCTCAAATTAACGCCATTAAACCAATTATGCAGCATTGCCATGTATTTAAAAATCTCTCTGATGTCTATCTTATAACTGATGGCTTAAATACTGATGGCTATCTTTTGGTTCAAAATTTTATCATGCATTAATGAGAGAAATATTATCATTCAAGCAAGAGACATATGTCTTGATATGGAAATAAACTTATTGGAAGACCTCATTAAAGAATTGCAGACTATAAGAAATTAGTGGCCACGTATTCTATCAGAAGCCCAATTAGTTGCAAAATGTATAGCCATTTCATCAGATTTCCCCGAAAAAGACAAAAGAGTTGCTAAAAGGAAAAAATTTCATGATAAAATTTCAGAGAAGAGAGAAACAGCTGAAGAATGTTTCAGAAAAGATGTCATTTTCTATACCATAGATTTTATAATAAATGATATTAGAAGCCATTTAGAAGCTCATAAAAATATATGTAACCTGCTCTCTCCAATTTTAAAATATACGAAATTGTCCACTATAGAGCTGGAGCAGAAAACCAAAGAACTTGTTTTACAATATTCAAAAGGTGTGTCCTCATATCTATATGATGAATTATTGCACCTAAGAAAAAATCATCATTCAATATTTAAACAGGAAGTTGAAATTTCTCCTATTTTATTACTGAATGCACTACATAAAAAAATTACAAACAATATTTATGAATATCTGCATTGCATTGCTCTATGTTTATTTGGGACCCTTCGAGTGACTGTTTTTGAGGCAGAAAGAGCATTTAGTAAGCTCGGAAATCAACTAAAAACTTGGCAGAGATCATCAAGCAGTCAACAACATCTTAACTCTCTAGGACGTCTTGCAATAGAGTACGAACTTGGTTCACACATTGATTTTAGTGATGTTATAAATGATTTTGCTCTTAAGAAGGCATGAAAAACAATTTTTTTTTTAATTAAGTAGAAATTTAGAAATAATTCTCTCGCATGCAACAATGCAATCATCTCATGTATTTTCATTATCAGTGCACCTTAAAACCTGCCAAATATTTTTTTCACTGAAACATCATAATAAAGAGGTAGCATTTATCTCAATGCAACACATAAGGTATGTTCAAGTTCAAAATAATTCTTATATTTTACAAATATTATTTTTAGTTATATTCTTAAAAAAAGTTTATCGTAGAATAAATTTTATTTATTTAATCAAATTTCCATGCTGTTTTTTAGATTTTATCCTTTAAAATAACTACAGTTAAATTTGTACAAAACTTTACGTTAAATATTGTATTATTAAATGAATATAAATGTTTACGTCTTTATAATGTATTTTAAAACTTTTGCACATTTTATATTTTATTATTTTGTATTGAACTTTGTTACTAATAGGAATTATACTTATTTAAAGAGAAAATTAAAAAAATTTTTATTATGTATATTGTATTTTTTGCTTCATTCAGAATTGATACATTTTAGAAGCAATAGTATATGAACATAATGAATGAGTTTTGAACACATTGCAATATAATATTAAATTAACCTCATGATTTGATTCTTGTACTGTAATGATAAAATAAATTCAAATAAAAGAATAGGTTGTAAAATAATAAATTTGTCTATGGATTCCCCCTCCCTTCTGTTTTAACAACTTTATTTTGGAGCATCTGTCTGTGTATTTAAGCAATTTATGTATTCACTGTAATTCAAAAGGCATTAATTTGATTTCTATGATATTTTGGGTTAAGCGTTCGTTACACTGATGCTAATTAGATTTTAATTTTTGATGCAAAGAAAATGCTCCCAAAAGTATATAAAAGTGTTTTTTTTAGTTTATTAAAGTATATAAAAGCTTATATTAAAGTATGGTTTACTAGATTTTAGGGAAAATCAGAACGATAACAGTGTCACTTATGACAGGGCCCCAAACTGAAAAGGTTATATTTAAGTATGTTTTTTAGTTAAGTATGTATAGTTGTAATCATACTAAAAAAATTACCTCACTATGCTCCCACTATGCTCGTACAATCGCTTTCATACTTTCCTTACAATACATTGTAATTTAGAGAGAAAGTATTGAAATAGTGTCGAAAATCGCAACAAGTTTTCGATGCATCAGCACATTTTGACCACTCTAGAACATACATAAAAGAAAAAAACCATTTTAATGTGATGTCTCTTTCTCTCTCTCTCTCTCTCTGTGTGTCTGTCCATGAAATGTATGTATGCACTCTAGCTCAAAAATTAATTGTCCAATATTCACAAAATTTGGTAGATAAGTTACTTCTGGGTGATACTGGTGTTGATTAGAAATTGGTATGATTCGGAAAAAGAACCTGCCTTTTCTTTTGAGAAATGGCCTGTAAAAATCATCAAAATTTAAAATAATGCTCAAATGCATCAATTAAATGCTTGTTTTATATATAATTTTTAATAATAAAAAGAACAATATCAACCGCATAACTGTAGAACTGACCATGCTCGTTCGTATTTTCGTAATGTAGCCTTTAAAATTATGCACAGTTGTTAAACAAAAACAAAAATTGAATTAAAATTGCAAATTCAGTACAATTTAAATAATTATCCATGCTAGTTTATGCAGTTGAACTCAATTTAATGAATTATGAAAGAAATAAAAAGAAAATGAATTTTAGTCTGCGGGAAAAGCCATGTAGTTTGAGTCTACATTTTTAACTTTGGCATGATACTTAATAAATTGGCATAGAAACAGAGCTACCTTATCATATAAAAGATGAAACAAAATAAAAATTAAAATGCAGAATTGATGTAATTTAACAATATTTTATCTTATATAATTTTGTAACACTAATGTAATGTATTAAATCAAAAACTATTTCATTTAGTCACAAAAAGGAAAAAAAAAAATAGTTTTCAAAAATACTTATAGATTAAAATCTCTTGGGATAATTTATGTAAAACAGTTGGAGGATATAAATTTTTTCTGTGAACTGTTAAAAAACAGTATACCTTAAAAGCTTTGAGATCTAGGAAAGAAAACTTTGCATCTAGGGAATTTTCAATGAGTAAAAATGAACGAAGCACAAACACAGCATGTATCCTATTATCATCAAAACAATTGACTGTTTGATAAGAGCACGGGATACTTCATACATATTTTACTTTATTTTTTATTTATATGCCATATTTGCTCACTAATTTGAGGTAATGTTGCTACAGCACTGATCATTTTTACTTCTTGGTTGGTTTTCTATGTTATATAGTGTTTAGAAATCATTTTATTAAATTCAACTGTACCCTTAAATAATATATAAAAGTAAGGTTGAACTCCTAATTTACTTAGGGGCCCATAGTTCTGCTTGGTACCTGGACCCAAAATCGGATCTGGGGGGCCTGCTTTGGTTACATCATGATTGTCCAACATTTGCACATTGTGGTTTTAGAAGGACTTTATCTTCAATTAGTCAAAGATTTTATTGGCAGGGAATGGACACACAAACAAGTAATTATGTTTCTTCTTGTAAAGTTTGTGTTATAAATAGAGGTTATTAAAATAACAAAGCACCAATTCAGAGGTTTACTACGAAATCTAATTATCCATTTCAGAAGGTTCGGCTTGATTGTGTTGGACCTTTACCTGTCTAATTCTGGAAAGAGATTAATTCTGGTAATTACTGGTTATTTTACACATTGGCCTAAAGCTTATCCTCTTGCTTCTATAAAAACTGAAGACATACATTAGTGTTTGGAGAAATTTATTATCCAGCATGGAATACTTCAACATATAGTAACAGATCATGGAACTAACTTCATGTCTAAGACAACACAATGTTTTTATAAGAAGTTAGGCATCGTTAAACATATGACTACATCATTTCATCCATAATCAGATGGCTGTACAGAAAGCCTCAATGCCACGCTCATGCGCTCATTGAAGAATATTGTTTACAACAAACAGGATAACTGGGACAGATTAATTCATTTTGTACTTCTCGTGCACCATAATGCAACCCAAGCTTCCAAAGGTTAATCACCTGCTTACTTAGTTTATGGAAAATATTTAACAGTCCCAAGTACTTTAATTACTGGATTTAAGACTCCAACATATGATTCAATCTATAATTATGAAGAAGACCTGCAATACCATCTGAAGAGAATGTATGACATGATCAAAATCAATCTTGAGAAAGCTGAAGGTTCTCAAATTCAGCAGCAGCACAAAAAGGTAAAACAGCCTGAAATTAAACCAGGAGACTTAGAATATTTATACACTCCTTATTTACCCCAGGGACAATCAAAGAAGTTGAGCTCCTTTAATAGAGGACCATTTAGAGTAATAAAGGAAACATCTCCAGCTAATTTCTACAGTCAACATGTAATGAACCCCATGAATGAACAATTGGTAATGTAAATCGCCTTATATTATTATCTCCTAGAAGGAAGGAACTTCAAACTTATGCTCAACAGAAATCTATAAACAGAAGTGTAAATCTTTCATCAAATAATTCTACACCAGTTAATACTTCATCAAATAATTCTTCAGTGCCAAAATCTTCATGTTTTTCTAACTCATCAAGTAATAATAACAATAATGCCAATAGGACTGTGAAAAGAGTTAGATTTAACCTTCCATCACCAGTTAACTCACCTGTTCCTGAAAATCAACTAAGTGTTAATGCTGCTAGAAATAAACGACCTTCACCATCATCAAATCCAAATTCGAATAATAGAAGTAGATTTGCTTACAAGAACTGTTCGCCATAACAGATGCAAAATTTTTACTCAGCAAATAGAGGTACTCTAAAACACTATATAATTTAAGATCTTATTGAATCAGTGATAAATATTGGCACTTTAAAATGAGTCTCGCAGATATTCATAAAATTTTTATTTATATGCAAATGATAATAACTGCAGTCATATTTGTTTATTTCTTATATTGAATTGTTTATGTTTAATTAACAATTATTATAACTTGATATAAATCTTTAAAGATTTTGATAAAAAAATCTATTTGTAAATCAGCTTTGGAAATCTTACATATGTAATTATAATTCTGTTTAATTATTGAAACATTCAATTCTGTTAATTCTGTGAGAAGCCTGATTCTATGTTGGTGTTAATATAAAATATTTAAATTTAAATAATCTGCTTAACTAATTAATACAAATCCTTTTTAAGCAATTTCTCAGTTAATTACTGAACTTTGAACATTTTGAAAAATATTGCTTTGACTTTTTGTGGTTGAATGATTTATCTAAAATTTTGACAAAATAATTTTGTAATTTTATTTTGCAATTTGTTCAAATGAAAATGATTGAATCATGAAATTAATTTATTGAAATAATTTACTTTGTTAATTGAAATAAAATTTTATGTTTAATTGCAGAAACATAGAATATTTGTGTCACATACGAAATTTATTTGAAAAATTTAATTGAATGATTTTCAATTATGAATTTTGAAAGTTGAAATATTTTATTAGTTTGTTGAAATGTGACTTACTTAATGACAATAATCTAAATTTAGTTCATGAATATTTAATTTTGAGTTAAAGAAAACTTTATTTAACTTCATCTGATAAATTTTAAATTTAAATTTTTGATTTTTAATATTTGGGTTCTACTGGTGTACACAAACATACACTGCTGGACAATTGCTAAGGACAGATCACAAATTGCAATATAGCACAACATTAAATGGGGGCGGAAGCCCAGCAGGATAAAATATTGTTGCCACACTGTTCGGACATTAGAATAAAGGTCATTTATTGTTCGGGAAAATACAGAAGGTTTTGAAACATCTGAAAGGAAAAAAGTGTTCATCTGATGCTGTGTACAGAGAAATGGAAAAATGCATATGAACGACAACAGGAACCTTTGGGAAAGGTGTCAGTAAAGGATATGTCCACAGTGGAGTGCCATGCAACATTCCACATGCCGTGCCATGCTTTGCACAACATTATACAGCAGTTGTAGAGGCAAATATCCCACTCCTCTGTCAGTGCATGGATAAGGGTGTTCTTGTTTGTTGGAGGATATTTTCGACCAGCAAGTTGCCTCCCAAACATTTTCAATGGGGTTTAGATCTGGAGAATGTGCTGGCCATAAAAGGTATTGAATACCCTCGCTGACTAGACAATCATGAACAGCGAGTGTTTGGTGACATGGTGTGTTGTCGTCCATGAAAACACATTTATCACCGACAGCACCATAGAAAAGGCAAACATGAGGCAGTAGAACTTTATCAATGTATCATTGGCCGATCATAGTCAAAGTTGCAACCACAAGTAGGGGCGTGCGGTCATTAATAATGATGCCGGCCCATACCATGATACTGCATTTCGGATATCGGTCCCTTTCCTGGATATTTTCTGGACAATAAGCAGTACCACTCTCATGCTAGATCAGTTGGCGTCTACAATCTGATGACAGACTGAATCTACTTTCATCTGAGAATAGTACGCAAGCATAGTACTGTTCGGTCCAATTGCGATGCTCATGACACTATTGCAAAAGGGCAGTATGGTACAATCTGGACAATGGGACGCACACAACAAGTCTGCGGGCATATAGTCCTCCTTCTCCCAAACATCTGGCTACAGTTTTTTGGGAGATCTGCTGTCCTGTGGTAGCAAGAAACTGATTTGCCACGTGCTGAGCTGTGGTGCGCCAGTCTCTTTTTGCCGATAGTGCAATGTACCTGTCTCCTGCAGGCATCGTACTTCTAACACGACCTTCCCCTGGATGCTTGCTACACATTCTAGTTGTTTTAAATACTTGCCACAGCCATGAAACAATGCTGTGGGCGATGTCGAACTCCCTGGCAACATTTGTTATTTATCACCCTCTCTCTCCTTCGAACTTTCCAATAATATGGCCATGCGTAAAATCATCTAAGTGATATTGGGAAGACATACCGAAAATTTCAAGTTTGTCAATTAAATCTTTCCCATAAAACTTTCATGTAGAATAACTGTCCACATGCGTCAAATCCTTTAAATCTCTTATCAGCGCTATAACGTGACAAACAGGCATTGAAATGAAAAATTTGCATATACACACCTATTCTTACTGTATCTCACACTCATTCTAATTTTTCACATATTGCTTCCTTTCATTTTGTGGTTGCTATGGGTGATAGTGTCATCCGTCCTTAGCAATTGTCCAACAGTGTATACGGTTTTCATATGCCTTGAAGAAGTTTTGATATCAACAATTTAATTTCCCGGCTTGCATTGCCGTGATTTAATCCTGAATCAACTACTGTTTTTCTTCCCGCAGAGAACAAACAGTTAGGAAATCGAACCAGTGGGAATTGTGAAACTGGTGAAGATGAAGAGGATTTTGTGGGCAGCTCACTGCTGTGAGGCTGTTCACTTTTATTTTCATGACTGATTTTAAATTACAGGAGGCATGATTCGGTGGTTGATCTCATCCTGTACAGGCCTTGCACACAGGTGAATTTTTTTAAGTTTTACACATCCCTTTTAGTGGCCAATGGCCCTACCGTGCTGAAAACACCGGTTCTCGTTAGATCACCGAAATCAAGTAGCATCGAGCGCAGTTAGTACTTGGGTGGTTGACCACCTGGGAACACCGCGTGCTGTTGGCACATGTTGGGCGCTGTAGCCTGGTGGTTTGCGTGCTGGATTTGCACGCTGCCATAACTGCCGCCGTGTTCATGCGGAGTACGATCACGTTAAACATGTGCGTCTGTAAGCCCTTCCGAGAGGTTGGTGGTAGGAGAAGGAGGGTATGGTCCTTGTGGATGCCTCCCTCACTGGGTTCCCGTCTAAATTGGGTGGCACTTCCCGGCCGTCCAAACTGCTGGCGACAGGGAAGTATTTAAAAAAAAATTTTGCCGCCGTTTCCCCTTTTCTTATAACTTAACGTGCTGATGTCACTGTTGGCAAAGGGTAAGATGCAGTTGTAAAGTGTTCTTTAATAAAAGGCGAATTCGTCAAACACAAATATCACTTTTATTATCGTGAGATCCATTGCTTAAGACATGGTTACAAAACACTGTAACGTCGTTGCAAAGCCAAACAGTATGTACAAAAATGAGCTAGCAAGCTCATGAAAACAGTTGATAAACAGTTTATGACTAGGCACACACACTCTCAGTTACTTACACTGTTGCCATAACATTGGTAAGTAGAGAAAAGCTACATTACCACTAATGCCGTGCTTGTTTACGAAGCCACCATCGTCAGGTCACACACCATGGAATTACACTGAGTCCAAGACCGCGAAAAAATAACTTGGTCTCTTTAAAATTGAAAGAGCCAACACTAGAAACATTTTATCGCACCATCCGAAATAAAACTATCCGAACTTGACTCGTACTTTTGTTTAAGCAACTTAGCTGACAACACTAACATACTGCAACATACTCAAACCGAGTATTTGCTAAGCATCGATCATTCGATCATCCAAGTCCCAGTTAAGACCAATTCATAAAAACCATTTCATTGAACCATAAGTAACTGAGAATACGTTCTAGCATATATACGTAGTGATGGGTACACTCCGGAATACAACTGTTGACGGTAGCGCCCTCACAATATGTGTTAGAAAAACTTCGGTTGTAAACAATCACGTATGTGAATCGGTCGATGTACAGTCTAAATCCAAAAGATACTTCGTTCTAATTGGCTAATCGCTTTCGGATCGCTTATTTAGAAGTTTTACCCCCATGGTCTGTGGTCCTGCAGATTGAGACGTCAACTTCAGGTTTATGCTAATTTCTACTTCAACCGATTAGAGATTAGCATACTCTGGAAGGAAAACATTAACTACAACTTCAATGATACTGGGCTATTTAAGCTAGTGCTTGTATCAGTTGATTATCTTGATTATCTTGATGCTTCTTGATGTATCTTGATCTAACTTTGTCTTCGTGATATGTATTCATGATCATGTATGATCGTTATCTTCATGTACGCCGGTTATGGCGATGTTTTTGGCCGATGCTGTTAGGCCTAACTGAAGTCTTATGATTAAATTGACGAAACTTTGTTTGACTAAACTTTACGATGTTACCATTTTCCAAAGTTACGGAAATGGATATGTTTTTGTTCATTATGATATTTTAAGTTCGCAGAAATAAAGTGATTTTTCGTTTATGCTGACTACTTTCATTTTCTCCACTGTGACGCTTTGCTATTCAACTGGTTTTTGAATTTTCACCAATGCAATAAGAAGTAAAATTCCAACAATATGCAAATCAGGATGCACGTGCGGCGAGAAGACGATTTGCATGAATGGCATGTTCTGTTTTCGTCACGAGTCATTCACGGGAAGGGTGAAACCATTTTTAAAATGAAGACACGTTCACACGAAAACGAGAATCGCAATAAAAACAGAACCAAGTTTTCAACACAAACGGTTACCTCATATCTTTCTGGTAGGTTGGAAGGTCTGGGTCTCAACAACAACAACATCCCTTTTAGCATTAGTAACCCGACTTCTGCCCCATTGGCTTTGTTTCTTTGGAAAGGCCAATTTCATTTTTTTACACAACTGACTTTCAGGAGGTTCCCTCTCTCAGGTCTCTCACTCAATTGAAATTACATATAACTTTGTCATAAAATGAGAATTTAATTTCTAATTAAATATAGTAAATATTTTTAAAAATATTACAATTTTGCTTGAGTCAGAAAGGACTCATTGTTTTGAAATTTCATAATAATATCATAATTTATCTTCATATCATAATTCTTATTAATCACATTATCATTATAATTTTCATTTAACTTGTCATCATTTATTGTTTCACTTATTATTGAAAGTGAATATTATTAAATAAGGATTCATTTTTTTTATGGCATGTATATATGTGTAAACTTCATTGCAAGCTATTATATAAATTACTATGATTTCATCTGATTTCTTGCAATTGAAGAATTTCAGTGTCAGGCAAAGGGTGCCCAGGCATTATTGTGGTGTGTAATGATGTCCTCAATGCTTGTAAAGCTGTCTTTATCGTTGTTTTTGTAAAGTGTTATTGTATTTTATATATGTCTCTTTATGTTTTCCTTGTAAAGGATCCTTTCTGCAGTTGGGACATCTTTGTCAACTTTAGGCTTTTTTTTTACCTTGCTCTGTGTGTGATAGGTGCACTGCCTGTGCATTCGGATCTCCAGATGTGGTGGTGTGGATGCATACACACTGCCTCTCTTCAAAATTTCATCGAAATTACTGTTGTCAGAATCCATGGTTCCTGACAGACAGTATTACGCTTAAAGGTTCCTATTGTGATGTGCGAGAGAAAATTTTTATCTCTATGTTCGAAAATTTTTGCGCATAAGGGGAGGGGAGCGTCGTATCAACTTTGGAACACCTTCTCAATCTCTTGCATTTCTGAGCCATTTTGCTGAAATATTTTCTGTTTCGGAAGGCTAAAGTGGGGAAGAGAGAGTTTGATTGGAGCCTTGTTTATGTCGTTACTTGTCTGGCACCGGTGTTCATCTAGAAGTGACGTGTGCTGCAGTTTTAATTATGATACATCAATGATGCAGAAGTCGGTTAGCCAATGAGGCACTATTGATGTGTGACGTAGGGGTTGTTAAAGGATGCTCATGGCATTTGACCCTGAATTAGGGTGGAGTGTGGATGTCCGGAGAGCATGGCACACTGTAAATTAAATAATTTAAGTTCGAATGACTGATATTTAAAATGATTGACTAAAATCCTCGGAATGGAGAAAAGTAGAGTGTTAACCAAAGTTATTACGAAAGTGCTTACCACCAATCAAATTTTATTGCCAACAAGTTTTGGATTCACTGTGTTTTGATTTCGCCATTCGAGAATCAGCTTAGCGTGCAGAATACAAAAAATGAAGTTCTGCACGAGTTAATGCATTGGTTGCCATTTGGACTAATTTCATCTGCAAGAATTACATTTCATCTCCAAGAATTAAATTTCATCTCCAAGAATTATAGTGCCAGAAATTTGAAATGCCAGACTACATCTTTGGCCATCCAGGGCCCATCCGGTGTTTGAGAATGTTTAGAATGTGTTGACCTGATCTCCCCTCATCTCAGATTAATATAAGAAGTACTTGATGTATTCTTCGATAAACTGTAAGTATATTTTCTTAATATTGAAATGAGATGTTTTAATATTACTTAATTTCAGACTAGTGTCATCATAGATGGACATAGAATATTTTGTATTTGCTAAAAGCTAATTATTTTCGATTTTGAATAAATATATTTTCATTTAATTATCTTGTTATGCTTTCCACTATTTGTAGTATTATGTGTGCTCTTTCCATTAGCTTCGAGTTAAGGCTGACCAACTGATTCCTAGAATCAGCCAGGGAAATGGAACCTGGACAAACACAACGCAATAAGGTTAAATAAAGTTACAAGTTTGCTAATCTCAAAACCTATTCGACAATTTGATGCCATGACGGCACTTCTTAATTTGCCAACAAAAACCTTTACCACAACAGACACTTGATTATCCAATCATTCGCCAATAAATCATGAAATATAGCTGAACCCTTTTAACATTGTAAAAAGAACATAACAAAAATTGTCTCTCTGAAAATGAAAAAAAAAACACTAATATAGGCTTACAAATAAGTCGAGAAATTTGTGACAAAAAAAAAGCTTCAAGGTAGGAAGGGAGGGGGGGAGTCGACTTATACAGAGTCTAGAAATAATAAAATCACAAGTCTAAAAGTTATTTTTTCTGCAAGGCAATCTATCCGAAAATGATGAGGTAGTAATTACGCAATCAAGCACTCAGAATTTCTCTACACTTTAAAACTCTTCGGTGAATCACTGCCCTTCCGATTCACCCGACTACCAGTGTATCGTGTCATAAAAAAAAATATATACAACTGTTATAGAACATGGACACATGACATAACATGGGCAATTTTCCCCTTACGTTTCGTGATGTTTCCAAAACAAAATACTCGTTTGTTTAGCAGCATGGAAATTTTCATTATTTCTATATTAAAAACTGTTACTTTAGAAACTTACAATCATTTAACCTCTAATTTTAGTAGGATATATCTAAATTTATCTTCTTTCATGGATATTTTTAATTAACCAGAAAATAAAATATTCACTTTAATTAAAATATATGCACTATTTTATTTTAAAGAAAAATCATTATAGAGATATCTTTCCCTTCTCACTTGCAAGTAAATATACACCCAACTCTTTTTTTACATGGTAGATACATTCTTCAGAAATTCGTGTAAAAAATAAGTATACATAAGTATAAGACAATGACTTTGAAATCATGTTAGATCAAATAATTTTTTCAAAAAAGGAAGACTCTTTTGAACTGTGTAACTTCAAATTCGTGTAAAAAAAAAAAGAGTGTAAAAAAAGAGTTGGGTGTACACCTTTAGAACGCTAGTTAGTGATTATGGTAAAAATGAGTAGTAGTTTACATTCACTTAAAATCACTTAAAGTGCACTTTAGCAAATGAAATCTGTTATTCAAGTATTCTAAATAACTAATTTTCATCACAAAGATACATTTTGATGTTTAATGGGTTTAGTTTCAATTTTTATTTACCATCATCTTCCATTTACCATTACACACAATGGTAAAAATAATGCCCTTTCTCCCTTATGTTTCTGTGCATTCCATTACACAGGTTGTTTATTTACACTTGTGCCCATGCTCTATAACTAGCTCGCTTTCGTTTGATGTCTATGTCTCACTTGATCGATATAGCTGATCATTAAAAAATGGTTCTTTTGATAGCTACATACTCTATAACAAGGATTCTGTAAAACTATAATGAAAGGGTTTTTTTTGCCAACTGTGCTGCTTCAAGTTGATTCGGGGTTAATGACAAAAATCACCTCAAATAACAGGTGGAAGTCAGATATTGTTTTGATTGCAAGGTGGATCAAGGACGTTTAGGACATAGATATGATGCCTGCAGAAAATGGTCACGAAATTGTTCAAGAAATGTTGCTTTAGTAATTAATTTGAAAACTTTAATGATGATGAGGTTTTAATAAATGAAGATGACAATGATTTTTATGACATGAGCATAGATGAGATTGCTGATATTTAAAGGATGCACTAATGGTTTTTTAAACCGTTTGGCAAGTTTGGCTCGGACTATATTTATTAGAATCAGATATTAAAGGGTTCCGATGATGTTTTTGTTATGGAAATTAAATTTATTATTATATATATAATACCTATCCTCTCCTTTATGCGTGGCTCTGTTATAGCAATAGAAAGATAGTTACATAGTTAGTGATAGCAATGATGTTAATGCTAACGAAGAAAAGGTTTCTTTGGAAAATTTAGAAGCGTTACTGAACAACATAATTAAAAGACTGGAACAAAGGAGCTTTGTAACAAAATGAGAACTTATGCCATTAAAATTAAAGAAAAATTTACTTTGGAAAAACGAAATTATGAAACAATGCACCATTATAGAAATGCTTGCTAAAAAAGTTTAAATTGTTTTAAAGGTGTATGATAAATAAGAATTTTCTTTTTGGGTATTTTTTTGCTTGTTTGTTTAATATTTTTGCTTAGCTGTTCAAATTTCCATGTTGTAGTGGAATTCAGAAAGTTCAAATTATGGAAAAGAGAGAGGAAGAGGAGTGACCCATACATTTTTTCTCAAAAATGACCCAAAATCTGGGAAAGGATTTGAGACGTTGTACTGTATTGATGTTGCCAGATATAACTACTTAAAAAGTTATAATATCATTTTAAATAACAATTATATTTTAACACAGCAATCTGTATTGGTGGACCAGTTTTGCTCTTATCCAAAAGCAAAAATAATTAGTTTAAACAATAGAACTCCATTGTATAGAGGGCTTAATCTTTCATGAATATGATGGTGGATGAGTGACTTGGCTCACTTCATTGGCTACTGTAGAATATTCTAAAATTGCAACACACAGAAAATTTTCTTACTCTAAGTGCAGTTATTTGATTTAGATCAGCTCTGACAAAATTGAAATTTGTCCATCGATGCTAACTGTTTCACAAGGAACATGATGTCAAGCTTCAGAAGCCTATCACTGATTTTTGTAACTATGTACTTTTATTTAGTTTATCCTGACAAAAAGGTTAGTCAATTGACAAACATTTTATCCATCTTTGACTCATAAATGGCAATTTTGCAGTTATTCCTATTTCATAGTAGTCCTAATTTTAAAAAGTCAAAATGAAAAAGTCAACAGGGTGAGGGGAGAAAATAGATTTATTTTGGCCAGCCACAAAACTAGAATTAGGCTTACTTGTAACAGTAGTTGAGTAAAACATATAGACTATGTGCGAAGTACTGAAAATCAATTTGTTTCTTTTATACAAAATAAAGTAATATACTAAAAAACTTACTTTTGAACTCATGACAGAAACAATATCTTCATACTTAAGTTTACTTAGAAGACGAGCACATACTTGGGCAGATGAATGAGGAGCAAAACATTCTTTTTTGACACATTTTATGTACCATTCCTAAGTAAGTAATTTAAAAATCTTATTTTTGCCATAAAGTTAGAATAGGATTGCAATCAAGTCATGGAAAATATTTTGAGACTACATACAATTTTTACAGAAAAACAATACTTACTTGTTACAGACATACAAATTTATATTAGTCTGTGGATAATCTTATATCTATAAATTATTCTGAAAAGCAGAAAAGTATGCATAGATACATTTAAAAACAAAAGCATGGCTAAATAATGCACTGCAATCGAATACACAAATATTTGTTATTACAATATACACTGCCTACTGAAAGTTAAGCATGAGATGCAAATTCTCAAATAATGAATTTATCTGTGGATTTTATTGGGTGAAACTTACTGTTGTTAATGATGAGGATATACAAATATCAAATGATGTGTCAAATAGCAATTTGCTCCTTGAACAATTTGAAAGTTTGGCATAGGGTGAAAATAAGTTTGCAAAGAGTTTCAATGCTTAAAGATTTTGAATTTGATTTAATTTGTTATGACATAAAGAATATGTTCAGAAGATTCTCAATGCTAGTGTGCTGTTAAGAAGCTTGAGCCAGGGCAGTCCATTATGGAAGCTGCCAATTTCTTTTCTGAGGACCATTCTGTCATTTCTCATTTATGGAAATAATTCCAAACAAGTGAGCCATCCAAGAGGTTGGTGATTCGGGAAGGAGGGTATGATCCCTGTGGATGCCACATCCACTGGGTTTCTGTTCTAAAATGGGTGGCACCATCACGGCCATCCAAATAGATACCTTATACTTTCAGGTAGGTTCGACAGTCTGAGTCGAATAAACAAACAAGTGTGTGAGGTTATCCCAGACAGTTATCCATTCTAGGTCGCCCTAGGTTTACAACATCCTCTGATGATTAGTACATTGTATTACTGGCCAAATACAATTATCAAGCACCAGCCCTCTGAGCAACGGCTACCACAGCAACAGGAAAGTCAATATCCACCAGTACTATGAAGTAAAGGTTACATGTCAAAGGATTCTATGACTTGGTACCACGACTTTGCGTCCCTTTGAGCATTAAGATCTGAGGAGCATGATGACAGTGGTGCCATCAACATGCAACTTTCACAAAAGTGCAGTGGTCCAATGTACTCTTCATAGATGAGTTATGACTTGCCCGAGATTCAGAAAATAAATTTGTCATGGCCTGGAGAGAAAGAGGAAGATACAACCAGCTCAATAACTTCATTGAATATCCCGTCTTTAGTCATAATAGTGTGATAGTATGGGTTGGATTTTCTGCCACATATTATTCTCCTGAAGAAACTGTCTGGACGATTAAGAAGAAAAACAAAATATTTCTTTCTCTTGTTCTCCAGTATTTTTTTTAAGCACATGTTATTTATGTGGTAAAGCATCAGATGAGAACTGAAACTAATCATTTGAGACAAAATATCTAAGCAATATTACTTGCAGCTGTCGCCAGACCAGCGTAACTCCAAGCCAAGTGCATAATACAAACCAAAACTTACATCAAAATAAAATCAAAAGTAGGTAGATGTATACTTAGATTTAGTATAGTCTTCAAGTTGATAACATAGGGTAAAATTCGAAGTTTAAATGAAATAGAAATCAAAATAGATAAGTATGAGGTATATTGCTAAGAAAGTATGGTAAGGTTGTATAAGGCTGTAAAGTAATGTATAAGGTTGAAGAGGCAGATATAGAAATCGTACGTTAAGAAATGTATTTCTACGAGGCATGTTTTTTAAGTAAGTACCGTTTTGGAATTAAAAAAAGACGTGCAAAGATATCGCAATAATTTTATTTCTACATGAAAGCCTGTACCTTAATCTACTTTTCTACATAATTTCCGTGAATATTGAGGCACTTGTCATAACGTGGCACCAGTTTTTGAATACCCTCCTCATAAAATTCTGCCGCCTGACTTGTTAACCACTGTATCACAAATGTTTTGACTTCGTTATCGTCTTGAAGACGCTGACCACCCAGGTGTTTCTTCAAGTGCAGGAACAAATGGTAGTCGCTGGGCACCAGATCAGGGCTGTATGGAGGATGATCTAGAGTTTCCCATTTAAAAGATTTGATGAGATCTTTGGTCCGATTAGCCACATGTGGACGGGCATTGTCATGCAGCAAAACGATACCCTTACTCAACTTGCCACGTCTTTTGTTCTGGATTGCACAACGCAGATTGTTCAATGTCTCACAATAAGACGCTGCATTGATTGTCTCATTACGAGGCAGAAACTCCACTAGCAATACTCCTTTTTTGTCCCAAAAAACTGTGCACATGATTTTCCAGGCAGAAATTGTTTGCTTAAACTTCACTTTTTTGGGTGATGATGAATGTCGCCATTCCATGGATTGTTGTTTTGATTCTGGTGTGACGTAGGCTACCCATGTTTCGTCACCAGTAACAATTTGGTCTAAAAAACCTTCACCTTCATTGTGGTACCGCTCAAGGAAAGTCAATGCACTGCCTAAACGTTGGGTTTTGTGCAAATCCGTCAACATTTTTGGAACCCAACGTGAACACAATTTCCGGTAATTCAAGTTCTCGGTCACAATGCGATACAAAACACTACAAGAATATTGAGGAAACCAGTCGCACATTGATGAAATTGTAAAGCGTCTGTTTTCTCTCACCTTTTCTTCCACTTTCTGCACCAAATCTTCATTAAAGACCGAAGGACGCCCACTCCGTTCTTCATCATGCACATTTGTGCGGCCATCTTTAAATGCTCTCACCCATTTCCTTACCATTCCATCACTCATAATGTTTTGTCCGCAAACTTCACAGATCTCACGATGAATATCGATCGGTTTTACGCCTTTAGCACTAAGAAATCGTATAACAGCCCGTACTTCACAATCGGCAGGACTCACGATTGTCGGAGGCGTCTTAAACACTCAGTAAACAACGTATACAATGAAGAATCTGTCGGCTGCTATTGCTGTGTTAGCTGAGCGACTTGACTAGAAAAATTTGAAAGTCATTTGCAGATTTAGCAGTGTTTGGTCATATCCCTATCCGAAGTGCTGGTAGAAAATTTTTGTAGCAGATGATACGCAGTAGTGATGTGTTTTCTCAAGAAAGCAAGCTCGTTAAACACAAACACAATTTATTTGTTGTGAGATCCATTGCGTCAGATGAAGTTACAAAATAAAACACTGTAACATTCGTTGCAAAGCAAAACTATATACAATGAGCTAGCAAGCTCATGAAAAAGGTTTTTAACATAGTTTATGACTAGGCACACACTCTCAGTTACTATAACATCGGTAAGTAGAAAAACAGCTACTGTACCACACATGTCGTGCACGTTAATGAAGCCACCATCATCAGGTCACACGTCATGGCTTTAGAAGTTAGACTACTCTCTACCGATCAAGGTCTGCCTTCCATACAAGGTCTTTCACCGTCGATCACCGTCTGATCGATCTGACTATACGTCGAGTCTTAAGTCTGCATAACTACAAGATCTTAAACTCTGAAAAATCTCCCACGTCTACTACATGGTCAGTCAAGGTCTGTAAAGTCTCTGAATAACTGAGAATGTGTCCTATCATATATACACTGTGATGGGTACGCTCCGGAACACAACCGTTGACGGCAGCGCCCTCACTATATGCAAATCAGAATGCGCGCGCGGCGAGATGGCGATTTGCATGAATGGCATGTTCTGTTCCCGTCACGAGTCGTTCACGAGAACGGTAGAACCATTCTAAAAATGTAAACACGTTCTCGCGATAACGAGAATCGCGACGAAAACAGAACCAAGTTTCCAACAATCGGCCCCCTCATGCAAAACCCCAAATCTCGGCGCACGTGCTATCAATCAATGAAATTATTCTAAAAAACATAACAGCAAAAATGTCAAGTTCTTTAGTATCCAGCAAAAACATAAAGTATATATATTACTTTTCATGTTAAGCAAAAAAAAATTTATCATTGAAAGAAAAATTTAGATATCATTGAAACACTAAGTTCCAAAAAATTTAATTTAAGTCAAAATTTAAGTTTCAAGAAATTTAAGTATGATAATTTAAATTTAACATTTAAGATTAAAAATTTTACTATAAATATCAAATTCAATTTGTGTAGAAAATTTTATGTATAATTATTAAATTTAACATTTAAGATTAAAAAATTTCACTATAAATATCAAATTCAATTATGTAGAAAATTTTATGTATAATTATTAAATTTAACATTTAAGATTAAAAAATTTTACTATAAATATCAAATTCAATTATGTAGAAAATTTTATGTATAATTATTAAATTTAACATTTAAGATTAAAAATTTCACTATAAATATCAAATTCAATTATGTAGAAAACTTTATGTATAATTATTAAATTTAACATTTAAGATTAAAAAATTTTACTATAAATATCAAATTCAATTATGTAGAAAATTTTATGTATAATTATTAAATTTAACATTTAAGATTAAAAAAATTTACTATAAATATTAAATTCAATTATGGCTGTTCATTATCTCTGTCCAAGACCAGTATACATAATTAATACTAATAGCAATGACACAGATAACGAAAGATTTTTTTTTTTTTTTTTTTTTTTTCTGTGTTGTATTCAAATTTAAATAAGTGGTTTGTCATCAATGAATCATAGCCAAGTGTATGATAACAAGGAGTAAACACACAAAATAATACACATAAGCATAACTGTCTTATGCGGGAATTGAAAACATGGATATATATATACATTCAGTGTAATGTGAAAAATTTTAGAAAGTTCATTGTAAACAATACACATATATATACTCTAGATACAATTATCTGCATCACAGAGGGAGGAGTAATTTATACGATATCCTAACCATATTTTGTAAAAGAAAGAAAAAAAAATTTAGAAGTTACAAATTTAATCATTTTTGTTTTTGGAAATTTGATTACAAAAATTTAATGCTAAAAATTCCTCAAACATTTGGCAAATCTTATTAATGTACTGCCTATGATGTATAAAAATTTTGTTATTGATTTCAGCAAATTCCACACCTAACAGTTTTTGGACCTTCCCTAGAGATTTGATATCAAATTCTCCCTTTAGCAAAGAAACTACATGATCAATATCACCTATTATTTCTATGTTGCTTGCCTCTGGCCTGGATTTGATATCCCTCTTTTCTCTGAAGTTAAACAAATTTTGGTCATAATGTATGTTAGCCTTAGCACAGAATTTTTTAACATCATTATGACTTCTCAGCCTATGTTTATCACCCCTCACTGAGTAGTAAACATCAGTTCGAGTTCCATCAGGCCTGGGTACAGCTTTCCTTTCCCAATCTATGTTTGAACAGGGGGTCAGATCGGAATCAGCAGGAGAGTCCTCTTCCTCACTAGTATGACTAGTGTCATGGCTCTCACCTGCTTCTTCCTCTGACTCACTATCCAAACATCCCGATCCTGAATCTGATGTTCGAGTAAAACCCGATTTCTTTTGGGTGAAGTTTCTAGGTCGAATGGGGTCCAGGACGCCTTCCGCTGCTTCCATCTCCTCAAAACGGACATTGCTTATTTCTAATATTTTTCCTTCTTTCACAAGAAGAATTCTATAGCCCCTGGTATTTTCCGCATATCCTACCATAACTCCCAGTTGAGCTCTTAGGTCTAGCTTCTTCCTAAGCTGTTTTGCTATACCAGCATAAGCCTTACATCCAAAAACTCTGAGATGGGATACAGCAGGCTTCTTCCCATAGTACAATTCGTGTGGAGTTTTAACTTTAAATTTATGGCAAATCCTGTTCTTTGTATAAGTAAAACATAGGATTGCCTCTGCCCACATTTTGTCACCAACTTTGCTTTGATTAAGCATTGCCTTGACACAATCTAACGCTGTCAGGTTGAATCTTTCAGATACCCCGTTTTGTTCGGGTGTATAAGTGTTAGATCGTTCATGCTTAATCCCTAACTTTTTCAAAAAAGCTTTAAATTGACCGTGACAAAATTCCATGCCGTTATCAGTACGGATGCACAAAATCTTTTTGCCTAATTGTCTCTCCTGACAAGCTTGAAAATCCTGAAAAACTTTGAACACATCTGATTTTTGTTTTAAAATAAAAACAAACACCTTGCGGCTAAAATCGTCTGTAATAGTCAAGAAGTATTTGTTTCCCCCCAATGAAGCTACAGGCATTGGACCACAAACGTCCATGTGCAGTAATTGCAAAGGTTCTGTAGATCTAATCCTGCCTATTGGTTTGTACGAAACTCTCTTAGATTTTGCAAGTTTGCAATGAATGCAATTTACTTTTGCATATTTTAATTTTGGGAGTCCGTTTGCCGCGGAAACTTTACTTGTTTGGTGCAAGTAGTCTGAGTTAATATGGCCATATCTTCTATGCCATAATTCAGTTTTGTTCAGAATTTCAACTGTTGAACCACTAATTTTATTTGACTTTGATTTTAAATCAGATTTGTTTTTCCTTTTATTCAAGTTAGGCCTAATTTTGTTTTGACTTTGACTATTTGTTGCAGGGGTTTTTCTAACCTGTTTAGAATTTTTGTCCCTATCCTGATCTCCTTTACGGCCCTCAACACTACTATTTAAACTTTTAGTTGAGTACTGTGGTTTTAAGAAATACAATCCTTCTTTACGTTTAGCGTAAAAGAAATTTTCTCCCTCAGGAGTCTTAAACCATAGAATACCTTTGGCTGCACTAAAAGAATAGCCCTGCTCTTCTAATACAGATGCGGCCAACAAGTTACGCCGTAATTTTGGTGAATACATAACATTTTGTAGCACAATATTATTTGTATGATCTTTAAATTTAACATACATGTTCACCGTTCCAATAGCCTCAACTGGGCTTTCCATATCACCCACTGCTAGCGACATAGATGTATCCTTACATTTATCAAATTTTGAAAACATTTTAACATCATTACAAAAGTGTCGCGTAGCAGCGGTGTCAATCACCCAGCTGAGCCTATTGTCAGGATTATCAACAATATTAGCTTCTACATTTATATTTGAAAATACTTCAATAATACTAGAGCTAGTCATCTTTTTCAATTTTGGGCATTGTGCCTTTACATGACCATTTTTATTACACATAAAACATGGTCCTATGACCTTAATAGATTTTTTAACTTTGGTGACATTTTTACATTTAGCGTTAACATTTGAAAAATATACAGATGAATTGGAACTTACATTATTATTGTCATGATCCTTCCTCAACTGTCTAATCCTGCCCTCTTCTAGAGACAGTTCTTTCTGAATCTTATCCAGTTTAAAATCCTTATCGCTCCAGCGATAAATGATTTGGATGATACTCTGGTACTGGGCTGGGAGATACCGGATGGCTTGGAATGCCACGTACACATCCTCCACGGGGTGATTCACGTTCTTGAGCTTGGTGACAGCTTTCCTTATCCTCGTACAGAATATGTCGATGGGCTCCTCGATTTCCGGGCGTAGACTGAAAAACTCGTCCAACAGATGAACTAGATTGGCGCGCGTTGGGGCCTCAAAATGCGCCTCCAACTTCTCCCACGCATCCGCCGGGCTGTCGTCGATGTCGAGCAGTTCTCTGTACTCCGCCGAGATATTTCGAAACAGGATGGAAAGTGCGCGGTCGCTACTGCGCATGTACTCCTCTCGCTCGCGGCGTGACGTAGATTCGTCGACTGGTAATGCAGTACGGTTGATGTGGCCGTAACATCCTTCTCCTTTCAGGATAAATGAAATTTCATTACGCCAGGTGACGTAATTGTCCCTGTTTAACGCTTCTATGCCGTTGCTCACCTCCATAGTCTTTAACTGTGACTAGAGTGCGTTGTTTACCTTTCTGCTTGATGCAAATGGCGCCGGTCGCGGCCCCCGTCGATGGAATTCACAACTCTTCACTGCTGCTTTATCACGGATAAAAGTTATGGCCTTGACATACTACGGGCCCATAACCAAATGTCGGCTGCTATTGCTGTGTTAGCTGAGCGACTTGACTAGAAAAATTTGAAAGTCATTTGCAGATTTAGCAGTGTTTGGTCATATCCCTATCCGAAGTGCTGGTAGAAAATTTTTGTAGCAGATGATACGCAGTAGTGATGTGTTTTCTCAAGAAAGCAAGCTCGTTAAACACAAACACAATTTATTTGTTGTGAGATCCATTGCGTCAGATGAAGTTACAAAATAAAACACTGTAACATTCGTTGCAAAGCAAAACTATATACAATGAGCTAGCAAGCTCATGAAAAAGGTTTTTAACATAGTTTATGACTAGGCACACACTCTCAGTTACTATAACATCGGTAAGTAGAAAAACAGCTACTGTACCACACATGTCGTGCACGTTAATGAAGCCACCATCATCAGGTCACACGTCATGGCTTTAGAAGTTAGACTACTCTCTACCGATCAAGGTCTGCCTTCCATACAAGGTCTTTCACCGTCGATCACCGTCTGATCGATCTGACTATACGTCGAGTCTTAAGTCTGCATAACTACAAGATCTTAAACTCTGAAAAATCTCCCACGTCTACTACATGGTCAGTCAAGGTCTGTAAAGTCTCTGAATAACTGAGAATGTGTCCTATCATATATACACTGTGATGGGTACGCTCCGGAACACAACCGTTGACGGCAGCGCCCTCACTATATGCAAATCAGAATGCGCGCGCGGCGAGATGGCGATTTGCATGAATGGCATGTTCTGTTCCCGTCACGAGTCGTTCACGAGAACGGTAGAACCATTCTAAAAATGTAAACACGTTCTCGCGATAACGAGAATCGCGACGAAAACAGAACCAAGTTTCCAACAGAATCAGACTGTAATGGCGTCAGTGCGTAGACAAGAGATGTAGGTAACCAGCGCGCATGCGCGGAACGCCGACCGTAGCGCTGCGGCGGCGGAATCGCAAAACGGTACTTACATAAAAAACATGCCTCGTATTTGTGATTATTTAATTATCCGTACGATTTTATTAATACCCTGGTCAGGTACTGCAAATTATGTTAAATGATTTGTTAATTTTTAAGGAGATTATTAGATTTCTATATTGATAGGATAGTAGAAAACATTAATTTCCATGTCTAACTGAATTTTCTAGATTTATATATTTACATGATACAAAAGTACGATAAACATTATATTTGAAGAGTCAGTACACCCATAGTGGCAGGCATCCCAAGGCTTTTTGAGGTCCCAAGTGAGTTTCTGGAGAGTAATCCTCTTCTCCTCCTCATCTCTGCAAAGTATGAGCACGTTAAAGCTGTAGGTCCGAAAGTCATTCTGAAAAGTGATGGGTTTGGGAAAGGATTATACAGATCTTGTGGATATCACCCCCATTGGATTTTGATCTAAATTGGGTAGCACTATTCCAGCCGTTTAAACAGTTACCAAACTTTTTAAGTAGGTCAGACGGTCTGGGTATTTTTCTATATTAAAAAAAAATGTAGCTAACACTGATGCTGTTTGACAAATTATGCACGTCTAAAGTTTCTTTGTTTCATAGCACAAAACTATAGCATACAAAAACATGAAATTTGGAACATATATAGTATAAAGAAATATTTGAGAAACAAATCATTTTTTGATTTAAGCTTAAGTTTAAAAGAAATTTAATGTCAACGAAAAAGAAAAAATATTTGAGCTGCGAGTTAGCATCCTGGACCGACTAGCAATAGCAAGACCGAGAATTTTTCCAGGCATGAACCTACATAGTTGAATTTTTGTAAGACAGAGCCTTTTTTTAATTTCATTTCGATTTAGTTTATGAGTTACTCTACTTTTTATACACTTCTGAAGTAAAAAATGTTCTTTTGTATAAACAAAGATTTAATTGGTTGAGCCTATTTCCAACTTCTCTCTGATTGGCTGCTGGCAGAAATGTCACGACTACGTACGTCAAACATGCTAGACTATAAATTTATTTACTATGCTATGAGCAATGTGGACAATGCTATGTTTTATTGTTGAATCTTAAAAATGAACAGAGCATTTCACAACTATTATTGTCATGAACAAATACATTAAATTGTAATTATTATTGCAGAACAAATATATGTCTTTTTGTTGTAAATATGCAGCTAAAAGTTATATTTTTACACATCAGGGAGGAGTGAAAGAGCTCACAAAGCCAGATCAGGGAGTTTGATGAGAATAAGCGAACAAGAGGAGGAGCTCCAACAGTCGTAGTAGGCAAGATGAAAAAGATTACGAACTGATCTCTGGTAGTGAGTGACAGGGAACATGGGGCCAAAACTCCTGGTCTTTATAAAGCACATATAAATTAAACAATTAATTTATATACCATATATACTCACATATAAGTCAACTTTGCTTATAAGGTGACCCCCCCCCCTTACTTTCAGAAAAAAAAAATCGGAAAAAATCCAAAACTCGCATATAAGTCGATCCCAAAAAGAGAGAAAAAAAAATTTCCCACAAATAATTAAAAAAACCATGAAAACAAAAAAAAAATATTTATATAATAATAAAATTTAATTTCCATAAAAAAACTTCATCGAAACCCTTTAAAGTCCGATTCCAAATAAGTAGACCTATGACATATGAGCATTATTTCCCATCCATTTTGGGGACGCTTGTTCTCATGTGACAAGCTCCAGGCATTCTTTTACTCCCAGCACACAAAGTTCTCAAAACGGACGGGAGACCGTACATTCCTGTTTCTGAAGTGTCCTTGACCCACTGTACAATTAAAACAATATCTGGCTTCCACCCATTATTTGAGCCAATTTTTTTTCGTTAACCTCAAATCACACAACTGTTAACCCCCAACACAGTTGTTGTTAGACATTCTCTTCAATAAACAAACCACAAAAAGCACTTTCAACTTAAAATCCTGCATTATAGTTTTAAACAATGCGTGTTACAGAATTATTTTTTGATATATTCACTGTGAAAGAAGTAAATTCATTGCATTATATAAGGAAAGTCATGTGCTGCCCAAATCAGATTTTTTTTTATAGGATCCAGTTTTAAATTTCTAATAGTTTCTGGGATTTCTGAATTTTTCATATTTTGTAGGTTTTGTAATTCTTTTTCTTTATTTTTTAGGGGTTTGTCACTCATATTTTTTTCTATTTTTAGGGGTTTATCATTCCAATTTTTCGGGTTCGACATTCCTATTTTCCTTACTATTTTCTGGAAAATTTGGCTGCTGTCCCTGAATCAATTACTAAAGCAAAATTCATTACTAAAGCAACATTTCTTGAATGACTTCATGCAAGTATCACATCCCTGTCCCAAGCGTCCTTGGCTCACCGCACAATCAAAACAATATCTGGCTTCCCCCCATAATTTGATTTTTTCATTAACCCTGAATCGACTTGAAGCAGCACATCTGTTATTAGATACTCTCTTCAAAAAACAAAACAAAAAACACTTTCAACTTAAAATCCTCATTATAGTTTTAATCTGTGTAATGGAGTTTGTAGCTCTTTTTTGTCGAAGACGATTGGCCGTAGTTGGAGAAGTGAGAGATAAATATTGAAAGAAAGCAAGTGAGTGTAACAGTTGTATATATATTTTTTGATGATGTTGATAGTCGATATGCTGATAATTGGGAACATCGGGAGGTCAGTGACTCACAGGAGAGTTTTGATGTGCAAAGAAATTCGGACTGCACGATTGCATAATTACAACTGTGTTGTTTTAGGATGGATTGTCTCACAGGAAAAAGAACTTTTAGACTTAAGATTTTTATTTTTGACTCAGTGTATAAGTCGACGCCCTCTCCCCCCCCCCCCTTTGAAGCATTTTGTTGTCATAAATTTCTTTATTTATAAAAATATACTTTATTTATAAAAATGGTGATTTGAAATAAGCTTAGTTTAGAAAACTGAATTAAATATGTATATATCGCCAAAGCAAACTCGCTTACATTCTTGTTTAAATTCACACAAAGGCAAATTTTCTGAAACGTGTCAATACTGTAAACTAGCAAGCCGCTGGTAAATATAAATTTGAATCAGAAGAGACCAAAAAAATTATATTGAATGAATGACATGAAGGTGGGTGGCTCCAAGAGAGCCCAGCACAGCGACCAGAGGTCTATTGTATTATCCCCTAAAATGAGAAAGTCTCTAAGAAAAGAG